>CM060915.1:683902600-686352600 GCA_030737875.1 Allium sativum
ATACAATACACAACTAGAAGAGATTTACGGATACAAAGCTTTCCGGATATCATTCCAGCTGTAAACCAGGATCCTGTGGGTATAAATCTGCAAAACCAAAACTACTAGCTGCCCGTGTCAAAATAAGGGCACCCAGAGTTTAGGTTAAAACAATAAACTCCAGGTCAGTCATGTGACTGGTGTGAGAACTAAAACAGTTATCAATCTTTATTTTTAAAGTTTGGTAAATCAAGGGACCACGCCGAATAACACGGAACGGGTTTCCTCCCAAGAATACCAGTGCATAAAACAACAGTGCAATGTTAAATAAAGAAAAATGAAGCTATTATAAGACCCAGGTCCTATCACACAATGCAACGCAAGCCGGGGGATAGGGTTTTTACCTTATAATAGCCAAGAATGCTTGATACGTTTAAAAGAAATCATTTGATACTATTATAAGTGCATAGTGTATAAGACAACTTCAAATCATAAGTATCAATCATAGGCGGCATGAATGCCCCATACCACTATGTCGCCATATATAGGTTATACAATCTAAATCGCAAAGTCACGTATTTGGAAATTGGGTTTCCATCTATGAACCGAGGCAAAAGATAGTCCTCTACCGATTCGAGACAATCTAGCCCATGTCTCAGGATCAGAGCTCGAGTGACCCTTGGAGCGACAGGGCCGGTCCACCGATGTGGATTAAAATGCCTGAACACTACGTTTCCCCGCCCTTTGGGGCGTAAATGAGCCAACTAAATGACTCCATTGGTTCGAGAATGACCGATCAATCCGAGGCGCCTCGCAACAGCAACAACCACATAAGTCAAACTCGTCAGGGCGTGTAAAACCACTGACGCCACTTTTTAGCTAGAAGGAAACGCATGCCCTCCCTGAGGTCCGTCTCCCGTTTTTGGTTCATATCGGGTGTGAAACTCGTGAAGTAAACGTTACTCAAAGCTACGCCACAAAGGTCGTGCTTCGATCATCAACCACAAGACTTTGCTTTTCAACAGAAGCCTCGATCAATTGCCACTTAGGTATGCCACACAGGCAATTCACTCCATGCGTTTCATATCCATCAATATATAACCCCTGAGCTCGTACGTCTCAGCGAAAGGCGTTAAGCAAGAGAATAAATTCTCCGCCGCCAAACAGATATATATTTAATAGAGATCAATCACACAGACTAAAATCCAATGTCAGACACACGGTCCATTTACAAGTTCGTTCTGGGTCTGAACGAAACCGGAGGCACCTAATACCCCGCATATCCATCGATCTCCAAGCACGTCTGGACGATCACCAACTATTTCCATCTTCTTGGGTGTACAGCCCAATCAAGATCATCAGTAATCACCCAAACGATGTGAAGACTTCCGGTCTTCGACCACCGTCTTCATCTTCGACTAATCGTCGTATCAGTTATTCAGAATGGGATAAACCCGGTCTTTCTGAATAACTCGCGTATATTTTTAAATAAGTGTTACACAAACACAACATACGCCTCATTCCAATTCATCAATCACTAACCGTAAATTAAATCAAGAGAATAATTCCCCAAATCTTAACCCCGAAGGCCGAAACCAACATCAGATCAATATCCAGAAAACCATTCTGCTTGGCTAACCGACAGCTAGTTTCTAAATTTCACATTCATAGGGAAAGGTTCCCATTAATTTTATCCAAGATAAATTTCCTGAATTTATTCTTTAATCTATTTTTGAATATCAATTCAACTAGTCGGGATTAACGGACCTTACCGAAGTAATCATTTATTTTAATTTCCCAATCCCAACCTATTCATCCCATGAAGTAAAACTGGTAATACTTCATATCTAACACCACGGTGTTATCGGTAAATTCAATTACCATTCCACGTTAAAATCCAATTAAAGATTTAACTATCGCCTGGAGCAAAACTGGTGGTACTCCGTTCTTGATCATTTCAATCTAATTAAAGATTCATTTAAAACTCCACTTAGTTTTAATCGTTAACTGGGTTAAAGAATCAGTGTCATTTAAAACACGGTTCACGATAAACCCAAAATCACATTCCATTAATTATCGGGTTAAAGAACGAGTGTTATTTAAAACACTGTCCACGATAAACCCAAAAATCAATATCAATTCAATTCCAATTAAATATTATTTAATTGGTACACTTCATTAAATCTAAATAAAAAAGATTTAATCTTTTCTCAACTGGGTTCAAGAACAGTGTTAGTGAAGACACCATTCACGACAAACCCAAATCACATTTGATATTCAATACAAGGCTCTGAATAGAAAATATATCGGCTTATATTCAATATCAAATTCTATGATTAACAAATGTCGTATTGGAAATAACGATATAAATATATATCTTTCAAATTTCCATAACAACATCTGTATAATCACGAATTCCAACATCGAAATATTCCGAAGACAATTTTGATTCAAATCCACTCCAATGCAATCATTGGAAATTCTGGTTATTTTTTAAAACCCTTTTTAAATTCAATTTATTTATTTAAAAATAAATAGAATTATAATTCTAGTTCAAAACTAGCTCATTTCGATAACAACTATTTTTATCTTTTCAAATATGGAGTTTTCCATCCCAATCCTTTCTAAATCATTTCTTATGATTTTACACAAATTATTACTATTTTTAATAATTTTATCAAGGCCCGTACAGTCGATTTCCATCAACGGCCATCGAACTGCACTTACAGCGACCTTTTTCAAATTTGATTTGGACATAATTCCAAATCCAACCGTTAGATTTCTAATTTCTATTATTCTTTAGAAAGCTCTTTTCGATACGAACCCAACGGTTCCGGTTTCAGGAGAATCCGACGGTCGGATCTCCCGTAATGTCCGTTTGAAATAAATGGTCAAAATTCGCGAACCGCCGCGGCGCGGCGCGTTCTATTCAGGCCATTATATTATATATATAATATATATAATATATACTTCGTCGATTTCAATTCAAAACGTGCTTTATAAATCGTTTTAAATTCATTTCAAATCGATTTCAATTCAAATTGATTTCTAATCAATTGTAGTTCGTTTTCAATTCAATTCAATTTCAATTCGAATTCATTTATATTCAATTTCAATTCGAATTCATTTCTAATCAATTTCAATTCGAATTCATTTATATTCAATTTCAATTCGAATTCATTTATATTCAATTTCAATTCGAATTCATTTATATTCAATTTCAATTCGAATTCATTTATATTCAATTTCAATTCGAATTCATTTATATTCAATTTCAATTCGAATTCATTTATATTCAATTTCAATTCGAATTTATTTATATTCAATTTCAATTCGAATTCATTTATATTCAATTTCAATTCGAATTCATTTATATTCAATTTCAATTCGAATTCATTTATATTCAATTTCAATTTGAATTCAATTCTTTTCAAAATTTCAGATTTTGAAATCACTTTCGATATTCATTATAAAATGAATAAAATCGATATAAATATCGTTCACGTCAAAATGGCGTCAATTTAATCAATACGGCTTCATATATTCCCATTTTCAAATATTCTATTTCAAATATTTCCTTTTCAAATATTTGTTATTATCAAAATATTTCGTTCAACACATGACTAATCTCAACGGATGAGCACAGTCAACACATGAACCTTTATTTTATATGGATAAAGATGTAAATTTTATTATTAAAATATTTCGTTCAACACATGACTAATCTCAACGGATGAGTACAGTCAACACATGAACCTTTATTTTATAATATTCTTTATTTTCTAAATTGGAATGAGGCCCAATCAATCACCATATAAAATTAATTATATGGATTTTCACACATCACACTTATATAATAGCATTGAAAAATAATCAACCATCAACCAAAGTGCACTACACTGTATAAGCATCAAATATAGATATCTAACGCTTATAACAGCCTGTCAATCAATCGATCGACATATTTAATAAATCAGGATGAGTGGACTTCATATTTCATCCCAACACCCGTGTGGGGTTTCAAATCAACAAACACAGATTTTATTTGTGCAGTTGGGCGATGTGTAAAATTTATCGTCCCAATCAATGTCCTTCAAATAGGTGTACATAAACAAACCGTCCGGCTTGTAAATGAATATTTTATTTTATTCACTTCAAGTTAAAAATTATATTTTTAACGATAAAACATTTTATTTTAACATATGAATTTCTATTCAGTTCATTCTCAAATAAAAATGATATTTTTATTTTTCTAACTTATTTTAGAAAATTTCGGCGGCATAACGGCACGATACTAGAAACGGGACAAGGCCTAGCCTTATCCCCGGTCTAGTGAAGGCCCACGCCATTCACACATCAATCAATCTATTCATTTCACCAAACAATTCAATTTCAAATCAAATCATCTAACTAATCTATGCAACCAAACAAACAAGTCCATGGTCTGTGGACGATTGTGTCGGGTGCTACTAAGCACCGTCTGCATCCTAGTATATATATATAACTAGAAAATGGAATTGAAAGGTGAGAAATTCTCACCGAAAGCTATCCAAACATCTTGACTCTTCTTTTATAGAAATCTTCGTTGCTATCGCATTTTTGTCATCTTCGCTGCTGTAGCCACTACATATGTAAAAATCGAATTTTTACTTTGTTGTTCTATATATAAAAATCGAATTTTTACTTTGCTATTCAATATATAAAAATCGAATTTTTACTATGCTATTCAATATATAGATTTCACCTTTATAAAAATAAAGATTTCATTCTTTCAAAAATAAAGATTTCGCCTTTATAAAAATATCATTATAAAAATCATCTCTTTATTTCAATGTATACAAAATAAAAATCAGATTTTTTTTATTTTGCCACATATACAAAGATGATATTTTAATTCCCTACATAAACAAAAATCATATTTCTACTATTTTAAAAATCATACTTTTTCTATTTTAAAAATTGAACCTTTTTCTATTTTAAAATCGAACCTTTTCTATTTTAAAATCAAACCTTTTCTACATGACAAAAATTTATCTCTTCATATATAATATTGAAATAAATCAAACAAAAGAAATAAATATATATAGTTAAAAGAAAAGCTTACTGCTTTGCGCGTTCAAGGGAGGGTTTATGAAGGCTGAGGTGTTGGAATGGGCTGAGTGAAGATCGGAGGGGAGGTCGGGTTCGCCGGAGCTTGGCGTGGTGTCGGAGCAGGGGGGGGGGGGGGGTTTGGCGTTGCAGTCGCGGAAGAACAAAAGGGGGGGGGGGGGGCGAAACAAATGCGTCGGTTCTTCGATGGGGGGGGGGGGGGTTTGGGCGGCGCGTCAATCAGAAAAGTGGGGGGCGAGGCTGCGGCCAACTCTGGAGGTGGGAGGGGGCATCGTCGTCGATGACGAGGGGGGCTGCGCGATTCCGTCGTTGCCCTTTTTTTATTTAATTTAATTATTTTATTTACTAGAAGATGACTTTTTATTTCGACCTCGAAACGAGGCCCACCGCCTGTCGTCCATAGCGTTTTACCCCCATCCCGAACACAATGGGATCTGTATCGTAAGCTGATTCGATCGTTTCGATCAGTTTTCGTTAAATTTACATTTAAATCATTATATTGAATTTTAAATGTACATTTCAAATTACCGGGGTCACATACTAACTCTAAAAATTCTCGAAAAATATTTTCTAGCTTCGTATTGACCATACGGTCCGAACAAAACTAGTTTCGTCGAATTCTGAGACCGTTGGAAAAATGGCCAATTTCCAGTCGATTAAAATCAACTGAAAATGGTCAATCGCGTTTTCCTTTGCCACGCTCACATATTGATTCGAAAAATTATGAAATTTGAAACCTAGCAATAACTTTACATCCCGGACCCAACTAAACTGGTTTCGTCGAAATCCGAGGTCGTTTGCAAAATGTCCATTTTTAAGGGCCTGAATTCCATACCGACTATTCAGAATTTTCAACTGGACATATCTTTTGATTCCCGCTATGAAATTTTAATTTTTCGGATTCGTTGGAAAGATATCATCAATTAGATCCTGATGTTTTTGGTTTCACTAAAATCCGGATTGTTTTGCACCCGGTACATTCAATTGAAGTTTGAAATCGAATTATCGAACTACCGCGCCATTTTCAATTCCTTTTATAATTATATATAATTATTTATATTCTAACGACGACATATATAAATATATACGTCGAATTCAATTCAAAATAAATTTCTCGTCGATATTATTTAAAATAATTCATTTTAAATAATCAAAATTCGCTAAAATTGCCAAAATAAAAATTTTAAACTGGCCCAGATTTTCGGGTTGTTACAATCTCCCCCACTTAAAACTTTTCGTCCCCGAAAAGGAACAAAATCGAAAGTTGTTTGATTAATCAACTCTACGTTCGATCTGGCTTCCATTCTCTAACTTTTCAGTTTCTGAGAATTTTCAAATTTTCAAAAATTTGGCTAACACCCTAAATTTTCGAAAAATTTCGCCATAACCTCCCCTGAACCGGGAGCCACGGGAAAATCCCGAAATTGCCATACAGGCCTTCTGATCTCAAAAAGAAAAAGAAAAAGCCAAGCGGCTAGACAATAGGCTCATAAAATCATCATCACCCAAACAAAACAGTAAATTATATAGTAAACATGTACCTATTTGTCGGGCAAACAAATTTTATTCTCTGCTCTAGCCTCCTTGCTATGACCTGTTCAATGTAAGTACAAGTATATGCAAGCAAATGCGACCAAATTTCAATACAATTCAATATTTGGTTCAATTAGGCATAATGGTTCAAAATTTATCAAACAACTAAACAAACAACACAAACATCAATCAATTAGTTGATTAGCTTCTCAAATTCATAATTTTGATACATATACAGAAAATCATGTTTTTGATGCCAATTCACAACAATGTGTTCTAACTATATAAGTTTTGGTTCTCACACCAGTCTAATGGAAGTATATAGAAAATCACACCTTCGAAACACGAACATAAGTTCAGATGATGATCGATCAATCATCAGAACCATCTCCGGGCGTCTAGAATGTGATTCTATATCTATCTAATATATTAAAACTTCGAATATACGTTCATGACGCGTATATGCAAAACCTTTATATACTAGATTGTCCAAATTCAAAATAAATAAATATTCAAATACGTATAAAACGATTTAAATTTTTAAAACAAAATTGTTTTCATTTGAAAATATACTCTTCACACTCGTTCTAGGATACTACTGATCCTATCTCTAACGAGTCATTCTAATTGGATATTACTAACCCAATATCTGATGAATTCTTTCGTATGGTTCTAACGTGTCTTGTTCTTTGAGCTTTGCAAACCAAAGCTCTGATACCAACTGTGATGAGAAGGGATTTCGCTCGGTCCGAACCAGTCGCTAAACCGACCCAGACCGTTCGAAACGCCCTATCGTTTGAAAACATGACAAAATAGAACGCATACAAAAGAACATTTCATTGTATATTACAACAATGCATCAGAATACAAGAATATACAGAGTATAAATGAATAAATATTACATAGAAATATCAGAGATTTAAATTACATTTAAATACATAGCAGCGGAAAATAATACAATATACAACTAGAAGAGATTTACGGATACAAAGCTTTCCGGATATCATTCCAGCTGTAAACCAGGATCCTGTGGGTATAAATCTGCAAAACCAAAACTACTAGCTGCCTGTGTCAAAATAAGGGCACCCAGAGTTTAGGTTAAAACAATAAACTCCAGGTCAGTCATGTGACTGGTGTGAGAACTAAAACAGTTATCAATCTTTATTTTTAAAGTTTGGTAAATCAAGGGACCACGCCGAATAACACAGAACGGGTTTCCTCCCAAGAATACCAGTGCATAAAACAACAACGCAATGTTAAATAAAGAAAAATGAAGCTATTATAAGACCCAGGTCCTATCACACAATGCAACGCAAGCCGGGGGATAGGGTTTTTACCTTATAATAGCCAAGAATGCTTGATACGTTTAAAAGAAATCATTTGATACTATTATAAGTGCATAGTGTATAAGACAACTTCAAATCATAAGTATCAATCATAGGCGGCATGAATGCCCCATACCACTATGTCGCCATATATAGGTTATACAATCTAAATCGCAAAGTCACGTATTTGGAAATTGGGTTTCCATCTATGAACCGAGGCAAAAGATAGTCCTCTACCGATTAGAGACAATCTAGCCCATGTCTCAGGATCAGAGCTCGAGTGACCCTTGGAGCGACAGGGATGGTCCACCGATGTGGATTAAAATGCCTGAACACTACGTTTTCCCGCCCTTTGGGGCGTAAATGAGCCAACTAAATGACTCCATCGGTTCGAGAACGACCGATCAATCCGAGGCGCCTCGCAACAGCAACAACCACATAAGTCAAACTCGTCAGGGCGTGTAAAACCACTGACGCCACTTTTTAGCTAGAAGGAAACACATACCCTCCCTGAGGTCCGTCTCCCGTTTTTGGTTCATACCGGGTGTGAAACTCGCGAAGTAAACGTTACTCAAAGCTACGCCACAAAGGCCGTGCTTCGATCATCAACCACAAGACTTTGCTTTTCAACAGAAGCCTCGATCAATTGCCACTTAGGTATGCCACACAGGCAATTCACTCCATGCGTTTGATATCCATCAATATATAACCCCTGAGCTAGTACGTCTCACAGAAGGGCATTAAGCAAGAGAATAAATTCTCCGCTGCCAAACAGATATATATTTAATAGAGATCAATCACACGGACTAAAATCCAATGTCAGACACACGGTCCATTTACAAGTCCGTTCTGGGTCTGAACGAAACCGGAGGCACCTAATACCCCGCATATCCATCGATCTCCAAGCACGTCTGGACGATCACCAACTGTTTCCATCTTCTTGGGTGTACAGCCCAATCAAGATCATCAGTAATCACCCAAACGACGTGAAGACTTCCGGTCTTCGACCACCGTCTTCATCTTCGACTAATCGTCGTATCAGTTATTCAGAATGGGATAAACCCGGTCTTTCTGAATAACTCGCGTATATTTTTAAATAAGTGTTACACAAACACAACATACGCCTCATTCCAATTCATCAATCACTAACCGTAAATTAAATCAAGAGAATAATTCCCCAAATCTTAACCCCGAAGGCCGAAACCAACATCAGATCAATATCCAGAAAACCATTCTGCTTGGCTAACCGACAGCTAGTTTCTAAATTTCACATTCATAGGGAAAGGTTCCCATTAATTTTATCCAAGATAAATTTCCTGAATTTATTCTTTAATCTATTTTTGAATATCAATTCAACTAGTCGGGATTAACGGACCTTACCGAAGTAATCATTTATTTTAATTTCCCAATCCCAACCTATTCATCCCATGAAGTAAAACTGGTAATACTTCATATCTAACACCACGGTGTTATCGGTAAATTCAATTACCATTCCACGTTAAAATCCAATTAAAGATTTAACTATCGCCTGGAGCAAAACTGGTGGTACTCCGTTCTTGATCATTTCAATCTAATTAAAGATTCATTTAAAACTCCACTTAGTTTTAATCGTTAACTGGGTTAAAGAATCAGTGTCATTTAAAACACGGTTCACGATAAACCCAAAATCACATTCCATTAATTATCGGGTTAAAGAACGAGTGTTATTTAAAACACTGTCCACGATAAACCCAAAAATCAATATCAATTCAATTCCAATTAAATATTATTTAATTGGTACACTTCATTAAATCTAAATAAAAAAGATTTAATCTTTTCTCAACTGGGTTCAAGAACAGTGTTAGTGAAGACACCATTCACGACAAACCCAAATCACATTTGATATTCAATACAAGGCTCTGAATAGAAAATATATCGGCTTATATTCAATATCAAATTCTATGATTAACAAATGTCGTATTGGAAATAACGATATAAATATATATCTTTCAAATTTCCATAACAACATCTGTATAATCACGAATTCCAACATCGAAATATTCCGAAGACAATTTTGATTCAAATCCACTCCAATGCAATCATTGGAAATTCTGGTTATTTTTAAAACCCTTTTTAAATTCAATTTATTTATTTAAAAATAAATAGAATTATAATTCTAGTTCAAAACTAGCTCATTTCGATAACAACTATTTTTATCTTTTCAAATATGGAGTTTTCCATCCCAATCCTTTCTAAATCATTTCTTATGATTTTACACAAATTATTACTATTTTTAATAATTTTATCAAGGCCCTACAGTCGATTTCCATCAACGGCCATCGAACTGCACTTACAGCGACCTTTTTCAAATTTGATTTGGACATAATTCCAAATACAACCGTTAGATTTCTAATTTCTAATATTCTTTAGAAAGCTCTTTTCGATACGAACCCAACGGTTCCGGTTTCAGGAGAATCCGACGGTCGGATCTCCCGTAATGTCCGTGTGAAATAAATGGTCGAAATTCGCGAACTGCCGCGGCGCGGCGCGTTCTATTCAGGCCATTATATTATATATATAATATATATAATATATACTTCGTCGATTTCAATTCAAAACATGCTTTATAAATCGTTTTAAATTCATTTCAAATCGATTTCAATTCAAATTGATTTCTAATCATTTGTAGTTCGTTTTCAATTCAATTCAATTTCAATTCGAATTCATTTATATTCAATTTCAATTCGAATTCATTTCTAATCAATTTCAATTCGAATTCATTTATATTCAATTTCAATTCGAATTCATTTATATTCAATTCAAATTCGAATTCATTTATATTCAATTTCAATTCGAATTCATTTATATTCAATTTCAATTCGAATTCATTTATATTCAATTTCAATTCGAATTCATTTATATTCAATTTCAATTCGAATTCATTTATATTCAATTTCAATTCGAATTCATTTATATTCAATTTCAATTCGAATTCATTTATATTGAATTTCAATTCGAATTCATTTATATTCAATTTCAATTCGAATTCATTTATATTCAATTTCAATTCGAATTCATTTATATTCAATTTCAATTCGAATTCAATTCTTTTCAAAATTTCAGATTTTGAAATCACTTTCGATATTCATTATAAAATGAATAAAATCGATATAAATATCGTTCACGTCAAAATGGCGTCAATTTAATCAATACGGCTTCATATATTCCTATTTTCAAATATTCTATTTCAAATATTTCCTTTTCAAATATTTGTTATTATCAAAATATTTCGTTCAACACATGACTAATCTCAACGGATGAGTACAGTCAACACAAGAACCTTTATTTTATATGGATAAAGATGTAAATTTTATTATTAAAATATTTCGTTCAACACATGACTAATCTCAACGGATGAGTACAGTCAACACATGAACCTTTATTTTATAATATTCTTTATTTTCTAAATTGGAATGAGGCCCAATCAATCACCATATAAAATTAATTATATGGATTTTCACACATCACACTTATATAATAGCATTGAAAAATAATCAACCATCAACCAAAGTGCACTACACTGTATAAGCATCAAATATAGATATCTAACGCTTATAACAGCCTGTCAATCAATCGATCGACATATTTAATAAATCAGGATGAGTGGACTTCATATATCATCCCAAAACCCGTGTGGGGTTTCAAATCAACAAACACAGATTTTATTTGTGCAGTTGGGCGATGTGTAAAATTTATCGTCCCAATCAATGTCCTTCAAATAGGTGTACATAAACAAACCGTCCGGCTTGTAAATGAATATTTTATTTTATTCACTTCACGTTAAAAATTATATTTTTAACGATAAAACATTTTATTTTAACATATGAATTTCTATTCAGTTCATTCTCAAATAAAAATGATATTTTTATTTTTCTAACTTATTTTAGAAAATTTCGGCGGCATAACGGCACGATACTAGAAACGGGACAAGGCCTAGCCTTATCCCCGGTCTAGTGAAGGCCCACGCCATTCACACATCAATCAATCCATTCATTTCACCAAACAATTCAATTTCAAATCAAATCATCTAACTAATCTATGCAACCAAACAAACAAGTCCATGGTCTGTGGACGATTGTGTCGGGTGCTACTATGCACCGTCTGCATCCTAGTATATATATATAACTAGAAAATGAAATTGAAAGGTGAGAAATTCTCACCGAAAGCTATCCAAACATCTTGACTCTTCTTTTATAGAAATCTTCGTTGCTATCGCATTTTTGTCATCTTCGCTGCTGTAGCCACTACATATGTAAAAATCGAATTTTTACTTTGTTGTTCTATATATAAAAATCGAATTTTTACTTTGCTATTCAATATATAAAAATCGAATTTTTACTATGCTATTCAATATATAGATTTCGCCTTTATAAAAATAAAGATTTCATTCTTTCAAAAATAAAGATTTCGCCTTTATAAAAATATCATTATAAAAATCATCTCTTTATTTCAATGTATACAAAATAAAAATCAGATTTTTTTATTTTGCCACATATACAAAGATGATATTTTAATTCCCTACATAAACAAAAATCATATTTCTACTATTTTAAAAATCATACTTTTTCTATTTTAAAAATTGAACCTTTTTCTATTTTAAAATCGAACCTTTTCTATTTTAAAATCAAACCTTTTCTACATGACAAAAATTTATCTCTTCATGTATAATATTGAAATAAATCAAACAAAAGAAATAAATATATATAGTTAAAAGAAAAGCTTACTGCTTTGCGCGTTCAAGGGAGGGTTTATGAAGGCTGAGGTGTCGGAATGGGCTGAGTGAAGATCGGAGGGGAGGTCGGGTTCGCCGGAGCTTGGCGTGGCGTCGGAGCTGGGGGGGGGGGGGGGGGGGGGGGTTGGCGTTGCAGTCGCGGAAGAACAAAAAGGGGGGGGGGGCGAAACAGATGCGTCGGTTCTTCGATGGGGGGGGGGGGTTTGGGCGGCGCGTCAATCAGAAAAGTGGGGGGCGAGGCTGCGGCCAACCCTGGAGGTTGGAGGGGGCATCGTCGTCGATGACGAGGGGGGCTACGCGATTCCGTCGTTGCCTTTTTTTTAATTTAATTATTTTATTTACTAGAAGTTGACTTTTTATTTCGACCTCGAAACGAGGCCCACCGCCTGTCGTCCATAGCGTTTTACCCCCATCCCGAACACAATGAGATCTGTATCGTAAGCTGATTCGATCGTTTCGATCAGTTTCCGTTGAATTTACATTTAAATCATTATATTGAATTTTAAATGTACATTTCATATTACCGGGGTCACATACTAACTCTAAAAATTCTCGAAAAATATTTTCTAGCTTCGTATTGACCATACGGTCCTAACAAAACTAGTTTCGTCGAATTCTGAGACCGTTGGAAAAATGGCCAATTTCCAGTCGATTAAAATCAACTGAAAATGGTCAATCGCGTTTTCCTTTGCCACGCTCACATATTAATTCGAAAAATTATGAAATTTGAAACCTAGCAATAACTTTATATCCCGGACCCAACTAAACTGGTTTCGTCGAAATCCGAGGTCGTTTGCAAAATGTCCATTTTTAAGGGCCTGAATTCCATACCGACTATTCAGAATTTTCAACTGGACATATCTTTTGATTCCCGCTATGAAATTTTAATTTTTCGGATTCGTTGGAAAGATATCATCAATTAGATCCTGATGTTTTTGGTTTCACTAAAATCCGGATTGTTTTGCACCCGGTACATTCAATTGAAGTTTGAAATCGAATTATCGAACTACCGCGACATTTTCAATTCCTTTTATAATTATATATAATTATTTATATTCTAACGACGACGTATATAAATATATACGTCAAATTCAATTCAAATAAATTTCTCGTCGATATTATTTAAAATAATTCATTTTAAATAATCAAAATTCGCTAAAATTGCCAAAATAAAATTTTTAAGCTGGCCCAGATTTTCGGGTTGTTACAATCTCCCCCACTTAAAACTTTTCGTCCCCGAAAAGGAACAAAGTCGAAAGTGGTTTGATTAATCAACTCTACGTTCGATCTGGCTTCCATTCTCTAACTTTTCAGTTTCTGAGAATTTTCAAATTTTCAAAAATTTGGCTAACACCCTAAATTTTCGAAAAATTTCGCCATAACCTCCCCTGAACCGGGAGCCACGGGAAAATCCCGAAATTGCCATACAGGCCTTCTGATCTCAAAAAGAAAAAGAAAAAGCCAAGCGGCTAGCCAATAGGCTCATAAAATCATCATCACCCAAACAAAACAGTAAATTATATAGTAAACATGTACCTATTTGTCGGGCAAACAAATTTTATTCTCTGCTCTAGCCTCCTTGCTATGACCTGTTCAATGTAAGTACAAGTATATGCAAGCAAATGCGACCAAATTTCAATACAATTCAATATTTGGTTCAATTAGGCATAATGGTTCAAAATTTATCAAACAACTAAACAAACAACACAAACATCAATCAATTAGTTTATTAGCTTTTCAAATTCATAATTTTGATACATATACAGAAAATCATGTTTTTGATGCCAATTCACAACAATGTGTTCTAACTATATAAGTTTTGGTTCTCACACTAGTCTAATGGAAGTATATAGAAAATCACACCTTCGAAACACGAACATAAGTTCGGATGATGATCGATCAATCATCAGATCCATCTCCGGGCGTCTAGAATGTGATTCTATATCTATCTAATATATTAAAACTTCGAATATACGTTCATGACGCGTATATGCAAAACCTTTATATACTAGATTGTCCAAATTCAAAATAAATAAATATTCAAATACGTATAAAACGATTTAAATTTTTAAAACAAAATTGTTTTCATTTGAAAATATACTCTTCACACTCGTTCTAGGATACTACTGATCCTATCTCTAACGAGTCATTCTAATTGGATATTACTAATCCAATATCTGATGAATTCTTTCGTATGGTTCTAATGTGTCTTGTTCTCTGAGCTTTGCAAACCAAATCTCTGATACTATCTGTGACGAGAAGGGATTTCGCTCGGTCCGAACCAGTCGCTAAACCGACCCAGACCGTTCGAAACGCCCTATCGTTTGAAAACATGACAAAATAGAACGCATACAAAAGAACATTTCATTGTATATTACAACAATGCATCAGTATACAAGAATATGCAGAGTATAAATGAATAAATATTACATAGAAATATCAGAGATTTAAATTACATTTAAATATATAGCAGCGAAAAATAATACAATACACAACTAGAAGAGATTTACGGATACAAAGCTTTCCGGATATCATTCCAGCTGTAAACCAGGATCCTGTGGGTATAAATCTGCAAAACCAAAACTACTAGCTGCCCGTGTCAAAATAAGGGCACCCAGAGTTTAGGTTAAAACAATAAACTCCAGGTCAGTCATGTGACTGGTGTGAGAACTAAAACAGTTATCAATCTTTATTTTTAAAGTTTGGTAAATCAAGGGACCACGCCGAATAACACGGAACGGGTTTCCTCCCAAGAATACCAGTGCATAAAACAACAGTGCAATGTTAAATAAAGAAAAATGAAGCTATTATAAGACCCAGGTCCTATCACACAATGCAACGCAAGCCGGGGGATAGGGTTTTTACCTTATAATAGCCAAGAATGCTTGATACGTTTAAAAGAAATCATTTGATACTATTATAAGTGCATAGTGTATAAGACAACTTCAAATCATAAGTATCAATCATAGGCGGCATGAATGCCCCATACCACTATGTCGCCATATATAGGTTATACAATCTAAATCGCAAAGTCACGTATTTGGAAATTGGGTTTCCATCTATGAATCGAGGCAAAAGATAGTCCTCTACCGATTCGAGACAATCTAGCCCATGTCTCAGGATCAGAGCTCGAGTGACCCTTGGAGCGACAGGGATGGTCCACCGATGTGGATTAAAATTCCTGAACACTACGTTTTCCCGCCCTTTGGGGCGTAAATGAGCCAACTAAATGACTCCATCGGTTCGAGAACGACCGATCAATCCGAGGCGCCTCGCAACAGCAACAACCACATAAGTCAAACTCGTCAGGGCGTGTAAAACCACTGACGCCACTTTTTAGCTAGAAGGAAACACATACCCTCCCTGAGGTCCGTCTCCCGTTTTTGGTTCATACCGGGTGTGAAACTCGCGAAGTAAACGTTACTCAAAGCTACGCCACAAAGGCCGTGCTTCGATCATCAACCACAAGACTTTGCTTTTCAACAGAAGCCTCGATCAATTGCCACTTAGGTATGCCACACAGGCAATTCACTCCATGCATTTGATATCCATCAATATATAACCCCTGAGCTCGTACGTCTCAGAGAAGGGCGTTAAGCAAGAGAATAAATTCTCCGCCGCCAAACAGATATATATTTAATAGAGATCAATCACACGGACTAAAATCCAATGTCAGACACACGGTCCATTTACAAGTCCGTTCTGGGTCTGAACGAAACCGGAGGCACCTAATACCCCGCATATCCATCGATCTCCAAGCACGTCTGGACAATCACCAACTGTTTCCATCTTCTTGGGTGTACAGCCCAATCAAGATCATCAGTAATCACCCAAACGACGTGAAGACTTCCGGTCTTCGACCACCGTCTTCATCTTCGACTAATCGTCGTATCAGTTATTCAGAATGGGATAAACCCGGTCTTTCTGAATAACTCGCGTATATTTTTAAATAAGTGTTACACAAACACAACATACGCCTCATTCCAATTCATCAATCACTAACCGTAAATTAAATCAAGAGAATAATTCCCCAAATCTTAACCCCGAAGGCCGAAACCAACATCAGATCAATATCCAGAAAACCATTCTGCTTGGCTAACCGACAGCTAGTTTCTAAATTTCACATTCATAGGGAAAGGTTCCCATTAATTTTATCCAAGATAAATTTCCTGAATTTATTCTTTAATCTATTTTTGAATATCAATTCAACTAGTCGGGATTAACGGACCTTACCGAAGTAATCATTTATTTTAATTTCCCAATCCCAACCTATTCATCCCATGAAGTAAAACTGGTAATACTTCATATCTAACACCACGGTGTTATCGGTAAATTCAATTACCATTCCACGTTAAAATCCAATTAAAGATTTAACTATCGCCTGGAGCAAAACTGGTGGTACTCCGTTCTTGATCATTTCAATCTAATTAAAGATTCATTTAAAACTCCACTTAGTTTTAATCGTTAACTGGGTTAAAGAATCAGTGTCATTTAAAACACGGTTCACGATAAACCCAAAATCACATTCCATTAATTATCGGGTTAAAGAACGAGTGTTATTTAAAACACTGTCCACGATAAACCCAAAAATCAATATCAATTCAATTCCAATTAAATATTATTTAATTGGTACACTTCATTAAATCTAAATAAAAAAGATTTAATCTTTTCTCAACTGGGTTCAAGAACAGTTTTAGTGAAGACACCATTCACGACAAACCCAAATCACATTTGATATTCAATACAAGGCTCTGAATAGAAAATATATCGGCTTATATTCAATATCAAATTCTATGATTAACAAATGTCGTATTGGAAATAACGATATAAATATATATCTTTCAAATTTCCATAACAACATCTGTATAATCACGAATTCCAACATCGAAATATTCCGAAGACAATTTCGATTCAAATCCACTCCAATGCAATCATTGGAAATTCTGGTTATTTTTAAAACCCTTTTTAAATTCAATTTATTTATTTAAAAATAAATAGAATTATAATTCTAGTTCAAAACTAGCTCATTTCGATAACAACTATTTTTATCTTTTCAAATATGGAGTTTTCCATCCCAATCCTTTCTAAATCATTTCTTATGATTTTACACAAATTATTACTATTTTTAATAATTTTATCAAGGCCCGTACAGTCGATTTCCATCAACGGCCATCGAACTGCACTTACAGCGATCTTTTTCAAATTTGATTTGGACATAATTCCAAATCCAACCGTTAGATTTCTAATTTCTAATATTCTTTAGAAAGCTCTTTTCGATACGAACCCAACGGTTCCGGTTTCAGGAGAATCCGACGGTCGGATCTCCCGTAATGTCCGTGTGAAATAAATGGTCGAAATTCGCGAACTGCCGCGGCGCGGCGCGTTCTATTCAGGCCATTATATTATATATATAATATATATAATATATACTTCGTCGATTTCAATTCAAAACGTGCTTTATAAATCGTTTTAAATTCATTTCAAATCGATTTCAATTCAAATTGATTTCTAATCATTTGTAGTTCGTTTTCAATTCAATTCAATTTCAATTCGAATTCATTTATATTCAATTTCAATTCGAATTCATTTCTAATCAATTTCAATTCGAATTCATTTATATTCAATTTCAATTCGAATTCATTTATATTCAATTCAAATTCGAATTCATTTATATTCAATTTCAATTCGAATTCATTTATATTCAATTTCAATTCGAATTCATTTATATTCAATTTCAATTCGAATTCATTTATATTCAATTTCAATTCGAATTCATTTATATTCAATTTCAATTCGAATTCATTTATATTCAATTTCAATTCGAATTCATTTATATTCAATTTCAATTCGAATTCAATTCTTTTCAAAATTTCAGATTTTGAAATCACTTTCGATATTCATTATAAAATGAATAAAATCGATATAAATATCGTTCACGTCAAAATGGCGTCAATTTAATCAATACGGCTTCATATATTCCTATTTTCAAATATTCTATTTCAAATATTTCCTTTTCAAATATTTGTTATTATCAAAATATTTCGTTCAACACATGACTAATCTCAACGGATGAGTACAGTCAACACATGAACCTTTATTTTATATGGATAAAGATGTAAATTTTATTATTAAAATATTTCGTTCAACACATGACTAATCTCAACGGATGAGTACAGTCAACACATGAACCTTTATTTTATAATATTCTTTATTTTCTAAATTGGAATGAGGCCCAATCAATCACCATATAAAATTAATTATATGGATTTTCACACATCACACTTATATAATAGCATTGAAAAATAATCAACCATCAACCAAAGTGCACTACACTGTATAAGCATCAAATATAGATATCTAACGCTTATAACAGCCTGTCAATCAATCGATCGACATATTTAATAAATCAGGATGAGTGGACTTCATATTTCATCCCAACACCCGTGTGGGGTTTCAAATCAACAAACACAGATTTTATTTGTGCAGTTGGGCGATGTGTAAAATTTATCGTCCCAATCAATGTCCTTCAAATAGGTGTACATAAACAAACCGTCCGGCTTGTAAATGAATATTTTATTTTATTCACTTCACGTTAAAAATTATATTTTTAACGATAAAACATTTTATTTTAACATATGAATTTCTATTCAGTTCATTCTCAAATAAAAATGATATTTTTATTTTTCTAACTTATTTTAGAAAATTTCGGCGGCATAACGGCACGATACTAGAAACGGGACAAGGCCTAGCCTTATCCCCGGTCTAGTGAAGGCCCACGCCGTTCACACATCAATCAATCCATTCATTTCACCAAACAATTCAATTTCAAATCAAATCATCTAACTAATCTATGCAACCAAACAAACAAGTCCATGGTCTGTGGACGATTGTGTCGGGTGCTACTATGCACCGTCTGCATCCTAGTATATATATATAACTAGAAAATGAAATTGAAAGGTGAGAAATTCTCACCGAAAGCTATCCAAACATCTTGACTCTTCTTTTATAGAAATCTTCGTTGCTATCGCATTTTTGTCATCTTCGCTGCTGTAGCCACTACATATGTAAAAATCGAATTTTTACTTTGTTGTTCTATATATAAAAATCGAATTTTTACTTTGCTATTCAATATATAAAAATCGAATTTTTACTATGCTATTCAATATATAGATTTCGCCTTTATAAAAATAAAGATTTCATTCTTTCAAAAATAAAGATTTCGCCTTTATAAAAATATCATTATAAAAATCATCTCTTTATTTCAATGTATACAAAATAAAAATCATATTTTTTTATTTTGCCACATATACAAAGATGATATTTTAATTCCCTACATAAACAAAAATCATATTTCTACTATTTTAAAAATCATACTTTTTCTATTTAAAAATTGAACCTTTTTCTATTTTAAAATCGAACCTTTTCTATTTTAAAATCAAACCTTTTCTACATGACAAAAATTTATCTCTTCATATATAATATTGAAATAAATCAAACAAAAGAAATAAATATATATAGTTAAAAGAAAAGCTTACTGCTTTGCGCGTTCAAGGGAGGGTTTATGAAGGCTGAGGTGTCGGAATGGGCTGAGTGAAGATCGGAGGGGAGGTCGGGTTCGCCGGAGCTTGGCGTGGCGTCGGAGCAGAGGGGGGGGGGGGTTTGGCGTTGCAGTCGCGGAAGAACAAAGGGGGGGGGGGCGAAACAGATGTGTCGGTTCTTCGATGGGGGGGGGGGGGGGAGGGGTTTGGGCGGCGCGTCAATCAGAAAAGTGGGGGGCGAGGCTGCGGCCAACCCTGGAGGTTGGAGGGGGCATCGTCGTCGATGACGAGTGGGGCTGCGCGATTCCGTCGTTGCCCTTTTTTCATTTAATTTAATTATTTTATTTACTAGAAGTTGACTTTTTATTTCGACCTCGAAACGAGGCCCACCGCCTGTCGTCCATAGCGTTTTACCCCCATCTCGAACACAATGGGATCTGTATCGTAAGCTGATTCGATCGTTTCGATCAGTTTCCGTTGAATTTACATTTAAATCATTATATTGAATTTTGAACGTACATTTCAAATTACCGGGGTCACATACTAACTCTAAAAATTCTCGAAAAATATTTTCTAGCTTCGTATTGACCATACGGTCCTAACAAAACTAGTTTCGTCGAATTCTGAGACCGTTGGAAAAATGGCCAATTTCCAGTTGATTAAATTCAACTGAAAATGGTCAATCGCGTTTTCCTTTGCCACGCTCACATATTGATTCGAAAAATTATGAAATTTGAAACCTAGCAATAACTTTACATCCCGGACCCAACTAAACTGGTTTCGTCGAAATCCGAGGTCGTTTGCAAAATGTCCATTTTTAAGGGCCTGAATTCCATACCGACTATTCAGAATTTTCAACTGGACATATCTTTTGATTCCCGCTATGAAATTTTAATTTTTCGGATTCGTTGGAAAGATATCATCAATTAGATCCTGATGTTTTTGGTTTCACTAAAATCCGGATTGTTTTGCACCCGGTACATTCAATTGAAGTTTGAAATCGAATTATCGAACTACCGCGCCATTTTCAATTCCTTTTATAATTATATATAATTATTTATATTCTAACGACGACGTATATAAATATATACGTCGAATTCAATTCAAAATAAATTTCTCATCGATATTATTTAAAATAGTTCATTTTAAATAATCAAAATTCGCTAAAATTGCCAAAATAAAAATTTTAAACTGGCCCAGATTTTCGGGTTGTTACAATATAGAAAATGAGAAAATATATATATTTATATATGTTTGATGATTGATCGATATAATTTCCACTTGGAAATAATATCGTTGTTTGCACACGCGTTTTTCTTTGATAGTTAAATCACAGACTATCAAAGTTTTGACCATTTTTAACGTTGTTAATATGGAGAGACCAATTGGATTATTATCCAAAGAACCACTCTGTATTGGCATAAGCGTTGCGAATCATATATGCCAAAGATAATTGAAGACGGAGTAAAGTGCAAGGGCTGTTGTATAAGTCTTAGATAACAATTGCCTAAGATGAGTATACTGAATAGTGCCTTCGGTTTGTCCAGTCCTAGGACAACTCGTATGTAAGAAGGTCTGACAGAGTATATCCAATAGATCGCGTAAGTTGATCTCTTCAAACGTATTTACGTTTGGTGGTGGAGGAATTCGTTTCTCTTAGTTGTATACCCGTGGTATTTTTGGGGAAATCAATTTGTGATTTGGTGGGTATGACGATGTGACATTCAAAGTGAATAAACGTGTGATCTGTCAGAGATAAGCGTGGCCTTTAGCCTCACAACCGGGAAATAACAAAAATCGGGCAGGCAACATGGCTATGTAGGTCGCACCTATTAGGGTGTATAATCACCTGGTCTAGAGTTTCATTTACTTTTAAAAATCTATTGTCGATGCTGTCCCATTCGGGAAACGGTTGTTGATCCCAACCGTTGGTGATATACATTCGATACACTCAAGCGAAATGAGTGGTCGGTCATGTGTGGCCGGGTTGCAAGATGTTCTTGTTGAACCCAGTGTATTCCTCTCTAGAGGTACACTAGCGAAAGGTGGTTCCATACCTTGTCATAGTTGGAAATCCATTACCCAATACGTGCTTGCGGTTTTGATTGTATACTATATATGTAGAACGTGAGATGAAAGCGTTTCTGCTAGATGATTATTATATTGTGGTTGATATACATTTTTATAATATCAAAAGGTTGATATAAAGAAGAAAGCGTTTCTACTAGATGATTATTCTGCTAGATGATTATTATACTGTGGTTGATAGACATTATTATAATATCAAAAGGTTGATATAAAGATGAAAGCGTTTCTGCTAGATGATTATTATATTGTGGTTGATAGACATTATTATAATATCAAAAGGTTGATATAAAGATGTTTTGGATTCTCATAAGGGAAAAACCCGTTCCGTTATACGGTGTGGTCTTATAAGATGTCGTTTACTTGTTCAAACTCTTTTACTCACACCAGTCCCATGACTGACCCAGAGTTTATTTTGTTTGTTTTCCCTAAACTCTTGGGTGCCCAATTTTGTACGGGCAGTCAAGTAGTCGGGATTTTACAGGTATACTTGAAGAGCTTGGAGCAGGAGGCTTCAAGATTGTATAGCTATAGTTATTTCCGCTGTGTTGTACTTTGGAAATGATATGTATATTCAAGTACAGATTTATATTTCAAAGTTATGTTATATATTATATGTTATTCGTTCCGCTGTGAGGTTCGTGTTACTCTGATGTTGTGTTCTTCTTCGTTTTCTATTCTAAGTTTCTATCTTATCTATTCTCACCCTCTAATTTCTTACATTAACTTTCCGGTTATTTTCGATCCTTGGATGTTCGATATGTGTTGTATATCGGATAACCAAGATCGCCAAATTTCCGGGTCGTTAAATGTATATTGAATTTATATATACTCTTTTTCCTTGTAAGGCACCCCACTAGGTTAGGGGGTTATAGGGTTTTAATGAGACATATAAAGGAGGTTTAACCGGTATTTCGTAATAAAAGCATACCAATTTTCAATATATATATATATATATATATCAGTTCCGCAGAAATAGCTTACGAGCAAATGAAGGCAGCGTGTATTCTGCACATACTAACGATTTATATATACACGTACAAGAATGTACATGTATACACACATGTGCATCAGCCTCCATGTAAATACACAACCATAGTTCTAGGCAATAACTAAGGACAAAATGTTGGAACCAATCATACAAACGACTGAGGTAAAGCAAGGCGGAATACATAAGCCATACACAAGAATTTTCTATTATATTATAGGCTAAATTGATGTTGAAGAACTCAAAATCAAGCAATCGTGAGAGGGAAATCACCTATGATAGCACAACGACAATTCAGAAGGAAGAGGCACGACATAAAATGGTGGTGACTGGCCAACGACCCTGGGTTTGCTGGAAAAAGGCTGCGGCTAAAATGACGAAGACGAAGTATTTACAGGTTTTAGGATGAATTTACATCTCGAAGAGATAATTGAATGTTGATTTCCAAATTGCTAAGTAGAAATTGATTTACTATTATTTTGAATAATCAAACCCTTTCAAATGAAAATTTAGAAGTATAATTTGAACGAGTTTTAAAAAAAATTGAAATGAAAATGGTTAAAATCTTATCTTATATAAGTACGAAAAATGCTGAAAGTTAAATTATATATGGGAAGCGATAAGTGAAAAGGAATTTATTAAGTAAGACATGATATCAGAAGTGTGTAGTTTGATTTAAAGTAAATTAAATAAGTGGTTCAAATATAACTAAACTACTTAAAGATTAACTAAATTCAAGATGTGTTGAAGATGATTATAAGACCCATAGGGAATGAACTATTAAGTTAACTTGGTTCAAAGATGCATTTTTTGTGATATAATAAGAGAACATAAGGGTGGACTTGCCTTTTCGATGGCTTTAAGTCGGAAATTAAACCAATTGTAACCCTTCAAAACGACAGATTTTTATTGCTTATAAGGTTTAAACAGAATCAAACACAATCACAGAACATAAATTTTTGCAGTGGAATTTTTTTACACAAATTATTAGAGTTGTACATACTCATCGGAAATTCATAGCTTTAAAATAAAATAAATTTGCAGAAATTTATAGATTTTTTTTGAGCTAGTGCGCGTGCGCCTTCACGAATCTCTAGCTTCGATAGTTGAATTTTTTAAGTTGCTACACTTGGTCTGACTCGAACGTTCCATGCAAAACACAAACTACTCGAGTTAGGATTAACTTTATTCAAGTAAATCAACTTCAATAAGGCACTAAAATAAATAGTTAATACTAACAAATTATTAATTTCGAAACATATAAGATTATATTTTAAAAGATATTACATTCACCCGTCTACTATTCAGCCATGTCCTCTTAACCTTTTTTCCTCTGCCTAAAACCGTCCTTCACTCGTCCTCTTGCCACTTGCGTCGAGCCCTTCCCATCCTCTTACATCCATCAGTTACTCACTACCCTTGTCAGACCCTTCTCCTAAACCATCGTCCCCTGAACCTACGCCTCCTACCATACCCACCTCAACTCCATCCATTCCCCCTTCCTCTTTGGACAACGCAAATCTGAGATGGACTTCTTTATTTGAAAACAAACCCAAGAATGCAGGGATATTCGTTCCTCCTTTGATCTAATTGAAGTATTCGGGCAAAACGTTGCTCCCCGATGAAACTATTTATCAAGCAGGTCATGATGAATGGTAGAACTACATCGTTGGGTTCTTCCTCGACTTCCCTTCTATCTTTTACAGGTGTTGCTACGCATCTGAAGAAGTTTTGGAAACCTTCTAGTGGAATTAAGATTAAATCGACGGGTAATATCTTCTTTTTCTGCTTTCTGACCCTGATGATAGAAAGAGAATACTCAACTCCGATCCTGTTATAATTAGAAGCAAAGTCTTCATATTAAAACTGTGGGATTGCAAAGTGAGTAGTAGCTGTATTCGAAGTGTACCAGTTTGGATTAAACTAACTAACATACCGCTATATGCGTGGACTAAAACTGGTATAAGTTGGCTAGCTTTGATTATAGGAAATTTTTTATGTATGCATGCAGCGACTGAGACGTTAGATAGGCTCTCATACATAAAGTGTTTGATCGAAGTTACCCCAGAAAGTTTATTGCCTACCGAGTTCCTTGTAGCTCTCCCAGATGGAACAGAACAATTTGTTTGGATTGAATATTTTGGCGACCTGATATCTGTGCGTATTGTAAATGTTTTGGTCACAACATTTTAAAATGCAAGCATAGTGGTCTTAAGTAGAATAACAGTAATAATAAAAGTGAGAAGACTGGTGCACAAACCACAAAACTAACAGGGACTAAAACTACTACCGATTGTAATAAAGGCAAGTCAATTCCCCCTCAAATGAAAAAGGTTGAATGGACGAAAGTTGTGAACAGAGGAGGAGTCACGAAATAGCTAATGGGAAGCACATTGATAAAAGGAAGGATGTGAGCGTGACTGCTGGAAGTGACAATAGCTTTGAAGTCTTGTCCCATAGCAATGACCTCGAATGTCAAGTTGACTTTGAAGAAGAAAACAAGGATAATAACCTTGATATTGCTAGTAGTTCTGGAGTTCAGAAGGACAAAAGCATTCATGTGAGCAAGGCAGATGAAGGTTGTAACAAGACTAATGCTATTAATCACAGGTCTGATATTGGTAAACTGAATGGAGTAGATTTAGAGTATGAGGAGGGGGAAATTCGTAGAATTGGAGAAATGCTATCTGAAGTTTACAACCCCAGTATTGAAGATGTTTGTGCATTGGATGATGTTGATAAAAGTCATGTTGTTAGTGTGCAAGACAATGAAGCAATGCATGTAACTGGAGATAACATAGAAGCATCTTCTAATGCTACGCAAGTAACTGGAAATAAGGTAGTAGCAACTTCTGATGCTAGTAACAGTAAAATTATTACAACTTCCATCAAGCCAGGATTTTTGAACAAATCTCCATCACGTTCGAATAAAGAAAAAGCTAAGCCGACCACTATTACATTTAAGAGTGCTAGTGTTACGACAGATCCTGGAGCTGTGATTATGAACAATAGAGAGAACAATGTTTTCAAGCTGAAACCAGACCACCCTTACGTCAATATTCCACCATCGCCTAGGTATAAGGATCAACCCCCATGGGTTGACAATACTGAGAACTCCAACCAATCACCTAAATCAGCTTCACATGTAGGCTATATAACGAGGAGTAAGAAAATCCTTATGAGTGTTGGAAACATCTTCGACAATGATTGAACTGGTACTAGATGGCTGCAATTCCTACTGTACTCACGCAGCATGTAAGCTAATATGTAGCTTGTAACATTTAGTTCCTATGTATTCTCCTATGTATTTTAACATGTAATTTGCGTTGCTAGGTTTTTGTTCACTACGTGGACATTCTAGCATAATTGGTGACAATGCGTCCATCTCCTATACTAACTTTCTATTATTTTCCATAATAAACTGTTACAGATCGCTTTAAAAACCGGTCGGCTCTAGCAAATTTTTTATATTAATTTCGAGTATGTCAAACCCATAAGAAACCGCCGAAAGTATATTTCGACAAAATATAAGCAAGTCTAGATGTGACAAAGTAAACAACATATATGGCAGTAAAAGTGGCACGCAGCAAGGCATATATTTTGAAATGCAACAAACATGAATATGGCAGGGTCATGCTAAACATGCAAAGAGGTAAGCATGGCCAGTTTCAAATGGCCACAGGAAATTCCATAAGTTAAGTGCATGTGGCATATAGGATAACATATACACAAAATGTTAGGATGCGGAAATTCAAGGAAGCATACCTATTTCAGCTTTGTTCGAATACAGAGCAGACCCAAAAGCAAGGCTCGAATGATATGCAACAAGATATATTCAAAAATAAGAAATGTATATACTTAGCATCAAGGGAATTATATTTGGTAAATTTAAGAGAATTAGAACAATATATTCAATGCAAAAAAACCTGGCCATTTCGAAGTAAGACAGTATAGTGATTTTAAACCATTAGAAACATAAACAAAGCAAGACATTCTGAAACAAATATTTATAGGTGAATGCAATATATGTATCCAAGTTATTACCTGCAGGCCCATGTGTATATAAATTAGAGTGTCCCTCAATATTTGAACCTATATATTTTCCGTGGGTAAGACCATGCTAGATAGTGTTCAAGCACAAACAGGGCATGGTAAAATACAAAGCGCCCAACAGGATAGTGTCCAAACCATACAGTATAATGCTAATTTGTTTAGGTATGGCAAAACATCAAGTATACAAAACAAAAATGCATAAGGTTTCAAATGTTAAGCAATATGGTGACCACAAAATATATCTAGGTAGGAACTAAATTAGCTTAAGGCCATCATCTATGAGCACTTGGCCTATAAATACTAAAATAGTCGAGCATATAAATCAGGTTTACAAGGTGCGTATGTCTAAATATACATACAACAGTGTAATGGCTAGTTGTAACCGAAAGAGGGCCGCATAGGTCGGTAGTGTCAAAAATATAGAGATGACATGGTATATAAAAGCCCAATATACATATATATGTATATAAATATGTTGTTTTCAAAGCAAACGAAATATATCAAGTCAGGTACGAATTGGTTTCGCAAAAACAATTCACGTAATAATAAGACAACATGTTTACTATTTGTATATACGTATGCTGATGATATATATACACACATATAAATATAAATATATATATATATATATATATACACACATATGTGTATTGCCCACCACGTATATACCAAAAATCAAGTTTCTAAACATCCAACATACCAAAGACAGAGGTGTAACAGGGTCAACTAACACAAGAAGATATTTTCCTATGGTATTTTGCTTGAACTAATGTTGAAACACTAGAATTAAAGTAATCATGAGGTATACTCACCTTAGACAGTGGATAAAAGTGCAAGAGACAACATGGTGACTGGTGCAAAAATGTTTGGCCACTGCAGGCTCTGTTGCAACTACGACAGCGTCACTCAAACTTGATTTTCAGGTAGAATATTTACGATTGTCGAAGCGTTGCGTTGGTATAAAGACTGAGTAGGTGGACTGGCTCGCGGTGACGCTAGGGATGATTCCGAAGGAAGCTGCTGGAAGCGAGGAGAGGGTAGTGCCAAGGCAGACGAGCTGAAGGCGAACGGTTTTGGTTCGATGGTGGATGTAGAGCCTCGTTTTCTGTTGGCCGGTGATGATGAGAGTGGAGACAGAGATAATTTCAATCGGGTTGTTGGGGTGTGGTTAGTGGCAAAGGTGAAGGCAGAGTGAGAAGGAGGAAGGCGACGAGGGAGGAGCCGATCTAATTTTTGCTTTTGTTAGAGGAGGAGCGAATGGGTTTTAATTTATGGAAGTGGAAAAGCTACGGTTATGGAAAATAAGAGGAGGTGTTTGTGAATGGAGAATGGGAAGGGTACGTGCGTTATAATGTAGGAGGAGGGGAACCAGTAGCAGAAATAAATAACAACGTGTAGTAATTTCAGAAAAGCAAGGACAAGTGTCAAAAGTTTCAGCCTACATTTTACAAGTGTTAAAAAAATTCAGCTGAGTTGAAAAATAAACTCTAGGTCAGTCATGGGACTTGTGTGAGTAAACGATTTTAAAAGAATTTGATATAACTTTTAGAAATCCTTTTGAAAGGAAGGATAATCATAAGACCGATCCACACATAAATACAGATGGTTTTTATATTACGATAACCCAAATCATTCTTGATATTAAAACTATTCTGATATTATAATAGTGTCCAAATTAAATAAATAACTATCTAGCAAAACACTTGCATCTCACGCTCAACATACATAGTATACAATCAAAACCGTGGGGGCTTATTGGAGAATGGATTACCAACTATGACAAGGTATGGAACCACCTTCCGATAGTGTATCTCTAGAGAGGAATAAACTGGGTTCAACAAGAACATCTTGCAACCCGGCCACACATGACCGACCACTCACTTCGCTTGAGTGTCCCTAATGTATATCACCAACGGTTGTGTACGACAACCATTTCTCGAAAGGGACAGCATTGATAGAATAAGAAACAAATGAAATTTTTCTCTGGATAGTTGATAATACACCCTAATGGGAGCAACCCACATAGCCATGTTTCCTACCCGATTTTTTTTATTCCCCGGTTGATGAGGCATGAGGTTAAAGTTGCCTTTTTAGAACATCTAGCCACCATTTACTTTGAATTCTACATTGTCAAATCCGTCAAATCGCTGATTGACGTCCACAAATATACTATGGGTGTCAAGATAAAGAAGTTGTCTTCTTCGCCACCAACTTGATGTACTTGTAAAAATCAACATACGTAATTTTTAGAAAATATTCCGTCAGACATTTATCCATACAAGTCTTCCAGGAACAGGATGAACCGAAGGTACTCTCCTACTGCATCCAATATAGGAATCACCCCATTTATCAATAGCGAGAAGTCCTTGCAATCCGAAGGTTTCAATCATGATAGAATCACTATCGAAATATCTTTGGGCGCTAACCAGAGAGATTCAACAAGTAGTTCTTCCGCTCATGAAGATCTACGGTCTTCAGTTTATTATTTTTATATGTATCCCTGCAAGTTAGTTTTTGAACGTATTCGAAGTGGTTTTGGGTCCAGTTCCCATCCTGATTTCTTCGAACTAACACGTAAGGAATAATTATTTAATAGTCGGTTCTTTAACTATCAAATTTAAACAGTATAGATAAGTAAAATCATTTATTCCAATCATTTCATATTATTTACAATTTTCATAACTTGTTCTTCTAAATCAATTTACTTGCATAATTTTTATAACTTGTTCGTCTAAATCAATTCACTTGCACAATTTTCATTTTTGAATTCAGAACAGTAATCAACACAAGATGATAAAAATAAAATAAAACTTATCAACGTTTTACTTTAAGTAATCTAGATTCGATTGATCTGTTCATGGCATAATAGATAACTAAAAACAATTATTAATCACAACATTAACAATCAACAATGATTCGACGTTTTAAATTTTGAACTAATAATAGTTTGAAATATATTTGATTTTGGATAGTGACTTAATTCTCATAATATTATGCCAATTCTTTGGAAATAAACTAATCGATTTATTTCAACTTTTATTTTGTTTTTAGTATGTATAATATATATGGTGAGGCTTCGAACTTAAACTGACATGACGATGTTTATTATGCAATTAAATTAATTCAGTAGTTTCCTATCCCTTCCTTCTTATTTATTTATATATCGATTTCTTATTTACTTATATTTAGAATTCATTTTATTAAAATCGATTTATTAATTAAACAACATGAATTACCACACCTATTATGGTACAATTTTCATGCACATGTCTTTAATTTAATCCGTCGATCCCTGTATACCATTTAAGCGAACTTCCCACTTCTTTAATTTATATATGATTTAAATTTAAAAACGCAACTTAAATTTAAAGAAAAATAATGTTAAATTTTCAATTAGTTTCAGGCCTGAAGGCCCAATAGCTGCAATCAGCCTAATACCACATTCCCTACCTTATTTCTTTCCCAGGCCAAACATGAGTTGGCTTCATCAAAATACAATGATCAACCACTTTGATCATTACATTTTCCTTTTCCCGACTTTCTCTTCTATATATACCATGCCACTTGAATCGAACCTAGGAAAACACGAGCCAGGCAAATAAAAATCCTTGATCAACATGCTTCGTTTATCAATTTCCTCCAGCCCATCTTTGTCTTCTCTTCGTTCCTTGCATCTACCATGCCATTAAAATCTAGCAAAAATCACAGCCTCGGCAAACAAAATCATGGATCCACATGCTCCATCCACACACTTTCTTTTCTCTCTTGTTCCGTCTTTCATTGCTTCACATGTACACTGCATCAACCATGCACATGCATAACCAGCTCCACCGCCACCCCAATATTCTGGTGATCGCCGCAAGACCCAAAGTCATCCTCGAATCCATCTTCACTACCACAAAATCCATTGCACCACTACATCAAAATATGTTGTTCAAACCGAAGGCCCATACAAGGACAACCTCCATTGAAAATGCCTCGTACTACTGCCATGGTCCATCGTTCATCACTAGATTTCACCTCCAGCTAGGTGACGAACCTCTCCACCTTTTCCACTTGGTGCGCAACCTTGTATCGCCGTATCGGAGGAGCGGTTCGTCGTTAACCCTAGCCTACCCAACACAGTAAACTTCCCCTACTTTAATCAAAATCTCCTAAACTACCCATTAGAAAAAACTAATTATATTTTTCCTATATACTCTGATCTACCCTGCGCCTTAGGATCCGACTCCATCACTCACTACCACCCCCATTGCCACAATTTGACCAAAGTCCCTTTTTTATCATCTCAGATATTCCCACAACCTACTTCCCTAAAAATCAAGATTTTGCTATTAAAATTCATGATTTTTCAATACTACCGCATCCATATATTTAAATCATATAATAGTGATGTTTGAAAATTCGAATTTTAAATACCTCTTTACTATAATTTGATGAGGTCGAGGGATATATGTTATGATTTGGAGCAAACCAGTTTTTAAAATATTCTTAGGTCATTTTTGAACAACTTTCCTGTCTAAACTAAATCTTAATTCACACTAGAATTTGGGTTATGGATTTTTAAATTTCCTAGAGATAAATATTTCTCTACCATGTAACTTACAGAAAGGTTTCGTTTGTTTTAATTAATTAATCAATAATTCACAGCATGTTCAAGTGATATTATACACTTAATAACAACCAATTAATGTAGATATTTGAATCAAATACACACACGACTCTGAATTAGATCTTTAAGGGAGAAAAATTATAGTTTACTCACAATATTTGGCTCATCGTCTTTCCATTGTGTATGTTGTTTGCATTCCAGTTTTTGTTCTCTATTTTAATTCCAGGTTCTTGTATATGTTTTCTTTTCTCTTTCAGGCTTTGTCTCCAGATTAATACACTATTATTTTGCTTATTTTTCTTAGGTTTTTCTTACCGTATTTCTGCCATTTTGATTTCCAGTTTTAAAAGGATGAAATAGTGATGGTCTATGGTGTATTTATAGATGATAGGCGAGGCTTAAATCTGCTAGGTATTGAAGAATATATGGTACAATACACTGCAGCATTTAAGTGAAAGGGACGTGTGATGTAGTTTGATGTTTAATTGGGCAATTCTATCAATGTTTACAACTTTAACTCTAAGTAAACCAACCATGCATGTGCTTACTATTATATATGTACATGTGTATGTACTTATATATATATATATATATATTAACAAATCACCCTTAGTCCCCAAGCAAGAATCAACCTATATTAATGGATTTGATCTCTCTTTCCATTCAGATGCTTTTGGTACTAAGATTTTCACATGGGATAAAACTGTTTTGGGTCAAGCTTTGTACCTTATTAGCAGCCTTATGTTGATATTCTATTTACTCAAAATCCTAGGATATGTATTCTATATATTTTTATTCTTTATCTTACACATGGGTTTTCAGGTGCACATGCCAAGATTGCCTTGATCCTTTTCTTTTTGACCGTTTGGTATCTACAAGGATGTACTTTCACTTGGCTAAGGTAGCCTACCTAGGATATCAAGTTTGCAGGTCTACACTTCTTTGGTGAGTTGTTTGCTTTCTTTTCCTTTCCGATGCACATGACTAGGCTAAGCTAATACAGGGTTCCATGTGCCAATCTACTACCTAAAATATATTGTCAATTCATGTATTCTTAGCAGGCTGTATTTCCTTTCAAACTTGTATAACCTATATTTAGTGTACTTATGTCATATACTGTACCTATTTATATGTTATGTACACAAACTAATTTTAAATTCTCATATGTCTTATGTACACATACAATTTCATTTATATAAATTAATATACACATACTACATTTATATTTATATGCAAATGTACAAAACAAGTTTAAGTTCTATTATTTACCTATGGGAACTTGATAATAAAACTATTCTGATATTATAATAGTGTCTAAATCAAATAAATAACTATCCACCAGAACGCTGCATCTCATTCTCCATATACATAGTATACAATCAAAACCATGGGCGCTTATTGGAGAATGGATTACAAACTATGACAAGTATGGAACCACCTTCCGATGGTGTATTTCTAGAGAGGAATACACTGGTTTCAACAAAAACATCTTGCAACCCGACCACACATGACCGAACCACCCACTTTGCTTGATTGTTCTGAATGTATATCACCAACGATTGTGTACGACAACCGTTTTCTGAAAGGGACAACGTCGATATAATAAGAAACAAATGAAATTTTCTCTATATAGCTGATAATACACCCTGATGGGAGCGACCCACATAGCCATGCTGCCTGCCGATTTTTGTCATCTCCTGACTGATGAGGCTTGAGGTTAAATTTACCATTTTAGAATATCTGGCCACCATATGCCACATCGTCAGATCCATCAAATCACAAATTAACGTCCACAAATATACTATAGGTGTTAAGCTAAAGAAGTTGCCTTCTTCGCCACCAACTTGGTATATTTATAAAATCAACGTAATAATTTTTAGGGAATACTCTGTCAGAAATTCGTCCATACAAGTCATCCAGGAACAGGATGAACCTAAGGTACTCTCCTACTGCATCCAATATAGGAATCACCCCAGGAATCAGTAGCGAGTAGTCTTTGCAATCCGAAGGTTTCAACCACGACAGAATCACTGCCGAAATATCTTTGGGACTAACCGGAGAGATTCAACAAGTAGTTCTTCAGCTCATGAAGATCTACAGTCTACAATTTATTATTTTTATATACATCCTTGCAAGTTAGTTTTGAATGTAAAGTCGGTTCGAAGTGGTTTTGGGTCTAATTCCCATCCCGGTCTCTTCGAACTAACACGTAAATAATAATTATTTGATAGTCGATTATTTAACTGTCAAATTTAAACAGTATAGCTAAGTAAAATCATTTATTCAAATTATTTCATATTATATATAATTTTCATAACTTATTCAACTTAATCGATTTACTTGCACAATTTTCATTTCCTGATTTCTGAAATGTAATCAACACAAGATGATAAAAAATAAAATAAAACGTGTCAACGTTTTACTTTAACTAATCTAAATTTGATTAAACACTTCATAGCATAATATATTATTAACAACAATTATTCATCACACATTAACAATCAACAATGATTCGACGTTTTAAATTTCAAACTAATAATATTTTGAAATATATTTGATTTTGGATAGCGACTTATTTCTCATAATATTATACTAACTCTTTAGAAATAAATTAATCGATTTATTTCAACTTTTATTTTGTTTTAGTATATAATATATATATATATATATATTGTGGGGCTTCGAACTTAAACTGACACGATGATGTTTATTCTGCAATCAAAATAATTTAGTAGTTTCCCGATCATTCCTTCTTATTTATTTATATATCTGTTTCTTATTTACTTCTATTTAACATTAATTTTGCTAAAATTGATTTATTAATTAAACAACATGAATTACCAAACCTATTACGGTACAGTTTTCATGCATATATTTTTAATTTAATTTGTCAATCCCTGTAGACTACTTAGGAGAACATCCAACTTCTTTATTTTATGTATGAATCAAATTTTAAAAGGCAACTTAATTTTTTTTTGAAAATCAAAATGTGTGATCTTCAAGGAGAAGAGAGAGAGAGAGAGAGAGAGTGCACACACACACACACACATATCTATATATATAAAGAAAACACATAATCTACTATAGTTGCCAACATGCCTGACAGGTAACCTAAAGAAACATAACTATCTCGGACTATGACTATATGTATAGGAAGGTAGATAGATGAGCTCCGGATAAACCACCGCCCAACTTCAAAAATCGAGTTCCGACAAGGCCACCACCCGATAATGAAGTATATCTACTCCTACATAATACAATATCCCCTCTAATGAAAAAAACAACAAAAATACATAAGTACAGAATAACACAATGAAAGAACGGACTCTCCAAATATGCTCTCCAATAATCTCTCCAGCATACATCAACTACCTGTATCCTGAAAAAGAATAAACAAAAGTAACAAAACATCACACACACACACACATACACACACACACACACACACACACACACACATATATATATATATATATATATATATATATATGTGTGTGTGTGTGTGTCCACATATATGTGCATAAAAAATACTATAAGATAACAAGAAAACATCTCTAATAATCATATAAAAAAAGAATCAACAACAAATGCAAATTCTATTGATATTAAAATACTTATTAATCCTAATAAACAAGTTCAAATTATTTTTAACTTTAACTACAAATCTTTCAAACTAAGGGACCCTATTTATCTTAAATTGAGGGTTAGCCATCCATTCTAGACTAAAAATTACAATCTTAATAATTATTTTATCTATAGTATTAGAATTAGAATGAAACATTTTCTGTTTTCTTTCAAACCAAATATACCAACTAATAATGGTTACGAAAGTATCTAGCACATATTTGTACTTGAAATTAAAATCAAATCTATAACAATACAAATAATAATCACAATCCCTAAAAATATTGGAACAATTAAAAACAAATATTCTTAAAACCATTTTTAATATAAATAAAGTTTTAGTACAAGAGAAAAATAAATGATCAATATTTTCATCAAATATATTACATAAACAACACTTAGAAAGAGAAATAATATTTTTATTGTTTAATTGCTCTATCATATTTAATTTCTTATGAATAATCAGCCACATATGAAATTTGGCTTTAGGTGGAGCATTAGTCTTCCAAATAAACTTAAAATTTAAAAGCGAAATACTTGAAAAATTAAGAAACTTATACATAGATTTTGAAGTGTACTTTAAATTATTATCAAGGCCCCAATAAATGTTATCCCCATTATTATCAAAGTGATACCTAGATAGCTTAGCTCGTAATAAGGCAAATTACCTAAATATTGTACCATCTAAAATATTCTCAAACGTAAACTCCCACGTGGGATCTAAGCTTCCTTTATATACTTCCTTAACCAAAGCATTCTTAAAGCCACTAATCTCAAAAAGTTTTTTAAATTCTATTTTCAGGGGTAAAACGAGTAATCCAAGAATCATGCCAAAAAAATGTAATATCACCTGAATAAACAATCAACTTACACCCTAAATTAAAAAAATCAAAACATTTGAGTATGGAATTCCAAAAAGATGATAATATATTATTATTCCAACTATAACTAGTATCAAAGACAATTTTTTCTCTATTATAATAAAATTTAGAAACTATTCGCTTCTAAGTTGCCGACACATCAGGATTTCTAAACTTCGACAAACATTTAGCTAATAACGAGGAGTTAAAATTATAAATATTGATAATCCTAAGACCCCCAATTTACTTGGATCTACAATAAATCTCCCAATTAACTAAGCATTTATAGCCTCTACTAATGTTTTCTCCACTCCACAGAAAATTACCTCTAATTCTGTCAATTTTATCAATCACCCATTGAGGAAAACGATGAACGACCATCCAATATGTTGGAATAACTATTAACACATAGTTGATAAGAACTAATCTACCCGCTCTTGATAAAAATCTATTATTCAAACTAGATAGCCTATTATTTATTTTGTCAATAATAATCACCGAATCATCATGTTTGAGTTTTGTAGGCCTAATCTTAAATCCCAAATAATCAAAAGGGAATATCATAGTAGAACAATTTAAGGTATTAGCAACTTGGTTCTCAACATTGTAAAAATCGTTTAAAACCATAACCGAACTTTTATAAATTAACTCTGAGTCCAGAAAGTATCTCAAAACTATAAAGAATAAATTTCAAAGCTATAATATGTTTGGGAAGGTGAGAGGAAAATAATTGTGTATCGTCTGCAAATTGAAGAATAGATATTTCATTATTAAAAATCCTATTACCTACATAACTAAAACTCCTTTCCTCTCCGCTCTCTTTATAATTTTGGTGAAATTATCAATAGCTAGATTAAACAGAAGAGGCAATAAAGGATCCCTTGTCTAAGACCCCTTTTTGATTGAATTTTCTTACCTACAACCCTATTAACAATAATATTAGAACAACCAGATTTGAGTAAAAGCCTTATCCAATTTACCCATCTTATACTAAAACCCCTAGCTAGTAATAATTCAAAAATAAAATCGCAATCAACTGAATCTAAAGCCTTCTCAAAATCAATTTCCAAAATAGCGCAAGTAAAATTATTCTTACAACAGAAGTTAATATACTCTTAGACAGCTGCCACACCATCAACTATGTTCCTACCTTTTATAAATGCAGTTTGGGAACAATCAATTAGATCATTCATCTTATGACCAAGTCTATTCACTAAAATTTTAGTAATAATATGAACTGAACAGTTGATTAAGGATATAGGTCTAAAATCTTTTAATTTGTTAGCTCCTAATTTCTTATGAATAAGGATAACATTTGCAAACTTAAATCTACCTATATGCAAATTCCCATTATAATAAACGTTAAGTAACTTAATTAAATCAAATTTCAAAACATCCCAAAAATGTTTATAAAACAGAATAGGAAAACTGTTTAGACTAGGAGCTTTATCACTAGGCATATCATTGATTGCCTTCCAAATCTCCTGTTCAGAAAATGGCTTATCTAAATCAACTAAGTCAATCTTAGTATGAGTAGGATAAATTTCATTCCATCTAACATTTATCCTTCTCTTAAATTTTTGATCCAAAAATTTGTCTATAATAATTAGTAAAAGCTTTATTTAAATCTTTTTGAGCTGTCAATTCAATGTCATCAAGAAAAATAGAATAAATGAAATTGTTAGTTCTTCTCTTATTGGACACACTATGGAAAAATTTCATATTGTTATCACCCTCTTTAATCCATTGTATACGAGCCCTTTGCTTCTACATGACCTCCTCTTTTTCTAAAATCAACTTAAAATCTTTTTTAAGGCTGCAAAGTTTAGCACCCTCATTAGGATTAAGTATCTTGTTCTCACTTATCTTATCTAAATCAAACATCTCACACTTAATCTTATCTTTCTAATTTTAACATTACCAAAAACATACTTATTCCAGCGTTTAAGAAAAAATCTGAGTTTTTCCAACTTCGCAACAAAAATCTTAGCTGAATTACTCACATATAAATTATTAAAATAAAACAAAGAATTCCATTTAAAAGAAACTAAATTTGAAAAGCTAGAATCCAACAACCACATTTTTTTGAATTAAAACTATTACTAATGGTTAAATTGGATTAACATGAAAGGATAATAGTACAATGGTCCAAATATAAAAATGGCAAACCTTTTACTCTACGAAAAGAGAACCTATCCTCCACCTCATTACTTATGAAAAATATATCTAATAATCCAAAAGATGGTTCATCTCTCACATTTGACCAAGTAAACGATCTATTATTTAATGGCATTGCAATTAAATTATTTCCCAATACAAAATCATTGAATTCTTCCATATCATAGAAATCACCTTTACGAGGCGATCTCTCCCCCACAAATCTAGTGACATTCAAATCTCCCCCACAATCCATAGATTTGGAACTAGATTTCTGAATTCTGTACATTCTTCCCACAAAATTCTCCTTTCTGTTTTTATGTGAGGACCATATACATTAGTAATTCCTAAAATAGTATTTTCTACTTGGGAGGATAATAAGATATGGAGGGAATGCTTCTTAGAAATTTCTTGAAGAAGCCTAAATTGATTTTCTCTCTAACCAATCATTAAACCCCTAAAACTGCCAATAGCAGGCAGGCAATCCCAGTTACGGAAATGAGATCCCCCTACCCTCACATAAAATCTTAAGTCAGGGTCATCTATTTTTGTCTCTTGCAATAAAGCAATATCTATATGGTAATCCTTAAAAAAAGTTCTTACTTTATCACATTTTTTTGGTCATTAAGACCCCTAATGTTCCAACTAACTAACTTCAACATCTAAAAGTATTAACCCTCTCTATTGTCTACTTCTAATGAAATCAACATCTAGCTCAATATCAGTGAAAATAAATGTTGTATCATCATCTAAACTATATAACTGGCTTGTAGATAAACTACCCAAAGCAAATGGAGTATAGTTACTACCATAAACAGAAAACATACCTGAGCCCGAGTTCGATGTGCTACTATTAGTACTCGAATCCAGGGATCTACCATACAAAGATGAGCTCTTAGATCTAATCCTTGCACTTCGGCGGACAAGTCCAGTAACCAATGTCTCCTTGTTTCGTCTACCCCTTCTAGTCGGTGTAAAAATCGTAATACTAATAACAGAATGTTCCCTACTCTCCTCAAACAAACCAATATCATCTGTGTCACTGGCCTGACTACGTGATCCCATTACACTCTGTCCCGTCTCTCTATTCAACCGAGATAAACTAAAAATAGGCCTCGATACCAAAGATACGACTCTCAATCCTATCTTTCCCGAATACAAGATAAAACCAAGATTATCTACCACCATCTCACAACCATTCAGCCCCCTTAAACTTTCACACATCCTCCCATCCATTACTGTAAATTGCAGAAAAAAACACCACTAATATTCACACATTCTCTCTCAAAACAAACTAATAAACTGTCATTATCCATATTTCTGCTAACATCAACAACATCCGTTCCCTTGATTTCAACAATCGAACTATTCTATAAATTATTCACCCCCCCGGATACTCTTAAGTCATTTTTGAAGAATCTTCCTGTTTAAACTAAATCTTAATTCACATTAGAATTTGGGCTATGGATTTTTTTAATTTCCTAGGGATGCATATTTCTCTACCGTGTAACTTACAGACTGGTTTTAATTGATTAATCAAGCATTCACGACATGTTCAAGTGATATTATACACTCAATAGCAACCAATGAATACATATATTTGAATCAAATACACACACGACTCTGAATTAGATCTTTAACAGAGAAAAGCTATAGTTTACTCACAATATTTAAGGGAGAAAAGCTATAGTTTACTCACAATATTTAAGGGAGAAAAGCTATAGTTTACTCGCAATATTTAGGTCACTGTCTTTCCATTGTTTACATTCCAGTTTATGTTCTCTGTTTTAATTCCAGCTTCTTATATATGTTTTCTTTTCTCTTTCAGGCTTTGTCTCCAGTTTAATACACTATTGTTTTACCTATTTTTCTCAGGTTTTGCTTACTGTATTTCTGCCATTTTGATTTCATGTTTAAGAGGATGAAACGGTGATGGTCTATGGTGTATTAATAGAATAGGTGAGGCTTAAGTATGATAGGAATTGAAGCATATATGGTACTATACACTGCACATTCAAGTGAAAGGGATGTGTAATGTAGTTTGATGTTTAACTGAGCAATTCTATCAATTTTTACAACTTTGCCTCTAAGAAAACCAACCATTAATGTACTTATTGTTATATATGTACATGTGTATGTACTTATATATATGTATGTATATGTATATTAACAAATCATCCTTAGTCCTCAAGCAATAATTAACCTATATTAATGGTTTTGATCTCTTTCCATTCAGCTCTGTTTGGTACTAAGAATTTCACATGGGATAAAACTGTTTTGGTTCAAGCTTTGTATCTTATTAGCAGCCTTATGTTGATATTCTTTTTACTCAAATGCCTAGGCTATGTATTCTATATTTTTTTACTTCTTTATCTTATGCATGGGTTTGCATGTGAACATGCCAAGATTTCCTTGATCCTTTCCATGTTGACTGTTTGGTATCTACAGGGATGTACTTTTATATGGCTAAGGTTGCCTATCTAGGATATCAAGTTTGTTGGTCTACACTTCTTTGGTGAGTTGTTTGCTTTCATTTCCTTTCCAATGCACATGACTAGATTGGGCTAATTTAGGGTTTCCATGTGCCTATTTACTGCCTAGAATATATTTGTCAACTCATGTATTCTTAGGAGGCTATATTTCCTTTCAAACTTTCATAACCTATATTTAATTTACTTATGTCATATACTATGTCTATTTATATGTTATGTACACAAACTAGTTTTAAATTCTCATATGTCTTATGTATACATATAATTTCATTTATATACATTTATATACACATACTACGTTTATATTTATATGTAAATGTACAAAACAAATTTAAATTCTATGCTTTATTTATGGGAACTTGTATACAAACATAGATACATACATACATACATACATATATATATATATATATTCACATATATGTGTATTTCACTTATATATTTTAATTAAGCGAATATTATAAGTCACATGTTTTAATTTAGTTCTATTTGATTTGATTCCTTGTAAAATAGTGAATTCTAAAATAAACATTTCAACAAGTAGATTATTTAAGAAATTTTCTTTTGGTTTGTTAACAAAATCCTGCAATAAACACTATTACAAGGAACGAGATTGAAGAAATATTTAATTCTTCTTATATACTCATTTTTATGGATTTTTAAATTTAAGAGTTGGATTTTATCTTGTTTACCTTTACATACACCGATGAATACAATAAATTCAAATATACACTTAGAATTTTATAATAATTGTTTATTCAAAATTTTCTATAATATTTAAATCCAAGTTTATTTATTTGAATTTAATTACGAGTGTACTCTTTGAATTATAGACGATAGAATTAGTCCAAAAACTAGGTCGTTACAAAAGAAGAGAACAAGTATAAACCAGATAGAATACAAACACGATCGTCGAATCTATCGTATATCTCATAGTGCATCATATAACATATAATAGTAGTAATCATAAATATAAAACAGGAGAGACAATAATAACTGTATAAACCATATAAATAGAATATACAGGCTCGTGCAGTTATATAAAACAACAATAGAGTTTATATAAGTGATAAACAGACTCAAACCGATAAACTGTCTCAAATAGAATACATAACACTGCTCCACATCGTCACACAGTGGAATAAACAATAATGATATAAGTGTAAATATGTAAAAATTCGCCTCTTGCTAATTTATTTGCACATATTTGAATGATACCTATACCTGTCACCTGGTCTACTCATCAGTATCGTCGACGAGCACCCGAGATTATAAGAGGGAAATTAAACATTAGGTCAGGCAATAGTCTGGTGTGAACAATATACAAATCTCTATGTACTGTAAAAAGTCGTAATAGTATATACAGAATGAAGGGTATGAAGAATCGTACAAGTCCTGCTCCTACATCCACAGAGTCTGCATATATAAGAATATATATTACTTTATAATAATAATAATAATAATACATGTGCCCTATATCAGGATACTAGGGGTGCTGGGATATCTGATCAATGATACCACAACACCTGACGCCACTGATGTGAGAAATGATAGAGCAATCATAACATCCATCATCCATCCTCACATTCACTCACTCAGTGAATAAAACATATGACATTCAATACTATGGCCACCCAACCCATCGAAGCACCAGTACATTAAAACATCGACTAACTCTGCCAGACCATTGTCTCGTTATAATGTCACCGACTAGAGACGATAACCTTACCTAAGTCTAAAACATCGACTGCCTCTGGGTTAAGGAACATTAGGTCTAAAACATCGACTAACTCTGATCCATCCTTGTGCTACTCTCAGAGGGGTGTGTCAAAGTCTCGAATACCAATAATCCCTTGGCATACGTCCCCCTAGCATAATCTATCATGTTGTATGTTCATAAGACTCCAATCTGAAGTCATCACCATCTAGGAATTATCCTTGACGGTCATCGTATGTCTTAAGATATCATTTTGTGTCTCCCATCTCTCTCCGACAGTAACCACAATATGACTTAACGTTGTCTTTCCTGCATCTCGGAGAAAGCTATCTAATGCTGCAGACTTGCTTCTCATCTTGGAATTACCATCGTCGAATGACGAATCACTGCATAGAAGCACCACATCATTTTTCTTCTGCCGTTGCCATTGATCGAAGATCCATCGCGTCGAATAAATATCGAATGGACTATCATATACTGATCCTTGAGACCGCACTGTTCTCGATGTCAGATTGGCCATAATGGCTAATAACAATAGTAGTTGATATTGACCACTCCATAGTAATTGATAATGTCTAATCAAGTCATGTATTTAATCAACATTAGTTAAACGCACATCCATGAAAAACTCCCGACATTCGTCGAAAACTCCAGCTCATCGCCAAGTCCATGCTTCATATTCAGATCTGCAACCAAGCTCTAGTCTTACTGTAACGACCCACATTCTACGTATCGAAGGATTATAGAATATTTATTTCATCTTCTTACGAAGTAATTTGGTCGTGTAACTTTGGGAAACGACTATTGGGGTCGTTTCCCATATTCACAATTTTTGCCAAATTTTATATGACCGTTTTGCCCCTAGCGAATCCTTTTTCGCCTATAACTTTTGATTGGTAAGAAGTTTTGACCTGAAACCACTTCCATTGGATTCGTATGATGGTCTACCATTCTGTAGAATGGTCACATTAATCAAACGGACTTACCTTTTGGGAGATATGGCTGAAATAAGGTTTGAAGATGGAAAAACAACCTAATTGGGCTTAATAAGGTGATTAGCGGCTAGGCCCATAACCTATTTCGGGATTATGGTTATAGGAGGGCTGAAAGGAGTTGGAGAATCATCTCCTTTCATTTTTCTTGCCGTCACAAATGTTTCTCTAACCCTTGTAATGGCCTCCACCTCCCAAATCTCTCTTTAATCACTTTCTAATCACTAATTAATCAAATCTACATCAAATCAAGTTGGATTAGCATCAAATTTGAGGTAGAGTTGCTGCACTACATTGGGATCCGAGAAAAATCAGTAGAAGTTTCAGTTCTACCATTGATTATTGGCTAAGGTGAGTGATTAGCATGTTTATTCACTAATTATGGCTAATTATGGGTGATTAATGATAATTAGCGGATTTATACACCTGGAAATATGAAAAAAATATGCATAAATTCTAGAATCATATTTTATGTCACATATATGAATTTGGGTTAATTTGGATTAAGTTTGCTAATCCCAGAATTTAGGGGATTAAGGGGAATATCACGGATTTGGGTATGTTTGATCTAAAATAGCCTATATGATTGATGTTTTGATCTCTTTAATTGAACCTATATGTTGTTACTACTAATTGGTATGTTCTATGGTCGCATAGGAAAGTTGGAATGGTCGAAAACGCCGTCGTGTGGCGAAAATAGTTTATGGAAAGAGGTGCAGGTTTTGGGTAACACGACCGACCAGGGGAGAGGCTCAAGCGACCGACCCTGATGATGTACGAGTGACCGACCACATGAAGCATGTACAAGCGACCGACCTAATGGATGATGTATGAACGACCGACCCAGTGGATGATGTATAAGCGACCGACCCTGATGGTGCTCGCACGACCGACCCGTGGAGCATGAACGACCGATCCATGGAGTACGAACGACCGAACCAAGATGACGACTCCAAACCGAACTGGATTCAAACATCTACTACGCAACGACAATCGTGAACTCTTCTGAAGATCATCTCAAATTCGACCAAAACTCGAGATGCAAAGGAAGTCCAAATGAGGAGTTATGGCTTAGGATCCAGATGGGAACCAACGAGTTAACTTCAAGAGTTGGGCTTTGCTGCGGGACGTGTGCAAAGGGGTTATCGATATCTATAACTTTGGTTCTCCATTGAGAGAGGGGGTATATAGACGAACCAAAGCCAGGGCTGTGTGGACTGGTTGACCCATTAGGGTTATTGACTATGGACCAGTGTAGTGGGGTCAAAGTAATAGTTGTATGGAGTGGGACTCCATCATGGCCCCAAAAGGCAAAGTGGTCACAACGATAGTTATACGGAGTTGGACTCCGTCGTGGCCCCAATTGATCTGGTGATCAAAGAGGTGGATATCGTATGCTTTACGCACTAAGTGAGAGATGTAAGGATGATTGCTATGTTTGATGTTTGTTATCACCATGACACACACACTCCCATTTTACACTATATGTTAGTGTTACCTTCGAGTATGGTACATCTCGTTGTGCTAACTCGTTGGTTGCAGGTCCAGGTCAGGTATGATTATTTATACCTGTTATTGCTATCGCTCATACCAGACTTTCGTCTGACCCAAAGTTTTATGTCTCTTCTTATTACTCTGGGTGCTCCTAAACGAGCAGACTAGAGACAGGTTAGGTGGTTATGCACGAGTAGCTATCCGGAGATGAGCAGGAGGCTTCCATGTACTATATATACATATATTCTCCCTGTGTTGTTGCTGGTCACTGCTTCGTACATTAATAGTGTACCTCCTTATTTCCTTTTAGAGACAATATTTGAAAGATGTAATAATTAGTTATGAAGCTGTATTTTGGATTCCTCTACTCTGATACAGTAGTTGTTTCAACCCTTTTGACGACCATCCCGTGCCAGTCGGGCTTTGGCACAGCGCATTTCACAGGAAATGTTTGATGGTACGGGGAGACCATCACACTTGGTATCATAGTCTACGTTGCGTAGTTTAATGCAGGGAGAGATAGTATACGTATATAAGAGTGCGTATTTGTGATATTTTGGTTAACAAAAACTATATATACACTATTAGTATATTGACGGATGAAGTCACACTGCACGGGAACCATTAAGGAGATGGTTAATCGTTTTCTATTTACAGATTGAACGATGAGCTGAAATACGAGGAGCACGATGAGGAACCCCGCATCGGGAGTTGAAGAGGGAGCGGGTTCAGGGGCCAATAATGGGAATGTCCCAGATATGAGAACGATGTTTACTGCCTTCATGCGAGAGATGCTTAGGGATGCTCAGGGAGAAGTTCCTAATGCTGCTAATAGTGGTGGTGCAGTGGTGCAGGCGCCTAGGGCCGATTTTGCTATGCTTAACAAGGATTATACTAGTCTTGGTGGAAAGCCATTCCACAGAACGGAATCGACAACGAAGGTTCAAGATTGGCTTGATAGTTGTGAGCGCATCTTCGAGGATTTGGGTATCGATGATGCATTGAAGAGGAAGCTAGTATCGAGTCAACTTCAAGGACGGGTAATGAATTGGTGGAATGCTATTAAAGCGACTATTCCCGAGGATCAAACTACTTGGAATCAGTTTAAGATTCGCTTCAGTGACAAGTTCATTTTAGCTGCTCAGAAATCAGAATTGCTTAAGAAATTTTTGGAACTTAACCAGAATGGTAGGGCAGTTTCGGAATATATTGTTGAATTCGATACCTTATCAAAATATGGATTATGTCTTATTGACACTGCCGAGAAGAAGAACGAGAAGTTCATAACTGGCTTAGATGAGTACTTGGGGAAAAGACTTATAAACCATATCAATGAGACATTCGAATCTATTGTAGGTAAGGCATTGAGATCGGAGAGCCTTTACCCTAAGACAAAGACCGAAGTTGTTATTGCATCTGCAGAAGAGCCGAAACAGTAGACAAGCGGTGAAGGCAAGAAGAATTCCCAGAACAAGAGGAAACAGAACTAAACCAAGGGTGGTCAGAAAAAGAAGGATAAGAAAGATGTCAAGTGCTTTAGCTGCGGCAAGAAGTGCCACTATGCCGGAGATTATCGAGCAAAGCCAAGGGAAAGGAAGTTCTCCAATTGCGGCCAAGTGGGACATCACAAGGATAAATGTCCACAACCCCCTAGGGAGAAGCAGATGGTGAAAGCATATGCTATCAACGTCGTTCCTTCTTCGTCGAATGCCCCAACTGTGGCGGAGAAGAAAAAGGGTGTCGTTATCCAAGGTATGCTTTCTATTTATGATGTTCTTGTTCGAGTTTTGTTTGATACTGGGGATTTCCATTCCTTCATACCTGGTAGATAGGTTGGAATTGGAACCTGAGATTGTCGATAGACCTTTAGTTGTGACGAACCCGATTGGTGGTTCGACTAGCCTTTATATGATTTGTCGTAATGTGGTCTTATCGAGTCATGGATGTATGTTTTCTTATGATTGCTTTGTTTTAGGCTTTACAGGGTTTGGCATTATTTTGGGAGTCGATTGGCTCTAAAGGTATGAGGGTAGTGGTAGACTATGAGGGGTCTTCGGTGACCATTAGAGAGGATGATGGGCAGAGGGTGGTATTAGGTTGCCTACCTAGTGATGGGTGATGGCTAGTTTTCTAAATTCCCTCGATATCCCGCATGATGAGTTATCAGATGTGCCTATTGCTGGCGAGTATCCAGACATCTTCGGGGAAGTGACCGAACTTCCACCATACCGAGAAATCGAGTTTCGGATTAATATAGTGAAAGATGCCAGACCTATAGTGATGCCACTTCGTCGTATGGAGCCAAGGGAGCAGCGAGAGCTCGAAGTGCAAGTAGGTGATCTTTTGAAGAGGGGATTTATCCGAAGAAGTGTTTCCGAGTGGGGAGCACCAGTTGTATTTGCTACCAACGCCGATGGTTCCCTTCGCTTATGTGTGGACTACCGCGAGTTGAATAAGGTGACTAGAAAGAATAAGTATCATCTTCCATGGATAGATGATTTGTTTGATCAGTTGAATGGAGTAAGAGTGTTCTCTTAGTTGGATCTCGCGACAGGATTTCATTAGCTCTGAGTAGCAGCTGAGAGTGTACCTAAAACGGCATTTCAGACGCCGTCTGGATTCTATGAGTGGTTGGTCATACCATTCGGATTGACCAATGCACCTGCATACTTTATGGATCTTATAAATAGGGTTTTCAAGGGTCAATTAAATAAGTTTGTTCTTGAGTTCGTGGATGATATCTTGATTTACTTGAGGACAGAGGAAGAACACAAGGAACATTTGAGGACAGTGATGGAGGTTTTGAGGAAATATCAATTGAAAACAAAATTTTCTAAGTGTCACTTCTGGAGGAGGGAAGTGAGGTTCTTGGGCCATGTTGTTTCAGATAATGTATTGTCGTGGATCCTGCGAAGGTGGCTACGGTGCAAGATTGGTCTACGTCCAAAAATGCAATGGACATGAAAAGTTTCTTGGGGTTAGCTGGATGTTAGCGTAAGTTTATCGCAGACTTCTCAAAGATAGCGGACCGTTAACTCAGTTGACTAAGAAGAATCAAGTTTTTGCTTGGGACAAAAGGATTGAGAATGCATTTAAGAGCCTAAAGGAGAAGTTAATGTGCGCTCCAGTGTTAGTTATTCCTAAAGGGAACGAAGAGATGACGGTATACACGTATTCCCAAGGTACCGGACTAGGTGTTATATTGATGCAAGGAGGTAGGGTTGTAGCTTATGCTAGTTGGCAACTGAAACCACACAAGAAAAGATATCCTACCCATGATTTGGAATTGTCAGTGGTCGTGTTCGCATTGAAGATATGGAGACATTATCTCTTGGGAGAAAGATTCGAGTTGTTTACTGATCACAAGTCATTAAGGTATCTTTTCTCCCAAAAGGATTTAAATCTTCGTCAACAGAGATGGTTATAGTTCTTGGCTTCGCATGATTTTAATATCGCATACACACCCGGGAAGGGCAATGTAGTAGCTGATGCATTGAGTAAGAGACATGACAGTTTGGGAGCTATGTTCCTTGAATGGAAGCAACTGGAGTATATTGCGGGATATGATTTCAGACCTAAGTGCGAATTGAATCCAGAGATGTTAGCAAGTTTGACGATCAGACTGACTTTGATTGAGCGGATCAGCTCCAGTCAGAGGGACGATCCTAACCTATTAGAAATCATCTCCGAGGTAGAGATGGGTATCGACGGTGAGAAGATAAACAAGTATGGACTTGATAGAGAAGGATGGCTTCGAAAGAATGGGAGACTAGTTGTACCCAATGTTAATGGATTGAAAGATGAATTTCTTAGAGAGTGTCATCACTCAAAGCTGATTATACATCCTGGTGGTAACAAAATGTATCGAGACATGAAGTAGACCTACTACTGGGAAGGAATGAAGAGAGACATTGGGAAGTTTATATCCAAGTGCATGAATTGCCAGTTAGTTAAAGCCGAGCAAAAGAAGCCTAGTGGTTTGTTACAACCGTTGGAAATTCACGAATGGAAATGGGAACAAGTCTCAATGGATTTCATTGATGGTTTACCAAGGACTAGATCGGGTCATAATGGTATTTGGGTGATTGTGGGTCGATTGACCAAAAGTGCAAGGTTTATACCGGTCAAGTCGCATAGAATGACAACTAAGTTAGCAGAGCTGTATATGAGGTGGGTAGTGAGATTTCATGGAGTACCTAAAGGTATTGTGAGTGACCGAGATCCGTTATTTACTAGTGGCTTTTGGAAGAGCTTACAAGAGGCTATAGGGTCAGAATTACATCTTAGTACCACGTATCATCCTTAAACCGACGGACAAACAGAGAGGGTGAATCGTGTATTAGAGGATCTCTTGGGAGCTTGTATATTGGATTTTGGAGGATCATGGGATGACCATTTGCATCTGGTTGAGTTCGGATATAATAATAGTTATCAGTCCAGTATTGGTATGACTCCATTTGAAGCTTTGTACGGAAGAACGTGCAACTCAGCATCATGTTGGTTGGAAACCGGTGAGAAATTTGTGCTTGGGCCAGATGTAATAAGAGAAACTTAAGATAAAATCAAGGTTATTCAACATCGAATGAAGATTGCCCAAGATAGGCAGAAAAGTTATGCTGATAAAAGGCGAAGAGACTTGAAATACTCTATAGGCGATTTGGTATTCGTCAAGATTTCTCCGTTGAAGAGTGTGATTCGGTTTGGTAGGAGAGGTAAGCTAGCACCAAGGTTTGTTGGTCCATTTCCAATTCTCGAACAAGTTAGGAATTTAGCGTATAAAGTTGGATTACCTAACAAGATGGTGGGAGTGCATAACGTATTTCATGTTTCTCAGTTGAGGAAGTTTGTGCACGATTCCGATGTGACTATTTCACTAGATCAGTTGGATGATACTGAGGTAGAATCTGAGGCAGTTGGAAGCCGCACACCAAATCGTATTATCGGACACGGTACGAAACAACTTCGGAGGAAGTTGGTGAAACTAGTTAAGGTCCAGTGGGGTGATAATGAGAATGAATGTACTTGGGAAACCGAGGAGAGCATAAGGAAGTCATATCCAGAGCTCTTTACCTGGTAAGATTTTAATCGCGATATAGTTATTCCCTTGTTAGTAAACCGCATGCTAGGATAGGCTTGTTGTGTTATTATGTATGTTGATTATTTGTAAATGGCTGATAGGCATGTGGGACACCATTATACGTTTCTTGGTTAAGGAATTTCGGGGGCGAAATTTCTTAAGGTGGGGAGAGTGTAACGACCCGCATTCTACGTATCAGAGGATCGTAGAATATTTATTTCATCTTCTTACGAAGTCATATGGTCATGTAACTTTGGAAAACGGCTATTGAAGTCATTTCCCACGTTCACAATTTCTACCGAATTTTATATGACCGTTTTTCCGCTGACAAATCTTGTTTCACCTATAACTTTTGATTGGTAAGGAGTTTTGACCTGAAATGACTTTCATTGGACTCGGGTGATGGTTTCCCATTCCATAGAATGGTCACATTAATCAACCGGACTTACCATTTGGGAGATATGACTGAAATAAGGTTTGTAGATGGAAAACAGCCTAATTGGGCTTAATAGGGTGATTAGCAGCTAGGTCTATAAACTATATCAGGATTAGGGTTATGGGAGAGCTAAAAGGAGTTGAAGAATCAACTCCTTTCATTTTTCTAGCCGCCACAAACATTTCTCTGACCCTAGTAATGGCCTCTATCTTCCAAATCTCTATTTAATCACTTTCTAATCACTAATTAATCAAATCTACATCAAATCAAGTTGGATTAGCACCAAATTTGAGGTAGACATGCTGCACTACATTCAGATCCAAGTCAAATCAGTAGAAGTTTCAGATCTATCATTAATTATTAGCAAAGGTGAGTGATTAGCATGTTTATTCACTAATTATGGCTAAGGGGTGATTAGTGATAATTAGCGAAATTATACATCTAAAAAATATGGAAAAATATGCATAAATTCTAGAATCGTATTTTATGTCACATATATGAATTTGGGTTAATTTGGATTAAGTTTGCTAATCCCGAAATTTAGGGGATTAAGGGGGAAATCACGGATTTGGGTATGTTTGATCGAAAATAGCCTATGTGATTGATGTTTTGATCTCTTTGATAGAACCTATGTGTTGTTACTACTGTTTGGTATGTTCTATGGCCGCATAGGAAAGTTAGAATGGTCGAAAACGTCGTCGTGTGGCGAAAATAGTTTGCTGGAAAGAGGTGCAGGTTTGGGGTCGCACGACTAACTAGGGGAGGAGCTCGAGTGATCGACCCTGATGATATACGAGCAATCAACCCTGATGATGTACGATCGACTGACCCCATGAAGCATGTACGAGCGACCGACCCAATGTATGATGTATGAACGACCAACCCCAGTGGATGATGTATGAGCGGCTGACCCTGATGGTGCTCGCACGACCGACCCGTGGAGCATGAACGACCGATCCATGAAGTATGAACAACTGATCCATGAAGTATGAACGACCGAACCAAGATGATGACTCCAAACTAAACTGGATTCAAACTTCTACTACGCAACGACGATCGTGAACTCTTTTGAAGATCAACTCCAATTCGACCAAAACCCAAGATGCAAAGGAAGTCCAAATGAGGAGTTATGGCTCAGGATCCAGATGGGAACTAACGAGTTAACTTTAGGAGTTGGGCTTTGCTACGGGACGTGTGCAAAGGGGTTATCGATATCTATAACTTTGGTTCACCATTGAGAGAGGGGGTATGTAGAAGAACCAGAGCCAGGGCAGTGTGGACTGGTTGACCCGTTAGGGTTATTGACTATGGACCAATGTAGTGGGGTCAAAGTAATAGTTGAATGGAGTCGGACTCCGTCATAGCTCCAAAGGGCAAAGTGGTCATAACGATAGTTTTACGGAGTTGGACTCTGTCATGGCCCCAATGGATTTGGTGATCAAAGCGGTGGATATCGTATGCTTTACGCACTGTGTGAGAGATGTGAGGATGATTGCTATGTTTGATGTTTGCTATCATCTTGACACGCACACTCCTACTTTACACTATATGTTAGTGCTACCTCAGAGTATTGTACATTTCATTGTGCTAACTCTTTGGTTACAGGTCCAGGTCAGGTATGATTATTTATACTTGTTATTACTTTATTTTATTGCTATCGCTCATACCAGACTTTCGTCTGACCTAAAATTTTATGTCTCTTCTTATTACTTTGGGTGCTCCTAAACGAGCAGACTAGAGACAGGTTAGGTGGTTATGCACGAGTAGCTGTCCGGAGACGAGCAGGAGGCTTTCACGTACTATATATATACATATATTCTCCTTGTGTTGTTGTTGGTTACTGCTTTGGGCATTAGTAGTGTACCTCTTTATTTTCTTTTAGAGACAGTATTTAAAAGATGTGATTGTGTGTTTGATCGGTAAGCATCAAACTCTTATGAATGGGATTTCCTAATAATAGATCACCTACGAACAACGTTTTAAGCTAAACTAAGAAAACAACGCAACAATGCAAACAATAGTCATATAAATTCCTAGACTAGCATACGAGCATCTAATAGGATAAACATGACCCATCTATATCAATCAAAATGGATTAAATGTCCCAAGTCTAGCGATGGTGTCAAAACAACGTGTTATTGAGCATATTAGTGCACAAATGGGTAAAATATGATATCCATGTCAAATGTAATTAAATCGCTATTTATTTCTTTTTATTTACTAATACTAGGTTCAGCTACCATAGAAATTCCATTTTATAATTTGAATTCACACATACTGTGCTACAGTTATGGTATAATGAGAGAGAAATATCACTCACCTCAACTAAATCAATTCGAACTTGCTCCAAAGTGTAGAGCTCGCCATCGCGAGTCCATCGCAAGAAATAATTTTCAAAATGGACCTCGTACGCAAAAGTTACTCATGACATAATTTTCAACGATAAGCTAAATAATATAAATAACTTAATTATATAATTAACACTTTCATTACTATTCAATCACGTGATTAACATAACGTTTATCTTTTCGGTTCAAATCATTCGAAACAAACGATGTTCCACCGCCAACTTCAACCCTGATCCTCTATCAGCCACTGGCTAGCTATAGCGACCACCCCATCACCTTCGCTGTCCTTCGATGACCCCACGTCAGTAACCACGACTGCGCGACTCCACATATGCGCCACGAAAATTGAGATGAACGAAAAAAGTTCATCTCACGAAATCTCCTACCACATCCCAACATAGCACCTCCGACCACCACTGATTGGAAGATCTCCCATTTCCCCTCCTTTTTCCTTCAGATCCCCTCGCTTGAGAGTTCACCATTGTTCAACTATATGACCAAAAAGGAAACAAGTCCGGTTGAAGTTTTTGGTGATATTCGGCCAACTCCGACGTCTGATTGAGGAACGACCACCTTGGAATAGTTTGTGTCATCGATATGAATAATTTTCATGTTGGGGGCTAAAGCTAATTGTGGATGGATTGGATCGGGCAATTTCATCCATTGACGAGGAAGATGAAGGCTTAGGATTTCAATTGGGGGAGATGAGGTTATTTATAATCTCCACCCAAAACACTATTCATCGTCCGAAATTTCCCAAACTCTAAACATGTAAAACCTTATGCTTAAAAGAATTCTAGAAGCTATTCCAAGACCAATGAAAAAGGTTTCAAGATCTACTTCCATCATACGCAAAAGTTAGCTTTTTAGATCGACTCACGAATCGATCCCAGACTATTATCCATAAATCCAACAGTCGAAACTTGTCGATGCTTACACTAAAAAGTTCCCGCCATTGATCCGAAATCATTAGAAATGGTTTCGTGTCTTGATTCGATCATATGTTAAAAGTCATATTTTTTAAACCACCGCTCAATTAACGATTAATATTTAAACAAAAATATTTAAATATCTAATTGCTAATATACGGGGCGTTACATGCTCTCCCTTAAAGGATTTCATCCTTGAAATCCTTAATGATGAGACAACACAACCAACCACTCTCGGATAACTAACGATGCAAGGCGAACCATCACTTAGCGCTCTTAACCACAACCATTTAAAGTGATCACAACAAAGTAAATATACTCAGAATTTTACATGGAGCCATAATTCTCATTCCTAAGTACACCACAACCAAAATCCGGAACCATCATGACCAATCCAAACACCTAAGTCGTACATTTTCTTCCAAACAAACATGTAATGGAAAATAAAAGTGACAACTCATTAGTCAGAAGACAATTCAATTTAGCATTGCTTACTGATTTTCCTCTCAATTTTGGCTAAATTCATGAAATATTTCTGTATCATCTCCTTTGTACGTCTTGATTCAAAAAAAATCACAACTTGTCGTGCAAGGCCCAAACTAACAAAAGAAAATAAAAGCCTAAAATATATAGGGCACAAAATCACCAAAATGCACAAATGAAAAAAAAATCACAACTCTACTTCTACTACACGCCTCTTTTCATGCAAGCTTAGCATTTAGATGCAAATAAATTCGAATTATCATCCAAACAGTCAAATCTTGCTTCTGCATATCTGGGCATGTACTTAACAAACAAGATTAGACACAATAGCAAAAATAACAACAAGGGAAAACAAGCATGTTAAATAAATAAAAATTTATCTAACATAAACATGTAAAGTAATGTATGGAATTTATCTCAAATAAATAAACGATACAATAATACCATTATCCTGCATGCCTAATAATCATATTAATATAAATAGACATGCAACCATCATCAATCAAACATGCATAAGTAAAACAATAACACTTATGGAAAATAACATCCATACCTATCGTAGCATCCAAGGTACTAATCTAACTAATAAGATACATCAAATATTAGCTTTAATCCATATATGACTCGACATCTTGGTTGCCATTCCAAAAATAAAGAATATTAATCTAACATCTCACGTCAACAAACCGGGTATTACTAGACCGATATCTTACTATTCCCCATTCGTATGAAATTCACTGATGGAAACCATCAACAATTATTCCGGCATCCATCTAGGAATCTCGAGTAGTCAAAAGAACTATTTGATTCTTCCCCTTAAGCTATAACTAGATGATGTCACATTTAACAGGAAATGAATATGCAACCAACTCCGTCTAATGATGCTGGGTACAAGCAATACCGCTTCAATTCAGAACAAACCACCTTGGTCGGGTACACTTTACATCACCTCGAGTTATAAAGTCATAACCAGTAATAAACACAAGCGACGTTCACTAGAGGAATATCTCTTTTGAACTGGTACATATCCAACTCGACATACATAAGCAACTGCACTTTCCATACACACATATGAGAAATAACAAAAACATAGGAAGCCAGGAATTCTAACTGAAATGCCCAGCACTCCTTAACGTCACCCATATGAGGATGCGTTAAGGTTTATGAAGCGCTTAGGTATAAAGCAACAACAAAGACACTAAAATTCACAAGACAAAATATAAACCACAGCGAAAATTTTAAAACATCATTTAATAAAGCAAGTCAAATCGCAATGCTTATTACATTTCATAAATACCAAATACACTATCTCGTGAAAATCCATAATATCATATTACACAAGTAAAACTATCCCTCTCAAAGGTATAAAATTCATGAATTCAGACTCATTTCAAACTCATATACTCGTGAAAATCCAGTATATGAGTTTGAAATGAGTCTGAATTCAAGTTGAACAGAAAATCAGTAATCACTGCTGAGACCCTCCATCCTGCGAACCTGGGGGGAAAAGGAAGGGAGAAGGATAAAACAAACTAGGTCAGACATAAGTCTGGTGAGTTCTAGTAATTTCTAGAATGAGCATAAAGTAAAGAAGCATTAGATAGATGAACAATTTTAAGGACATAAGACATAAAGGTATAAAAACAGTAAGCAAAGTTAAGCACGAATAAAGTTTGGCATCTCATTCATATCTAAGGATATCATAATTAGGCTTTACCTAATTTCTACCCATTGATCAGCTCCTATGACCACATCGTGATAACCTATGACAGCTATGAGACTCGGGGTTCAACCCGAACCCATCAACTAAACGGGCATAGTTGTTAATTACAGGCATTACAGTGGCTTTTTTTCCTTAATCGGCACGATGCATGCTCATCGTCCCGCTGGAACGCGTCCATACCCACCTCGTTTGGACCTCTTACTATCCAATGTAGTAAAGCGTGCCCTCGCCTCTACATAGTGTGAGACCTCCATGGATGATACTGCCTGATACTGGTCTCCAATCAAATATGCAATTGATACAAGTCTACCCCCAAACTTGGTCTGTATTTCTTATTATATTAGTCCACTTAGTTTTGCCAAACAACCGTGTGCTGCCGGAATGAACTTAAACTAAAATTTTATCATTTTATTAGGCCTCATATTTCCCGAATCAACCCCACGCTGATGGAACGGACCTACGAGCCACTTATGTTCCCCAATCATCCCCACACTGCCGAAACGGACTCCTATTATCTAAGCTTATTTTTTTTCTTCAATTTAGCCTAACGCATTTTAAGTTTATTAATAAACCCAATATATCCTCATGTTATAGTCCTAGGGTGTATTAAACATTCCTAATAATGTTTATCTGTAACACCCCGTAAAAAAATATCTATAGTAGATTAGATAATTAAGTAATAAGTTAAATAAACGATAAATGTAAAACAACATAAAAATGAAATTTTGGACAATTAAGAATTTAGCTATAAAAATATTATACTTGTGTTCATGACAAAATTCTGATATGTTTTCATATATTATATTTGTGTTAAGTTGATGCTAAAATACATATGTGTTTTTGTTATCTTCTCGTCTTAATGTACCGTGTTTCTATGTGTTCTTGTGTGTGTTGTAGTTTTTCCTTTTCTCTCCATTGCATTAATAAAGTGGTAGGGGTCCACTTAACCCTGTCGGCCTTACCAAAAAAAACATGTTGAAAACGATGTCCGTATGAAGAAATAATTATTAAATTAGATTGTATGGTAAATATATACATATAAACGTTCGAATAAATAAAATAAATAAATGTCTAAGGGATAATAATGAATGAGTAGGAATAAAAAATTATTCCCCTAGAGAATTTGAAATTTAAACGTATGGATAAATAGTAGGGAAGAAGAAATAAATAAATATGGAAATTGACAATTGAGATTAGTCTATATTAATCTAATGGATGTCATACACTTACACTCCTATAAATTCCACCTCATTCATGTAACGACCCGAACTTCCCCGGTAAGGAAAGCCTGGATTGAATTGAGAACACGGCACAAAGGAATGCAGACGGAAGAACATTTCATTGCTTATTACAACAATTCCATCAGAATACAAGAATATACAGAGTATAAATCAATATTACACATTATAAAATATCAGAGATTACAATACATTACATAGCAGCGGAAAATAATACAATACACAATTAGAAGTAATACACAGATACAGAGCTTTCCGAGTATCGTTCCAGCTGTAAATCAGGATCCTATGAATAAAAATATGCAAAACCAAAACTACTAGCTGCCCGTGTCAAAATAAGGGCACCCAGAGTTTAGGTTAAAACAATAAACTCCAGATCAGTCATGGGACTGGTGTGAAAACTAAAACAGTTATTAATCTTTATTTTAAAGTTCAATAAATCAAGGGACCACGCCGCATAACACGGAACGAGTTTCCTCCCAAGAATACCAGTGCATAAAACAAACAGCGCAATGCTAAATAAAGAAAAACGAAGCTATTATAAGACCCAGGTCCCATCACACAATGCAACGCAAGCCGGAGGATAGGGTTTTTACCTTATAATAGCTAAAGAATGCTTGATACGTTAAATTTCATGTTTTTGATATTACTATTAGTGTATAGTGTCAAAACAATTTCAAATCATAAGTATCAATCATAGGCGACATGAGCATCCCATGCCACTATGCCGCCATATATAGGTTTACAATCAAAACCGCACATATCGTATTTGGAAATTGGATTTCCATCTGTGAACCGAGGCAAAAGATAGTCCACAACCAATTCGAGACGCTCTAGCCCGTGTCTCAGGTCAGAGCTCGAGTGACCTTCGGAGCGACAGGGCCAGTCCACCGATGTGGATTAAAATTCCTGAACACTGCGTTTCCCCACCCTTTGGGGTGTCAATGAGCCAACGAATGACTCCATCGGTCCCGGATCGACCGATATATCTGAGGCGCCTCGCAACAGCAATAACCACATAAGTCAAACTCGTCAGGGCGTGTAAAACCACTGACGCCACTTCTAGCTAGAAAGAAACGCATGTCCTCCCTGAGGTCCTTCTCCCATTTTTAGTTCACAACCGGGGTGTGAGGCTCGCGAATCAACGTTACACAAAGCTATGCCACACAGGCCGTGCTTTGATCATCCACCACAAGACTCTGCTTTTCAACAGAAGCCTTGATCATTTTCCACTTAGGCATGCCACACAGGCAATTCACTCCATGCATTTGATATCCATCAATATATAATCCCTGAGCTCGTACGTCTCAGATAAGGGCGTTAAGCAAGAGAATAAATTCTCCGCCGCCAAACAAATATATATTTAATAGAAATCAATCACACAGAATAAAATCCAATGTCAAACACATAGTCCATTTACAAGTTCATTCTGGGTCTGAACGAAACCGGAGGCACCTAGTACCCTGCATATCCATCGATCTCCAAGTACGTCTGGACGATCACCAACTGATTCTCTCCTCTTGGGTGTACGACCCAATCAAGATCATCAGTAATTATCCAAACGACGTGAAGACCTCCGGTCTTCAACCACCGTCTTCATCTTCGACACCACGTCGAATCAGTTATTCAGAATGGGATAAACCCGGTCTTTCTGAAAAACTCGCGTATATAATAAACAAGTGTTACACAAACACAACATACGCCTCATTCCAATTCAGAATATTCTCTTATTCAAATATTCTTACACTTTGGGAAAGGTTCCCATTAATTTTATCAAAGATAAATTCTTTAAATTTATTATTTAATCTTCTTTTAATATCAATTCAAACTAGTCGGGATTAGCGAACCACACCGGAGTAATCATTTATTTTATTTCCCAATCCCCACATATTCATCCCATGAATTAAACTGGTCATACTTCATATCTAACACCACAGTGTTATCGGTAAATTCAATTACCATTTCACGTTCAAATCTAATTAAAGATTTAACTATCGCCTGGAGCAAAACTGGTGATACTCCCTTCTCGATCTTTTCAATCTAATTAAAGATTCATTAAAACTCCACTTAGTTTTAATCTTTAACTGGGTTAAATAAACAGTGTCATTTAAAACACGGTTCATGATAAACCTAAAATCACATTCCATTAATTATCGGGTTAAAGAACAAGTGTTATTTAAAACACTGTTCACAATAAACCCAAAAATCAATACCAATTCAATTCTAATTAAATATTTTTTAATTGGTACACTTCATTAAATCTAAATAAAAAGATTTAATCTTTTTCTCCACTGGGCTTAAGAACAGTGTTAATGAAGACACCATTCACGACAAACCCAAATCACATTTGATATTAAATACAAGGCTCTGAATAGGAAATATATCGGCTTATATTCAATATCAAATTCTACGACCAACAAATATCGTATTGGAAATAACGATATTAAGATATCTTTCAAATTCCCATAACAATATCTGTATCATCACGAAATCCAACATCGAAATATTCCGAAGACAATTCGATTCAAATCCATTCCAATTCAATTATTGGAAATTCTGGTTACTTTTAAAACCATTTCAAATCCACTTTATTTATTTTAAAAATAAATAGAATTATAGTTCTAGTTCAAAACTAGTTCATTTCGATAAAAATCTATTTTTATCTTTTCAAATATGGAGTTTTTCATCCCAATTCTTCACAAATCATTTCTTATGATTTTACACAAATTATTACTATTTTTATCAAGGCCCGTACAGTCGATTTCCATCAACGGCCATCGAACTGCACTTACAGCGACCTTTTTCAAATTTGATTTGGACATAATTCCGAATCCATCCGTTAGATTTCAAATTTCTAATATTCTTAGAAAGCTCTTTTCGATACGAACCCAACGGTTCCGGTTTTAGGAGAATCCGACGGTCGGATCTCTCGCAATATCCATTTGAAGTCAATGGTCGAAATTCGCGAACTACCGCAGCGCGGCGCATTCTATTCAGGCCATTATATTATATATATAATATATATAATATGTACTTCGTCGATTTCCTTTCAAAACGTATTTTAAAAACTGTTTTAAATTCGTTTTCAAAACGATTTTAACACCATTTCAATTTCAAATCAAAATTGAATTTTTCAATATAATCTGTTTTAATTTCATTTCAAATCGATTTCAATTTAATTTCAATTTACTTTGAATTTCAATTCATTTCAATTTAATTCGAATTTTAAATCTATTCAATTTAATTCGAATTTCAAATCATTTCAATATCCATTGAAAAATGAATAAAATCGATATAAACATCGTTCACATCAAAATGGCGTCAATCTAATCAACACGGCTTCATATATTTCTATTTTCAAATATTTCTATTTCAAATATTTCTATTTCAAATGTTTCTATTTCAAATATTTCTATTTCAAATATTTCTATTCAAAACTGGAATGAAGCCCAATCAATTACCATAGATTTTACTTCTATGGATTTCCATACAACGCATGTATATATCAACAATGACGAATAATCAACCATCATCCAAAGTGCATTCTACATTGTATAAGCATCAAATATAAATATTTAACGCTTATAACAGTTTGTCAATCAATCGATCGACATACAACTAATTATTGGGATTAGTTTATGTCATATATCATCCCAATACCCGTGTGGAGTTTCAAACATTCAAACACAGATTTTATTTGTGCAGTTGGGCGATGTGCAAAATTTATCGTCCCAATCAATATCAGTCAAATGTGTGTGTATAAACAAATCGTCCGATTTGTTTATATTTATTTCATTTTATATGCACGTTAAAAATTATATTTTTAACTATAAAATATTTTCCACAATAAAATATTTCATTTCACATCACATTACACAATCAACTACACATCAAAATCAAACAAACAAGCATACAAGCCGTCCATGGTCTGTGGACGACGGGTGTCGGGTGTTACTAAACACCGTCTGCATCCTATTATATATTTTAACTAGAAAATTAAATTAAAAGTGAGAAGTTCTCACAAAGGGTTCCACTCCGCCATGCTTTGCTTCTGAACTGCTGAACCATCAGGATCGATTTGAAATTCCAAAGCAATTCTTTTCACGCTGTTCACAATAAAAATTATATTTTTATTGCTTTATTCAATAAATAAAAATCATATTTTTATTTCTACTTCGTATATATATATATATATATTTACAACGCTTCTTTCTATATAAAAATTATATTTTTATATTTCTACTCCTTATATAAAGATGGAAATTTTATTATCTTACCTACATAAAAATCGTATTTTTATATTCTCTATCTCATAAAAATTATATTTTATAATTTCTACTATATAAAAATCACATCTTTAATATTTCTATTATACAAAAATCACATCTTTAATATTTCTATTATATAAAAATCACATCTTTAATATTTCTATTATATAAAAATCACATCTTTAATATTTTTACATCGCTACTTCATATATATAAAAATCGAATTTTTATTCTCTACACTATATAAAAATTATATTTTTATTCTCTATACTATATAAAAATTATATTTTTATAACGCTCTTTATATAATCAAAATCATATTTCCTTTTCGCTCTTCAGATAATAAAGATCATATTTTTGTTTCACTCCATATATTGTAAAGATCGTATTTTTATTTCGCTTTACATATATTAAAGATCATATCTTTATCCTTGCCATTTTATCTTTTCAAATCAATGTATTTTATATTTTCAAATCAAAGTGTTTTCATATTTTCAAACTAAGAAAAATCATTTCTTTGTATATATAAAAATCCAATCTTTTTATAAAGAAAAATCACATCTTTTTGTAAAGAAAAATCAAATCTTTCTATATAAACAAAATCATTTCCCTTGGCGAATAAAATCATTTCCTTTAATAGATAGAATCTAACTTATGTAATGCTATAAATAAATAAATAAACTGAAAATAGAAATTACTGTAAACTTACTTACATCGGAAATGAGGTGGAGCGGGATTTAGGGTTTGATGGAGAGGAGAGAGAAAGGCGCGAGGGGGGGGGGGGGGGTAAGGGGATCGAAGCGGGGAGGCGGATGCGGTAGCAGCACGATTCGATGGAGGTGGATTTAATCGAGGGCGACATGGTGCGATGGCTCGGTTGGGTACGGGTCTCGATTTGGACGGAGGTGGAGAGGAGAGAGAGGGGAGGAGAAGAAGGAGAGGCGCTGGTCGTCTGGGGGGGCGACGGCGACGGCGCGGTGGTCGTCTAGGGCTTCCGTCGCCCTTTCTTTTTTTTTCTTTCTGTTTTGAAATGGTCGGGGAGAGAGAAAAGAGGAGTGGTGGGGGGTTTATTTATTTTAATTTTATATTATATTTTAATTCCAAAAGTTGACATTCAATCCGAACACCAAACGAGACCCAATGACTATCGTCCATAGCTAATTACCCCCATTTCGAACACAATGGGATATGTATCGTAAGCTAATTTGGCCATTTCGATCAATTTTCGTCAAAATCAACATATAACTCTACATATTGAATTTGAACGCACATTTCGATTTACCGGGGTCACATACTTACTTGAAAAATTCCAGAAAAATATTTTCTAGCTTCGTATTAACGATACGGTCCTAACAAAACTAGTTTCATCGAATTCTGAGACCGTTTGAAAAATGGTCATTTTCCAGTCGATTAAAATCAACTTAAACTGGTCAAACGCGTTTTCTTTTGCCACGCTCACATATTGATTCAAAAAATTATGAAAATTGGAATCTAGCAATAACTTGACATCACGGATCCAACAAAAGTGGTTTCGTCGAAATCCGAGGTCGTTTGCAAAATGGCTATTTTTAAGGGCCGAAATTCCATAGCGACTATTCTGAAATATCAACTGCACATATCTTTTGATCCCCGCTATGAAATTTTGATTTTTCGGATTCGTTGGAAAGATATTTTCAATTAGATTCAAATATTTTTGGTTTCGCTAAAATCCGGTTTATTTTGAATCCTGTACATTTATTTGAAGTTTGAAATCGAATTATCGAACTATCGCGCCATTTTCAATTCCTTTTATATATATAAATAAATATTTATATTCTAACGACGATTCGAATAAATATATTCGTTCGAATTCTATTCAAAATAAATTTCTCGTCGATATTATTTAAAATAATTCATTTTAAATAATCAAAATCGCTAAAATTGCCAAAAATAAAAATTTTAAATTGGCTCAGATTTTCGGGTTATTACAATCTCCCCCACTTAAAACTTTTCGTCCCCGAAAAGGAACGAAGCCGAAAGTTGTTTAACAAATCAACTCAACTTCCATTATTTTCACTATGGCTTAAGTTCTTCAACTTTTCAGTTTCTAAGAACTTTTCAAAAATTTCAAAAATTTGGCTAACACCCTAAATTTTCGAAAAATTTCGCCACAACCTCCTCTGCACCGGGGACTTCAGGATATTTCATATAGCCTCCCATGGCCTTCTTCAATCCAAAAGAAAAAGAAAAAGCCAATCGGCTCATAAAATCATCATCACCCAAACAAAACAGTAAATTATGATAAACATGTACCTATTTGTCGGGCAAACAAATTTTATTCTTCTGCTCTAGCCTCCTTGCTATGACCTGTTCAATGTAAGTACATGTACATGCATGCAAATGCGATAAATTTCCAATACGATTCACTATTTGATTCAATTTTGTTATAGGTTCAACATTTAATTAATTCAAACCATAATCAAACAACACAACCAGCAATCAATTAGTTGATTAGCTTTTCAAATTCATAACTTTGGTACATAGTCAAAAAATCATGTTTTTGATGCCAAATCACAACAATAAGCCCTATCTAATTTTGGTTCTCACACCAGTCAATTAGAAATATATAGAAATCTCACTTTCGTCACTCGAACACAAACTACTGATGCTATAGAGTCATCAATGGTTTCATCCCCGGGCGACTAGAGTGTGATTCTATATCTATCCAGTATATTAAAACTTCGAATACACGCGGATCAGACGTATACGCAAAATCTTTATATACTGCATTGTCCAAATTCAACATAAATAAATAATCAAATACGAATAGTTGATTTAAATTTTCAAAACAAGATTTGTTTTCTTTTCAAAAATATACTCTTCACACTCGTTCTAGGATACTACTGATCCCATCTCTAACGAGTCATTCTCATTGGATATTACTAATCCAATATCTGATGAATTCTTTCGTTTGGTTCTAATGCATCTTGTTCTCTGAGCTTTGTAAACCAAAGCTCTGATACCAAATGTAACGACCCGAACTTCCCTGGTAAGGAAAGCCCGGATTGAATTGAGAACACGACACAAAGGAACGCAGACGGAAGAACATTTCATTGCTTATTACAACAATTCCATCAGAATACAAGAATATACAGAGTATAAATCAATATTACACATTATAAAATATCAGAGATTACAATACATTACATAGCAGCGGAAAATAATACAATACACAACTAGAAGTAATACACGGATACAGAGCTTTCCGAGTATCGTTCCAGCTGTAAATCAGGATCCTGTGAATAAAAATCTGCAAAACCAAAACTACTAGCTGCCCGTGTCAAAATAAGGACACCCAGAGTTTAGGTTAAAACAATAAACTCCAGATCAGTCATGGGACTGTTGTGAGAACTAAAACAGTTATTAATCTTTATTTTAAAGTTCGGTAAATCAAGGGACCACGCCGCATAACACGAAATGGGTTTCCTCCCAAGAATACCAGTGCATAAAACAAACAGCGCAATGCTAAATAAAGAAAAATGAAGCTATTATAAGACCCAGGTCCCATCACACAATGCAACGCAAGCCGGAGGATAGGGTTTTTACCTTATAATAGCTAAAGAATGCTTGATACGTTACATTTCATGTTTTTGATATTACTATAAGTGTATAGTGTCAAAACAATTTCAAATCATAAGTATCAATCATAGGCGACATGAGCGTCCCATGCCACTATGTCGCCATATATAGGTTTACAATCAAAACCGCACATATCGTATTTGGAAATTGGATTTCCATTTGTGAACCGAGGCAAAAGGTAGTCCTCAACCGATTCGAGACGCTCTAGCCCGTGTCTCAGGTCAGAGCTCGAGTGACCTTCGGAGCGATAGGGCCGGTCCACCGATGTGGATTAAAATTCCTGAACACTGCGTTTCCCCACCCTTTGGGGTGTCAATGAGCCAACGAATGACTCCATCGGTCCCGGATCGACCGATATATCCGAGGCGCCTCGCAACAGCAACAACCACATAAGCCAAACTCGTTAGGGCGTGTAAAACCACTGACGCCACTTCCAGCTAGAAAGAAACGCATGTCCTCCCTGAGGTCCTTCTCCCATTTTTAGTTCACAACCGGGGTGTGAGGCTCAAGAATCAATGTTACACAAAGCTATGCCACACATGCCGTGCTTTGATCATCCACCACAAGACTTTTCTTTTCAACAGAAGCCTTGATCATTTGCCACTTAGGCATGCAACACAGGCAATTCACTCCATGTGTTTGATATCCATCAATATATAACCCCTGAGCTCGTACGTCTCAGAGAAGGGCGTTAAGCAAGAGAATAAATTCTCCACCGCCAAACAAATATATATTTAATATAAATCAATCACACAGAATAAAATCCAATGTCAGACACACAGTCCATATACAAGTTCGTTCTGGGTCTGAACGAAACCGGAGGCACCTAGTACCCCGCATATCCATCGATCTCCAAGTACGTCTGGACGATCACCAACTGATTCTCTCCTCTTGGGTGTACGACCCAATCAAGATCATCAGTAATTATCCAAACGACGTGAAGACCTCGGGTCTTCAACCACTGTCTTCATCTTCGACACCACGTCGAATCAGTTATTCAGAATGGGATAAACCCTGTCTTTCTGAACAACTCGCGTATATAATAAACAAGTGTTACACATACATAACATACGCCTCATTCCAATTCAGAATATTCTCTTATTCAAATATTCTTACACTTTGGGAAAGGTTCCCATTAATTTTATCAAAGATAAATTCTTTAAATTTATTCTTTAATCTTCTTTTAATATCAATTCAAACTAGTCGGGATTAGCGAACCACACCGGAGTAATCATTTATTTTATTTCCCAATCCCCTCATATTCATCCCATGAAGTAAACTGGTCATACTTCATATCTAACACCACAGTGTTATCGGTAAATTCAATTACCATTTCACGTTCAAATCTAATTAAAGATTTAACTATCGCCTGGAGAAAAACTGGTGATACTCCCTTCTCGATCTTTTCAATCTAATTAAAGATTCATTAAAACTCCACTTAGTTTTAATCTTTAACTGGGTTAAAGAATCAGTGTCATTTAAAACACGGTTCACGATAAACCTAAAATCACATTCCATTAATTATCGGGTTAAAGAACAAGTGTTATTTAAAACACTGTTCACGATAAACCCAAAAATCAATACCAATTCAATTCCAATTAAATATTGTTTAATTGGTACACTTCATTAAATCTAAATAAAAAGATTTAATCTTTTTCTCCACATGGCTTAAGAACAGTGTTAATGAAGACACCATTCACGACAAACCCAAATCACATTTGATATTAAATATAAGGCTCTGAATAGAAAATATATCGGCTTATATTCAATATCAAATTCTACAACCAACAAATATCATATTGGAAATAACAATATTAATATATCTTTCAAATTCCCATAACAATATCTGTATCATCACGAAATCCAACATCGAAATATTCCGAAGACAATTTTGATTCAAATCCATTCCAATTCAATTATTGGAAATTCTGGTTACTTTTAAAACCATTTCAAATCCACTTTATTTATTTTAAAAATAAATAGAATTATAGTTCTAGTTCAAAACTAGTTCATTTCGATTAAAATCTATTTTTATCTTTTCAAATATGGAGTTTTTCATCCCAATTCTTCACAAATCATTTCTTATGATTTTACACAAATTATTACTATTTTTAATAATTTTATCAAGGCCCGTACAGTCAATTTCCATCAACGGCCATCGAACTGCACTTACAGCGACCTTTTTCAAATTTGATTTGGACATAATCCCGAATCCAACCGTTAGATTTCAAATTTCTAATATTCGTTAGAAAGCTCTTTTCGATACGAACCCGACGGTTCTAGTTTTAGGAGAATCCGACGGTCGGATCTCCCGCAATATCCATTTGAAGTCAATGGTCGAAATTCGCGAACTACCGCGGCGCGGCGCGTTCTATTCAGGCCATTATATTATATATATAATATATACTTCGTCGATTTCCTTTCAAAACGTATTTTAAAACCGTTTTAAATTCGTTTTCAAAACGATTTCAACACCATTTCAAATTCAAATCAAAATTGAATTTTTCAATATAATCTGTTTTAATTTCATTTCAAATCAATTTCAATTCAATTTCAATTTAATTCGAATTTCAATTCATTTCAATTTAATTCGAATTTCAAATCTATTCAATTTAATTCGAATTTCAAATCATTTCAATATCCATTGAAAAATGAATAAAATCGATATAAACATCGTTCACGTCAAAATGGCGCCAATCTAATCAACACGGCTTCATATATTTCTATTTTCAAATATTTCTATTTCAAATATTTCTATTTCAAATGTTTCTATTTCAAATATTTCTATTTCAAATATTTCTATTCAAAACTGGAATGAAGCCCAATCAATTACCATAGATTTTACTTCTATGGATTTCCATACAACGCATGTATATATCAACAATGACGAATAATCAACCATCATCCAAAGTGCATTCTACACTGTATAAGCATCAAATATAAATATTTAACGCTTATAACAGTTTGTCAATCAATCGATCGACATACAACTAATTATTGGGATTAGTTTATGTCATATATCATCCCAATACCCGTGTGGGGTTTCAAACAATCAAACACAGATTTTATTTGTGCAGTTGGGCGATGTGTAAAATTTATCGTCCCAATCAATATCAGTCGAATGTGGGTATATAAACAAATCGTCCGATTTGTTTATATTTATTTAATTTTATATACACGTTAAAAATTATATTTTTAACTATAAAATATTTTCCACTATAAAATATTTCATTTCATTTCATTTCACATCACACAATCAATTACGCATCAAAATCAAACAAACAAGCATACAAGCCGTCCATGGTCTGTGGACGACGGGTGTCGGGTGCTACTAAACACCGTCTGCATCCTAGTATATATTTTAACAAGAAAATTAAATTAAAAGTGAGAAGTTCACATAGAGGGATCCACTCCGCCGTGCTTTGCTTCTGAACTGCTGAACCATCAAGATAGATTTGAAATTCCAAAGCAATTCTTTTCACGCTGTTCACAATAAAAAATATATTTTTATTGCTTTATTCAATAAATAAAAATCATATCTTTATTTCTACTTCGTGTATATATATATTTACAACGCTTCTTTCTATATAAAAATTATATTTTTATATTTCTACTCCTTATATAAAGATGGAAATTTTATTATCATACCTACATAAAAATCGTATTTTTATATTCTCTATCTCATAAAAATTATATTTTATAATTTCTACTATATAAAAATCACATCTTTAATATTTCTATTATATAAAAATCACATCTTTAATATTTCTATTATATAAAAATCACATCTTTAATATTTCTATTATAAAAAAATCACATCTTTAATATTTCTATTATATAAAAATCACGTCTTTAATATTTTTACATCGCTACTCCATATATATAAAAATCGAATTTTTATTCTCTACACTATATAAAAATTATATTTTTATTCTCTATACTATATAAAAATTATATTTTTATAACGCTCTTTATATAATCAAAATCGTATTTCCTTTTCACTCTTCAGATAATAAAGATCATATTTTTGTTTCACTCCATATATTGTAAAGATCGTATTTTTATTTCGCTTTATATATATTAAAGATCATATCTTTATCCTTGCCATTTTATCTTTTTCAAATCAATGTATTTTATATTTTCAAATCAAAGTGTTTTCATATTTTCAAACTAAGAAAAATCATTTCTTTGTATATTTAAAAATCCAATCTTTTTATAAAGAAAAATCACATCTTTTTGTAAAGAAAAATCAAATCTTTCTATATAAACAAAATCATTTCCCTTTGCGAATAAAATCATTTCCTTTAATAGATAGAATCTAACTTATGTAATGCTATAAATAAATAAAAAAACTGAAAATAGAAATCACTGTAAACTTACTTTCATCGGAAATGAGGTGGAGCGGGATTTAGGGTTTGCTGGAGAGGAGAGAGAAAGGCGTGAGGGGGGGGGGGGTAAGGGGATCGGAGCAGGGAGGCGGATGCGGTGGCAGCACGATGCGATGGATTTAATCAAGGGCGACAGGGTGCGATGGCTCGGTTGGGTACGGGTCTCGATTTGGACGGAGGTGGAGAGGAGAGAGAGGGGAGGAGAAGAAGGAGAGGCGCTGGTCATCTGGGGGGGCGACGACGACGGCCGCGGTGGTCGGCTAGGGCTTCCGTCGCCCTTTTTTTCTTTTCTGTTTTGAAATGGTCGGGGAGAGAGAAAAGAGGAGGGGGGTTATTTATTTTAATTTTATATTATATTATATTTTAATTCCAAAAGTTGACATTCAATCCGAACACCAAACGAGACCCAATGACTGTCGTTCATAGCTAATTACCCCCATTCCAAACACAATGGGATATGTATCGTAAGCTGATTTGGCTGTTTCGATCAGTTTTTGTCAAAATCAACATATAACTCTACATATTGAATTTGAACGCACATTTCCATTTACCGGGGTCACATACTAACTTGAAAATTTCAGAAAAATATTTTCTAGCTTCGTATTGACGATACGGTCCTAACAAAACTAGTTTCATCGAATTCTGAGACCGTTTGAAAAATGGCCATTTTCCAGTCGATTAAAATCAACTAAAACTGGTAAAACGCATTTTCTTTTGCCACGCTCACATATTGATTCAAAAAATTATGAAAATTAGAATCTAGCAATAACTTGACATCACGGATCCAACAAAAGTGGTTTCGGCGAAATCCGAGGTCGTTTGCAAAATGGCTATTTTTAAGGGCCGAAATTCCATAGCGACTATTCTGAAATTTCAACTGGACATATCTTTTGATCCCCACTATGAAATTTTGATTTTTCGGATTCGTTGGAAAGATATTCTCAATTAGATTCAAATATTTTTGTTTCGCTAAAATCCGGTTTATTTTGAATCCTGTACATTTATTTGAAGTTTGAAATCGAATTATCGAACTACCGCGCCATTTTCAATTCCTTTTATATATATAAATAAATATTTATATTCTAACGACGATTCGAATAAATATATTCGTTCGAATTCTATTCAAAATAAATTTCTCATCGATATTATTTAAAATAATTCATTTTAAATAATCAAAATCACTAAAATTGCCAAAAATAAAAATTTTAAATTGGCTCAGATTTCCGGGTTATTACAATTCACCTCACCATTCCCTAACCATCTCATTTCCTTGTGCCTCCATTCTACAGCTGAAATTTCAGAAAATCGGTCTCTTCTTCTATCTCAATTCTATTTCTGTTTTCTTTTCTAATTTTAATTCTTATTAGATTAACATTATGGAATTCTAAGTCTATATAGGTGACTCAATTTTATAAGGTCCTTTCATATAGATCTACAATCACAATTGGAGAACAATGTTAATTCGTGCATACAGTGTTCAATTTATTGATATTTTCATCACTGCAATAGATGTGAGTGAGAATAAGATTTATTCAGATTATTTCCTCTATTTTGTAGATTTTATATGAATCTGTATGCCTAAGGGATATGGGTGTTCACAATAATAACCCCCTTAAATGTCCTATCTTTATTTTGTTGAAAAATTTGTCAATCAATATTTTGGGCTTATAATTGTTTGGTAATGTTTGAGAAATAATTTGGTGGTTATTATTTTGTTCGGTTGGATTTTTCCATTTCAATATAAATTAAATATAATTTGTTTGCAGTATAAAAAGGTTAAGATTTGATTTGATTGTAGAATTTAAATAGGTTCAGATCTCTATTTTAAATAGAGCATTTGAACGTATTTAGATCTATATCAATTAAATATTAATGTTTTTATGTGCGAATAGGCAAAAGGCAAATTTGATCCAAATAGAGTTTTTATTAAATTGGTACGCTTTTATTAAAAACCAGTCATATGATTTCCTTATATGCCTTGTCAAAACCTTGTAACTCCATTACTGGGTACTTTACAAAGGAAAAGAGTACGTATAAGTTCCACATATTAACAACAGATAGGCTATTATTGTACATAACAAGAAAAAGAGAGAAAAAATGAACAAATATACAAAATTATTCTTTGAAATCAGAAAATCCAGAAAGGCCCATGGCCCAAACTCCATTCAAATTTCTATCTCTTCTTCAATAACTTCCGCTAGCCAGTATCAATAATTTCAATCCCCCATTGCCAAAGAATCATACAATTATATTTTGTTCTGGAAGAACTAGTACCATTTCCTCGAACCAAATAGTGAATCTCTCTTTCTATCTAAGCAAGTTCTGTGCTACATTGAGTTGATTTATTTGAAAACACACGAGAATTCCTCTCTTGGAAAATAAATTAGACAGCTAAAGTCAGTGCACCAAAAGCCACATCGCGAAGTTGATCTTTTTAATGAAAAGTAGATAGGAGTATGTTGGCTTCATCACCAATGGTTGGTAGAATAATGGGTTGTAAATTTAATTTCCACTTCATAGATGCCTAAATAAAAGAAGATCAATTGCATGAGAAAAACAAATGCTGGGAAGATTCGTCTTGCTTACTGCACAGCGAGCACATTATGTTTGATATAATACTGAAATGATGCAATCTTGTCTTCGTGTTGAGCCTATCTAACGCTGCAAGATAGGAAACAAAAGCCATTCTTTTTCTTTTCTTGTAGTGCCATATGACATTGTAGATATGCTTTTAAAGTCCTTTGCTCCTCATTTGTCCCATGCTACATGAAAAGAAAATTGATGCCCATCACACCATTCGTAAAAGTCTTCACTTTTGTCAGGGTAAACATGAATGCCACACAATTCAGAAGTTATCTCTTTGGTAGAAGGATGTAGGGAAGGGTCCAGAATGTTTTTTTTGAAGGATCATGCTAACTGAATCTTTTGAATGCCCTATTTCCTGGAATCTACGAGTGTCAAGGAGGTCATCAAGGAACTTGCAATTAACCCAGGGCTCGAACTATAATGAGGTATGTCTGCCATTAACTATCAGTTTATTAAGTAGCTGTGAAACTGATGTACGTAATCGAAGCATTTCTTTCCATGTTTAAGAAGCATTATTTTCAATGTGCATATTTCAAAACTGCTTGTTGTTACAGTATCGTCGCTGCATCCATTTGGACCATAGATTTTGGTTAGAAAAATAATTCCAAAGAAACTTTATACATCCTGCTTTTTTTAAATCGGATAGCAGTTTAGAACCAACACCTCCTTCATTCTTTTTCCTACATAACTATTGCCAAGCTACTTTATGCTTTGAGTCACCCCAAAAAAATCAGCACATATCGCTTGCAATTTATCCAAAGTGAACTCAGGAATCTGATAAACAAATAGCTAGTAAAGGATTATAGGAGTTATCATCGTGTGAATAGTTCCGCCCTTCCAACTAGACTTAATAATTTTTATTGCTAAGCTTCTGTCTTGTTTTAAACCTCATGGATCGATGCATCACATTCTGAATAATGTAAATAATTAGAAGAAAGAGGCACTTCGAGATACTTAATAGGTAGATGACCACGTCGTAGAATAATATATCTTTTATTTCTGGTGCATTACGACTAGACAAGCTGAAAACATCTTAGTTTTACTTCATTTACATTAAGATTGTGTAGGAACTCAATTTCTGGAAAACAGAGCGCAATGTGGAGGCATTCAACGTTGATGATTTGTCAAAAACCATCAAGTCATCTGCATAAAGCATATGGTAATGACTGGGGTAAATCTAAAGACAGGTTGGTATAGGTTCATGATATGGCCTCCTCCATCATGAAAGAAAAGAACTGCATGGTAACAGTGAACAAATATACGGACAATGGGTCCCCCTAGCGGATACCATGATTAGAGAGAATAAAGCCCTTTGGTATATCCTAGAAGAGAAACTTGGTGTAAAAATGCATTGGCAAATCATATTTACAAAGTGCATTGGAAAAACCATACACAACAATAAGTAGCATATAAGTTCCCTATTAACCACATCATATGCCTTTTGCAGGTCCACCTTGACACAAAACTTAGAAACACCTTGTTTCTTGAAATCCCTTAGCAGTTCATGTACCAAAAGAATGTTATCACCTAAGTTTCTTCCCGGTATAAATGTGCACTGGCTTTATGAAATTAAATTACTTAGGAAGGGCTTGATTCTATTACACATGATCTTGGAAAAGATCTTATAATATACATTACATCATGATATCGGCCTATGATGAGTTATATTTGTAGACTTGTCAAATTAGAGGATAAGTGTTATGAAGGTATAGTTGCAGCCCTTTGGAAGCTTAGCAAACTTAAATATATCATTCATGGCCAGTAGTAAATCACATTTCAAAGACTCCCAATGTAGTTTGTAAAACTTAGAATTTATGTCATTAATCCCAGGGCTTGAATCATCCTGGATAGAGTAAACTGCCTTTTTAACCTTTTGCATGGAGATATCCTGAAGCAAGTAAGTCTGCCCTTCTATATTTATCTTATATAAGCTTTGAAAATCAGGGAAAATGCACATTGACATCACCATTAAACAAAGTAGTGTAGTACTTTATAGCTTCCAATTCAATATTTGAACCTTTGTACACTAATTGACCATCAGCCTTAATGAAACTCTGCTAATGTTACAAAATTTATCAGAGGTCATCTTAGAGTGGAAAAACTTAGAATTTGAGTCTCCTTGCTGAAGCTAGGACACTTCTGCCATTTGTTTGAACCCCCTATACCTTATATTCTGTTAAATTTGGAGTTGATTCTTTGCATAAAGCATTTCATCATACAAACTATATTAGATGGGTCATTATCTACTGCAATCTCAAGTGCTTTGAAATGTGCCTCCATTTCTTGTAATGTATCATCTTGCTTGCACCTCAATTAACTCTTGCTTGCAAGAAGTGAATTTATGAAGGAATTGATAGCTAGGGAATCCTATGAAATTGCAGACAATCCCTTAAGTATACACTACGCATAACCACTTCCAAGAACTAATCGTTACCATACTTGAATGGGTACCCCTTAGGCTTAGAAGTAGGAATTAAATCCAATAGCAAAGGGCTGTAATCACTTATCATCTGCGGGAGTGTTAAGGCTTTCAAGTTTATAAATTTCTCGATGAAAATATTATTAGCTAATATTTTATCATTATGTGTGGCTAGTCCTCTTCTTCTCCACGTGAAAGAAAAACCAATAGGTTTTATGTCCAATAAGCCAGATTGCATTAAGCAATTTTGGAAGCAACTAATATGCTAAAACAAAATAGGTAACCCCCTTGTTTGTCTTTCGGGTGAAAGTGCATTATTAAAATCTCTCATCAATAGCCAAGCATCATTGAAAAGTTGAGCCTGAGAAATAATGTTGTCCTATAAAATATGCCTTTCTGAGAAGACATTACTCTCATAAACGACTGTGAAATTGAGGGAAAGACCTCCTGAATTCTTGGATAAGGTAGTCTATGCTGAGTTAAAGAAGATAACAGTTGCAATGACCAAACTGAGGAATCCCAAAGAAGTAATATGCAGCATGTACACGCAGTTGAATCATTAGTAATAAAGCTCCAATTAGAGAATAATTTTTTGCTAAACAAATTCAAATTATTTGGGTTTAACTTTGTTTCGACTAAACCAACCACAATTGGTTTAAACTATGTCAGGAGATTGAGTACATCATGCATACGAGTTGATGTATTCGTTCCCCTGACATTACACGTAAGAAATTTCATTATGTGAGGAAGAACTTGTAACGACCCAATTTTTGGTCTGTTAATTTTAAATATTTAAAATGGATTTAAATAATTAGTTGATAATATAAATGAATTTTTATATTAAGTTATCGATTTAAAAATCGATTTCAATTTAATATTTAATATATTAAATTAACGCAATATGAAATATAATGGAATCAAAGTTAAAATTGAATGGAATTAATTCAGTTAAGAATTTAAAGCTGAATCGAATTAGCTCAGATGATCAATACAAACTCCTGTTTAAATTAGAATAATAATATTAATTTATTATCGGAGAATTTAATGGTTTGAAATTTAATTTATATCAATTTAAATTAATATATGTTTCGGATGATCGAATTGGACTTCGTGACCTATCCCAGTGTGTTCAGAATAGGGGTATAACCCTAGGAATGCCACTAGTTGTGTTCAAAAAGGAGATTGAAATCAACATGACAATTTAAATTAACGGATCTGGTTAAAACAAATTTAAATTAATAAAATATAAAATTTCCTATGGCCCTGAATACACCACCTACATAGCTTTTTAAACATACACTTCAATCCCCTTTTATATTTAAATCATCGTGCTGTTTTATTCCTCGAAACAAATCCATTTCTTTAAAATAAAAAGAGAAAAGCAATAGGAAGCGCGATCGAAGAACGCGATGGTCCCTAATGCTCGATGCTCGGAATTTCAGGGCTCACGAGTGGGGATGGACGACAAGTATCGCCCGCGGCTATGGAATGAGGAGCAAATCAAATTTGGGGAAAACCGATTTCGAACACTGGGGATTTGGGATTCACGATTCATCATCGTGTAGGCCGAGATAGAGGCGCTCACCATTCGATGAGTTTCTGCTATCACCGTGGGTTTACACGAAGGTATTGAAGGGTTCATCGCGATGGGTGGTAAGCTAGTCTTTGTTCTAAACTTCCTGTATCTCGTTCGTTTGCGTATTGGGGTTCAAGGCAGTAGGACTATGGCTATATTAAGTGTTGCGTTCGACATTGTTTCAGCGAGCAAGTCGTAACTTGGATTTTCCTACGGGAACCAGGAGATGATGCGCAATAGTTTTTTTTTGGGTTTTCTGGAAATTACTGAAACCTTGAATTCTTATAGATGGATTAAGGTATTTTATTTATTTATTTAGTTTATAGATTAAAACTGAAATTTTTACTGTTAATGAAAAATCTCATTTAGCGTTAATTTAGAATTTGAAAACTGAAAAGGGGAAAGAAAATTTTATTTAGTAAATCATTATAAATATCGTAAATTAGATAAGTGAAAACTTGAACTTGGAATTTTTAAGTTGTTCAACTAGGAAGAAAAATTAAATGTTAGTATATGTTTAAATAAAACCCTGTCAAGAAAAAACTCAATAACTTATTTATAAAATTATAATTTTTCTTATGCTAGGATAAATCGAATGAAATTGTTCGTGTGGAGTTCGAGGACTCAGAAATCAAAGAAAAGAAATTGAAATTGGTACAAGTGCAGATTTAAAATCACGGTGAGTAAATCTCACTAGTTAATTTATTTTTAGGAGTTAAAAATAAATTTGTTGATTGCATGTATGCATTGAAATATTACTGTGGCTATTTCAAATATATATTAGCTATTTAGGATTGACTATTATAATATATATTGGTTTGGTGGATGGATTGTTCGCGCAGTCTCATTAGCGAATGCCCGCGGTACCGTTAGCGGATGATTTCCCTATGCGCCCCACAAATATATATTAGTGCATGACCTTCATACCGCGATATCCTGCCTCGAAGCAGGATGGGTATTATTATGTTGACTAACGTCTGTGGATGCAGGAAAACAGGTAAGAGTAATCCAACTGGATTCCTCAAAAATATATTATCTGTTTGTTTGTTTTCACATATATATAAATTCATATATAATGTGTTAGATAACCAATGAATGATAAATTGGATGTTTGTGTGTTTAAATATCACCGGGACTAAGGGTTGATTTATAAAAATATCATGAAAAATATATTTGAGATATAAAAGGACAATTCTATTTTCTAAAATAGAATTTGAAATTCAAATAGAACAAAAATATTAACTTGTTTTGAAAGAATAATAAGTAGTTCATTTATAAACGAAGTTTATAAATAAATTGAAATGAATTATCATTGGAAAATTCAGAAAATAGAAATACAAGTGTGACTTTGGGAAGGGAAATATATTTTCCAAAGAAGAAATATTTTATTTGAAAGCGAGACTTGTTTAATAATGGTGTTTGTAAATAGAAAGGTGAAAAATTATCATTTGGATAATTTAAACATTTAAATTCAAAAGTGAATTTAAAGTGAGAACTTAGAATCGGTTTAAATAATAAACGATTAACTTTATTCTGATATTCGGAATATAAATGAAGTAGAATAAATCCTTAGGATTTATGTTTAAATTCGACTATGTCGGATTAAATAAAAAAATAGATTAATCCCAAACGAGATATTTAAATTTAGTTTAAATAGAGACCGAGAAAAGGCATGAAAATAGATCTATATTTATATAGATAAGTTTTAAGAAATAGAATACTCCAAAATAAGATTTTGGTTTTTAAATAGATTTCGAAATGGAAACTTGTTTTAACTTTATAAAACAAGGAAGTTAAATTATAAACGATGTTAATAATTCAGGGAGATAAATTATCGTCGGATAATTTAGAAGTTTAAATTCAAGGAAGAATTTAAAAAGTGAAATTGGAAAACGTGTTGAAATGGAATTCGAATATAGAATTCAAATAGAATTTGAATATAGAATTCAAATAGAATTGAAATGGAATTTGAATATAGAATTCAAATATATTGCAATGGAATTTGAATATAGAATTCAAATAGAATTGAAATGGAATTTGAATATAGAAGATCGAAGTATAAATAAATTTATTTTCGAGTTAGGGAAAATCGACAGTTTTAGAAGATCGGAAATATTATGTTGAATTGGAAAAATGAATTTGATATATATTAATAATATATCAAAATGAAGTTGAATTTATTATAAATGAAGTTTAAACGTTTATATATATAAATATAATTAAAACGAACTCGCCGCAGCGCTGTAGTACGTAAATTGGCGTTTCGAACTTCAATTGAGTATACAGAACTCAATTGAAGTCGGAATTCTTTGAAACAAGAATCGTCGGGACCGGTTGAATAATAGTTTTCTAATGAAAGATAAAAATATGGATTTCGTCGTATAGATTTTGAGTTATGTCAAAATCAATTTTTCAGAAAAGCAGCCCCATTATCGTTTAAAAACCATAACGGTTTATTTATATAAATAAAGGGATTTTAAGTAAATAAAATCCGAATGACCATTAGAAAAATCTAGGCTTGAGTTATAAAATAAATATGAACCCAAGTGAAGTAAATGGAATGATTTTTGAAACAATAATCATATTTTTGATTATTGAATAGAATTAACTAAGTAGAAGAGAAATTAGTTAATCAAGGTTTGAATCGAAATAAGACTTTGAAAAGTGAATTGGATTTGTAATGTATATTCGAAATCGAATATGAAACTTGAATAGAAATTAGAATTCAATTAGTTTACAAACAAGTTAAAATATATTGAACATATTATGTTCAAATATAAAATTGAAATAGGCAACAGAGTTAATTAGCAAACTGATTTATAAATTAAGTTAAAACGATTGAATTGAGTTGACTCGGAATAAGGGAATGAGAAATTGTGATTTCATATTCGAAATCGAATATGAAACTAGAGTTGAACTTAGAATTAAACTTGTTATAAGCAAGTCAAGAATATATTGAACATGCTATGTTAAAATATAAAGTGAAATAGACAAAAGTGCTAAGTAACGAATTAAATAACGGATTAAGTTAAAAACTATCGGAATGAGTGGAATAAAATTGGGAATGGGTAGATATATGTTAAATAGGTTTGGAAGGAAGTATAGAAGTGAAATAGATAGAGTGCTCGACAAAAAGGTATGCATTTAATTCGTATATGAGATTTTATGCGCCGTATCGGCTAGCCGCTTGGCTTTTTGATTTTCTTTTTGAATGGAGAGGCCTGTGTGGCGGTTGGGAGATTTTCCCGATGCTCCCGGTACAAAGGAGGATATGGAAAATTTTTCCGGGAATTTAAGGAGTTAGAATATTTTTAAGAAGTTTTGATAGTTAGAAATCAATGTATCGATATATATATAATTCGATAAGGAAACGAACTTGAAAATAGAATATTATAAACAAAAAGGAAATCGATAATCTAGAAATAGAAAGGGAACTGTATATACGTTTTAAAAATGGAGAATTAGTTTTATATGATGTTGATTATTCGAGGTAACTGGTCTTGTCCGTTTTGAAGTTAAGGATGTTTTCAGTCAAGGTCTGAGAGGTAGTTATACCCCAACTTGATTGATTTCGTTTTTAACCGATAAATAGCAAGATCCAGTCTCGAAGAGGAATGTGCGAATAAGAGTTAGTTGAATGCAGTGTTTTGGGTTGTCGTAGCGATGTTTTACACAACATTCGTTTTAACCCGAAGAAGTGAAAGTTTGGAAATATGATTATAAATATTTCCTAAATCTAAAAATGAATGGTCGGGAAAGAGATAAGTAATTGGAATATTTTTCAATTATAAATAGAAGATATTTTCTAAGTACAAAAAATAAAAGAAGACGATATATGGAAATGTTTTCCAATTAACGTAAAAGGCCAAGATGATTATCGAAAATATTTGGTTAATAAATATTGATAAGGAAATGGAGAAGAGATTTAATTAATGAAATATTAATTAAAGAGCCCAGTGATTTGTCTGATATGTTGAATGAACACTTGTTTCTATTCGATAGTTAAATCACAGACTATCGAAGTTTTGACCATCGTTGTTAATATGGAGAGACCGGTTGGATTATTATCCAAAGACACTCCGTATTTGCAGTAGCGTTGCGAATCAGATTAAATGAAGATAATCGAAGATGGAGTAGAGTGCAAGGAATGTTTCTTTTAATAGAAATTGTGCCTTCAGTTTCGTTCAATAGAACGAACGTAAATGGACGAATGTCTGACAAAGTATTTCCAATGATCGCATGGGTTGGTATGTATAAATATATATGGTTGCAACGGATTTATTCCCTTAGCATAACATCCAGAATATTTGTGTAAACCAATTAATGATTAACGGATCTGATAATGTGGCATTCAAAGTAACTATGTTATCAATGAGAGAAGTAATCGTAGCCTCAGGCCTTAAAAACCGGGAAATGACAAAAATCGGGCAGGCAACGTGGCTATGTGGGTAGCTTCCATTAGGGTGTATCATCACCTATCTAGAGATTCATTTAATTCCTTATTCTATTTGATGCTGTCCCATTCGGGAAACAATTGCTGATCCCAACCGTTGGTGATATACATTCGATACACTCAAGAGAAATGAGTGGTCGGTCATGTGTGGCTGAGTTGCAAGATGTTCTTGTTGAACTCGGTGTATTCTCCTCTAGAGATACAGCAGCGGCAGGTGGTTCCATACCTTGTCATAGTTGGAAATCAAATACCCAATAAGTGCCCGCGGTTTATGATTGTATATTATATATGTGGAACGTAAGATGCAAACGTTCCACTAGATTGTTATTTACTTTATTTAGACATTATTATAATATCAAAAGAGCTTTGATATAAAGGTTACCGTTTCTTTCAAAGAGGATTTGAAAGTAAAGTCAAGTGTTTGGATTCTCATAAGGGGAAAACCCGTTCCATGTTATACGGCGTGGTCTTATGAGATATCATTTAGTTTTCTGAAACTGTTTTAAACTGTTTACTCATACCCGTCCCATGACTGACCCAGACTTTATTTTGTTTTCTTTTACCTAAACTCTTGGGTGACTAAATTTGTACAGGCAGTCAAGTAGTTCAGGATTTTACAGATCTATCTAAAGGAGCTTGGAGCAGAAGGCTTCAGCGTTAGTTATATAGAGTTTTGTTCCGCTGTGTTGTAAGTGTTGTACTCAGATAAGTGTATGTTATACAGTTGAAGTTTGTATTTCAAAAGTTATGATATATTATATTTTGTTCCGCTGCGATGTGAGATTCTATGTTGTTATTTCTGTTCTTCTTTTGCCTTTTTCTTCCAAAAAAAAATGATTCGTATTTTCGTGATATTTGAGTTGGATGTATGATGTATGTAGTCAACTCTGATATTATGGATTTGCGGGCCACTATAGTTGGTATCAGTGCTTAGGTTGAGCGAACACCTAGGATTTGTGGAATTGTGCTCATTAGAGATAGGGTCAGTAGTACCTTCGAATGAGTGAGTGTATATATACGAGAGCACGTATTTGTTAATTGATTAAAACAAATGTTTTATGTTGTTTTGACTTGTCTGTTGAGTGATTTATGAATTCTGATCGAATCGTGGGACGCCACGAAGTCGACAGGAATTTCTAAACACTTGAATAGAAGATTGAACACGATATTGTTTTAAAATGGGTAAATGAAATAATTTTACCCAAAATTCTATTTTCAATATAGAAGGAATAATTTTATGAAATTATTATCATATGTGGATGAGTTGGTCGTTAATATTATAAAATTGAAATTGGTATATATAACCTAATAGAATTTGTATATGAATTAAATATACAAATGAGATGAATTAAAATTAAATTCAAACCAGAATTTAGAATTTAAATCATGGGAAGTTGGAAAATATTTTCTGAAGTATATTAAAGTTATATATCATTACTTTAAAAGGATTTCAATAAAATCATTTTTTGAATGGATTTTTGAAATAATTAAGTACTGAACTCACTTCAGTGGCTGGGAAATAATTCTGATGATGATCGCGACATCATCAGTGTTCATTTTCGAGTTTCTAAGTGATGGATTGCTACCTTAGAAAAGTTTTTGATGGAAATTTGTTTGAAAGAAAACAAGTGGTTTGAAATTCAAATGTTTTGAATTCGAGATAGTGATGAATATATATGTATATATTTATGGGATTTCAATATTGTTTTGAAATAGAAACCCGGGTATTTGAATTCTGGAATTTAAATTTAACTTAAGCAAGTTAAATAGATCGAAGTGAATATATTGATGAGAATCAATTTGAATAAATTTATATAAATGGGATATGAGATGGATGTAAATATACTGATTGCAGATCATTGGAATTAAATAAATGAAAACCAAAAGTTTTGGTTGGAATCTAAATTTGTTTAAATGTAAAGAGTTGAGTTTTGGCATAAGTGGAGTTTAAAAAGTAATAGGTTAGTAGCATTTTCCTACCTTAGAAATTTCGGGGACGAAATTCTTTTAGGGGGGGAGAATGTAACAACCCAGTTTTTGGTCTGCTAATTTTAAATATTTAAAATGGATTTAAATATTTAGTTGATAATATAAATGAAACTTTATATAAAGTTATCGATTTAGTATTGAATATATTAAATTAACGCAATATGAAATATAATGGAATCAAAGTTAAAACTGAATGGAATTAATTCAGTTAAGAATTTAAAGCTGAATCGAATCAGCTCAGATGATCAATACAAACTCCTTTTTAAATTAGAATAATAATATTAATTTATTATCGAAGAATTTAATGGTTTGAAATTTAATTTATATCAATTTAAATTAATATCTGTTCCGGATGATCGAATTGGACTTCGTGACCTATCCCAGTGTGTTCAGAATAGGGGTATAACCCTAGGAATGCCACAAGTTGTGTTCAAAAAGGAGATTGAAATCAACATGACAATTTAAATTAACGGATCTGGTTAAAACAAATTTAAATTAATAAAATATAAAATTTCTTATGGCCCTGAATACACCACCTACATAGCTTTTTAAACACACACTTCAATCCCCTTTTATATTTAAATCATCGTGCTGTTTTATTCCTCAACACAAATCCATTTCTTTAAAATAAAAAGAGAAAAGCAACAGGAAGCGCGATCGAAAAACGCGATGGTCCCTGATGCTCGACGCTCGGAATTTCAGGGCTCACGAGTGGGGATGGACGGCAAGTATCGCCCGCGACTATGGAATGAGGAGCAAATCAAATTTGGGGAAAACCGATTTCGAACACTGGGGATTTGGGATTCACGATTCATCAACGTGTAGGCCGAGATAGAGGCGCTCACCATTCGATGAGTTTCTGCTATCACCATGGGTTTACACGAAGGTATTGAAGTGTTCATCGCGATGGGTGGTAAGCCCGTCTTTGTTCTGTACTTCCTGTATCTCGTTCGTTTGCATATTCGGGTTCAAGGCAGTAGGACTCTGGCTATATTAAGTGTTGCGTTCGACATTGTTTCAGCGAGCCAGTCTGTAACAACCCGAAAATCTGGGCCAGTTTAAAATTTTTATTTTGGCAATTTTAGCGAAGTTTGAACATTTAAAATAGATTATTTTGAAAAATATCGACGAGAAATTTATTTTGAATAGAATTCGAACGTATATATTATATACGTCGTCGTTAGAATATAAATATTTATTTATAATTATAAAAGGAATGGAAAATGGCGCGGTAGTTCGATAATTCGATTTCAAACTTCAATTGAACGTACCAGGTGCAAAATAAACCGGATTTTAGTGAAACCAAAAATAATAGGATCTATTTGAGGATATCTTTCCAACGAATCCGAAAAATCAAGATTTCATAGCGGAAGTCAAAACATATGTCCAGTTGAAATTTCAGAATAGTCGCTATGGAATTTCGGCCCTTAAAAATAGCCATTTTGCAAACGACCTCGGATTTCGACGAAACCACTTTTGTTGGATCCGTGATGTCAAATTATTGCTAGATTCCAAATTTCATAATTTTTCGAATCAATATGTGTCAGTTGATTTTAATCGACTGGAAAATGGCCATTTTTCCAACGGTCTCAGAATTCGACGAAATTAGTTTTGTTAGGACCGTATCGTCAATACGAAGCTAGAAAATATTTTTCGGGAATTTTTCAAGTTAGTATGTGACCCCGGTAAATTGAAATGCGCGTTCAAATTCAATATATAGAGTTATATATTGATTTTGACGAAAACTGATCGAAACGATTGAATCAGCCTACGATACATATCCCATTGTGTTCGGAATGGGGGTATTACCCTAGGGACGACAGTCGATGGTCTCAAAAAGGAGTTCGAATTTTTAAAGTAACTTTTAGAAAATAAAATTAAATTAAAATATTAAATTATATAATATACACCCCTCCCCTTATCTCCCTCTTCTCTCTCCCCTTTTTCAATCGAGATTTTAGAAGAAGAAGAAAAAACCGCGTCGATGCCCCCCCCACGCCGCCGCCGGTGGTGGAGCCACCATCACCGCCGCCTTCCCCCATGTCCGCACCACCCCCTTCCTCTCGCGCTTGCCCTTTCCTCTTCTCCGTTCTCCCTCCTTCCCTCCAGACGAGAACAGTTGTGCCCCCCTGAAACCCTAACCGCCGCCGCTCCCTCCATCCTCCTTTGCCCACCTCCTCCTCCTCTTCTTCTCCTTCCCTCCGCGCTCCCTCTTCATCGAACGGAAACCGACGCTGGCACCCCCCTGAAACCCTAGCCGCCGCAATGAAGCCACCCCCCCCCCCCCCGCCTGCACCCTAGACCCACCGTGCCCCCTTGCTTCTCTCTCCTCTTCGTGATTGATGCAAGTTTTTATTTTTGTTTTAAATCAGTTTTATTTATTTACGTGTTATTAAATCAGGTTTTACATATATAGAAATGTTAAAGATATAATTTTTTATGAAGCAGGAACGTTAAAGATATAATTTTTATGAAGTAGGAATGTTAAAGATATAATTTTTATGAAGTAGGAATGTTAAAGATATAATTTTTATTGTAGTAGAGTATTAAAAATATAATTTTTATTATATGTAGAAGTTCAAAATATAATTTTTATATTACAGGAAGGTTCAAAATGTAATTTTTATATTATAGAAAGAATAAAAATAAAATCTTTATATTTGAAAAGGCGAAATCTTTATATAGAGAATAGCGTGATAAAAATATAATCTTTATTATATGAACACCGTTGTAAAAATAGAATTTTTATCTATATAGTAACGATGTAAAAATAGAATTTTTATCTATATAGTAACGATGTAAAAATAGAATTTTTATCTATATAGTAACGATGTAAAAATAGAATTTTTATCCATATGGAGTGATAATAAAGATATGATTTTTATACACATAGCAACAATATAAAAATGTGATTTTTATATATATAGTGGTTACAGGTAACGAAAGTGACAAAAGGCGAGAACAGCGAAGACTTCTACATATGAAGATCGTGGTATTGGATTAGCTAGTTGGTGAGAACTTCTCACTCAAATTTCTTTTTCTAGTTATATATATATACTAGGATGCAGACGGTGCTTAGTAGCACCCGACACCCGTCATCCACAGACCATGGATGGCTTGTTTGTTTGATTGATGTGTTGTGAAAATTGTTTGTGATGTTGATGTGAAATCGGTAATATAGATTAATGTATTGAAATAAATATTTTATCGTTAAAAATATAATTTTTAACGTGAATGTGAGTAAATAAATATTTATAAACAAATCGGCCGATTTGTTTATATACACTGATTTGACTGATATGGATTGGGATGATAAATTTTACACATCGCCCAACTGCACAAATAAAAATCTGTGTTTGTTGATTTGAAACCCCACACGGGTGTTGGGATGATATTTGAGTACCCTAATCCCAATTATGTAATTGTATGTCGATCGACTGGTCGACAGGCTGTGTAAGCGTTAATTATTTATATTTGATGCTTATGTAGTTGTGTGGTGCACCTTGGATGATGGTTGATTGTTTCTCATTGCTACTATATACATGTGTTGTATGGAATCCGTATAATTAACATTATATGGTGATTGATTGGGCCTCATTCCAATCGGGAAAATAATGAATATTCTAAAAGAAATATATATTCATGTGTTAAATATAAAAATAGTCATGTGTTGACGATGTTCATGTGTTGAGTAAAATATTTTAAATAATATAATTTACATCTTTATTATATTTAAAATTAGAATCTACTTCACGCTGGAGTCTAATTGAAAATCAAACAATAGATACCATAATTTTATAAAATATTTTACATAACAAAAATAGTGATGTGTTGACAGTACTCATGTGTTGAGATAGGCCGTGTGTTGAAAGAAATACAGATTCATGTGTTGAATAGAATAAATATTCATTTTGTTGAATATAATAACGAATTTATTGAAATATATAAAGCCGTGTTGATTAGAGTTGCGCTATTTTTACGTGAACGATATTTATATCGATTATATTCGTTTTTATAATGAATGTAGAAAAGGTAGTGATTTCAAAATATAACGTTTTGGAAATATTATCATTTGTATAGTAATGATATGAAATATTCAATTTTGATTTGAAATTGAATATAGAGTTGAAATGGTTTTGAAAACGAATTTATACGACTTATAAAATACGTTTTAAAAAGGAAATCGACGAAATATATATAATGGCTTGAATAGAACGCGCCGCGCCGCGGCAGTTCGTGAATTTCGACCGTTGACTTTGAATTGACATTACGGGAGATCCGACCATCGGATTCTCCTAAAACCGGAACCGTTGGGTTCGTATCGAAAAGAGCTTTCCAGTGAATATTAGAAATTTGAAATCTAATGGTTGGATTTGGAATTATGTCCAAATCAAATTTGGAAAAGGTCGCTGTAAGTGCAGTTCGATGGCCGTTGGTGGAAATCGACTGTACGTGCCTTGGTAAAATTATTAAAAATATCAATAATTTGTGTAAAATCATAAGAATTGATTTGGGGAAAATTGGGCTGGAAAATTCCATATTTGAAACGATAAAAATAGATTTTTATCAAAATGAACTAGTTTTGAACTAGAATAAAAATCAATTTATTTTTGAAATAAATAAATTGAATTTGAAAGTGATTTTAAAAATAATCAATACTCCCAATACGCGGATTGGACTGGAGTTGAATCGAAATTATCTTCGGAATATTTCGATGTTGGATTTCATGACTATACAGATATTGTTATGGGAATTTGAAAGATATATTTTATATCGTTATTTCCAATGCGATATTTTGTTGGTTTCAGAATTTGATATTGAATATAAGCCGGTATATTTTCTATTCAGAGCCTTGTATTTAATATCAAATGTGATTTGGGTTTATCGTGAATCGTGTTTTAGATGACATTGGTTCTTTAACCCAGTTAAAGGCAAGATGTTGATTTTTGAGAAGATTAAAACTACGTGGAGTTTTAATGAATCTTTAATTAGATTAAAATGTGAATTGATAATTTAAATTATCAAATTTGAAAGGTGATCGAGAATGGAGTACCACCAGTTTGGCTCCAAAGCGATAGTTAAATCTTTAATTATATTTGAACGTGAAATGGTAATTAATTTTACCGATAATACTGTGGTGTTAGATATGGAGTATTATCAGTTTTCTCCAGGGGATGAATAGGTTGGGATTGGGAAATAAAATAAATAATTACTTCGGTGTGGTTCGCTAATCCCGACTAGTTTGAAATGACATCCGAAGGAGGATTAAAGAATAAATTTAGAAGAATTTATCTTGGATAAAATTAATGGGAACCTTTCCCTAAGAATGTGATTTTGTGAATAAAAGAATATGCTGAATTGGAATGAGGCATTTGTTGTGTTTGTGTAACATTTGTTTATCATATACGTGGGTTATTCAGAAAGGCCGGGTTTATACCCATTCTGAATAACCGATTCGACGAGATGTCGAAGATGAAGACGGTGGTTGAAGACCAGAAGTCTTCACATCGTTTGGGTGATTACTGATGATCTCGATTGGGTTGTACACCCAAGATGAGGGAAACAGTTGGTGATCGTCCAGACGTACTTGGAAATGGATGGATATGCGAGGAAAGTGCCTCCGATTTCGTTCAGACCCAGAACGAACTTGTAAATGGATTGTGTGTCTGACATTGGATTTTTTTCTGTGTTGATTGAGCTCTATTAAATATACCTCTGTTTGGCGGCAGAGAATTTATTCTCTTGCTTAACGCCCTTCTCTGAGACGTACAAGCTCAGAGGTTGTATATCGATGGACATCAGTCGCATGGAGTGAATTGCCAGTGTGGCACGCGTAAGTGGCAATTGATCAAGGCTTCTATTGCAAAGCAAAGTCTTGTGGTTGATGATCAAAGCATGGTCTGTGTGGCGTAGCTTTGTGTATAACGTGAATTCGCGAGCCTCACACCTCGGTATGAGTTAAAAACGGGATACAGACCCAAGGAGTGCACGACGTTTCTTTCTAGCTAGGGTGGTGTTACTGACCTACCAGCCCTGACATTTATATACTTTTCACCTATGTGGTTGTTGGAATGCGAGGCGCCTCGGATATAGGTCTGTAAGGACCGGGAAACGTGTGTTCAGGAATTGCCAATCCTCAAAAGTAAGAGAGGACCGGCCTTGGAGGTTCCAAAGGATCAGAGTGGGGTCCTGAGGCATTGCTAGAGTGTCTCGAATCGGAGAGGAGCTTGCCCCTTGCCTCGACTCATGACGGAAATCCAATTTCCAATACGTGATATTGCGGTTTTAATTGTAGAACTAGTATGGCGACATGATAGATGGTACCTATGCCGCCTATGATTGATATTTATGACTGAAATTGTTTTGACACTATACACCTATAATAGTATCAAATGATTTGTTTTAAACGTACCAATCATTATTTGGCTATTATAAGGGAAAACCCTATCCTCCGGCTTGCGTTGCATTGTGTGATGGGACCTGGGTCTTATAATAGCTTCATTTTTCCAAAAAGCATTGCGCTGTTTTGTTATATGCACTAGTATTCTTGGGAGGAAACCCGTTCCGTGTTATACGGCGTGGTCCCTTGAATTACTCTCTTTTAAAGTAAAGTTTTAAATAACTCTTTTAGTTCTCACACCAGTCACATGACTGACCTGGAGTTTATTGTTTTAACCTAAACTCTGGGTGCCCCTATTTTCCACACGGACAGCTAGTAGTTTTGGTTTTGCAGAATTATATTCACAGGGTCCTGATTTACAGCTGGAACGATGCTCGGAAAGCTCTGTATCCGTGTATCACTTTCAGTTGTGTTTTGTATATTTTTCTGCTGCTATGTAATTTATTGTAATCTCTGATATTTGTTGAATGTAATTTATTCATTTATACTTTGTATATTCTTGTATCTGATGGAATTGTTTTAATAACAATGAAATATTCTTCTTTTTGCGTTCCAATTTGTCCTGTTCTCAAAACGATCAGGGGTTTCGAACGGTCTTAGTCAGTTTAACGATCGATTCGGATCGAGTGAAATTCCTTGCCGTTACAAAGTCGCAACTTGGATTTTCCTACTAGAACCAGGAGATGATGCGCAATAGTTTTTTTTGGGTTTTCTGGCGATTACTGAAACCTTGAATTCTTATAGATGGATTAAGGTATTTTATTTATTTATTTAGTTTATAAGTTAAAACTAAAAAATCTCATTTAGCGTTAATTTAGAATTTGAAAACTGAAAAGGGGAAAGAAAATTTTATTTAGTAAATCATTATAAATATCGTAAATTAGATAAGTGAAAACTTGAACTTGGAAATTTTAAGTTGTTCAACTAGGAAGAAAAATTAAATGTTAGTATATGTTTAAAAAAAACCCTGTCAAGAAAAAATTCAATAGCTTATTTATAAAATAAGAAATTTTCTTAAGCTAGGATAAATCGAATGAAATCGTTCGTGTGGAGTTCGAGGACTTAGAAATCAATGAAAAGAAATTGAAATTGGTACAAGTGCAGATTTAAAATCACGGTGAGTAAATCTCACTAGTTAATTTATTTTTAGCAGTTAAAAATAAATTTGTTGATTGCATGTATGCATTGAAATATTACTGTGGCTGTTTAAAATATATATTAGTTATTTAGGATTGACTATTATAATATATATTGGTTTGGTGGATGGATTGTTCCCGCAGTCTCATTAGCGGATGCCCGCAGTACCATTAGCGGATGATTTCCCTATGCGCCCCACAAATATATATTAGTGCATGACCTTCATACCGTGATATCCTACCTCGAAGCAGGATGGGTATTATTATGTTGACTAACGTCTGTGGATGCAGGAAAACAGGTTGGAGGAATCCAACTGGATTCCTCAAAAATATATTATCTGTTTGTTTGTTTTCACATATATATAAATTCATATATAATGTGTTAGATAACCAATGAATGATAAATTGGATGTTTGTGTGTTTAAATATCACCGGGGCTAAGGGTTGATTTATAAAAATATCATGAAAAATATATTTGAGATTTAAAAGGACAATTCTATTTTCTAAAATAGAATTTGAAATTCAAATAGAACAAAAATATTAATTTTTTTGAAAGAATAAAAAAATAAGTAGTTCATTTATAAACGAAGTTTATAAATAAAGTGAAATGAATTATCATTGGAAAATTCAGAAAATAGAAATACAAGTGTGACTTTGGGAAGGGAAATATAGTTTCCAAAGAAGAAATATTTTATTTGAAAGCGAGACTTGTTTAATAATGGTGTTTGTAAATAGAAAGGTGAAAAATTATCATTTGGATAATTTAAACATTTAAATTCAAAAGTAAATTTAAAGTGAGAACTTAGAATCGGTTTAAATAATAAACGATTAACTTTATTCCGATATTCGGAATATAAATGAAGTAGAATAAATCCTTAGGATTTATGTTTAAATTCGACTATGTCGGATTAAATAAAAAAATAGATTATTCCCAAATGAAATATTTAAATTTAGTTTAAATAGAGACTGAGATAAGGCATGAAAATATATCTATATTTATATTATAAGAAATAGAATACTCCAAAATAAGATTTTGGTTTTTAAATAGATTTCGAAATGGAAACTTGTTTTAACTTTATAAAACAAGGAAGTTAAATTATAAACGATGTTTATAATTTAGGGAGATAAATTGTCATTGGATAATTTAGAAGTTTAAATTCAAGGAAGAATTTAAAAAGTGAAATTGGAAAACGTGTTGAAATGGAATTTGAATATAGAATTCAAATAGAATTGAAATGGAATTTGAATATAGAATTCAAACAGAATTGAAATGGAATTTTAATATAGAATTCAAATAGATTGCAATGGAATTTGAGTATAGAATTCAAATAGAATTGAAATGGAATTTGAGTATAGAAGATCAAAGTATAAATAAATTTATTTCCGAGTTAGGGAAAATCGACAATTTTAGAAGATCGGAAATATTATGTTGAATTGGAAAATGGATTTGATATATATTAAAAATATATCAAAATGGAGTTGAATTTATTATAAACGAAGTTTAAACGTTTATATATATAAATATAATTAAAACGAACTCGCCGTAGCGCTGTAGTTCGTAAATTGGCGTTTCGAACTTCAATTGAGTATACAGAACTCAATTGAAGTCGGAATTCATTGAAACAAGAATCATCGGGACCGGTTGAATAATAGTTTTCTAATGAAAGAGAAAAATCTAGATTTCGTCGTATGGATTTTGAGTTATGTTAAAATCAATTTTTCAGAAAAGCAGCGCCATTATCTTTTAAAAACCATAACGGTTTATTTATATAAATAAAGGGATTTTATGTAAATAAAATCCGAATGACCATTAGAAAAATCTAGGCTTGAGTTATAAAATAAATATGAACCCAAGTGAAGTAAATGAAATGATTTTTGAAACAATAATCATATTTTTGATTATTGAATAGAATTAACTAAGTAGAAGAGAAATTAGTTAATCAAGGTTTGAATTGAAATAAGACTTTGAAAAGCGAATTGGATTTGTAATGTATATTCGAAATCGAATATGAAACTTGAATTGAAATTAGAATTTAATTAGTTTACAAACAAGTTAAAATATATTGAACATGTTATGTTCAAATATAAAAGTGAAATAGGCAACAGAGTTAATTAGCAAACTGATTTATAAATTAAGTTAAAACGATTGAATTGAGGTTACTTGGAATAAGGGAATGAGAAATTGTGATTTCATATTCGAAATAGAATATGAAACTGGAGTTGAACTTAGAATTAAATTAGTTATAGGCAAGTCAGGAATATATTGAACATGCTATGTTCAAATATAAAGTGAAATAGACAAAAGTGCTAAGTAACGAATTAAATAACGGATTAAGTTAAAAACTATTGGAATGTATGGAATAAAATTGGGAATGGGTAGATATATGTTAAACAGGTTTGGAAGGAAGTATAGAAGTGAAATAGATAGAGTGCTCGATAAAAAGGTATGTATTTAATTCGTGTATGAGATTTTATGCGCCGTATCGGCTAGCCGCTTGGCTTTTTGATTTTCTTTTTGAATGGAGAGGCCTGTGTGGCGGTTTGGGGATTTTGCCGATGCTCCCGGTACAAAGGAGGTTATGGCGAATTTTTCCGGGAATTTAAGGAGTTAGAATATTTTTAAGAAGTTTTGATAGTTAGAAATCAATGTATCGATATTTACAGAATTCGATAAGGAAACGAACTTGAAAATAGAATATTATAAACAAAAAGGAAATCGATAATCTAGAAATAGAAAGGGAACTGTATATACGTTTTAAAAATGGATAATTTGTTTTATATGATGTTAATTATTCTAGGTAAGTGGTCTTGTCCGTTTTGAAGTTAAGGATGTTTTCGGTCAAGGTCTGAGAGGTAGTTATACCCCAACTTGATTGATTTCGTTTTTAACCGATAAATAGCAAGATCCAGTCTCGAAGAGGAATGTGTGAATAAGAGTTAGTTGAATGCAGTGTTTTGGGTTGTCGTAGTGATGTTTTACACAACATTCGTTTTAACCCGAAGAAGTGAAAGTTTGGAAATATGATTATAAATATTTCCTATGTCTAAAAATGAATGGTCGGGAAAGAGATAAGTAATTGGAATATTTTCCAATTATAAATAGAAGATATTTTCTAAGTACAGAAAATAAAAGAAGATGATATGTGGAAATGTTTTCCAAATAACGTAAAAGGCCAAGATGATTATCGAAAATATTTGGTTAACAAATATTGATAAGGAAATGGAGAAGAGATTTAATTAATGAAATATTAATTAAAGAGCCCAGTGATTTGTCTGATATGTTGAATGAACACTTGTTTTTATTCGATAGTTAAATCACAGACTATCGAAGTTTTGACCATCGTTGTTAATATGGAGAGACCAGTTGGATTATTATCCAAAGAACCACTCTGTATTTGCAGTAGCGTTGCGAATCAGATTATATGAAGATAATCGAAGACGGAGTAGAGTGCAAGGACTTTTTCTATTAATAGAAATTGTGCCTTCGGTTTCGTGCAATCCTAGAACGAACGTAAATGGACGAATGTCTGACAAAGTATTTCCAATGATCGCATGGGTTGGTCTGTATAAATATATATGGTTGCAACATATTTATTCCCTTAGCATAACATCCAGAATATTTGTGTAACCCAATTAATGATTAACGGATCTGATAATGTGGCATTCAAAGTAATTGTGTTATCAATGAGAGAAGTAATCGTAGCCTCAGATCTCAACAACCGGGATGACAAAAATCGGACAGGCAGCATGGCAATGTGGGTAGCTTCCATTAGGGTGTATCATCACCTATCTAGAGATTCATTTAATTCCTTATTCTATTCGATGCTGTCCCATTCGGGAAACGGTTGCTGATCCCAACCGTTGGTGATATACATTCGATACACTCAAGCGAAATGAGTGGTCGGTCATGTGTGGCTGAGTTGCAAGATGTTCTTGTTGAACTCGGTGTATTCTCCTCTAGAGATACACCAACGTTAGGTGGTTCTATACCTTGTCATAGTTGGAAATCAAATACCCAATAAGTGCCCACAGTTTATGATTGTATATTATATATGTGGAACGTGAGATGCAAACGTTCCACTAGATTGTTATTTACTTGATTTAGACATTATTATAATATCAAAAGAGTTTTGATATAAAGGTTACCGTTTCTTTCAAAGAGGATTTGAAAGTAAAGTCAAGTGTTTGGATTCTCATAAGGGAAAAACCCTTTCCGTGTTATACGGCGTGGTCTTACGAGATATCATTTAGTTTTCTGAAACTATTTTAAACTGTTTACTCATACCAGTCCCATGACTGACCCATAGTTTATTTTGTTTTCTTTTACCTAAACTCTTGGGTGACTAAATTTGTACAGGCAGTCAAGTAGTTCAGGATTTTACAGATCTATCTAAAGGAGCTTGGAGCAGGAGGCTTCAGCGTTAGTTATATAGAGTTTTGTTCCGCTGTGTTGTAAGTGTTGTACTCTGATAAGTGTATGTTATACAGTTGAAGTTTGTATTTCAAAAGTTATGATATATTATATTTTGTTCCGCTGCGATGTGAGATTCTATGTTGTTATTTCTGTTCTTCTTCTGCCTTTTTCTTCAAAAAAAAAAAATGATTCGTATTTTCATGATATTTGAGTTGGATGTATGATGTATGTAGTCAACTCGGATATTATGGATTTGCGGGCCACTACAGAACTCCTCCAATTTTTTTAGGAGGAGTTGCTACATTAACATTCTTCTTTGCTGCATTCAAATAAGATGGATTTTTGGATACCATGCCTACCACATCTTATTATCCTCAGGTGCAGCCTCTTCTGCAATGACTTCAGCTGCATGTTGAATGTCATCTTGATGAATGTCATCACGCATATCAATATCCAGAAATGATAAATCATCAGATGTAGATGAAGTGGAAGCCTGCATATGTGATGTCTCACCAGAGGTGGTAGGTTGATCAGAGGTTTTCTTAATCCATTGTGGCTTGGTGGATACATCATGTGTGGAACTTCTGTGTCCAAATGTTATGCACTGATCACACTTATAAGGCACATATTCATACTCTGCTGTAACATCATTATTAGTTCCATTTGGGAGCAAAACTGGGATGAAGGTTTTAAGATCTAAACATAAGCCCATGGTAGTCTGTATTCTACCATATTTAATGAATTTTCTTTCAGAAGTATAATCATTAATATGTAAAGGGATGCCAATATAACTTGCAATCATCTACAAAGCATCAACAATCCCTATCTCCATTCGTAGATTATCCAATCATATCCAGATCTGAACTTCTATTGCAGAGAATTTGGAGTGATCGTACTCTGGAACCCATTCATCGATTAAAATTTTCTGACGTACGAATAAGTAGTACACCCATAATTCTTTCAAAGTCGTATCAGTAATCAAATTGCACCGCAAACTTGAATTCAGGCGCCATATGAACACTATAATCACCAGATGGTTTCCATACTCGAGCAATGTAATCCTTTAGTATTACAAATGATAAACGCGGTCGATCGAATGTAGATCAATGGTGTTCAACCAAATTTCATCAAATTTTTTAATAACCGTTTCTGGAAGAAACACGTACTCGGCTTGAGGTTGCACGAATTTCAAAGTACGGTTGGAGGATTTTGGTTTGGGGGAACTGCTAACTACGTGTGATACCAGCAAGGCGATGGTTGAAGGTTGTGGATCAGGCGGTTTTCGTGAGGGAGTGGATGAGAGATAAAGCGTACTTGCTGCCAAGTTTGAACGTTTTTTTAGTCCAAACAGACTTTTATATATATATATATATATATATATATATATGTGTGTGTGTGTGTGTGTGTGTGTGTTTGTGTGTGTGTATGTATATGTAACGTCGTGTTTCTCTTTCATTTCCTAAATAATTCTAATAAGCCTAGGATACAAGTTTGAATGAGTAGTGTTGATATTTTCCCATTTTCTTCTTCTTATTAATTATGCCATGAATTGAGTAGTTTATTATGGGAATTAGGCTTGTATACCTTATATCTAAACAGGATTGACAAAATTCACCATTAGAACGTTTCTTAATTCGAACTGCAATCAGGCTTTATAACGATTATTAAATTATTTGTATAGCGTAATCAGTAAAATTAAACGTAATACTAGCGTAATAAATGCATTTGGATAAGATTTGAAATTTTATGTCCCTATAGGAATCATTGCTTATATGTGCGTATATAAATGGCTTACATATATATTAAATAATGACACATTGACATGAGGTTAGTCGTCATTTTTGGTAGAAGTCTATCTGAAACCAACTGAGAAATCCAACAACCGCAAGTGAGTCTGGCTAATGTGAGAGGTTTGGGTGTCATAGGCCATTAAGTTTAGAACCCTATGACACGCGGTTAAGCCGCTCGTAGTAGAAGTCTGCCCAGAACCGCACGGCAAATCCAGCATCTGTGAGTAATCGGCTTAATGTCAGAAGTCAAGTGTACATATTTATATATATATACCCATTATATGTGTGTGAATAGGTAGGCTCACAACCCGCCTTGAGAAGGTCTTAAGTGGCTGACTATCTTCTTGTCTAGTTTGGGTCTTAAGCGGTTAGGACTAGGCCCGTTCTGAAGGTTTATTCCTTGGTTTGGACCATACTCATGGGACCCTCCCCTATTAGATTCAAAGTGGTCTATGGGTCCTCCTTCTCTAAAGTGGTCTAGTCATGGTGGCAACGGAGTAGGGTAGTTTACCGGAATGTCCACTTCCTCTAGGAGCTATGTAAGGGCCAACCTAGGGACAAGTTAGGTATACGTGGGGCGTAGCATGCAATTTATTAACCACCATCTAAGGGAAGTCTTAAGTGGCATAGGTCTTCTACCGTAATATCAGTTAAGTAGTAACATGAGGCATCCGCCGGAGGGGTAATAAATGGTTATATGCAGGACTACCCTAACCCGGTACTAAGTGGCATGATACTACTTCTCATATTACTTGTGAGAATATATATTGATGACATTGACGTGATTGGATGGGATCTTAAGAGGCTAGGGTCTGCCTTAAGGACATAAGAGATCATAGGAATCAACCCTTAGTAAATATACTAGAATTGGCATTAAGTGATTGGGAATGTCCACCTCTTTGGTCTTAAGTGATCACTGGTCCAAACTAAATACATTAATGAAGGTCTAAAGTGACTGATTTTGGATGTCTACCTCATTAACTAAAATATGCTCTTATTTGTGTATGCTTGTGTGTTTATGTGGATGTAATTGGAAGTATATAACCTGCCAAATTTAGAGTATGGTCTTTAAACACATGTTATTTTTGTTCACTCGAACTCTATGTTATAACCTCCTCCTCTTAACATATTAACAAGACATTAGGTAGGAACGCTTGGATCGGTTATACCTTGGAGATGGAGCCTAATGATAGAGAATTCATAGATATTAAGCACCATGACAGTATTATTACGCATAATTAATTTTGATGTACTTATTATTGCATGAGACTTATTGTAAATGACATTTATGATCGTTTTAAATTAAAGGTACATCTATTTTAAGTTATTATATTTTATCTATTCCTCTGTATGAGATTTTATTTCCTCTTTAGAATGATCTGTTATATCTATTATACCATTTCCTTATAGGAACCAACGATCCATTTAGAATGGCTCTAAGTTTCGATTTGCCTTTTTGGGTCGAAATTTAGGCCCATTTCGGGTAGGTTGTTACAGTTGGCATCAGAGCATAGGTTACCCGATTATGGGGAAACATATACGTATGATAGGCTTACTTGTTATTTTGAAAAGGGTTTTCAAAATTTTAATGTATAAGTATTTTTTTTTTAAATTATGCATATCTTTATAAAATATTATCTATAGGTTCTGCTAGGAAAGGATTAACCTTAATTTCAAGAAAATTCCTATAAGCCATACAGTGTTTTAGTAGTTCCCTTATTGATTTGAAAGCCTATAAGAACCTAAGCGATGTAAGAACCAAAAAGTTGGAAAGTGGAAAGAAACTCCCTAATTTAACAGGCAGTTAATGTGGATAAATTGGTTGTTTAATTATCATTCATGGAAGAGATAAGAAGGAATAAGTAGTAAGAATTTGGAATGGGACAAATTAACATCAATAACCTAAAGATGTGAAGTTTTTAGGGAAAAGCGGAAGAATGCCTTTATTAAATAGGATAAAACTTCTGCACGAGTAATTAAGGGAAATTTGAAAGAGCACTAAATAGTTGATAAGGAAAAGGATATCAGAATCGGAAAATATAAAGGAAATAATTAAGGCCATTTGTGCGGAGGTATACATATTCAATTTTTAAATGTCCATCAGAATGAACGTCGTTTGATGGATAAAATGGCATGAAGGACATATATATTGGCAGCAATTAGGAATGTCAAGAATTGAAAATTTAAGAACATGGAAGAAAGGATGTAATAAAAGAAATCAACTTCCTTAGAGTAGTGTGTTAGAAGGTTTGGACGAAAACAAAAATCAAAAGTGTTAAGAAAACTACAAAGTGATATTTCGACACGCTATTACATTATTTTGAAAAAAGGAATTTTGACATTTCAATTATAGACTCAAGTTGCATAATAATTCCATTCTGGAAGGAAAATTTGAAATATGGTTTTTGAGAGAATAAATGTTTTGATGAACTTGAAAAAGAATTTACTATTTTTTCTGTTTGATAAACTATAATTTTAAACTTTAAGTAAAACAGAAGATGAATTCCTTAAACAAAAAATAATAGTAAACGTTTTTAGTTATGAGCCTTAAAAAGATTCTTGTACAGATGTGTAATAAATTGATGTTTAAATTAAAAACGAGAAAAAGGCAAAACACATAAGCTTGGTAAGGTAAACGTCATAGATATACTCAATTAAAAGAGAATAGATAGTAAATTCATTTACTAAAACCAAATAGAATTGGAATAATAAGAAGTATATGAGAAAGTAGTAATATTGCAGTAAAATAAAGGATAAAAGACTACTCCAAGGAATTTACTCAAATTGAAATTTATTTGCTACCATTAAATTAATTTTTGAAAGGCCTCCTACGGTGTAAATAAAAGGGCAATTAATAGTCATGTTCATAAAAGGGTAATTAATGTTGATCTACCTATTATTGCATGAGACTTATTATAACTGACATTTATGATGGTTTTAAATTAAAGGTACATCTATTTTAAGTTATTTTATTTTATCCCTTCCCCTGTGTGAGACTCCGTTTTCCCGTTAGTATGCTCTGTTATATCTGTTATATCATTTCCTATAGGAACCAATGATCCATTTAGAATGGCTCTAAGTTTCGATTTGCCTTTTTGAGTTGAAATTTAGGCCCATTCCAGGCGGGTTGTTACATTATCTTTTTACACCCAACCCCACGTTATTTAGCGTCCAGTTAAGTTAATCCTATTCCAGTTTACATGTTTGCATGTTCTCTAATTACATGTTAAGTTTTATCCTTAATTTACAGTATAATACTAATTATAATGTTTAATCAGTTGTAACTTTCCCAATTGTCCCTTTTTAATCATTTTAACATTATTCCAATTTAACACAAATTTAACGATAAAAGAATAAGCTCTCTTTAGGCCTAGGCTAAGTGCAAAAATAAAAAGGGAAATGTTATAGACTACTCCCAAGGCCTCAACACAAAAAGAAACAAAACATATAAAATAGGCATAATCATAATTGTAAATAAAACCACAATAGAGAAAAGGATAAGAAGAAGCAGAATTACTTATAAGCAGTAATTAACGGAAAAGAAATAGGCATAAATAGTAAATAAATTGCAGTAACTTTACAGAAAAACTAAACATATAAATATTGTAAATAACTGTAAAGATTAAACTTGCAAAAAACTAAACCATTTGACTTTTCCTACATAAATTACTAATCTAGAAATCACATAAAAACTTATAGATTCTAATGAAAAGAGATTCTCCCGTGGCCTTTCTTATTTTAGCAGAACCTCTACCCTAAGAAGTACTTATAAAAATAAATATTTAAAGGTATAGAACTTCTTTATCCCCGTATTTTTTTAATTATTTGGCCCTTTCTAATTTTGAGGATAGACTTAGGGAACAAGAAAAAGAAGAAGAAAAGAGAAAGAATGGATGTGAAGAAATGAGAGAGGCTCTGCTAGTCTATTTAAAGTGTTTATTGGATGTTCTCAGCCATCTAAATTTTAGGATTAAATCTGGACCAGCCACATCAGTGGACCAATCAGAAAGCACCACGCCAGCCTTTGGTTCAAAATTAAACTAATGAAACAATGTCACATCATCCAAAATAAAGTTCGAACAAAATAAAATTCGTGCACACCACGTCACACATCTAAAGGCGCGATGGATCGACCCAGCCAGCCTTGGGTCGACACAGGGTTGACCCAAGGACCCTTGGTTCGACACTAGGTCAACCCAATTAGGGAAGGGTCGTCCTACTCGGCATGTTTACTTTTTATATATATATTCTGATTAAACTTCTTTCATTCATATTTTATTCATTTTAACTTTAATGTCAGCAAATCATGTGTCCATTTTAATCAGAAAATTACAATGGACCCAATGATGCTAGTTTCATTGTCCAATTCTGAAGTTTATTCTAATTAATATTTAATTTACTACCCTTTTCAATTTAATTATTGTTTATTAAAATTTGGGTTGTTACATTCTCCCTTCTTTAAAGGATTTTGTCCCGAAATCTCCAAGGCTAGAAGAATGATATAAACATTATCAACCATTACCTACGCCCATCTACTCAACCATTAACCACTGACATCCATTGTCCTTAGTTTTACTAATGCTTTTTATGAACATATGCAAAAGGTGTAGTGTATATGTCCCTAAACTAATGCAAAATCAGGCGGTACACTGATTCAGTTGACCTCCTTAATGTAATTTCATGCTCGTGCCATGCGTCCAATATGTATGCAAAGAAATCCTAATAATACATATAATTCTATATGCGTGCAACAACTATTCACCAAAATGGAACATCCAAGTGATGATCAACCATTTCTCATCCATACCTAAAATAAATTAAGATGTACACACACGTCCATATCCAGTTATTTAGGTGTCCTGGTTTGCCTATCTCTAACTAGTACCTAGTGTGTGTATATATATCCACCACATCCACTGGAAAAGGCTTGCATCCACGTGAATTCATTCAACCATAACATGTTTTAAACCATTTCCTACCATTCATAGGCTTTACCTAAGACTTATAATTCAAACGATGGGAAAAATAGATTCAAATTCAAAGCTCAGGAAAGGATTAAGAGTTTACTATCAAAGAGAAATGAAAAAGAGGCGCGAATCTTATCCCCTGGCTCCCAAGTCGCGTCATCGCTGTCCTCTCCCCATTGAACCTTAACAGGTTTGATCTCTTTATTTTGCAACTTCTTTACCTCAGATCCTAGTATCCGTGCAAGAACTCGCCTGACTGATGCCTTCATCTCTACCTCGATTTCCTCTAGAGTACTCGGTTCTACTGCTACTACTGTGGGATAATGTATGCACTTTCGCAAGTGCGAAACATGAAATGCATCATGAACTCCTTCCAATCTCTCTGGTAGTCTGACCCTGTAGGCCATCTAACCTATCCTCTCTACTATAGGGAATGGACCTATGAACCTCGGCACCCGAGCCGTACCGAACAACACTCCTCAAAGGTGACACCTTAACGAAAACCAAGTCTCCTACCAAGAACTCTAGGCCTATCCTCTGTTGATCTGGATATGACTTATGTCTATCTTGAGCTGCCTTTATCCGCCTCTGATTCAAATGTACCTTCTCTGAGGTACTTCTAACCATCTCAGGCCCAAGTAGAAGTCTTTCTGTGGACTTCCACCAACAAGTAGATGATCTGCAGGGCCGCCCATACAATGCCTTGAAGGGAGCCATACCTATACTCCTCTGGTAGCTGCTGTTATACGCGAACTCTACCAACAGTAGATGCTCCTCCCAAATCCCTCCGAAGTCCAAGATACACAGTCATAATAAATCCTCAAGAATCCTATTAATCCTCTCCGTCTGTCCATCTATCCGAGGGTGATAAGCAGTGTTAAGTCATAGTCGTGTCCCCAATGTCTCCTACAGGCTCCTCTATAACTTGCTGGAAAAGATGGGGTCCCTATCACTAACAATACTATAAGTTACTACATGAAGTTGGAAGATCTCTCTAAGATACACTGATGCCACCAAGCTGGCATCCGTTTACTCTTAACCGGGATAAAGTGAATGCTCTAAGTCAACCTATCGGCTATAACCCAAATACTGGTGTTGCCCATCCTCAATTTGGGCAACCCATATATGAAGTCCATTGAGACACTCTCCCGCTTCAGCACATCCAAAGGCTGAAGCTATCCACCGGGATTCCTCTACTCAGCCTTCATTCTTTGACAAGTCATACATCTAGCCACATACTCTGCCACATCCATCTTCATCCATATCCAATGAAAACCCCTCCTTGTGTCTCTATATATCTTACCACCTCCCGGATGGATGGTCATCCAAGAGTGATGAGCCTCCTCTAAAACCGATCTCAACAAATTATCAACTCGAGGGAACATAATCTCTCATCATGATGTCACCACCCTCTCTTATCCACATAATACATAGCAAGGCGACTAGAGGTATCTCCTCTACCGAGTCGGTCCATGATATCCGATAATTGTTGATCCTCGCACTGACTGGATCCAATGCACTCTAAGAGAGTAGGTCACACCTCCAAAGATGCCAATAATCCTGATTCATAATCCGTAAATGGTCTAAAACCAAGTGTTAAGATAAACTCGAAACTCTACCACTCTACAAACAATGGAGTCAAAGTCATCCTCTGCCTACTCAATGCATTAGCCACTACATTCCCTTTCCCCAGGGGTATATGCTATCTCAAAGTCATATAATGCAAAATAACTCCATCCATCATTATTGTCGCAAATTAAGATCCTTTTTCGAAAACAAGTACTTGGAGACTTATGGTCTGTGTATAGCTCAAACATCTCACCTAATAAATAATGTCTCCAAGAATTAAGCGCAAACACTATCGTTGATAGCTCCAAACCATGGTGGGGTAATTCCTCTCATGTACCCATAGCTGTCTACTTCCGTAACAGACGAATCTACCCTCCTGCATAAGCACTGCACCTAAACCCGAGCCACAAGCATCTGTATATACAATAAACATCTTTATACCATCAGGAAGAGTCAATACCAAAGCTGATGTGAGAGCCTTCTTCAACCTCAAGAATGAATCCTTGCAATCCACATCCCAAGAAATACTAGGTTTTTCTTCGTAAGGAGGGTAACCGGAACTGAGATCCACAAAAAATTCTTAATGAACTTCCGATTGTAACCTGCCAAACCTAGAAAGCTCCCACCTCTGTCGCATTCTCGGGAATTTCCAATCCTGTACTCTAACAACCTTAGGGGGATCCACCGCTATACCATTACTAAGACAACATGACCTAAAACCCCACCCCCTTCCACCAAAAGTGGCACTTAAAAAACTTTGCCTTCAACTGATGTGCACGGAGAGTACGGAGGACCACTCCTCGGTGCAAGCCATGCTCATCCTCTTTCCTCGAGAATACCAAGATACCATCAATAAACACTACCATGAAGTTGTTTAGAACTCCGTAAATACCATGCTCATAAAATCCACAAAATACGTCGGTGCATTGGTTAGCCCATAAAGCATAACCATCCACTGAGAGAATCCATCTGGAGTCCTAAAGGCAGTCTTATCTATGTTATCATCCACCACCCTGAGCTGATGAAAACCTGTAGCTAAATCCAACTGCGAGAAAACTGAAGCACGTACCAATTGATCAAACAAGTCATATATCCGAGGGTGTGGGTGTATGTTCTTCTTTGTGAACTTGTTCAATTCTCTGTAATCCACACATAAACGAAGAGTGTTGTGCACCTTAGTCGTGAAGACGACTGGTGTTCCCCGCTCAGAAATACTCTGTCTAATAAACCCTTTCTCGAACAACTCACCCACTTGCTTACTAAGCTCCTTCCTCTCCCTTGGAGCCATATTGGGCACTGGCAATGCAACAGGCTTAACATTCTCCACCAAATATATCTGGAAATCAATCTCATGCCTCGGAGGTTGCTCTCTCACCTTCTCGAATGCACCCAGAAAGTATCTAAATGTGGGAACCAAACTGAGATCATCTACAGAAGCATCTAGGGAATCCAAGAAACTGATCATGACTGACCCCAGTAGGTCACAAGAAATCTCAAGAGTCCTATTATGGCACATCAAAAGCCTTACTACTCTCCTCTCGCAGTCAAGGATGACACCATACATGGCCAAGCCAATCCATCCCTAGAATAAGCCTATAACCCATGAGACCTAGTACATACGCATCATACTCAAACTCGACGCCAAGAATAGAAATCCTCAAACCCCTACAAATCATAGATAGGTGAGTCATACCTCCTATGGGGTTTGATACAACTACTGGATCAGAAAATATAGAAGTATCTAGGTGCAGACTATCAACAACATAATCGGATATGAAAGAATGAGAAGCATCGGAATCGAACAAGGCCCTAATGGGAAAGCTGAAAAGAGAAATCAAACCTTCTATAGTGACCTTCCTACCTCTGTCCTGACCGCTACCACTGGTCTGAGCTGCCTCAAGCACATGAATCTGTGCTTCGAATGAACCAGCTACCTCCCTCTGCCTTGATTGCATCATCCGCTATAATGTCTCATCTATCCGCATTGAAAGCAAGAACCCTTCTTAGCTATCTTCTTACAATCTCTAACGAAGTTCCTCATCATACCACACCCATGACACTTCACCTCCTGCTTGGTATGTGCTTTATCCGGCTTCTCTCCCTTTTCTTTCCTCCTTTCTTTGTCCACCACTTTTTCTTTTCAAAACCTGTCTTGGCCACCACAGACTTAAACTCCCGTGTACTCTCCTTTCCATCACTGTGCATAAGAGCCATCTCCACTAAAGCCTCAAAAGACGCACCCATAGGAATATATGTCAATGCTAGTCCTTGAAGGGGATGGTTCGGCCCCCTCGCAAACCTCAAAGCTTTCCTATGCGCAATGTTAACTAGATCCAAGCTAAATCTTGCCAACTCATTGAACCTACTCACATACTCCATAACCGACATATCACCCTGTCTCAGACTCAAGAATCTCTCCAACCGCATCCCTTTTTCAGCTTGCGATAAAAACTTCTTCTCAAAATTACCCTTGAACTCATCATATGTCCTCACAGCCTGCTCTGCTTCGGCCACTTCCCACCAATATGAAGCCTTTCCTTTCAGTTGCCAGGTAGCTAACTGAATCCTCCTCCTATCGTCAAGCTGTAATAATCCAAATACATGATCAGTCTCTCTAAGCCAATTACGAGCATCAACAAAACTCTCCAATCAAAGAAATGACTTTCCACTCATAGCAGAAAAATGCTTAAAGAGCTTAGAAAAATTATTCGTTGGATTCGGTGGAACTACCACGACTACAGTTTGAGGTTGGGCATTTCTTTCCCTTCGGCAAATACAGTAGCTTCAACATATCTATAAAACCATGCCGGGATGGGAATACCCTCTGGAAAGTTGGGAGCCTTTGACATGCTGAAATGAAAAGCGATAAGCATTCAAAAAGGAATCAAGGGAATATTGTAGTTGACTTGAGGGGATATTTTCCAAAAACAAGTTTTACTTAGAAATTCATTTACATTCGAAAACACCTTTTCAAAAACTTTTCTTTGATCTTGTAACCTTAGGCTCTGATGCCAAATAAAACACCTCATACCCCTTAACGTCACCCATACGAGGATGCGTTAAGGTTTATGAAGTGATCAGATATAAAGTGACAACATAAAGACTAAAATTCACAAGACAGAAACATAAAACACAGTAGAAATCTCAAAACATCATTTAATAAAGCAAGTCAAATCACAACGCTTATTACATATCATAAATGCCAAATAGTCATCAACATAAAACCAAATACACTGTCTCATGTAAAACTGTAATATCAGTGTACATAAGTAAAACCTTCTCTCTCATATGTTAATACAATAACCAGAAAATGAGAAATGAACCAATACATGAGTCTGAAATGAATCTAAATCCAAGCTGAACAGAAAATCAAGAATCACTGTTGAGGCCCTCCACCCTGCGAACTTGGGGGGAGGGAAGGAAGGGATAGGAGAAGACAAACTAGGTCAAACCTATATCTAGTGAGTTCTAGTTATTTCTAGTATGAGCATAAAGTAAGGAAGCATTAGACATATGAACAGTATTAAGGACATAAGAAATAAAGGTTTTAAAATAGTAAACAAAGTTAAGCATGAATAAAGATTGGCTTCTCTTCATATCCAAGACCTGCACCAATGTACCAATATATCATAATTAGGCGTTAACTAATTTTTACCTGATGACCGGCTCTTATGACTACGGTGTGATAACCTATGTCAGCTATGGGAGTCAGGGTTACCAATCTCGAACCCATCAACTAAAAGGACATAATCGTTAATCACAGACGTTACAGTGGCTTAGTTCCCCAATCGGCATGAAGCACACTCATCATCCCGCCGAAACGTGTCCGTACCCACCTCGTTTGGATCTCTTACTATCCAATGCGGTAATGCATTCCCTCATCTCTCCCTAGTGTGAGACCTTCATAGATGATAATAGGGATACTGCCTGATACAAGTCCTATCCAAATATGCAATTGACACAAGTCACCCCATAGACTTGGTCCCTATTTCTTATTCTTTTAGACCACTTAGTTTCCCCAATCGTTCCCGCGCTGCCAGAACGGATCTAAACTACAATCTTATCGTTTTATTAGGCCTCTTGTTTCCCTAATCAACTCCACGCTGCCGAAATGGACCTACGAGCCACTTATTTCCCCAGTATGCCCCACGTTGCCTGATCAGACTCCCACTAGCTTAGCTTATTAATTTTTTGTCTTCAATTTAACTTAACACGATTTAAGTTTATTAATAGGAGCGGCTATTGGAACACAAAATAAAAGAGAAAATCAGAGGCAGAAATTATAAACCGTTGGATTTGTTTGTCTTTACATGAGAGGTTGAATTCAGGGGAAGATACAACGATTGAGATCACTAGTGTTTAATTTTGTGTCATTATTCTGTATTCAAATGGACTTTCACTTTATTACTATGCCCAACATATCCTCATGTTATAATCTTAGGTTTTATTAACATTCCTAATAATTTTTATCATTTTATACAACCCAACTCCACGTTGCTTAGCGTCCAACTAAGTTAATCCTATTCCAGTTTACATGTTCTCCAATTACATGTTAATTTTTATCCCCAATTTACAGTCCAATACCGATTACAATGTTTAATCAATTCTAAGATGTCCAATTGTCCTTAATCATTTTAACATTATTCCAATTTAACGATAAAGGCCTAGGCTCTCTTTAGGCCTAGGCTCAGTGCTAAAAGAAAAAAGGAAATGGTCTAGGCTACTCGCAAAGCCTAGATTCAAAAAAAAGGCATAAGCATAACTGTAAATAAAACCACAACAGTAAAGTGGATAAGAAAAAGGAGAATTACTTATAAGCAGTAATTAACTGGAAAGAAATAGGCATAGACAGTAAATAAATTGCATTAATTTTACAGAAAAATTAAACATACAAATAATATAAATAATTGTAAACATTAAGCTTGTAAAAACTAAACTATTTAACTGTCTAACCTTTCCTACATAAATTACTAATCTAGAAATCACATAAAAACTCGCAGTTTTGATGAAAAGAGCTTCCCCAGTGGCCTTTCTAATTCTAGAAAAATCTCCGCTTCCAAAAGTACTTATAAAAATAAATGTTTAAAAGTATAATACTGCTTTATCCCCGTAAAAAGTTTAATTATTTAGCCCTTCCTAATTTTGAGGATAATCCTAATGAAGAAGAAGAAGAAGAGAGAAAGAATGGATGTGAAGAAATGAGAAAGGCTCTGCTATTCTAATAATAGGGTTCATTAGATGTCCTCTAAACCAATCAGAAAGCTCCACATCAGCCTTTGGTTCAAAATTAAACCAATAAAACAAAGCCACATCATCCAAAATAACAGTCAAACGAAATAAATTTTGTGAGAACCACATCACGCATCTACAGGCACGATGGGTCGAACCAGCCCGCCTTGGGTCGACACAGGGTCGACCCAAGTGGGAAAGGGTAGTCCCACTCTACTGGTATACTTTATAAATATTATATATATATATATATATTCTAATTTTCCAGTTAAACTTGTTTTATTCATATCTTATTCATTTTAACTCCAATTTCAGCAAACCAAGTGCCCATTTTAATCAGAAAATTACAACAAAACCAATGGTGCTAATCCCGTTGTCCAATTCTAAAGTTTATTTTTATTAATATTTAATTTACTAACCTTTTCTATTTAATTATTGTTTATTAAAATTTGGGTTGATACACTGACCGTTGTCGTTAGCAAAGGTACAAATCTCTCATGAAGAAAAGAAACTCCAATGATACGACATACTAAACAACTCTAACTCCTTTGCTAGTAAATATTACCTCTTATCTCCCAAAACAAACTCCATCGCCATCGATTCTGAATTGGGATTCGAATACTCCTTCTCATGCAGTTCTGAACATAGACTAAAGTGCAACAACCTTCCATTAGAAGACATACCGCACCAAACCAAGCAACACAACCAAGTGTGTCCTATCGGCTCGTCGTTTCCACTTTGAATGAACAACTGATACACCCATGGGTCAACTTCAAATTCCAAACCGTCATCACTCTCATAGGATCTCTAATGAAATCCTACTCGAGACTGTTGGAGAATGGAGTTTTAATGACAATAACCTTATTCTAATTATTATTGATTATAAAATATATGCTAACATTTTTCGTATAGAATATATATATATATATATGTGCAGGAATTATATATAGAAATATTACTGAAGACTGTATAGTTATAAAGATGATAAAGATTCAAAGATCTAAGAAATTTCAAGACTCATGAGTAATCAAGATTTCAAGAGTTCAAGATTAATATAGTTATAGAGTATAGATTTTGTAAGACTCTAAATAGCACTCCAGGTTCAAATTCAAATTCAAACTTTCAAATTCAAATTCTAAATTTCAAATTCTGATTTTCAGTTCTATCCTCAATCCTCTCTATTTTATTTTTCTATTTGTTTCTATTTTTCTTTGTTTTTCAAAATTAACTTTTATATTTATATTTTATTCTTATACTTTATATTTATATAGTTTAAAATCTTATAAAATTATAAATATGTTTATATGATTTAAAATTATGTTTTCATATATTTTTCTAGTTTATAATATTAATTTATATCATTATATTTTAATTTAAGAATTTACAGAATTATATTTTTATCAAAAAAATTGAAAAATATTTCAAAATTTAAATTTTCAAAGGAGTATGTCGACATAACAAAAACTCCATGCCGACATATAATTGTCACTTTTTCCAATTTTGAAAGGAAGTGTCTTTTCACTATTTGAAACGATTCAGAACCGTTGCAACCTTTCATAATCTATAAAAAGGGGTTAAAACCAAATTTTTTATCACCTCTTCTTCTCTAACTTCATCCTTTTTCTCTACACCATTATTCTTAATCATTTTTATGGTTTTTACACTTATACTCTACCAAATTCAAATCTGTTTTGATCAAACTTCTTCTCTCTACAATCTCTACTCTTTTAATCAAGTGATATTGAAGAGTTATAAGGCTATTTGTAATTGCTTGGGTTGAATAAACCTTGTTAGTGTTGAGTCAAAGAGGAATCAGTGTGTCCTTGTAGCCGTGAAATCAAGGAAATAGGAGTCGGTGTGTCCTTGTTGAGCCGTGAGATCAAGGTATAGGAGTCTGTGTCTCCTTGTTGAGCCGTGAAATCAAGGAGGTTGTATTTGACTATTGAAAATAGTAATAAAACTCTGCGCAATCCAGCGTTGTGCGGGACTGGACGTAGGAGCAATCCAAACCAGTATAAAATCCAGTGTGTTCTTTCCTTTTCTGCATCTTTATTTCTGTTTATTTTGCGTTTGTGTTTGAATCTGTGTATGTGATTACGTTTCTGGTGTTTGATTCATCTCGTAGTTCACTTTAGTTTTAGATTTTGTTTAAATTCTTACAAACACTATTCACCCCCTCTAGTGTTTGCTTTGCCTTAACAATCCATTCTGCATTCCTAAGAATTCCACTTTTCTCACCGAAAAGTGAAATTCCAACAGATGGTATTTTCTCAACACCCATGAAACAAACACTAATTATACCTTATGCCTTCTTTTCTTCAATGGAAAAATGAAAATATAATTATAAAGAAAAACGATTCAAGTGATATCTCGAAACACGGTCCAAGAAGTTAACAAAATATGCTAAATCATTGGTTATCCCGAACGGTCTGACCAACTAATCAAAATCAAAGCAGTGTGTGAAACGCTATAATCGGCATACACCATCCAACTACCCACAATCAATGAAATCCTCTTGGGATTCCAAACTGAAAGACCACTCTTACACTTTAGATCCCATCCGATAAGCAACCAATCGATGGGAATGGTTGCTCGCTTGTTTCCCTCTCCTAAGTTGCCATATGTCCTAGGGGTATAACTGTTGGTTTAACACTATAACCAAATTGATACGACACTCGACACAAATAGGGTGGTAATCTGGTCACCTCATCGAATGTGTCTAAATACTCTTAAATTACAAGCTTAGGCGACGACTTGCTAATATAGAACTGTCTCGGCCCGTTATCATCCAATCACAAGTGACTTGCCTACTAAAGACCTATGTCTCAACCTACTAACACTAAATTGAGGACGAATCACTACTAAAGAGTAAAATTTCCTAGCCCACTATTGTTACCAACAACCTCACTCTATCATCAGTTTTCCGTATCCTTCCAGTAATTGAACTACTAGACTCAAAGATTAAGTCCGATTAAGTTCAACAATCAACAACAAGCAAACAAAATTTGCAAGCGTGCAAGCATGGATCGATGAGATTTGGGTTTTGACAAACCATGTATGCTGCAAAGTGTAGACAATTTATGTTGTAACTATCCCCCACCTTGAGGCCCGAAATTAATCTCTATGGATGTTGCAGTCACTATAGTATTAACTTTTAGCGATCAAGCATGGGATGTTACACACACATATAATCTAACTGAGTTCTTAACACGATAAATCGCAATCAAAGAAAGAAATCTAATTATCTTGAGTCCTAATCATGTTTCATTCATCGAACCTCAAGATCACAAGAAATGACGTCAAACTAAAACATGTATGAAAACGTCATTGATGGGAAACATATACCGAGTGCTGATATCATTCTCTCCTTTTTCATCTAGGAAGCCCTCCATGAAACATAAATGATGATCAATATGCATGTCTCTATAATTTGTCCGAACAATGTAGGACAAACTCCTATACTGGATGCAAACTAGCTTAAAATATCATGAGCTTTCATGAATAACTCCTCAAAGTAATCATTCTCTCGTAGTGAAGTCAATCGTCCTTTGATTAAGTCGTTCAACCCATCCACGAACTCTTGACTTCAGAGTGACAAAAGAGAAAGTAATCACTTTTCGATAACACATCGAATTCGGTCACACACTCCACCACAAATATATCGACTCTGTTCCAACATCATAAACTTTCCCAATTAACTCCTCAAAGTGATCATTCTCTCAAAGTGAAGTCAATCACCCTCCGAGTTAGCCGGTCAACCCAGCCACAAACTCCTGACTTCGAAATGACAATAGAGAAAGTAATCGCATTTCAATATCACACTGAATTTAGTTACACACTCCAACACAGACATGTATCCTGAATAAACGAACTCCTCACCAACATCGATTTCTAAGAAGTCAATACAAACCTCTTCAAAGCGAATCATAAACTGGTCTCGAGCAAATCGATCTGGGGAACCCGAAGTGATAACAACTCATGACCAATTCGGCTCAATCCTGGAGTTCCTTAGGAGTGTACTCCTAATTCTCTACAATACCTAACTCCAACCCATCAAAAAACTCTTGCGAGAACCCTAACAGCTCTCGCACAACAACAGCCGATTCCGTTCTAAGGAACGATTTTACATATAGCACATAAATGGCCATACAACACATCATAGTCGACTCACTAGACATGAGTGCCATAATCGGTTATAGATATTAGAGCATCGCTGATAATGAATCGTACAATTGCTGGAAACAAAAGCTGTAAATCATCGCTAGTAGTTCTTGATTATGCCTAAATTTTAACTCCAAAGACAAAATAATTAGTAGTATTTCTCATTTACTGGATCGTCTCAGGTAAGTAGTTAGGACGACCAGTCGCTAATAGAGAAAACTATCTAAATGGCACTCATATGTAAAACAACCTATACCATATATATTACTAATATATATATATATTTAAAAACCAAAATATATACAAATAGTACTCTTTCGTATTTATTAACTCTTGAATTCGATACGTCTTAGGTTAAACAATGCAACTAAGCATTAATGCCATGTGTGACGACCTCCATACACTACTGGTGCTTAAGTAACTAAATAACGCATTGTACAACCACCTAATCGATATATAACGGTTTTCAAGAAGAAGAAATAATAGAAAAGAGAAAGAAAAGAAGAAAATAGAATAGAAGAGAAAGAAGAGAACACAAACAAAACAAACAAAACACAATCACATTACCTATCGTGCATCATATAACGTATAACGACAATCATGGATATAAAATAGGCGAGACAGTAATAACTATATAAACCATATAACCAGAGTATACAGACTCATACAGTTATATAAAAAAACAATAGAGTTTATACAAGTGACAAAATAAACTCAAACTAATAAACTTTCTCAGCAAGAATACATAATATTGTCAAGGCTTCATAGTGTCACATAGTGGAATAAACAACAAGGATACAAGTATAAATATGTAAAACATCGCCTTTTGCTAATCCATTTGCGCAACTCCGAATAATACCTGTACCTGTCATCTGGTCTTCTCATCAGCATCATCGATGAGCACCTGTGGTAGTAAGAGTAAAATAAAGCTTTAGGTCAGACAACAGTCTGGTGTGAGCGATAAACAAATATTAAAGTATAGTAAAAGTCATAATAGTATATACAACATAATGGGTATGGAGAATCATAGCAGTCTTGCCTCTACATCCATGGAGTCAGTAAATATAAAAAACATATATACTACTCTATGGCAATAATAATAGGTGTATCCTACATCAGGATACTAGGGAAGATTTGATATCCGAATCAATGATACCCACATCACCTAACTCCCCTAATGTGAGAAATGATAAAGCAATCACGACATCCATCACCCACCCTCACATTCACACACTCAGTGCATAAAGCATATGGTATTCGATATAATGGATACCCAATCGACCGAAGCACTGATAGGTTAAAACATCGATAAATACGACTAGACTATCGACCCATCATAACATCACTGATTGGAGATGATAAGCCTACCCAGGTTAAAACGTCGACTAACTCTAGGGTCTAGGCAGATTAGGTCTAAAATATTGATTGACTCTGATCCATCCTTGTGCCACTCTCTCAAGGGTGTACCAAAGTCTCGAATACCAATAACCCCTTTGCACACGTTCCCAACAACAGAACCTATCACGTTCACTATCCATAAGACTCCCATCTGAAGTCATAACGATCTGGGTACTATCCCCAAAAGTCATCATATATCGTAGGATATCATCATGTGTATCTCCTTTCTCTCTCTCTGTCTCTTTGATAGTCACCTCAATATGACTTAACGCCATATTTTCTGCATCTCGGAGAAAACTATCCAAAGCAACAACCTTGCTTCCCATATTGGAATCTCCGTCATCGAATGACGAATCACTCCATAGAAGCACCACATCCTTTTCCTCCTACTAAAGCCACTGATCGAAGAGCCATCGTGTCGAAATCACCATCGAACGGACCATCATATCCTGCTCCTCGAGATTGCATCGTCGTCAATGTCAAATTGGCTAAGGTTGCCAATAACAATAGTAGTCCATATCGACCACTTCATAGTAATCGATAACGCCTACTCGGATCATGTATTTAACCAAGACTTGTTAAATGCACTTCCAGGAAAAATGTTCGACATTCAAAAGAAAAATCCATCTCGTCACCAAGTCCATCCTTCGATTTTAGATTGGTTACCAAGCTCTGGTGCTGCTCCATCATCAAATTCATCGTTGAGATCTAATGTTGCTCCATCTTCGAATCCATCCATTCGCTCTGAAGCTCCTTTGATCTCATCCATTCGAGTCTATCATGCTTGTGTGCTTAATCAATACACACCATTTTGTGTATTCGACCGATAAGCACCAAACTCTTACAAATGAGATTTCCTAATAGTAGATCACCTACGAACAACCTTTTAAGCTAAATTAAGCAAACAAGGCAAGCATACAAACAATATTCATGCAAATTCCTAAACTAGCAAACAAGCATCCAAAAAAGCATCTAATAGGATAAATAGGACATGTCTCTAGCAATCAAAATGGACTCAATGTTCCGATTCTAGTAATGGCGTCAAAATGACGTTAAATAGCATGTATTAGCACACAAATAGGTAAAATGTGATTCTATATTAAATATAACTAAATCACTATTTATTTCTTTTTATTTATTGAATACTAGGTTCAGCTATCCTAAAAATTCCATTTTATAATTAGAAATCACACATAAACGTCAATAATATATTATAACTATAGTATAGTAAGAGACAAATATCACTCACCTTAACCAAATCAGTCAGAACTTTCACTAAAGCATAGAGCTCTCCATCGTGAGTCCAATACATGAAACGATGTCCAAAACAGACCTCGTACGAGAAAGTTATACATGATATAAGTTTATAAGATTGAGTAAATAATCTGGTAACTTAATTATATAATTAACACTCCATTACCAGTCAATCACGTGATTCATCATATTTATCCCCTCAATTCAAATCGTTCGAATCTAACGATGTTCCACCACCAACTTTAACACCACTCCTCCTCCAAGCACTGGCTAGCCATGTAACACCCCCTAAAAATATACCTAAATTAATCTAACTTAAAATATATAATAATAATTAAGCTGAAAATGAAATTTTGGACATTTGGAATTGGGCTACGAAAGATTTGTACTTGCGTTCGTGGAGAGATCATGATCCGTTTTCATATTTTATTTGTTGAAAACAGAGTCCATATGCAGAAGATATTAATAAATTAAGTTACGCATATATATTAACGTGCAAAGTTCGAATTTTAAACAAATAAATATACAAACCGGTAATATATTAATTTGGATAATCATGAAAAGAATATTCCTTTTGAATTCAAACTTGTGTGTATATATTTATACATAAAGGGGGACATGAATATTAAATCATGGTAACAAATAAATAAAATAAGTCAACGAATTAACAAAAAGTAACGTACATGAGACATTGTCTCTTGGGAATGACCCCAAAAAGGGGGGTCGACTACCCCTCTGGGGGAGCATCGACCGCCCTCCTCCAAGTGCGGTCAACCGCACTCCAGTAGGAGAACCCAGTGAATGTTGTTTTAAAGAGGGACTTATTTATATTTTACATCAAACGGACCACTTGGATTTAATCTATTAAATCTAACTGCTTGTATACACGATGTCAACTATAAATAGGACCTCAAATCCTCACTCAACACCCTACAATCATTCTTCTCCATGCCTCCATGATGCCTTTCTACCATCTTTAATTCTAGAAAAGAAAAGGAGTTTAGGTTTTCTTAATCTCCCTAACCTATTCTGTCTCCTCTATTCTATTTTAACATAGATTTAGATTTATTATGGAATTTATATTTTTATATATAAGATTCTAATATGTGGGTGATTCTTATATATATATATATATATATATATATATATATATATGTATATATATATATATATATATTTTGAAAGCTTGGAGCACGTTTGTTCACAAAGGCCAAATCTAAACCTTATTTTATTTAATCCTGTCATTGCTCTCCCTAATAGCACTATGAGTGGAATTCATCTGAGATTGCAATTTTCCTATAACTTGTTAGTTTAAGACTTGGATTATTGTGGCTAGGAAGGTTTGAGTTCATACGAAAAGAACACAACATTAAAACTCCTCAAACCTTCCATTTTGTTTATGCTTTTATGAAGAAATTGTCAATCTATTTGTGGTAGGGTTTTGGGATTATTGAATTAATAAAAGAGAAGCACGATTAGTGTCATATAATTCTCTTTGTTTTGTTAAATTCGTCTTATTTCATTTCTATGCAATTTCATATGTATGGTTTTGTACAAAAGGTTAATATTTGGATGGAATTGTAAATTGAATAGGTTTAAATCTCCATTTCTTCTAAATAGAGTATTTTAAGTATTATTTACAAGATATTCAAATATTAAGGTTTTGTATGCAAACATACATAAAAGTGAATCCGTTAAAAATAGGAATTACATATATATATATATATATATATATATATATATTGGGTATATGACACTTTGTTTATCTTTTATTAATTGAATAATCAAGTCAAAACTAGGTTGCAAGTTCTATTGTTACATGTTAATATGTACTTTTATGCCATGATTGAAGGAAATATGGGAAATAATAACTTGTACACCTCTAATTGGAAATAAGGATTGACATTTTCAAAACGTGGCTAGGACGACAATTGTGTTTTAGGAATTTGAATTGAAATATCCTCATAGGAATTTGTATGTTTGTGTGTGCTAATGGCCTTAGATATATTAATGACACATAGACACGAGGTTAACCGTTACTTGTAGTAGAAGTCTTTTCGGAACCGACTAACTTATCTAGTATCTACAAGTAAGCTCGGTTAATGTGAGGGGTCTAAGTGTTATGGGCCATTATAATTAATGGACTTTCATACGAGTTTAGACCCAACTTGTAGCAGAAGCCTGCCCGGAACCGCCCGACAAATCCAACATCTACAAGTGGTCGGTCTAATGTGGGATGTCTAGTGTATATAACTATATTGTGTGTAAAGTAGGTATGTCTTGGGAAAAAAGTATTAAGTGGTTGACCTATCTCTTGTTTGGTATTAAGTGGTTAGGACTAGGTCCATTCCTAAGGTTCAGGACCAAGTCATGAGACCCAACCTTCGAGGATATAAATGGTTATTGGATTCACCTTTCTCCTATAAGGTATTAAATGGTCTTATAGACAATAATGTGAGTAGGGTAGTTCTTCAAATAATGTCCGCTTTTTATCTAGGGGTTCGTGAGGGCTGACCTAGGGACGATGTGTGTGTGTGTGTATAGACAAAAAGGAACCACCGTTTAAGGGAAGTATTAAGTGGCTAGGAGTTCACCCGTAGGGATGGCTAGATAGTATCGAGAAGGTCCGCCAGGAGGGTTCTCTTAACTTGAGTTCCTAACCCTAACCTGGTATTAAGTGGCCTTTACTATTTATCGACCCACGAAGAGAGTATATACATTATGACGTTGACGTTACATATGAGGTCTTAAGTGGTTAGGAGTCTGCCATAGGGTATTAAGTGGTTGTAGAGATGTTTACCCTTAATAAATTAGTAAATGATCTTAAGTGACTAGGAACAACCTGCCTCGTGGGGTATTAAGTGGCTATAATGAATGTCCACACTCAGATTATTTTGTGGGTATTAAGTGACTGTAAGTACGTCCGCCTTAGATTTACATATAGGCCTTAAGTGACTATAAGGATGTCCGCCTTACATATTTGATTGTGTGTATGTTTGTTTACGTAGATATAACATGAAGAGCTTATACTGTCAAATTTAGGGAATAGTTATTCCTAAACTCATATGCATTACATTCACCAGAACTATATGTTCTAACCTCCCTCCTCTTAACATTAACAGGTCAGTAGGTGAGACTATTGCCTGAGAATGAGGAACGATTGCTTGGAGGTGGAGCCTTACAAAGATTTAGTTATATTGGCAGTAGACTTGTTATTTTTGTCGTTATGTAATTGGGATAATGAATAATTGATGTGTTGATTCGCGGTATTTTCGATTCAAGACAACAAAGGAATGAAGATCATACTGGAGAGCTAAGTGTCATATATATATATATATATATATATATATAGTTGTGTTAGAAGAATGTTAAAATCTATCCTCATGGTATAACAAAAATGCACATACTTTTAAATATATATATATGGCTAAGAAAATAGCCATTACTGGACTGGTTTTACTAACCAGTCGACTGGTGAAATACAGACCAATCGACTGGTCAGTAGACCAATGTCCAGTAACGGCTAGTTTCTATTCATATATATATATATATATATATATATATACACACACACAATTTTATATAATCAACCAGTTGACTGGTGAAATGCAGACTAGTTAATTGATTTTGAAACAACAACTTTTTATATGAAGAGTCACCTCCTTTCATGAATAGATTTCTATTCATTCCTGAATAGAAATGACCATATCTCTTCGAAATAATTATTCCTGAAAGGTTGCTGCTCTTCTACTATTATATAAACACCATTATCTTCAATTCCAAATCATCGATTTTCACTTATTTTATTCTTATTTCTGATTTACATCTCTATACTCTCCCGAATTCTAAAACCTCTCTAATATTCAAGTTACTTGTTGAACCATTGAAATTATTTCATATCTCTTGATTCAATAAGTGACATACTTCCTTCAATCTTCACATACACATCACATACTTGAGGAAAGATTATAGGAAGAGTGTACTTAACCGTTGGCTATTCAGTGTTGGTACGAGAACACATTCAGAAGTCAAAACTGTTTTGTAATTTGTGAAGTCCTGTGTTGGTGCTCAGGCCGGGACATCCTTGTTGGTGCTCGGGTGTATTGTGATCTATTCCTCAGGGTGAAGAGAGGACGTTGTTAGGAATTCCGAAGAGGAGCTTCAGGAATGGACGTAGGACAGGAAGTCCAAAACAGTATAAAATTCCTGGTGTCTTTACTTACTGCTTTTATTTATTTGAGATATTACATATAGCTTAGTTTTACTTACATAACTATTGTATTATACAAGTTTGTATCATTTCCGCTTAAGTCCATTTATAAAGATCCTTAAGTCATACACGAGTTTTCGTTTGGTATCAGAGCAAGGCCATCATTTAACCATAAAACTATTATTTGACACATGGTTAATATGGATAATAACACTGGTACTAGCACTAATATTGGATATACTGAAGGCCAATCTACTGCACGACCTCCCCTTTTCAATGGCATGAATTATAGTTATTGGTCTACACGTATGAGAACATATATGCAAGCCAATAGTTTTGATGCTTGGAATATTACACAAAAAGAATATGCATAACCCACTATGCCTTATACTGAATGGTATGTAACTGAAAAAGCAGAGGCTACTGCCAATGCTAAAGCCATGAATATGTTGCATTGTACCTTGGATAGAAACGAGATTTAACCGAATTTGCATGTGCAACACAGCATATGAAGTTTGGCGAACACTCAAAATAACTCACGAAGGAACTAACAAGGTCAAACAAAGCAAGATATCCATGCTTAAAAACCAATTTCAAAATTTTAGGATGAATGAGAATGAGTCTATAAATAACATGTATTCACGTTTTCAAATATATATCATTCTCTATTAGGCTTAGGAGGAAACATTCTGATTTTGATATTGTTTCAAAGATATTAAACTCTTTGACGGATGAATGGGAAAGAAAAGTTTTAGCTATCGAAGAGGCCAATGGTCTTTCGGCCATGAAACCCGAAGAGTTAACTGGTAATCTTATGTCGTATGAAGTAAATTCGCAAGCAAAAAAGGCTCATACTAAAGACAAGAAAAATTTAGCATTTCATGCTGATAAAGACGAGTCAGATTCGGACAAAGAAGACATTGCCTTCGTAGCCCAAAAATTTAGGAAAATTTTGAAATATAAGAAGAGCCAAAATAAGAATACAAAAAGAAATACTACAAAAGAACCTGACCGACTTTGGTGGAATGTTTCAACTGTCACAAAACCAGACACTATCAAAAGAATTGTCCAGAATTAAAGAAGAATCACGGCAAAAAGGAGAAATAAAAAAGACGAGCTTTCTCAGTCACTTGGGATAATTCAAATTCATCATCTTCTTCAAATGACACTGATAGTGACAATGAACAAGCAAATGTCTGCTTCATGGCAAAAGATACCGAGGTCAATGATTTTACTTATGAAGAATTAATACGAAATCAAGAGTCTGCGAATAATTTCAAAAGGAAATATAAACAAGCAAATGAAGATAGAAATAAAGAAAAATTACAAGAATCTCTGTCCAATGCAAATTCTCATATTTCCTTATTGAGTCAGGAAATCGAGACTCAGAAAGAAAAGAATGATTTGCTTGTTTCAGAAAATCATGATTAAAATTCAAAAGTTAAAATTATTGAGTTAGATAACTCTAGTCTCAAATAAAGATTAAATGACATTTCTAAGAATGTGAATAACTTTAATAAAGGTAGAGAAAATCCATCTAGAATTTTAGAAAATTCTCAGCCTTCTCATAGTAAAAAAGGATTAGGATTTACTCAAAAAACCAATACTAAGAAAGGTTCTAACAAAGATGTTAGTACTCAGAAGAGTATTGAGTTTGTTTCTATTAGTATAAAGAAAAATCCTGCTTTGAAGAAAAAATCATCTAAAAATGCTTGTATTTGGGTACCAAAAACAAATAATGTGTTAATTGGAAACAAGTATATCAAAGAATTTTTAGATACAGTTCATAATAATATTAATTATATTTTCAAAAGGGACTCCGAACCCTCTTGGGTTTGGTTTCCTAAGATCTAACTCTTAAGACCCTAACGGAGGAAGTGGGTACTAATGATTTTTTTTTTTTTCAGGTACCACCAATATATAACTATGACTAGTTCAATACACGGAGATAAAGGAGTTACTAATTAGTATTTACTTACTTCATATTTGTAAGTTATTTAATATTTTTCGTATTGAACCAAAATGATATATTTTATATAGATACGTTTTTATGCATTTATGCATATATATATATATATATATATATATATATATATATAGTTAAAATAAACTATATTAATAGTCTTTTTAGTAAATTGCATTACTTTTCGTGTTTACGTTCAAATTTTATTAGTTTCTTTTGCTATTATTAGCAAACTAACTTTGTTTTTTGATGAATGGACACAAGTGCTCCTACCAGTCATTTGTTATTGCTATGTTTAGTGTTTACTTTCTTATAAATACATAAGAAAACCATCCTGCCTTCTCAAAAACAAAAGTCCTCTTCCATCGTTAAACTAAAAGCCTATTACAACATGTCGAAAAAAAAATCAAATTCTTCGAAATCATCTCCGTCCACTCCTACTAAATCTTCCGAAAAAACATCGTCGGATTCCATCGATATCATAACTTCTCCTACACCAAATGAAAAGCCAACATTGCGATGGCAAGAATATCATACCGGATATACTCCGGACGCTAAGAAGAAAAGGTAGCTTTCTATATCTCCATCAACAAAATACAAGATAGATGAGATACACCATTACCAGCATGAACATATGGAACTACAACAAGAACTTTGTTTTGAACAACAACAAACTTCAAGTCGTTTGAGTTTTCTTGAAACAATCGCACTCCGAGTTTGCGGGAGATCCGTTGTTCTTGAATCGAGACATCACCCACTTTCTACAACTACAGAAACACCAAAGAGGCCGTCTACTTCTTGGAGTCCATGGAAAAGAACTACAAAGGACCCAAAGCATAATACAAATTCGTGGGATAAAAATTATAAAGAAAATGAAGGAGCCGGTTCCAAACTCCAAGGAAATCAACGTCTTCGGAAGAAGAATAATGCATTGACCATAATAATTTTCCTCTTTCAGATGAATTTTTGTCAATAAATCTTGCATTGATCGAGAATGCAAGAAGAAAAAGGATATGTTTTCTATTGTTCAATGATTAATAAAGTCTTCGTGTTGAATTGAATACTTTGTTAATTGATATTACAAAGACTCAAGGGTCAAAAAAATTCAAAAAATTGGCTACATCTATTCAACGTCCTCTTCTAAAATTCCAGATCTGGCGATTTTCTTTACTTTAAGCCTCTACGTTCTCTTATCTCCTTTAATTCCTATGACTCATAAGAAGAAGACGCCAAAGTCTCTTGCTTCCTATTCTGCTACGAGATCGGGGCGCCACTTCTCCTTGCCCAATTCGAAACCCATCGATGTTGCTCTGTCAATTGATGTAGCGCTCCCTGTTAAACCAAACCCTCAAGACATTGACACCAAGTATGAAGCCAAGCCTCATCTGAAAACCTCAGATCCGAGCCGAGTGGGCGACAAACAACCGAAACGCAAATCCCCTTATCGCAATACAGACAGACATGGAAAAATTGAATTCTCTTGTGAGTAACACGTCTGATGTTGCTGTCAATGGCATAAACCCAGAACCTGTAAACCCAAGCGAAGTTTCCCTCAACTCAGATCTGCTAACCCTTGCTTTTGAGACTGCGTCTATGTCCGTTCTGCCGCTATCTGGTATTACGTGCCAAGATGCGTCACCTCTAACTGAAGTGCTAGCCGAAGGACCCCAAAATGCTGAATGCTGGACTGATGTGGATGTTGCTATTGTCAATGAGTTGTTGATAGCAGACCCGGCAGCTCAATAGTCTTTGGAGGATGCCCTTCTAAAGGTTGTTACTGATACTGTGCTGAAAGAAACAGGTAAAGCCTCTATTCCCCTTGTGGATGATACTGCGATTGTTCATTTGGAAAATGGAAAAGATGTTGACACAACGACTAATACAGTTGTTGTGGATGACACTGTGTCTGGTCTCCTTTGCGCTACAAATGAAAATGAATCCATCCCGTTCAAAATAGCACACAATCTGCCCGACGAAATGTTGCAGCGAATTCTGAGAGTAATGAAGTCGACATGGAAAAAAAGTCTGAATCTAATCATGCAAAACTTAATACCTGCATTTTGAATGATGCACAGTTTCTGCCCACGTCTATGGGTGTTGAATCTAAATCAATTACATGGACATCGCTTTTTGAGAGTATGCCACGTAATACTGGCACATACACGCCTTGTCAGTTTGAGCACACCGTGACTAATGGTATAATTACTTTATCGTTAGAGATCATTGACGTTGGTGCCACATTTTGGACAGATTGCTTAGTAGGCTTTTTTCTTGATACTCTACTACCATATTCGGTTGTCAAAGAAAAATTCGGAAAAATGTGGCAGCTTCGTGGAGGTCTACAAGTTCGAATGGATCGTTCGATGTATTTTATGAAGTTCTCTCTCTCGGAAGAGAGACTAAGAGTTCTTAGTGCTGAGCCTGTCATTATTAGTGGCAAACCATTTATTATAACTCCGTGGAGTCCATCTGTAGATCGAGCAAGGGAACCGGTTCTCTCAATACCCGTATGGACGTATATTTCTCATATTCTCTCAGTCGTGCAATCTCTGATTGGGTTAAACTGGCTATCAAATGCGATAGGTGAGCTAAAATGCTTTGATGCCAATACTATTGCTAGAGACAAACTTAACTATGCCAAAGCTCTGATTGAAATAACCTCAGACAAGCCACTACCGGAGTCGATAAAGGTTAGAATAACTGATGATTACGTAGTTGAGGTCAGGGTACGATATGGTTGGACGCCTAACATAAGTACAACATGTAGTTCCTTTGGTCATTAACACTCTTCATGTACTTGGAAACCGACTATACATTTCCTGTTCCTGTCCCCTTGGCAGACCGAGTTCTTCTGCCTAGGCCTCCTGATGTTAGGTGGGTAGTGAAATCCAAACAGTCCATTGCTACCCATATTAAAAAACCTATTGTCTCCCCATGTGAGAAAGTTAGATTGGAAGATGATGCAATTCTTGATATACAGAGCCCTGTGCAGATAGAGTCTACACCATGTGAGGAAGATATTTCGGTTGATAGTGATACTTCTTCTGATGAGGAAGAGGACGTTGGTATATATTGGCAATCTGATGATTACTCGTGGCTTCATACTGCATTTGGAATGAGATATGATCCCAGGGAAAACATGTATTACATCTATGTTAACGATTTAGAAGATGATAATATAAGACTAGTTTATAAAGTTGTAGGAGAAGAATTTATGCTCATTAAGGATGGTGAGATAGGTGATTGGAAGAAATCTCTATTCTATGATTCCGCATGGGATAGGGAACACGAATTTCGTAGTTCTAACCCTTGTTATGTTCCTAACCCTGCCGTACTCTTTATGGAGTATGTCAATGTTATAGGATCTAGCGATAGCTCTAGTTGTTCCTCTATGAGGAATAACATGAGGCTTCTATAGTAGTAGTAGTGTCATGATACTCTCCTGTTTGTATTGTATAGTGTTCTGGCACTTCAAACCAAATGGAGTTTCTGTGCCAGCGCAGAACTCCTTTTCTTTTCCCTTTTCTTTGCATACGTTTATGTTGTAAGAAGTTCTTATAATATAAATAAAATTGTAGGGGCCATTTAACCCCGCAGGCTTTGCCAAAAAATTAAAATTAAAAATAAAGCTCGAAATTTTTAATAAGTTTTAATCCTAAAACAGATTACTTATAATATATAATAGTATATACATATATAAAACAAGCTCAAAAGAAACACTGAAAAATAGTTTTTTATTACCACCAGTCGATTGGTGGACTGCATACCAGTCTACTGGTAAGGACTTCCGAGACCAAAAACTGGCCCATGTATTTCAGCCCATATAACTTCCAATATAAATTTCCTCTTCATTTCCACAACCTATCTATTATTTCTAAAAACCCTAAGCTCGAAAATATTTTGTTTTTCCACTCTTACATCTTCAAATCGAATGGCTCCTCTAAAAAGACAAAGAGAAAGTGGATCTTCATCTAAGGCAAAGAAACAAATAGATCCATCCATTAACAAATGGCTATGGAATAATGTAACAAGGAAAATATGGAGAGTTCTTGAAAAAGTGAAGATCTTTGAAGGAGTATTTGTCAAATTCTCTGATTTCGAATCATATGGTCTTCAAAGATAGCTCAAAAGGGTAGACTCGAATCACTAATGGATTCATATCAAAACAATCGTAGATTAAATGCTATTATGATAAAGCTCTTCTTAGTTAATCTAAACTTGGATCATCAAACTCTTAATAATCCGGAGAATTGCGCTTGGAGCTTAGTTTGCGGGGAACCAATTTTCATTTCTATTGATAGACTAAGGCATATCTTAAATTCTCCTACGGATGACATACCATTGACGAAAGCGAAATGTCAATTTTGTGTTAGAGATGAAGTTAGTCATCTGTTCATTGACGATGACTTCGATGGATCACGACCAGAAGGACTAAGACCTAGAGTAAGACTTCTCCATCATGCTCTTAATCGTACCATTTTACCTCGTTCCGAAACCTTTGATCTTGTTTATGCGGAAACTTTCCGAGCTCTTTATGCTATTTATAGTGATACAAAGGTAAATTGGATGCAAACTATATTAGATCACATATTGAATTTCACACATGGACCTTCTACTTATTTCTACTATGGAGAATACCTTATGCGGATTTTCACGGATGCAAAAATACCGGAACCTAATTCTATCAAGTATGAGGTGAAAATCCTTGATAGCATGAACTTAAAAATGATGAAGATGCCACCACCGGTCCGACGAATTATGAGTTTCGAAGATTAGAAGAAAAGAGATACAACTAAACCATCTTCGAGTTCCACTCATGCAAATTTAGAAGATGTTCGTCTAATAGAAGCTTCGCAATCCTCTAGGCAAGCAATTGATGTTCTTGCTCGCAGTCAACTTCTTTTGGAAGCACGACTTAAAAGAATGGAAAAAAAGATGGACAAAATTTTTGGAAAATTCAAGAAGTTCTTAGGAAACATGTGGACTGCAATCTCATGTACTCTTGCATCCTCTAGCCAAGCAACGAATCCGGGAAAAAGGCCAATCTCTCCTATAAATTGGACTTACTCGGAGAGCACGGAATCCGATGAATTCTAGTGTGTTTTCTTATGCTTTAGTAGTATGTTATATAATAAGTTTGCTTTCCTAGTTTTCTAAACTTGAAGTTTCATGGGATTTGTCTTAAATAATCCCGGTTTGCTTTTTAAGTACTTTTATCTCCGAAACTTCAAAAGGCTTGTACTAAATAGCCTTATCTTTTGTTAGTTATGTTGAAACTGTTTGATTGTTAAATGAAATCTATGGTTATCTAAAACATGTTTGTTTTCTCATTGTATCCATTACTATCTGTTCTCATGACATTTATTCCTTTTTATCGATGACAAGGGGGAGAATAGTGTATCAATTTATGATCATTTACTATCTATGTATGCTATATGCTGACATTTTGTTACTATATATATATATATACACACACAAAAGCATACATTCAGGGGGAGCAAAAAAATGCGGGATGTTGTCATCAATCAAAAAGGGGGAGAATGTTGATTCGCGATATTTTCGATTCATGACAACAAAGGAATGAAGATCATATTGAAGAGCTAAGTGTCACACACACACACACACACACACACACACACACACACACACATATATATATATATAGTTGTGTTAGAAAAATGTTAAAATCCTATCCTCATGGTATAACACAAATGCACATACTTTTATATATATATGTATACATATATGTATATGTATATGGCTAAGAAAATAGCCATTACCGGACTGGTTTTACTAACCAGTCGACTGGTGAAATCCAGACCAGTCGATTGGTCAGTAAACTAATGTCCAGTAACAGCTAATTTCTATTCATATTTGAATATATATATACGATTTTACATAATCAACCAGTTGACTGGTGAAATGCAGACCAGTTGACTGATTTCGAAACAACTTTTTATATGAAGAGTCACTACCTTTCATGAATAAATTTTTATTCATTCCTAAATAGAAATGACCATATCTCTTCGAAATAATTATTCGTGAAAAGTTGCTGCTCTTCTACTATTATATAAACACCATTATCTTCAATTCCAAATCATTGATTTTCACTTATTCTATTCTTATTTCTGATTTATATCTCTATACTCTCCCGCATTCTAAAAGCTCTCTAATATTCAAGTAACTTGTTGAATCATTGAAATTATTTCATATCTCTTGATTCAGTAATTGTCCTACTTCCTTCAATCTTCACATACACATCACATACTTGAGGATAAGATTATAGGAAGGGTGTACGTAACCGTTGGCTATTCAGTGTTGATACGAGAACACATTCAGAAGTCAAAATTGTTGTATCTAGATTAACCCTAGAGGGGGGAGGTGAATAGGGTTTATTGAATTTAATTCGAGATATTAAAATATCACAGAACAGATTACAGCAGATAAGAAATAAATACAGAAATAAATAACACAGTTTTTACCTAGCTTCGGCAGACCCTGCCTACTGCTGCATTACCCAAGGTTTCTACTAGATATTAGTCAACTATTACAATGCTTACAACACCTATAAACTCGCGAAAATTCCTAGCCTAAATGTCCTAACCCAACGCTCAAAATTTATTCCCAATTTTCTACTAGGTGCTAGGCCTCACAATCTCACTCTAGTTGCACTAATCCTACGCTCAAAACCCTGTACCGATTTTAACCCCAAAATCAGATTTTTTTTCCCGTTGCAAACCCTGTAACAGAAACCCTAGTTTTACAGACAAACTAGAAAATTGTTTGATGATTTACAAATGTAAAAACAAAAAATAAACAAAACTAAAAACCCTCTTTAAACAAGATAACCAAGCCAACCCTTATATTTTTGCTTTGTCTCCTTGACTCTTCTTATATTTTTGCTTTCTCTCCTTGACTCTTCAATGTCGACTCCTCAAACTAATTTTAAGGTTTTCAAAATCCCTAAAACTCGATCGCGATTGCTTGAAAAAGGATGCCGTGACTTGAGTGATTACTTCGATGCTTTTTCTATCTTGCTCGATCGATTTGGGTTGAGTGCAATCAAAATCAAAAGTGAGTAATTCTGATTTATATTTGTTTGCTCCTCGAATTTTGTTCTTCTTGATTTTTATGCACTAGCCAATGATGAAATAGGTGAATATTTGTAGGGTTTAGAAAACCCTTAATCACTCTCTGATTTCTAAAATGATTGGTCTGATTTCTTGCATTGATTGTTGCCTGAATTTCTTGCTTGATTGCTCAATAGATTTGTTGCCTTTTATTGCCTCGATTAAATGGTATTCATGATTTTGAATTGATTGATAAAAAAATTGGAAACGAATTATTGGCCCTTTGAAATTTGTGTTGAGCATTTCTGGAAAGAATTAAAATCGTGAATTTTCTGCAAATGAATACACCTTACTGTGTATGAATGAATCCTTGCCACCTTAAAAATGCATCATGATTTCATGTCATACATGTTTCCCAGTCTTGATTTATTGGCCTTCAATGAATTTTCCGCATTGATTATTTTCCGAAAAAACCTGCTCTTCGAATTAGCTGGTAAAAACTTCCCATGTTTGATTTGTTGATATCTAGAAAAGTATTAAACACTTGCCACAAAATTGACATTGTCGAATCTATATGAAAAAGACTGATTTTCCACAATTAACACAATTTAAAATTGTTGCCAAAAATTGTTGAGTTTCACTTGAGCATTTTTCTAAAAACAAGTGTTGTGGTTCCATTTATCATGCCGTAACAGTTTGCACTGTCATGCACTTATATTCTTGACTTTGTTATACAAGCCTTAAACAGTAACCTCGATTTTGTTCACCTTTCATCTGTGCATCAACACTGGCACCAAAATGCTCACTACTGCTCTGTAATGAATGTTGCTGTGTACATGTGTGTGTGAAATCCTTCATGTTACCATTTTGCTGCTTATACTGGTTTGAAATTAGTGAGCATCTGCACTGAGTTGTTTCACTGGCATGTTTCCATTCATGTCATGTATATTCACTTATACATGCTGCCTGTTTGGACCGGTTCATATCTCACTGTTCATTTGCTTGCACCTGACCTTTTGTCCATGTTGACTTGAGTTTGAACCTCTATTCTTTTACTGCCAAGTTGACTTTTAGTATTTGTATTGTTTCACACAGATGGTTGTGGCATGTAGTAGGCTTGACCTTGACTCATGCCCTCGAGCTTGTGTTTGTCCATATGATATTGCTCAATTCATGTAACCGCTCCATGTTTTGTTGTTGGCTTGTGCACTCTTAAAACATGCAATTTTGAACCTTATTCCACCTGTCTTGGCATGTTGTCACTTTAGGCTTTGACTTGATTTGATTGTGCTTAATTAAACTCTGCTATGTTTACCAATTTAAAAAATTTCCCATGTCAATGCACACCATTTCTTGAGACTATTGTGCACTTTCTGTCATATGCATTCAAACACCATGCATTGAGCCGTTGTTGTGAGACTTGGCATGTATACTGCCTGCCTCGACATTCTAGTTGCACTTTGAGTTGTATTGGGTTGCTTCTTGCTGTTTTGACTTGTTTATGTTGCACCACCTATGCTAGCTTGTCGAGTTGAACTTAATTGTCTGGTTTGCACTTGTGTCGAGCTGTAATGTCTTTTTCTTACATGCATGCCATCACTTTATTTTTCTTATCCACATATGCATGTTGATCATATGTGACAACCCACGTCCGTTAATGTCACTCCCTAAGGGAATGCATTAAGTTCCATGAAGCGTTATAGGTAAATAAGAACATAATAGCACAAGACAGACGTGTAAAATAGCAGCAGAATTAAAAACTTCATTCAAATCAAAACATCATGGTCCCAAATACTGAGTTTACATCAAAAGTAACTAATTACATTAATAATATGTCTTGCCAAAAATATCAGAGTACAAAAGCATAAAACCATATTTCCCATGTTAATCCATAAGAGAGTTGACCAGAGGTCAAAGCGGTACATCTATATCCAAAATCCAAGCTAAGCTGAAAGAATCCAAATCAACTCTAAGCACTTCCACCCTAAGAAGCGAGGGGGGGGGGGGACGGAAGAGAGAGAAGAGGAAACAAAAAGGGTCAGACATAAAGTCTAGTGAGTCCAGTTACTTTTAAATATAAATAAATAAAAGTATCATGGCAGGTATATAAAAGTGGAGGAACAAGATAACAGTAACAGTAACAGTAACAAGTGTGAACTGAGCAAGATAAGACGATCAAGATATATAGCGCTTCTTAAATACATTTCTCTACACTGCGCAAATACTAGTATATCAGAAGTAGAATGTCCCCTACTAATATTGTTCCATTACATTTTCTTGATTATTAGGTTACTTGGGTTAATAGCACTCAAGACTTATATGCACATTGTACCCATTTACTTTCCCATGGATTCACCTAATACAATATATGTAGCTATCTCTCAATGTTGAGATACACCCCATGGTACCACACCCGCACGGTCTCCACCGTAATGAAGGTAGTCCCTCATCCCACGCCGGAGTGATGTACGAATCCGTATATAAAATGTTAAGTTCCACATATATCTATCATTACTACGCTACGTAAGTGTATGGACTGCCACCATCGATCGAATCAGATTCCATATCGGAAGAATGCCCTCTAGTCAACAATACACCATCTAGAGCAGATACGCATGTAACTAGACTGTCCCACGTATGTACTGTAATTGTTGCTCGATGCCTCAATCGCACGTCCTCTAATGTGCACCGAGTTACGTGGCAGGGCTAAACAAAAAACACGAAACTCGATCGGGAGCTTTTCCATACATGTACAGGCTTCCTTTTAAGTGCCTTCAAATACATATATTCCTCGGGTCTGTTTTCCATGGTGGCTATGGCCCCACCTCGGCCCCTCCCTCAACTAGTAAAGACTACAAGAGCTAAGCGACCGCCCCTAATACAACCAATCTAAACATCCATGTGGCGTCTACCCTCAACCCCGTACCTCGATAGTGAAAGCTAAAATGATGTCTTGGGTTTAGCTCTAGTCTTTTCGCATCCCGTTGGTTGTCGGTGACGAATATCCGACGGTCTACTGCCTTTGTTGGTCGTGACCCTCTCTACCTCCTCGTGAGGCAACCGTTGAATCACCATGGTGTCACCTCGTCACAGCATTCTGGTTGCATAGCTACATCTGCAGTCAAGGCCCACCTACCTAGTAGTTACGCACAGACCCAACCCCTGCGAGTACAGCCTAAGACATCTGTCACCGAACAGAGGACTACTAGGAGCACCTTACGTACTTTAGGAAGCAGCGTGCTTCCCCTTTAAGTCCTTTGGAGCCGTCATAACAATCAGATTAATGTGCGCTCCCCTCGTGCCTTATAACACCTCGATGATCTACCCCGTTGGGTTATTCACCCTCAAACGTGCGGACTGGTCAAAGCACCTCACTTTAATATGTTGTTAGACCCTGTGTCTAAACATTCTTTTACGCGCTTGCCTTACCTCGCCGGGTTTCCATTTAACTTGGTTATTCCCATTCATATTGAATTCTTATTCAAATTACCAAGTTTCTTTCGCTTTTTATTTCACTCAGATAACTTAATGCATTTAAGTTTATTAATAAGCCCACAACATGTTATTCTTTAGATTGTGGCCCAAGGTCTGTAATCCAAAATCTATTTTATATTCTTGCTTGATTACATCGTTACAATAACATGTTCTCCTAATACGTTATTAAGTATATCTCAATTCACATGTTTCCTAATTAACATGCCACTTACCATTTATGATTAAATATAACTTATTTATTTTACAAGTTTTCCTCATTCTTTCTCATTTAATCATAAATTCAATTTACACCATCACTACAACTTATCGTTGTTTACTTAGCAAATTATTACACATATATAATTCTATCATTTCTACAAGTTATGCTTACCCTACAAGGGTGTCTTTAATTACATAACTTTGTTATATTTTCCACCGGTTATGTATACCACTAGGTTCTTTAATTACATAACCTTATTGGGTTAAGTTCATGGGCCTATATGTAAATATTACCAACCCCCTCTATTTTACTTAACCCACCCACTGCCCATCCAATTTTACTTAACCCTAACTTAAGTTCATAATCATAAAATCCTTATGGATTAAATTAGGTTAAGTAGTCCAGTTCATTACCATGTCCAATTATGGTTATAATGGGCTAGACCTCCCACGTTAGGCCTGCAACGTGTGGATGCTGAATATGTCGGTCGGGTCCGGCCAGTCTTATTCCACAATTGGGTCTAACCTCGTGTCTTGACCCGATTCGTATTTGCACACTTAGACCTCTCACATTAGGTTCAACATTAGTGGCTGTTGGATATGCCGGTTTTGTCCGGGCAGACTTCCACTACTAATGCAACATAACTTCGTGTCATAAGTGCAATTACATTTCCTAAATGTAATTACTAAACATTCCATTTTTATTCAAATCTACCTATGTCATTGTAAGTGATTATTTCACTTTTTCCCCATATTTAATTATATGCCCAATTCACTATTCAAATCATAGACTTTTACACCCCTTTTCAATTAACCTTTTAATTATGCACCATACGCTCTTTTTCCCCAAGTTATAACTCAACGCATGTACATATATATATATATATATATATATATATGTGTGTGTGTGTGTGTGTGTGTGTGTGTGTGTGTGTGTTATGCACAAACCCAAATCTACATATTTTCCAATTTATGTCCCTAGTCCATACTCACCCATTTCAATACAAGTTATACCCAATCCATATTCGCATATTTTCCAATGTATGCCTAAAATTTATATTCACATACGTCCCAATTTATGTTCCAAATCAGTATTTAGACATGTCCCATTTTATACCCAAATCCGTATTTACATTATTCCAATGCGTGCCTAAATTCATATTATCCAACAAGACATATACCCCAAAATCAATATTCGTATATTTCCAAATTTATGCCCAAATTTAGATCCATATTTTCCACTATCAATTATGCCCCAAATTATATTTTTTCCCCATCGTTCCCAATTTCGCATGTTCGCATTTTTCAGCGTTAGGCCTAGGCTCGAAGGTAGCCTGGCTATATAAAAAAATAAAAATGGAAAAGAGAGAGAGAAGAGAGAAGAGAATCGAGAACAGGCATAATAACGAATCAACAATAATAAACTGATAGAAATAGGCATAAGCTGAATAGGCATATTATGACAAGATTTAACATGGAGGCGGTATGAACATATAAAAGCAGATCTGATAGTTATATCATAATAGAACTGATTAGGCACCGATTCAAGATCCAATTTTTACATACATATCAAGATTACTGTTTAAATATTTAGATCTAAAAATAACATGAACTCACAGTGAATAGATCTAAGGAAATGGATCCAATTTACTGTGAAGAACATGTTGAATAAGTTGTTGTAGCCATCGCTGAATTTGTTGTAGCAATCTTCGAATATGTATAATCTTCTTTGAATTGATTTAGAAGAAGAAAAGCCATTTTAATTTTCATTGTAGTAGAGCTTCGCCATCAGTGTTATTTTAGATGAATAAAACCTAGGTCTACGGTCCTTTATATAGGAGTAGCGGAGCAACCAAGACCTTCAGATTGGGTCAGAAGCCATCAGAATCGTCCATGTCAGTGAAGCTTCCAGAACCACGGGTGGGTCGACCCCCCTTCAGGTGGGTCGACTCCTAGGTCGACCCCTGTTTCGACCCCGGGGTCGACCCCCATGAGCCCGAGTCGACCCCTAGGTCGACCCAACCGGGTCTCGGGTCGACTTCAAAATTTCAGTGCTTTCTCGATTTGCGCGCCGGATTTCTGGTATTGCTGATTTTTGAATATTTTTGAATTTACATGTATATATATCTTTCTTATATGCATACAAACTTCAAACCTTAATAACTTCTTCATACGGTGTCCGATTTACGCAAACCGGGTGTCTACCTTGACAGAATTCCGAGATGGACGCAATGGCGTGGTCCGTTTAACTTAGATCTGAATATTTAATTAAGTTTTCCTTCTGTTCATTGTTAACAATGTTTTTCACACTAATTATTTTTTAATTCATCTTCTTTAGTGTCGTTAAAATTTCGGGGTGTTACATTCTCCCCTACTCAAAGGATTTCGTCCCCGAAATCTCTAGGTTAAGAAGAACGTATATCCTAACATCCAACAATCACACATCCATCTAGCAATCACAAGCATCCATTGTCCTTAAGGAATTTCTAATGCTTTTATGAACATACGTAATAGTGTGTGTATATGTCCGTAAACTAATGCGAAAGATCAGGCGGTCAACTGATTTAGTTGACCTCCTTAATACAATGCATGTTTGTACCATGCAACCAAAAATGTATGCAAATCATCCTAATCCATGTAAGTTCTATATGTGTGCACAATCATCCATCCAAATACAACATCAATGTAACGATAATCCATAAAAATTTAAAATGTACACAAATCAATATGCAATATGTAAGTGATTGAGCCGATCTAGTGCCTATTGTGTGTGTATATGCATCCATGAGCAATCACTAGCAACCACTTGCATCCATCAAACATAACATATCTCAAACACATATTTGCATTCATTAGTTTTCTACCTAAAGAATCGATCGATAGGAGATATCCAAACGATAGATACAAGTATTAATTCGAGGATTGTAAAAAGAAGTTAAGGACATATTCTCGAAAAGGAAAGGATATGAAGCACGAATCTTGTCTTCAGCCTCCCAAGTAGTGTCCTCACAGCCCTTTCCCCATTACACTCTTACTAAATTCACTTCTTTGTTGCATAATCTCTTAACCTCCAATCCAAGTATGCAAGTCGGAACTCGTCCTATCATTGCTTCCTTCTCTACTTTCATTTCCTCTCGCAAGTTTGGCTCCACTACCTCGAACTCTAGACATTTTATCTCCTCTTGAATGAATAGTCGTCTTAGAATGACGGGCTTCCTCAAGGATTGCCTTCAATAGGTTTCCCATTCCGATTTTGATTCTCCTATCAAACCTCTTCTCAAGTAGCTCCCCTACTTGCTTACAAAGTTCCCTCTTTTCTTTTAGGAGTCACATGTCGAAAATCATCGATAGATATATCAAGAGGTTCTAGGAGACTACGCATAATAGACCCTTTTGGGGTCGTAAGAAATCTCGAGAGTCTTTCTATGGCAAGTCATAAGTCTAACAACCCTCCTCTCACAATCTAGAATGGCTCCATATATGGTTAACCCATCCATCCTAGAATCAAATCGTATCTTATGAAATCAAGAACATATGTGTCGCAATCAAACTCAAGACCTAACACAGAAATTCTCAAACGCTGAAAAATCATCGATAAATGAGCCGTACCTCCACTGGGGTTTGAGGCAATAACGAGATCCAAAACCATACTAGTATCTAGGTGCAGAGACTCAACTAAAGGATCAGATATAAAAGAGTGCGAAGAGCCAGGAAAAGAATCCTAATAGGATGATCAGAAATAGAAATAAATCCTTTGATGGAAACTTTCCTACCCCTGTCCTGTCCACCAGCTATGAGAACATTAGCTTGCCCTTTAGAAGTTCCTGCCCTCTGGCCTTGTCCTTGTCTCTTCGGGCACTCCTTAATGAGGTGTCCTGCCTTACCAAAGTGGTAACAAATGCCTTTTCTCTTTCTACAATCCTTTTCCAGATGACCCACCATTCCGAAGTTATAGTATTTCCTCTTTTCTTCTTTGGGCTGTGCTCCTTAGCCCCAACTCCCTTATTCTCCTTTTTACCATCCTTGTGCAATATGCTAACAAGTCTCTTGAAAGCTACCTCCATCGCACGGAAATCCTTACGAGGCTTGAGAGAAAATAAGACGCAGGTGAAACCATTGCGGCTAAAGATGGAGGTTGGGCACTTCTTTTCCCTTCGACATGTACCATAGTTTTAACACGCCTATGGAACCATGCTGAAATAGGGATACCCTTTTGAGAGGAAACGGTTCCCCGATCAAAAAGGAAAAGAAATCAAGCCGCGAATCGAGAAGATATTTATGGCTTTGGGAAATATGCTTTTCAAAAACAGACTTTTTTAAAAATACTTTGTTTTTGAGACCTTTCTGAAAACCATTTTCAAAATACTTTATTCGATATTATAACCATATGCTCTGATACCAAATGTGACACCCCACGTCCGTTAATGTCACTCATTAAGGGAATGCATTCAGTTCCGTGAAGCGTTATAGATAAATAAGAACATAATAGCACAAGACAGACATGTAAAATAGCAGTGAAATTAAAAACTTTATTTAGATCAAAACATCATGGTCCCAAATAATGGGTTTACATCATAAGTAACTAATTACATTAATAATCTGTCTTGCCAAAAATATCTTAGTAAAAAAGCATAAAACCATATTTCCCATGTGAAGCAATAAGAGAGTTGACCAGACGTCAAAGTGGTACATCTATATCCAAAATCCAAGCTAAGATGAAAGAATCCAAATCAACTATAAGCACTTCCACACTGAGAACCCGGGGGGGGGGGGGGGGGGACGGAAGAGAGAGAAGAAGAAACCAAAAGGGTCTGACATAATGTCTGGCAAGTCCAGATACTTTTAAATATAAATAAATAAAAGTATCATGGTAGGTTATATAAAATTGGAGGAACAAGATAACAGTAACAATAACAAGTGTGAACTGAGCAAGATAAGATGATCAGGATATATCGTGCTTCTTAAATACATTTCTCTGCACCGCACAGATACTAGTATATCAGAAGTAGAATGACCCCTACTAATATTGTTCCATTACATTTTCTTGATTATTAGGTTACTTGGGTTAATAGCACTCAAGAGTTATACGCGCATTGTACCCATTTACTTTCCATGGATTCACCTAATACAATATATGTAGCTATCTCTCAATGTTGAGATACACCCCATGGTACCCCGCCCGCATGGTCTCCACCGTAATGAACGCAATCCCTCATCCTACGTCGGAGTTACATACGGATTTGTATATTAAATGTTACGTTCCGCATATATCTATCATTACTATGCTACGTAAGCGTATGGACTGCCACCATCGATCGAATCAGATTCCATATCGGAAGAATGCCCTTTAGTCTACGATACACCATCCAAAGCAGATATGCATGTATCTAGACTGTCCCACGTATGTACTGTAATTGTAGCTCGATGCCTCAATCGCACGTCCTATAATGTGCACCGAGTTCCATGGTAGGGCTAAACAAGAAACACGAAACTCGACCGGGAGCTTTTTATACCTATACAGGCCGCCTTTAAGTGCCTTCAAATACAGACATTCCTCTGGTCTGTTTTCCATGGTGGCTATGGCCCCACCTCAGCCCCTCCCTCAACTAGCAAAGACTACAAGAGCAAAGTGACCGCCCCTAATACAACCAATCTAAACATCCATGTGGTGTCTACCCTTAACCCCGTACCTCGATAGTGAAAGGTGAAATGATATCTTGGGTTTAGCTCTAGTCTTTTCGCATCCCGCTGACTATCAATGACGAATATCCGACGGTCTACTATCCTTGTTGGTCATGACCCTCTCTAACTCCTCGTGAGGCAATCGTCGAATCACCCTGGTGTCACCTCATCGCAGCATTCTGACTGCATAGCTACATCTGCAGTCAGGGCCCACCTATTTAGTGGTTACGCGCAGACCCAACCCCTACGAGTACAGCCTAAGACACCTGTCACCGCACAGAGGACTACTAGGAGCACCTTACATACTTCAGAAAGCCGCGTGCTTCCCCTTCCAGTCCTCTGGAGCCGTCATAACAATCAGATGATTGTGCGCTCCCCTCGTGCCTTATAACACCTCGATGATCTACCCCGTTAGGTTATTCACCCTCAAACGTGCGGACTGGTCCAAGCGCCTCACTTTAATATGTTGTTAGACCATATGTCTAAACATTCTTTTACGCGCTTGCCTTACCTCACCGGGTTTCCGTTTAACTTGGTTATTCCCATTCATATTGAATTCTTATTCAAATTACCAAGTTTCTCTTGCTTATTAATTTCAGTCATATAACTTAATCCATTTAAGTTTATTAGTAAGCCCGCAACATGTTATTCTCTAGATTATGGCCCAAGGTCTGTAATCCACAATCTATTTTATATTCTTGCTTGATTACATCATTACAATAACATGTTCTCCTTAATGCATTATTAAGTATATCTCAATTCACATGTTTCCTAATTAACACGTCACTTACCATTTATGATTAAATATAACTTATTTATTTTACAAGTTTTCCTCATTCTTTCTCATTTAATCATAAATTCAATTTACACCATCACTACAACTTATCGTTGTTTACTTAGCAGATTATTGCGCATATCTAATTCTATCATTTCTACAAGTTATGCTTACCCTATAAGGGTGTCTTTAATTACATAACTTTATTATATTTTCCACCGGTTATGTATACCACTAGGTGTCTTTAATTACATAACCTTATTGGATTAAGTTCATGGGCCTATATGTAAATATTACCCACCCTCTCTATTTTACTTAACCCACCCACTACCCATCCAATTTTACTTAACCATAACTTAAGTTCATAATCATACAATCCTTATGGATTAAATTAGGTTAAGTAGTCCAATTCATTACCATGTCCAATTATGGTTATAATGGGCTAGACCTCCCACATTAGGCCTGCAACGTGTGGATGCTGGATATGCCGGTCGGGTCCGGGCAGTCTTATTCCATAGTTGGGTCTAACCTTGTGTCTTGGCCCGATTCGTATTTGCACACTTAGACCTCTCACATTAGGTTCAACATTAGTGGTTGTTGGATATGCCGGTCGGGTCCGTGCAGACTTCCACTACTAATGCAACCTAACCTTGTGTTATAAGTGTAATTACAATTCCTAATTGTAATTACTAAATTTCCATTTTTATTCAAATCTACCTGTGTCATTATAGGTGATTATTTCTCTTTTTCTCCATATTTAATTATATGCCCAAGTCACTATTCAAATCATAGAATTTTACACCCCTTTTCAATTAACCTTTTAATTACGCACTATATGCTCTTTTTCCCCCAAGTTATAAGTCAAGGCATATATATATATATATATATATATATATATATATGTTATGCACAAACCCAAATCTACATATTTTCCAATTTATGTCCCTAGTCCATATTCACCCATTTAAATACAAGTTATACCCAAATCCATATTCACATTTTTTTCCAATGTATGCCTAAAATTCATATTTACATACGTCCCAATTTATGTCCCAAATCAGTATTTAGACATGTCCCATTTTATACCCAATTTCATATTTACATTTATTCCAATGCATGCCGAAATTCATATTATCCAACAAGACATATGCCCCCAAACCCATATTCGTATATTCCCAAATTTATGCCCAAATTTAGATCCATATTTTCCAATATCAATTATGCCCCAAATTATATATTTCCCCATCATTCCCAAATTCGCATGTTCGCATTTTTCAGCGTTAGGCCTAGGCTCGAAGGTAGCCTGGCTATAAAAAAAAATAAAAAGGGAAAAGAGAGAGAGAAGAGAATCGAGAACAGGCATAATAACGAATCAACAATAATAAACTGATAGAAATAGGCATAAGCTGAATAGGCATATTATGACAAGATTTAACATGGAGGCGGAATGAACATATAAAAGCAGATCTGATAGTTATATCATAATAGAACTGATTAGGCACCGATTCAAGATCCAATTTTTACATACATATCAAGATTACTGTTTAAATATTTAGATCTAAAAATAACATGAACTCACAGTGAATAGATATAAGGAAATGGATCCAATTTACTGCGAAGAACATGTTGAATAAGTTGTTGTAGCCATCGCTGAATTTGTTGTAGCAATCTTCGAATATGTATAATCTTCTTTGAATTGATTTAGAAGAAGAAAAGCCATTTTAATTTTCATTGTAGCAGAGCTTCACCGTAGTATTATTTTACATGAATAAAACCTAGGTCTACGGTCCTTTATATAGGAGTAGTGGAGCAACCAAGACCTTCAGATTGGGCCAGAAGCCATCAGAATCGTCCATGTCAGATAAGCTTCCAGAACCACGGATGGGTCGACCCCTAGGTCGACCCAGCAGGTTCTCAGGTCGACTTCAAAATGTCGCCCCTTCCTCGATTTGCACGCCGAATTTCTGGTTTTGCTGATTTTTGAATATTTTTGAATTTATATGTATATATATATCTTTCTTATATGCATACAAACTTAAAACCTTAATAACTTCTTCATACGGTGTCCGATTTACGCAAACCAGGTGTCTATCTTGATAGAATTCCGAGACGGACATAATGGCGCGGTCTGTTTAACTTAGCTCTGAATATTTAATTAAGTTTTCCTTAAATTCATTGTTAACCGTGTGTTTCACACTAATTATTCTTTAATTCATCATCTTTAGTGTCGTTAAAATTTTGGGGTGGTAAATCATATGTGTGCACTGAGTCGAGTTGGTCTACATGGCTGCTCCTTAGTTGTTATACTGCATTTTGATTGGCGAGGCAATGCACGCATGTATATTTATACACGTGTGTACATGCAGTCATTCAGAATAATTTTCCTGTCCCTGCACTGTTATATGTGTATATACATACACACGTATGTGTATACATGTATAGTGCACGACAGATTATACATATGTGAGCACTACAGATGATTTGTCTACCTTGTGGTATTTTCAGTGAATCACTGTGAATATCACAAGCTGTCCAGACACAGATGAATATACAGATAAATCAGATCAAGTCATGAAAAATGATGAGAAACATACCAAAATTCTAAGGCAAATAAATTTTTAAAATAAAAATTATATATGCTAAAATATAAAATTATTTTTGTTCCAGATTACTGTGTGCGTGTGTTTCTGTGATAGGTACGTAGAAGACTGGACTGATTCGGATGCTGTGAAGACAGAAGATAAAAGACAAATGAGTGAGTGAGAGTGAATGTACATATAAGTTTGTACAACTGAGTGAAGTGTATCTGAGTGACCGAGAGTTGTAGGAAGGGCTATGTATTTGAAATTGAATATGAAATGAAATGTATTATTGAGATGCACAATTAGTGGATTTATAAAATTTGTACTGTCAAGATGTTGAAATAAAATATTGCTTGAGTATTTGAATTCTTGTATAGTCGTATTCCATTTAAATATAAATATTATATTCATGTCCATAATGTAGTATAACAGTACAATAACAAACACATTTATAATAATAAATATATGTTTGTTATCATCAAACAAAAATCATGGAATTGTTAGATACAAAAAAATCTTTTGTAATTTGTGAAGTCCTGTTTTGGTGCTCAAGCGGGGACATCCTTGTTGGTGCTCGAGTGTATTGTGACCTATTCCTCTGGTGAAGAGAGGGCGTTGTTAGTGAATTCCGAAGAGGAGCTTCAGGACTGGATGTAGGATGGGAAGTCTGAACCAGTATAAAATTCTAGGTGTCTTTACTTACTGCTTTTATTTGCTTGAGATATTATATATAGCTTAGTTTTACCAGCATAACTATTGTATTATACAAGTTAGTGTATCGTAGTCATTTCTTCTTAAGTCCATATATAAATATCCTTAAGTCATACATGACTTTTCATGATGTACCTTGTACCTTTGAGACTTATTGTATTTGAATTTGTGGTTTTAATAATGGTACATCTATTTTTATGCTATTATATTTTATCCCTTCCATTGTGTGAGATTATGATTATCCTTTATACTGCTATGTGATAACTGTTTAGTATTTCCTTGTAGGAACTAACGATCCATTTAGGGTGGCCCTAAGGTTCGATGGGTCTTTTCTGAGTCGAAATTTAAACCCACTCCGGGTGGGTTGTTACATTTGGTATCAGAGCACAGGTTACCCGATCATAGGGAAACATACGTATAAAAGACGTATTTATTATTTGAAAAGTTTTTCAAAACTATATATATAAGTACCATACCCCAAAAACATATGCAATTACACTAGGCAACCATATATTTCTTTCTTTCGGGCCTTGATACTATCGTAAGAAGTCCACTAAAGGGTTTTTCCCTTTTCAGATAGTAGAAATGGCCGATAATCAGCCCAAGCTTCATCGACGGCTCCAATATAGTTTGAAATTCTATAAATACAACTCAAATCTCAACCCAAATTCACACAAATAATATAGAACTGGAGCCGTCATGCTGCTGGAATGGAACTAGGAGAGGCCGTCAATTAGAGAAAGCTTAGAGACAAGCCAAATTAAAGTAAAACAAGAATCAAATCAACGTTAGTCTACCCAGAGGAAAGCATATCAAATTCAGAATTCAGAAATCAGAAAACAAGACCGTCGTTTATTGTAAGTATAGTGATTTTTCCGATGTGAATAAAAGTTAGGATTTGATTCGATGTAAAATGGAAATGGAATTGTGTTATTGTGTAACAACGATGTTAATTCACATCTATGTATTGAAATGATTGTAGTATTATGATGTTTGTGGTATAGTTGAATTGATATTGATCCTATTGTACATATAGAATCACATGCAAGTTGTATAGTTCATGTTGTAATCGACACCTATATGTTTATGTGATTATATAGGTTGTATGTGATTAAGATGTCATGTATATATATATATATATATATATATATATATATATATATATATATATATATATATGTTAGGACCTTTATGCCTAAATGATTATGTTCACATACATGCTAGTATGTTTGTAAGAAAGTTGCAAGTTAATTGGATCCATGCCAAGATCCGCTTTAATACATGTTCCATGTTGTAATTAGATATATAATTGGATCTAGTTCGCACCCTTGTCATAAAATTATACATGCTTATGAAAATGTCATATTCTTGTCATATGCTAGTGATGTTTGATGTTATGCCTAGATCCAAAACATGTTTAGGCTTATGTCTAAATCATATGTTAATTTATGTGACACCTATTTGGTTAGATCCCTATTTAAATGCAAGTTCACATATATGAAAGTTGATTTAGGCTATGTTGTAAATTCACATGTATGTTGATTAGTCTATGTTGCAAGTTCACACCTATGACATTCATGTTGGCTATTTTCCAAGTTCACACCTATGATGTTCATATTGACTATGCCAAAAATGCCAAGTTTACACCTATGTCATGTTCATGAATTCCCTTATGCCAATTTTGTATGCGCTAAGTTAGGCTAAGTTTTTAGCCTAATATCATATGTTAAAACCATGCGAACGAAAATTAGGCTAAGATTGTTAGCCTAATATTTAGATGGGGTAACGTTGGGAATATTGGTAAAACTTGACATAAATAGAACTGGCATGTTTGTCACATGCCAAAAATTGGTGGCACTCGAATGGTAGAAATCTTTATACCAAAAACGTTAAACTTGGAAAGTGGGCCATAACATTTAATTGTTGACAAATTTACATATAACAAGTAATAAAGACAAATATGTAAATTTAGAAAATACGAATGTGCTTAACACGAGGTTGGATTGAGTTGTGATGTAAACCTGCCCGGACCCGCCCGACTGTCCAGTAGTCACAACAATACCTATCCAATGTGGGTGGTTAAGCATTAAGCCCAATAAGGACATGAGGTTAGACTGAGTTACGGTGTAAACCTGCCTGGAAATGACCGACACATCCAGTAACCGTAACAATATCTGTCTAATGTGAGTGGTCGGTGCTTTAAGAGGCTAAGGACAGATGGTAGGGTTAAGTTAACTAAAACACTTAACCAAATTCAACATGTTAACAAGAATTGATGGGTGGGGTTAGGTTAATACAGACACTTAACCACTTAACATGTTTGACTAGAAAACCCTAGTAACGGGGACCCATTTCAACAGTAACCCAATTAGGTATCATGGTACCCTGGAACTAGGCAGGGTGGGGCACGATTACTGGGCTGATTGTAAGCGGTCAAAAGCAACGGCGGTGGGTGCAACAGTGTGGGTTCTAACGGAGTGCGGACGTGCACACACTTCGGAGCAGACAAAAAGGGCAATGGGGGCACCAGTAGTATAACCTATGTATTCTAGAATTGTGTCGGGTCACCACCATGGGTCTTGATACACCCCATGGTGGGACCAGCATTGGTATCTACAATCTTCGGAGGCCGTAAGACATAGATGATTATGCAAGTAGGAGACGATCTTTAGAAAAAGGGGATCACTTTACCCTCAGCACGGGGTGCCAGTTCAGAATTAATACATGTAGGTGCAGAGATATAGTGTGGTGTGCGATAGTATATTCGATTCAAACTGCTTTATCTTAGTTTATGATACTTTCCTATTTCCAGTTTATACATATCATGCCCTTATTCTTATTCACATACTGAAGGGTCACTAGACTTACCAGGCTTTATGTCTGACCCTATTTTCTTTCGTCTTCTTTTCTTCCGCCCCCCCCCCCAGGTCCACAGGGAGGAAACAACTCAGCTTAGTCAGACTCTTTGCAAGCTTCAAGATAGTAGATGTACGGTTTGGACTCTCTTGCTTTGGCTATGGCTGTTGGATACAATCATGGGGATTTATGAAGTTTTAATTATGTTTTATGCTTCTTTATTTAATAACCAAGATAGAAATGATGATGTAATGTTTTGGAAGTGTTATGTGACAGTTATGGAAGTGTTTTGTATGAACAAGTATTTTATGAAATAAAAAGTCTGTTGTTTTCTGCTGCTTATATATACGTGTTTATATCTGTCTTGTGTTTATCTGTGACTTTTACTTACAAACCTCCACCAAATTTAAGGTAGTCCCATTGTGAGTGACCTTAATGGAGGGTGGGGTGTTTCAGTTAGGCAAAGTTCAGAACCTATTTTAAGACTAAGTTCTTACCTAATGCGGAGAAGAGCCTGCAACTAGACAAGTTTATCCAATTGAAGCAAGGGGAGTTGTAGCTGAAAGAGTATGTGGCAAAGTTTACAGAATTAACAAAATATGATTGGTGGTTAGTGAACACCCCAATGAATAATGCCCTTAGGTTTGTTATAGGATTAAATTCCCCAGTGAAGGAGATGATTTTGGCCCAAGTTACGTTTGGAGCTATGTTTGAAGCCCTGGTTGAGGTTGCTATTCTATATTCAACTGATAATGTTAAGGAGGTAAAGATTGATAAAGGAGACGATACTTCTAGTATGGGGAAGAACAAGAAGAAGAATACTGGCTTAAGAAGAAGAAGGGAGGCGAATTCAAGAAGGATGCCAAGACATGTTCTATACACCACAAGAAAGGGCATGAGGCGAAAAACTGCAGGGTGAACTTAGCGAAGGCAGAACTCAAAGGAAAATACTTTAACCATCATTAGGATGGGCACTTGGTAAGGAACTTCCATAAATCAAAGGTTGTGCATAGTGGTCAAAACTATGCCTTGGAAGTAGAGCCAATTAGTAGTCACCCTTTGTGGATCAAGGACAACCTGTGTTGGAAGGTATAATTTATATCTTAGGGATTTCTTTGTGTACCTTATTTTATTCGGGAGACACCCACTCCTTTATTGCTAGAAAGATTGTTGATTTGAGACTTCCCTTATTATTTGCTAGCCATCCGATAGAGGTGTCTAACCCTATCGGAGGGACTATGCAACTTTTTGTTGTTTGTAAAGACCTAGTATTGGACATTGGTGATGTCGGCTTCTTTTGTGATGCACACGTACTTGAATTTGAGGGGTATGGTCTTATTTTGGAAATGGACTGGCTATCTTTTTATAGGATCGTCCTAATTGTGATAGGAGACGGTTTGTTTAAGAAGCCGTAAAGGTCGCAGCTTAGAGATTCCTTGTAGGACAGGGAATAGGGATTCAACTTTATTTTCCTTATATTCTGATTTAGAAGGACCATCTTCGGCATTGATAATATGTAAGCTTCCTGATGTTTTTGAGGAGGTCGTACGACTCCCACCCCATCGAGAAATATCATTTAGAATAGACCTCAAAAAGGATACGAGGCCTATAGCATTGTCTTTAAGGCACTTGGCTCCTAAGGAAAGGAGAGAATTTTACAAAAAAATCTCAAAATTATTACAAAAAGGGTTTATTTGCTGGAGTACCCATGAATGGGGAGCACAAGTAGTCGCCATAAAGTCTAATGGATCTTTAAGATTATGTGTATATTATAAGGAACTTAACAAGTTAATTAAGAAGACAATACCCCTTTCCAAGGATTGACGACTGGTTTGACCATTTAGGAGGAGCCCAGATATTTTCTCAGTTAGACTTAGCTACTAGATTTCATCAATTAAGGATCTCGGAAGAGAGTAAGTCTAAGACCACATTAGGATACTAGACGGACTGTTCGAATGGGAGGTTATGCCTTTTGGATTGACGAATGCCCCCACTTTATTTGTAGATCTCATGTGTAAGGTATTTCGAGGAATACTCAATAAGAATGTGGTAGTATTTTTGGACTATATATTTATCTTTTCCAAGGACCATAAGGATCACTTGAGAAGGGTCCTAGGAATTCTGAGAGAGAACAAAATTAAAACCAAATTCTCGTAACGCCAATTTTGGAAGAAAGAAGTTAAGTTTCTAGGTTATGTTGTTTCGAGAAAGAGATTAGCAGTAGATCCCACGAAGGTAGAGGAAGTCCAAGAGTGGAAGATACCTTGCAATGTGACAGATGTAAGGAGTTTCCTTAGGTTAGCAGGCGACCATCGAAAATTTATTAAGGACAATGCGGAGATTGCAACCACTCTAATCCAATTGATGAAAAAGGATCATAAGTTTGTGTGGACTGAGAAATGTGGAATTTCTTTATAGAAGTTGAAGGAATCTCTCACAAGTACACATGTTCTTATTATCCCAGATAGAACCAAGGTGTTCATGGTTCATATGGGACCGATTTAGGAGCGGTACTCATACAGGAGGGTAGAGTAGTTGCCTACGCAAGTAGATAACTGAAGAACCATGAGAAAAGGTACATGTACATTATTTGGAGATAGTAGCAATGGTTTTCGCTCTTAAAATGCAGAGGCATTATCTTCTTGAAGAGAAGTTTGAGTTTTTCACTTATCACAAGTCTCTTAGATATTTGTTTTCTCAAATAGATCTGAACCTTCGACAAGAGAGATGGATGGAATATCTTGCGTCTTTTGATTTTACCATCCAGTATACCCCTGGGAAGGGTAATGCTGTGGTCGGCGCTTTGAGTCGGAAGCACGCAGTGCTTAGTGTAATCATTGAATGGAGACAGTTAGATTTTATCTCTTGTTTCAATTTGCAACCACCGTATGAGGGAGCTCAAGGATTTCTTGGAGCTATGAAGATAATTCCAGTTCTGATGGAAAGGATCAAGAGTGAGCAAGACCATGATGATGAGTTAATGGTGTTAAAGGGAAAATTTTCTAAAGAAAATTTTTCCCTCATTCTAATAGATATTCTGTTGATGGTAGCGGAAGCTTGAAGATAGATGACCGGATTTGTGTCCCTAGGAATGTGGATCTTAGGGAGGAGATTCTTCAAGAATGTCATAGGTCAAGGATGATCATACACCTCGGAGGTGACAAAATACGTAGGGATATGAAGAATAGCTTCTGTTGGGAAGGAATGAAAAAAGACATGACAAAGTTTGTTTCAAGGTGTTTAACTTGTCAAAGAGTTAAGGCGGAGCAAGGGAAGCCTGGAGGAATTTTGTTACCCTTGGAAATTCAATATTGGAAATGGGAACATATTTCTACTAACTTTGTTGATGGGTTTCCCAGGAATAAGAAGGGGAATGAAGCTATTTGGGTGATAGTGAACCGATTAACGAAGAGTACCCATTTTATTCCCATCAAGAAGAACAAAACCACCGCCTTGTTAGCTAGTTGTATGTTAAGGATAATGTTAGGCTGCATGGGATTCCAACTACTATTGTTATAGATCCATTATTTACTAGCAAATTCAGGAAGAGTCTTCAAGAAGATTTGGGAACGACCCTGAGTTTAAGTACAACCTATCATCGGCAAACAAATGGCCAAACAGAGAGAGTCAATAGATTTTTGAGGATTTGCTCAGAGCTTGCATAATTGATTTCAAAGGAGCATAGGATCAACACTTAGCTTTGGTTGAGTTTTCGTACAATAATATTTACCAAGCGAAGATTGGTATAGCCCTTTACGAAGCTTTATATGGGCGACCATGCAAATCGCCAACTTGTTGGTGGGGAACTACCGACAAGGTTTTACTTAGACCAGGCCTTATTTGTGAGTCCACAGAGACTATCACTTTGATTTGACTGAGACTGAAGGCTTGCCAAGATTGGAAGAAGTCATACGCAAATAAAAGGGTGAAAGAATTAGAATTTGATGTTGTAGACTTGGTATTTATTAAGGTTTCCCCTCTTAAGAAGATGGTTCGGTTTGGGAAGACTGGGAAGTTAACTCGTAGGTTTATTGGGCCTTTTCGTATTTTGGATAGGATTCAGAAAAAGGCTTAAAATATGGAGCTTCCTGAGCAGTTATTAGGGGTCCCAATGTTTTCCATGTTTCTCATCTTTGCAAATGCCTTTATGAATCAACCGATAGACTCGATGTAATGACCCGGGATTTCGGACGAAAACTTAAATGTGTAAAAATTTAAAATGAGCAAAACATTGATGACTAAACTTATTGATAAAGGATAATAGTAACGAAGGCGTGGCTAAAACTTAATAACAAGAGTGTAGCTAAACTTAGTGGCAACAGCGCTACTAAAGCACTATAGCGAAACATCACTAAAGCACTGTAGCAAAGCGTAACTAAAGCACCATAGCTAAAGCGTAGCAAAACCTTAACTAGAGAATAATTTGTTTTAAGAAACAAATCGAATAGCAAATAAATAGGATAACTTAGACATAAGCTTGCACATATCCTAAGCTAGTTAGACTTGGCTCATTTGACCATTTTAGACATGAACTCGAGCCACTTCTTTTGCGCAAGAACCTATAGCAAGAATTAGAGAAAAATATGGACATAGAAACACACATTTACACTTGCATTTGCTAAGCTAAATATCCATAGTTTAACACTTTAACTAGCAAGGCCTTATCTCAGCCCATTTGTGAGCAAGAAGCAAACTATATCAGCTGAAACCAAAGCCTTAAAGTGGATAAAAACTTCATGGTTAAGTCTTGGAATCCAAGGAGATAGTGGCAGGTGATTTAGAGTTTAAACACTTAAGTTTTTTAGATATTATTTTCCATGATTCATCAAGTATTTGCGCAGGAACATTAAATGAAAGTGTACTAATACTTAGGCCATTCTAATTTAAGTTTAATACAAACAATGTGCTATAAATTTTGAGGCCCAGAAAATCCATACATGAGCTTATAACCATACAAACTTAAGTATATTATATGAGATCATCTAGAAGAAGGACACAAGCTTTTAAAGCTTTTGTCAAGGAGCTAAAACCATTGTATGGACATTAATTCTCCACAACAGCCTTGCGCAAGAAAGACAAAGCCAAACTGAGCTTTCACCAACATTCTCTGATATATTTTCTGTTGTAAAACCTGCGCATATATATTAGATCATAGAATTAAGGATTTTCCCTGTTTAAGTTATAAAAGAAAGCATTAAAATAAGCTTTAAGTTTGCCTATAAATAAACTGATGTATCTTCCCTTTCCTTCACCTGCAAACCGAGCTAAAGAGAAAGGGAAAACTGGAAACAAAATATACACCATCAAACCAAGCTGCTAACGTGGGTAAACCTCACTGATTTCATATGTATTTATGCATGCAAGTACTTTCAGAATGCTATGTTTGTTTGGAATATATTTACTACTGAATATACTTGAGCATGCTTGCTGTTGTGAATTGTTTTCTGCTGTAACATCTAGTATGAATGCATAAGTAGATCGAGACCGAATTCATGCACATATACAAGTCCATTTACATGTACACATTGCACTGATTAGCTGAGTTATATGTTTATATCATTGGAAACTCTTAAACATGTATGTGCTGTCAAAATGAATTGCAAACATGAATACGAACCTGCACTAAATCGAAATCTCAGGGTGATAGGCTGGTGCGCAATTCATAAACATGAATTTAGAAACAAACGTCACGATTTTTAAGTGAGTGGATCAAGAGGAAAGTCATTTTAGTCGAAAAGTGGAAAATAGCTAAGTGTTGATCATATACATGTTTATAAATCGTATGGTCGGGTATACAGGTGCGCAACAGGGCCAAGAACATAGGAAAAACATACAAATACGAGTTCGTGACGTGTATATTTGGAGCTTGAATGAGTTTTTGGGTGTTTGACTCGTGTTAGCTGTCTCGAGTTCGAATTCGAACTTCACCACGAAGGGGCCGAGGGGGACCACCGCACCAGCGGTGAACGGCGCGCTTGGTCAGTGGCGAGGGGTGGATGAAGTCGCCAGGGTCCGATGGCTAGAAGTGCGAGCGGGAAGGAGATTCCTGGATGGGGTTTAACTATGTGGATCTAGTACTTTTGGCTGAGGTGAAAACATGGGACGGGCACAGGAAAAATGGGGCTGGGCACGGCATTTTGAGGCTTGGCATTTTGCCAAAGTGGTAGTACCACTTGGTACTTACCAGGGGACAAAGAGTGTGACGGCCTGCCCCGCACCAACCGACATTTACTCCAAATGTGCGCTGTATACATGTCCAGTTAGCACGGAACGGGTCGTCAGAAGGAAAGTGAAGAAGGAAATGAACATACAAGGAACCTGTAGAATGTCTCACAGCGCATAGAATAAAATATAATAATAACATACTTGACATAAAACATGAGAGACAGTGCAAAAGCTGAAAATCAGAACTAAACATTATAGCAGCGGAAATCCAAAATACAGCTTATTACAACTTTTCAAACTGTCTCAAAGCAAAAGCAAGATAAAAGAGGTACACTACTAATGCCCAAGTAGCGACCACCAACGACACAGGGAGAATGTGTATATATATATCATACGTGGAAGCCTCCTGCCCGCCTCCGAATCAGCTACTCGCGCATCACCAGCTAACCTGTCTCTAGTCTGCTCGTGTGAGCACCCAGAGTAATAAGAGGAGACATAAAACTCTGGGTCAGACATAAAGCCTGGTATGAGCGATAAGCATCTAAAGTGAACAATAACAGGTACACTAGAACATACCTGAACCTGGACCTGGACCTGCAACCAAAGAGTTAGCACTACATACTGTACAACACTCTAATGTACCATATCAAATGATATAAAGATACGGAGGTGGGGGGAGGTGTACATGTCATAATGATGGCAAACAATCAAGCATAGCATCCATCCTCACATCTCTCACTCAGTGCGTAAAGCATACGATATTCACCACTTCGTTCACCCAACATACCTTGCTACGATCACTTTGCCCCATGAAGTCATAAATGGCTTCACTGCACTAATAACGTAGCCACAAATCCTTCGCTATTTCCACTTTGCCCCATGGAGTTATTCACCCCATCTGCGCTGGCTCATAGCATTACCAATCCTTACTATGTCCACTTGCCCCATGGAGTTGTTCACCCCATCTGCGCTGGCTCGTAGTCTTACTACGCATCACCTTGCCCCTCAGGTCATAATGACCCTACTGCACTGATAAGTAGCCCATCATCCAATTTTTAGTGGTGAATCGAAGTTATGAACGTCGACAACTCCTTAGCACACGTCCCGCAGCAAAGTCCAACCATGAAGTGAACTCATTGGTTCCCAACTGGATCCTGAGCTCTAACTTCCCATATTGGACTACCTTTGCATCTCGGGTTATTGGTCAATACTGGGTCGGGTCGGGTTCCTCCTCAAACCATTGGTTCGGGTCGGGTATCCTCCGTCTGTTTGGGTCGGGTCCTCTTCTGGTATGGTTCAGGTCGGGTGTCCCTTCTTGGTTCGGGTCGGGTGTCCCTTCTTGGTTCGGGTCGGGTGTCCCCTTCTGGTACGGTTCGGGTCGGGTGCTTCCCTTCGGGTCGGGTCGGGTGCCATTCCCCCTCCAGTTCATGCTTCCGCTCCGATCCGCCTCCTCATCCTTTACGTGCTTCGATCCGATCCATCCTCTTCTATCCGCTCCGATCCCTACTCCCTAATCCGATCCGATCCCAGTTCAGCCAGCGTGGCATTCCTTTTTGCCACTTTTCCCAAGTGTTGGGTTCCGATCCGATCGAATTCTTTGCTCAGTTCAACATATCCGATCCGAGCCCTCAATCCGATCCGATCCGAACCCTGCACCGTTTTCTGAAACTGTTCCAGCAAGTGTTTACGCCATTCAACGGAGTTTTCGACCATTCTAACTATTGAAATCAATCACAAAGCATTTCATACAGTCATAGCAACATGCATAATCAACCACAAACATCAAAACATCAATATGATAGGTTAAAATGGATCAAACATACCCAAAATCCCATATTTCCCCTTAAGCATGTTTAGGTGAAACTAATGATAGGATTAACAAAACTTAACCAAATTAACCCAAACTCATATCAGAGGTCTAAAACATCATTTAGGAATTTATGAACATTTTTCCCGAATTTTATCATGCTTAAATTCGCTAATTAACACTAATTACCCTTAACTAGCCATAATTAGTGTAAAACTATGCAAATCACTCACCTTAGCCACAAATAAACTAAGATCTGAAATAAATCTCTGATTTGATATGAATCCCAATGCTAAACAGCAGCTCCAATGTTGCTTTGGTGTAGATCTTCCTTGATTAGGGATTGCTAAGCTAAATCCTTGACCAAAAGGTGATTTGGATGTGATTTAGAGGTTGGAGGCCATTTTTAGGGTTCCTTAGTGATAAGTGGAGGCTAGAAAACTGAAATGGAATGATCCTCTATCTCATTTTAGGCTCCCCATAACCCTAATCCCGAAATGGGTTATGGGCCTACTCACTAATCACCCGATTTGGCCCGGTTAAGCAGTTTTTCACCCTCCAAACCTTATTTCAGCCATATCTCCCAAACGGTAAGTCCGTTTGGCTATTATGACCACTCTACGGAAAGGTAAACCACCAAACGAATCTAATGGAAGTGATTTCAGGTCAGAATTCCTTTCCAATCAAAAGTTATGGACAAAACAGTACCAACTAGGGGAAAATGGTCATTTAAAAATCGACAAAAATCATGAACTTGGGAAATGACTCTAATGGATGTTTCCCAAAGTTACATGACCACACGACTTCATACGGGAAAGAAATAAATATTCTACGATCCCCCGATGCGTAGAATGTTGGTCATTACACTCTCCCCCCCCCCCCCCCTCAAGAAATTTCGCCCTCGAAATTCCCTAATCAAAACACACACAAGGGTCCCGCATGCCTATCAATCATAAAGCAACAATCAAACATGCAAACAAGCAAGACAAGTCTACCCTAGCATGCGGAAAACTAAATTACAAAATAAACCTTACCAGGCAAAGAGTTCTGGATATGCCTTCCTAATGCTCTCTTCTGTCTCCCAAGTACAATCATTCTCGTTCTCGCCCCACTGAACCTTGACTAGCTTCACCGCCTTCCTTCGAAGTTGCTTCATGTCATGCCTCCACAATACGAATCGGCTTGCGGTTCCCAACCGCCTCGGGTTCTACTTCGAAGTCCTCTAACTGATCAGGTGAAATAGTCATATCTGAGTCGTGAACGAACTTCCATAGTTGGGAAACATGAAATACATTGTGAACTCCCGCCATCTTCTCTGGTAAGCCAACTATATATGCCAAATTCCCGACTAATTCAAGAATAGGGAATGGGCCAACAAATCTTGGTGCCAACTTGCCTCTCCTGCCAAATCGTATCACGCTCTTTAACGGAGAGATCTTGACGAACACCAAGTCACCAACGGAGAATTTCAAGTCTCTTCTCCTCTTATCAGCATAACTCTTCTGCCTATCTTGGGCAGCTTTCATTCGTTGTTGAATGATTTTAATCTTATCGGAAGTTTCCCTCACCACATCTGGTCCAAGCACAAACTTCTCGCCAGTTTCTATCCAACATGATGGTGAGTTGCACGGTCTTCCGTACAAAGCTTCGTATGGAGCCATACCGATACTGGATTGGTAGATATCGTTATATGTAATCTCTACTAGATGCAAATGGTCATCCCATAATCCACCAAAATCCAATATACAAGCTCTCAAGAGATCTTCCAATATACGATTCACCCTCTCCGTCTGACCGTCGATCTGAGGATGATATGCGGTACTGAGATGTAATCCTGACCCTAGAGCCTCTTGTAAGCTCTTCCAAAACCCACTAGTGAACAACGGGTCTCGGTCACTCACAATGCTTTTGGGTACTCCATGAAATTTCACTACCCACTTCATATACAATTCTGCCAACTTGGCTGCCGTTCTGGTCGATTTGACTGGTATAAATCTTGCACTCTTAGTCAATCGATCCACAATTACCCAAATGCTATCATATCCCGACCTAGTCCTCGGTAAACCATCGATGAAATCCATCGAGACTTGCACCCATTTCCATTCGGGAATTTCTAATGGTTGCAACAACCCACTAGGCTTCTTTTGCTCGGCTTTGACTAGCTGGCAATTCATGCATTTGGATATAAACTTCCCAACGTCTCTTTTCATTCCTTCCCAGTAGTAGGTTCGCTTCATATCTCGATACATCTTATTACCACCGGGATGTATAGTCAGTTTTGAGTGATGACATTCTTTAAGCACTTCATCTCTCAAACCATTTATGTTGGGCACAACTAGTCTTCCATTCTTTCGAAGCCATCCATCTCGATCAAGCCCATACACATTCATCTCCTCATTGATACCCATATCTATCTTGGAGATGATTTCCAATAGATTAGGATTGTCCCTCTGGCTGGAACCAATCCGCTCTATCAAAGTGGGTCTGATCGTCAAACTAGCTAGCATGACTGGATCCAATTCGCACTTTGGTCTGAAATCAAACCCCGCGATATACTCCAGTTGCTTCCATTCAAGAAACATTGCCCCTAAGCTGGCATGTCTCCTACTCAAGGCATCGGCTACCGCATTACCCCCCCAGGTGTGTATGCGATATCAAAATCATACGAAGCCAAGAACTCTAACCATCTCTGCTGACGGAGATTCAGATCTTTCTGAGAGAAGCGATATTTCAACGATTTATGATCGGTAAACAGCTCAAATCTTTCTCCCAAAAGATAGTGTCTCCACATCTTCAATGCGAATACAATCGCTGCTAGTTCCAAATCATGGGTAGGATACTTCTCATGCGGCTTTAGCTGTCGACTAGCATAAGCTACAACCCTACCTCCTTGCATCAACACTGCACCTAGTCCGGTACCACAAGCATCCGTGTATACCGTCATCTCTTCATTCCCTTTAGGAATGACTAACACTGGCGCACGCGTCAACTTCTCCTTTAGACTCTTGAAGGCATCCTCACACACTCCGTCCCAGACGAAGGACTGATTCTTCTTAGTCAACTGAATCAACGGTGCTGCTATCTTGGAGAAGTCCTGGATAAACTTACGATAATATCCAGCTAATCCCAAGAAACTTCTTACATCTATTGCATTCTTGGGCGTAGGCCAATCCTGTACCGTAGCCACCTTCGCAGGGTCCACGGCAATACCACTCTCTGAAACAACATGACCCAAGAATCTCACTTCCCTTCTCCAAAAATGACACTTAGAGAATTTCGCTTTCAATTGGTGTTTCCTCAACACCTCCATCACTATCCTCAAGTGTCCCTTGTGTTCCTCCTCTGTCCTTGAGTAAACAGATATCATCTACGAACACAAGAACAAACTTATTCAACTGATCTCTGAATACTCGATTCATAAGATCCACAAAATAGGCTGGTGCATTGGTCAACCCAAATGGCATGACCAACCACTCATAAAATCCAGACGGCGTCCTAAATGTCGTTTTTGGAACACTCTCATCCGCTACTCGGAGCTGATGAAATCCTGTCGCGAGGTCCAACTGGGAGAACACTCTTGCTCCTTCCAGTTGATCAAACAAATCATCTATCCGCGGTAGAGGATACTTATTCTTCCTCGTTACCTTATTCAACTCGCGATAGTCCACACACAAACGAAGGGAACCATCTGCCTTAGTGGCAAACACAACTGGAGCTCCCCACTCGGAGACACTCCTAATAAATCCCTTCTTCAAAAGATTGCTGACTTGCACCCCGAGCTCTCGCTGCTCCCTTGGTGCCATACGACGAAGTGGCATCACTATAGGTCTGGCATCTTTCACTAAATCAATACAGAACTCAATCTCTCGGTATGGTGGAAGCCCGGTCACCTCCTCGAAGACGTCCGGATACTGGCCAACCATGGGCACATCTGACATCTCGTCCTGCGGGATGTCGAGGGAATTTACAAAACTAGCCATAACCCCATCACTAGGTAGACTACCAAACACTACCCTCCGCCCATCATCCGCCCTCACTGTCACCAAAAATCCCTCACAGTCTACCACCACCAAGTATCTTTGGAGCCAATCGACTCCCAATATAATGCCATACCCAGTAAAGCCCAAAACAAAGCAATCACAAACAAACATACATCCATGACTCGATAAGACCAAATTCCTGCAAATCATACTAAGGCTAGTCGAACCATCAATCGGGTTCGTCACAACCAATGGTCTATCGACTATCTCGGGTTCCAGTCCCAACCTATCTACCAGGTCACTAGATATGAAGGAACGGGAAGCCCCAGTATCAAACAAAACTCGAACTGGTACATCATAAATAGAAAGCATACCTTGAATAACAACATTCTTTCCTTTCTCCGCCGCAGTTGGGGCATTCGACGAAGAAGGAACAACATCAATAGCATATGCTTTCACAATCTGCTTCTCCTTAAGAGGTTGCGGACACTTATCCTTATGATGTCCCACTTGGCCACAGTTGTAGCACTTCCTTTCCGCTGGCTTGGCTCGACATTCTTTAGCATAATGGCCCTTCTTACCACAGCTGAAGCACCCAACATCCTTCTTGCTCTTTTTCTGGCCACCCTTAGATTGGTCCTGCTTCCTCTTATTCTGAGAGTTATTCTTGCCTCCACCGCCTGCTTGCGGCTTTGGCCCTTCTGCAGATGCAGCCTCAGTCTTTGATTTAGGGTAAAGACACTCTGATCTCAAAGCTTTCCCCACGATCGATTCAAAAGTCTCATCGATGTGATTAATAAGCCTTTCCCCCAAGTATCCATCCAGACCAGTAATGAACTTCTCATTCTTCTATACAGGAGTATCAATGAGAGACAGTCCATACTTCGACAAAGTGTCGAACTCAGCAATATAATCAGAAACTACCCTTCCGTTCTGCTTGAGTTCCAAGAACCTCTTGAACAACACTGACTTCTGGGCAGCTGGAATAAACTTCTTGCTAAAGCGAGCCTTGAACTGATCCCAAGTAACCTGATCTTCTGGAGTAGCTATTCTAATAGCATTCCACCAATTCATCGCTCGCCCTTGCAGCTGACGAGATGCTAGCCTTCTCTTCATTGCATCCTCAAGACCCAAGTCATCGAAGATACGGTCACAGCTATCCATCCAATCCTGAACATCCGTGGCCGACTCCGTTCCATGGAACGACTTTCCACCAAGATTAGTGTAATCCTTGCACAACTTGGCGAAATCGACCCTAGGCGCCTGCACTACTGGGCCAACACCAACTCCGGGATTGGGAACTGCCCCTTGTACTTCTCTAAGCATATCTCTCATGAGGTTAGTAAACATCGCCCTCATGTCAGCGGCATTCCCTTGGTTGGTCCCTCTACCAGCACCCCTCGTGTCTCGGCTCATCGTCAATCTGAAAAGGGAAACGATTAACGACCCCATAGTGGTGCTAGTGCAGTGCGACTTCATTCTTATACTACTAATAGTATATATATACATAGCTTTTGAAAACCAAAGTAATCACAAATACTCGCTCTCATATACGTACTATCTCTCCTTGGTGTCTTTCCCTAGGTTAACTACGCAACATAGAGCTCTGATACCAAGTGTGACGGCCCGCCCCGCACCAACCAACATTTACTCCAAATGTGCGCTGTACACATGTCCAGTTAGCACGGAACGGGTCGTCAGAAGGAAAGGGAGGAAGGAAATGAACATACAAGGAACCTGTAGAATGTCTCACAGCGCATAGAATAAAATATAATAATAACATACTTGACATAAAACAGGAGAGACAGTGCATAAGCTGAAAATCAGTACTAAACATCATAGCAGCGGAAATCCAAAATACAGCTTATTACAACTTTTCAAACTGTCTCAACGCAAAAGCAAGATAAAAGAGGTACACTACTAATGCCCAAGTAGCGACCACCAACGACACAGGGAGAATGTGTGTATATATATCATACGTGGAAGCCTCCTGCCCGCCTCCGAATCAGCTACTCGCGCATCACCAGCTAACATGTCTCTAGTCTACTCGTGTGAGCACCCAGAGTAATAAGAGGAGACATAAAACTCTGGGTCAGACATAAAGTCTGGTATGAGCGATAAGCATCTAAAGTGAACAATAACAGGTAGATTAGAACATACCTGAACCTGGACCTACAACCAAAGAGTTAGCACTACATACTGTACAACACTCTAAGGTACCATATCAAATGGTATAAAGATACGGAGCTGGGGGAGGTGTACATGTCATAATGATGGCGAACAATCAAGCATAGCATCCATCCTCACATCTCTCACTCAGTGCGTAAAGCATACGATATTCACCACTTCGATCACCCAACATACCTTGCTACGATCACTTTGCCCCATGAAGTCATAAATGGCTTCACTGCACTGATAACGTAGCCACAAATCCTTCGCTATGTCCACTTTGCCCCATGGAGTTATTCACCCCATCTGCGCTGGCTCATAGCCTTACCAATCCTTACTATGTCCACTTGCCCCATGGAGTTGTTCACCCCAGCTGCGCTGGCTCATAGTCTTACTACGCATCACCTTGCCCCTCAAGCCATAATGACCCTACTGCGCTGATAACGTAGTCTTGCTACCATCACCTTGCCCCTCAGGTCATAGTGACCCTACTGCACTGATAAGTAGCCCATCATCCAATTTTTAGTGGTGAATCGAAGTTATGAACGTCGACAACTCCTTAGCACACGTCCTGCAGCAAAGTCCAACCATGAAGTGTACTCATTGGTTCCCTACTGGATCCTGAGCTCTAACTTCCCATATTGGACTACCTTTGCATCTCGGGTTATTGGTCAATACTGGGTCGGGTCGGGTTCCTCCTCAAACCATCGGTTCGGGTCGGGTATCCTCCGTCTGTTCGGGTCGGGTCCTCTTCTGGTATGGTTCAGGTCAGGTGTCCCTTCTTGGTTCGGGTCGGGTGTCCCTTCTTGGTTCGGGTCGGGTGTCCCCTTCTGGTACGGTTCAGGCCGGGTGCTTCCCTTCGGGTCGGGTCGGGTGCCATTCCCCCTCCAGTTCATGCTTCCGCTCCGATCCGCCTCCTCATCCTTTACGTGCTTCGATCCGATCCATCCTCTTCTATCCGCTCCGATCCCTACTCCCTAATCCGATCCGATCCCAGTTCAGCTAGCATGGCCTTCCTTTTTGCCACTTTTCCCAAGTGTTGGGTTCCGATCCGATCGAATTCTTTGCTCAGTTCAACATATCTGATCCGAGCCCCCTATCCGATCCGATCTAAACCCTGCACGTTTTCTGAAACTGTTCCAGCGAGTGTTTACGCCATTCGACGGCGTTTTCGACCATTCTAACTATTGAAATCAATCACAAAGCATTTCATACAGTCATAGCAACATGGATAATCAACCACAAACATCAAAACATCAATAGGATAGGTTAAAATGGATCAAACATACCCAAAATCCCATATTTCCCCTTAAGCATGTTTAGGTGAAACTAATGATAGGATTAACAAAACTTAACCAAATTAACCCAAACTCATATCAGAGGTCTAAAACATCATTTAGGAATTTATGAACATTTTTCCTGAATTTTATCATGCTTAAATTCGCTAATTAACACTAATTACCCTTAACTAGCCATAATTAGTGTAAAACTATGCAAATCACTCACCTTAGCCACAAATAAACTAAGATATGAAATAAATCTCTGATTTGATATGAATCCCAATGCTAAACAGCAGCTCCAATGTTGCTTTGGTGTAGATCTTCCTTGATTAGGGATTGCTAAGCTAAATCCTTGACCAAAAGGTGATTTGGAGGTGATTTAAAGGTTGGAGGCCATTTTTAGGCTTCCTTGGTGATAAGTGGAGGCTAGAAAACTGAAATGGAATGATCCTCTATCTCATTTCAGCCTCCCCATAACCCTAATCCCGAAATGGGTTATGGACCTACTCACTAATCACCCGATTTGGCCCGGTTAAGCAGTTTTTCACCCTCCAAACCTTATTTCAGTCATATCTCCCAAACGGTAAGTCCGTTTGGCTATTATGACCACTCTACGGAAAGGTAAACCACCAAACGATTCTAATGGAAGTGGTTTCATGTCAGAATTCTTTTCCAATCAAAAGTTATGGCCAAAACAGTACCAACTAGGGCAAAATGGTCATTTAAAAATCGAAAAAAATCATGAACATGGGAAATGACTCTAATGGATGTTTCCCAAAGTTACATGACCATACGACTTCATACGGGAAAGAAATAAATATTCTACGATCCCCCGATGCGTAGAATGCGGGTCATTACACAGAGCATGAGCGCTGGAGGGATTTGGCACGGTATATTGAACGTGGTACTTTGGCAATTGGGTAGTACCACCTGGTACTTTGGTATTGCGGCTGAACACATGATTCAGCGCAGTTTTACCATGCGCACCACACTGTTTTGAACCTGGTACTGGTACTTTGATCAACAACGTTTAAAAGGGAGATTTTTAAACTAAGTTTTAAATTAAAAACAGTTTAATTTAAAAATAGAAAATAGAGAATAAATAAAGGAAAAATGTTTTCAGAAAATTATTTATTTAATTTATTTATTTTTAATTAAATAAATAATTAGACTTTAAGTAAATATATAAATAAAGGAAAATTCTCATACATCTTTTGTTAACATTTTTATGACATATAAAAATGATGATCAACGTGTAAATTATTTTTGATAATTTAAACTGAGGTAAGGGAGACGTTTATTAAATCAAAGCAACAATAAATAAAATAAGATTGGATCAAGAGAAAGGATTAACTATCGATATTAGATTCAAACGTTTGACCCCGGGTCTTATAAAAAGAAGATTTTTCACTAAAAAGGTTTTAGGCCCGTGCTTCGCATACTGTGTAGCATGATATTGAATAAGGGAGTTAAGCTAATATTTTTCAAAATAAAAATATTAAAGGAATTTGGATTTTTGAAATAGGAATTTAAATAGAATTACTAAATTAGAAACTGACAAGAATTAGTAAGTTGAATGATTTCCCAAGTATCGATCTGATGTTGGTTTCGGCCTTCGGGGTTTATACTTAGGAAGTTGTTCCCTTAATAATTACAGTCAGAGATTGATTGATGTGAAAGAATAGTGATACGTAATTAAGCTATGGAAATGTTTTCCAGTGTCAATAACATATATTTTCTAGACATAGAAAATAAGGAAATATGAATATATATATATATATGAAAATGATTGATCTGTAGAAATTCCAATTGGAAATAAGATTGTTGTTTGCACACATGTTTTCATTTGATAGTTAAATCACCGACTATCAAAGTTTTGACCATTTTAAACGTTGTTAATATGGAGAGAACGGTTGGATTAGTATCCAAAAACCTACTCCGTATTGGCATAAGCATGACAAATCAAATATTCTGAAGAAATTGAAGACGGAGTAAAGTGCAAGGGCTATTGTATAAATCCTAGGTAAAGATTGCATAGGATCGATGTATTGAATAGTGCCTTCGGTTTGTCCAGTCCCAGGACAACTTGTATGGACGAATGTCTGACAGAATATTCCTAACTAATCATGTACATTGATCTTTTCAAACGTAGTTATGTAGTGGTAGAGAAATTCGTTTCTCTTACTTTATACTCATAATATATTTTTGGGAGAGTCAATTAGTGATTGGCGGGTCTTGATAATGCGGCATTCAAAGTAAATCAAAAGAGTGTCAATGGCGGTTTAGCCTCAAGCTTCACAACCGAAAATGACCAAAATCGGGCAGGCAGCATGGCTATGTGGGTCGCACCCATTAGGGTATATTGTCACCATCTAGAGAATATTCATTATTGTTACTTCTTTTCGTTTCTGTATCTTCGGATAACGGTTATGTGGGCCCAACCGTCGGTGATAATATATTCGGTACACTCAAGGGAAATGAGTGGTCGGTCATGTGTGGCCGAGCTGCAAGATGTTCTTGTTGAACTCCAGTGTATCGTTTCTAGAGTACACTGATCGAAAGGTGGTTCCATACCTTGTTATAGTTGGAAATCCATTTTCCCTAAGCGCCAAGCGGTTTTGTTTGTATATTATTAAGTAGAATGTGAGATGCAAACATTCTACTAGATTATAAATTATTTTTGGAAACCCTAGATATTTATCATAATATCTTGTTTAAATATGCAAATTGTTTTTATCTCATAAGGTAAAAAAAAACCTTCCGTATTCATTGCGTGATCTTATGAATCATTGTGGTAAATTTAAACTTGTTTATAAATCGTTTACTCATACCAGTCCATGACTGACCCGGAGTTTATTTTTTTGTGTTTTCCTTAAACTCTTGGGTACTCATAATACTTATTATGAGTAGACAAGTGATCCAGGTCTTGACTTAACTTTTGGAGTAACTAGATGGGAAGGATCTGAAATGTTGGCTTATCTATAATTATGTTATGTATAATTATCCGAATGATGGTTCACCTGTAATGTTATGTATAAATATTCTGCAAGTTAGTGACACAAATGTTAAGTATGTAATTGTGATGACATGTATCCCTATGTATGAAGTACTCTAATGTACTTATGATATGTAATATTTTGGGTTATTATATATTGTCCCAAGTTCCGCTGTGCGATTCTGATGTCTTTTCTTAACTCTATTCTTCTATCTATTTCTTTTCTTATATAATGATACAACTTCCGAGGTGTTTGAAAGTTGGGTCGTTACAGTTGGTATCAGAGCTTAGGTTACCGTATACCTAGGCTTTGGGTGAGTGTTGAGAGAGCGTATTTTAAATTTGGATGTTATTATATATATAATATACATACTTAGGATGGATCGACTTAAGTTTTATATAGATCAAGTATTCTAATATCCGATTGAGTTTTGATGTCAACTTATTATATTCAGGTTAGTAAGTATGACTACCCGTGCACGCAGAGGTCGAGCTAGTGGAACCGCCACTACCAATGGACGTAACACTACTCAGATTCCGGTAGAAACTGTAGAAGAAGTTGCACAAGTTATACCAGTTGCACCAGTTCAACCAAGGGCAAACTTTGCAACGACCTGTAAGGAATATCAAATACTGGGAGGGAAAGTTTTTAAAGGAACAGAATCTTTCATCGAAGTCCAAGCGTGGCTAAGATCTTATGAAAGAATTTTCAAAGGGAAGAATCTGAATGATGAACAGAAACGACTTTTGGCTTCGTGGCAACTACAAGGAGCTGCTGCAATCTGGTGGGACGCACAGACTGCGAACGTTTCTGAGAATGATTATTCCTGGGGATGGTTCAAAGAGGAATTTAAGGCATAATTTTTACCTGCAGCTGGGAAGGCCCGAATGTATCGAGACTTCATCGATCTAAAACAAGGAAACATGTCTATAGTTGAGTATGAGAATAAGTTCAACGCACTCTCTTGTTTTGGCCCAGACCTGATCAATACCTCACTCAAGAAGAACGAAATGTTCATAGCTGGTTTAAAAGAAAATCTGCAAGATAAGGTGGTTGGGCATCTGAAGAGTCCATTCATCGACATAGTCGCCATGGCAATCCGTTATGAGGCACTACGCACGAAGAAGCCAGTAGCAAAGGCACAAACTGGAGAAGCCAGTGGGGAGAATCTTCTAAAGAGGAAACTTAATCCGAACTGGAAGGGCAAGGGAGAGATGGGAGAGAAAGCTAAAGAGCGTTTCAAGAACACCATATGCCACAACTGTAAAGAGAAGGGTCACATTGCTATTTTCTGTAAGAAGCCAGCAGCAGAAAAGCCACAACAACCTCAGCAGGAACCACAGGAATCGGATAACGCTTCTGTCCGACAATATTTATGCTATAAGTGTCATCAGCCTGGACATTTGATCAAGGATTGCCCACTAAAGAAAGAGGGAATACAACAAAAAGTTTATGCCTTAATGGATAAGCCATCTACCTCTGAGGATGTGGAGATGGAAGGAGTTACGGAAGGTACCTTATTCTTTCATAATAAAGTTAGGATTTTAAGATTTGAATAAAATCAGATTTTAGGGAGTCCCGAAAACGAAGAAAACTAATTTAAGAATTAATTAGTATAAAATTTAACGGAGTTAAGTAAAACTGGAACTAGAGATCATTGAATTTGGATTTGAGTAAAAAGAAAATTAGGGGCAGATAAATATATTTGAATGAGTCGATTCAAATTAAAGAAGTATATATGATTTGGAATTTATTTTCCAAATGTAATCATGTTATTTTTGAGATAAGATGAAGTTAAGAAATTAGAACCTAATGGGAGATTGGTTTAGTTGAATAATTTTCTAAGTATCTATCTGATGTTGATTTTGGTCTTCGGGGTAAATACTTAGAGGGTTATTCGATTACCAATCTACGGTTAGGAACTAATGAATGTTGAGAGATAGTAATGCAGTAATGGGAATGTTTTCTAACGGTAGTAACAGATATTTTAGTTATGGAAATAACTGTGATAAATAACAAATGGCTTATGTGTGTTGGTAATTTATGGATATAAGTTTGTAACTTTAAGTATAACTTGAATCTACACGTTAATTACAAATTTCAAGGACGAAATTTTTATAAGGAGGGAAGATTGTAATGACCCGGGATTTCGGACGAAAACTAAAATGTGTAAAACTTTAAAATGAGCAAAACATTGATGACTAAACTTATTGATAAAGGATAATAGTAACGAAGGCGTAGGTAAAACTTAATAACAAGAGTGTAGCTAAACTTAGTGGCAACAACGCTACTAAAGCACTATAGCGAAGCATCACTAAAGCACTGTAGCAAAGCGTAACTAAAGCACCATAGCTAAAGCGTAGCAAAACCTTAACTAGAGAATAATTTGTTTTAAGAAACAAATTTAATAGCAAATAAATAGGATAACTTAGACTTAAGCTTGCACATATCCTAAGCTATTTAGACTTGGCTCATTTGACCATTTTAGACATGAACTCGAGCCACTTCTTTTGCGCAAGAACCTATAGCAAGAACTAGAGAAAAATATGGACATAGCAACACACATTTACACTTGCATTTGCTAAGCTAAATATCCATAGTTTAACACTTTAACTAGCAAGGCCTTATCTCAGCCCATTTGTGCGCAAGAAGCAAATTATCTCAGCTGAAACCAAAGCCTTAAAGTGGATAAAAACTTCATGGTTAAGTCTTGGAATCCAAGGAGATAGTGACAGGTGATTTAGAGTTTAAACACTTAAGTGTTTTAGATATTATTTGCCATGATTCATCAAGTATTTTCGCAGGAACATTAAATGAAAGTGTACTAAGACTTAGGCCATTCTAATTTAAGTTTAATACAAACAATGTGTTGTAAATATTGAGGCCAAGAAAATCCATACGTGAGCTTATAACCATACAAACTTAAGTATATTATATGAGATCATCTAGAAGAAGGACACAAGCATTTAAAGCTTTTGTCAAGGAGCTAAAACCATTGTATGGACATTAATTCTCCACAACAGCCTTGCGCAAGAAAGACAAAGCCAAACTGAGATTTCACCAACATTCTCTCATATATTTTCTGTTGTAAAACCTACGCATATATATTAGATCAGAGAATTAAGGATTTTCCCTATTTAAGTTATAAAATAAAGCATTAAAATAAGCTTTAAGTTTGCCTATAAATAAGCTGTTGTATCTTCACTTTCCTTCACCTGCAAACCGAGCTAAAGAGAAAGGGAAAACTGGAAACAAAATATACACCATCAAACCAACCTGCTAACGTGAGTAAACCTCACTGATTTCATATGTATTTATGCATGCAAGTACTTTCAGAATGCTATGTTTGTTTGGAATATATTTGCTACTGAATATACTTGAACATGCTTGCTGTTGTGAACTGTTTTCTGCTGTAACATCTAGTATGAATGCATAAGTAGATCAAGACCGAATTCATGCACATATACAAGTCCATTTACATGTACACATTGCACTGATTAGCTGAGTTACATGTTTATATCATTGGAAACTCTTAAACATGTATGTGCTGTCAAAATGAATTGCAAACATGAAAACTAACCTGCACTAAATCGAAATCTCAGGGTGATAGGCTGGTGCGCAATTCATAAACATGAATTTAGAAACAAACGTCATGATTTTAAGTGAGTAGATCAAGAGGAAAGTCATTTTAGTCGAAAAGTGGAAAATAGCTAAGTGTTGATCATATACATATTTATAAATCGTATGGTCGGGTATACAGGTGCGCAACAGGGCCTAGAACATAGGAAAAATACAAATACGAGTTCGTAACGTGTATATTTGGAGCTTGAATGAGTTTTTGGGTGTTTTAATCATGTTGGTTGTCTCTAGTTCGAACTCGAACTGCAACACGAAGGGGACGAGGGGGACCACCGCACCAGTGGTGAACGGCGCGCCTGGTCAGTGGCGAGGGGTGGTTGAAGTCGCCAGGGGTCCAGTCGCCAGAAGTGCGAGCGGGAGGAGATTCCTGGATGGGTTTTAAACCGTGTGGACCTGGTACTTTTGGCTGAGATGAAAACATGGGACGGGCACAGGAAAAATGGGGCTGGGCACGGCATTTTGAGGCTTGGCATTTTTCCAAAGTGGTAGTACCACTTGGTACTTGCCAGGGGGCCAAGAGCATGAGCGCTGGAGGGATTTGGCACGGTATTTTGAACGTGGTACTTTGGCAAGGGGGTAGTACCACCTGGTACTTTGGTACTGCGGCTGAACACATGATTCGGTGCATTTTTACCATGCGCACCACACTGTTTTGAACCTGGAACTGGTACTTTGGTCCACAACGTTTAAAAGGGAGATTTTTAAACTAATTTTTAAATTAAAAACAGTTTAATTTAAAAATAGAAAATAGAGAATAAATAAAGGAAAAATGTTTTCGGAAATTTATTTATTTATTTTAATTAAATAATTAGACTTTAAGTAAATATATGAATGAAGGAAAATTCATATACATCTTTTGTTAACATTTTTATGACATATAAAAATGATGATTGACGTGTAAATTATTTTTGATAATTTAAACTGAGGAAAGGGAGATGTTTATTAAATCAAAGCAACAATAAATAAAATAAGATTGGATCAAGAGAAAGGATTAACTATCGATATTAGATTCAAACGTTTGACCCCGGGTCTTATAAAAAGAAGATTTTTCACTAAAAAGGTTTTAGGCCCGTGCTTCGCATACAGTGTAGCTTGATATTGAATAAGGGAGTTAAGCTAATATTTTTCGAAATAAAAATATTAAAGGAATTTGGATTTTTGAAATAGGAATTTAAATAGAATTACTGAAATTAGAAACTGACAAGAATTAGTAAGTTGAATGATTTCCCGAGTATCGATCTGATGTTGGTTTCGGCCTTCGGGGTTTATACTTAGGAAGTTGTTCCCTTAATAATTACAGTCAGAAACTGATTGATGTGAGAGAATAGTGATACATAATTAAGCTATGGAAATGTTTTCCAGTGTCAATAATATATATTTTCTAGACATAGAAAATAAGGAAACATGAATATATATATATATGAAAATGATTGATCAATAGAAATTCCAATTGGAAATAAGATTGTTGTTTGCACACGTGTTTTCATTTGATAGTTAAATCACTGACTATCAAAGTTTTGACCATTTTAAACGTTGTTAATATGGAGAGACCGGTTGGATTATTATCCAAAGAACCACTCCGTATTGGCATAAGCGTGACGAATCAAATATGCTGAAGAAATTGAAGACGGAGTAAACTGCAAGGGCTGTTGTATAAATCCTAGGTAAAGATTGTCTAGGATGGATGTACTGAATAGTGCCTTCGGTTTGTCCAGTCCCAAGACAACTTGTATGGACGAATGTCTGACAGAATATTCCTAACTAATCATGTACATTGATCTTTTCAAACGTAGTTATGTAGTGGTAGAGAAATTCGTTTCTCTTACTTTATACTCATAATATATTTTTGGGAGAGTCAATTAGTGATTGGCGGGTCTTAATAATGTGGCATTCATGGTAAATCAAAAGAGTGGCCAAGTTGCAAGATGTTCTTGTTGAACTCCAGTGTATCGTTTCTAGAGTACACTGATCGAAAGGTGGTTTCATACCTTGTCATAGTTGGAAATCCATTTTCCCTAAGCGCCAAGCAGTTTTGTTTGTATATTATTAAGTAGAATGTGAGATGCAAACATTCTACTAGATTATAAATTATTTGTGGAAACCCTAGACATTTATCATAATATCTGGTTTAAATATGCAAACTGTTTTGATCTCATAAGGTAAAAACCCGTTTCGTATTCACGGCGTGGTCTTATGAATCATTGTGATTTATTTAAACTTGTTTATAAATCATTTACTCATACCAGTCCATGACTGACCCGGAGTTTATTTTTCTGTGTTTTCCTTAAACTCTTGGGTACTCATTATACTTATTATGAGTAGACAAGTGATCCAGGTCTTGACTTAACTTTTGGAGTAGCTGGATGGGAAGGATCTGAAATGTTGGCTTATCTATCATTATATTATGTATAATTATCCGAATGATGGTTCACCTGTAATGTTATGTATAAAAATTCTGTAAGTTAGTCACACAAATGTTAAGTATGTAATTGTGATGACATGTATCCCTATGTATGAAGTACTCTAATGTACTTATGATATGTAATATTTTGGGTTATTATATATTGTCCCAAGTTCCGCTGTGAGATTCTGATGTCTTTTCTTTACTCTATTTTTTTATCTATTTCTTTTCTTATATAATGACACAACTTCCGAGGTGTTCGAAAGTTGGGTCGCTACACTCAAGCTTAGTGATATTGAGGACATAGGAAGATTTGAGTTAGAGTCTAGGGTTCCCCGTGCCACCGCAAAGACCGTGGAGCATGGGATCAATTGACTCTGCAACAAGTCAATTCGCTGAGTCCGAGTTTAATGGGGAGACAACCATATGAAAAGCACCTCGAAAACTGAGTAGAAGATTAGGCTTACTCATCCAGAGCTTTTCTCAGGTAATTATTTTAACCCAATTTCTCATTTTGGTTGCATTATGGTTGTTAGATTGGATGGTAGAAGATGACTGCAACAAAGATGCACAGTGCACTCTTATAGAATTACATGCATATTATGATGTTTTGCATACGTATCGCATCACTTATTGCACCTACATGTTAGGACTGAGCTCATTATTAGCAAGTCTGCAGTTCATGATTACTATGAGCTATGGATGTATATGGATGTTTTTAAATAAAGTGGGTGTACAACATGGTTTCTTAGAGCAAGTTGTGTTCTTCACCCCTTTAAAAGCTTTCAGGACGAAATCTCTAATAAGGGGGAGAATGTAATACCCGTAAAAATATACTTAAGTTAATTTAACATTAAATAAATAATAATAATTTTTAATGGGTTGAAAATGGAACTTTAGACAATTAGGAATTAGGCCACGAAAGTATTGTAGTGGTGCTCGTGGCGAGATTCTGATCCGTTTTCGTATTTTATTTGTTGAAAACGGAGTCCTAACACATAGGATATTAATACATTATTTTGTGCTTATATAGTAGTGTACAAAGTTTAATTTCAAACAAATAAATATACAAACCAGGAAAATATTAATTTGGATAAGCATGAAAAGAATATTTCTTTTGAATTCAAAATTGTGTGCATATATTTATATATAAAGGGGGAGAAGAACAATCAAATTAAGGTAACAAATAAATCAAATCAATCAAAGAATCAATAAAAAGTAATGTACATGAGACGTTGTCTCATGGGCTCGACCCCGGAAAGGGGGGTTGACGGCCCCTCTAGGAGGGGTGTCAACCTCCCTCCTATAGGAGCGGTCGACCACCCTTCTGTAGGGGAGCCTAGTGAAGGTTGTTTTAAAGAGTGACTTATTTATGTTCTACATCAAACAAACCACTTGGATTTAAATAGGACCACAAACCCTCACTCAAAACCCTACAACCATTCATCTCCATGCCTCCTTGTTGTCTTTCTACCATTTATATTTCTAGAAAAAAAGGGTTTAGGTTTTCTTCTATCTCCCTAATCTAATTTTCTCCTCTCTTCTATCTCAGAGAAAATTATCCAAAGCAGTAGTCTTACTTCCCATCTTGGAATCGCCTTCATCGAATGATGAATTGTAGCACCCCGTATTTTCTGTTAACGTTATAGTAACGAATTAAACAATACTTAATTTCAAATGTGAGAATTAAGGGAAACGGGTTACGCCATTGCGTTCGTCTCAGAATTCTGCTTGAGATAGAGTCCGAGTTTGCGTGAATTGGACTTCGTATGAAGAAGTTATGGCCTCCAGAAGTTTCAGAAATTCAAATAAATTCAAACAGCTCAAGCCAGAATTCAAAATTCAAATGGAAGCCAGAAGCGGGCAAATTCCCGCCCAAGCAGGTCGACCAGGGGGTCGACCCTAGTGTCAACCTCCCCCCTAGGGGTTGACCTTAGGGTCGACCAGGGGGTCGACCTATCCCCCTGACAGATCCAAAATTTGAACGACTGATGACTTGATTTTGAGTCACTTGGGAAACTGAGGACAAAATACGTGCAGCCTACCCTTTTCTTTTTGAGGGTACATCTTTGATCTCTCTTTCCTTAAGTTTATGCTCGTATCTATCTTTTTAGGTGTATCTCCTAACCTTTATCCATAGGTAGAAACCTTTTTGGATGTAAACATTTAATTGAAACATGTTACAGTTGATGGTTGCAAGTGGTTGTTAGTGGTTGCTCATGGATGCATATATACACACATTAGGTATTAGATCGACTTAGTCACTTTCATATTGCATATATGTATTTGTATATAGATTGAAACTTGATGTGTTAGCATATGGACGTTGCATTTGTATGAATAGTTGTGCACTCATGTAGGAAATTTTAAGTAGGAAAAATTGCATACATAATGGACTCATGGCACTGACATAATTTTCATTAAGGAGGTCAACTGAATCAGTAGACCGCCTGATTTTGCATTAAATAAGGACATGTACACACACTATGCATATGATCATGAAGCATTAGAAACCTTTTAAGGACAATGGACACCTGTGTTTGATGGTTGAGTAGATGGGTGATTGGATGGTAGGATATAAGTTCTTCTCTACTTGAAGATTTCGGGGACGAAATCCTAAAAGGAGGGGAGAATGTGACACCCCGTATTTTTTTGTTAACGTTATAGTAACGAATTAAACAATACTTAATTTCAAATGTGAGAATTAAGGGAAACAGGTTACGCCATTGCGTTCTTCTCGAAATTCTGCTTGAGATAAAGTCCGAGTTTGCGTGAATTGGACTTCGTATGAAGAAGTTATGACCTCCAGAAGTTTCAGAAATTCAAATAAATTTAAACAGCTCAAGCCAGAATTCAAAATTCAAACGGAAGCCAGAAGCGGGCAAATTCCCGCCCAGGCAGGTCGACCCTAGTGTCGACCTCCCCCCTAGGGGTCGACCTAGCCCCCGACCAGATCCAAAATTTGAACGAATGATGACTTGACGCTGAGTCACTAGGGTTTCTGGATGGTCCTGATCTGGTCTGAATGGCTGTGATTAACTCTGAGTTCATCCAACAGCTAAAATTAAATTGAAATTCTATATAAATAACTCAATACTCAACCTAAAATTCACACAAAAATGATTTTGGAACTGTCATGCCGTCAGTAGAGGACTTGGAGTAGCCGTCACCGTTTCCAATTCAAAAACGAGTTAAAAGATTAAATCAAATAAAAAAACTAATCTAATTCAACGATCTTCATCAAAGGCGCGCATCTCCAATTTCAGAATTCAGATTTCAGAATTCAAGAATTCCTTTTAGTTTGTAAGTTGGTTATTAAGCAGATTTAAACGTTCTTTTTAAATGAAATCTTGGCATGTTGTAATGCGAATGTGGAATGATGCTTATGTATGAGATAATGAAATTTGATTCTAATGTGTCTTAAATTACTGTTGTGATTGATCATGCCTATATGTTTGTGGTGATGAACATACTATATTGTATGTATTGGGATCTATTATGATTGAGTAATGAGATTATTATGCCAACAAAATGGTGAAACATGTCATGTTGTAATTTGGTGGTTATTTGCAAGTTTATGATCTAAATCATGCTTACATGTTAGATTTACATACATGAATATTTAAAACTATGTTAAGTTGAATCTATTTATGTTGCAAGATTGGATTTGACACCTCTCTTATGTTTTAACACATAAGTTATCATGCTAAGTTATGATGTACATATGATTATGACACCTCTCTTATGTTTTAACACATAAGTTATCATGCTAAGTTGTGATGTAAATATGATTATGATACCTCCCTTATGTTATCATGCTAAGTTGTTGTTGTAAATTTGATTATGGTAGTTCTCTTATGTTGTAACACACATAAGTCATCATGTTAAGTTGCGATCTACGGGGGTAACGATGGGAAAACACTATAATGCATGGCATAGGTTTGTTCATAAAATGGTATATTTGATATACCATTTATTATGAGCAATAATTGATAGGATAATTATGATATGAGTAAATTAAAATTAATGTACATAAAGAATTGGACATATATGGAAAATATTTGAATTTAGAAAAGACGAATGTGCCTAACCCGAGGTTAGACTGAGTTGTGGTGTAAACCTACCCAGAACCGACCGGCATATCTAGTGACCACAACAAGACCTGTCTAATGTGGGTGGTTAGTGCATCAAGCCCAAAAAGGACCCGAGGTTAGACTGAGTTGTGGTGTAAACCTGCCCGGAACCGACCGGCAAATCCAGTGACCACAACAAGACCTGTCTAATGTGAGCGGTTGGTGCTTTAATAAATAAATTAAAGCTAAGTCAGGATTGGTAGGGTTAAGTCAATTAGGGAAACACTTAACCGATTCAACATGTTAACTAAACTGATGGGTGAGGTTAGGTAAACTTGGACATTTAACCAGATAAACATGTTGACTAGAAAAACCTAGTAACGGGGACCTATTTCAGCAGTAACCCACATAGATGTATCATGGTACCCTGAACTAGGTAGGGTGGGGCACGATTACTGAGCTGATTATAAGCGGTCAAAACGTCGGCGGTTGATGCGTCAGTGTAGGTTCCAACGGAGTACGGGCGTGCACGTACTCTGGAGTGGAAAAAGCAGGCACTGAGCATCAGTAGTGTACACCGTGCATCTTGAAACGTGTCGGGTTGCCACGAGTGGAACTGATACACCCCATGGTGGGACCAGCACATGTAGTTATAGTCAAGCGGGGCCGAATGACACAGGACATGAATGCATGCGAGTAGGAGCCGACCTTTAAGGGGATCGTTTGTTATGAACACGTGGGGCTGGTTGAACCAATGGTTAGTAGGTGCAAAGGCCTTAGTAATGGGTGCGATCACATGTTCAACTTATCTTATATTAGGATATTGTCATATATTCCTTTATCACTGTCATGATCCCTTTTCCTTGTTTAAATACTAGTAATCACTTAACTTACCAAACTTATTGTCTGGCCCGTTTTCTTTCGTCTTTTTTTTTCTTTTTCCCCCCTTAGGTCCACAGGGAGGGAAGACTCCAGCTTAGTCAGACTCTTTGCAAGCTTCAAGAAAGTAGATGTATGATTGGGACTCCTTTACCTTGGCTATGGCTTTTGGATACTATGCTTAGGGATTTATGCAGTTTTATTTATGGTTTACGTTTCTTTATTAAATAATCAAGACAGAAATTATGATGTAATGTTTTGGAAGTATTTTGAGACAAATTGTTGTAATGCTTTTGTATTGAACCACGTATGCAATAAATGTTTGATTTCCGCTGCTTAAATTAATATGTCTTGTGAATTTTTCTGTGTCTTGTACCTATAACCCTCCACCAAAGTTAAGGCATTCCCTTTGTGAGTGACCTTAACGGAGGTGGGGTGTTTCACTTGGTATCAGAGCCAGGTTTGCAATATTAGATAAGAATTTTTGAAAACTATTTTCAAAAGAAATATAAAGGAGCATTTTATAAGAAAAAGTGTTATTTTATTTTAAAGGCATAATCCCCTAAAGCGATATGCCCTATCATTCTATCCTTTGTTTTAAATCTCTTCCTTTTCGTTTCAGCATGTCTGGGAATCTTAACCTTCCAGAGGGTATGGCAATACCTGGTTGGTTCAGGAGGTACTTAGAGGCTAGGGCCAACAATGCGGGCCCAGCAGATATTCTTCCTCCAACTGCAGTAGTTCCTCCTCCTCCTCCTCCTTCGCGTGCAAATGCTTTTTCAAAGATTTGTAGAGACTTTAGGGCCATGGGTGGAAAGGATTTCAAGGGAACTGAATCATTCGTAGAAGTTAGGAATTGGCTAAAAGAAATTGAGGATCTATTCGATATCTTCGAGGTGGATGATAGATAGAAAATACAGTTGGCAGTGTGGTTGCTCAGAGACGAAGCTTCCTATTGGTGGGAAGTCATTAACGCTGAAAGACCAGTTGAAACATGGGTAGATTTCAGAATGAGGTTTGAGATGAAATTCCTCTCACAAGCGGAGCGAAGTTTATAGCTGGAAAAGTTCTTATCCCTGAAGCAAGGAAGTATGACGGTCAAGGAGTACGTCAACCAATTCAATCAGCTGGCCCTCTTTGGACTGGACTTAGTGAATACTCCCCATAAGAAGGCTCTCCGTTTTGTCAAGGGGTTGAATGAGCCACTTCACAGCCTGGCTATGACCCATGTACCTAAGGGGGCTACGTACGAGAGGTTAGTGGACATGGCGCTCTTACATGAGGAAGACAAGGGCAAGAAAGAGGCAAAAGCAGAAGTGCCTCAAGACAAGAAGGTGGAAGGGTCACAGAACAAGAACACTGATTCAAAGAAAGGCGGGAAGAACAACAAACCCCGTGATAAGAGAAAGTGTAATTTCTGCGGCATTCCGGGACATCTGGTCAAAGACTGCAGGAAGAAGAAAAGGAAGATGGGTGGCTGTTTCCACTGTGGTGAGACGGGACACATGGCTAAGGACTTCCCAAGAAAGCAAGGGCAGAGAGCTGGACCTTCATTTAGAGGATAAGTTCACGCTCTCATGGCACCTCCGCAAGAATGAGGTAGAAATATTTATGTCGAAAGTTTAGTCTATCTTTTTGATCATCCTGTTCGTACATTATTTGATTCTGGCGCATCGCACTCATTTGTATCTACCGATTTAGTTGAGTCTCTGCACCTAGACACTAGTTTAGTAGAGGACCCTTGGTTGTTTCCAGTCCAATTGGGGGCTCAGCTTATTTGTTAATGGTTTGTTTGGATTTGAAAATATCTATCTTAAGCATTGAGTTTAGATGCAATGCCTATGTTTTGGGCTTCACGGGCTATGGATTGATTCTATGTATAGATTGGCTATCCAGTAATGGTGCCATCCTCGACTGTGAAAAAAGGGTGGTTAGACTCCTGACTCGCCTTAGTAACACTCTTGAAATTTCTTGCAATCCCCTGAACTATGTTATGCTAAGTTATTTAAAATCTCTTGATGCATCTGTTGAGGACTTGCAGTCTGTAAAGGTAGTCCGTGAATATTCCAATGTGTTTGAAGAGGTAAAGGGTTTACCCCCGAAGTGGGAAATAGACTTCCGCATATACCTCGTTGACAATGCAAAACCCGTTTCCTTACCCGTTAGGCACATGGTCCCAAGGGAGCGGAAAGAGCTCAGCAAGCAAATTAAAGAGCTCCTAGAAAAGGGGTTTATAAGGCGGAGTATTTCTGAATGGGGTGCTCAAGTAGTGTTCGCAACTAAAGCGGACGGTTCACTTCGCCTGTGTGTTGATTATAGGGAGCTAAACAAGCTGACCAAGAAGAATAGGCACCCACTCCCGAGAATAGATGATTTGTTCGATATGCTTGTAGGTGCATCGGTTTTATCCCAATTAGATTTAGCTACCGGGTTTCATCAGCTAAGAGTGGCTGAAGATAGCATTGATAAGACACCGTTCAGAACTCCGGATGGTTTCTACGAGTGGCTTGTCATGCCTTTCGGCTTGACAAATGCACCTGCTTACTTCGTTGATTTAATGAGCAGGGTTTTCCGAGAGTTCCTCAATAAGTTTGTAGTGGTCTTCGTAGACGATATTTTGATCTTCTCAAAGAATGAGGAAGAGCATGCTCAGCATCTAAAGGAAGTCATGGATACTCTCCGGGCACATCAGTTGAAAGCCAAATTCTCCAAATGTCATTTCTGGAGAGAAGAAGTTTGGTTCCTTGGACATGTGGTGTCCAAAGAGGGGTTAGCCGTGGACCCCACAAAAGTGGTTGCTGTGCAAGATTGGAAGGTTCCTCGAAACGCAACCGAAGTCCGAAGCTTTCTCAGGCTAGCAGGCTTTTATCGAAAGTTCATCAAAGATTTTGCAAAAATCTCAGCTCCACTCACAAGGTTGACAAAGAAGAACCTAGTTTTCAATTGGGACTTGGATTACGATATTGCTTTCCAACGCTTGAAAAGGGCTCTGACAACAGCCCCAGTTCTGACATTGCCTGATGGAAGAAAGTTGTTTACAGTATACACAGATGCATGCGGAATGGGACTAGGCGTGGTTCTGATGCAAGAAGGGAAGGTAGTAGCTTATGGTGGAAGACAGTTGAAAGTACATGAGAAAAACTACCCAACCCACGACCTAGAGTTGGCAGCCATCGTTTTTGAGCTTAAGTCTTGGCGCCATTATCTCCTAGGTGAGAAATTTGAATCGTATACTGACCATAAATCGTTGAAATACCTTTTCTTGCAGAAAGATCTCAACTTGAGGCAACAGAGATGGATGGAGTTTCTTGCTTCATACGATTTTGAGATTTCCTATACTCCTGGCAAGGGCAATGCCGTAGGAGATGCCTTGAGTAGAAAGAAACTAACCTTAAGTCCTCTCTTTGTAGAAAGGCAAAACTTGAAGTACATAGCCAACTTTGACTTTAGGCCCTCCTCTGAATTTGTACCTGGCCTATTAGCAACATTGGATGTACGGCCTACGCTTCTCGACTCAATAGGGGCCACGCAACATGAAGACCCTCAGCTAGTTGATATAATAGATAAGCTGATTAGGGGTGAGACTTCGAGTTACCTCAATAGATACTCCATCGAAGATAAGGGATGGTTGAGACGGGATGGAAGACTATGCGTCCCACGAGCAAGAGAATTGGTGGAGAAGGTTCTTGAGGAGGCACACCATTCCAAGTTAACCATACACCCCAGTGGAGACAAAATGTACAAGGACATAAAAAGGGTTTTCTTTTGGAGTGGCATGAAAAGAGATGTAGTTGAATTCGTCTCCAAGTGCATGATATGCCAGCAAGTCAAAGCGGAAAAAAAGAAGCCTGGAGGTTTGCTTCATCCTTTGGATGTCCCACAGTGGAAATGGGATAGCATTTCAATGGACTTTGTTGATGGGTTGCCTAGGTCAAGAAGGGGCAACACCAGTATTTAGGTAATAGTGGACAGGCTCACAAAAAGCACCCACTTTATACCAGTCAAGAGTAGAAGGACTGCCTCATCTCTAGCATCCATATATCTTAAGGAGATAGTTCGACTCCATGGGATACCCTCCATCATAGTGAGTGATCGAGATCCTATCTTCACAAGCGAGTTTTGGAAGAGTTTACAAGAGGCTGTAGGCACACAGTTATGCCTAAGCACGACCTATCACCCCCAAACCGATGGCCAGACGGAAAGAGTCAACAGAGTATTAGAAGACCTCTTGAGACTATGCATTCTTGACTTCGGAGGTACATCACTACACCATAATGGCCATTTAGTAACCCTTTTTTTTCCAATTGTCAACACTTATTTCTGTTGCCGTGTAATAACCAAAATAAGCGTTGCAATGTTCTAGAAGTGTTACCAAAAATACATTAATTCAAATTTGTTTATTGCCAACGCTTATTCGTGTTGGCAAGGATGATTTGTTGGGGTAAAAAAGTAAACTTACATCCTTATACCCTATTTTCCTTATCTTTTGTTTTGGCCAACGCTTTGGTAGATGGCGGCCGCAAAATCCTTATACCCTATTTCTCTCAAATCGAGCTGACGGAAAAAAAAAAATTTAAAATCGAATCGAAATCTGCTCTTCTCCAATCGAAGAATCTTCTCTAATCCGCTCTTCTCCAATCGACTCTTCTCCAATCGAAGAATCTTCTCCAATCCTCTTTCCTCTATCCGCAAATCGAATTCAATTTTAGGGATCTTGCGTTCAACTCAGATTCAGGTAAATTTGTATTTCATTCTTTTGTAGAAAGTCGTGATTGTTTATAGAGATAATCGCTTTGAGTCGAATGCTTGTCTATTGTAGTTCTTGCGCTATACATACTAATTTGAGACTGTGTCGTGCTTTTGAGACTTCATCCATTTACAGCGTATGGTGATGTTTTTAAGATAACAAAGTAATACATAAGTAGGTTGGATAGTTACTTATGATTGCATGAATAAATCAAACGTGAAAAATGTTAGCTCAAGTCGTAATGCTTGAAAACAATTACTTGCTGGCTACTAATAAGTAATGCAATTTTTTTTAAACATAACTGTGCATGAAAGAGAATGCAAACAGTTCAAAGCAGCACACAACAAATGAAATAACCAATAACAAAAACTTGATATTTCTATGCACAGATTTGAATGGTGAAATGCAAGAATGCAAGAATGTTACAAATGAAATAACTGATCTGAAATATAAGAAATGTAAGAATGCTAGAGATGTAAGAATTGCAGGAACTTGAAAATGTTGATAAATGAACAATGCATAGTTTATCATAATTTGAATCTTCAGTTTAAATATTATTACGTGAATAACATGATATCCAGTATTGCTGTACAGAAGTAGGTACCACTCATTAGTGAATACCCTGAAACAACAAAATAATATTGCTCTGATCACTTTTGTTGAGTAAAATAGAATGGAAGCCTTTAGCACTGTTCCAGTTTCTTCCGATCTTACTCTTATGTACGTAAATCGTAAATCAATTGGACATGAAGCTATGATTTTTTGTGTAGTATCATTTAATGTAGTAGTGTTGGACCTCTTCTGCGGGCTTATATGTAATATCAGTAGTCCCGATACAATTTCAAAGTGTATATAACATCAATGTAATGTCCAAATTTGTTATGAAACACTTTTATATCAAGAGTAGATCGATCTAATAGTATCTTTAAACATTAACTCAACAGTTTTTATGATTTCATGAAAATAAGATGTAAAACAAAGACAGAAATGCAAAAAAATTGACAAAAACAAAGTGAATAAAATGCACAAAATCAATATACACAGAATTAGTTCCATGTTGACTAGTTTCTAATATTAGTGAACCAATGCGATTTGTTGATTCAAACCACTGTACAAATAGTAAAACCATAAAATCATATTTTATTTTATTTAGTGATCAAATGATTATTCAAACCGCTATAAAAAATATAAACCTTTAGTGATCAAATGGAAAAAACCATTATGACAGTTTTTAGGACAATACTCCTTCATAAAAGTTGTATAATATATGCAATGGTTATGCAAATAATTGTGTATGTACTCGGACGAAGTGTCAAGTTGTCACGGCACAGCAAAAACTGAGCCTGTGGCTCAGTTTTTCTGAGCCATAAGGCTCAGTTTTGCTGAGCTCTGTGGCTCAGCAAAACTGAGCCACGGCACAGCAAAAACTGAGCCTGTGGCTCAGTTTTTCTGAGCCATAAGGCTCAGTTTTGCTGAGCTCTGTGGCTCAGCAAAACTGAGCCACGGCTCAGCAAAAACTGAGCCTATGGCTCAGTTTTTCTGAGCCATAAGACTGAGTTTTTGCTGAGCCTGTGGCTCAGTTTTTGCTGAGCCTTAAGGCTCAGTTTTTTTGAGACCAAACAATTGCTTAAAATTTTAAATGTATAGCGACAAGGAAAAGGTATTTACCTGATAAGGAATGAAGATAAAATCGCATAAAAAATAATATACTTTCAAACAATTGCTTAAAATTTTAAAGTATGAAATGGCATTTTTGGTCATGAATATTAGTAGTGGGTATATATCGTTTTAACCATTCGGTAATACATGCTAGATTAAACAAAACAAAACAAAATGCAATGTATTTGATTTTTTCTTTAACGAGAACCAACTTAAAATGAATCGAGAGGAAGGGGGAAATGTATAATTCGAAGAATAAATTAAAACACTTTTACTGGCAATTCCACCACAAACTTGATTCCGAAATGGTCTTTTTATGATTAGAAAACCGCTGAATTATAATATTAAAAAAATAACTATAAGCATAAGGCATACAGTCGAACTCATTATTTTTAAACAAGGATTAATAGCTGTACATTCGCTTGTTCATAAGCAAGCATTAACAGCTATACAAATTAGTTCCATGTTGACTAGTTTCTAATATTAGTTAACCAATGCGATTTGTTGATTCAAACCACTGTACAAATAGTAAAACCATAAAATCATATTTTATTTTATTTAGTGATCAAATGATTATTCAAACCACTATAAAAAATATAAACCTTTAGTGATCAAATGGAAAAAACCATTATGACAGTTTTTAGGACAATACTCCTTCATAAAAGTTGTATAATATCTGCAATGGTTATGCAAATAATTGTGTATGTACTCGGACGAAGTGTCAAGTTGTCACGGCACAGCAAAAACTGAGCCTGTGGCTCAGTTTTTCTGAGCCATAAGGCTCAGTTTTGCTGAGCTCTGTGGCTCAGCAAAAACTGAGCCTTACGGCTCAGTTTTTGCTGAGCCTAAGGCTCAGCAAAACTGAGCCACGGCACAGCAAAAACTGAGCCTGTGGCTCAGTTTTTCTGAGCCATAAGGCTCAGTTTTGCTGAGCTCTGTGGCTCAGCAAAACTGAGCCACGGCTCAGCAAAAACTGAGCCTATGGCTCAGTTTTTCTGAGCCATAAGACTGAGTTTTTGCTGAGCCCGTGGCTCAGTTTTTGCTGAGCCTTAAGGCTCAGTTTTTTTGAGACCAAACAATTGCTTAAAATTTTAAATGTATAGCGACAAGGAAAAGGTATTTACCTGATAAGGAATGAAGATAAAATCGCATAAAAAATAATATACTTTCAAACAATTGCTTAAAATTTTAAAGTATGAAATGGCATTTTTGGTCATGAATATTAGTAGTGGGTATATATCGTTTTAACCATTCGGTAATACATGCTAGATTAAACAAAACAAAACAAAATGCAATGTATTTGATTTTTTCTTTAACGAGAACCAACTTAAAATGAATCGAGAGGAAGGGGGAAATGTATAATTCGAAGAATAAATTAAAACACTTTTACTGGCAATTCCACCACAAACTTGATTCCGAAATGGTCTTTTTATGATTAGAAAACCGCTGAATTATAATATTAAAAAAATAACTATAAGCATAAGGCATACAGTCGAACTCATTATTTTTAAACAAGGATAAATAGCTGTACATTCGCTTGTTCATAAGCAAGCATTAACAGCTATACAAATTAGTTCCATGTTGACTAGTTTCTAATATTAGTTAACCAATGCGATTTGTTGATTCAAACCACTGTACAAATAGTAAAACCATAAAATCATATTTTATTTTATTTAGTGATCAAATGATTATTCAAACCACTATAAAAAATATAAACCTTTAGTGATCAATTGGAAAAAACCATTATGACAGTTTTTAGGACAATACTCCTTCATAAAAGTTGTATAATATCTGCAATGGTTATGCAAATAATTGTGTATGTACTCGGACGAAGTGTCAAGTTGTCACGGCACAGCAAAAACTGAGCCTATGGCTCAGTTTTTCTGAGCCATAAGGCTCAGTTTTGCTGAGCTCTGTGGCTCAGCAAAACTGAGCCACGGCACAGCAAAAACTGAGCCTGTGGCTCAGTTTTTCTGAGCCATAAGGCTCAGTTTTGCTGAGCTCTGTGGCTCAGCAAAACTGAGCCACGGCTCAGCAAAAACTGAGCCTATGGCTCAGTTTTTCTGAGCCACGGCACAGCAAAAACTGAGCCTGTGGCTCAGTTTTTCTGAGCCATAAGACTGAGTTTTTGCTGAGCCTGTGGCTCAGTTTTTGTTGAGCCTTAAGGCTCAGTTTTTTTGAGACCAAACAATTGCTTAAAATTTTAAATGTATAGCGACAAGGAAAAGGTATTTACCTGATAAGGAATGAAGATAAAATCGCATAAAAAATAATATACTTTCAAACAATTGCTTAAAATTTTAAAGTATGAAATGGCATTTTTGGTCATGAATATTAGTAGTGGGTATATATCGTTTTAACCATTCGGTAATACATGCTAGATACTCAATGCTCATCTGCTTATTTGCAGCTGGTGGATTTATGTCTAACTCAAGTTCAAGAGAGTGGATTAAAAGTCCATATAGAAATACTGAAGAATATAAGCAAGGCATTCGAGACTTCATTAGTTTTGTGAAGAATCACTCATCTCGCGATGTTGAAATTTGCACCTGCCCTTGTATCAAATGCAAGAACTCTAAGAAGCTCTCACTAGAAAGCGTTGAGAAACACTTAATCATTCATGGTATGATTAAAACATATAATATGTGGTTTTTCCATGGAGAGATGAGCAAAAATAACACAGGGATGAATCATACAAAAAATATTATTTCAGATCCCTATATCCAAGATCAAATTCAAACCGACCATTGTGTAGAGGGGGCTCTTAGAAATCTCATAGACGATGCTTTTGGAGTGCATAATATGCCACGAGCTAGCGGTGAAGAGGAAGTTCTACAGACAAATACAGATAATTATCATTCTTACTTTGGAGAGAAGCACAAAAAATACGCAGACAAAGCAAATGAAAAACTTTATTCTTCTTGCGAAGAGGGGATTACAACATTAGGTGTAATTGTTGAGCTTCAGAACCTTAAAAAAGAATTTAACTGGTCGGGAAATAGTGTGACCAAGTTGTTGAAGCGATTAAAACGTTGGCTTCCAAAAGAAAATAATTTACCTGACAAGTATCCCACGATGAAGAAAATAATAAAGGATTTGGGAATGGAGGTGAAGCATATACACGCTTGTGTCAATGATTGTGTATTATTTTGGAAAGAAAATGTTGATGCGAAAGAATGTCCTGTGTGCCATAAAACAAGGTACAAAACTAAAAAAACAGTGTTAGGGGAGGTCAAGTTACGAAAGAACCAAGAAAAGTTTTAAGATACTTTCCTATAAGTCCAAGATTAAGTAGATTGTACACGATACCATGGATAGCTCGTAAAATGCAATGGCACAAGAAAGCTACACCATCTTGGAATTCCATGCGACATCCTATAGATTCAGCTGAATGGAGATCAATCAAAAGTCGGTGGCCAGAATTTGCTATTGAAGGACGCACTACCTATAGATTCAGCATGTGGCCAGAATTTGCTATGCGACATCCTATAGATTCAGCATGTGGCTCAGCAAAACTGAGCCTTACGGCTCAGTTTTTGCTGAGCCTAAGGCTCGGCAAGATTGAGCCACGGCTCAGCAAAAACTGAGCTTGTGGCTCAGTTTTTCTGAGCCATAAGGCTCAGTTTTGCCGAGCCTATGGCTCAGCAAAACTGAGCCTTACGGCTCAGTTTTTGCCGAGCCTATGGCTTAGCAAAACTGAGCCTTACGGCTCAGCAAAAACTGAGCCTGTGGCTCAGTCTTTTTGAGCCATAAGGCTCAGTTTTTGCTGAGCCTGTGGCTCAGCAACACTCAGCCACGGCTCAGCAAAAACTGAGCCTGTGGCTCAGTTTTTCTGAGCCATAAGGCTCAGTTTTTCTGAGCCATAAGGCTCAGTTTTGCCGAGCCTATGGCTCAGCAAAACTGAGCCTTACGGCTCAGGTTTTGCCGAGCCTATGGCTCAGCAAGACTGAGCCACGGCTCAGCAAAAACTGAGCCTGTGGCTCAGTTTTTTTGAGCCATAAGGCTCAGTTTTTGCTGAGCCTGTGGCTCAGCAACACTGAGCCACGGATCAGCAAAAACTGAGCCTGTAGCTCAGTTTTTCTGAGCCACAAGGCTCAGTTTTGCTGAGCCTATGGCTCAGCAAGACTGTGCCACGGCTCAGCAAAAACTGAGCCTGTGGCTCAGCAAAAACTGAGTCTGCAAGCAAAATCGTGTTTTTCTGTTTTTCTGTTATATTATATTGTGCGATATATAAACTCGTGTTTTTCTGTTTTTAACATGAAACTGAAATTTTCAATTTAATGTGATATTCAATTAATGCAGGCACTTCTAGAGGCAGCGGAAGAAAAGAGAAAATTGGATGGTAGTTCTAGTGGCACAGTAGATGATCTTAATAATGATCCAATTGCAGAAGTTTTTGGTTCCGACATGAAGAAAAATTATTGTCGAGCAATTAGTTCTACTTCTTCTATAAAACAAGTAAAGGTGGCTCGAGCTGTAAAAGCTATAGCAGATAAAAAACAAGCCGTGGATTTGTCCGTTCGGAAATTGGAGATAGAAAGGCAAGTAGCTACTCAAGTTAATAACGCCATCAATTCAATTACTTCAACTTTTATGAAATTTATACCTAATTTGCAAGAAAAAATTGTTGCAAGTCCTTCCACTACTCCTCATACAGAAGGTGCTTCTAATTTAAGGGATCCTCCTATAAACAATAATGTAACCGTTACTCCAAATGTGTCACTTAATGATCTTCATTCTTCTACAATGGAAAAGAAATACGTAATGCTATTGTCAAATGATCTAGAGAAGGAGGTAGCAAGAGGTTATCTTGGAACACAAACAATTTGTCATTTTAGGAAAGTGGTACCGAATATAGAGAAAGTAATTTGGGTTGTTGAAGTTCTTGAACCGGATGCACCAATTTATGATGGTCCTCAAAATGGAATGTACAAGTTATGCGAATTTTCAGATGGAGGCTTCGTTATATGGCCAGAGTTTCGTATTCGGTATTTGTAGGATCTTATTTATGTATTGAATTTAGCAAACTAATTATGTATTGAGTTTGACATCTTAATTATGTATTGTGTTTGTTTATTGTTAACTGATATTCTATGTCGCTATGTGATTATGAATGTTATTTATAAGTATGCATTGAGTTTAATATTAGTTTTTGATTCATATTAAATATCATCTATATTATCATCATGTTGGTTATTAATTGACTATTAATGTTAGAATATGCGACTTTTTAATATATATTTCTGTTATTATTGAAATTTATATTTTTTGTGAATTAAAATTTTGTAACAAGTATAGGCGTTGCAAACAAATATATTGCAACATGTATAAGCGTCGCAAACATAATTACTACAACGCTTATAAGTGTTGGTAAAGGAAATATACCAACGCTTATAAGCGTTGCGACTTAAAATATACCAACACTTATAAGCGTTGGCACAGAAAATATACCAACGCTTATAAGCGTTGCTACTACATTGCCACGCCCCCGTAGCAACACTAATAAGTGTTGCGAAAATTGTTTGCGACGGTTATACTCGTTGGCAATCACCTGTTTTGGTGTAGTGCATGGGAGGATCACTTGCCTTTGGTGGAATTTGCTTACAACAATAGCTACCAAGCCAACATAGGCATGGCGCCCTTCGAAGCTTTATATGGAAGACCGTGCAGGTCACCATCTTGCTGGTGGGAGTCCACAGACAAGCTCATACTTGGGCCAGACATTATCAGAGAAACCTCAGAGAAAGTAGACTTGATACGGAGAAGAATGAAGACTGCCCAAGATAGACAGAAGTCCTACGCAGACAAAAGAATAACTGACCTTGAGTTCAAAGTTGGAGACAAGGTGTTCCTTAAAGTTTCTCCTTTGAGGAATGTCATTCGCTTTGGGTCCGCAAGGAAGTTAGCACCAAGATTTGTAGGGTCGTTCCCTATCATCGAGAAGGTTGGAAAGATGGCTTATAGGGTACAGCTGCCCGAAAGATTGGCTGGGATTCATAATGTCTTTCATGTCTCTCACCTGCGGAAGTGCTTACACGAATCTGCGTAAGTAGTGGAACCAAGCATGCTAGAGGAAGTAGAAATTGAATGAGAAGCAAATGTGAGGAGAGTTCCAACCCGTATCTTGGGAACAGAAGTAAAAAAGCTACGCAACCGTGAAGTTAATCTTATCAAAGTTCAATGGAACGACACCGAGGAAGATGCGACTTGGGAAACTGAGGACAAAATACGTGCAGCCTACCCTTTTCTTTTTGAGGGTACATCTTTGATCTCTCTTTCCTTAAGTTTATGCTCGTATCTATATTTTTAGGTGTTTCTCCTAACCTTTATCCATAGGTAGAAACCTTTTTGGATGTAAACATGTAATTGAAACATGTTATGATTGATGGTTGCAAGTGGTTGCTAGTGGTTGCTCGTGGATGCATATACACACACATTAGGTATTAGATCGGCTCAGTCACTTTCATATTGCGTATGCATATATGTATTTGTATATGGATTGAAACTTGATGTGTTAGCATATGGACGTTGCATTTGTATGAATAGTTGTGCACTCATGTAGGAAATTTTAAGTAGGAAAAATTGCATACATAATGGACTCATGGCACTGACATAATTTGCATTAAGGAGGTCAACTAAATCAGTAGACCGCCTGATTTTGCATTAGATAAGGACATGTACACACACTATGCATATGATCATGAAGCATTAGAAATCTTTTAAGGACAATGGACGCCTGTGTTTGATGGTTGAGTAGATGGGTGATTGGATGGTAGGATATAAGTTCTTCTCTACTTGAAGATTTCGGGGACGAAATCCTAAAAGGAGGGGAGAATGTAACACCCTATATTTTCTGTTAACGTTATAGTAACGAATTAAACAATACTTAATTTCAAATGTGAGAATTAAGGGAAACGGGTTACGCCATTGCGTTCGTCTCGGAATTCTACTTGAGATAGAGTCTGAGTTTGCGTGAATTGGACTTCGTATGAAGAAGTTATGGCCTCCAGAAGTTTCAGAAATTCAAATAAATTCAAACAGCTCAAGCCAGAATTAAAAATTCAAACGGAAGCCAGAAGCGGGCAAATTCCCGCCCAGGCAGTTCGACCAGGGGGTCGACCCTAGTGTCGACCTCCCCCCCTAGGGGTCGACCTGGGGGTCGACCTTACGGTCGACCTGGGGATCGACCTAGCCACCGGCCAAATCCAAAATTTGAACAAATGATGACTTGATGCTAAGTCACAAGGGTTTCTAGATGGTCCTGATCTGGTCTGAATGGCTGTGATTAACTCTGAGTTCATCCGACGGATAAAATTAAATTGAAATTCTATATAAACAACTCAATACCTAACCTAAAATTCACACAAAAATGATTCTGGAACAGTCATACCGTCAGTAGAGGACTTGGAGTAGCCTTCACCGTTTCCAATTCAAAGACGAGTTAAAAGCTTAAATCAAATAAAAAATTAATCTAATTCAACAATCTTCATCAAAGTTGCGCATCTCCAATTTCAGAATTCAGATTTCAGAATTCAAGAATTCCTTTTAGTTTGTAAGTTGATTATTATGCAGATTTAAACGTTCTTTTTAAATGAAATCATGGTATGTTGTAATGTGAATGTGGAATGATGCTTATGTATGAGATAATGAAATTTGATTCTAATGTATCTTAAATTACTGTTGCGATTGATCATGCCTATATGTTTGTGGTGATGAACATACTATATTGTATGTATTGGGATCTATTATGATTGAGTAACGAGATTATTATGCCAACAAAATGGTGAAACATGTCATGTTGTAATTTGGTGGTTATTTGCAAGTTTATGATCTAAATCATGCTTACATGTTAGATTTACATACATGAATATTTAAAACTATGTTAAGTTGAATCTATTTATGTTGCAAGATTGGATTTGACACCTCTCTTATGTTTTAATACATAAGTTATCATGCTAAGTTATGATGTAAATATAATTATGATCCCTCTCTTATGTTTTAACACATAAGTTATCATGCTAAGTTGTGATGTAAATATGATTATGATACCTCCCTTATGTTATCATGCAAAGTTGTGATGTAAATTTGATTATGGTAGTTCTCTTATGCTGTAACACACATAAGTCATCATGCTAAGTTGCAATCTAAATATGTTTATAGTAGCTTTCTTATGTTTTGACATACATAAGTTAGTATGCTAAATTTGTGGCTTAAAATTGTGTTTATATGTAAAACCTCCATGTTAGACCCATATCAAGTTTACATGATAATTAGATCCAATTTAGTCACAAGTTCACCTTTACCTGTTTGGTTAAGTTAATGATACATCTATGCCAAGTTACATGTGATAAGTTAATTGTATGCTATTTTATGTTTATTCCATGTCCCTTGTAATTACCCTTTTTGTTTATGGGTTTGGGCTAATTTATTAGCCCAATACTTTATGTGATTCATGCGTACGTTCTATGGGGGTAGCGATGGGAAAACACTATAATTCATGGCATAGGTTTGTTCATAAAATGGTATATTTGATATACCATTTATTATGAGCAATAATTGATAGGATAATTATGACATGAGTAAATTAAAATTAATGTACATAAAGAATTGGACATATATGGAAAATATTTGAATTTAGAAAAGATGAATGTGCCTAACCCGAGGTTAGACTGAGTTGTGGTGTAAACCTCCCCGTAACCGACCGGCATATCCAGTGACCACAACAAGACCTGTCTAATGTGGGTGGTTAGTGCATCAAGCCCAAAAAGGACCCAAGGTTAGACTGAGTTGTGGTGTAAACCTTCCCGGAACCGACCGGTAAATCCAGTGACCACAACAAGACCTGTCTAATGTGAGTGGTTGGTGCTTTAATAAATAAATTAAAGCTAAGTCAAGATTGGTAGGGTTAAGTCAATTAGGGAAACCCTTAAACGATTCAACTTGTTAACTAAACTGATGGGTGAGGTTAGTTAAACTTGGACACTTAACCAAATAAACATGTTGACTAGAAAAACCCTAGTAACGGGGACCCATTTCAGCAGTAACCCACATAGATGTATCATGGTACCCTGAACTAGGCAGGGTGGGGCACAATTACTGGGCTGATTATAAGCGGTCAAAACATCGGCGGTTGGTGCGTCAGTGTAGGTTCCGACGGAGTATGGGCGTGCACGTACTCCGAAGTAGAAAAAGCAGGCACTGGGCATCAGTAGTGTACACTGTGCATCTTGAATCGTGTTGGGTTGCCACTAGAGGGACTGATACACCCCATGGTGGGACCAGCACAGGTAGCTAAAGTCAAGCGGGGCCGAATGACACAGGACATGAATGCATGCGAGTAGGAGCCGACCGTTAAAGGGATCGTTTGTTATGAACACGTAGGGCTGGTTGAACCAATGGTTAGTAGGTGCAGAGGCCTTAGTAATGGGAGCGATCACATGTTCAACTTATCTTATGTTAGGATATTGTCCTATATTCCGTTATCACTGTCATGATCCCTTTTCCTTGTTTAAATACTAGTAATCACTTAACTTACCAGACTTATTCTCTGACCCGTTTCCTTTCGTCTTCTTTTCTTCCATTCCCCCCCCCCCCCGGTCCATAGGGAGGGAATACTCCAGCTTAGTCAGGCTCTTTTCAAGCTTCAAGAAAGTAGATGTATGATTGGGACTCCTTTACCTTGGCTATGGCTTTTGGATACTATGCTTGGGGATTTATGCAGTTTTATTTATGGTTTATGCTTCTTTATTAAATAATCAAGACAGAAATTATGATGTAATGTTTTGGAAGTATTTTGAGACAAATTGTTGTAATGCTTTTGTATTGAACCATGTATGCAATAAATGTTTGATTTCCGCTGCTTATATTAATCTGTCTTGTAAATTTTTCTGTGTCTTGTACCTATAACCCTCCACTAAAGTTAAGGCATTCCCTTTGTGAGTGACCTTAATGGAGGTGGGGTGTTTCATGAATCATTGCACAGAAACATTACATCCTTTTCCTCATGCTTAAGCCACTAATCGAAGATCCACCATATCGAAATCACTATCGAATGGACGATCATATCCTGGTCCTCGATATTGCATTATCGTCGATGTCAAGTTGTCCAAGGTGGCCAATAACAATAGTAGTCCATATCGACCACTCCATGATAGTCGATAACGCCTACACGGATCATGTATTTAACCAAGATTGGTTAAATGCACATCCAAGAAAAACGTTCAACATTCATCGTGAATTCCAGCTCGTCACCAAGTCCATCCTCCGTCTTTAGATCGACTACCAAGCTCTAGTGCCGCTCTATCTTCAAAAATGTCGTCGAGCTCCAATACTGCTCCGTCTTCAAATCCATCCATGCGCTCCGAAACTCCTTCAATCTCATCCATTCGAGTTTGTCATTCTTGTGTGCTTAATCAGTATACACCATCCTGTACGTTCGACTGATAAGCACCAAACTCTTACGAACGATATTTCCTAATACTAGATCACCTACGAATGACGTTTTAAGCTAAATTAAGCAAACAATGCAAGCATGCAAACAATATTCATGCAAATTTCTAAACTAGCATTTATGCATCCAAAATAATACCCAATAGGATAAATACGACATGTCTATAGCAATCAAAATGGACTAAATGTCCTAAGTCTGGTAATGGTGTCATAATAGCGTGCATTAATACACAAATAGGTAAAATGTGATGCCATGTCAAAAATAATTAAATCACTATTTATTTCTTTTTATTTACTAACACAAATAGGTAAAATGTTATGCCATGTCAAATATAATTAAATCATTAATTATTTATTTTTATTTACTAATTACTAGCTTCAGTTTTCTTAGATATTCCATTTTATAATTAGAAATCACACATAAACATCAATAATATACTATCCTACAACTACAGTATAATGAGATATAAATATCACTTACCTTAACCAAATCAGTTCGAACATGCATCAAAGCGTAGAGCTCGCCATCGTGAGTCCAATACAAGAAATGACGTCCAAAACCGACCTCATATGCAAAAGTTACCAATGACATATAAGTTCCATCGACTAAGTAAATAAACTAGTTAACTTAATTATATAATTAACAATCTCATTACTAGTTAATCACATGATTCATCACGTTTATCCTCTCAATTCAAATCGTTCAAATCGAACGATGTTCCACCCCTAACTTTAACACTGCTCCTCCTCCAGGGACTAGCTAACCATGTAACACCACGTATGTAACACCCCGTAATTTTATAACATTAGAATTCACAAATTAAAGTATACTTAATTTTTAGAAAAGAATTAAGTGAAATGGGTTGCCAGAGAAATATATATATATTGATACATATATATAAAAATTAAAAAAAAAATAAATAAATATGCGAAAAAGTTCAAAACAGCGAATTGGGAGGGGAAATAACCGAACCGACCCATTTTTGAGGTCGACCCAAGCCCCGCTGGGTCGACTAGGGGTTAATCCAGGGTGTTTGGCTGTCAACCCGTGGGCCGATTCGCTCAAACGCAGATTTTGCATTTGATTGGTTCTCATGGTTCAGGGTTAATCTAATGGTCCTAAATAACTTCCTGCACCTATAAATACATCCTAATGCTAACCCTAAACCTAATTAAAATGGAATAGTCACTGTCATACCGTCGCCATGGAAATCAATGGAGCCGCCGCCAACTAAGAAAGAAGAAAAGCAAATTCAATTCTAATTCTCTCAACCCTAAAGCAAAGCAAAACTCTCTCTTTTCTTCTCTAAATTGTGAGTATGATGATCTTAACAAGATTATTATCATTTTAATTAGGTTGAGTTATGAATGGATTATGAGTATATGATGTGAATTATCATATATGTTGTTGTAAACCCCTTTTGCTATCATGTATATTGTAAATCCAATGTTATGTGATGAAGATATCTTATATGTTGTAAATCATGCTATGATGATGTTATGTATGTTGAAAATTTCTATGCTAAGTTGCGATGAATCATACATGTTTAAAAGGCCATGATGTTACCATCTATGCTAGTTAGTTCATATTAATTAAATCATCATGTTTGGGTTATGTTGATCTATATGACAAGTCACATATGCAAGTTAGATTGATTAGAAAAGTTATGAACATATACCAAGACATCTATTATGACATCTAGAATTATGCTATGACATATGTGATATCCTATGCTAGTTCACACCATCATTATGTTGCCTAAAAACCACATATGCAAGTTTATGTATAGATTTGGGCTATGATCATATCATGTAAATTGAGACATTTAACAAGTTGACACCTTTTGATCCTTAACATGTGTAGTTTATGCAAGTTTCACCCCTATTATGATTAGATTTATTTTAATTGTCTATATGTTGTGATAATTTATCTTTGTGCTAGGTGTTAGACTATACAAGTCTAGCCTATATTATGCGTTGAATAAGCGAACGTATAAACGTGGGGTAGGGGTAATATTAAGGATTTAATATTAAAAAGTTGGGGTGCAATTGATATGATTTTGCATGCCATAAGTGGATGGCCATAATTGAGTCAATTATGGACATCATTAAAAGCTGACTTAATTAATAATTTGAATAGGGAATTATTAAAACTGGGGTAAAAGATTTTAAGTGTTAATCAATGCTTAGGACATGAGGTTGGACTCGTTTGTGACGTAAACCTCCCCGGACCCGCCCGGCAAATCCAGTGGTCACAAATGTCAGCCCAATGTGAGAGGTCCTAGGCCTAAACTAAAGCATAACGGTTGTAAAGACACGAGGTTAGACTCTTTTATGGTGTAAGACTGCCCGGACCCGCCCGACAAATCCAGCTGCCATAAATGCCAGTCTAATGTGAGAGGTCTTTATGAGGTTATGGCCTGAATGGATTAAGAAATACTTAACCAGATAAACATGTAAGGTGGGACATGGTGGTTAAGTAGGTGACTTGGGTGGCATGAGGAATCTAGGGGTGCCCTTAGTGGCATGTGAAATACGATTAGTAAGACTTAACCAAACACACATGTAAATGAACATGACTAAGAGGGTTAAGTGGGATATACTAGTGACAAGCTTAGGTGGTTAGCTTGTGGGGGCCCATTTCGACCAGTATCCCAAACGTATCTTTGTGGGCTCGACCCAAGTCGAGGACGGGACACGCATGCTGGGTTCGACTGTAAGAGGCCAAAACGGGGAGCGGTGGTAACGCAAGTCCAACGGGTTTCGTATGCGTGTGTGGACCCGGGCTGGTAGGTAAGACGTTGTTGCATCGTGTAGGTATAAGCTGTGCATTCTCAAGTTGTATCGGGTTGCCACTTTAGGAGAGTGATACACCCCACTGTGGGGCCCGCACGGGTATCTACGAGTAGGGAGCCGATCGAAAGTGGGTATTGGGGTACACCTAGTGGAGATAGGGGCAGACGACACCTATGTAGTCAGCTAGGGGTACGTAAGACTATTTATAAAGTTTCTATGTGAAGCAAGTGGGATCAAACAGTTGGGTGACTGGTGTGGTGCAATGTAGTAATGTGCGGTGCAGTGTAGTAATCATTCGTTAGTAATTAGGTGTGCCTTTACCGTTATCTTTAACGTTATCTTAAACGCTATCTTTATCTTCCTAAGAGTTCATAGGCATTTACTTGTCTTCCAGCTTATGCCTTAGTCTAGTTATTTTGATAATAGTATTGTTAGAATTATCATACTCGCCTGACTTTATGTCTGACCCCCTCTATTTCTATCCTTTTTCCCCCTCCAGGTCCTCAGGTTGGGCCCAGCTCTAGTGGAGTTTGATTGAATTGCTTCATCTCTCTTTGGAAAGCTTGGACCGTTGAAGTAAAGTCCAGCTTGTTATCTTTTTAATGGCTATTTATGTAATGGGATTATGTATTTTGTTTTTATGAAGATGGATATTGTACTTGGTTATGATCTATGGTTTTATGATGTAACAAACATGTTTAATTTCCTCTGCAATAAAATGAAGTTTTAGATTTCCAAGTACTATTTACTATCTGTCTTGTTGTAATTTTTCTGTTCTATATTCACTTATAACCTCCATGGAAGTTAATGCATTCCCTTCGTGAGTGACATTAATGGACGTGGGGTGTTACACGTGGTATCAGAGCTTAAGGTTACCAGAACATATAAAAATACTTTAGAAAAATAGTTATTTTTGGAAGAAGTGTTTTCAAAAACATGTTTTAATGAGAAATTTAAAGAGAAAAGTTTTTAAAAAAAAAACATAATCCCCAATAGCCCATATCTTTATCTTTTGAATTCTCCATTTTGAATCTTTCCTTTTTCGTTTCAGCATGGCCGAAGATCTTAATCTACCCGACGGTGTAACGATACCAGGATGGTATAGGAGGTTATTAGAGGCTAGGGCCGCTGCAGGTCCAGCCAATGTTCCTCCACCACCAGTTGCACCCGTTCCTCCTCCTCCTCCTCCTCGCGTAGATACGTTTGCAAAGACGTGCAAGGAATTCAAGGCTATGGGTGGAAAACCATTTCAAGGCTCAGAAACGTTTGTGGAAGCTAGAGATTGGCTTAAGGAGGTGGAAGAATTGCTAGAAATATTTGAAGTAGAAGAAGGGAGGAGAGTTCGTTTAGCAGCTTGGTTGATGAAGGAAGAGGCCTCGTTTTGGTGGGAGGTCACTAATGGGGAGCGTCCTTTTGACTCTTGGGCGGATTTCAGACGTAGGTTCGAGGCGAAGTTTCTCTCAAGGGCAGAAGAAAATCTATATATGGAAAGGTTCTTGACATTGAAGCAAGGAAGCTCATCAGTGAAAGAATATGTCAATAAATTTAATCAGTTAGCAAGGTTTGGCTTGGACTTAGTAAACACGCCGGAGAAGAAGGCTCTGAGGTTCGTGAATGGCTTGAATGAACCATTGCAAGGGTTGGCTATGACCCACATCCCTATGGGGGCCACCTTTGAGAAGTTAGTAGAAATGGCGCTTATGCATGAGCAGAAAAGCGCTAAAGCTGATAAGGCACCCGAGAAGAAGGGGGATCAGAAGAAACCACAACAACAAAACAAGAAGGGTGGTAAAGACAATAACGACAAGGGAAAGAAGAAGTGCTTTAACTGTGGGACACCAGGCCATCTCAGCAAGGATTGCCGAAAGAAAAAGAAGACAGGCTGTTTTCATTGTGGCGATGCGGGACATTTAGTGAAGGACTGCCCAAAGAAGGGGCAAAGGGCAGGAGCTACCTCGGGAGGACAGGTGCAGGCTCTTATGGCACCAGGGCAGGCAAAAGGATAAGTTCAGGCTCTCGCGGTCCCACCGCTGCAAGAACGAGGTAGAACCATTTCTGTTGAAAGCTTAGTTTTTCTGTTTGATCATCCTATCCGTACCTTATTCGATTCGGGCGCATCGCATTCGTTTATCTCTACATCATTAGTTGAATCACTGCACTTAAACACCAGTTTAGTAGAGGATCCCTTAGTTGTTTCGAATCCAATTGGGGGCTCAGCTTATTTGTCTATGATGTGTTTGGATTTGAAAATTTCCATACTTAGCATTGAATTTAGATGTGATGCTTATGTGTTGGGCTTCACGGGCTATGGGCTAATTTTAGGAATGGATTGGTTATCCAGAAATGGGGTCGTTCTTGATTGTGAAAGGAGAGTAGTTAGGCTCGTGACTCGCCTTGGCAACACTCTCGAAATCTTCTGTAATCCCATAAATTCGGTTATGCTAAGTTATCTAGAATCGCTTGATGCGTCTGAGGAAAATCTACGATCTGTTAGAGTGGTCCGAGAATATTCGGATTTGTTTGAGGAGGTGAAAGGCTTACCTCCGAAGCGGGAGATAGATTTTCGAATATATCTTGTGTATAATGCGAAACCAGTATCTTTGCCAGTACGCCACATGGCTCCACGTGAAAGGAGGGAACTCGATAAGCAAGTGAAGGAGTTGCTTGAGAAGGGGTTCATTAGACGAAGTATATCGGAGTGGGGTGCTCCAGTAGTATTTGCCACGAAGGCAGATGGGTCCCTTAGACTGTGTGTGGACTATAGAGAACTTAATAAACTTACTTAGAAGAACTGGCACCCACTGCCGAGAATTGACGATCTCTTCGATCAGTTAGTTGGCGCCTCAGTGTTTTCGCAGTTGGACTTAGCCACTGGGTTCCATCAGTTGAGAGTGGCTGAGGATAGCATAGACAAGACTGCCTTTAGGATTCCGGACGGTTTCTATGAATGGCTAGCGATGCCCTTCGGTTTGACAAACGCCCCAACATATTTTGTTGATTTGATGAGTAGGGTGTTTAGGGAGTACATTAACAAATTCGTGGTAGTCTTTGTAGATGACATCTTGATCTTTTCTAAGGATGAAGAAGAGCATGCCCTACAACTTAGGGAAGTGTTGGAGACCCTCCGAGCGCATAGCCTTAAGGCTAAATTTTCTAAGTGTCACTTCTGGAGGAAGGAAGTACGGTTCTTGGGGCACGTGGTTTCCAAAGAAGGAATAGCTGTAGATCCCGCGAAGGTGGTGGCCATCCAAGATTGGAAGGTCCCTAAAAATGCTACCGAAGTGAGAAGTTTCTTGGGGTTGGCTGGCTACTATAGGAAGTTTATCAAAGACTTCGCAAAGATATCAGCTCCACTGACACGCTTGACAAAGAAGAACCTAGTTTTAACATGGGACGTAGATTGTGATGATGCGTTCCAACGTTTGAAGAGAGCTTTGACTTCAGCCCTAGTCTTAGTATTGCCAGACGGGAGTAAGCCGTTTACTGTTTATACTGACGCTTGTGGGACAGGACTAGGCGCAGTCTTAATGCAAGAGGGTAGGGTAATAGCCTATGGTGGAAGGCAGTTGAGAGCGCATGAGAAGAATTACCCCACACATGACCTAGAGTTGGCCGCTATTGTTTTTGCGCTTAAGTCTTGGCGTCATTATCTTCGTGGCGAGAAATTCGAATTATTCACTGACCACAAATCTTTAAAATACCTATTCTCTCAAAAGGACTTGAACTTAAGGCAGCAAAGGTGGATGGAGTTCTTAGCGTCCTACGACTTTGAGATAGCATATACCCCTGGCAAGGGTAACGTGGTGGCCGATGCTTTAAGTAGAAGAAAATTATCCTTAAGTTCTTTGTTTGTTGAGCAGCAAAGCTTAGAATTCATTTCGATGTTTGACTTTAGACCTTCCGTTGACTTTGTACCCGGTTTGCTAGCATCCTTGGAGGTCAGACCTACGCTTTTGGGACGGATTGGCGAGGCACAGCGAGACGACCCACAGTTAGTTGAGTTAGTAGAAAAGCTCAAAGGAGGGGAGTCATCAAGCTATCTTCGTAGGTATACCCTAGATGATAAGGGTTGGTTACGTAGGGACGGTAGACTTTGTGTACCAAAAGTTGATGACCTAAGGAAGACTATTCTTGACGAAGCACATCATTCGAAGATGACCATTCATCCCGGCGGGGACAAGATGTACATGGACATGAAGAGAGTTTACTTTTGGGCCGACATGAAGAAAGACGTGGCCGAGTATGTCGCTAGATGCTTGGTGTGCCAACAAGTAAAAGCGGAGCAAAAGAAACCCGGTGGGTTGCTTCACCCATTGGAGGTTCCACTATGGAAATGGGAAAGCATCTCGATGGATTTTGTGGATGGATTACCGCGATCGAGGAAGGGTAATACGGTAATTTGGGTTATAGTAGATAGACTTACTAAGAGCGCCCATTTTATTCCCGCGAAGAGCAAGAAGACTTCTCCATGGTTAGCTTCTGTATACGTTCGAGATATAGTTCGGTTGCACGGTGTTCCTTCTAGCATAGTGAGCGACCGCGATCCTATTTTCACTAGCGAATTTTGGAGAAGCTTACAAGAGGCGGTAGGGACTCAGTTATGTTGAGCACTGCATATCATCCTCAGACGGACGGCCAGACTGAGAGGGTGAATCACATTCTAGAGGATCTGTTGAGGCTATGTATCCTAGACTTTGGGGGTACATGGGAAGAGCGTCTTCTATTGGTTGAGTTCGCATATAATAATAGCTTTCAGTCCAGCATTGGTATTGCACCATTCGAAGCTCTATATGGACGACCTTGTTGTTCACCTACATGTTGGTGGGAATCTACGGATAAGATCTTACTTGGGCCCTATATGATTAGGGAGACTTCGGAGAAGATCGACTTGATTCGAAGGAGGATGAAAGCAGCGCAAGATAGGCAGAAATCTTATGAGGATAAGAGAAGGACAGATCTCGAGTTTGAAGTTGGGGACATGGTCTTTGTCAAAGTGTCTCCATTACGAAACGTTGTTCGCTTTGGGTCCGTTGGGAAATTAGCACCAAGGTTTGTAGGGTCGTTTCCTATTAAGGAGAAAATTGGACAGATGGCGTATAGAGTGGAGTTGCCCGAGAGACTTAGTGGTGTACACGACATATTCCATGTGTCACATTTGAGGAAGTGCTTGCAAGAGACCGCGGAAGTGGTAGAGCCGAGCTTGCTTAGAGAGGTGGAGACAGAGCGTGTTGCGATAATTCGACGAGCTCCTACGCGCATTCTTGGGTCGGAGATCAAGAGGTTGAGGAATCGAGAGGTCAGACTAGTCAAAGTGCAATGGGGAGATGATGAGAGCAACGCTACTTGGGAGACAGAAGAGAAGATGCGTTCACGATACCCTTTTCTTTTTGAGGGTATGTCCTTTAATTTCTCCTTTATCGCTTAGCTTGTACTTATCTTATCTTTAGTATATCCTCTCGCTAGTATCTTTGACCTTTAGTTAGGATAATCCTATGGTTGAAACATGTGTTTGAGACATGTTATGTATGGTGGATGCAAAGTGGATGCATTCGGGTGGATGCAAAGTGGCTCAGTCACTTCATATTGCATATTGCATATATATATGGATGTATTTAGTAAAATGAATGTATAATGGTTGTATTATCATATAGTTTCTGCATTCGGGTGGATGGTTGTCCACACATATAGAATTAATATGTATCATTAGGAATCTTTTGCACACATATTGGACGCATGGCACTATCATGAATTGCACTAAGGAGGTCGACTGAATCAGTAGACCGCCTAATTTTGCATTAGATATGGACATATACACACACTGTGCATACAAACATTAAAGCATTAGAAGTCTTTTAAGGACAATGGATGCTGGTGTTTGATGGTTGAGTAGATGGACGATTAGATGGTAGGATATACATTCTTCTTGACTTGGTGATTTCGGGGACGAAATCCTTTAAGGAGGGGAGAATGTAACACCCCGTAATTTTATAACATTAGAATTCACAAATTAAAGTATACTTAATTTTTAGAAAAGAATTAAGTGAAATGGGTTGCGCAGAGAAATATATATATATATATATATATATATAAATTAAAAATTAAATAAATAAATATGCGAAAAAGTTCAAAACAGCGAATTGGGAGGGGAAATAACCGAACCGGCCCATTTTTGAGGTCGACCCAAGCCCTGCTGGGTCGACTAGGGGTTAATCCAGGGTGTTTGGCTGTCAACCCGTGGGCCGATTCGCTCAAATGCAGATTTTGCATTTGATTGGTTCTCATGGTTCAGGGTTAATCTAATGGTCCTAAATAACTTCCTACACCTATAAATACATCCTAATGCTAACCCTAAACCTAATTAAAATAGAATAGTTACCGTCATACCGTCGCCATGGAAATCAATGGATCCGCCGCCAACTAAGAAAGAAGAAAAGCAAATTCAATTCTAAGTCTCTCAACCCTAAAGCAAAGCAAAACTCTCTCTTTTCTTCTCTAAATTGTGAGTATGATGATCTTAACAAGATTATTATCATTTTAATTAGGTTGAGTTATGAATGGATTATGAGTAGATGATGTGAATTATCATATATGTTGTTGTAAACCCCTTCTGCTATCATGTATATTGTAAATCCAATGTTATGTGATGATGATATCTTATATGTTGTAAATCATGCTATGATGATGTTATGTATGTTGAAAGTTTCTATGCTAAGTTGTGATGAATCATACATGTTAAAAAGGCCATGATGTTATCATCTATGCTAGTTAGTTCATATTAATTAAATCATCATGTTTGGGTTATGTTGATCTATATGAAAAGTCACATATGCAAGTTAGATTGATTAGAAAAGTTATGAACATATACCAAGACATCTATTATGACATCTAGAATTATGCTATGACATATGTGATATCCTATGCTAGTTTACACCATCATTATGTTGCCTAAAAACCCCATATGCAAGTTTATGTATAGATTTGGGCTATGATCATATCATGTAAATTGAGACATTTAACAAGTTGACAACTTTCGATCCTTAACATGTGTAGTTTATGCAAGTTTCACCCCTATTATGATTAGATTTATTTTAATTGTCTATATGTTGTGATAATTTATCTTTGTTCTAGGTGTTAGACTATACAAGTCTAGCCTATATTATGCGTTGAATAAGCGAATGTATAAACGTGGGGTAGGGGTAATATTAAGGATTTAATATTAAAAAGTTGGGGTGCAATTGATATGATTTTGCATGCCATAAGTGGATGGCCATAATTGAGTCAGTTATCGACATCATTAAAAGTTGACTTAATTAATAATTTGAATAGGGAATTATTAAAACTGGGGTAAAAGATTTTAAGTGTTAATCAATGCTTAGGACACGAGGTTGGACTCGTTTGTGACGTAAACCTACTCGGACCCGCCCGGCAAATCCAGTGGTCACAAATGTCAGCCCAATGTGAGAGGTCCTAGGCCTAAACTAAAGCATAACGGTTGTAAGGACATGAGGTTAGACTCTTTTATGGTGTAAGACTGCCCGGACCCGCCCGGCAAATCCAGCTGTCATAAATGCCAGTCTAATGTGAGAGGTTTTTATGAGGTTATGGCCTGAATGAATTAAGAAATACTTAACCAGATAAACATGTAAGGTGGGACATGGGGGTTAAGTAGGTGCCTTGGGTGGCATGAGGAATCTATGGGGTGCCCTTAGTGGCATGTGAAATACGATTAGTAAGACTTAACCAAACACACATATAAATGAACATGACTAAGAGGGTTAAGTGGGATATACTAGTGACAAGCTTAGGTGGGTAGCTTGTGGGGGCCCATTTCGACCAATATCCCAAATGTATCTTTGTGGGCTCGACCCAAGTCGAGGACGGGACACGCATGCTGGGTTCGATTGTAAGAGGCCAAAACGGGAAGTAGTGGTAACGCAAGTCCAACGGGTTTCGTATGCGTGTGTGGACCCGGGCTAGTAGGTAAGACGTTGTTGCATCGTGTAGGTATAAGCCGTGCATTCTCAAGTTGTATCGGGTTGCCACTTTAGGGGAGTGATACACCCCACTGTGGGGCCAGCACGGGTATCTACGAGTAGGGAGCCGATCGAAAGTGGGTAGTGGGGTACACCTAGTGGAGATAGGGGCAAACGACACCTATGTAGTCAGCTAGGGGTACGTAAGGCTATTTATAAAGTTTCTGTGTGAAGCAAGTGGGATCAAACAGTAGGGTGACTGGTGTGGTGCAGTGTAGTAATGTGCGGTGCAGTGTAGTAATCATTCGTTAGTAATTAGGTGTGCCTTTACCGTTATCTTTAACGCTATCTTTATCTTCCTAAGAGTTCATAGACATTTACTTGTCTTCCAGCTTATGCCTTAGTCTAGTTATTTTGATAATAGTATTGTTAGAATTATCATACTCGCCAGACTTTATGTCTGACCCCCTCTATTTCTATCCTTTTTCCCCCTCCAGGTCCTCAGGTTGGGCCCAGCTCTAGTGGAGTTTGATTGAATTGCTTCATCCCTCTTTGGAAAGCTTGGACCGTTGAAGTAAAGTCCAGCTTGTTATCTTTTTAATGGCTATTTATGTAATGGGATTATGTATTTTGTTTTTATGAAGATGGATATTGTACTTGGTTATGATCTTTGGTTTTATGATGTAACAAACATGTTTAATTTCCTCTGCAATAAAATGAAGTTTTAGATTTCCAAGTACTATTTACTATTTGTCTTGTTGTAATTTTTCTGTTCTATATTCACTTATAATCTCCATGGAAGTTAATGCATTCCCTTTGTGAGTGACATTAATGGACGTGGGGTGTTACAACGTAAAAATTTACTTAAGTTAATTTATTGTAAAATATATAATAATTAATAATAATTTTAATGAGATGAAAATAGAGTATTTGAACATATTGTTTACAAGATATTCAAATATTAAGGTTTATATGTAAACATACATAAAAGTGAATCCGTTAAAAATAGGAATTATATATACTGGGTATATGGCACTTTGTTTATCTTTTATTAATTGGATAGTTAAGTTAAAACTGGGTTGACAATTCTGTGTTGTTATTGCTATTTTTTCATTTTGATTGTTACATGTTAATATGTACATTTATGCCATGCTTGAAGGAAATATGGGAAATAATAACTTGTACACCTCTAATTGGAAATAGGAATTGAAAATTTCAAAACATGGCTAAAACGTTAATTGCATTTGCTTAATTCACGCTTACGCACACACGCACACACACACACACACACACACACACACACACACACACACACACACACACACATATATATATATATATAGTGTAAACAACGTAATAATTATGCGTAGTAAGTGCTTATTAAATATGGTTAAATTAGGAATTTAAATTGAAATATCCCCATAGGAATTTATGTGTTTGTGTATGTGCGTTAATGACCTTAGATATATTAATGATACATAGACTGAGGTTAACCGTTGCTTATAGTAGAAGTTTGCCAAGAACCAACCGACTTATCCTGCCACTACAACAAAATCCCCTTTTGCAACTGCCAAAAATAGTTGTAATAGATCTATTACAACTGACGCCCATCGGTCTTTATACCCACAGTTGTGACAGAACAGAATTATTTTACAACTGCTTACAATGCTTGTAAAAGACTTGTTCACAAATACATTTGGCAGCTGTAAAAGACCTTTTTTACAAGTACTTTCACCTCTTGTTAAAAACTTTTTTACAACTGCTATTTACAGTTGTAGCTAAGTTTATCACAATATATATTTCTATAGAGGCTACATACTATTATAATTTAACTCTTCGCAATTGCTATTAACCATAAATTTCATGATATTATAATTAAAATCAATATTTCATTAATAATAACCAAAACCATTTAATGTACTTCAAACAACACAAACCATTCACATTCATAATAATTGAAAATAATTCAAGTTTACATCGTTTGTGAATTAATAACTCAATTACAAAACACAAATCCATAATATATGCTGATAAAATTACATATGTACTAATCAAAAGAAAAACACTCATTATGTCATGCAACATACGTTCCAACCGCCTTTTACTCTGATGTGAGTGCAAACAAAAAAACACAAGCTTTTAATTAAAATTAAATATGAAAGACATATGTATGTTCTTTGTTAGCAAAACTAAATACAAAACATAAAATCAACAGGAGAAATATTACTGAGTCATGGTCGGTCTAAGCAAACACAGTTCACTTAAAAGCAAAAATTTCTAAGCGGTCATTCCAACCTCACAAACATTAAAGCATATGTAAACGCCTAAAAAACTATTAATTACAAGCTACATTCAGTGTAGCACTAGAAACTCAATAATACAAGCAAAGTTTTGCTAACCAGGTTTCATACTACGACACTTGTTTAGTGACACTAACAATTATTCCCCTGGTCATGTGCACTTTTAGGCTTCTAGTCATTAAATTCTTTAGCACTTTACCCACTCGACCTATTCCACTAAAAAAATGATTAACCTAACCAACCACAGTCTGCCAAAACACCAAAACATTGTAAATTGCCAGATTTATTAACATTGTATTCCTACTGCATCCAAAAAAAAAAGACATACCAATCCAAAAAATATACATACCATGTTCAAAAAAAGAACTAATGTTAAACAGTCAGCTTATTCCCAACAAACAAGGTTTAGGAGACACCGACATGGAGGAACAAACTACAGCCTGCACAACAGAGAAGCAAACACACTACCACCAAGCTACAAACACTATCGACGGCTTAGTACATCAACAACTATTTATTTAATGGCACAAACATCTTAATGAAAAGAATATTAATGACATACGAAACTGTTAATAAAATAAACATATTAGTTGTGATCTTGACAATAGAGTAAGGTACTTGTTAAGACGGCAACCAAAGGCTTAATGTTATAGCTCTCAAACCTTTGAATTGAAGGAAAAAATTATCATTGAATTGATTAAATGGGTTATATGTTCATACATCAGATCTTTTATAAAACCAAGCAGAAAAACAAACTTGTAGCAAGCATATAAAAAGCAATAGTGGGTGGGTAGTGACTGAGTGGATAAATACGGCAACATATATCCACTACTATGTATATTTTTAAGTCTCCTGTGATGTATGAGGTGAAAAGCAACAATAGTGGCTCTTCTTCATTAACGACTAATATATAATTTTTCCATTCTCTTGTGATGTACGAGGTGAAAAGGTACAAGGGTGGTAGCATACCTAACTTCAACAATGAAGCTGTACTGACCGAGTAAAGCTAAAAACGCACGTCAGCATGCTTCATCTACACATTTGATGTTGGACCTTTTAATGTATTTCATGGCAGACACCCCTTACTTTTATTTTTCTTCTTTTCAGCTAGTTGGTGATATAAATAAAAGTATGCCTAGCACTTTCAAAATAGATAAAACATATATTTTGCTATGGACTTTGACTTAAGAAAGTTTGTTGCTCCATCTATATTCGTTTGTATTCTTATGACATGTAAACAAACGTATCCCGAGTAGCTAGCGTAATGTCTTTATAATATGATATATTGTAAAAACCTGTATTTTCAAGAACCAATTAATTTTTTTAATTTAAGCTATTTTAATGAATACGGGAATATAAATTGGTTATTTTTGCTAAAAAAATTGAGAATAATTTTAAAATTAGTTTTTATATTTTATTTGACTTAAAACAAACTCAGTAAAATTATTAATTTGATTTGTAAGTCTTATATTTGAAAATTTTAAAAATTCGATTTTTAAAATCATCGCATAGCCCTTAAAAAGTAAAATTTTGTTAGCGATCTCAGAATTCGACAATACCAATTTTGTTGGATTTGAAATAACAAATCATGGCTAGATTTCAAATTTCATGCCAAACGAACTCATTATGCGGCCGTGCGTGATAAAACCGTTCGATGTAATAATCTGAGCAATTTTATAAAGGAACATTATTAAAACGATCTCGGAATTCGACTTCACTTTTTTTTGTTGGATTCGTATCGTCAAATAATGGAAAAATCCTAAGTTTCATATTTTTGGAGTTAGCATATAGGCATGAGATATGAAAAGGTACGCTAGAATCTGTATGTGTACAAAAAGTCTCATTTTGCATACGGATGAATTTGGACTCGAAACCACTTCCATTGAGTCCAAAATATTGTTTAAGTGTTCGAAAAGTATAAACTTCGATATATTCCAAATTCGTGAAAATTGGCACTTGGGTTGGGTCTTGGTTTAGCTAACTTAGCCCACAATATAACCCCTAAACCAGCCTCCTCCTCTTCATTCCATTCTAACACTTCAAACAAAAATAGAAATGGGAAAAGAAAGGGAAATAGATATTCCATATCCCCTAGCTTAATCTAGGAGCTCCAATCTTATAGGAATCAAGTGCAAAATCAAAGGAGCAGCTTAGGTAAGTCCATCTCCATCTCATTTTCACTTCAATTCATCATAGTTCCTATGACCTAATTTTTAGGAAATAAGTTTATATGATCATAGGTTGTCGATTCTAGTGTTTTTAACGAAGAGAGATCGTTCTAGCTCGCTATTAGATTGATTCATTGCTTCTAAACAAGCAAAGGTGAGTTCTTTAATGAACCCACATCCATGCCATAAGCCTAAAGGTTCGGAAAGTGTAATTTAGGTTCATTTAGAGTTGTGTATATGCATACAAATTGGTTAGATAAGTATATACTTTCCGATAAGTGAATTTTAATTTCACTATATTGAAATTTTGGTGTGAATCGTTCACACGATCGAATGCACATGATTTGAATCGATACCATATTTATCAGAGGCCTCGTTGGCATCCCTAAGTGTTCGCGAGACCAGAATGATTACGCACGATCAATGGCGTTCGGCCGGGAGGGTCAATACCCTCTTCATCCGACCTGGGCAATGGCCCGGGTTCGGACCAGTCGACTGGTCCATTTTAGACCAGTCAACTGGTGGTCTACCTAGGCAACAGCCTAGGTTCGGACCAGTCGACTGGTGGTCTGCGTGGACAATAGACCAGGTTCGGACCAGTCGACTGGTCCGAATAAACCGGTCAATTGGTGGTCTGCCTGGGCAACAGCCCAGGTTCGGACCAGTCGGCTGGTTTTGTCTGTGGACCAGAGAGACCTCAGTCCACAGTCTAGATTCATTCAGGCTCTTTCCCAACCGGAGCTCGGACCGTTTGGCCTTTTTCTATGACCTCTCAGTTTCTCTAATTCACAAATTTCAACAGCTCGATTTTTTTTTCGAAATCGTTTCAAATTATTTTAAGCAATTTAGATTGTGTACAAACCAATTTTTCTTGGTTTGTAAAATAAAAATGATTAAGTACGATCTGGCATGAAAATGTATGAAATGAATTATGGATATGTTATGACTTGAGTATTTAATTCGATGACCGAATTAAATTCTCGATTAAACCTTTTTACATAAGGTAGTGAATGGTGAAGGCCAATGATTCATTTAATAATTGTTGTTGGTTGAAAACCCCACATGGGTCTTTGGATAGTATTTGACCACAAATCTCCCTTGTGTGAAATTGCAGTTAATCGATTGATTAACGGGTCTATATGAGCCTCAATTATTCAATTGAAGCTCATATGAAAATAAAGTGCACATTGGATGTCATTTTGGATGTTGATAGTTGTTCGCAACTATTGTTGGATGCATATGATGAATGTAATCCATGTAAATTTATTTATATGGATATGGGATGAAGTTTTATTCCAATCCTGTATAAATGTGAATATTTTTATAATGTAATATTCAAGGAAAATTAGAAGTTTGATTTTGATGTCCGATTTTGGATGGACACGAAAATATAAAAATGTGAAGCCGAGTTAAGTATATAAAAGCTATTTTGACTCAAACAAATTCTTATATCGATTTTATTCATTATTATAATGAATATCGATAATATTGAATTTCAAATTATTACATTTTTAAAATACCATCATGTTGAGATCATAACAAAATGGGATGTTCAGCTTTGATTAAAAATTGAAATGAGAGTTGGAATCACTTTTAAACGAATTTGTAAACATTTTATAAAATGCGTTTTTAAAAGTGATTTTGGGTTTTCTTGAACGGTATCTTAAATAATACTGTTTTTAAACCAATTTATGAATGGAATGAATATTTTAATAAAGATTTAGAGAAGTTTTCAAGTTTATTTAATTAAAGTGGAATTGAATGGAATTCGATTCATAATAATCAAAATGAGCTTCTGTGAAGGAAGACATTTACCATTTATGGAATTTAAAAAGGCTTCGTCGTTATTCCACTTGCAGTATTAGTCTGATACAGAAATTTATATTGATTATAATTTGTTCAAATTTCCGTGAAGATTCCATATTAAATGGAAGAGTATTTTGGGATTTATTGTGAACGATGTTTTTACATGACATTTGTTCTTTAACCCAAGTAAAGACAAGATAAATTTTCAAAGGTTGAACAATCATTAAGAAATGATTTTTGAGATTAAAACTGAACTAGAGTTTTAATGAATCTTTAAGTAGATTAAAATGAAAATGCGATAATTAAATTTATCGAATTCGAGAAGTGTTCGAGAATGGAGTTTCACCAGTTTTACTCCATGCTATAGTTAAAATTTTAATTAGATTTGAACGTAAAATGGTAATTAAATTTACTGATAACACAGTGGGTGTTAGATATTGAGTACTACCAGTTTTGCTCCATGGGATGAATATGTTGGAATTGGGATAATAAATTAAATGCTTACTTCGGTAAGGCTTGATAATCCCGACTAGTTGATAAACCTAAATCGGGTTTAAGTTGTGAAAAGATAAAATAAAGTCTTTTGAGAATGATATCCAGAGGAATATTAAAGAAAAAGTATAAAAGAACTTATATTTGATTAAATTAATGGGAACCTTTTCCTAAAGATGTGAATATTTGAATGAAAGAATATTCTGGATTAGAATGAGATGTGTGTTATCTTTGTGTATTTATCACATGATTTTAAAGATATGTTAGTTATTCGGAAAGACCAGGTTTAACCCAATCTGAATAATTTTTACGACGATCAAAAGTTGACGATGAAGGTGGTGGTTGAAGACCGGAGATCTTCACATCGAATAGATGATTACTGATGTCTTGATTGGGCTGTACACCCATGAAGAGGTAATAAGTGGTGATCGTCCAGACATACTTGGAAATCGACCAGATTTGCGAGGACCTCTCACCTGTATTGGACATATGGGACGAGGAATAAGGTGCCTCCGGTTTCGTTTAGACCCAGAACGATCTTATAAATGGATGGTATGTCTAATATTGCATTTCGCTCTGTACTAATTGATTTCTATTCTATATGTATATGTTTAGTGGAAAAGAATTTATTCTCTTGCTTAACACCCTTCTCTGAGACGTACGAGCTTAGAGGTTATATATGGATGTACATCAGTTGTATGTCATGAATTGTCAGTATGGCATGTTGGGATGTTATGATCAAGGCTTTTGTTGAAAAGCAGAGTCTTGTGCTTGATGATCAAAGCATGGCTTTAATATAGTGTAGCTTTAAATATAACCTTGATTCGCAAGCTTCACACTCCGGTGTGAGTCAAAAACGGAATGAGGACCTCAGAGAGAACATGCGCTTCTTTCTAGATATGGGTGATGTCATGTATGGAGCCCAGACATTTTACTTATGTGGTTGATGGATTGTGGGCGCCTTGGATATGATTGGTCGCCAATGGCCAAGTGATAGGTCCGGGAAATGTATTGTTTAGGAATAACTAAACTACAAATGTTAGGTGTGGACCGGCCCTGACGCTAACCAAGGGTTGCACATAGGTGCGATCCTGGACATCTTGCTAGAGGTGATCCGAAACCGGTGAGGAAGATCCCTTGCCTCGACTCATAAATGGAAATCCAATTTCCAATAAGCGACCTTTTGGTTTTTGTTGTAAACCTATATGGCGACATAATATATGGTACCTATGCCGTCTATGATTGATACATTTATATTTGAAGTTGTTTTGTACACTATGCACTTATGGTTGTTTTAAAGCGTATCAAGCATGTTTGCCTATTATAAGGTAAAACTCTATCCTCCGGCTTGCGTTGCATTGTGTGATAGGACATGAGTCTTATAATAGCTTCATTTTTCAAAAAGCATTGCGTTTTTTTATTTTAAACTAATATTCTTGTGGAGTAAACCCGTTCCGTGTCATATGACATGGTCCCATGATTTTTCAAACTTTAAGTAATGATTTAATAACTATTTTAAGTTCTCACACCAGTCCCATGATTGACTCAGAGTCTATTGTTTCTACCTAAACTCTGGGTGCCCATAATTTCCACACGGGGACCTAGCAGTTTTGGTTTTGTAGATTTCTATTTAACATGATCCTAGTTTTCATCTGCAGCTATATTCGGGAAGCTTTGTATCCGTGTATTTCTTTCAGTTGTGTTAGTTGATGTATTTCCGCTACACATTGTATTTACATATTTTATTTCCGCTAATATGTAATTTATTCTCTGATATTATTATTCGCTGTGTAATATTATTTATTCGCACTCTGATATTCTTGTACTCTGATGTAAATTGTTGTAATAGTAATGAAAAGTTTTATCATTTTGTGTTCTGATGCGTCGTGTTCTCATTACAATCCGCATTCTTGAACGGTCTTGGTTTGTTTACCTATCGATTCAGGCCCTGCGGAATTCAGTGCGTCTCAGTTTGGTATCCGAGCTTTGGTTTACAAAGATTGAGAACAAGGCACATTAGAACAGAAAGAAAGAATTCATCAGAGATAGGATTAATAACATCCTATAAGAATGACTCGTTAGAGATAGGGTTAGTAATGCCCTAAAATGAGTTTGAAGAATATGATTTGAAAAAAAGAGAGTAAAAAACGAATTTAATTTTAAAAATTATATCTTATTATACGTATTTGAGTATTTTATTTTATATTGATTTTGGACTATCAAGGATAAGAAGATTTTGCATATACACCTGATACACGTGTATTCGAAGTCTCAAATATACTGGGTAGATATAGAATCACACTCTAGCGCCCATAGATTATTCTGATGATTGAGATCTCACCATCAGTATTTATTTACGAGTTTCAAAAGTGGGATATCTATACATTTCCAATTAACTGGTATGAGAACCAAAACTTAGTTAGAGTTTAATGTTTGTGATTTAACATTGAAATATGATTTTGAGTATATACGAAAGGTATATGTTTGAGAAGCTAATTAACTAATTGATTGTTGGTTGTGATGTGTGAATATTAGTTTAACTAATAAAAATATTGGAATAATAAAACCAATGTGAAAACGAATGGCAAATTAAGCCAAATCGAGTTTAATATTGAACCGAATTGAAAATTAGTTCGAATTGGATATATATACATGTATATATATGTTGTAGAGGTTATTACATAGAAGCTAAGAAGTGGAATAAAATTGTACGCCCAACCAATAGGTACATGTTTACTATATTGATTGGGTTTGATGATTTTATGACCCGACTGGCTAGCCGCTTGGCTTTTGGATTTTCTTTTGATATATGAGAGCCTGTAGAGGCCATTTGTAGTTGTATCGATCAACCTGTACAAAGGAGGTTATGGCGAAATTTTTCAAAAATTTAAGGCATTAGACAAGTTTTTAGAAATTAGAAAGTTCTTAGGAACTGAAAAGTTGAAGAACTCAAGCCAGAATGAAAGTTAATTTGGTTAATTAAACAACTATCAGCTCCGTTCTTTCTCGAGGACGTAAAAGTTTTAAGTAGGGGAGATTGTAACAACCTGTATTTTCAAGAACCAATTTAAAATTTTGATTTAAGGTATTTTAATGAATACGAGAGTATAAATTGGTTATTTTTTCTAAATAAAATTTGAGAATAATTTTAAAATTAGTTTTTATATTTTATTTGACTTAAAGCAAACTCAGTAAAAAAATTAATTTGATTTGTAAGCCTTATATTTGAAAATTTTAAAAATCTGATTTTTTAAATTATTACATAACCCTTAAAAAGTGAAATTTTGTTAGCGACCTCAGAATTCGACGAGTCCAATTTTGTTGGATTCGAAATAACCAATCATGACTAGATTTCAAATTTCGTGCCAAACGGACTCAGTATGTGGTCGTGCGTGATAAAACCGTTCGATGTAATAATCTGAGCAGTTTTACAAAGGAACATTATTAAGATGATCTCGAAATTCGATTTCACTTTTTTTTCTAGATTCGTATCGTCAAATAATGGAAAAATCCTAAGTTTCATAATTTTTGGGGTTAGAGCAACTCCAACAAATTGGGTGTGGAAATTCAAATTTCTACCCTCCGAATAATCGAAACGATGAAATATCCCAACAGTTTTAAATCCCGGCGTTTGTTAAACAAACGTCTGGTACGTATTTTGAAACAAATATCAATTTAAGTATTTTGTATATTATATAGGTTTAAATTTTCAAAAATATTTCAATAAAAACTAATTTGATTTAAGAATATGTATATGTTTTGCGTATATATTTATATACGGCTTCATATTTTTAATATATTGTATGCAATTATTTTAACCATTCCTATTTTTAAAAAAAAATTCTAAATATATATATATATCTTTTAAACCAAAAAGTAGTATTTAAATATTTTGAAATCAACATACCATGGTTTAAATAGTTGAAACCCATATAAATATACAAAATATTTTAATTGGGATTGTTTCCTTTCCACGCCGATGATTTGAATTTATATTCATATTCAAAGAGCATAACTAGTTTCGAAATTTCAAAGACATACACCTTATTTTCTACTTTTTAATTCCTCATATAGTATTAGTCATCATCTACAGAACGTATATAAAATATCTGAAGATCACATTCGTCCAATCCAATTTTAAACAAATTTTAAATTGAATTATTATTATTATTATTGTTACCATTTCACAATATTCGGGATTCACTTTCAATTTGCTCTTTTACCATGTGCACTGCTTTAACCCTGCACTGACTAGCCTTATCAAGAAAGAGCAATACATCCTTAGTTTACGGGGTCGTTACGTGTACACTGCTTTAACTCTGCAATGACTAGTCTACTCCACTATGGGTCGTCACATGTAAAGCTAATTGGGATTGCTCTTTTCATTTAAATACTAGATAATTGATTGTTCTTCTTAGGTAAATAACTTCTTGGGTTAAATGGGAGATTGGTTAATAAGTGATGAACAAATGGAGCAAATGTTCGATGAGTACAAACAAACCAAAGATTACCCAAATGAGGTAGGATTCGTGCCAGACACATAAATGAACGAGCTGCCTGGAGAGGTTCCTGGTACTTAATTACGAGCTACAATTCCATGACCTACTAGAAGCGTACAAGCTCAACCAGTTCGTGCTAACCATAAAGCCTCATCTTCCTTAGCTTCAACTAACGAATATTCTGTAGATGAATTACTTATCCTCGTGAAAGTGTATATTGAAATTGATTGTCGAGATACGTTATTGATTAAAGGAGGTGGTGGTTTAAGCCATGAAGAGTTTTGGGCAATGATCACAAGATTACATAACAACCATCGTAGGTGTCCCGTTAGAAGAACAACATCCGAAATCCATTTATCTCACCATCATTTTGTAGAAGATTGCGATCGTTACCATATGATTGTACAGGCGGTCGAAGATGAAGACATATTTAAAGCTTCTACAACAACTTTTGATTCCCATTGCCTTTTTGAACACACGACGGATTTCGTGGGTCACAAAGCTTACAAGCTCCGCTGTAGTTGGCTAACCCGATCTCGGAATGAGTAGGTTTATGTTGTATGTTAACTAAATTTCGTGCTTTTAATTAAGTCTGTCGTATATTTAAATCTAGTTTGGAATTTCTATGTTGCTATTTCTACCTTATTGTATCTTAGTTTAAATTTCTATGTCGGATGAAATGTTGCTCTATCGATGTTGCTATTTCTAGCTTGTTGTAACCTAATTTAAATTTTATGTGCTGGTTGTAATGTTTTGTGGGTCATAAATCAAATTTAACCAGTTTTAAGGAATTTATATATTTATTTCTGATATGTATATCACGAAGGTTGTGTCAATAGTAATGCAATTGTTGCTTTTTATCAGTAATAAAGCAAAACTTGCTTTTATAAAAGTGTTGCTTTATATCAGTAATACAGCCACTGCATGACAAAATGCGGTATCCAATGACAATCATACTGTGATAACCAATGCATGCCACATTTTGGTATCCAAGACCAAAATGTAGAAAAACTATGTTATATAAGGAGGAAAACTTGCAGCATTCATTACTCAAACACAGTCCAATATTTTTAGTATATACACTCAAAAACTCAAAAGTTCACAATGGCCACTGAAGAGTGTTTGTTGTTCGATGATACTGACGAAGACTTTGATATTATGGTGGATGATCATTTTCGTTAACAAAGACAGCTAATTGCTCTAGGATATGGTGAATCTAACAAAAAACATGGTGGTTCTATTGTAGGCAGTCGATATAAAAATCGACATCATGCATGGCACAACGAGAGACTAATGGAAGATTATTTTGTTTCAAATTCGAGTTATACACCAACAGAGTTTAGATGAAGATTCCGAATGAGGCGTACTAAGTTTCTTCGAATCCTAGAACGTATTAAACAACACGATTCCTACTTTATCTACAAACGCAATGCGTCTATGACAATAGGGCTCACCAGAATTCAAAAGATGATAGTTGCACTGCGTATCATAACCTATAAAGGTCCTACTGATGCTCAAGACGAAAATTTGAAAATGGCAGAAAGCACGGTACTAGAATGCTTGGACCATTTCTGCCAAGCAATTGTAGAGTTTACGGTAATCAATACTTGCGTAGACCAAACGAAGCCGGCATTGCAATGTTAATGGATATGCACGGTAGCAGAGGATGGCCTGGGATGTTAGGATCTTTAGACTGCATGCATTGGGAGGGGAAGAATTGTCCAAAAGCATATGCTGGAGCTTATCAGGGTAAGTCTCATACATCAACTATTATACTTGAAGCTGTAGCGTCGTACGACTTGTGGATATGGCATGCTTTTTTTGGAATGTCAGGTTCGAACAATGATTTGAACGTAGTTAAACGCTCAACGTTGTTTAACGATTTGGTGAATGATAGATCGGTTCCATATCATTTTACTTTAGAGGGTCACGTGTATGACCATGGATATTATCTAGGCGATGGTATATGCCCACAATGGAGTACCATTGTCAAGACAAAACCGAACCCACAAAACAATAAACAACCAAGGTTTGCAGCAATGCAAGAAGGACAAAGAAAGGATGTAGAAAGAGTATTTAGTGTTCTACAATCCAGATTTGCCACAGTCAGTAATCCATGCAGACTTTGGTCTCCAACTAAAATGACTAGGATAATGTATACTTGTGTTATTTTACATAACATGATTATAGAGGGCGAAAGAGACATGGAGGATGATTTCAATTACGACCGCCCTGCTCCACCGCCTGAGATTTGGCGCGAAAATATGATTGAAAGCGAACTAGAACTTGAGTTTCACGTCGAAAGCAAAATGTCATACCGTAACGCTAACATTCATCGAAGACTCCAGAAAGATTTAGCAGATCATCCATGGAACTTTGTTGGAAGTCGGTAAAACTATTTACCCTTAGTTGTTGTGTTTTCTTTGTTTTAATAGTTCTAATCTTGTACTGTAACCGTTAATCGATATCTAAAACTATGTATCCGTAAATTGTTAGTGAAATCATGTATCCAAAGCTTTTGTAACCGTTGATTGTTTTTGTTTAATTACATCTTCGTGTCTAAATTTTTATGTCAGTGGAAGTAACATAAATACCACAAAATTTCATCATAATTCAACATAAGCTGAATATATTCTAAACTGAATAACTTGGATTACTAAACAAGGGGCCTAAATGGTTAATCCACGCGTCTGTTAAACATTCTCCTGTATCCAGCGCTTGTTTAACAAACGCTTAAATCCAAATGCTTATTGAACAAACGCCTGTATCCAGGCATTTGTTCAACAAGCGCTAGATTGGTTCGCACATTCCGAAACTTTCCCCCAGATTTCAGAACAGCTTGATCTTTCCACACTCCGTTGGAGGCCAAAATGGGTGCGGATCTCACAAATACTGAAATGTAGGCTTTTGTTGGATTTGCCCTTAGCATATGGGCGTGCAAGATGAAAATGTGCGCTAGAATTTGTATGTGTCCAAAAAGTCGCATTTTTCATACGGATAAATTTGGACTCGAAACCACTTCCATTGAGTCCAAAATGTTGATTACATGTTCGAAAAGTGTAAACTTCGAAATATTCGGAGTTCGTGAAAATTGGCATTTGGGTTGGGTCTTGGTTTAACTAACTTAGCCCACCATATAACCCCCAAATCAGCCTCCTCCTCTTCATTCCATTCTAACACTTCAAACAAAAATAGAAATGGGGAAAAGAAAGGAAAAAAAAATTCCCTAAGCCCTAGCTTAATCTAGAAGCTCCAATCTTGTAGGAATCAAGTGTAAAATCAAAAAAGAAGCTTAGGTAAGTCCATATCCATCTTCTCCATCTCATTTTCACTTCAATTCATCATAGTTCCTATTAGGGCTGTTATGGTAATGTTAACCATTACCTATACGAGAAAACCATTGCCACGAATACCGATAATTTACCATTACCATTGGTAAAATGTTCATTGGGATACCGATAAACTGGTAAATCGTTGACTGGTAATGGTAAATTTACCGATACATATAGCTATTAAAACATTAACACATTAAAATTTTGATAATGATAAAAAGATTTTTTTTACTAATTCTAACACCATTAATGTTTATATAAATATTTAAAATAATCTTAATTGGCATAGAAAATTTACTTAGCTTATCACAAAATACTTACAACAATTTGGAATAATAATTTTGTTAATCTTAAACTGTGAAGTTATAAAGCCAAAAAGAATTACCATCCTAAATAAATCTATAAACATAAAAAATAAAGGTTGAAATTCGTTAAAATAGTGAAAAAAACAAAATCAATATGACTGATAATTTTACCGTTACCACTGGTATTGACATTTCTTTACCGATATTTTATCGTTAACAATGGTAAAACTTACCGTTACCATACCAATAGCATTGGTATACCGATACAGCTCGATATTGGTTACCAATGGTTTGGTATTGGTATGGTAATGGTAAATTTACCATTACCATAACAACCCTAGTTCCTATGACCTAGTTCTTAGGAAATATGTTCATATGATCAAAGGTTGTTTATTCTAGCGTTTTTTATCGAAGAGAGATCGTTCCAACTTGCTATTAGATTGATTCATTGCTTCTAAAAAAGCAAAGGTGGGTTCTTTAATGAACCCAAATCCATGCCACAAGCCAAGAGGCTTGTAAAGTGTAATTTAGGTTCATTTACAGTTGTGTATATGCATATGAATTTGTTAGATAAGTATACACTTTCCGATAAGTGAATTTTAATTTCATTATATTGAAATTTTGGTTTGAGTCGTTCACACGATCGAATGCACATGATTTGAATCGATACCATGTTTATTAGAGGCCTCGTTGACGTCCCTAAGTGTTCGCAAGGCTCGAATGATCACGCATGATCGATGGCATTCGACCACGAGGGTCAATACCCTCCTTATCCGACCTAGGGAATGACCCAGGTTCGGACCAGTCGACTGGTCCATTCCAGACCAGTCGACTGGTGGTCTACCTGGGCAGCAGCCTAGGTTCAGACCAGTCGACTGGTGGTCTGCCTGGGCAACAACTCAGGTTCGAACCAGTCAACTGGTCTGAATGGACAAGTCGACTAGTTTTGGCTGTGGACCAGAGGGACCTCGGTCCACAGTCTAGATTCATCCAGGCTCTTTCCCGGCCGGAGCCCGCACCGTTTGGCATTTTTCTGTGACTTTCCAGTTTCTCTAGTTCATATATTTCAATAGCTCAATTTTTTTTCGAAATCGTTTTAAATTCGTTTCAAATTATTTTAAGCTTGTGTGCAAACTAATTTTGCGTAGTTTGTAAAATAAAAATAGTTAATTACAATCTGGCATAAAGATGTATGAAATGAATTATGGATATGTTATGACTTGAGTATTTAATTCGATGACCAAATTAAATTCTTGATTAAACCTTTTTACATAAGGTAGTGAATGATGAAGGCCAATGATTCATCTAATAATTGTTGTTGGTTGAAAACCCCACACGGGTTTTGGGACGATATTTGACTCACACATCTCCCTTGTGTGAAATTGCGGTTAATCGATTGATTGATGGGTTTATGTGAGCATCAATTATTTGATTGAAGCTCATATGAAAATAAAGTGCACATTGGATGTCATTTTGGATGTTGATAGTTATTTGCAACTATTGTTGGGTGTATATGATGAATGTAATCCATATTAATTTATTTACAAAGATCTGGGTTGAAGTTTTATTCCAATCCGGAATAAAAGTGAATATTTTTATAATGTAATATTCAATGAAAATTAAAAGTTTGATTTTGAGATGTCCGATTTTGGATGGACACGATAATATAAAAATGTGAAGCCGAGTTAAGTATATAAACGCTATTTTGACTCAAACGGATTTTTATATTGATTTTATTCATTATTATAATGAATATTGAATTTCAAAATACTACATTTTTAATACCGTCATGTTGAGATCATAACAAAATGGGATGTTCAACTTTAACTAAAAATTGAAATGGGAGTTTGAATCGTTTTCAAATGAATTTATAAACATTTTTATAAAATACGTTTTTGAATGGGATTTTTTAGTTTGTCGTGAACGGTATCTTAAATAATACTGTTTTTAAACCAATTTATGATTGGAACAAATCTCCTAATAAAGATTTAGAGAAGTTTTCAAGTTTATTTAATTAAAGTAGAATTGAATGGAATTCGATTCATAATAATTGAAATGAGTTTCTGTGAAGGAAGACGTTTACTATTTATGGAATTTAAAAAGGCTTCGCTGTTATTCCACTTGTAGTATTAATTCGATACATAAATTTATATTGACTATAATTTGTTCAAAATTCTGTGAAGATTCCATATTAAATGGAAGAGTATTTTGGGGTTTATTGTGAACGATGTTTTTACATGACATTTGTTCTTTAACCCAAGTAAAGACAAGATAGATTTCCAAAGGTTGAACAATCATTAAGAAATGATTTTTGAGATTAAAACTGAACTAGAGTTTTAATGAATCTTTAAGTAGATTAAAACGAGAATGGGATAATTAAATTTATTGAATTCAAGAAGTGTTCAAGAATGGAGTATCATCAGTTTTACTCCATGCGATAGTTTAATCTTTAACTAGATTTGAATGTGAAATGGTAATTAAATTTACCAATAACACAATGGGTGTTAGATATGGAGTACTACCAGTTTTGCTCCATGGGATGAATAGGTTGGGACTGAGATAATAAATTAAATGGTTACTTTGGTAAGGCTTGATAATCTCGACTAGTTGATAAACCTTAATTGGATTTAAATTGTGAAAAGATAAAATAAAGTCTTTTGAGAATGATATCCAAAGGAAGATTAAAGAATAAGTTCAAAAGAACTTATCTTTTATAAAATTAATGGGAACCTTTCCCTAAAGATGTGAATATTTGAAAAAAAGAATATTCTGAATTGGAATGAAATGCAAGCTATCTTTATTTATTTATCATATGATTTTAAAGACACATTAGTTATTCGGAAAGACCAGGTTTAACCCTGTTAGACCAAAAAGTGGTTTTAACACCCAAATTGACTAAAATGAGATCAAAAAACAAAAAAGGGACACAAGATTTATAGTGGTTCAGCGCTAAAGAGCCTACGTCCACTTTATAATACTTTGTTTGATGATATGGATGAAAATACAACAAAGTATTCGCTCAATCTCGCTCACTTTTCATATACATTCACTCAATTATCTCCAAATACACTATGTATGAAGATTTGGATTGTTTGGGAGTGCTGGAATTCGGTTCTCTAAGATACTCAAATTCTCAAAGTGCCAAAAAGATCCCTCCAAATGACCCTTGGGGGTCTATTTATAGGTGGAAATTCACCCAGAATCCGGTTCAGATCGGAGCTACGTGGCTCTTGTCCCATCATTCTCGGGCTCAGATGGATTTCAGTGTTGACAGCGCACCAGGTTAGTGGTCAACATGGGTAGGAAATGGTTGTAACTACCCCGAATATCCAGGAAATCATGGGGTGAAGCAACATGGTATACTGGATTCGGTTCGGAGGGGCACTATCAGACCAGAACGGAACAGAGCAGAATGGACAAGAGCTCAAGTTCAACACAGGTCGGACCGGATCGGATGCCCCGATCCGAACCCCTTCTACTTGCCCCTCCGAACCAAACCCACTATACCATGTTGCTTCACCCCACGATTTCCTGGATATTCGGGGTAGTTACAACCATTTCCTACCCATGTTGACCACTAAACTGGTGCGCTGTCAACACTGAAATCCATCTGAGCCCGAGAATGATGGGATAAGAGCCACGTAGCTCCGATCCGAACCGGATTCTGAGTGAATTTCCACCTATGAGTAGACCCCCAAGGGTCATTTGGAGGGATCTTTTTAGCACTTTGAGAATTTGAGTATCTTAGAGAACCGAATTCCAGCACTCCCAAACAATCCAAATCTTCATACATAGTGTATTTGGAGATAATTGAGTGAATGTATATGAAAAGTGAGCGAGATTGAGCGAATACTTTGTTGTATTTTCATCCATATCATCAAACAAAGTATTATAAAGTGGACGTAGGCTCTTTAATGCCGAACCACTATAAATCTTGTGTCCCTTTTTTGTTTTTTGATCTCATTTTATCGAAATTTTAGTCAATTTGGGTGTTTGAACCACTTTTTGGTCTAACAAACCCATTTTGGATAATTGTTACGACGATTAAAAGTCGATGTCGAATACGGTGGTTGAAGACTGGAGATCTTCACATCGAATGAATTATTACTGATGTCTTGATTGGGTTGTACACCCAAGACGAGGTAATAAGTGGTGATCGCCCAGACGTACTTGGAGATCGATCAGATTTGCGAGGACCTCTCTCCTGTATTGGACATATGGGACGAAGAATAAGGTGCCTCCGGTTTCGTTCAGACCCAGAACGAACTTGTAGATGGATGGTATGTCTGACATTGTATTTCGTTCTCTATTGATTGATTTCTAATCTAAATGTATTTGTTTGGAAGCGGAGAATTTATTCTCTTGTTTAACACCCTTCTCTAAGATGTATGAGCTTAGAGGTTATATATGGATAAACAGCAGTTGTATGGCATGAAATGATTAAGACTTTTGTTGAAAAGCAGAGTCTTGTGGTTGATGATCAAAGCATGGCTTTGATATAGCATAGCTTTGTGTATAGTGTTGATTCGCGAGCTTCAAACCCTGGCGTGAGTCAAAAACGGGATGAGGACCTCAGGGAGGTCATGCGTTTCTTTCTAGTTATGGGTGATGTCATGGTATGGAGCCCAAACATTTTACTTATGTAGTTGACAGATTGCGTGGCGCCTCGTACATGATTGGTCGACAATGGCCACGTGATAGGTCCGATAGGACTGGGAAACATACTATTCAGGAATAACCAATCCACAAATGTTAGGTGTGGATCGGGCCTGACGCTAACCAAGGGTTGCCCATAGGTGTGATCCTGGACATCTTGCTAGAGGTGATCCAAAACCGGTGAGGAAGATCCCTTGCCATGACTCATAGATGGATATTCAATTTCCAATACGCGACCTTTCGATTTTTGTTGTAAACCTATATGACGACATAATATATGGTACCTATGCCGTCTATGATTGATACATTTATATTTGAAGTTGTTTTGTACACTATGCACTTATAGTAATATCAAAAATATTTGTTTTAAAGCGTATCAAGCATGTTTGGCTATTATAAGGTAAAACTCTATCCTTCGGCTTGCGTTGCATTGTGTGATGGGACCCGAGTTTATAATAGCTTCATTTTTTAAAAAGCATTGCGTTGTTTTATTTTAAACTGATATTTATCTAGAGTAAACCCGTTTTGTGTCATATGGCGTGATCCCATGATTTTTCCAACTTTTAAGTAAAGATTTAATAACTGTTTTAAGTTCTCACACCAGTCCCACGACTGACTCAGAGTTTATTGTTTCTACCTAAACTCTGGGTGCTCATAATTTCCATGCAGGCATCTAGTAGTTTTGGTTTTGCAGATTTCTATTCAACAAGATCCTGATTTATAGCTGGAGCTATATTCGGGAAGCTTTGTATCCATGTATTTCTTTCAGTTGTGTTAGTTGATGTATTCCCGCTACGCAGTGTATTTATACATTTTATTTCTTCTACTATGTAATTTATTCACTGATATTACTTTTCCGCTGTGTAATATTTTATTCGCACTCTGATGTTCTTGTACGCTTATGTAAATTGTTGTAATAGCAATGAAAAGTTCTATTGTTTTGTGTTCTGATGCGTCGTGTTCTAATTACAATCCGCGTTCTCGAATGGTCTTGGTCGGTTTAGCGATCGATTCAGACCGGGTGGAATTCAGTGCATGTCATATATGTTTCTTTTTTAAGATAAATTAAATACAACATAATTTAATGAGACCGTTTTATCCCAGTTATTCATGAAAACCATGTACTGACCAGAAAAAGAGTGGCGGGTGAACTGACACAAGAGAAACCACATGTTAGCTTGTGGGTTCAATGCATATTTAAATGTTACATACTTATTCACAAAGATCAGTTCAACAACCCTATTTATTAATTAATAGTATAAATAAATCTTGGAGACAAAATGCATGATTTCGTATCTCACTTGTTATACGAACACTATAAATACATCAAAACATTTAGACCAGCGGACATTGCTATCTCACACCTGCACCTGCTTCTATGGTATCCCTAATAACTAAGCGACGGCTCTATTTTTTCATCAACTGACAAATGTTTCCTCTCATTTTTTCTAGTTTTTCATTAATACATGAGAGGTAAATAAATCCAACATGCACAAAACTTATCTATACATAGTCATGTAATATAAACCTTATAAAACCGAACCGTGATTGAATTTGGATGCCATGTCAAATGTAAACAGTGGTCAAGTTATATAAACGAGATACAAGGACATGCAACCATTTGGTCTAAATACGAGATATTAATTTTTTATAAGGAATTTAATTTGATGTTTATGGGTATAGCTTTGAATGTTCAGAACCACGCCAATTTTGTAAACTATTTGTTGCCACTAATTAATAATGACTGTAGTTTATAAGGTGGTGTTAATATGGGTATTAATGGGAAGAAAAGGTGACATCTTACCTCGATATTTATGAACACAGGCGCTGCATTCCCCAGAATAATGGAAGAGCCCCCACTGAATTATTATGGCTACCACAGAAGCAGATGCGGGTGTTAGATAACAACGTCCGCTGGTCTGAATGATTATACTCCACGAAGTCGGATTAGATCCTCTTACATTCCAACATAAAATTAATTAATTTATTGCTCCTTGCTGGTTGAGTAAAACCATGTTCATCCCTTTTATTCATGCACTGAAACACCTACATGGAACATATTAAGGTAAATGGATTGATTATCACCTGCTTCCACTGTTGAACTTAATGATCCAATTACCTGATGGTGATGATGCAATTCTTTCCCATTACGAATTTTAACAATATCAACCTCTGCCTTGTGATAAGTTAAGCAAAATTTTAATGAATGCTTAGCAAAATTTTGTTGTTACCATATGCTAAAAATACGAACACAAACCGCAACGCATCCTTCTAACTAAGAAACAAAAAATTTGATAAATTTACCCGTGAACGGCAGCACAAACATCAACACGCCCACAGATCTAGATTTTGCTGTGTCTTCTTTTGTCCTTGAGGGCAGCAGCGCTTCTCCGTGAACGACACACTGATGTGAAGGAATTTATGTTCAGAATGGTTAATGCTTCACATATTATACCCAGTAGATCTTTCCCAAGATCCAACTAATGACAAGTACTCTGTGACTATCGTTTAGAACATCCATATAAAACTTATAAATAATAATTATAAGGTCTAGAATTATATGTCCTGCTACTAATGGAAAATACCCTATGAATAAAAGCATAATATATGAATCGATATGAATCTATATTATACCATGGAAACAAAAAGAGCAAAAAACAACCTACAATATGTCATTGCTAATGCTTTAGTAAAATTAACACTAATCTTACTTATTATTTTTCTAAAAGAGACGCAATATAGATTAAGCTAGGAAAGGTACCTTTCAATGCCCGGAAGGAAATAAGAATGCAATATATATAGTACAGCATCTTTACCTCAGTCTAGACCGACACAAACCAACTGCAAGGAAACCGAAAGAAGTTCAGATTTCGTCACCAACCTTCTGAAACAAACGCAACATCCAGATCTAGGCGGTGGCGATTTCTTCAACGATAACAACAATAAAAGACATCGCCTGAGTTTCATAAGCAATAGTAATTGCATCTGGTCAACGGTGGGAACAATCCAGAACGTTTTAGATATCCAATCCTAATCATCAACTCGGCAAGGAAAAGGTAAAATTAGTCGATTTGATGTCTCTTCAACAATTGATCGACTGTTATCAAGAAGGATGTGGAGGCGTAGGGACCTAATCGGTTCCATTAGCTCGGGATAGAGTTAAGATTTTCTTTTTGGATCTAATTTGAAGGAGGAGGAATCATCGTTACAGAATAGGTGCTCATCAAATTGAAAAGTGGATTTTGTTTAGAGTCGTCCAGGATGAAATGTTTTCGATTTTGGTTTCGGGTGCAGTACGAGAGAGGCGACCCACCTAATTTTTTAGTTTTCCCACATAAATTATGATTTATAAAAGATGTGAGCCAAATTTTCATTTTACCCACCAAAGTTTCATCCTATTATGCTAGCATTTTTTACTGTCGGATTTTCATTAATCATAATCAAAATTTCATAGAATTGCATGTTATAAGTTAGAATTAATAAATAAAAATTTATATTAAATATAGTGTGAATTTCTTGAGAATTGATTTTGATTACAATACTAAATATTACTTATTAATGATAGTTATTATTAATTATTACTTATTTCTTCTTATTTATAATTGAGTATTAATCATTAAAAGCTTATTACATATATGTTACTAATTATTAAACACTTAACATTAACTATTAAAAAATAATTACTATCTATTAATTATTAAGTATTAATTACTTAATAGTAATTATTAATTATTATTGATTCCTATGGTCATTACTAATTACTAATTATTCTCAAATATTAATATTATTAATTACTAAATATTAGATACTATTAATATTTATTAGGCCTCTATTACAACATGTAGAAAAAAGGACTGTTGAAAATAAGTTTATATAACTTTCTAATAATAAAGTTTTAATTATTAATTATCAAAATTTAATTAGTAAATGATTAAATAATACTTCTTGATTATTACTTCATAATTATTAATATTAATGATTGCTTCTTATTTATTAATTATTAAAAATTAATTATTAATTATTTAGCAACAATAATAATTTATTATACAAATTATCAATATTAATTATTAAATACTAAAGATTTATTTATTAATTATTTAATAAAAATAATTACTATTACTTATTAACTATTATTATTATATTAATTATTAATTATTGAATGTTAATTGTTAATAGTAATTATTTCATATTTCAAATTAAATTTTATTATTTAATATGATTATAAACTATTATTAATTTTTATTATTTATTGAGTATTGTTATTTTATTTTAATTATTAATTTATTGGCAAATGGAAAAGATGTTAACAAATGTCTATTACAATTGGAAAAAAGAAGAGTTGTAATAGGGATCCATTACGACTAACAAAAAAGGAGTTGTTAAAAATATGCATCTATTACAACTGACAAAAAAGGAAAGTTGTAATAACCATCCATTACAACTGGCAAAAAATAAGAGTTGTTAATAGTAGGGAAATTGGCGAGCTTCGCAGGCAGATGACCCCTTCCCCAATTCATCATACTGCGATGGATCAGTCTTCTTCTTCCGAGGAAGAACGACCTCGTGAAAGAAGGCCGCTCGAACGACCTCAGAATTTGGAAGAAATGACTTTCGGATCTCTGGGATCCCGCGATGACGCTGCTCGTGTGCTAGGACCTAATGACCAGAGCTTCAGAGAGCCTATGCTATTACCAATGCGAGGATCCCATGTTTTGCCTAGAGATCCTAACCTCACCAACCCCACTCAGGGACAAATGCTGCAGTCACTTCCTCCTGAGATTGACTGGGAACGTAGGGAGCAAAGCAGAGCAGAAGCCGCTAGAAGGAGGATGTCTCCTGATCAGTAGCCTAGAGGAAACCCGAACATCAGAGCCAGGGAGCCTGAATGGCCTTTAACCAATGCTGATGTATAGGCTATGGTGCGCCAAATCATGTCTGAAAGTCGAAATTACACTAATGAAGATTATGGTATTGAGCGAAGCCATACTCCCTTTACTGATGACATTCTTGACTTTCAGTTCCCCCGACGTTTTAATCTGCCGTAGATGGACAGATATAATGGGAGAACTGACCCGGGACAACATTTGATGCGATACGCATGGCTTATGAATGTTGCCGCTTCCCCTGACGCTGTGAAGTGTAAGGCTTTCCCGATCTACTTAGAAGACGTAGCATTACTATGGTTTACCCGACTTCCTCCTCGATCGATATCGAATTTCAAAGAACCGAGTGAACGTTTTATGAATCAATTCAGACTTCACGCCCGAAAGTCTAAGACTGTTATCGAATTATCGAGAATTAAGCAAGCACCGGGTGAGTCCCTGAAGTCGTATCTAGACCGTTTTAATTTAGCTGTAACGGAAGTCAGCGACCCTCATGAGCCAACGATCTTGATGTCCTTAATGAAGGGAGTTGATCCTGATTCGGAGTTTGGAGATTATCTTTCTGGGAAGCCACCGCCCACAAGAGAGTTGTTTTATGAGAAGGTCAATATTCAGTTAAGACGGGAGGAAGCAAGGGCAAACAGAAAGAGGAAGTCCGGAGCAGCCTCAAAAGAAACTGTTCAGAGTAATGTTGCTGTAAAGTAGTCTGGAGAAAGTTCTAGGAAAGTCGAAGGGAACGTTGGAAATAAGAATGGAAACAATAATAATGGAAACGGGGGCAACAACAACCGTAATGCGAATGGTAATAGGAGAAACAGGAACCGAGGAAGTAATTCTGACAAAAGACCTCGGTTCCAGACCTCTAAAAATTATTCACCGTTGAATGACACTTTGGAGAATATTTATTTGGATACATACAATGTTTTGCAATACAAGAAACCGCCGCCGCGAGATTCGATAGAAAAATAAATTGCTACTGGGAAATTTTGCTTATTTCACGGAACCCACGGACATTCAACGAACGAATTTCGACACTTGAGAGATGTGGTTAAGAAGTTGTTGCGTGAAGGTAAGTTGGATGAGTATAAGGCTGCCCCAAGGGACAGGGGGCAAGGAGGACAGGCCCCAAACCAGAGTCAGCCTGCTCCCAAGCCTACAGCACAGCAAAATGACAAAGGGATTGTCATTAACACCATAGTAGGTGGACTTCATACGGCTATCCATAGTTTCAGAGCAATGGACCAATACGTTAATGCAGTTAAGCACATAAATGTGGACGAATGCGATGATTTGGAAGATATCACCCCTGTGAAACAGCAGAAGACAATGTTCGATGACGTAGTGTTCCGTAGCAGAGATGACACCGGAATCCAATCACCTACCGAAGATCCATTGGTTATTACCACTACCGTTGGGTCGGCACTGGTTCATAAGGTACTAGTTGACAATGGAAGCTCTGTCAACCTTTTGTTTAAGAAGTCGTTTGATCAGATGAAACTCGAGTCTAGAGATTTGAAGCCCTGTGAAGGTTGGATCCGAGGCTTTAATGGGGCATCGACAGCTCCAATGGGGTATATAGAATTGCTCGTGACATTGGGACAAGGGGATCGTCGAAGAGTACGAATGCTTCAGTTCGTAGTGCTAGATATCGGTTCGCCCTACAACGCATTTTTGGGAAGGCCTGCCCTTGCAGAGTTCAGAGCTTGTATCGCACCATGGTGCTTATTGCTAAAGTTCCCAACTGAAGCCGGAACGGGAGTAATGAGGGGAGATCAAGTCTCCGGGAGAGCTTGTTATATTGCCGAATTAAAGATACTGATGAAGGGACTCAACATTGATTCCAAAAGTACTTCACCCCCTCCAAAGGAGGGTTCAGCATAGCAATTAGAGGGATCAGCCTCGAAGGAGTTGCCCAAGGGAATTCCTGAAGACCTGGATCCCAGAGAAGACGAGGAACCTGAGGATAGAAAAGAAACTCCTAACGAAACGACAGTGGACATACCCATTGATGAAGCTGATCCAGCAAAAGTTTTGAAGATTGGATCCCAATTGGATCCGCATCGAGCTAAAGAACTGGCTGACTTTCTGAAGGCAAACCTGGATGTGTTTGCTTGGACCCACGCTGACAGGTGTGGGATATCACCATCCATCATGAGTCATTCGCTGAGTATAAACCCGAAACATCCGCCTGTAAAGCAAAAGAGACGTGTGCTGGGCCCAGAGAGGTCGACAGCTCTGAAAGAAGAAGTGGAGAAGCTGAAAGAGAACAGATTTATTAGAGATTCGACATATCCCGACTGGATATCGAATCCTGTTTTGGTAAAGAAGTCAAACGGAAAATGGCGGATGTGTATTGATTTTTCAGACTTGAACAAAGCCTGCCCGAAAGATAGCTTCCCGCTCCCCAGAATAGACCAGCTTGTGGATTCGACAGCGGGACATGAACTTCTTTCTTTTATGGATGCATATTCCGGATATAACCAGATTCCCATGCATGTGCCCGATCAAGAGCACACGAGCTTCATTACAAATATGGGGTTGTATTGCTATGTGGTTATGCCGTTTGGATTGAAAAATGCTGGAGCTACCTACCAACGCTTGGTGAACAGAATGTTTTATAACCAAAAAGGGAAGATTATGGAAGTTTATGTGGATGATATGCTTGTCAAATCGAGACAGTCCTCTAGCCATATGCAAGACTTGGAAGAGATGTTCGGTATCCTACGAAAGTATCGAATGAAGCTAAATCCTTTGAAGTGCTCGTTTGGGGTGGCATCTGGAAAGTTTGTAGGTTTCATCGTGAGCTCTCGAGGAATTGAAATTAATCCCAGTCAGATAGCAGCGATAAGGAACATCGAGGAACCATGAAGAATCAAGGATGTCCAAAGTCTTGCAGGGAAAGTGGCTGCGTTGCATAGATTCATCTCTAAAGCAATAGACAGATGCGTCCTATTTTTTGACTTGATAAAAAGGAGAAAGAAAAATTTCGAATGGACTACGGACTGTGTTGAGGCCTTTCGAAATCTGTTGGACTTACTAGAGAGACCACCGATTTTGTTAAAGCCAGTGGATCATGAAGAGCTGTTTGTTTATCTAGTAGTGTCGGCTCATGCCATTAGCACCGCCTTGGTCCGGGAAGAAGACAAGGTGCAAAGGCCGGTATATTACGTAAGTAAGAAATTGGCAGCTGCAGAGCGTAATTACCCAAGGATTGAGAAGCTTGCTTACAGCCTTCTGATCACCTCCCGAAAGCTTCGCCATTATTTTCAAGCTCACCCAATAACCATATACACTGATCAACCTCTGAGACAGGTGTTGCAAAGACCCGAAGCATCGGGGCGGTTGATCAAGTGGAATATTGAATTAAGTCAGTTTGATTTAAATTTTCAGCCGCGGAGATCGATCATGGGGCAAGCTCTGGCTGACTTTATAGAAGAGTTCACAATTCCAGAGGAAGAGATGATTAATGACAAGGTGGTCAAATCAGACGAAGAGTTAGAATTAGGTCCATGGAAGTTATACACAGACGGAGCCAAGAACGACAGAAGGTCTGGAGCTGGAGTCGTCTTAGTTACTCCCGAAGGACGATCGTTATATTATGCTCTGCGACTAGAATTTCCAACGACCAATAACGACTCTGAATATGAAGCCCTGATTGCCGGGCTGAAACTTGCTAAGGAATTCGGAATAAAGGCATTGGATATATTCTGCGACTCCAAAATAGTCGTCTGCCAAGTGCGAGAGGAGTTTGTGGCCCGGGGACCTCGACTTATTACCTATCTTGGAAAGGTGAAGGAGATGTTGAGCAACCTGAACAGTATAACATAACGCATATCCCAAGAGCTGAAAATCAGAAGGCAGACCGGCTAGTAAAGCTGGCTAGTTCCGACAATCCGGAGGAAACCGAAATGGTTCCAATTGAGACATTGGAATCACCAAGCTTTGAGTTAATGAAAATTGAATTAGCTTTCGAAGCAGAACCGGAGAGGGAGTCTTGGATGACCCCAATCAAGAATTTCCTTAGAAACGGAATACTCCCGCCAAAGAAAAGTGAGAGGCGAGCCATAGTTCGCAAAGCTACCAGATACATCCTTCAAGATGATACCCTTTATCGGCAAGGATTTTCTGTGCCCTTGTTACGATTTATAGCGCACGACGACATCAAGCATGTACTAAGAGAAGTACACGAAGGTGAGTGTGGAGATCATACGAGAGGTCAAACTTTAGCGAAAAAGGTATTGCAGTATGGGTATTTCTGGCCCATAATAAATAAAGATGCAGCTGATTACTTGTAACGACACGGATTTTGCCCGACCTAAATCGATCGCAAAATCGACCAAGACCGTTCAAAACCCGCATAAGTTAACTTTGGGTATACAACAACATCAGAACAATAACAGCAGACTTTTATAACATCGTAATAAATGTTACATCAGAGTAAAGAATATATATCAGAGTACATTAATTACAGCGGAAGATAAATTTTACATTAAATACAATACAGTGCATCGGAAATAAAATAACTAAGACAACGGAAGACTTCCTATGCTCTGGACACAGCTTTTGGCTTCAATCCAGGATCCTGCTAAAGAGATGAATATCTGCGAAAAGCTACTCGACTGCCCGTGTGGAAAAGAGGGCACCCGAGTTTGCAAAAGTGGAAAAAAACAATGGGTCAGCCGTGGGACTGGTGTGAGAATTCTTAACTAATATAACTAATAGTAATAAGGCAAATCCAAGGACCACGCCGCTAACGCGGAACGGGTTTTATTCCAATGGATTACCTGTGCATAAATTAAAGTTAATCGTCAAAACAGCGCAATGCTTTTTAGAAAAATGAAACCATCATAAGACCCAGTTCCCATCACACAATGCAATGCAAACCGGAGGATAGGGTTTTACCTTATAATGGTCAAAGATGCTTAATACGATAAAACGATATTATTATTAGTGTGTATATATTTTCAAAACATTTCAAAGTAAATGTATCAATCCTAGGAAGCATAGGTACCATATGCTATGCCTCCATACTAGTAATACAATCAAAACCGCATGGGGCATATTGGATTTTGGTTTCAATCATGAGTCAAGGCTAGGGAGGAGCTCCTTACCGATTCGAGACACTCTAGCTAATGTCTCAGGATCCCCCGCAGTGAACCCTTGGATCCTGCAGGGCCGGTCCACACATACAGCTTCGTGGATTAGTTATTCCTGAACACACGTTTCCCGGTCCTATAGGACCTATCCGAGGCGCCTCATTCCATCATCCACATAAGTAAAATGTCAGGGCTGGTGGGTCACTGACACCACTCTAGCTAGAAAGAAACGAGCTACTCTCCCTGCGTTCCCTTCTCCCGTTTTAGACTCCGCCGGTGTGTGAGGCTCGCGAAGTCACGATATACACAAAGCTATGCCTAAATAGACTATGCTTTGATCATCTACCACAAGGCATGCTTTTCAACAAAGCCTTGATCAATTGCATCTTAGCATGCCACATTGTCAGACCCTACCATATCGTTGATCATCTACCAATATATATATATAACCTTTAAGCTCATACGTCTTAGAGAAGGGTGTTAAGTGAAGAATAAATTCTTCACCACCAAATAGAAATATATAATCAGTAGCGTTCAACAAATACTGTAGAAAAGAATACAATGTCAGACACACAATCCATTTACAAGTCCGCTCTGGGTCTGAGCGAAACAACGTGTCCGTCGATTTCCAAATACGTTTGGACGATCATTACCAAATACCTTGCCTTGGGGTGTCCAGTCCCAATTCAAGATACCAGTCATCATCAACCCAACGATGTGAAACCTTCGGTTTTCTACCACCGTCTTCATCTTCGACTCTTGGTCGTCGTGATGATTATTCAGAATGGGTTAAACCCGGTCTTTCTGAATAACTCGCATAATTTGTGATTAAAAATCAAATATTGGAAAATCACACATTACGCCGCATTCCAACCTCGAATATTCTTTTAAATAGAATACTCATATTAAAAGGTTCTCATTAATTTTATCAAAGATAAACTTTGAAAATAAAATTTTAAATCTTTCTTAAATGATTTATTAAAACTCCAATTTTTAATTTGATATCAAAAATCATTATTACAAGGTTATTTATTTTAAGACATAAATCTTGTCTTAAACGGGTTAAAGGACTAGTGTCTTTTAAAACACAATTCACGATAAACCCACAAATCAATTTTCAAAATATGGAATTCCACAGAAATCAAACCAATACATAATCGGTATAAATTTCTGTATCGGACTAACAGTATACATGGAATAATGGCAAGGCCTCATAAATTCCATATATAATATCGGTCTTCTATTACAGAAGCCCATTTCGGTTATTACCAATCGAATTTCCACTTAATTCCAATCTAATATATTAAATTGGAAAACTTGATTTTTTTTTATAAGAAAATTCCTTTTTAAATCTATAAAATAAATTTATAAATTCCAAATAATAATTTCAATGTGAATTGGATTAAAGGACAAATGTCATTTAAAAACACCGTTCACGATAAATCCACTTCACATCTCAATTTAAAATATATCACCAAATATAATTGCACATTCTAATAATCTTAATTAAAAGATTTCTCTTTATATGTTAATTTATTATAAAGAAAACATGTTCTAAAATAATTATTGAAAAATATTCTTTATATAAAAAAAAATTATGTACAAATATTCTTTTTTAAAAGAACACCTGAATCGGGGTGCGACTCAATCATTCACCATATAATTTGGATTATATGGATTTCACACCCAGCATATATATTTCAATAATCAACATACTCATCAAGTCATCCATTTACATCCAGTGTGTAAATTCCACTGTGTAAGCGTAAAAAATAAATAATAACGCTTAACGCAGCCTGTCGATCTAACGATAGACATACCATTTAACATTGGGATTTGTGTCAGTCAAATATCGTCCCAATACCCGTGTGGGGTTTTCAGCCAACACACTTCATATAGATATACAAATAAATAATTGATTAATGGATTTAACCAATTTAAATGTCGCTAACAGTAGACGATAATAAGCATGTCATTTATTCCCCATGTTGAATAAAAATATAATTTTCTCGAAATATAATTTAATATGGCATTCCATTTATTTCTTTTATTCATATCATAAAATTTCCTTTTTACTACATTAAAAATTAAAATCAATATTATAATGTAAATTTTCTATCTTTCAGTTTCATTATAAAATTTTCTTTTTAACTACATTATAAATGTAATTAATATTACAGTGAAAATTTTTAACTTATTAAATTACATTAAAAATGTAATTTTCATAACCGTTCCAATCTTTATCCTTCAAATTTATATTAAAAAGATTAATTTGATGCTATGACCAACTCTCCTTCCTAATTACATTAAAATGTACTTTTTCCATACGATGCAAGATTTCACGTCTTTTAATTACATAAAAATGTAATTTTCTATATCATGCGAATTCTCAACTTCTAATTACATATAAAAATGTAAATTTTATTCTACAATGTAAATCTCATCCTAAATTACATATAAAAATTGTAATTTTTAATTTTCATCGCAAATCCCTTTTTCTAATTACATAAAAAAAATGAAATCTTTAATTTACAATGCAAGTCCTCTTTTCTAATTACATATAAAAATGTAATTTTCTTAATTTACATTAAAAATCCTCATTTCTAATTACATAAAAATGTAACTTTTAATTTACGATGCAAATCCTCTTATCTAATTACATAAAAATGTAATTTTTAATTTATTTGTGAATCTTACTTCTTTATTACATTATAAAAATGTAATTTTTATTTTTCATTATAAATTCATGTCCCAGTTACATAAAGAAATGTAATTTTCATAATACAATACAAATTCATATTTTAATTTCATTGAAAAATGTAATCTTTATCATACCGTTTTAACTCATATATAAATTACATAGAAAAATGTCATTTTTTTTACCGTTCTAATTCACATCTAAATTACATAGAAAAATCTAATTTTTCTCATGCGGCACAAAATCAATTTAAATTACATAGAAAAATGTAATTTTTATCATGCGATGGAAATTCATATCTTAATTACATAGAAAAATGTAGTTCCTATCATACGCAATAAATTCATATTTAAATTACATCTAAAAATGTAAATTTTATCCTACAGTGTAAATTCACATTTTAATTACATGTAAAAATGTAATTTTCATTCTACCGTTATCATTCATATCTAAATTACATAGAAAAATGTAATTTTAATCATGCAATGTAAATTTCAATTTTAATTACATAGAAAAATGCAATTTTTGTCATACGGTGCAACTTCATATATAAATTACATATAAAAATGTAACTTTTGTTATGCAAAGTAAATTCACATTTAAATTACGTATAAAAAATGTAATTTTATTCATACGGTGTGAATTCATTTATAAATACATATAAAAATGTTAATTGTTTCATGTGATGAAATTTCATTCATAAATTACATATAGAAATGTTATTTATTTCATGCTGTGGAAATTCATTCATAAATAACATATAAAAATATGTTTCATTTCATACAATGTAAAAACACCTTCTTTTTATGTACAATGCAAAAATATCATCATTTTATATTTATAATGTAAAAATATCAACTTTACTATTTTACGATGCAAAAATATCAACTTTACTATTTTACAATGTAAAAATATTATATTTTCTATTTTACAAAGTAAAAATATCAACTTTACTATTTTACAATGTAAAATTATTATCTTTTCTATTTTACAAAGTAAAAATATCAACTTCTTTATTTTAAAATATAAAAAGATCGTCTCTTTATTTTCATCGTCAAAATTTCATCTTTTTGTTTTCAATATAAAAAGATTGTCTTCTTAATTTAAATATAAAAAGATCGTCTTTTTATTTTCATCGTCAAAATTTCATTTTTTTTGTTTTCAATATAAAAAGTTTGTCTTTTTATTCACATCCTAAAGTTTCATCTTTTAATTTTCACTATAAAAAAGATTATCTTTTTATTAACATCATAAAGTTTTCATCTTTTAATTTTTACTAAAAAAAATTATCTTCTTATTTATCAACATAAAATTGCCATCTTCTAATTTTCAAAATAAAAAGATGATCTAAAATTGTCATCTTTAATTTTCTGTCCAACGTTTTCATATCCATTTCCATCACAAACGATAAATACCACATCATCAAAACACAAATCGAATTCACAACATAGAATAACATTCATCGCATAACGATTCATTTTCACCATTCAACATTAAACAACAAAAGAATAATAATTAAATTAATTAATATTAAATTAAAAATAAATTCTCACCTAGGCCGGATCTGAAATGAATTGTCAACTTTGATCAGATCTTATGTTTGAATTCAAAACGATTTCGGATCTGAAATGATTCCAATTCAAATTCATATGAAAAATCAAAATTCTGCCTTTAACAACTGACACAGTAACGGAAATAAGCGTGACAAAATCTGAAATAATTATACCTTAATTTTCAGAATTGTTCAAATCTTCAAATGCGGATTTCGGGAGCTGTAGTCGACGGTTTTACGAACGGTTTGCGGGAGATTGGAGAGCTACGAGAGGGCTATCTTCACCGGGAAGATGGGAGGGTGCGGCTGCAAGGAGGAGGTGCGGTTTGGGTGCAAAGGCCGCGGGTTGGTGGTGCTCGTTCTTCGCCTACGGTCGATGAAAATGGATGAAACTTGTTGGAGATTAAAGAGAGTGAGAAGAGCTTCAAAAAGTTTAACTACGGCCTAAGCTAATTCTTTGTGGATTGGGAGAGAAGGAGGAGAGAAGTTGAGAAAAAGGGGGCGGCTATGGGTTAATCGGCTGCGTGTTTCTTACGGGGAAGAAGACCCGATGTTTGGCTTTTTATAATATTATTTAATTAATTAATTAGCCTGATAAAGCCCGTTTTAGCCCTAACTCAGAATTAGGCCTACTTACTGTCGTTCTTATGGTTTTGACGTCTTCTGAGCGCAATGCGCTATGTCTCGGGCCCCAATTCTGATGTCTGTAGCGTTTTTTATTTAAAATCCTATTAAGAATTTATTAATTAAATATTGACCGTACATGAAAATTCACCGGGGCCACAAATTAACTTCAAAAATTCCCCAAAAATACATTTAGCTATGTTTTGACGCTGCAGACCTAGAAAAATTAATTTCGTTCAATTCTGAGCTCGTATGAATTTTTAATGAATTTTTAAAGTCAAAAATTTTCCGTTTACACTGAAAAATCAATTATAATTATATATTAATTCTAAAAATTACCGAAAAATCATTTTTAGCTTTATTTTGACGATACGAACCCAACAAAATTATTTTCGTCGAATTATGAGGCTGTTAGAAAAATGGCTATTTTTAAGGCGTTTAAATTTAACTAAAATAGTCAAAACACATTTTCCTCTGCCACGCTCACATATTAAATCGAAAAATTCTGAAAATTGAAACCTAGCAATAATTTGACATTCCGGTTCCAACAAAAGTGGTTTCGTCGGAAACAGAGGTAGTTTGAAAAATGACTATTTTTAAGGCCAATATATTAAATATTAAAAATACATTTTTAAACAAATAATTTCTGGAACTCGAAATATATAAGTGTTTACTGTTTTTCAATGCAGAAACATCATTATGAACTCAATGGAAGTGGTTTCGAGTTCAAATTCCTTCGTATGCAAAAAGTAGCATTTTGACCTTTATAAATTTCATAGCGACCTTTCTAAATTTTAATTTGGGCATAACTTTTAATTCCTGCTATGAAATTTTAATTTTTCGGATTAGTTGGATAGATATTTTTAAATAGATTCTAATATTTTTGGTTTCACTAAAATCAGTTAAATTTTGCATCATGTACGGTCAGTCAAAGTTCAAGTTTGACTTTTCAAACTACCGCGCTATTTCTGACTCTTTTTATAATTAAAATTAAATTATTCATTCTATCTTCGATTTGAATCAAATTTGTGATCATTATTATTTAAAATAGATTATTTAAATATCAAAACTCATTAAAATCACTTAAAATAAATTTTAAATTGGCCCCAAAATTCCGGGTTGTTACAGTCTCCCCCACTTAAAATCTTTTCGTCCTCGAAAAGGAAATGAGCTAAAATTCTTTTATTTACCTAATTAAATTTTTCATTCTTTTATTTATTGTTTAATAATTTCATAGGTTGAATTAATATTCACACAACACAATCATCTAACAATTAGTCGATTAAATTTTCAAAAATATATAATTTATATATATTCAAAAATCATATTTTCTAAATTCCGATTATATATATAAATACAAATACGTTAGTTATAATCTTTCCACTCTGAACTCATTCTAGGGCATTACTAACCCCATCTCTAATGAGTTTCTCATTCTAGGATACTGGTGATCCTATCTCTAATGAGTATTCTTATTGGATATTACTAATCCAATCTCTGATGAGTCTTTTGTTCCGTTCTAACGAGTTGTATCCCAAAGATTTGAGCTAACCAAAGCTCTGATACCACATGTAACGACACAATTTTGCCCGATCTAAATCGATCGCAAAATCAACAAAGACCGTTCAAAACCCGCATACGTTAACTTTGGGTATACAACAACATCAGAACAATAACAGCAGACTTTTATAACATCGTAACAAATGTTACATCAGAGTACAGAATATATATCAAAGTACATTAATTACAGCGGAAGATAAATTTTACATTAAATACAATACAGTGCATCGGAAATAAAATAACTAAGACAGCAGAAGACTTTCCTATGCTCTGGACACAGCTTTTGGCTTCAATCCAGGATCCTGCTAAAGAGATGAATATCTTTGAAAAGCTACTCGACTGCCCGTGTGGAAAAGAGGGCACCCGAGTTTGCAAAAGTGGAAACAAACAACGGGTCAGTCGTGGGACTGGTGTGAGAATTCTTAACTAATATAACTAATAGTAATAAGGCAAATCCAAGGACCACGCCGCTAACGCGGAACGGGTTTTATTCCAATGGATTACCTGTGCATAAATTAAAGTTAATCGTCAAAACAGCGCAATGCTTTTTAGAAAAATGAAACCATCATAAGACCCAGTTCCCATCACACAATGCAACGCAAACCGGAGGATAGGGTTTTACCTTATAATGGTCAAAGATGCTTGATACGATAAAACGATATTATTATTAGTGTGTATATATTTTCAAAACATTTCAAAGTAAATGTATCAATCCTAGGAAGCATAGGTACCATATGATATGCCTCCATACTAGTAATACAATCAAAACCGCATGGGGCGTATTGGATTTTGGTTTCCATCATGAGTCAAGGCTAGGGAGGAGCTCCTTACCAATTCGAGACACTCTAGCTAATGTCTCAGGATCCCCCGCAGTGAACCCTTGGATCCTACAGAGCCGGTCCACACATACAGCTTCGTGGATTAGTTATTCCTGAACACACGTTTCCCGGTCCTATAGGACCTATCCGAGGCGCCTCATTCCATCATCCACATAAGTAAAATGTCAGGGCTGGTGGGTCACTGACACCACTCTAGCTAGAAAGAAACGTGCTGCTCTCCCTGCGTTCCCTTCTCCCGTTTTAGACTCCGCCGGTGTGTGAGGCTCGCGAAGTCACGATATACACAAAGCTATGCCTAAATAGACTATGCTTTGATCATCTACCACAAGGCCTGCTTTTCAACAAAGCCTTGATCAATTGCATCTTAGCATGCCACATTGTCAGACCCTACCATATCGTTGATCATCTACCAATATATATAACCTCTAAGCTCATACGTCTTAGAGAAGGGTGTTAAGTGAAGAATAAATTCTTCACCACCAAACAGAAATATATAATCAGTGGCGTTCAGAAAATACAGTAGAAAAGAATACATTGTCAGACACACAATCCATTTACAAGTCCGCTCTGGGTTTGAACGAAACAACGTGTCCGTCGATTTCCAAATACGTTTGGACGATCATTACCAAATACCTTGCCTTGGGGTGTCCAGTCCCAATTCAAGATACCAGTCATCATCATCCCAACGATGTGAAAACCTTCGGTCTTCTACCACCGTCTTCATCTTCGACTCTTGGTCGTCGTGATGATTATTCAAAATGGGTTAAACACGATCTTTCTGAATAACTCGCGTAATTTGTGATTAAAAATCAAATATTGGAAAATCACACATTACGCCGCATTCCAACCCCGAATATTCTTTTAAATAGAATACTCATATTAAAAGGTTCTCATTAATTTTATCAAAGATAAACTTTGAAAATAAAATTTTAAATCTTTCTTAAAAGATTTATTAAAACTCCAATTTTTAATTTGATATCAAAAATCATTATTACAAGGTTATTTATTTTCAGAAATAAATCTTGTCTTAAACGGGTTAAAGGACTAGTGTCTTTTAAAACACAGTTCACGATAAACCCACAAATCAATTTTCAAAATATGGAATTCCACAGAAATCAAACCAATACATAATCACTATAAATTTCTGTATCGGACTAACAGTATACATGGAATAATGGCAAGGCCTCTTAAATTCCATATATAATATCGGTCTTCTATTACAGAAGACCATTTCGGTTATTACCAATCGAATTTCCACTTAATTCCAATCTAATATATTAAATTGGAAAACTTGATTTTTTTTTTTTTAGAAAATTCCTTTTTAAATCTATAAAATAAATTTATAAATTCCAAATAATAATTTCAATGTGAATTGGATTAAAGGACAAATGTCATTTAAAAACACCGTTCACGATAAATCCACTTCACATCTCAATTTATTTCATATCACCAAATATAATTGCACATTCTAATAATCTTAATTAAAAGATTTCTCTTTATATGTTAATTTATTATAAAGAAAACATGTTCTAAAATAATTATTGAAAAATATTCTTTATATAAAAAAAATTATGTACAAATATTCTTCTTTAAAAGGACACCTGAATCGGAGTGCGACTCAATCATTCACCATATAATTTGGATTATATTGATTTCACACCCAGCATATATATTTCAATAATCAACATACTCATCAAGTCATCCATTTACATCCAGTGTGTAAATTCCACTGTGTAAGCGTTAAAAATAAATAATAACGCTTAACGCAGCCTGTCGATCTAACGATAGACATACCATTTAAAATCGGGATTTGTGTCAGTCAAATATCGTCCCAATACCCGTGTGGGGTTTTCAGCCAACACACTTCATATAGATATACAAATAAATAATTGGTTAATGGATTTAACCAATTTAAATGTCACTAACAGTAGACGATAATAAGCATGTCATTTATTCCCCATGTTGAATAAAAATATAATTTTCTCGAAATATAATTTAATACGGCGTTCCATTTATTTCTTTTATTCATATCATAAAATTTCCTTTTTACTACATTAAAAATTAAAATCAATATTATAATGTAAATTTTCTATCTTTCAGTTTCATTGTAAAATTTTCTTTTTAACAACATTATAAATGTAATTAATATTACAGTGAAATTTTTTAACTTATTAAATCACATTAAAAATGTAATTTTCATAACCGTTCCAATCTTTATCCTTCAAATTTATATTAAAAAGATTAATTTGATGCTATGACCAACTCTTCTTCCTAATTACATTAAAATGTACTTTTTCCATATGATGCAAGTTTTCACGTCTTTTAATTACATAAAAATGTAATTTTCTATATCATGCGAATTCTCAACTTCTAATTACGTATAAAAATGTAAATTTTATTCTACAATGTAAATCTCATCCTAAATTACATATAAAAATTGTAATTTTTAATTTTCATCGCAAATCCCTTTTTCTAATTACATAAAAAAAATGAAATCTTTAATTTACAATGCAAGTCCTCTTTTCTAATTACATATAAAAATGTAATTTTCTTAATTTACATTGTAAATCCTCATTTCTAATTACATAAAAATGTAACTTTTAATTTACGATGCAAATCCTCTTATCTAATTACATAAAAATGTAATTTTTAATTTATTTGTGAATCTTACTTCTTTATTACATTATAAAAATGTAATTTTTATTTTTCATTATAAATTCATGTCCCAGTTACATAAAGAAATGTAATTTTCATAATACAATACAAATTCATATTTTAATTTCATTGAAAAATGTAATCTTTATCATACCATTTTAACTCATATATAAATTACATAGAAAAATGTCATTTTTTTTTACCGTTCTAATTCACATCTAAATTACATAGAAAAATGTAATTTTTCTCATGCGGCACAAAATCAATTTAAATTACATAGAAAAATGTAATTTTTATCATGCGATGGAAATTCATATCTTAATTACATAGAAAAATGTAGTTCCTATCGTACGCAATAAATTCATATTTAAATTACATCAAAAAATGTAGTTTTTATCCTACGGTGTAAATTCACATTTTAATTACATGTAAAAATGTAATTTTCATTCTACCGTTATCATTCATATCTAAATTACATAGAAAAATGTAATTTTAATCATGCAATGTAAATTTCAATTTTAATTACATAGAAAAATGCAATTTTTGTCATACTGTGCAACTTCGTATATAAATTACATATAAAAATGTAACTTTTGTTATGCAAAGTAAATTCACATTTAAATTACGTATAAAAAATGTAATTTTACTCATACGGTGTGAATTCATTTATAAATACATATAAAAATGTTAATTGTTTCATGTGATGAAATTTAATTCATAAATTACATATAGAAATGTTATTTATTTCATGCTGTGGAAATTCATTCATAAATAACATATAAAAATATGTTTCATTTCATACAATGTAAAAACACCTTCTTTTTATGTACAATGCAAAAATATCATCTTTTTATATTTATAATGTAAAAATATCAAATTTACTATTTTACGATGCAAAAATATCAACTTTACTATTTTACAATGTAAAAATATTATCTTTTCTATTTTACAAAGTAAAAATATCAACTTTACTATTTTACAATGTAAAAATATTATCTTTTCTATTTTACAAAGTAAAAATATCAACTTCTTTATTTTAAAATATAAAAAGATCGTCTCTTTATTTTCATCGTCAAAATTTCATCTTTTTGTTTTCAATATAAAAAGATTGTCTTCTTAATTTAAATATAAAAAGATCGTCTTTTTATTTTCATCGTCAAAATTTCATTTTTTTTGTTTTCAATATAAAAAGATTGTCTTTTTATTCACATCCTAAAGTTTCATCTTTTATTTTTCACTATAAAAAAAGATTATCTTTTTATTAACATCATAAAGTTTTCATCTTTTAATTTTTACTAAAAAAAAAATTATCTTCTTATTTATCAACATAAAATTGCCATCTTCTAATTTTCAATATAAAAAGATGATCTAAAATTGTCATCTTTAATTTTCTGTCCAACGTTTTCATATCCAATTCCACTACAAACGATAAATACCACATCATCAAAACACAAATCGAGTTCACAACATAGAATAACATTCATCGCATAACGATTCATTTTCACCATTCAACATTAAACAACAAAAGAATAATAATTAAATTAATTAATATTAAATTAAAAATAAATTCTCACCTAGGCCGGATCTGAAATGAATTGTCAACTTTGATCAGATCTTGTGTTTGAATTCAAAACGATTTCGGATCTGAAATGATTCCAATTCAAATTCATATGAAAAATCAAAATTCAGCCTTTAACAACTGACACAGTAACGGAAATAAGCGTGACAAAATCTGAAATAATTATACCTTAATTTTCAGAATTGTTCAAATCTTCAAATGCGGATTTCGGGAGCTGTAGTCGACGGTTTTACGAACGGTTTGCGGGAGATTGGAGAGCTACGAGAGGGCTATCTTCACCGGGAAGATGGGAGGGTGCGGCTGCAAGGAGGAGGTGCGGTTTGGGTGCAAAGGCCGCGGGTTGGTGGTGCTCGTTCTTCGCCTACGGTCGATGAAAAGGGATGAAACTTGTTGGAGATTAAAGAGAGTGAGAAGAGCTTCAAAAAGTTTAACTACGGCCTAAGCTAATTCTTTGTGGATTGGGAGAGAAGGAGGAGAGAAGTTGAGAAAAAGGGGGCGGCTATGGGTTAATCTGCTGCGTGTTTCTTACGGGGAAGAAGACCCGATGTTTGGCTTTTTATAATATTAATTAATTAATTAATTAATTAGCCCGATAAAGCCCGTTTTGGCCCGAACTCAGAATTAGGCCTACTTACTGTCGTTCTTATGGTTTTGACATCTTCTGAGCGCAATGGGCTATGTCTTGGGCCCCAATTCTGATGTTTGTAGCGTTTTTTATTTAAAATCCTATTAAGAATTTATTAATTAAATATTGACCGTACATGAAAATTCACCGGGGTCACAAATTAACTTCCAAAATTACCGAAATATACATTTAGCTATGTTTTGACGCTGCGGACCTAGAAAAATTAATTTCGTTCAATTCTGAGCTCGTATGAATTTTTAATGAATTTTTAAAGTCAAAATTTTTCCGTTTACACTGAAAAATCAATTATAATTATATATTAATTCTAAAAATTACCGAAAAATCATTTTTAGCTTTGTTTTGACGATACGAACCCAACAAAATTATTTTCATCGAATTCTGAGACTGTTAGAAAAATGGCTATTTTTAAGGCGTTTAAATTTAGTGAATATTAGGCTCACGTCCCTATTTTGAAACTTAATTAGGCTCACATCCGGTCATAAACTTAATATAAATTAGGTCCCTGTTTTCAAAACTTATAAAATAATAATTAAAAAAAATAAAAAAATTCGTAAATTAGTAATAAAATAAATTATGCATTATACAAAAAATTCAGTTCAAAAAACAACAAAAATAATGTCAGAAAGAAGAAAACAGCAAAAAAACAGAAAAAACTGCAGTTAAATGCATAATATTATGCACCTTTTTGACTTTTTTGCATGCATATATGCAATTAACTGCAGTTCTTCCAGCGGATAGATTTAACTTAATATTTCAGTTCATTTTTATTTGCATCCAAATGTGCAAATTTCTCAAAAAAATGCACACATGTGTGCAACATTTTTATAGGATAAAAGTAGGGACCTAATTTATATATATAAAAAAAAAGATTTGAAAAATTTAAACCCGCCCCTTATTTTATTACTTCCGCCTTTTTTTATTTTAATTTTAAAAAAAAGTACGTTCCTTCATAAAAAAAAATTCCTAAAATATGGAAATAATTTCTTGATTCTACGGAAATAAAAAAAATAGTTGCATACATTTATGCAATTATTACTGATAATTGCATATATGTATGCAACTTTTCCGTAAGCTGTGTTCGGTTTGAAAATTTGAAACTAAACCTGCACATATGTGTGCAAATATTGGGTATATTTGCACATATATAAGCATATTTTTGTATAAATAAAAATCAACGAAGAAGTATGTAGTGAAAAATATGCACGGATGTATGCAGGAAAATGATATATGTGCATACTATTATGCATTTAACTGGAAATTTCGTTTTTTTTTCTGTTTTTTTGATTTTTGACGCCTTATTTGATGGTTTTTTGTTCTGAATTTTTGAGCGTTTACATGTTTTATTTAAATACGAATTTACGTGATTTTTTTATATTTTTTTAATGACTTTTCAAAGAATAGGGACCTAATTTACAATAAGTTTATGACCGAGTTTTTTTTATATTTTGAAACTTAATAGGGACCTCTAAAAAACGCACCCTTAAATTTAACTGAAATAGTCAAAACACATTTTCCTCTGCCACGCTCACATATTAAATCGAAAAATTCTGAAAATTGAAACCTAGCAATAATTTGACATTCCGGTTCCAACAAAAGTGGTTTCGTCGGAAACAGAGGTCGTTTGAAAAATGACTATTTTTAAGGCCAATATATTAAATATTTAAAATACATTTTTAAACAAATAATTTCTGGAACTCGAAATATATAAGTGTTTACTGTTTTTCAATGCAGAAACATCATTATGAACTCAATGGAAGTGGTTTCGAGTTTAAATTCCTTCGTATGCAAAAAGTAGCATTTTGACCTTTATAAATTTCATAGCGACCATTATAAATTTCATAGCGACCTTTCTAAATTTTAATTTGGGCATAACTTTTGATTCCTGCTATGAAATTTCAATTTTTCGGATTCGTTGGAAAGATATTTTTAAATAGATTCTAATATTTTTGGTTTCACTAAAATCCGTTAAATTTTGCATCCTGTACGGTCAGTCAAAGTTCAAGTTTGACTTTTCAAACTACCGAACTATTTCAGACTCTTTTTATAATTAAAATTAAATTATTCATTCTATCTTCGATTTGAATCAAATTTGTGATCATTATTATTTAAAATGGATTATTTAAATATCAAAACTCATTAAAACCACTTAAAAAAAATTTTAAATTGGCCCCAAAATTCCGGGTTGTTACAGTCTCCCCCACTTAAAATCTTTTCGTCCTCGAAAAGGAAATGAGCTAAAATTCGTTTATTTACCTAATTAAAATTTTCATTCTTTTATTTATTGTTTAATAATTTCATAGGTTGAATTAATATTCACACAACACAATCATCTAACAATTAGTTGATTAAATTTTCAAAAATATATAATTTATATATATTCAAAAATCATATTTTCTAAATTCCGATTATATATATAATTACAAATACGTTAGTTATAATCTTTCCACTCTGAACTCATTCTAGGGCATTACTAACCCCATCTCTAATGAGTTTCTCATTCTAGGATACTGGCGATCCTATCTCTAATGAGTATTCTTATTGGATATTACTAATCCAATATCTGATGAGTCTTTTGTTCAGTTCTAACGAGTTGTATCCCAAAGATTTGAGCTAACCAAAGCTCTGATACCACATGTAACGACACAGATTTTGCCCGATCTAAATTGATCGCAAAATCGACCAAGACCGTTCAAAACCCGCATACGTTAACTTTGGGTATACAACAACATCCGAACAATAACATCAGACTTTTATAACATCGTAATAAATGTTACATCAGAGTACAGAATATATATCAGAGTACATTAATTACAGCGGAAGATAAATTTTACATTAAATACAATACAGTGCATCGGAAATAAAATAAATAAGACAGCAGAAGACTTTCCTATGCTCTGGACACAGCTTTTGGCTTCAAACCAGGATCCTGCTAAAGAGATGAATATCTGCGAAAAGCTACTTGACTGCCCGTGTGGAAAAGAGGGCACCCAAGTTTGCAAAAGTGGAAACAAACAACGGGTCAATCGTGGGACTGGTGTGAGAATTCTTAACTAATATAACTAATAGTAATAAGGCAAATCCAAGGACCACGCCGCTAACGCGGAACGAGTTTTATTCCAATGGATTACCTGTGCATAAATTAAAGTTAATCGTCAAAACAGCGCAATGCTTTTTAGAAAAATGAAACCATCATAAGACCCAGTTCCCATCACACAATGCAACGCAAACCGGAGGATAGAGCCTTACCTTTTAATGGTCAAAGATGCTTGATACGATAAAACGATATTATTATTAGTGTGTATATATTTTCAAAACATTTCAAAGTAAATGTATCAATCCTAGGAAGCATAGGTACCATATGATATGCCTCCATACTAGTAATACAATCAAAACCGCATAGGGCGTATTGGATTTTGGTTTCCATCATGAGTCAAGGCTAGGGAGGAGCTCCTTACCGATTCGAGACACTCTAGCTAATGTCTCAGGATCCCCCGCAGTGAACCCTTGGATCCTACAGAGCCGGTCCACACATACAGCTTCGTGGATTAGTTATTCCTGAACACACGTTTCCCGGTCCTATAGGACCTATCCGAGGCGCCTCATTCCATCATCCACATAAGTAAAATGTCAGGGCTGGTGGGTCACTGACACCACTCTAACTAGAAAGAAACGTGCTGCTCTCCCTGCGTTCCCTTCTCCCGTTTTAGACTCCACCGGCGTGTGAGGCTCGCGAAGTCACAATATACACAAAGTTATGCCTAAATAGACTATGCTTTGATCATCTACCACAAGGCCAGCTTTTCAACAAAGCCTTGATCAATTGCATCTTATCATGCCACATTGTCAGACCCTACCATATCGTTGATCATCTACCAATATATATATAACCTCTAAGCTCATACGTCTTAGAGAAGGGTGTTAAGTGAAGAATAAATTCTTCACCACCAAACAGAAATATATAATCAGTGGCGTTCAGAAAATACAGTAGAAAAGAATACAATGTCAGACACACAATCCATTTACAAGTCCGCTCTGGGTCTGAGCGAAACAACGTGTCCGTCGATTTCCAAATACGTTTGGATGATCATTAACAAATAACTTGCCTTGGGGTTTCTAGTCCCAATTCAAGATACCAGTCATCATCATCCCAACGATGTGAAAACCTTCGGTCTTCTACCACCGTCTTCATCTTCGACTCTTGGTCGTCGTGATGATTATTCAGAATGGGTTAAACCCGGTCTTTCTGAATAACTCGCGTAATTTGTGATTAAAAATCAAATATTGGAAAATCACACATTACGCCGCATTCCAACCCCGAATATTCTTTTAAAAAGAATACTCATATTAAAAGGTTCTCATTAATTTTATCAAAGATAAACTTTGAAAATAAAATTTTAAATCTTTCTTAAAAGATTTATTAAAACTATAATTTTTAATTTGATATCAAAAATCATTATTACAAGGTTATTTATTTTAAGAAATAAATCTTGTCTTAAACGGGTTAAAGGACTAGTGTCTTTTAAAACACAGTTCACGATAAACCCACAAATCAATTTTCAAAATATGGAATTCCACAGAAATCAAACCAATACATAATCACTATAAATTTCTGTATCGGACTAACAGTATACATGGAATAATGGCAAGGCCTCTTAAATTCCATATATAATATCGGTCTTCTATTACAGAAGCCCATTTCGGTTATTACCAATCGAATTTCCACTTAATTCCAATCTAATATATTAAATTGGAAAACTTGAATTTTTTTTAGAAAATTCCTTTTTAAATCTATAAAATAAATTTATAAATTCCAAATAATAATTTCAATGTGAATTGGATTAAAGGACAAATGTCATTTAAAAACACCGTTCACGATAAATCCACTTCACATCTCAATTTATTTCATATCACCAAATATAATTGCACATTCTAATAATCTTAATTAAAAGATTTCTCTTTATATGTTAATTTATTATTAAGAAAACATGTTCTAAAATAATTATTGAAAAATATTCTTTATATAAAAAAAATTTATGTACAAATATTCTTCTTTAAAAGAACACCTGAATCGGAGTGCGACTCAATTATTCACCATATAATTTGGATTATATGGATTTCACACCCAGCATATATATTTCAATAATCAACATACTCATCAAGTCGTCCATTTACATCCAGTGTGTAAATTCCACTGTGTAAGCGTTAAAAATAAATAATAACGCTTAACGCAGCCTGTCGATCTAACGATAGACATACCATTTAAAATTGGGATTTGTGTCAGTCAAATATCGTCCCAATACCCGTGTGGGGTTTTCAGCCAACACACTTCATACAGATATACAAATAAATAATTGGTTAATGGATTTAACCAATTTAAATGTCGCTAACAGTAGACGATAATAAGCATGTCATTTATTCCCCATGTTGAATTAAAATATATTTTTCTCGAAATATAATTTAATATGGCATTCCATTTATTTCTTTTATTCATATCATAAAATTTCCTTTTTACTACATTAAAAATTAAAATCAATATTATAATGTAAATTTTCTATCTTTCAGTTTCATTGTAAAATTTTCTTTTTAACTACATTATAAATGTAATTAATATTACAGTGAAAATTTTTAACTTATTAAATCACATTAAAAATGTAATTTTCATAACCGTTCCAATCTTTATCCTTCAAATTTATATTAAAAAGATTAATTTGATGCTATGACCAACTCTCCTTCCTAATTACATTAAAATGTACTTTTTCCATACGATGCAAGTTTTCACGTCTTTTAATTACATAAAAATGTAATTTTCTATATCATGCGAATTCTCAACTTCTAATTATGTATAAAAATGTAAATTTTATTCTACAATGTAAATCTCGTCCTAAATTACATATAAAAATTGTAATTTTTAATTTTCATCGTAAATCCCTTTTTCTAATTGCATAAAAAAATGAAATCTTTAATTTACAATGCAAGTCCTTTTTCCAATTACATATAAAAATGTAATTTTCTTAATTTACATTGTAAATCCTCATTTCTAATTACATAAAAATGTAACTTTTAATTTACGATGCAAATCCTCTTATCTAATTACATAAAAATGTAATTTTTAATTTATTTGTGAATCTTACTTCTTTATTACATTATAAAAATGTAATTTTTATTTTTCATTATAAATTCATGTCCCAGTTACATAAAGAAATGTAATTTTCATAATACAATACAAATTCATATTTTAATTTCATTGAAAAATGTAATCTTTATCATACCGTTTTAACTCATATATAAATTACATAGAAAAATTTCATTTTTTTTTACCGTTCTAATTCACATCTAAATTACATAGAAAAATGTAATTTTTCTCATGCGGCACAAAATCAATTTAAATTACATAGAAAAATGTAATTTTTATCATGCGATGGAAATTCATATCTTAATTACATAGAAAAATGTAGTTCCTATCATACGCAATAAATTCATATTTAAATTACATCTAAAAATGTAATTTTTATCCTACAGTGTAAATTCACATTTTAATTACATGTAAAAATGTAATTTTAATCATGCAATGTAAATTTCAATTTTAATTACATAGAAAAATGCAATTTTTGTCATACGGTGCAACTTCATATATAAATTACATATAAAAATGTAACTTTTGTTATGCAAAGTAAATTCACATTTAAATTACGTATAAAAAAAATGTAATTTTATTCATACGGTGTGAATTCATTTATAAATACATATAAAAATGTTAATTGTTTCATGTGATTAAATTTCATTCATAAATTACATATAGAAATGTTATTTATTTCATGCTGTGGAAATTCATTCATAAATAACATATAAAAATATGTTTCATTTCATACAATGTAAAAACACCTTCTTTTTATGTACAATGCAAAAATATCATCTTTTTATATTTATAATGTAAAAATATCAACTTTACTATTTTACGATGCAAAAATATCAACTTTACTATTTTACAATGTAAAAATATTATCTTTTCTATTTTACAAAGTAAAAATATCAACTTTACTATTTTACAATGTAAAAATATTATCTTTTCTATTTTACAAAGTAAAAATATCAACTTCTTTATTTTAAAATATAAAAAGATCGTCTCTTTATTTTCATCGTCAAAATTTCATCTTTTTGTTTTCAATATAAAAAGATTGTCTTCTTAATTTAAATATAAAAAGATCGTCTTTTTATTTTCATCGTCAAAATTTCATTTTTTTGTTTTCAATATAAAAAGATTGTCTTTTTATTCACATCCTAAAGTTTCATCTTTTAATTTTCACTATAAAAAAAGATTATCTTTTTATTAACATCATAAAGTTTTCATCTTTTAATTTTTACTAAAAAAAAAAATTATCTTCTTATTTATCAACATAAAATTGCAAATTTCTAATTTTCAATATAAAAAGATGATCTAAAATTGTCATCTTTAATTTTCTGTCCAACGTTTTCATATCCAATTCCATTACAAACAATAAATACCACATCATCAAAACACAAATCGAATTCACAACATAGAATAACATTCATCGCATAACGATTCATTTTCACCATTCAACATTAAACAACAAAAGAATAATAATTAAATTAATTAATATTAAATTAAAAATAAATTCTCACCTAGGCCGGATCTGAAATGAATTGTCAACTTTGATCAGATCTTGTGTTTGAATTCAAAACGATTTCGGATCTGAAATGATTCCAATTCAAATTCATATGAAAAATCAAAATTCAGCCTTTAACAACTGACACAGTAACGGAAATAAGCGTGACAAAATCTGAAATAATTATACCTTAATTTTCAGAATTGTTCAAATCTTCAAATGCGGATTTCGGGAGCTGTAGTCGACGGTTTTACGAACGGTTTGCGGGAGATTGGAGAGCTACGAGAGGGCTATCTTCACCGGAAAGATGGGAGGGTGCGGCTGCAAGGAGGAGGTGCGGTTTGGGTGCAAAGGCCGCGGGTTGGTGGTGCTCGTTCTTCGCCTACGGTCGATGAAAATGGATGAAACTTGTTGGAGATTAAAGAGAGTGAGAAGAGCTTCAAAAAGTTTAACTACGGCCTAAGCTAATTCTTTGTGGATTGGGAGAGAAGGAGGAGAGAAGTTGAGAAAAGGGGGCGGCTATGGGTTAATCTGCTGTGTGTTTCTTACGGGGAAGAAGACCCGATGTTTGGCTTTTTATAATATAATTTAATTAATTAATTAGCCTGATAAAGCCCGTTTTGGCCCGAACTCAGAATTAGGCCTACTTACTGTCGTTCTTAGGGTTTTGACGTCTTCTGAGCGCAATGGGCTATGTCTCAGGCCCCAATTCTGATGTCTGTAGTGTTTTTATTTAAAATCCTATTAAGAATTTATTAATTAAATATTGACCGTACATGAAAATTCACCGGGGCCACAAATTAACTTCAAAAATTCCCGAAAAATACATTTTGCTATGTTTTGACGCTGCGGACCTAGAAAAATTAATTTCGTTCAATTCTGAGCACGTATGAATTTTTAATGAATTTTTAAAGTCAAAAATTTTCCGTTTACACTGAAAAATCAATTATAGTTATATATTAATTCTAAAAATTACCGAAAAATCATTTTTAGCTTTGTTTTGACGATACAAACCCAACAAAATTATTTTCGTCGAATTCTGAGACTGTTAGAAAAATGGCTATTTTTAAGGCGTTTAAATTTAGGGTCCGTTTGTCACAGGTCCCTATTAAGTTTCAAAATTAGGCTCACATCCGGTCCTAAACTTATTGTAAATTAGGTCTCTATTTTTCAAAAACATGTAAAAAATATATATAAAAAAATCACGAAAATTCATTATTAAATAAAACACGTTCACGCCAAAAAAACCAGGTGGAAAAACAATCAAAAACCACGTCAAAACCCAAAATAACACAAATTCAGCGAAACAACGGGTTTTTGCATCAAAAGATGCACCTATTGTAAATAGCTGCACACATTCATGCTAATATTTCAGTGTTGCGTCCAAACTGCAGTATAAATGCATACATGTATGCAGCTAAACAGCATTATACGCATCATTTCATGCATATATTCAAATTTAACCTGTTTTTTCAAGCATTGGCCGTTTTCAGACATTGCTGCACACATTTATGCTCTTGTACAGAATAAATGCATGCATTCATGCGCATATTCATAAGCCGTCGTCCATTTTAAATATGTTGCACACATGCATGCATATATACATAATAGTTGCATTCATGTATGCAACTTTTCGTAATACATGAATCTCAGTTCAACTTTGTATGCATACATTTATGCAGTTATTTGATAATAGTTGCATACATGCATGCATATATTGGTCCAGATTTTCAACAGAAATACACAGTATGAATATATGCGTGTATGTATGCAACTATTGGCAATAGTTGCATAGATGTATGCAACTTTTTTTTGTTTTTTTCCATGGACTGCTGTGGACATTTCCAGAATTTAGATTTTTTTTTTTACCTTAAAGCGCCTTTTTTTGGGTCAAAAAAGGCAAAACACGTAAGTGGGACAAGAAAAGGCGGAAGGAACCAAATATTTTGGGCGGCAGCTAAAAAGAAGGACCGGATTTACATCAAACTTTGGACTGGACGTGGTGTACATTTTGAACTAAAATAGGGATGTGAGCCTAATTTTCACTTAAATTTAACTAAAATAGTCAAAACACATTTTCCTCTGCCACGCTCACTTATTAAATCGAAAAATTCTGAAAATTGAAACCTAGCAATAATTTGACATTCCGGTTCCAACAAAAGTGGTTTCGTCAGAAACAGAGGTCGTTTGAAAAATGACTATTTTTAAGGCCAATATATTAAATATTAAAAATACATTTTTAAACAAATAATTTCTGGAACTCGAAATATATAAGTGTTTACTATTTTTCAATGCAGAAACATCATTATGAACTCAATGGAAGTGGTTTCGAGTTCAAATTCCTTCGTATGCAAAAAGTAGCATTTTGACCTTTATAAATTTCATAGCGACCTTTCTAAATTTTAATTTGGGCATAACTTTTGATTCCTGCTATGAAATTTCAATTTTTCGGATTCGTTGGAAAGATATTTTTAAATAGATTCTAATATTTTTGGTTTTACTAAAATCCGTTAAATTTTGCATCCTGTACGTTCAGTCAAATAGTTTGACTTTTCAAACTACCGCGCTATTTCCGACTCTTTTTATAATTAAAATTAAATTATTCATTCTATCTTCGATTTGAATCAAATTTGTGATCATTATTATTTAAAATAGATTATTTAAATATCAAAACTCATTAAAATCACTTAAAATAAATTTTAAATTGGCCCCAAAATTCCGGGTTGTTACATTACTCACGACGCTGCGACAAATGCCAGAGGTTCGCTAAGATCCCCAGAGCATCACCGACCCAGCTCAAGTCGATGGTGAGTCCGTGGTCGTTTGCCATGTGGGGAATTGACATCATCGAAGTTCTACCGATTACCAAAGGAGGAGCGAAGTATGAAATAGTCGTCGTGGACTATTTTACGAAGTGGGTGGAAGCTGAGCCCTTAACTAAAATCACAGCGAGAAAGGTGATAATTTTCATGGTTAGAAATATCATATGCCGATTTGGGATTCCAAAGACCATTATAACCGATAATGGAATCCAGTTCAATGGTGCTGAATTCAGAAATTTCTGCCAGAAATACAAGATCGACAAGCGGTACACTGCAGTCGCCCATCCACAATCAAATGGGCAAGTAGAAGCAATAAATAAAGTCATAAGGTCCATCCTTAAGAAGCGATTGGAGCATGCAAAAGCAAAATGGGTGGATGAATTGCCCTTGGCTTTGTGGGCATATCGGACAACGTTTAAGACAGCTACTGGTCATACTCCTTTCTCTCTTTCATTTGGCTTAGAAGCAGTAATCCCGGTAGAGCTTGAAGTTCCCTCTCACAGGGTGACATATTATGACCCGATGACAAATCGGGCACTCCTCCTCGAGTCCCTTGATGAAATCGAAGAGAAAAGGGACGAGGCAGACTTGCATGCGTCAAGACATCGACGTCAGATGGCACGCTATTATGACAAAAAAGTTCGTTTTAGAACCTTTGAACCAAGAGATTTGGTGCTAAAGCGAGTTTTTCCATCCCTTCCTCACCTCGGTCCAAAGTGGGAAGGACCATTTGTCATCCAACGGAAACTTGAGACAGGAGCCTTCAAGTTAATGACCGTAGATGGCGAAGAAGTGCCTAGGGCTTGGAATGCCCAACACTTGATGCGATATTTGAATTAGGGATGTTGTATTTTCTTTTGTTTTTCTTATGAACCCTGTAAAAAGGCACGACTTGCCTTAGAAACAGTCTGTTGATGCGAACAAGAAACAATAAAGTGGATGTAGGCTACGACTTAGCCGAACCACTATAAAAATATCGTGTGTCATTTACTTTCCTGCATTATTCATATCTTCAACTATTATTCTATTGTGACTGTGGAATACAAGATGTTAAATTAAAATCTGGAAAGTTGGAGATGGTTTATATGCAGGAAAAATACAACGACTGTTTGTACAATAAGACATAAAAGAATGGGAAGACGACATTCTTAACTCTAACTCTCAAGAATTGAGAGAGAGTATAAAGGACGGGAAGACGATGTCCTCCGAGGCGTGAAGGTGCACCCAGATGAGAGACTGCCTCGGCAAGAACTATAACCTGAACATAAGACATGAGAGTATAAAAGATGCCAGAAAAGAACATGCATCAATGATAAAAGGAATGTGACCCCCGTCAGAGAATCGGGGACATTTGGACTTTTTAATTTAACCTTGAATAGTTTTTCAAGACTGACTAGGGGCATATATGTACACACATATTCCCCCCTCCCTCCCCCGCTATGACTCCATCACACTACTTGAGTAGGACATGCATTTGCATTTTTACATAAGTAATGAATTGATGACTAACAGGCATTGCAGGAGATGAATTATTTTTATTTACAAATGTATGAATTTGTACAGGAAAACAGGCAAAAAGAAGATGCGAAGGCCACACTTGCTGCAACAATTGTGGACCAATTAAATGCTAAAATAATGCAAAGCACTTCATCATTTAGACTTCGAAGTGGACTTGGATTTCTTAGCAGCCTTCTGAGCATCCTTCGCCTCTCTTTCAGCATCAGTTAAGATGCGCCTTGGTTTTTTCTTCCCTGAGACTGAAGTGCTGGAATCGGTTGATTGTTTCCCGGGAATCGGAACGTTGGAATCAAGAGAAGACTTTTTAGCAAGTTCTTCTGTGATAGATCTAGTCGAAAGCTTAACAACTAACCTTGATCCAGCATCTACTACTGCGAGAGGCTTAAGGCTTTCGGGATCTAGCTCTTCAACTTTAAGCTGCATGCGTTTGTCTTGTTCGGCTTTCAATGCAGCCAAAGTGATGTCATCAGCGCTTTTCAACTCCCCAACTATAGCCACCTCAGGGTCTTCTTCGTGTCCCTCGTTGCCGCCATCATCCTTCAAGGCATCTATCATTTCGTCATCGTGAGGAGCATCAGCCTTAAATGGTTCAGTTCCTTCTCCTGAATCAATGGTGGTAGCCTTGTCCTTTCCCTCTTTAGCCTTCTCCATAGGTTTTGCTCCAGCGGTGGTTCCCTGGGGCACGTCTGTCTTTTCGGACGGTTCGACACCTACAGAGTTAGAAGCAACAGTTATCAACACAGGAGAAAATAAAGGGTCCTTCATCGATTGCCCGATTATGTGATGAAAAGTAGAGATAGCTTTGACGAATTGAGGTGAAAAGGCAGAGATACCTTCCGATGATTTCTCAGTTGGAGTGACCGCCGTCTCCGATGCCGTTTCCGGTATGGGGGATAAAAGAGATGCCCGAGGGATCCCCGGGTTTTCGGGGTCATATCCCTCTACTTCAGAGGTTTCAGAGACAGTGGAAGAAGAACCAGCCTCAGGGATGTTCTTTTGTTTAGCCTTCCGCTTCTCTTCCTCCATAGTAGCAGCAATAAGGCGGCGTCCCTCGGCTAGGCGTTCTGGTTCATCATCTCTTAGATATTTTTCCATAAGCTTGTCTTCGTCAATGGAATCAACCTTGAGCTCCTCTTTCTCCCATTCAATGATCTGACTCCATACTTGGACCAAGGTAGATGGATAATCTTCAATCCAAGAGATGTTCCGGCAGCGGATTATATGCGCAAAGAATTCGATCATTAATTCGCCGAAACTATGCACCTCCTCCTCATCCTCTGACAGCCGCATGCGGGTCTCTTCAGCGGATTTAATAACACTTTCGACATTACCCTCCGCTAGGGCAGCCCTGTTCTCAGCCTCCACCAACTTGGAAGCCAAGTCAGCGTTTTTCTTCTCCAATTCGGCGTTCTTCTTCGCTAGCTCGGCCTTTTCTCGCTCAAGGTCAGCGTAAGCGAGTTGCACTTTGGCAGCATCTGACTTGGCATCCTCTGCTTGCTTTTTCAATTCCGAACGCTCTTGAGTATGGGACTCAAGCAGGTCATGGTAGCGTTTTTGTAGGTCCTCAAATTGTTGCTTGAAGCTAGCAGCATCCCGTTGAGCGATAGCAAGTTGGGCCTGTGTATCCTCAAGGTCTTTTCCTAAATTTTTCAAGGCCTTTGCATCATCTTCTGCGGTCTTCTGCATCGACTCAGTATTCGTGATCAGATTTCGTATGATTCTGGAAAGATTACGCGAATACTTGAACATTTCTGAATATTGTTTTTGACCGCATCAATTTTTGCTTTGGCCTCATCTTCCCACCTCGAGGAAATAGGCTCAAGAGCAGGTAAAAAAGTCAAGTTTTCGAAGTAGTGTTCGGGAAATTACTCCTCCAGATACGCCCGCTTAACTGCAGTTTCAGCATCCAATGGAGGAGGTGCAGGGAATGTCAGCTCAGTATCCTTATGTTTGGAAGATTCAATGGCCTCCTCATTCCTTCTAGGCCGTTTAGCAGGAACCTTGTGCTTGCTTCGCGAATCAGTATCTCTCGGCGGGCTCCTTTCCCTACTGTGCTTTTCTTGAGAAAGAGTTGGGTCTTTTAACTGCGGCCTGTCATCTTCTCGATGGCCTTGGTAGCCCTTATATCGCTCTGGATATGACCGAACGGGAGAGCGAGAGCGTGAGGACTGCGAGATGGCATACTAGAAATACATGGATCATCGGTACTAGGGGCATCTCCCCGAGAAGCATCAATTGGCGGCTCTTTGGAAGATGTTGACTTTTCCAGAGAGATGGCATCCTCGGGAACGATATACCTCTCACGGTGCTCTCCGGCCATGTTAGCCAGTTCATCATCTTGAGTCGAAAATGGAGAAGGTGAAGCCTGAAGAGGCATTGTAGGAGCTAACGAGCTTTCGCCTGTTTCCGGGATTACGTCCACTCGGGGATATATACATATGGACATGTCCCGTGACCTATACTACGAGTAATGGACAGCAACCCGTGGAGATGAAGATATTCATCCTTAAGGACTCCATCGATAGTTAAAAACTTTTGATCGCCATTAAGGAGCCGGTGCATCCGATCAAAGAACGTTCGATCCGATATTTGTTTTGGATTATCAACTGCAAACAAAAGGAAAACGGATTAATGTGGTGGCGTTGACATACAGAGTCGAGATTTAGAAAACCAGTGCTTTACTTGATTTCGTCCATCTCCTAGCACACCCTGGCTGTTGCCTTATATAAAACCATTCCAGCTTGGAATCACCCGCTTTGCTGTTGAATGGTGTTGGAATTATCTTCCTTTTTGGGACAGACTCGAAGTAACTGAAAGAAGGAGTTTCTCAAGTCTGGTGCTTGAAATTATAAAAGAAATGGACATCATCGAAGGTCGGTTCTATGCCTAGAATTTCTCTATATGCTACATACAAGATATATAGGTAAGCATGGGAGTTGGGATGCAGCTGCATGGGGGCAATCCGCATCTGCCTTAGAAAGTCGACAACGAATGGAGAAAACGGTGGAATAGCCCCAACCATGCACATCAGTCGGGTGATTGCCATAAATCCCTTTGGAGGATTGTGAGGACGGTCAGTTTTTGATGGCACCAAGGTATCCCCTTTTAGTATCCCATGCTTTAGGCGTATTCGAACAAGTCTGTCATTGTCAATCGTCGATTCAACAGAATCTTGAGGTGATTCCAATATGATAGCAGACTCAAATTCGTCAGGAGCTCGATTATCTCCAACCCCTTCTTCCTCTTCACAGCCCAGTGAAACTCCACCCTCAGAAGACACATAAATGCTTTCATGAGTTTCTACCTCGTAATTTGAGCCCTCATCATCCCACTCTGGATTTGAGGAAGAAGACATGTCGTCAAGAGTGATTTTATTGGATGTCTCTGGGATCTCTTTCTTTTCTGCTAATCTAGATGAACGTCTTGCTGTCATGATCACTAAACTATTGAAGAAGCAATAGCACAAGTTAGAGTAAATTAGCCTGTATCCCCCCGTGCATGTGTATGAACTAAAGTGTGAACAGTGTGTGTAGAAGATGTAAAGTTAACACTCGAAAGTGTAACGCAAAATCTTGGCAAAGAAATAATGTTCAGGGCAGTTCTTGATGTTCGTGTATGTTCGCAAGGCACTACCCTAACTGTCCATAAAGCTGGATGTTATGTCAAACATTGGTTTAGCCAGTTAAATAAAGTCTTATGTATTAAATTGGACTGTTTCCTTCGGTTCGGCTCGGAGGCATTCATTGGGATCAGATCGGGGGCACAGTCCTGCCTTGGACTCGAACAAACATTGAAGCCCAGGAATCAAAGTCGGATCGGTTTGCAAGTAGACTCCTCGAACGGTTCAGATCGGATTAAGCAGTCATGCCTCTCTCCTCCTTTATTTTACAGTCCGACCTGATCCGGTTAAAAGAGCTCTATTTCCCTCTTCAACTGTTTGCTCCGACCCGATCTGGCCTTCTGAATCTCTCTTCCCTTTCTTCTCCTCCATTTTCCATACTACATCGCCTAAACCGACCCCCTGTAATCTCCTTCTTCTTCCTCTTCTTTAATTGTAAACCCAATCTCGTCTCCGAAACCCCAGTTATGATCGAACAAGCCAAGACTCCCTCTTCCAACGCCTCGAAGTGGCAACGAAGCCACCAACGACGATAACGAAGGAAGAGGAAGCTGTAGCATTGAAGCCACACCCAAATCGGTCGAATTGACCGTAAATTTCAATTGAAACCAATTATCATGAAATTAATCGAGGATTTAAACCTACCAAGGTGTTTAATTTGGAGATTAGCGCAAGAATTGTAAGAGTTTTCCTTTTTTGAGACCTAGGGTTTCAGAGCAAAACTTATCAAACGATGAAAGAAAAAGAAAGTGAGAGGAAGATGAAGACTGGGTTTATATAGATACATGGTGGCTATTCGTATCCCCGCTCGGACCGGAATATGAGCCCAATAACTCTTTTTGGCCTGTTAACCCAGTACTAAGTGAAAAAAGAGAGGAAACCATTCTGATCGGAATCCGAACCGGATGGAATTTTATATATTTTCTCGGCGTTTAAATTGAATCAGACTTAAAGAAGAATAAAAGGAAAAGCATACCTGGAAGAATCACTGGACAATGAGAAGAGTTCTTAAGATTGTTTTGAAATGAAGAAAATAGATCGTGTATTCTACAACATATATATAAGCGATAGAAGACACAACTTCATAAAGCAACGCGCCTTTACAAATGAATAGAAACGACTTTTCAATAGTTCAATTTCAGAAAGGCATTGTGTAAATGACATCAAAGCATGCTCCGTATCCAACAGAAGCATCCTTTGAGGGGGCAAAATGTTAGCCTACTTTGTGAACTAGGCAACACAAAGTCGAGATGTCAAGCGTTGAAGAACACTTCTTCCTAAAAAGCATCGGATCGGATCGGAGGGCCACTATCAGACCAGAACGGAACAGAGCAGAATGGACAAGAGCTCAAGTTCAACACAGGTCGGACCGGATCGGATGCCCCGATCCGAACCCTTCTACTTGCCCCTCCGAACCGAACCTAGTATACCATGTTGCTTCACCCCATGATTTCCTGGATATTCGGGGTAGTTACAACCATTTCCTACCCATGTTGACCACTAACCTGGTGCGCTGTCAACACTGAAATCCATCTGAGCCCAAGAATGATGGGATAAGAGCTACGTAGCTCCGATCCGAATCGGATTCTGGGTGAATTTCCACCTATAAATAGACCCCCAAGGGTCATTTGGAGGGATCTTTTTGGCACTTTGAGAATTTGAGTATCTTAGAGAACCGAATTCCAGCACTCCCAAACAATCCAAATCTTCATACAAAGTGTATTTGGAGATAATTGAGTGAATGTATATGAAAAGTGAGCGAGATTGAGCGAATACTTTGTTGTATTTTCATCCATATCATCAAACAAAGTATTATAAAGTGGACGTAGGCTCTTTAACGCCGAACCACTATAAATCTTGTGTCCCTTTTTTGTTTTTTGATCTCATTTTATCGAAATTTTAGTCAATTAGGGTATTAGAACCCTTTTTTGGTCTAACAAACCCATTCTGGATAATTGTTATGACGATTAAAAGTCGACGATGAATATGGTGGTTGAAGACTGGAGATCTTCACATCGAATGAATGATTACTGATGTCTTGATTGGGTTGTACACCCAAGATGAGGTAATAAGTGGTGATCGTCCAGACGTACTTGGAGATCGATCGGATTTGCGAGGACCTCTCTCCTGTATTGGACATATGGGACGAGGAATAAGGTGCCTCCGGTTTCGTTCAGACCCAGAACGAACTTGTAGATGGATGGTATGTCTGACATTGTATTTCGTTCTCTACTGATTGATTTCTAATCTAAAAGTATTTGTTTGGAAGCGGAGAATTTATTCTCTTGCTTAACACCCTTCTCTAACATGTATGAGCTTAGAGGTTATATATGGATAAACATCAGTTGTATGGCATGAAATGATTAAGACTTTTGTTGAAAAGCAGAGTCTTGTGGTTGATGATCAAAGCATGGCTTTGATATAGCATAGCTTTGTGTATAGTGTTGATTTGCGAGCTTCACACCCCGGTGTGAGTCAAAAACGGGATGAGGACCTCAAGGAGGTCATGCGTTTCTTTCTAGTTATGGGTGATGTCATGGTATGGAGCCCAAACATTTTACTTATGTAGTTGACGGATTGCGAGGCGCCTCGTATATGATTAGCCGACAATGGCCACGTGATAGGTCCGATAGGACTGGGAAACATATTGTTCTGGAATAACCAATCCACAAATGTTAGGTGTGGATCGGGCCTGACGCTAACCAAGGGTTGCCCATAGGTGTGATCCTGGACATCTTGCTAGAGGTGATCCAAAACCGGTGAGGAAGATCCCTTGCCACGACTCATAGATGGATATTCAATTTCCAATACGCAACCTTTCAATTTTTGTTGTAAACCTATATGACGACATAATATATGGTACCTATGTCGTCTATGATTGATACATTTATATTTGAAGTTGTTTTGTACACTATGCACTTATAGTAATATCAAAAATATTTGTTTTAAAGCGTATCAAGCATGTTTGGCTATTATAAGGTAAAACTCTATCTTTCGGCTTGCATTGCATTGTGTGATGGGACCCAAGTTTATAATAGCTTCATTTTTTAAAAAGCATTGCGTTGTTTTATTTTAAACTGATATTCATCTAGAGTAAACCCGTTTTGTGTCATACGGCATGATCCCATGATTTTTCCAACTTTTAAGTAAAGATTTAATAACTGTTTTAAGTTCTCACACCAGTCCCACGACTGACTCAGAGTTTATTGTTTCTACCTAATCTATGGGTGCTCATAATTTCCATGCAGGCATCTAGTAGTTTTGGTTTTGCAGATTTCTATTCAATAAGATCCTGATTTATAGCTGGAGTTATATTCGGGAAGCTTTGTATCCATGTATTTCTTTCAGTTGTGTTAGTTGATGTATTCCCGCTACGCATTGTATTTATACATTTTATTTCTTCTACTATGTAATTTATTCACTGATATTACTTTTCCGTTGTGTAATATTTTATTCGCACTTTGATGTTCTTGTACGCTTATGTAAATTGTTGTAATAGCAATGAAAAGTTCTATTGTTTTGTTTTCTGATGCGTCGTGTTCTAATTATAGTCCGCGTTCTCGAATGGTCTTGGTCGGTTTAGCGATCGATTCAGGCCGGGTGGAATTCAGTGCATGTCATATATGTTTCTTTTTTAAGATAAATTAAATACAACATAATTTAATGAGACCGGTTTATCCCAGTTATTCATGAAAACCATGTACTGACCAGAAGAAGAGTGGCGGGTGAACTGACACAAGAGAAACCACATGTTAGCTTGTGGGTTCAATGCATATTTAAATGTTACATACTTATTCACAAAGATCAGTTCAACAACCCTATTTATTAATTAATAGTATAAATAAATCTTGGAGATAAAATATCAGAGTTTAATGTTTCCTCTCATTTTTTCCAGTTTTTCATTAATACATGAGAGGTAAATAAATCCAACATGCACAAAACTTATCTATACATAGTCATGTAATATAAACCTTATAAAACCGAACCGTGATTGAATTTGGATGCCATGTCAAATGTAAACGGTGGTCAAGTTATATAAACGAGATACAAGGACATGCAACCGTTTGGTCTAAATACGAGATATTAATTTTTTATAAGGAATTTAATTTGATGTTTATGGGTATAGCTTTGAATGTTCAGAACCACGTCAATTTTGTAAACTATTTGTTGCCACTAATTAATAATGACTGTAGTTTATAAGGTGGTGTTAATATGGGTATTAATGGGAAGAAAAGGTGACATCTTACCTCGATATTTACGAACACAGGCGCTGCATTCCCCATAATAATGGAAGAGCCCCCACTGAATTATTATGGCTACCGCAGAAGCAGATGCGGGTGTGAGATAACAACGTCCGCTGGTCTGAATGATTATACTCCACGAAGTCGGATTAGATCCTCTTACATTCCAACATAAAATTAATTAATTTATTGCTCCTTGCTGGTTGAGTAAAACCATGTTCATCCCTTTTATTCATGCACTGAAACACCTACATGGAACATATTAAGGTAAATGGATTGATTATCACCTGCTTCCACTGTTGAACTTAATGATCCAATTACCTGATGGTGATGATGCAATTCTTTCCCATTACGAATTTTAACAATATCAACCTCTGCCTTGTGATAAGTTAAGCAAAATTTTAACGAATGCTTAGCAAAATTTTGTTGTTACCATATGCTAAAAATACGAACACAAACCGCAACGCATCCTTCTAACTAAGAAACAAAAAATTTGATAAATTTACCCGTGAATGGCAGCACAAACATCAACACGCCCACAGATCTAGATTTTGCTGTGTCTTATTTTGTCCTTGAGGGCAGCAGCGCTTCTCCGTGAACGGCACACTGATGTGAAGGAATTTATGTTCAGAATGGTTAATGCTTCACATATTATACCCAGTAGATCTTTCCCAAGATCCAACTAATGACAAGTACTCTGTGACTATCGTTTAGAACATCCATATAAAACTTATAAATAATAATTATAAGGTCTAGAATTATATGTCCTGCTACTAATGGAAAATACCCTATGAATAAAAGCATAATATATGAATCGATATGAATCTATATTATACCATGGAAACAAAAAGAGCAAAAAACAACCTACAATATGTCATTGCTAATGCTTTAGTAAAATTAACACTAATCTTACTTATTATTTTTCTAAAAGAGACGCAATATAGATTAAGCTAGGAAAGGTACCTTTCAATGCCCGGAAGGAAATAAGAATGCAATATATATAGTACAACATCTTTACCTCAGTCTAGACCAACACAAACCAACTGTAAGGAAACCGAAAGAAGTTCAGATTTTGTCACCAACCTTCTGAAACAAACGCAACATCCAGATCTAGGCGGTGGCGATTTCTTCAACGATAACAACAATAAAAGACATCGCCTGAGTTTCATAAGCAATAGTAATTGCATCTGGTCAACGGTGGGAACAATCCAGAACGTTTTAGATATCCAATCCTAAGCATCAACTCGGCAAGGAAAAGGTAAAATTAGTCGATTTGATGTCTCTTCAATAATTGATCGACTGTTATCAAGAAGGATGTGGAGGCGTAGGGACCTAATCGGTTCCATTAGCTCGGGATAGAGTTAAGATTTTCTTTTTGGATCTAATTTGAAGGAGGAGGAATCATCGTTACAGAATAGGTGCTCATCAAATTGAAAAGTGGATTTTGTTTAGAGTCGTCCAGGACGAAATGTTTTCGATTTTGGTTTCGGGTGCAGTACGAGAGAGGCGACCCACCTAAATTTTTAGTTTTCCCACATAAATTATGATTTATAAAAGATGTGAGCCAAAATTTCATTTTACCCACCAAAGTTTCATCCTATTATGCTAGCATTTTTTACTGTCGGATTTTCATTAATCATAATCAAAATTTCATAGAATTGCATGTTATAAGTTAGAATTAATAAATAAAAATTTATATTAAATATAGTGTGAATTTCTTGAGAATTGATTTTGATTACAATACTAAATATTACTTATTAATGATAGTTATTATTAATTATTACTTATTTCTTCTTATTTATAATTGAGTACTAATCATTAAAAGCTTATTACATATATGTTACTAATTATTAAACACTTAACATTAACTATTAAAAAATAATTACTATCTATTAATTATTAAGTATTAATTACTTAATAGTAATTATTAATTATTATTGATTCCTATGGTCATTACTAATTACTACTTATTCTCAAATATTAATATTATTAATTACTAAATATTAGATATTATTAATATTTATTAGGCCTCTATTACAACATGTAGAAAAAAGGACTGTTGAAAATAAGTTTATATAACTTTCTAATAATAAAGTTTTAATTATTAATTATCAAAATTTAATTAGTAAATGATTAAATAATACTTCTTGATTATTACTTCATAATTATTAATATTAATGATTGCTTCTTATTTATTAATTATTAAAATTAATTATTAATTATTTAGCAACAATAATAATTTATTATACAAATTATCAATATTAATTATTAAATACTAAAGAATTATTTATTATTTAATAAAAATAATTACTATTACTTATTAACTATTATTATTATACTAATTATTAATTATTGAATGTTAATTGTTAATAGTAATTATTTCATATTTCAAATTAAATTTTATAATTTAATATGATTACAAACTATAATTAATTTTTATTATTTATTGAGTATTGTTATTTTATTTTAATGATAATAAACCTTCAGCTAGTATTGAAATTCATGTGTTGAATGGTATTCGTGTTTTAAATATAAAAATTACCTTTTTATCGATATATATAAACTATAGAAAACTTTCATGTATTGAATCGATATTCATTCGTTGATTTGAAATTCATGTGTTGAAAGGTATTCATATTTTGAAAGAAATTGTTTTATAATAAAAATCCCATTTTTATCATCAATATGAGATATATAAAATAATCTTGTTTTGAAATAAATTGTTTTATAATAAAAATCCTATTTTTATCACGTATATTAACTATATAAAATAGTCGAGTTTTGAAACAAATTGTTTTACATTAAAAATCACATTTTTATTACATACATGAATTGTTAAAAATAGTGAAGTGTTGAAATAGAAGGCAGTTTGATAAAAATATCATTTTTATCAAAAGTATGAAAATCATATAGTTTGAAATCGAAGAATCGATATATATATATATATATATATAAATAAATTGAAATATATCGAATAACGACGTTGTAGTTCATATTTTGAAACTAGGATTTCAAACGATTAGTACGGGAGATCCGACCATCGAATTTTCCCGAAACCGCAACCGTTGGGTTCGCTTTGGAAATATCTTTCCAACAGCACCAACTTTGTAAAAATCCAACGGTTGGATGCTCTGGAATGTTTAATTCAAATCTGAAGAAAAACAGCGCCAGAATCGATTATATATATATATATATATAATTGTATATAATCGAATAACGACGCTGTAGTTCGTATTTTGAAATCGAAACTTCAAACGATTATACCGGGAGATCCGACCGTCGGATTTTCCCGAAACTGGAACCGTTGGATTCGTTTTGAAAAGATCTTTCTAACTATTTAAGTTTTGTGAAGATCCAACGGTTAGATTTTCAGATATGTGTAAATCAAATCTGAAGAAAAACAGCGCCATGGTCGCGTTATGGCCCGAAGCGTCGTTTTGAATAAATTGGCTATTTTAATATAAAAAAATAGCGATAAATCGTTATAAAATATTATAAATGATATGGATGTGAAATTTAGAAACTAGCTGAAGGTTGGCTAAGTCGAATAGTTTCTTGGGTTTTGATCTGATGTTGGTTTCGGCCTTCGGGGTTAATATTTGGGAAATCGTTCTCTTACTGATTGACGGTTAGTGACTAATGAATTGAAATAAGGCGTATTGTTGTGTTTGTGTAGCACTTGTTTATTATATATGCGAGTTGCTCAGAAAGACCGGGTTTATCCCATTCTGAATAACTGAATCGACGATAAGAAATCGAAGATGAAGACGGTGGTCGAAGACCGGAGATCTTCACCTCGTTTGGATGGTAACCGAGGTCCTGATTGGGAGGCATCTCGAAATATGGATAATGAGTGGTGATCGTCCAAACGTACGTGGTGATCGATGGGTTTGCGAGGTATATAGTGCCTCCGGTTTCGTTCAGACCCAGAACGGACTTGCAAATGGACAGTGTGTCTGACAATGGAATTTATTCTGTGTGATTGATAGTCATCAGTTGCACGGTGTGAATTGCCTGTGTGGCATGCTAAGAAGCAGTGACCAGGTCTTCTGTTGAAAAGCAAAGTCTTGTGGTGATGATCAAAGCCCCGCCTGTGTGTCATAGCTTTGTGTATAACGTAAATTCGCAAGCCTCATACCCCGGTATGAACCAGAAACGGGAGAGGACATCAGGGAGAGCCCGCGTTTCTTCCTAGCTAGAAGTGGCGTCAGTGGTTTTACACGCCTTGACGAGTTTGACTTATGTGGTTGTTACTGTTGCAAGGTGCCTCAGATAAATCGGTCGATCCGGGACCGATGGAGTCATTCGTTGACTCACTTACGCTCCAAAGGGCGGAGAAACGTAGTGTTCAGGCATTTTAATCCACTCCGTGTGGACCGGCCCTAACGATCCAAGGGTCGATGCGTTCTGATCCTGAGACTCGGGCTAGGCAGTCTCGAAGTCGGTAAGGACTATCTTTTGCCTTGGTTCATGACGGAAATCCAATTTCCAAATACGACATCGTACGGTTTTGATTGTATATATATATGGCGACATGATATATGGTACCCATGCCGTCTATGATTGATAGTTATGATTCAAAATTGTTTTTGAAACATGTAAACACTAGTAATAATACCAAATGCTTTTGTTTTATTCGTATCAAGCATATTTTGGCTATTATAAGGTAAAACTCTATCCTCCGGTTTGCGTTGCATTGTGTGATGGGAACTGAGTCTTATAAAGGCTTCATTTTTATAAAAAGCATTGCGATGTTTAAAAGAATGATTTGTTTTAAAGCACTGGCAATCCAATGGAGTAAACCCGTTCCACGAAAGTGGCGTGGTCCTGTGATTAGCCATATTTTAAATGTGTTGAGTAGATTTCTCATACCAGTCCCATGACTGACTCGTAGTTTGTTTCACTTTCAAACTTGGGTGCCCCTTTTTCTATACGGGCAGCCTTGTATTCAGGTTTAGCAGGCTTTATCCGGATAGCTGGAGCTAAAGATGGATTCTATCATTTATCTCTTTTTATGTTGTTCAGCTCCTATTGTACATTATGTTTGTTTTCCGCTGTAGACATTTATGTATAGCTGAACTGTATTTGTACTAAGTATGATCCTGTATACTGTGTAACTCTGATGATTACGTTTATGCAGTATATTATTTGTGCATTAACTGGTGTATTTATTTATTTCTGTCCTGCTGTTATCTGTTTATGTGTTATATTCCAAGGATTACCCTTGCCGCCGTCAGTACGGGGTTCGGGGTCGTCACAACGTGGTATCAGAGCTTTGGTTAAGCTTAGCTCTGGTATATAACACATTAACGAACTCGTCAGAGATAGAACCAGTAGTGTTCTAGGAAGAATAACACATTAAAGATAGGATCAGTAATATCCTAGTATGAGTAAAGCAGAGAATAACTCGTTAGAGATGGGGTCAGAAGTGCCCCAGAACGAGTCGAGAGTTATATGTTTATAAATAACTTATTTGTGATTATATTCTGGTTTTAGAAATATGATTTTTGAACATATATAAAAGATATATATTTGAAAAGTTAAAAACAAATTGATTGTTGTTTGTGTTGTGTGATTGTAGATTTGATTAATTAAAATTATTAAAATGATAGTTAATTAAATCAATAATAGAATGAATGGTAGAATTTATTCGATTATATCACACATTGAACTATTTAGAAATAGATAAATATATATACTTGTGCATTATACACTACAACAAAACAGCCCTTTTACAACAGGCAAAACCCGTTGTAATATGCATTTCACAACGGGCGTATGCCCGTCTTAATATGCGTCGTCGTAATAGCTCCTAACTATTTGACAACGGGCAATGACTGTTGTAAAGGACCGTTGTAATAAGTTGCTCTATCACGTGCAATGACTGTATGACAATGGTTATAAACCCGTTGTAATATCTAATAAATTACAAGTGGCTTTCTCCCGTTGTAATATAGTATATTACAACAGTCGTTGACCCTTGTAATATACTGTATTACAACGAGCAAAAGCCGCTTGTAATTTATTAGCTATTACAACGGGAAAAAGCCGCTTGTAATATACTACTATACTATGTAACAAACTGCCATTTTTACCGCTCCAAGTCGGTAATTAAATCAACTCGGACCGTTCAAAACGACAGATTGTTATTTACATATCAGATTTAAATGAAAAATACACACAGAATCACGGGCACGGAGTAAAACAACGGAGTTTTATTACATAAAATCAGAGTTACAAAAATATTTGACATACAGCGGAAGACTTATAAAATGTGTACATAAATTTTTAAATAAAAAGGTCTACACTTTCGGTCGAGCCTAGCGCGCGTGCATATGCGTCTTGCGTCTTTTCATGCCTCTCCAGTTTGCGAGCTAAAACTTTAAAATCTGCAGCACTTGTATCTGACCCGAGCGTTCCATGCAAAAACATAAAACACTCGAGTCAGGATTAATCATTTATTCAAGTAAATTAACTTAAATAAGAACAAAATAAAATAGTTGATCCAAACTTATTATGTTTAGGATGTTTTGTTGCATAATTATTGTCAACATAGATACATGATCATGACAAATATATATTAAGCATAGATTATAATCTCATGAACAAGGCAGGTGTGCATAAATATAGATACGGCTTTAACTTAACATATAAAACATAAAACATGTATGTACTCAGCAAAATGGTGAAGCAGGGAGTAATATAGTTATATAATTTATAATGGTGACAGCATGCATTTGTAAAGGAGAGTTCCAACTTAAGGCTACATGCCAAACTATATATGGAAACTTATATATGGACAATATCACTTAATTTTAAATGGTCAGCATCCACCATTAGGCAAACATGGATAAACGCCCAAGTAGTAGGCATGCATGTAACACAGAAGAAAACTAATCGAATTCAGACCACATACATTCATGCAGACATATGTGTTGATGAACAAAATATGAAACAATAAGATAACAAGGATGCGCATAAACTACAGTGGGCCTGGACATAAAAATTTCCGGAATGTTGTAAATATGCTTGGTCTCTTTAACTACAATAGATGACTAACAATATATAATTTCCTTTAGCAACAGCAAGTTGATTTAAGAACCAGAAATCAAGTTAAATGACTGTGGCAAAGAGTGTATTTACTTTAAAAGTATGACCATATGTATGCATAAACACATGTTAATATATGCATATCACATTCCATTGAGTTGATTTGCTAACTGCAAATTCTCATTTGAATCTCAAAAAACTTTATCCAACTACTTAGTCTTTTTTTTCTGACTGGTGTCACCTGACCATTTTAATATACCATTTTGGTGGTAGAAATATGATTAATTGCATTATGTGCAATGTTTATGTCACAAATTTCAATTTCATTTCAAGTGAATATTTCTGCAATAAATATCACACCCTGTAAAAATAAAAAAGTCTGCCTCAGCTTTATGCATTTCCTGTACATCTCCGTTCGCCTTAGATTCCATTTTAGCTTGGCAGTTTCCAACATCAATTTCGGTTGTTTTATACATCCCTCCTTAAAAGTTGATGTAACACCCCACGAAAATTCTATAACTGTGAAATTAACAAATTAAAGTATAATTAATTTGAAATCAAAGAACTAAGGGAAACGGGATACGCCATTGCGTTCGTCTCGGAAAAATACGCGAAATAGAGTCCGAGTTTTCGAAAAACGGAGTCCGTATGAAGAAGATATGGCCTTCGGAAGTTTTGAATAAAATTTAAAATTCAAACAGAACTAAACAATTAAATATTCCGAAGTGGGGCCCAATGGGCCAGGGCGGATAAACACCCGCCTAGGCCACCCAGGTCGACTGGGCTGTCGACCTGGGCTACCCATGTCGACAGGGCTGTCGACAGCCCTGTCGACAGGGGTATCGACCTGGTCGAGCCCAGTCCAACCTGGCTGGCCAGGTCTATGTTTGGCCGATTTTCTGTGGTATGCTTTGTCATTAGGGCTAGGTGGCAGGCTCTAATTGGTCTCTCTTGCGAATGAATGGCTACGATCAATCCAGGCAACATCGATGGCGCTAATCAATTCATAAACCCTATAAAAAGGACCCTAGACTAAACCCTAATCTATTCATTCATAAATAAGAACAAAGCCGCCATGTTGCTGAGGAGCGTCTAGGAGTAGCCACCAAATTGGAGAGAAGATTAGGAGGAAAGTTCTAAAGCCTAAAGCAATTCAAGCAACCTAAACAAATCAAATCAACAAGGAGTCGCATCTCTAAATTCCTAAATTAGAGAATTCGCCGCAACGATTGTAAGTAGAGTATTACTTTGGTATGAACAAATAATTGTGTTGGTTTGTATGCTTGAATTGTGGCAATAAAGTAATTCATATTTGTGCGTTCTTATCAATTTGAAATATTATATACGTTTGGATATTCTTGAATTATGTTATTCAACTATAAAGAACTACATGCGGTAGTTCTATGCAAGTATATGTTTGGAATATTTCGCAAATTATGTAATCCATGTTGAAGCTACATGTATGTAGTTGATTTAAATTCATGCAAGTTTGGGGCTTTGCTACTATGCCATCATAATGTGTATTTTTATACAAACGTCATTTTTATGAAGTAATTGGAATAGGTTTGGGTTATCATAATCCATATGAAATTATGTTGAAAATTAGGCATCATGTATTAAGCCATGCTTTTGTACTAGAAAACCTATTTGCAAACTTATGAATATGGCTAGGCTATGAATGATATTTGGCATAATTAAAATCCATGATTAAGTCTATCTTGTTTACAAGAATTTTATGATGACATATGTGAGACATAGCTAGGTTAGGCTCAAAAATCCCTTTTTGTAAGTTTACATGACTAAAGTAAAAATCATGATTTCATGTTAGAAATATTTATGCCATGGTTATGTGAACAAATTTAACTATACTTATGCCATGCTTATGTTTGATATTATGCCATGTTTATGTTTGACATTATGCCATGCTTATGTTAGAGATATTTATGCCATGCTTATGTTTGACATTATGCCTAAATAAAAATATAGGTTCATGTGTCAATAATGATACCCAATTTAGATTCTTATCTCAACTACAAGTTCACATGCTTTGATTCATGTCACCTACGCTTTATGACCAAAATATATATGCAAGTACACCAGTTTCTATTTTGTATTTCCAACGTCATATTGCAAGTTCATGCGCTCACCTTCCCCTCTTGGTGTATGTAATCACGCTTTAAGCCTCCCCTTTTCGTATGGCTAAATTGGGCTTTAAAAGGCTAAGCCCAATATATATGTAATAAACGGACGTGTAAAACGGGGGAAAATAACGTTGGGTTAAAATTACTAATGAATGGAAATATAAAATAGAAGGGCCCAAATTCAAGTATGGGTTGGGCCCATGATTGGTGTAACCTTTACACCATTAACTTAATAATGGGCCGCAAATATTTACATATAAGAAAATAAAGAAGAAAGACAAAATATGTAAATGTAGAACATACGATGTGTTTAACCCGAGGTTGGATTGAGTTGTGATGTAAACCTGCCCGGAACCGCCCGGCTGTCCAGTAGTCACAACAATACCTATCCAATGTGGGAGGTTAAACATGGAGCCCAATAAGGACCCGAGGTTAGACTGAGTTGTGGCGTAAGACTGCCCGGAACCAACCGGCAACAGGCAGCCACAACAATACCTGTCTAATGTGAGAGGTCAGGGCCTTAATAAGACAATTAAGGCTGAGTCAGGATTGTTAGGATTAAGTGAACTAAAGACTTAATCAAAATGGAACATGCTAAACTAAACGGACTGGTGGGGGTTAGGTTAGGAAACACTTAACCAACTTAGCATGTTGGCTAGAGATAGAAAACCTAGTAACGGGGGACCCTTTTCAGCAGTAACCCTAGAAGGTGTATCAGGATACCCTGAAACTAGGCAGGGTGGGGCACGATTACTGGGCTGATTGTAAGAGGTCAAAGCGACGGCGGTGGTGTAGCAGTGTAGGTTCTAACGGGGTGCGGGCGTGCACACACTCCGGCGTAGAAAAATAAGGCATTGGGCACCAGTAGCATACCTGTGCACTCTAAGGTTGTGTCGGGCCGCCACCATGGGACTTGATACACCCCATGGTGGGACCAGCATAGGTAACTACAACATCGGGGGCCGTAAGACACATGTAACTATGCGAGTAGGAGCCGATCATCATTGAATGGATCACATCACCCTGATTATGGGGTGCCAGTTGGAAACTAGTTTATATGGGTTCAGAGATTAACATGGGGTACGATAGTATATTCGACCCTAGACAACTTAACCAAGTTTATAGTGCTTTCCCACTTCTTGTTTATACTTATCATACCCAGTTCTTTATTCATAGACAAAATAGTACTAGACTTACTCAGGCTTTATGTCTGACTCTACTTTTCTTTCGTCTTCTTTTCTTCCGTTTCCCCCTCCTCCCCCCCCCCCCAGGTCCACAGGGAGGGAACACAGCAGCTTGACTAGCCTTAACATCCAGCTTGAAGAAGAGAAATGTATTGCTTGGACTTTTTCGCTTTGAACTATGGCTTTGGACGATCCACTATGGGGACTTTTGCAGTTTATCTATGCTTTATTTATGCTTCTTTAAATAATGTACTCAAGACAGATTATGAAAGTGTTATGTTATGTTTTTGGAAAGGATGTAAGACAATCATGGTGATGTTGTTGTAACACGTATTTGCTTTGATGAAATAAAAGTTTGTTGTTCTTCCGCTGTTTACAAATATGTGTTCTTATATCTGTCTTGTATATCTGTGACTTATACTTATAAACCTCCACCAAAATTAGGGCATTCCCTTTGAGAGTGACCCTAATGGAGGTGGGGTGTTTCACTTGGTATCGGAGCATAGGTTTACCAGATAAGATAAAAAGTTTTGAAAAATTATTTTCAAAAAGGAAATTTAAAGAAGCATTTTTAAAAGAAAAATATTATTCTATTTTTTAAAAAAAAGGGCAAAGTCCACCCCCCAAAGCCATAGGTACTATCTCTTATCCTTCGTTTTGAATCTATCCTTTTTGTTTCAGCATGTCCCAAGAACTTAACTTGCCGGAAGGGGTACCAATACCTAGTTGGTTTAGACGGTTCTTAGAAGCAAGGGCCACTCAGCCAGGTCCTACCGTTCCTCCTCCCCCAGCTGAAGGAAATTATCCAGCTGCGGTAGCACTTTTTCCTCCACCTCCTCCTCGGGGAAACACGTTTGCTAAGATATGTAAAGATTTTAAAGCTATGGGAGGAAGGGATTTCCATGGAACTGAGTCCTTCGTGGCAGCTAGGAATTGGCTGAAAGAAACTGAGGACCTATTCATCATCTTTGAGGTAGAGGATAGACAAAAAGTACAATTGGCAGTGTGGCTATTGAAGGGCGAGGCTTCCTACTGGTGGGAAGTCACTAATGCTGAAAGACCAGTGGAGACATGGGAGGACTTTAGGGCAAGGTTTGAGACTAAGTTTCTCTCAGATGCGGAAAGAAGTTTGCAGTTGGAAAAATTCTTATTTCTTAAGCAAGGGGACAAGACAGTCAGAGAGTATGTGAATCAGTTCGATGAGCTAGCTAGGTTTGGGCTTGACCTAGTCAACACCCCGCACAAGAAGGCTCTCCGTTTCGTCAAAGGGTTGAATGAGCCATTACACAGTTTGGCCATGACCCATATACCCATGGGAGCCACGTATGAAAGATTGGTGCAAATGGCTTTGCTAAATGAAGAGGATAAGGGCAAGAAGGAGACAAAGGCAGAAAGCTCTCAAGGGAAGAAAGAGGGTTTGCAGCCTAAGAAGACAGACTTTAAGAAGGGCGGGAAAGGCAACAAAGAGAAGAGGAAGTGCAATTTCTGTGGCAAAGTGGGGCACTTAGTAAAGGATTGCCGGAAAAAGAAGGCCAAGGAGAATGGTGGGTGCTTTTCGTGCGGTGAGACAGGCCACAGGGCTAAGGACTGCCCAAAGAAACGAGGACAGGGTCAGAGGACTGGATCCACCCCAGGGGCACAGGTTCATGTGCTGGAAGCGCCACCTCTGCAACAACGAGGTATAAATACTTCTGTAGAAAGCGTAGTTTATCTTTATGATCACCCCGTTCGCACTTTATTTGATTCTGGTGCATCACACTCCTTTATCTCGTCTGCTCTAGTAGAATCTCTGCACCTAAAAACTAGTATGGTAGAGGACCCCTTAATTGTTTCAAACCCAATTGGGGGCCCAGCTCATTTGTCTATGATCTGTTTGGGATTGAAAATTTCTATTCTAAGTGTAGAATTTCAATGTAGTGCCTTTGTTTTGGGCTTTTCGGGTTATGGTTTGATTTTGGGTATGGATTGGCTATCCAGTAATGGGGCCATCCTTGATTGTGAGAAAAGGGTTGTTAGGCTTCTAACCCAGCTCGGTAATACTTTGGAAATTTCTTGTAATCCCTCGTATGCGGTTATGCTTAGTTACCTTGAATCGCTAGATGCCTCTGTTGAAAATTTGCAATCAGTTAGAGTGGTCCGGGAATATCTGGATGTCTTCGAAGAGGTGAAGGGCTTGCCTCCGAAGCGGGAAATAGATTTCCGCATATATCTTGTAGATAATGCAAAGCCCGTTGCGTTGCCCGTTAGACACATGGCTCCACGAGAAAGGAAAGAGCTCAGTAAACAGATTAAAGAGCTTCTAGAAAAGGGGTTCATTAGGAGAAGCATTTCAGAATGGGGCGCTCCGGTGGTGTTCGCTACGAAGGCGGATGGTTCACTCCGTCTATGTGTTGACTATAGGGAGCTCAACAAGCTAACGAAAAAGAATAGGCACCCTCTCCCTAGAATTGACGATTTATTTGACCAGCTTGTAGGAGCGTCTGTTTTCTCCCAACTCGATTTAGCAACCGGTTTTCATCAGCTAAGGGTGGCTGAAGATAGCATCGATAAAACGGCGTTCAGAACCCCAGACGGCTTCTTTGAATGGCTTGTCATGCCTTTCGGCTTGACAAATGCACCTGCTTACTTCGTGGACCTAATGAGTAGGGTATTTAGAGATTTCCTCAACAAATTCGTAGTGGTCTTCGTAGATGATATCCTTATCTTCTCAAAGAGTGAAGAGGAACATGCTCAACACTTAAGGGCAATCATGGAAACTTTGCGAGTCCATCAACTAAAAGCCAAATTCTCCAAATGCCACTTTTGGAGAGAAGAGGTGAGGTTCCTTGGGCACATAGTATCCAAACAAGGGTTAGCAGTGGACCCTGCTAAGGTAGTGGCGGTACAGGATTGGAAGACACCAAGGAATGCAACTGAGGTCCGAAGCTTTCTAGGACTAGCAGGTTTCTATCGAAAATTTATAAGGGATTTTGCGAAAATCTCAGCTCCGCTCACGAAATTAACTAAGAAGAATCTAGTATTCAATTGGGATTTGGATTGCGAGTTTGCTTTCCAACGACTGAAAAGGGCTCTCACAACAGCCCCAGTTTTGACGCTGCCAGATGGGAGCAAGATGTTCACTGTTTATACGGATGCATGTGGGACAGGGCTAGGCGCCGTCTTAATGCAAGAAGGAAGGGTAGTAGCTTATGGCGGGAGGCAGTTGAAGGTGCACGAAAAGAACTACCCAACCCACGATCTTGAGTTAGCCGCCATCGTCTTTGCACTCAAGTCTTGGCGACACTATCTCCTAGGTGAGAAGTTCGAACTTTACACTGACCATAAATCGTTGAAATATCTTTTCTCGCAGAAGGATCTTAACTTGAGGCAACAAAGATGGATGGAGTTTCTTGCCTCGTACGATTTCGAAATCTCCTACACTCCGGGCAAAGGCAACGTAGTGGCAGACGCGTTGAGCCGAAAGAAATTGACCCTAAGCCCGTTGTTTGTTGAAAGACAAAGCCTAGAGTTTATAGCCAGTTTCGACTTTAGGCCTTCCTCCGATTTCGTACCAGGCTTGCTAGCATCTCTCGAAGTGCGCCCAACTTTAGTGGACTCAGTAGGGACAGCACAACGCGAAGACCCTCAGCTTGTGGAAATAATTGATAGGCTAATTAGGGGTGAGACTTCAAGTCACCTCAACAGATACTCCATCGACGATAAGGGTTTGCTAAGGCGAGACGGAAGACTATGCGTCCCACAGACAAAAGATTTAATAAATAAGGTTCTCGAGGAAGCACATCACTCCAAGATGACGATACACCCAGGCGGAGATAAAATGTACAAAGATATAAAAAGGACTTTCTTCTGGAACGGCATGAAAAAGGACGTGGCAGAATTCGTTTCTAAGTGTATGGTGTGCCAACAAGTTAAGGCGGAACAGAAAAAGCCTGGCGGACTGCTACATCCTCTGGAGGTCCCGCAGTGGAAGTGGGATAGCATCTCAATGGACTTCATCGATGGGCTGCCTAGGTCTAGGAGAGGCAACACTAGCATTTGGGTAATAGTGGATAGGCTTACTAAAAGCGCCCACTTTTTACCTGTCAAAAGTAAAAGAACTGCCTCATCCCTAGCATCACTTTACCTTAAGGAAATCGTTCGACTCCATGGAATACCATCTAGCATTGTTAGCGACCGAGACCCCATCTTCACCAGCGAGTTTTGGCGGAGTCTGCAAGAAGCAGTAGGAACGCAGTTATGCTTGAGCACGGCCTATCATCCCCAAACCGATGGCCAAACAGAGAGAGTGAACAGAGTTTTGGAAGACCTTTTAAGACTATGCGTCCTTGACTTCGGAGGGACATGGGAAGACCACCTTCCTTTGGTGGAATTTGCCTACAACAACAGCTATCAAGCAACCATCGGAATGGCGCCCTTCGAAGCTTTATATGGAAGACCGTGCCGATCGCCCACTTGTTGGTGGGAGTCTACTGATAAGCTCATACTTGGACCAGATATGATCCGAGAGACTTCAGAGAAAGTAGACTTAATACGAAGAAGGATGAAGACGGCCCAAGACAGACAGAAGTCCTATGCCGACAAGAGAAGGACCGACCTTGAATTTGAGGTTGGAGACAGAGTTTTTCTCAAGGTATCACCGCTAAGAAACGTTGTTCGTTTTGGAACCACAGGAAAGCTAGCACCAAGGTTCGTAGGGCCATTCCCTATCATCGAGAAAATTGGGAAAATGGCCTATAGATTAGAGCTACTCGAGAAGTTGGCTGGAGTCCACAACGTTTTTCACGTTTCACATCTCCGAAAATGTCTACATGAGTCAGCCGAGGTGGTAGAGCCAAATATCCTCGAAGAGGCCGAAGTGGAACGCGAAGCAACCATAAGAAGAGTTCCAACCCGCATATTAGGAACGGAAGTGAAGAAACTACGCAACCGTGAAATCAAGCTCGTCAAAGTTCAGTGGAGCGACGCCGAGGAAGACGCGACTTGGGAAACTGAAGCTAGAATCCGTACAGCCTACCCTTTTCTGTTCGAGGGTACATCCTTGATCTTTCCTTTTCCTTAAGTTGCGCTTTTATCTATCTTTTTAGGTATATTTCCTCGACCTTATCCCTTAGGTAGAAACCCTTTGGATGGAAACATGTAATTGAAACATGTTATGGATGATGATTGCAAGTGGTTGCAAGTGATTGCTAGTGGTTTCTCGTGGTTGCATATACACACACAATCTAGGTTTTAGATCGGCTCAGTCACTTCATATTGCATATGCATATATGTTTGCATTCGTATATGGTTGAACTCTAATGTGTTGTCATGTGGATGTTGCATTTGTATTGAATGATTGTGCACTCATATAGAATCATGAATAGGAAAATTTGCATACATAATGGATTCATGGCACTTACATAATTCGCATTAAGGAGGTCAACTGAATCAGTAGACCGCCTGATTTTGCATTAGATAAGTACATGTATACACACACTTCGCATATGATCATGAAGCATTAGAAGTCTTTTAAGGACAATGGATGCTCGTGTTTGATGGATGAGTAGATGGATGATTGGATGTTAGGATTTACATTCCTCCTAACTTGAAGATTTCGGGGCCGAAATCCTTTTAAGTGGGGGAGAATGTAACACCCCGCGAAAATTCTATAACTGTGAAATTAACAAATTAAAGTATAATTAATTTGAAATCAAAGAACTAAGGGAAACGGGATATGCCATTGCGTTCGTCTCGGAAAAATACGCGAAATAGAGTCCGAGTTTTCGAAAAACGGAGTCCGTATGAAGAAGATATGGCCTTCGGAAGTTTTGAATAAAATTTAAAATTCAAACAGAACTAAACAATTAAATATTCCGAAGTGGGGCCCAATGGGCCAGGGCGGATAAACACCCGCCTAGGCCACCCAGGTCGACTGGGCTGTCGACCTGGGCTACCCATGTCGATAGGGCTGTCGACAGCCCTGTCGACAGGGGTATCGACCTGGTCGAGCCCAGTCCAACCTGGCTGGCCAGGTCTGTGTTTGGCCGATTTTCTGTGGTATGCTTTGTCATTAGGGCTAGGTGGAAGGCTCTAATTGGTCTCTCTTGCGAATGAATGGCTACGATCAATCCAGGCAACATCGATGGCTCTAATCAATTCATAAACCCTATAAAAAGGACCCTAGACTAAACCCTAATCTATTCATTCATAAATAAGAACAAAGCCGCCATGTTGCCGAGGAGCGTCTAGGAGTAGCCACCAAATTGGAGAGAAGATTAGGAGGAAAGTTCTAAAGCCTAAAGCAATTCAAGCAACCTAAACAAATCAAATCAACAAGGAGTCGCATCTCTAAATTCCTAAATTAGAGAATTCGCCGCAACGATTGTAAGTAGAGTATTACTTTGGTATGAACAAATAATTGTGTTGGTTTGTATGCTTGAATTGTGGCAATAAAGTAATTCATATTTGTGCGTTCTTATCAATTTGAAATATTATATACGTTTGGATATTTTTGAATTATGTTATTCAACTATAAAGAACTACATGCGGTAGTTCTATGCAAGTATACGTTTGGAATATTTCGCAAATTATATAATCCATGTTGAAGCTACATGTATGTAGTTGATTTAAATTCATGGAAGTTTGGGGCTTTGCTACTATGCCATCATAATGTGTATTTTTATACAAACGTCATTTTTATGAAGTAATTGGAATAGGTTTGGGTTATCATAATCCATATGAAATTATGTTGAAAATTGGGCATCATGTATTAAGCCATGCTTTTGTACTAGAAAACCTATTTGCAAACTTATGAATATAGCTAGGCTATGAATGATATTTGGCATAATTAAAATCCATGATTAAGTCTATCTTGTTTACAAGAATTTTATGATGACATATGTGAGGCATAGCTAGGTTAGGCTCAAAAATCCCTTTTTGTAAGTTTACATGACTAAAGTAAAAATCATGATTTCATGTTAGAAATATTTATGCCATGGTTATGTGAACAAATTTAACTATACTTATGCCATGCTTATGTTTGATATTATGCCATATTTATGTTTGACATTATGCCATGCTTATGTTAGAGATATTTATGCCATGCTTATGTTTGACATTATGCCTAAATAAAAATATAGGTTCATGTGTCAATAATGATACCCAATTTAGATTCTTATCTCAACTACAAGTTCACATGCTTTGATTCATGTCACCTACGCTTTATGACCAAAATATATATGCAAGTACACCAGTTTCTATTTTGTATTTCCAACGTCATATTGCAAGTTCATGCGCTCACCTTCCCCTCTTGGTGTATGTAATCACGCTTTAAGCCTCCCCTTTTCGCATGGCTAAATTGGGCTTTAAAAGGCTAAGCCCAATATATATGTAATAAACGGACGTGTAAAACGGGGGAAAATAACGTTGGGTTAAAATTACTAATGAATGGAAATATAAAATAGAAGGGCCCAAATTCAAGTATGGGTTGGGCCCATGATTGGTGTAACCTTTACACCATTAACTTAATAATGGGCCGCAAATATTTACATATAAGAAAATAAAGAAGAAAGACAAAATATGTAAATGTAGAACATACGATGTGTTTAACCCGAGGTTGGATTGAGTTGTGATGTAAACCTGCCCGGAACCGCCCGGCTGTCCAGTAGTCACAACAATACCTATCCAATGTGGGAGGTTAAACATGGAGCCCAATAAGGACCCGAGGTTAGACTGAGTTGTGGCGTAAGACTGCCCGGAACCAACCGGCAATAGGCAGCCACAACAATACCTGTCTAATGTGAGAGGTCAGGGCCTTAATAAGACAATTAAGGCTGAGTCAGGATTGTTAGGATTAAGTGAACTAAAGACTTAATCAAAATGGAACATGCTAAACTAAACGGACTGGTGGGGGTTAGGTTAGGAAACACTTAACCAACTTAGCATGTTGGCTAGAGATAGAAAACCTAGTAACGGGGGACCCTTTTCAGCAGTAACCCTAGAAGGTGTATCAGGATACCCTGAAACTAGGCAGGGTGGGGCACGATTACTGGGCTGATTGTAAGAGGTCAAAGCGACGGCGGTGGTGTAGCAGTGTAGGTTCTAACGGGGTGCGGGCGTGCACACACTCCGGCGCAGAAAAATAAGGCACTGGGCACCAGTAGCATACCTGTGCACTCTAAGGTTGTGTCGGGCCGCCACCATGGGACTTGATACACCCCATGGTGGGACCAGCATAGGTAACTACAACATCGGGGGCCATAAGACACATGTAACTATGCGAGTAGGAGCCGATCATCATTGAATGGATCACATCACCCTGATTATGGGGTGCCAGTTGGAAACTAGTTTATATGGGTTCAGAGATTAACATGGGGTACGATAGTATATTCGACCCTAGACAACTTAACCAAGTTTATAGTGCTTTCCCACTTCTTGTTTATACTTATCATACCCAGTTCTTTATTCATAGACAAAATAGTACTAGACTTACTCAGGCTTTATGTCTGACTCTACTTTTCTTTCGTCTTCTTTTCTTCCGTTTCCCCCCCCCCTCCCCCCAGGTCCACAGGGAGGGAACACAGCAGCTTGACTAGCCTTAACATCCAGCTTGAAGAAGAGAAATGTATTGCTTGGACTTTTTCGCTTTGAACTATGGCTTTGGACGATCCACTATGGGGACTTTTGCAGTTTATCTATGCTTTATTTATGCTTCTTTAAATAATGTACTCAAGACAGATTATGAAAGTGTTATGTTATGTTTTTGGAAAGGATGTAAGACAATCATGGTGATGTTGTTGTAACACGTATTTGCTTTGATGAAATAAAAGTTTGTTGTTCTTCCGCTGTTTACAAATATGTGTTCTTATATCTGTCTTGTATATCTGTGACTTATACTTATAAACCTCCACCAAAATTAGGGCATTCCCTTTGAGAGTGACCCTAACGGAGGTGGGGTGTTTCAGTTGCACATCCCTGTTGTTTGATTTTAGCTATACTATGTGTTATTCCAAAGGAAAAAAAATCAAAATTTTAATATTATGCATTATTTAGTTCGTGATTTCAAATTTGGAATAGTTTGATGGTTGTTTTGAAGCTATATGGTGTTTTAAAGATTATAATATATGTTTACTTTATAGATGCTTGCATGTTGAAAATAAGTACCTACAACCTTTTTGTATATTATCAGTTTGGAAAATAGCTTAATGACGGGATGTATGTTTGGGCTTCTTTAGTTTATATTGTAATGGAACTGAATGACACTGTCTAAAGCCTCTCTCTCTCTCTCTTTATATATATATATATATATATATATATATATATATATATATATATATATATAGACACACATACGTATGTATGTATATATGCATATGTTAATGGTTTTCTATTTAAGTTGACTATTATGCTTGTAATATAGATTGTTTCGTTATACAATTCTTATTGTGAAGGAAAAACTGTGCCATTGGCAAAATTGTTCATTTTTTTCTATGGACAGACTGAGTTTAACTTAACCTCCATTGGCTTAGGTTACAGTTTGAATTTTGTTTTGCTTTTTGGACATGCAACATGGAGAAAAAGAAAAACAATGCTACGTAGAAACTATTTAAGAGCTGAAACAAAGAGAAAACTAATCCACAAAATGGCTCCAATAAAAATTTCATGCCACAAAACTATAACCATGCTTACTTCATATGATTTGTTTTTATTTTATTTTTCTTGTTTTCTCGATATAGAGTCTGTCCTTTTTTAATAGTTTTAAGCAACCATCTTTAATTATTTTGTTTCAAAAATCATTTTTCTCAAATTATGAAACTAAACTAAAGGAATAAACTTAACAACAGAGATGGTTTAATCAAGAATTTTTGAAAATAGACAATTCATCATGTTATCGATTGGTGAACTTAGAAAATAGACAATATCAAACTACAACCAAAGTCATTTTAAATTGCATAACACTTTAGCCCTTCCAAATGCATGATGTACATTATTTTGCTGATTATATGCTCCCTTTTGAAATATAGCTAAATTCTACACCATTGTATAAACTTATAGCTGCAATGAAATTGCATTTTGTTTGTTTTCTAATTAACATTTTATTTGACTCATTAATTGGGGGGGGTGTGTGTGTATGTGTGTGTGTTGTTCGAAAATGAAGATGAAGAATCAGGGCATTCCTGTGACATATGTTGTTCGAAAGAAAGGAAGCATGCGCACATCAAAAGAAAATCATGGATTCTATTGCTAAACAGGCAAGTGACCTTATTTTTTCTCTTTTATTTTTCTTCTTAAGTTGATTATCTATTGAATGGACACTAGCAGTTGCATGTAGTGGGTGGTTTCTTGCTTGGGAAAAACAGCAAGGTCAATGATGGATTCTTTTCAGTAGATTTTGGTGAGGTTAGAAATATAAAATAATGTCAATGATGGCTGCTTGCCTGGAAAAAGCCTGCTCCTCCCAATCATGCAACAGCTAAGGTTTTTGTACTACTTCTAAAATAGAATTTCATAGCCAACAACATGCAGGCCATACAAGAATGCATGCTACACACAATAAAACAAGTATACTAGGTTCCCATATCTATTAAACACAGTACAGGTGCAACATGCCAACGTATGGGAGGGTACCAAATTCCAAGTAAGAGACAGGGCTGAGTACACAACATGTTACAGGGATGTGAACACACACGCAAGGCAGTGAAGAAATAATCCCAAACTAACTATTTTATTTCTTTTCCTATTGAATTTAAAATACCTGAACAAATTAATCGTAAGTTGAAACTTACATTATATACCAGAGAAAGGTCGCAGGCGGGTTCTAGGTCCAGACGTGGTCGGAGCTGGAGGTCTTCGGTCAGATCTTCGGAGATGGGTTTCGATCTGAGTTGGAATTGGCGGATTTGTGGTGGAGCGACAGTAACGGAGGAGCGGTGGTGAGGCCAGGTGCACAGGAGGTCTTCGAATGGGGAGTGGTGTTGGGTCTCTATCAGTGTACGAGTAGGCGACAGCTTACTTCGAAGGCAGGAGGAAGACAGAGGAAGGCTGGACAGGAAATTCGACCGGTAGGGCCAAGAGAGGAGGAGGCGAACCAGACTCCGCTGTCGGCGGCAGGCTTCAGCCAACGTTGGGACCATATATTTCGATCTAGGGAAATTTGGTTCGCCATTTTTTTTATTTTGGGATTGAAAAAAAAATTTTGATTTGGGAAAAAATGAATTCACGGCTGATAATGGAAATAAAAACATAAAGACAAATAAGGATGGGCATCGCTTGAACAAGGGAAAGGACGCGTGGTGTAATACTTTCGATGTTTTTGAAACATGGTGTGAATCTCTTTTTAACGAAGACAAGCGTACACTTTTTTTTTCTAAATAAAGGAGCAAACTTATACACAATATTTTAAAGAGTATATACAACTTATTATACAATGTACATAGAACAATACTAGCTTACTTACACAATATTAAATACACCATGATTTAATAAAACCCAATTCAACTAAATAGCTTAAATTCGCAAGTCTAAAATAAAGTAGATCTAAAATTATAAATGGTTTCTTAATATGTGTTTACTTTAAATTCAAATCTCAAAATAAATCATAAATAAATCTCAAGTTAAAATTTTAAATCGATTTTTATAATCTCTCAAACTACATATGCAACTAGTTTTAAAATATTAACATCATCTAATCTAGCCGACTATTTAGATTCAAAGATATAAAATTTTAAATTCACACTTCTAAAATGAATTAATTCTAAATCAAGTTAAAATAGACCAAATCTAAAATTATAAACAAATATAAATTTCTTAAATTCTAAATTCAAATTAATTTCATAATTTTAAACATAAAAAAAAATGGTTCATTACATACTACACACAGCACAACATATAAATGTATCAGCAATAAACAGTAGCTGCAAATTTCTGTTAGATAAGAGCAAGTACCTGAGAAGCAACCCAAATAGTCGCTCTGATAGATCTAAGATGAAAATGTCAAAACGTGACATGAAAATGTCGAAATGCGACATGGACAGTGCATCCTTTTGCCAGACACGGTTGAAGCATCGTTATCGGTCATTGTACTTGAATATAATATGACATACTAAATCACTTCCACCCACCCTCGATACACAACTAAGCAGATGTAATATTGTCAAAATAGATACATAAATAAAATAATTATAATGCAATTTGATTAAATCGACATAAGTATGAAGTCAAAAACAAGTATGATAAAATAGTGTTGCCAATTCTATAAAGATGAAAATAAATTACCTACTTCTCTCCAAAGCAGGGACAAAGGAGATGAATTCATGAAGAAAAAGTATGCGAGCAAGCAATTGAGTACAGACTATAATCCGCAAACAGGTATAATCGACAGGAACAGTATAGCGCATGCTTAAGATATGAAGAAGAAGAGACATGGTGCGATGGAGAATCTCGTCAGGAAGTTGATGATTTACAGGTCACGATTTGGATTGGGTTGGCAATTTGGAACCTAGGGTTTGCTTCCAAGAAGAACGAGAATTGCATTTGTGTAGATCTGATAGAGGACGAAATAAGTCGGTAACAAGATTATGTAAAATCCAACGATTCGGATTAAAAGCACACGTATGTATAATCAAATTAATGGTTTTGCTATTTAATCTTTTCAATGTAAATCAAAGAAATTTGAATATCGCTCAAATGAATAAATTGTAACCAAATATATCTACTTAAAAAATATTTTAAAACACTCAATTTTTTTAAACAATTTGAATATCAATGAAATTTTGAATATTTGATTTTTTTTAAGTTTTGAACTTCAAATTGATTCTGGCCTTTTCAAATCAAGTTTTTCTTTTTTTTTAAATGGTAAAAGTGATTATTTAATTTTATTTCTACATATTTTTTTAGTTTGTGACAATCAAATGAAATTTTAATTTTTTAGATTTTCACAACTTTTTTAATATTCTTATATCATTTCTAACTTTTGAAACCTTTGGAATTTTTTTGAGTTTTTAGTTTGTAAAACTTACAAGTAACTTATATCTTTTTTGTTATTCCTTTTTTTAATTATGGCTTATACCATTTAGTACAAGTTGTCAAATATAATGATTTTACCATGTCTTCAAATTTAAATTTTTGTTGATATCAAATACATCAAATGCATCAAAGACATTGTAATAATTGACATAAATGAAATTATATATCTATATAACAAATTTTATAAATGTGTTCTTAAACCTGATTATTGACCACATTTTTGACAAATATTTTATGAACAAATCAAACCTAACATTTGTCCAAATAGTGTCGCAACAAAGTTTGTATTTACAATGCTTTTAAAATAAATGTTGTAAATGTTAGTGACATATGATTAATATAATATTATTAATGACTAATAAATATTAGTAGCATATGATTAATATGATAAATATTATTAGTAATGCAATATTATAGTTAGCAATTAGTAACATATGACTAATATATATAATATTATTAATGATAAATTATTAAATACTAATAAATAATAAATATTAATTTTTAAAAGCATTGTGATTATTAATTGTTTATTATTGAAAACTCACAGTAGACATTTATTATAACGATTACAATCGGCATTTTTTGACCGTTGTAAAATTGGCACCTATTGTAACGGTCACTTTTTGCCCGTTGTAAAATTGACATCTATTACAATGGACATTTTGGGAACGTTGTAAAATTGATATCTATTACAACGGGCCAAAAAGAACCGTTGTAATAGAGACCTATTACAACGAGCTTCAAGTGCCTGTTGTAAAAAAGGCGTTGTATAGGGCATCTATTACAATGGTTCTTAATTGACCATTGTAATAGCCCTCTATTACAACGGGCAGCCGATGCCGGTTGTAAAAATGACGTTGTAATAGATTGTTTTTGTTGTAGTGATATAAGTTTGAACAGGTAAATGGATAGCTGTTGAGTACATATTTTATTTGCGTGCCTGACAAATAGGTAAACCTTAATGAGTTGGATGCGAAATATTATTATATCAACTCCTGTGAATGTCATTGGATGCGGAGTGCTGGTTATTCTGTGTGTAATAATAAACGTTGCCATAGGATAGTAACAATTAATTTTGAACTACATTACATGGCATACTTCTGAAGATAGGCATACTTCATCATATACCACATAAGCATTTGGAGCTTGTGTGACGAGGTGGAAGACTTCCCATACGAGCGAGAGGCTTGTATGGCGATGACTATATTTTACAGGTTGAACGGATGACTAATATGGACTATTTAAATTGTAACGATAAAATTTCTAGATTAATAAAAACCCAACACGGGTCTGGAGTTGACAATAATCACGTCTCTCTAGTTATTAGATACGACACATGGACTATTTATTCCCCACACGGGACGAGGTGACGAGGATTTATCCTCTAGAGCAATTAAAATACACACTCCCTCGGGCTTTGACAGGGTGACGAGAATTTATTCTCTGGAGTTATTATCTATACACGCTCCCCTATAAACACCAGAATATATCACTATAAATATGTGTATGCTTTATAGGATTTATTGGGTACCTAATACGGCCCAATAAATTTCCAAACCCCTCCCCGTACAAAGGAGGTTATGGCGAAATTTTTCGAAAATTCCGGGTGTTAGCCAAATTTTCGAAGAATTTGAAAATTCTTAGAAACTGAAAAGTTGGAGAATGGAAGCCAGATTGAACGTAGAGTTGATTAATCAAACCACTTTCGACTTTGTTCCTTTTCGGGGACGAAAATTTTTAAGTGGGGGAGATTATAACGACCCGGAAAATCTGAACCAATTTAAAATTTTTAAATTGGCTATTTTAGTGGATTTTACATATTTAAAATAAATATTTTAAAGAATAACGATGAAAAGTAAGTTTGAATCGACATTTGAAAACGAATATAATTAATTCTAATTATAAACAAGGCCTGAAATGGCGCTGTAGTTTCAAAAATTGAATTCAAACTTTGTCGGACTGTACCGGGTGCAAAACAAAACGGATTTGAGTGAAACCAAAAATATTTAAATCTGTTAGTGAATACCTTTCTAAAGAATCTGAAAAATCGAAGTTTCATGGCGGGATGCAAAAGTTATGGCCAAATGAATTTTCAGAAAAGTCGCTATGGAATTTATATAGCCCGTGAAAATGGCCATTTTGCATACGACCTCGGAATTCGACGAAACCACTTTTGTTGGATCCAGGATGTGAATTTATCGCTTGGTTTCAAATTTCATAATTTTTGAAGCTAGTATGTGAGCGTGGCAAAGGAAAATGTGTTTTGGTCAATTATAGTTAAATTGGATCGACCAGAAAAGGGCCATTTTACAAACGGTCTCGGAATTCGACGAAATTAGTTTTGTTGGGACCGTATCGTCAAAACATATCTAGATTTATTTTTTGGGAATTTTTAGAATCAGTATGTGGCCCCGGCAAATTGAAACGTACGTTCAAATTAAATATTGAATGTTTTATATTTTAATTTGAATGAAAACTAACTGAAACATTCGAATGGTACTTCGAAACATATCCCATTGTGTTCGTAATGGGGGTGAAACGCGGGGGACGACAATCGTTGGGTTCGGATTGGAGGTCGTGTTAGAAAACCCCCTTTTAAAAGCCCCGGCCAATCAAATTATTTCTTTCATAATTTTAAAAATAAAAAAAATCGAAAAACCCTTTTATTCCCGCCGATCGACGGCGCCCGTGTTCCCCTGTTCCCTCCCAGATTCCGGCCGCCATTGCCCACGCCAGACCCCGCCACCACCCACGTTCGAAAGCCCTCCCTTCCCCCTTCAAATCCGACTAACCCTCCCCCTCCACCATCGCCTGTGCCTCGAGAATCGAGTCCAAGAAGTCGCCGTCTTTCGAGCACCGCTACGACTCAGATCTTCCACCGAACTGGCCGCGCCTACCACCGATCTGAGCGCCGTTCGTAGCTCTTTGACGCCGGAGCACCTGATCGAGACAACACTTCGCGGATCGAGCAAAAAATTTAAACCTAGTTTCGAACAGGTTTTGAAAAGGTACGGCTGTTATATAATAAACTATATTATAGCACTTCTAAGCGCTACCGTTTTGTTTTCACTGTAAAAATCATATCTTTTTCATTTCTTGACGAAATTCAGTGAAACAAGAGACAGTGGACTCGTGTGGACGTCTTCTACATTCTAGAAGAGACCGCATATTTTTCTGAGCCTTCTGCTATTTTTGGTGGAGTGGAACCCAATGTGAGATTTCTAATTTATAAACGATATGGAAAACGACGATGTATAAATTATATAGTCGATGTATGAGTTATATAAGCGTCGTACACCTCTTGTATAAGCGTTGTATAAGTTGTACATTCGATGTATAAGTTATATATGCGTTATAAAAATTATATATGTGTTGAAATAGAAGTGTAATGCTATATATATATATATATATATATATATATATATATATATATATATATATATATACGCCCCTCGTCCACAAACCATGGACGATATTTATTGCTTGTGATTGGTGTGAAAATTGGTTGATAGCAAATGGTTGATTATAATTGTTTGTGGTTGAAATTGATTGATTGTGGTTGAAAAATACCCGTTTGTGGTTGAAATATTTGGTTGAAACCACATAGGATTAGTTTGTGGAAATGAAAAATATACACATGCCGCCTGCGTGCGAACTAGATGCATGATTCCCCATTGTCAAAAGCTGCGAGGCTTTAAGGTAGAGCGAGGAGCTTTTATTGCTTTATATATATAAACTATAGAAAAACTTCATGTGTTGAATCGATATTCATTCGTTGGATAGAAATTCATGTGTTGAATGGTATTCGTGTTTTAAATATAAAAATCACATTTTTATCTACATATATATAAACTATAGGAAACCTTCATGTGTTGAATCGATATTCATTCATTGGATTGAAATTCATGTGTTGAATGGTATTCGTGTTTTAAATATAAAAATCACCTTTTTATCGATATATATAAACTATAGAAAACTTTCATGTGTTGAATCGATATTCATTCGTTGATTTGAAATTCATGTATTGAAAGGTATTCATATTTTGAAAGAATTTGTTTTATAATAAAAATCCCATTTTTATCATCAATATGAGATATATAAAATAATCTTGTTTTGAAATAAATTGTTTTATAATAGAAATCCTATTTTTATCACGTATATTAACTATATAAAATAGTCGAGTTTTGAAATAAATTGTTTTACATTAAAAATCACATTTTTATTACATACATGAATTGTTAAAAATAGTGAAGTGTTGAAATAGACGACAGTTTGATAAAAATACCATTTTCATCAAAAGTATGAAAATCATATAGTTTGAAATCGAAGAATCGATATATATATATATATATATATATATATATATATATATATATATATATATATATATATATAGAATTGAATATATCGAATAACGACGCTGCAATTCGTATTTTGAAACCGTGATTTCAAACGATTAGTACGGGAGATCCGACCATCGGATTTTCCCGAAACCGCAACCGTTGGGTTCGCTTTCGAAATATCTTTCCAACGGCACCAACTTTGTAAAAATCCAACGGTTGGATTGTCTGGAATGTTTAATTCAAATCTGAAGAAAAACAGCGCCAGAATTGATTATATTTATATATATATAAATATAATTATATATAATCGAATAATGACGCTGCAGTTCGTATTTTGAAATCGAAACTTCAAACGATTATACCGGGAGATCCGACTGTCGGATTTTCCCGAAACTGGAACCATTGGATTCGTTTTGTGTAACAACCCACGGTGGCTAAGGTCACTCACCAAGGGAATGCCTTAACTTCGGTGGAGTATTTTAAGTGAATATAGAACAGAAAAATTACAACAAGACAGATATAAATAATACTTGAAAACTAAAACATCGTTTCATTGCAGAAGAAGGTAAACATGTTTGGTTACAATATCTAAACCATAAAACAAGAGTCAAGTACTAAATATCCATCCTGATAAAATAAAAGTACATAATCCCACTACATAAACTAATAGCCATAGATAAAAGATAAGCTGAGCTTTACTTCAGCGGTCCAAGCTCCAAAAGAGAGAAAATAAGCAGTCTGATCAAAGCCCACTAGTGCTAGGCCCAACCTGAGGACCTGAGGGGGGGAAAAGATAAAACAACGGGTTCAGACATAAGTCTGAGCGAGTTCTATATCTTTAACAATACAATCATTAAAGTAACTAGGGTAAGATATAAGCTTGATATACGGTAATGACTGGGGATAAATAGCTACACTAAGCAGGCAACTAGACATAGGATAACTAAAGATAACGGTAAAGACGCATCTACCCACCCAAGGGTGAATTACTAAACTGCACCACACCAATCATTCCTAACTTAAAGGTTTATCCCACCCATGGACTTAGAAATTTAACTAGTAGTTTCGTGTACCCCTAGCTGACCACATAGGTGTCGTCTGCCCCTATCTCCACTAGGTGTACCCACTACTCCCCAAGCGATCGACTCCCTAACGTAGATACCCGTGCTGGCCCCACAGTGGGGTGTATCACTCCCCAAAGTGGCAACCCGATACAACTTAAGAGTGCATGGCTTATACCTACACAATGCAACAACGTCTTACCTACCAGCCCGGGCCCACACACGCATATGAAACCCATTGGACTTGCGTTGCCACCGCTACTCCGTTTTGGCCTCTTATAGTCAAACCCAGTACGCGTGTCCCGTCCTCGACATGGGTCGAGCCCACAAAGATACATATGGGTTACTGGTTGAAATGGGCCCCCATAAGCTACCCACCTAAGCTTGTCCCTTTTCTAGTGTATCCCACTTAACCCTTTAATCAGGTTTAATTACATGTTTCCACTTTGGTTAAGTATTCTAATCGTATTTTCTATTGCCACCCAAGGCAACCCACTAGATTTCCACATGCCACCCCAAGGCACTTACTTGATTTCCACATGCCACCCAAGGCACCCAATTAACCCCTCATGCCCCACTACATGCTTATCTGGTTAAGTGTTTCTTAATTGATTAAGACCGTAACCTTGTAAAGACCTCTCACATTAGACTGTCTTTTATGGCAGCTGGATTTGCCGGTCGGGTCCGGGCAGCCTTACGCCTTAACAGAGTCTAACCTCGTGTCTTTACACTTGTCACGTATTTAGTTTATGCCTAAGACCTCTCACATTGGACTGACATTTGTAGCCGCTGGATTTGCCGGGCGGGTCCGGGCAGTCTTATGCTACAAAAGGGTCCAACCTCATGTCTTAGTCGATTAATTACACCTAATTAATCACCCCCATATTTTGAATTAATTTTCCCTAATTAATTCCAAATTAAACGATGTACATAATTGACTCAATTATGTCCATCCATTTATGGTATGTAATATCATACCAATCTCACCACAATTTTATTATCACGAATATTAACCCCATCGTTCCCCACGTAATACGCTAACATGACATACATAAAAGGGAAGATTCATCACAAATACAATGGGTTTAACTTAGCATAACATTAGCATTAACATGGGTTTAAAAGGTGTCAACTTGCATATATGATCATGGTATTAAACCCAACTAGCACAAATAATCAACCCAAACTTGCATGAATCACATATGTCATAAAGAGGGTAACTTGCATAAGTATTCATGTCATAGATCTATCATAGAGAGATAAACTTGCATACATGTCATAGATCATCATAAAGGGATAAACTTGCACATGTTACTTATGTCATACTAAGGGGTAAACTTGCATATGTATGCATGACATACAAAGGGGTAAACTAGCATATGTATGTATGTCATACAAAGGGGTAAACTTGCATATGTTATTCATGACATAAAAGAAGCAAACTTGCATATGTTATGCATATCATAAATCCAAACAACTTGCATATATTATGCATATTATAGATCCAAACTCATAGGTTAAACTTGCATAATCATGTCACTTACTTCACATGTAATTCTAGCATAAAATCAAACACTTAACTTGCATAAACATGGTGTCATAATAGATCAATGTTAACATAGTGATTAACAACTAACATCACAAACATATGACATAATATCCATTGATCCGCAAGCATAACCATATGATCTCATTATATCTTATCTAATTAGTTTAGCAATTGGGTTATTAAAGGTATAGAAACTCACAAACTCCAAGATTAGCTCCTTAGAAGTAGATTAGAAGTTGATTAGAGGTGGATTAGGAGGAGTTGATTAGCAATCTTCTTCCTTGATGGGTGGCGGCTCCCTCTAGTTGCAATTTGACGGCATGACGACGTTGTCTCCAATTTTAATGAGTTTTAGGGTAGGATTAGGTTGTATTTATAAGAGTAGTTAGGTGTTTTAGGCCATTAGATTAACCCTTAATCAGATTAGAGCCGTCAGATTTCGTCACTAGCCACCAAAACACAGCCCAGATCCCAAATCAGTGCACCCAGGTCACCTGGCCTCGACCAGGGAGGTCGACCCCCAGGTCGACACCCATGTCGACCTGGTGGGCAGGTCGAACCCCAGTCTGGGCGGGAATTTTTCCCGCCCAACCTATTTGGGCTGAATTTTAAAAATTTGAATTTTCTGAATCTGTTTTGAATTTTCTGAAACTTCGGATGGCCATAACTTCTTCATACGAAGTCCAAATCACGCAAACTCGGACTCTGTCTCAACCAGAATTCCGAGACGAACACAATGGCGCAACCCGTTTTCCCTTAATTCTCACATCTGAGATTAATTATTCTTTAATTACTAAATATTAATATTAAGTGAAATTCGGGGTGTTACATTCTCCCCTACTTAAAGGATTTCATCCCCGAAATCTCTAAGTCAAGAAGAACGTATCCTACCAACCAAACAACCATCTACTAAACCATCAAACACTGGCATCCATTGTCCTTAAAGTTTCTAATGTTGTATGAACATATGCAAGAAGTGTGTGTATATGTTCCCTATCTAATGCAAAATCAGGCGGTCTACTGATTCAGTAAACCTCCTTAATGCAAACCATGATAGTGCCATGCATCCAATATTTATGCGAAAGAACCCTATCGACACATACTATTTCTACATGTGTGCACAACCATACACCAAAATGCATCATCCATATGATAACACAACCATTATACATCCATCAATTTAGCTACCTACACACAGTTATATGCAATATGCAACATGAAGTGACTGAGCCGATCTAGTGTCTAAAGTGTGTGTATATGCATCCACAAGCAACCATTAGCAAACACTTGCATCCACACGCATCCATCAATCATAACATGTCTCAAACACATGTTTCAACCATAGGTTTACCCTATCTAAAGGTCAAAGGTACTAACGAGAGGACATACTAAAGATGAGATAAGTACTAGATAAGCGATAAAGGAGAAATTAAAAGACATACCCTCGAAAAGGAAAGGGTACAATGAACGCATCTTCACTTCCGTCTCCCAAGTAGCGTTGCTCTCGTCATCTCCCCATTGTACTTTGACTAGTCGGACCTCTCGGTTCCTCAACTTCTTGATCTCTGACCCAAGAATGCGAGTAGGAGCTCGTCGAATCGTCGCATCACGCTCTACCTCCACTTCTCTAAGCAAGCTCGGCTCTACCACCTCCGCGGTCTCATGTAGGCACTTCCTCAAATGTGACACATGGAATACGTCATGTACACTACTAAGTCTCTCGGGCAACTCCACTCTATATGCCATCTGTCCAATCCTTTCCTTAATAGGAAACAACCCTACAAACCTTGGTGCTAACTTCCCAACAGACCCAAAGTGAACAACATTCCGTAATGGAGATACTTTGACAAAGACCATGTCCCCAACATTAAACTCAAGATCCGTCCTCCTCTTATCTGCGTAGGATTTCTGTTTGTCTTGCGCTGCTTTCATCCTTCTTCGAATCAAATCAATCTTTTTCGAAGTCTCTCTAACCATATCAGGCCCAAGCAAGATCTTATCCGTAGATTCCCACCAACATGTAGGTGACTGACAAGGCCTTCCATAAAGAGCTTCAAAAGGATCCATGCCAATACTAGACTGAAAACTGTTATTATATGCGAACTCCACCAATGGAAGATGCTCTTCCCATGTACCTCCAAAATCTAAGATACATAGCCTCAAAAGGTCTTCTAGAATACGATTCACCCTCTCAGTCTGGCCGTCCGTCTGAGGATGATATGTGGTGCTCAAATACAACTGAGTCCCTACCGCCTCTTGCAAACTCTTCCAAAACTCGCTAGTAAAGATAGGATCTCGATCGCTCACTATGCTAGAAGGAACACCATGCAATCGAACTATCTCTCGAATGTAGACTGAAGCTAGCCATGGAGCAGTCCTCTTACTCTTCACGGGTATGAAATGGGCGCTCTTAGTAAGTCTGTCTACCACAACCCAAATTCCCATATTACCCTTCCTCGATCTCGGTAACCCATCGAGACGCTATCCCACTTCCATTGCGGAACCTCCAATGGGTGAAGCAGCCCACCGGGTTTCTTTTGCTCCGCCTTCACTTTTTGGCACACCAAGCATCTAGCGACATACTCAGCCACATCCTTCTTCATACCGGCCTAAAAGAAAACTCGCTTCATGTCTTGGTACATCCTGTCCCCACCGGGATGAATGGTCATCTTCGAACGATGTGGATCATCAAGTATCGCCTTCCTCAAACCCTCGTCTTGCGGTACACAAAGTCGACCGTCTCTACGCAACCACCCCTTATCATCTAGGGTGTACCTACTCAAATGGCTGGACGACTCCCCTCTTATGAGCTTCTCTACTAACTCAACCAACTGTGGGTCGTCCAGCTGTGTCTCACCAATCCATCCCAAAAGAGTAGGTCTGACCTCTAAGGATGCTAGCAAACCGGGTACAAAGTCAACAGAAGGTCTGAAGTCAAACATCAAGATAAATTCCAAGCTTCGTCGTTCAACGAACAATGGACTCAAGGACAACCTTTTTCTGCCACCACGTTACCCTTGCCAGGGGTATACGCTATCTCAAAATCATAGGACGCTAAGAACTCCGTCCACCTTTGTTGCCTTAAGTTCAAATCCTTTTGAGAAAACAAGTACTTCAATGATTTGTAGTCAGTGAACAATTCGAACCTCTCGCCAAGAAGATAATGGCGCCAAGACTTAAGCGCAAAAACAATAGCGGCCAACTCTAGATCATGCGTAGGGTAATTTTTCTCATGCACTCTCAACTGCCTTCCCCCATATGCTATTACCCTTCCCTCTTGCATTAAGACTGCGCCTAGTCCTGTCCCACAAGCATCGGTATAAACAACAAATGGGTTACTCCCATCTGGCTACACTAAGACTAGAGCTGTGGTTAAAGCTCTCTTTAATCGTTGGAACACATCATCACAATCTACGTCCCATGTGAAAACTAGATTCTTCTTCGTCAAGCGGGTTAATGGGGCTGATATCTTCGCGAAGTCCTTGGTAAACTTCCTATAGTAGCCGGCCAACCCCAAGAAACTTATCACCTCGGTAGCATTCTTAGGAACCTTCCAATCTTGGATGGACACTACCTTCGCGGGATCCACAGCTATCCCTTCCTTGGAGACCACGTGCCCTAAGAATCGCGCTTCCTTTCTCCAAAAGTGACATTTAGAGAATTTAGCCTTAAGGCTATACACTCGAAGAGTCTCCAACACTTCCCTAAGATGTAGGGCATGCTCTTCTTTGCTCTTAGAAAAGACCAAGATGTCATCCACAAAGACCACCACGAACTTATTAAGGTACTCCCTGAACACCCTACTCATCAGATCAACAAAGTATGCGGGGGCGTTCGTCAAACCAAAGGGCATCACAAGCCACTCATAGAAACCATCCGGAGTCCTAAAGGCAGTTTTATCTATGCTATCCTCAGCCACCCTCAACTGATGAAACCCCGTGGCCAAGTCCAACTGCGAAAACACTGAGGCGCCAACCAACTGATCAAAGAGATCATCAATCCTCGGCAATGGGTATCTATTCTTCTTTGTAAGCTTGTTGAGTTCTCTATAGTCTACACAAAGTCTAAGGGACCCATCCTCCTTCGTGGCAAAAACTACTGGAGCACCCCACTCCGATATACTTCGTCTTATGAACCCCTTCTCAAGCAACTCCCCTACTTGCTTATTGAGTTCCCTCCTCTCACGAGGAGCCATGTGGCGCACTGGCAAAGATACTGGTTTGGCATTGTCTACCAGATATATTCGGAAGTCTATCTCCCGCTTCGGAGGTAAGCCCTTCACCTCCTCAAACACATCCGAGTATTCCCGGACCACTCTAACAGATCGCAAACTCTCGACCGAAGCGTCAAGCGATTCAAGATAACTTAGCATAACAGAATCCATGGGATTACAAGAGATCTCGAGAGTGTTACCCAAGCGGGTCATGAGTCTAACAACTCTCCTTTCGCAATCAAGAACGGCACCATTACTGGATAACCAGTCCATGCCTAGAATTAACCCATAGCCCGTGAAGCCCAAAACAAAAGCATCACATCTAAACTCAACGCTAAGTATGGAAATCTTCAAACCCAAACACATCATGTACAAATAAGTGGAGCCCCCAATTGGGTTTGAAACAACCAAGGCATCATCTACTAGACTGGTGTCTAAGTGCAGTGACTCAACTAATAATGATGAGATAAACAAATGCGATGCGCCAGAGTCGAATAAAGTACGGACATGATGATCAAACAGAAAGACTAGACTTTCAACGAAAATAGTTCTACCTCTTTCCTGAATCGGTGGAACCGCGAGAGCCTGAACTTGCCCCGTTGCCTGACCTGGTGCCATAAGAGCTTGCACCTATCCTCCTGAGGTAGATCCCATCCTCTGCCCCTTCTTTGGGCAGTCCTTCACTAGATGCCCTGCTTCGCCACAGTGGAAGCAGCCAGTCTTCTTCTTCTTCCGACAATCTTTGCTTAGGTGGCCTAGTGTCCCACAGTTGAAGCACTTCTTCTTTCCCTTGCCACCGTTGCCTTTCCCACCCTTGTTTTGTTGTTGCTGTTGAGGTCTCTTCTGATCTCCTTTCTTCTCGGGTGCCCTATTAGCATTGGGGCCCTTCTCTTCCTCATGCATGCGTGCCATGTCTACTAGCTTCTTAAAGGTGGCCCCCATAGGAATGTGGGTCATAGCCAATCCATGCATCGGTTCATTCAAGCCTTTAACGACCTCAGAGCCTTCTTCTCCGGCGTATTCACATGTTTATGCCAAACCTTGCTAGCTGATTAAATTTATTGACATATTCTCTCACTGATAAGTTTCCTTGCTTTAATGTCAAGAACCTTTCCATATACAGATTTTCTTCCGCACGTGAGAGAAACTTTCCTTCAAACCTTTGCCTGAAATCCGCCCAAGAGTCAACAGGGCGTTCTCCATTAGTGACCTCCCACCAGAACGAGGCCTCTCCCTTCATTAACCAAGCAGCTAACTTGACTTTCTTTCCTTCTTCCATCTCAAAGATATTTATCAATTCTTCCACCTCCTTAAGCCAATCCCTAGCTTCCACAAAAGTTTCTGATCCTTGAAAAGGTTTCCCTCCCATAGCCTTAAATTCCTTGCAAGTCTTAGCAAAAGTATCCGCTCGAGGAGGAGGAGGAGGAACGGGTGCATCTGGTGGAGGAACATTTGCTGGACCCGCAGCGGCGGCCCTAGCCTCCATCAACCTCTTATACCATACTGGTATCGCTACACCCTCCGGAAAGTTAAGATCTTCAGCCATGCTGAAACAAAAAAGGAAAGATTCAAAACAGAGAATTCGAAAGATAAAGATATGGCTATTGGGGATTATGCTTTTCTTTCAAAAACTTTTCTCTTAAAAGACATGTTTTTGAAAATACTTCTTCCAAAAATGTTTTAGAAAAATAGTTTTTCTAAAAAAAATATCTGTTCTGGTAACCTTCAGCTCTGATACCACGTGTAACACCCCACGGTGGCTAAGGTCACTCACTAAGGGAATGCCTTAACTTCGGTGGAGTATTTTAAGTGAATATAGAACAGAAAAATTACAACAAGACAAATATAAATAATACTTGAAAACTAAAACATCATTTCATTGCAGCAGAAGGTAAACATGTTTGGTTACAATATCTAAACCATAAAACAAGAGTCAAGTACTAAATATCCATCCTGATAAAATAAAAGTACATAATCCCACTACATAAACTAATAGCCATAGATAAAAGATAATCTGAGCTTTACTTCAGCGGTCCAAGCTCCAAAAGAGAGAAAATAAGCAGTCTGATCAAAGCCCGCAAGTGCTAGGCCCAACCTGAGGACCTAAGGGGGGAAAAAGATAAAACAACGGGGTCAGACATAAGTCTGAGCGAGTCCTATATCTTTAACAATACAATCATTAAAGTAACTAGGGTAAGATATAAGTTTGATATACGGTAACGACTAGGGATAAATGGCTACACTAAGCAGCCAACTAGACATAGGATAACCGAAGATAACGGTAAAGACGCATCTACCCACCCAAGGGTGAATTACTAAACTGCACCACACCAGTCATTCCTAACTTAAAGGTTGATCCCACCCATGGACTTAGAAATTTAACTAGTAGTTTCGTGTACCCCTAGCTGACCACATAGGTGCCGTCTGCCCCTATCTCCACTAGGTGTACCCACTACTCCCCAAGCGATCGTGTAACACCCCGAATTTCAGTTAACACTGATATTCACTAATTACAGAATTAATAATCTCAAATGTGATAATCAGGGGAAACGGGTTACGTCATTGTGTTCGTCTTGGAAAAATACGCGAAATAGAGTCCGAAATTTTGTAAATCGGAGTCCGTATGACCCGGTTAAGGCCCAAAGAAGTTTTCGGGAAATTTGAATTTCGAAACATGCAGAAATGGGGGTCAGGCGGGAAAACTCCCGCCCAGCCAAGTCGACTTGGCTGTCGACAGGGCTGTCGACTTGCCTGTCGACTTGGCAGTCGACAGGGCTGTCGACTTGCCCTGTCGGCTGATTCTGGCCTGGGTGCACCTGGTTGAGTTTTGGGCTGGGTTGGAGGGCTTGGGACGAAATCTGACGGACCTAAACTAACCTAGGGTTAATCTAAGGGTCTAAAACACAACCTAATCCTATAAATACACCCTAAGACTACCCTAATCCATACTAAAAATAGAATCTATGTCATCATGCCGCCAAAATGCAACTTAGAAGGAGCCTCCACTAATTAGAGAAGAGGATTGCAAGCTAATCAACTACTAATCCACCTCTACTTCAACTCTAGTAACTATCTAAGGAGCTAATCTTGGAGTTTGTGAGTTTCTATCACTTTAATAACCAATTGCTAAACTAAGTAGATGAGATATGATGAGATCATATGGTTTTGCTTGCGGATCAATGGGTTTTAGGTCATATGTTATGATGCTAGTTTGCTAATCACTATGTTTAACACTTATTCATGATGACACTATGTTTATGCAAGTTAAGTGTTTGGGTTTATGCATGTTAAGTGGTGGGTTTTATGCATGCTAAGTGTTTGGTTTTATGCATGCTAAGTGTTTGGTTTTATGCAAGTTAAATGCTTGGTTTTATGCTAGAATCATGTGTGAAATAAGTGACATGACATGCAAGTTTAACCTATGAGTTTGGATCTATAATATGCATAATCTATGCAAGTTGTTTGGATTAGTGATATGCATAACATATGCGAGTTTACCTTTGTATGTCATACATACATATGCGAGTTCATATGTAACATGTAATGCAAGTTATGTGCATGATTATATGCAAGTTCATATGTAACATGTTATGCAAGTTATGTGTTTGGTTATATGCAAGTTATGTGCATGATTATATGCAAGTTCATATGTAACACGTTATGCAAGTTATGTGTTTGGTTATATGCAAGTTATGTGCATGATTATATGCAAGTTCATATGTAACATGTTATGCAAGTTATGTGTTTGGTTATATGCAAATTAACATGTGACATGCTATGCAAGTTCACACCTTTGTATGACATAAGAATCATATGCAAGTTACCCCCTTTGTGACATATGTGCTTCATGCAAGTTTGGGTTAAATGCTAGTTGGGTTTAATGTATGCTCATATATGCAAGTTGACACCTTTTAAACCCATGATAAAGTTATATGCTATGATTGGTTAAACCCATGGCATTTGTGATGAATCTTCCCTTTATTATGTCATGTTATGAGAACGAATTACGTGGGGGAACGATGGGGTTAATATGCATGTTAATAAAATGGTGTGAAATGGGTATGCTTAAGCATAACATAAAGTGAATGGACATAATTGGGAATTTACCTATTAAGTTAGGTCTACCCATATTATGGAATTGGGAATTTACCTATTGAGTTAGGTCTACCCATATTCTTGAAATTGGTAATTAATTAGGGATAATTAATACAAATTATGGGGGTGATTAATTAGGTGTAATTAATCGACTAAGACACGAAGTTGGACCCTTTTGTAGCATAAGACTGCCCGGAACCAACCGGCAAATCCAGCGGCTACAAATGATTGGCCCAATGTGAGAGGTCTTAGTCATAAACTAAATACTTGACAAGTGTAAAGACACGAGGTTAGACTCTGTTATGGTGTAAGGCTGCCCGGAACCAACCGGCATATCCAGCTGCCATAAAAGACAGTCTAATGTGAGAGGTCTTTACAAAGGTTACGATTTTAATTAATTAAGAAACACTTAACCAAATTAGCATGTAGTAGGGCATGAGGGGTTAAGTGGGTGCCTTGGGTGGCATGTAGTAACTAGTGGGGGTGCCTTGGGTGGCATGAGGAAACTAGTGGGTTGCCTTGGGTGGCAATAGAAAATACGAATAGAATACTTAACCAAAGTGGAACATGTAATTAAACATGATTAAAGGGTTAAGTAAGTGCCTTGGGTGGCATGTGGGAATCAAGTAAGTGCCTTGGGTGGCATGTGGAAATCTAGTGGGTGCCTTGAGTGGCAATTAAAGTATGATTAAATGACTTAACCAAAATTTATAACATGTAAGTGGACATGGTTAAAGGGTTAAGTGGGATTCACTAGAAATGACAAGCTTAGGTGGGTAGCTTGTGGAGGCCCATCTCAACCAATATCCCAAACGTATCTTTGTGGGCTCGACCCAAGTCGAGGACGGGACACGCATATTGGGCTTGGCTGTAAGAGGCCTAATCGGGTTAGCGGTGGCAATGCAAGTCCAACGGGTTTCATATGCGTGTGTGGACCCGGGCTGGTAAGTAAGACGTTGTTGCATCGTGTAGGTATAAGCCGTGCACCGTTTATATTATCAGGTTGCCACTTTGGGGGATGATACACCCCACTGTGGGGCCAGCACGGGTATCTACGTTAGGGAGCCGATCGCTTGGGGAGTAGTGGGTACACCTAGTGGAGATAGGGGCAGACGGCACCTATGTAGTCAGCTAGGGGTACACGAAACTACTATTAAAAATTACTAAGTACACTTAGTGGGATCAACCTTAAGTAGAAATTACCCTTGGGTGGGTAGAACTGGTGTGGTGCAGTGTAGGAATTACCCTTGGGTGGGTAGATCTGGGGTGGTGCAGTGTAGTAACTATCCTTGGGTGGGTAAATGCGTCTTTACAGTTATCTTAGTTCATCCTAAGTCTAGTTGGCTACTTAGTGTAGCCATTTATCCCCAGTCGTTACCGTATATCAAGCTTATGTCTTACTCTGGTTACTTTAATGATTGTATTGTTAAAGTTATAGGACTCGCTCAGATTTATGTCTGACCCCGTTGTTTTTATCTTTTTCCCAACCCTCAGGTTATCAGAGTGGGCCTAGCACTAGTGGGCTTTGATCAGACTGCTTTATCTATCTTTTGGAGCTTGGACCGTGGATGTAAAGCTCAGTTTATCTTTTCTATTATGGCTATTAAGTTATGTAGTGGGATTATGTACTTTTGTTTTATCAGGATGGATATTATGTACTTGACTCTTGTTTATGGTTTTGGTGTAACCAAACATGTTTTACTTTCCGCTGCAATGAAATGATGTTTTAAATTCTCAAGTATTACTTATATTTGTCTTGTTGTAATTTTTATGTTCTATATTCACTTAAAATACTCCACCGATGTTATGGCATTCCCTTAGTGAGTGACCGTAGCGGGTGTGGGGTGTTACACGTGGTATTAGAGCTTAAGGTTACCAGAACAGATAAAATTTTTAGAAAAACTATTTTCTAAGAATATTTTTGAAAGGAGTATTTTCAAAAACATGTCTTTTAAGAGAAAAGTTTTTGAAAGAAAAGCATAATCCCCAATAGCCATATCTATATCTTTCAAATTCTCCGTTTTGAATCTCTTCCTCTCTCGTTTTGAGTTTCCCCTCCGCGTATAGATGATCTTTCTAAGATAGATAAGAATGGAAAACCACTTCAAGGGACTTAGACATTAGTCGGACTAGAAGTTGGTTCAAGAAGGAGGAGGACCTGTAGGTACCTATTGGATAGACGATGGGAGGAAGGCTCAAATAGTTGTTGTTTAATGAAGAGCGAAACCTCATTTTGATGGGAGGTTACGAGTGGAGAATGGGAAGAAGAGGGCTAGTAGTTATCCTTTTGGGAGGAATAGGACACCTTATTAGGATTGTCCAAAGAGGCAAGGGCAAGGTACGGAATCTCCTGGAGGGTAGTTGTATTCCCTCACGGCTAGTGTACCAGATGGGGATAGGACCGTCTAGGTTGGAATTTGGATTTCTTTATTATCCGGTTCGAAATTTATTTGATTCTGACGCATCGAGTTCGTTTATCTCATCATTGTTAGTTGAGTCACTGCACTTAGACACCAGTTTAGTAGATGATCCCTTAGTTGTTTCAAACCCAATTGGGGCTCCATGATGTGTTTGGGTTTGAAAGTTTCTATACTTAGCGTTGAGTTTAGATGTGATGCTTTTTGGGCTTCACGGGCTATGGGTTAGTTTTGGGCATGGACTGGTTATCCAGCAGGGGTGCCGTTCTTGATTTTGAAGGGAGAGCTGTTAGGCTTATGACCCGCTTGGGTAACACTCTCGAGATCTCTTGTAATCCCATGGAATCTGTTATGCTAAGTTATCTAGAATCGCTTGACACGTCGGTCGAGAGTTTGCGATCTGTTAGAGTGATCCGGGAATACTCGGATGTGTTTGAGGAGGTGAAGGGCTTACCTCCGGAGTGGGAGATTGACTTCCGAATATATCTGGTAGACAATGCCAAACCAGTATCTTGGCCAGTGTGCCACATGGCTCCTCGTGAGAGGACGGAACTCCATAAGCAAGTAGGCGATTTGCTTGAGAAGGGGTTCATAAGACGAAGTATATCGGAGTGGGGTGCTCCAGTAGTTTTTGCCACGAAGGCGGATGGGTCCCTCAGACTTTGTGTAGGCTAAAGAGAACTAAATAAACTCACAAAGAAGAATAGACACCCATTGCCTAGGATTGATGATCTCTTTGATCAGTTAATTGGCGCCTCAGTATTTTCGCAGTTGGACTTAGCCACGGGGTTTCGTCAGTTGAGAGTGGCTGAGGATAGTATAGAGAAGACTGCCTTTAGGACTCCGGATGGTTTTTTATGAGTGGCTGGTGATGCCATTTGGTTTGACGAACGCCCCCGCATACTTTATTGATTTGATGAGAAGGGTGTTCAGGGAGTACCTAAATAAGTTCGTGATGGTCTTTGTAAATGACATCTTGGTCTTTTCTAGGAGCGAAATAAGTTTTCGTATGTGCTCAATAGATTGAGCAAAGCCAATTATGGGATAAACGGTGGTTTTGGAGCGAGACTGGCGAGGACATCCAGAGTTGGACAAGGGCTTAATTATTTAGCCGTTTTTTACTAGTATCATCTCACGTAGGTCGTCTGAATTCGAAGGAGGTATCCCTTGGGTGTTTGTCTGATATTGGTTTAGGCCTTTGGGGCTTGCATTTGGGGGATGTCGAGTTCGACTAGGGTGGTCTGCGTGAGAGATGGACAGTTGTGATGATTTTGGATGGGGTAATATCCTGGTTTTCTCTAAAAGTGGAGAAGAGCATGCCCTACATCTTAGGGAAGTGTTGGAGACTCTTCAAGCGCATAGTCTTAGGACAGCAAAAGTGGATGGGATTCTTAGCATCCTATGAGTTTGAGATAGCGTATACCCATGGCAAGGGTAACGTGGTAGCGGATGCCTTAAGTAGAAAAAGGTTGTCCTTGAGTTCATTGTTCGTTGAACGACGGAGCTTAGAGTTTATTTCTATGTTTGACTTTAGACCTTCCGTTGACTTTGTACCCGGTTTGCTAGCCTCCTTGGAGGTTAGGCCTACTCTTTTGGGGCGGATTGGCGGAGCGCAGCGAGACGACCCACAGTTGGTTGAGTTAGTAGAGAAGCTCATGAGGAGGGGGAGTCGTCCAGCCATTTGAGTAGGTACACCCTAGATGGTAAGGGGTGGGTGCGTAGAGACGGTAGACTTTGTGTACCGCAAGACGAGGGTTTGAGGAAGGCTATACTTGATGATGCACATCATTCGAAGATGACCATTCATCCCGGTAGGGACAAGATGTACCAAGACATGAAGCGAGTTTTCATTTGGGTCGGTATGAAGAAAGACGCGGCCGAGTATGTCGCTAGATGCTTGGTGTGCTAGCAAGTGAAAGCGGAGCAGAAGAAACCCGGTGGGTTGCTTCACCCATTGGAGGTTCCGCTATGGAAGTGGGATAGTGTCTCGATGGATTACCGAGATCGAGGAAGGGTAATACGGGAATTTGGGTTGTGGTAGACAGACTTACTAAGAGCGCCCATTTTATACCCGTGAAGAGTAAGAGAACTGCTCCATGGCTAGCTTCAGTTTACATTCGAGAGATTATTAGATTGCATGGTGTACCTTCCAGCATAGTGAGTGATCGAGATCCTATATTCACTAGCGAGTTTTGGAAGAGTTTGAAAGAGGCGGTAGGGACTCAGCTGTGTTCGAGCACCGCAAATCATCCTCAGACGGACGGCCAGACCGGGAGGGTGAATCGCATTTTAGAAGACCTTTTGAGGCTATGTATCTTAGATTTTGGAGGTACATGAGAAGAGCATCTTCCATTGGTGGAGTTCGCATATAATAACAGCTTTCAGGCTAGTATTGGCATGGCTCCTTTCGAAGCTTTTTATGGAAGGCCTTGTCGATCACCTACATGTTAGTGGGAATCTACGGATAAGATCTTGCTTGGGCCCGATATGGTTAGGAAGACTTCGAAAAAGATTGATTTGATTCGAAGAAGGATGAAAGTGGCGCAAGACAGACAGAAATCTTATGCGGACAAGAGGAGAACAGAGCTTGAGTTTGATGTTGGGGACATGGTCTTTGTCAAAGTATCTCCGTTACGGAATGTGGTTCGCTTTGGATCTGTTGGGAAGTTAGCACCAAGGTTTGTTGGACCGTTTCCTATTAAGGAAAGGATTGGACAGATGGCCGATAGAGTGGAGTTGCCCGACAGACTTAGTGGTGTACATGATGTATTCCATGTGTCACATTTGAGGAAGTGCCTACATGAGACCGCAGAGGTGGTAGAGCCGAGCTTGCTTAGAGAAGTAGAGATAGAGCGTGATGCGACTATTCGACGAGCTCCTACACGCATCCTTGGGTCAGAGATTAAGAGGTTGAGAAACAGGGAGGTTCAACTAGTCAAAGCGCAATGGGGAGAAGATGAGAGCAACGCTACTTGGGAGACGGAAGCGAAAATGCGTTCATTATACCCATTCCTTTTTGAGGGTATGTCTTTTAACTTCTTCTTTATCGTTTGTCTAGCACTTATCTTATCTTTAGTATGTCCTCTTGTTAGTGCCTTTGACCTTTAGATAGGGTAAACCTATGGTTGAAACATGTGTTTGAGACATGTTATGATTGATGGATGCATGTGGATGCAAGTGTTTGCTAGTGGTTGCTCGTGGATGCATATACACACACTCTAGACACTAGATCGGCTCAATCACTTCATATTGCATATTGCATATAATTGTGTGTAGGTAGCTATATTTATGGATATATAATGGTTGTGTTATCATATGGATGATGCATTTTGGTGAATGATTGTGCACTCATGTAGATATAGTATGTGTCGATAGGGTTCTTTCGCATACATATTGGATGCATGGCACTATCACGGTTTGCATATGTTCATACATTAGATAGGGAACATATACACACATTTTTTTGCATATGCTCATACATCAGTAGAAATTGTTTTAAGGACAATGGATGCCCGTGTTTGATGGATTGAGTAGATGGTTGTTTGGATGGTAGGATATGCATTCTCCTTAACTTGGAGATTTCGGGAACGAAATCCTTTAAGGAGGGGAGAATGTAACACCCCGAATTTTAGTTAACACTGATATTCACTAATTACAGAATTAATAATCTCAGATGTGAGAATCAGGGGAAACGGGTTACGTCATTGTGTTCGTCTCGGAAAAATACGCGAAATAGAGTTCGAAATTTTGTAAATCGGAGTCCGTATGACCCAGTTAAGGCCCAAAGAAGTTTTCGGGAAATTTGAATTTCGAAACATGCAGAAATGGGGGCCAGGCGGGAAAACTCCCGCCCAGCCAAGTCGACTTGGCTGTCGACAGGGCTGTCGACATGCCTATCGACATGCCTGTCGACTGGGCAGTCGACAGGGCTGTCGACTTGCCCTGTCGGCTGATTTTGGCCTGGGTGCACCTGGTTGAGTTTTGGGCTGGGTTGGAGGGCTTGGGACGAAATCTGACGGACCTAAACTAACCTAGGGTTAATCTAAGGGTCTAAAACACAACCTAATCCTATAAATACACCCTAAGACTACCCTAATCCATACTAAAAATAGAATCTATGCCATCATGCCGCCAAAATGCAACTTAGAAGGAGCCTCCACTAATTAGAGAAGAGGATTGCAAGCTAATCAACTACTAATCCACCTCTACTTCAACTCTGGCAACTATCTAAGGAGCTAATCTTGGAGTTTGTGAGTTTCTATCACTTTAATAACCAATTGCTAAACTAAGTAGATGAGATATGATGAGATCATATGGTTTTGCTTGCGGATCAATGGGTTTTAGGTCATATGTTATGATGCTAGTTTGCTAATCACTATGTTTAACACTTATTCATGATGACACTATGTTTATGCAAGTTAAGTGTTTGGGTTTATGCATGTTAAGTGGTGGGTTTTATGCATGCTAAGTGTTAGGTTTTATGCATGCTAAGTGTTTGGTTTTATGCAAGTTAAATGCTTGGTTTTATGCTAGAATCATGTGTGAAATAAGTGACATGACATGCAAGTTTAACCTATGAGTTTGGATCTATAATATGCATAATCTATGCAAGTTGTTTGGATTAGTGATATGCATAACATATGCGAGTTTACCTTTGTATGTCACACATACATATGCAAGTTCATATGTAACATGTAATGCAAGTTATGTGCATGATTATATGCAAGTTCTTATGTAACATGTTATGCAAGTTATGTGTTTGGTTATATGCAAGTTATGTGCATGATTATATGCAAGTTCATATGTAACATGTTATGCAAGTTATGTGTTTGGTTATATGCAAGTTATGTGCATGATTATAAGCAAGTTCATATGTAACATGTTATGCAAGTTATGTGTTTGGTTATATGCAAGTTATGTGCATGATTATATGCAAGTTCATATGTAACATGTTATGCAAGTTATGTGTTTGGTTATATGCAAGTTAACATGTGACATGCTATGCAAGTTCACACCTTTGTATGACATAAGAATCATATGCAAGTTACCCCCTTTGTGACATATGTGCTTCATGCAAGTTTGGGTTAAATGCTAGTTGGGTTTAATGTATGCTCATATATGCAAGTTGACACCTTTTAAACCCATGATAAAGTTATATGCTATGATTGGTTAAACCCATGGCATTTGTGATGAATCTTCCCTTTATTATGTCATGTTATGAGAACGAATTACGTGGGGGAACGATGGGGTTAATATGCATGTTAATAAAATGGTGTGAAATGGGTATGCTTAAGCATAACATAAAGTGAATGGACATAATTGGGAATTTACCTATTAAGTTAGGTCTACCCATATTATGGAATTGGGAATTTACCTATTGAGTTAGGTCTACCCATATTCTTGAAATTGGTAATTAATCAGGGATAATTAATACAAATTATGGGGGTGATTAATTAGGTGTAATTAATCGACTAAGACACGAGGTTGGACCCTTTTGTAGCATAAGACTGCCCGGAACCAACCGGCAAATCCAGCGGCTACAAATGATTGGCCCAATGTGAGAGGTCTTAGTCATAAACTAAATACGTGACAAGTGTAAAGACACGAGGTTAGACTCTGTTATGGTGTAAGGCTGCCCGGAACCAACCGACATATCCAGCTGCCATAAAAGACAGTCTAATGTGAGAGGTCTTTACAAAGGTTACGATTTTAATTAATTAAGAAACACTTAACCAAATTAGCATGTAGTGGGGCATGAGGGGTTAAGTGGGTGCCTTGGGTGGCATGTAGTAACTAGTGGGGGTGCCTTGGGTGGCATGAGGAAACTAGTGGGTTGCCTTGGGTGGCAATAGAAAATACGATTAGAATACTTAACCAAAGTGGAACATGTAATTAAACATGATTAAAGGGTTAAGTAAGTGCCTTGGGTGGCATGTGGGAATCAAGTAAGTGCCTTGGGTGGCATGTGGAAATCTAGTGGGTGCCTTGAGTGGCAATTAAAGTATGATTAAATGACTTAACCAAAATTTATAACATGTAAGTGGACATGGTTAAAGGGTTAAGTGGGATTCACTAGAAATGACAAGCTTAGGTGGGTAGCTTGTGGGGGCCCATTTCAACCAATATCCCAAACGTATCTTTGTGGGCTCGACCCAAGCCGAGGACGGGACACGCATATTGGGCTTGACTGTAAGAGGCCAAAACGGGTTAGCGGTGGCAACGCAAGTCCAACGGGTTTCATATGCGTGTGTGGACCCGGGCTGGTAAGTAAGACGTTGTTGCATCATGTAGGTATAAGCCGTGCACCGTTGATATTATCAGGTTGCCACTTTGGGGGATGATACACCCCACTGTGGGGCCAGCACGGGTATCTACATTAGGGAGCCGATCGCTTGGGGAGTAGTGGGTACACCTAGTGGAGATAGGGGCAGACGGCACCTATGTAGTCAGCTAGGGGTACACGAAACTACTATTAAAAATTACTAAGTACACTTAGTGGGATCAACCTTAAGTAGGAATTACCCTTGGGTGGGTAGAACTGGTGTGGTGCAGTGTAGGAATTACCCTTGGGTGGGTAGATCTGGGGTGGTGCAGTGTAGTAACTATCCTTGGGTGGGTAAATGCGTCTTTACGGTTATCTTAGTTCATCCTAAGTCTAGTTGGCTACTTAGTGTAGCCATTTATCCCCAGTCGTTACCGTATATCAAGCTTATGTCTTACTCTGGTTACTTTAATGATTGTATTGTTAAAATTATAGGACTCGCTCAGATTTATGTCTGACCCCGTTGTTTTTATCTTTTTCCCAACCCTCAGGTTATCAGAGTGGGACTAGCACTAGTGGGCTTTGATCAGACTGCTTTATCTATCTTTTGGAGCTTGGACCGTGGATGTAAAGCTCAGTTTATCTTTTCTATTATGGCTATTAAGTTATGTAGTGGGATTATGTACTTTTGTTTTATCAGGATGGATATTATGTACTTGACTCTTGTTTATGGTTTTGGTGTAACCAAACATGTTTTACTTTCCGCTGCAATGAAATGATGTTTTAAATTCTCAAGTATTACTTATATCTGTCTTTTTGTAATTTTTCTGTTCTATATTCACTTAAAATACTCCACCGATGTTATGGCATTCCCTTAGTGAGTGACCGTAGCGGGTGTGGGGTGTTATAGATCGGCTCCCTAACGTAGATACCCGTGCTGGCCCCACAGTGGGGTGTATCACTCCCCAAAGTGGAAACCTGATACAACTTAAGAGTGCACAGCTTATACCTACACGATGCAATAACGTCTTACCTACCAGCCCGGGCCCACACACGCATATGAAACCCGTTGGACTTGCGTTGCCACCGCTACTCCGTTTTGGCCTCTTATAGTCAAACCCAGTACGCGTGTCCCGTCCTCGACATGGGTCGAGCCCACAAAGATACATATGGGTTACTGGTTGAAATGGGCCCCCACAAGCTACCCACCTAAGCTTGTCCCTTTTCTAGTGTATCCCACAAAACCCTTTAATCATTTTTAATTACATGTTTCCAATTTTGTTAAGTATTCTAATCGTATTTTCTATTGCCACCCAAGGCAACCCACTAGATTTCCACATGCCACCCAAGGCACTTACTTGATTTCCACATGCCACCCAAGGCACCCACTTAACCCCTCATGCCCCCGCTACAAGCTTATCTGGTTAAGTGTTTCTTAATTGATTAAGACCGTCACCTTGTAAAGACCTCTCACATTAGACTGTCTTTTATGGCAGCTGGATTTGCCGGTCGGGTCCGGGCAGCCTTACGCCATAACAGAGTCTAACCTCGTGTCTTTACACTTGTCACGTATTTAGTTTATGCCTAAGACCTCTCACATTGGACTGACATTTGTAGCCGCTGGATTTGCCGGGCGGGTCCGGGCAGTCTTATGCTACAAAAGGGTCCAACCTCATGTCTTAGTCGATTAATTACACCTAATTAATCACCCCCATATTTTGAATTAATTTTCCCTAATTAATTCCAAATTAAACGATGTACATAATTGACTCAATTATGTCCATCCATTTATGGTATGTAATATCATACCAATCTCACCACAATTTTATTATCACGAATATTAACCCCATCGTTCCCCACGTAATACGCTAACATGACATACATAAAAGGGAAGATTCATCACAAATACAATGGGTTTAACTTAGCATAACATTAGCATTAACACGGGTTTAAAAGGTGTCAACTTGCATATATGATCATGGTATTAAACCCAACTAGCACAAATAATCAACCCAAACTTGCATGAATCACATATGTCATAAAGAGGGTAACTTGCATAAGTATTCATGTCATAGATCTATCATAGAGAGATAAACTTGCATACATGTCATAGATCATCATAAAGGGATAAACTTGCACATGTTACTTATGTCATACTAAGGGGTAAACTTGCATATGTATGCATGACATACAAAGGGGTAAACTAGCATATGTATGTATGTCATACAAAGGGGTAAACTTGCATATGTTATTCATGACATAAAAGAAGCAAACTTGCATATGTTATGCATATCATAAATCCAAACAACTTGCATATATTATGCATATTATAGATCCAAACTCATAGGTTAAACTTGCATAATCATGTCACTTACTTCACATGTAATTCTAGCATAAAATCAAACACTTAACTTGCATAAACATGGTGTCATAATAGATCAATGTTAACATAGTGATTAACAACTAACATCACAAACATATGACATAATATCCATTGATCCGCAAGCATTACCATATGATCTCATTATATCTTATCTAATTAGTTTAGCAATTGGGTTATTAAAGGTATAGAAACTCACAAACTCCAAGATTAGCTCCTTAGAAGTAGATTAGAAGTTGATTAGAGGTGGATTAGGAGGAGTTGATTAGCAATCTTCTTCCTTGATGGGTGGCGGCTCCCTCTAGTTGCAATTTGACGGCATGACGACGTTGTCTCCAATTTTAATGAGTTTTAGGGTAGTATTAGGTTGTATTTATAAGAGTAGTTAGGTGTTTTAGGCCATTAGATTAACCCTTAATCAGATTAGAGCCGTCAGATTTCGTCACTAGCCACCAAAACACAGCCCAGATCCCAAATCAGTGCACCCAGGTCACCTGGGCTCGACCAGGGAGGTGAACCCCCTGGTCGACCCTAGGGTCGACACCCATTTCGACCTGGTGGGCAGGTCGACCCCCAGTCTAGGCGGGAATTTTTCCCGCCCAGCCTGTTCGGGATGAATTTTCGAAATTTGAATTTTCTGAATCAGTTTTGAATTTTATGAAACTTCGGATGGCCATAACTTCTTCATACAAAGCCCAAATCACGCAAACTCGTACTCTATCTCAACCAGAATTCCAAGACGAACACAATGGCGCAACCCGTTTCCCTTAATTCTCACGTCTGAGATTAATTATTCTTTAATTACTAAATATTAATATTAAGTGAAATTCGGGGTGTTACATTTTGAAAAGATCTTTCTAATGATGTAAATTTTGTGAAGATCCAACGGTTAGATTTTCAGATATGTGTAAATCAAATCTGAAGAAAAACAGCGCCACGACCGCGTTATGGCCCGAAGCGTCGTTTTGAATAAATTGGCTATTTTAAAATAAATAAAAATAGCGATAAATCGCTATAAAATATTATAAACGATATGGATGTGAAATTTTGAAACTAACTGAAGGTTGGCTAAGTCGAATAGTTTCTTGGGTTTTGATCTGATGTTGGTTTCGGCCTTCGGGGTTAATATTTGGAAAATCGTTCTCTTACTGATTGACGGTTTGTGACTAATGAATTGAAATAAGGCGTATTGTTGTGTTTGTGTAGCACTTGTTTATTATATATGCGAGTTGCTCTGAAAGACCGGGTTTATCCCATTCTGAATAACTGAATCGACGATAAGAAATCGAAGATGAAGACGGTGGTCGAAGACCGGAGATCTTCACCTCGTTTGGATGGTAACCGAGGTCCTGATTGGGAGGCATCCCGAAATATGGATAATGAGTGGTGATCGTCCAGACGTACGTGGTGATCGATGGGTTTGCGAGGTATATAGTGCCTCCGGTTTCGTTCAGACCCAGAACGGACTTGCGAATGGACAGTGTGTCTGACATTGGAATTTATTCTGTGTGATTGATAGTCATTAGTTGCACGGTGTGAATTGCCTGTGTGGCATGCTAAGAAGCAGTGATCAGGGCTTCTGTTGAAAAGCAAAGTCTTGTGGTGATGATCAAAACCCCGCCGGTGTGGCGTAGCTTTGTGTATAACGTAAATACGCGATCCTCACACCCCGGTATGAACCAGAAACGGGAGAGGACATCAGGGAGGGCCTGCGTTTCTTCCTAGCTAGAAGTGGCATCAGTAGTTTTACACGCCTTGACGAGTTTGACTTATGTGGTTGTTGCTGTTGCGAGGCGCCTCAGATAAATCGGTTGATCCGGGACCGATGGAGTCATTCGTTGACTCACTTACGCCCCAAAGGGCGGAGAAACGTTGTGTTCAGGCATTTTAATCCACTCCGTGTGGACCGGCCTTGACGATCCAAGGGTTGATGCGTTCTGATCCTGAGACTCGGGCTAGGCAGTCTCGAAGTCGGTAAGGACTATCTTTTGCCTTGGTTCATGACGGAAATCCAATTTCCAAATATGACATCATGCGGTTTTGATTGTGTATATATATATATGGCGACATGATATATGGTACCCATGCCGTCTTTGATTGATAGTTATGATTCGAAATTGTTTTTGAAACATGTAAACACTAGTAATAATATCAAATGCTTTTGTTTTATTCGTATCAAGCATATTTTGGCTATTATATGGTAAAACTCTATCCTCCGGTTTGCGTCGCATTGTGTGTTGGGAACTGAGTCTTATAATGGCTTCATTTTTATAAAAAGCATTGCGATGTTTAAAAGAATAATTTGTTTTAAAACACTAGCAATCCAATGGAGTAAACCCGTTCCACGAAAGTGGCATGGTCCTGTGATTAGCCATATTTTAAATGTGTTGAGTAGATTTCTCATACCAGTCCCATGACTGACTCGTAGTTTGTTTCACTTTCAAACTCGGTGCCCCTTTTTCTACACGGGCAGCCCTGTATTCAGGTTTAGCAGGCTTTATCCGGATAGCTGGAGCTGAAGATGGATTCTATCATTTATCTCTTTTTATGCTGTTCAGCTCCTATTGTACATTATGTTTGTTTTCCGCTGTAGACATTTATGTATAGCTGAACTGTATTTGTACTAAGTATGATCCTGTATACTGTGTAACTCTGATGATTACGTTTATCCACTATATTATTTGTGCATTAACTGGTGTACTTATTTATTTTTGTCCTGCTGTTATTTGTTTATGTGTTATATTCCAAGGATTACCCTTGCCGCCGTCAGTACGGGGTTCGAGGTCATCACAAAAGAAGAGTTGTAATAGGGATCCATTACGACTAACAAAAAAGGAGTTGTTAAAAATATGCATCTATTACAACTGACAAAAAAGGAAAGTTGTAATAACCATCCATTACAACTGGCAAAAAATAAGAGTTGTTAAAAATAGGCGTCTATTACAAGTTGTAGAAGATGAACATTGTGATGGACATCTACTACAACTGACAAAATGAAAGAGTTGTTAAAAATATATTTATTACAACTTTCAGGAAATGACAGTTGTAAAAAACCTTTATTACAACTGGCATTTCATGGCAGTTCTAAAACTAGAGTTTTAATATGGCCTTTTTGTTGTAATGTGCATCTAGAAGTAAGCTCGATTAATGTGAGGGGTCTAAGTGTCATGAGCCATTATAACTAATACACTATGATATGAGGTTAGTCCAGACTTGTAATAGAAGCCTGCATGGAACCGCTTAACAAATCCAACATCTACAAGTGGCGGTCTAATGTGGTATGTCTAATGTGTATACATATATAAATTGTGTGTAAAGTAGGCCTGCCTTGGAGAAAAGTTATTAAGTGGCTGACCTTTCTCTTGTTGGGTATTAAGTGGTTAGGACTAGGTATGTTCCTAAGGTTCACTCCTTGGTTAAGGATCCAAGTCATGGGACCCTCCCTTGGAGGGTTTAAATGGTTGTTGGGTCCGCCTTTCTCCTATAAGGCATTAAATGGTCTTATTAGACGATAACGTGAGTAGGGTAGTTCTCCAAGTAATGTCCGCTTTTTATCTAGGGGCTAGTGAGGGATGACTTAGGGACGATATGTGTGTGTGTGTTTGTATGGCCAAAAAGGAACCACTGTCTAACAGAAGAATTATGTAACGACCCGCATTCTACATATCGGGCGAATCGTAGAATATTTATTTCTCTTTCGTATGAAGTCGTATGGTTGTGTAGCTTTGGGAAACGACTACCGGGGTCATTTCCCATGTTCATGATTTTCGCCGAATTTTAAATGACCATTTTGCCCCTAGCGTATCTTTTTTCTCCTATAACTTTTGATTAGTAAGGAGTTTTGACTTGCAACTACTTCCATTGGATTCAAATGACGGTTTCCCATTCCGTAGAGTGGTCATATTGATCAAACTGAGTTATCGTTTGGGAGATATGGCTGAACTAAGGTTTGGAAGTTGAAAAAACAGAATTAGCTGGCTTAATATGGTGATTAGCAGCTAGGCCCATAACCTATTTCGGGATTAGGGTTATGGGAGGGCTGAAATGAGTTAGAGAATAGTTCCTATTCATTTTTCCAGCCGTCATTTACCTTCATCTAACCACTAGTAATGGCCTCCAACCCCCCAAATCACCTTTTAATCTCATTCTAATCACATATTGACCTAATCAACATCAAATTAAAGAAGATTAGCATAGAGATCAAAGTAGAGTTGTTGTGTTTCATGGAGATTCGACCCAAATCAGATATATTTTCAGATCTAAGATTAATTTGTGGCTAAGGTGAGTGATTAGCATGTTTTTGCACTAATTACGGCTAATTAGGGGTGATTAGTGTTAATTAACGAAATTATGCATTATAAAATCTGGAAAAATATGTAAAAATTCTTAAATGTCATTTTATGCCTCGGTTAGAAATTTGGGTCAATTTGGACATCTTTTGCTAATCGCATGGTTAAATCATGATTAGGAGGATTAAGGGGAAAACATGGGTTTTGGGTATGTTTGATCCATATTAACATGTTAGATTGTTGCTTTGATGTATATGGTCGTTTTTACATGTTGCTATGACTATTTGGAATGATTTGTGATTGCATAGAAAAGTTAGAATGGTCGAAAACGCCGTCGTATAGCGAATATAGCTCGCTGGAAAAGTTGCAGGAATTGGTCATAGACCCATTAGTGAAGCACATATGGCGACCCGACCGACTTGTTGGGCAACCCCCACTCACGAATTGCTCCACTTCGAGGACCATGAGTCGCTCCAGTACCACCATCAGGAGATCACGAGCCAAAAGGAGTCCACGAGCAGGTCACGAACCGAGATGGAGTATCATCACAAGCCACTCACCATGAGTGCACCCTAAGACTTAGGTTAGGACTCACGAGCCACGATGGAGCAGTCACGAGCCGGAGAAGGAAGTCACAAACCGACCCAGTGGTCACGAGCCACCACGAACTAGGAGTCATCACGAGCCGATGTCAGGAGGGGCGAGCCGCGAACCGATGCTAAGAGGGATCACGATCTGGTCTTCTAGTCTAAACAACGAACGAACTGAATGGAAACTGAAGTGCAAACGGGATAATGACCAAAACCCGAGATGCAAACGTAGTCCAAATGAGAGGTTGTAGCTCAGGACGTAGATGGGAACCAACGAGTTAAATTCATGATTGGGCTTTGCTGCGAGATGTGTGCAAATGAGTTATTGATATCTATAGTTTTGATTCACCACTGAGAGATGGATTTGGCTATGGATCAGTGCAGTGGAGTCATCATGACTTCATAGGGAAAAGTGATCGTAGCAAGGCTATGATCCAGTGCAGTGGAGTCACCATGACTCCAAAGGGGCAAAGTGGATATAGCAAAGGATAAGTGGCTGTGGATCAGTCGATGGGGTCATTATGACGCCCAAGGGGAAAGTGATCGCAGCAAAGTATTGGGTGATCAAAGTGGTGGATACCTTTATGCACTAAGTGAGAGATGTGATGTTGATTGCTATGTTTTATGTTTGCCATCACCTTGACACGCACACTCCCATTTTTCACACTTTATGCTAGTGTTACCTTAGAGTAATGTACATCCTGTTGTGCTAACTCTTTGGTTGCAGGTCCAGGTTCACGTATGATTCTTATACCTATTATTTGTTCATCTTAGAGATGTATACTTGCTACCACTCATACCAGACTGTTGTCTGACCCAGAGTTTTATGTTTCTTCTTATTACTCTGGGTGATCACACGAGCAGACTAGAGACAGATTAGGTGGGATGCACGACTAGTTTTCCGGAGATGAGCAGGAGGCTTCCACGTACTCTTAGCATATATCTTCCCTGTGTTGCTGCTAGTCACTGCTTTGGGCATTAGTAGTGCACCTTCCTATTTTGCTTTAGAGACGGTATTTTGAAGTTGTAATAATGGTTTTGGATCATAAGCTGTATTTTGGATTTTCGCTGCTATGATGGTTTAGTTTTCAGCTCATGCATTGTCTCGCCTGTTTTTTTGTCAAGTTATGTTATTATTATATTTTATTCCATGCATTGTGAGACATTCTACAAGTTCTTTGTGATTCATAGTTCCAACCCTTCCTTTTCTTTTGACGAAGGTCCCATGCTAGTTGGGCATCAGTACAGCGCATTTCGAAGAAATGTCGGCTTGTTCGGGGCAGGCCATCACATTTAGTATCAGAGCTCTAGGTTGTGTAGTTAACCTAGGGAAAGGCACCAGGGAGAGATAGTATACGTATATGAGAGCGCGTATTTGTGATATTTTGATTTTCAAAAGTTATATATATCTATATATATATATACTATTAGTATATTTAAGGATGAAGTCGCACTGCACTGGCACCACTAAGGAGATGGTTATTCGTTTTCTCTTTATAGATTGAACGATGAGCCGATATACGAGGAGTATGGGTCAGAGGCCAATAATAGGAATGCCCCTGATATGAGGACGATGTTTACCACCTTCATGAGAGAGATGCTTAGGGATGTTCAGGGAGCAGTTCCTAATGCAGCTAACGGTGGTGGTGCAGTAACGCAGGCGCCTAGGGCCGATTTCGCCAAGCTTTGCAAGGATTACATTAGTCTTGGTGGGAAGCCGTTTCATGGAACGGAATCGGCTACGGAAGTTCAAGGTTGGCTAGATAGTTGTAAGCGCATTTTTAAGGATTTGGGAATCGAGGATGCAATGAAGAGAAAGCTAGCGTCCCGTCAGCTGCAAGGACGGGCAATGAATTGGTGGAATGCTATTAAGGCATCTACTCCTGAGGATCAAGTTACATGGAATCAGTTTAAGGCCCAATTCAATGACAAGTTTATCCCAGCTGCTCAGAAATCGGAATTGTTTAGGAGATTTTTAGAACTTAAGCAGAATGGTAGGGCAGTCTCGGAATACATTGTTGAATTCGATATCTTATCGAAATATGGACTATCCCTTATCGATACTCCTGAGAAGAAGAATGAGAAGTTCATAACAGGCTTAGATCAGTACTTAGGGGAAAGGCTTATAAACCGTATTGATGAGACTTTTGAATCGATTGTTGGGAAAGCATTGAGATCAGAGAGTCTTTATCCTAAGCCAAAGACTGAGGTCGCTATTACATCTGCAGAGGGGCCAAAGTCGCAAGCAAGCGATGGAGGCAAGAATAATTCTCAGAATAAGAGGAAGCAGAACTAGACCAAGGATGGTCAGAAAAATAAGGACCGGAAAGACGTAGAGTGCTATAGTTGTTGCAAGAAGGCCCATCATGCTAAAGATTGTAGAGCCAAGCCATCGGACAGGAAGTGCTTGAACTGTGGCCAAGTGGGACATCTTAAGGATAAATGTCCATAACTTACTAAAGAGAAGCACATTGTGAGAGCATATGCTATCAATGTTGTTCCTTCTCCGTCGAATGCCCCAACCGCGGCGGAGAAAGGAAAGAATGTCGTTATTCAAGGTATGCTTTATGTTTATGATGTTCCTGTTCGAGTATTATTTGATACCGGGGCTTCCCATTCCTTCATATCTAGTGACCTGGTAGATAGTTTGGGATTGGATATCGAGATAGTCGGTAGACCTTTAGTAGTGACGAACCCGATTGGTGGTTCGACTAACCTTGGTATGATTTGTCGTAATTTGGTCTTATCGAGTCATGGATGCATGTTTGTTTGTGATTGCTTTTTTTTGGGCTTTACTGGGTTTGGCCTTATTTTGGGAGTCGGCTGGCTCGAAAGATATGAGGTGGTGGTAGACTGTGAGGGGTTTTTTGTGACTATTAGGGCGGATGATGGGCGGAGGGTACTGCTTGGTAGCCGACCTAGCGATGGGGTGATGGCTAGTTTTCTAAATTCCCTAGACGTCCCACATGATGAGTTGGCAGATGTGCCTATTGCTGGCGAGTATCCGGACATCTTCGGGGAAGTGACCGAACTTCCACCACGCCGAGAGATTGAGTTTCGAATTGATTTAGTGAAAGATGCCAGACCTATAGTGATGCCTCTCCGTCGTATGGAACCATGGGAGCAGCGAGAGCTCGGGGTGCAAGTAAGTGATCTTTTGAAGAAGTGATTTATTCGAAGAAGTGTTTCCGAGTGGGGCGCACCAGTGGTGTTTGCTACTAAAGCAGATGGTTCCATTCGATTGTGTGTGGACTACTGCGAGTTGAACAAGATGACGAGGAAGAATAAGTATCCTCTCCTGCGGATAGATGATTTTTTTGATCAGTTGAGTGGAGCAAGAGTGTTCTCCCAATTAGATCTTGCTATAGGATTTCATCAGCTCCAAGTAGCAGCTGAGAGTATACCTAAAACGGCATTTCGGACGCCATCTGGATTCTATGAGTGGTTGGTCATGCCATTCGGATTGACCAATGCACCAGCATATTTTGTGGATCTTATGAATAGGATATTCAGGGAACAATTGAATAAGTCTGTTCTTGTGTTCGTGGACGATATTTTGGTTTACTCGAGGACCAAGGAAGAACACAAGGAACATTTGAGGACAGTGATGGAGGTGTTGAGGAAACACAAATTGAAAGCAAAATTTTCTAAGTGTCACTTCTAGAGGAGGGAAGTGAGATTCTTGGGCCATGTTGTTTCAGAGAGTGGTATTGCCATGGACCCAGCGAAGGTGGCTACAGTGCAAGATTGGTCTACGCCCAAGAATGCAACGGACGAAAGAAGTTTCTTGGGGTTAGATGGATATTATCGCAAGTTTATCCAGGACTTCTACAAGATAGCGGCACCGTTAACAAAGTTAACCAAGAAGAATCAAACATTCATCTAGGACGAAAGGTGTGAGAATGCATTTAAGGGCTTAAAGGAAAATTTAACGTGTGCACTAGTGTTAGTCATTCTTAAGGGGAACGAAGAGACGACAGTATACACGGATGCCTGTGGTACCGGACTAGGTGCTATATTGATGCAAGGAGATAGGGTTGTAGATTATGCTAGTCGGCAACTGAAACTGCATGAGAGAAGATATCCTACCCATGATTTGGAATTAGCGGCAATCATGTTCGCGTTGAAGATGTGGAGACATTATCTCTTGGGAGAAAGATTCGAGTTGTTTACTGATCATAAGTCTTTAAAGTATCTTTTCTCTCAAAAGGATTTAAATCTCCATCAGCAGAGATGGTTAGAGTTCTTGGCTTCATATGGTTTTAATATCGCATATACACCAAGAAAGGGTAATGCGGTATCCGATGCGTTGAGTAAGGGACATGCCAGTTTAGGGGCTATGTTTCTGGAATGGAAGCAACTGAAGTATATCGCGGGATATGATTTTAGACCTAAGTGTGAATTAGATCCACAAATCATAGCAAATTTAACGTTCAAACCCACTTTGATTGAGCGGATAGGTTCCAGTCAGAGGGACGATCTTAAAATATTGGAAATCATCTCCAAGTTAGAGATAGGTATCGACGAGGAGATGAAAGTATGGGCTTGATCGAGATGGATGGCTTAGAAAGAATGGAAGACTAGTTGTACCTAACGTTAGTGGATTTAGAGATGAAGTGCTTAGAGAATGTCATCACTCGAAACCGACTATACACCACGGTGATAACAAGATGTATCGAAACATGAAGCAGACCTACTACTGGGAAGGGATGAAAAGAGACGTTGGGAGGTTTATATCCAAGTGCATGAATTGCCAGCTAGTTAAAGCCGAGCAAAAGAAGCCCAATGGTTTGTTACAATCATTGGAAATTCCCAAATGGAAATGGGAACAAGTCTCGATGGATTTCGTCAATGGTTTGCCAAAGACTAGATCAGGTCATGATAATATTTGTGTGATTGTGGATCGATTGACTAAAAGGGGAAGGTTTATACCAGTCAAGTCTAATTGAACCGCAGCTAAGTTAGCAGAACTATATATGAAGTGGGTAGTGAGATTTCATGGAGTACCCAAAAGTATTGTGAGTGACCGAGATTCGTTGTTTACTAGTGGGTTTTGGAAGAGCTTACAAGAATCTTCAGGGTCAGAATTACATCTCAGTACCGCATACCATCCTCAAACCGACGGTCAGACGGAGAGAGTGAATCGTGTATTAGAGGATCTCTTGAGAGCTTGCATATTGGATTTTGGAGGTTCATGGGATGACCATTTGCATCTAGTTGAGTTCGCATATAATAATAGTTATCAATCCAGTATCGGTATAACTCCATATGAAGCTTTGTACGGAAGACCGTGCAACTCACCGACATGTTGGTTGGAAACAGGTGAGAAATTTGTGCTTGGACCAGAAGTAGTAAGAGAAACTTCAGATAAGATCAAAATTATTCAATAGAGAATGAAGGCTGCTCAGGATAGGCAGAAGAGTTATGCTGACAAGAGACGAAGAGATTTGAAGTTCTCTGTTGGCGACTTGGTATTTTTCAAGATTTATCCGTTAAAGAGCGTGATTCGATTCGGTAGGAGAGGCAAGTTAGCACCAAGATATGTTGGTCCATTCCCAATTCTCGAGCAAGTTGGGAATTTAGCATATAAAGTTGAATTACCTGGCAAGATGGCAGGAGTTCACAACGTATTTCATGTTTCCCAGTTAAGGAAGTTCGTGCATGACCCTGATATGACCATTTCACCAGATTAGTTGGATGATATCGAGGTAGAACCTAAGGCAATTGGGAGCTGTAGGCCGATTCGTATTGTAGAGTATGATACGAAGCAACTTTAAAGAAAGACGGTGAAACTAGTGAAGGTCCAATGAGGTGATAACGAGAATGAATGTACTTGGGAAACAGAGGAGAACATAAGGAGGTTGTACCCAGAACTCTTTGCCTGGTAAGATTTTAAATAGCGATAGTTATTCCCTTGTTAGTAAACCACATGATAGGATAGGCTTATTGTGTTATGTATGTTTGGTTGCTTGTAAATGATTTATAGGCATGCAGGACACCTTTGTATATTTTGGTCAAGGAATTTCGGGGACGAAATTTCTTAAGGAAGGGAGAATGTAACGACCCGCATTCTACATATCGGGGGAATCGTAGAATATTTATTTCTCTTTCGTATGAAGTCGTATGGTCGTGCAGCTTTGGGAAATGACTACTGGGGTCATTTCCCATGTTCATGATTTTCGTTGAATTTTAAATGACCGTTTTGCCCCTGGTGAATCTTGTTTCACCTATAACTTTTGATTGGTAAGGAGTTTTGACCTGAAACCAATTCCATTGGATTCTAATTATCGTTTCCCATTCCATAGAGTGGTCACATAGATCAAAAGGACTTATCGTTTGGGAGATATGGCTGAAATAAGGTTTGGAAGGTGAAAAATAGCATTAGCGGGATTGATAAGGTGATTAGCAGCTAGGTCCATAACCCATTTCGGGATAAGGGTTATGGGAGGGCTGAAATGAGTTAGAGAATAGTTTCTATTCATTTTTCCAGCCGTCATTTACCTTCATCTAACCCTAGTAATGGCCTCCAACCCCCAAATCACTTTCTAATCTCATTCTAATCACATATTGGCCTAATCAACATCAAATTAAAGAGGATTAGCATAGAGATCGAAGTAGAGCTGCTGTGTTGCATAGAGATTCGACCCAAATCAGATATATTTTCATATCTAAGATTAATTTGTGGCTAAGGTGAGTGATTAGCATGTTTTTGCACTAATTACGGCTAATTAGAGGTGATTAGTGTTAATTAATGAAATTATGCATCATAAAATCTGGAAAAATATGTAGAAATTCTTAAATGTCATTTTATGCCTTTGTTATAAATTTGGGTTAATTTTGACATGTTTTGCTAATCGTATGGTTAAATCATGATTAAGAGGATTAAGGGGAAAACATGAGTTTTGGGTATGTTTGATCCATATTAACATGTTAGATTGTTGCTTTGATGTTTATGGTCGTTTTTACATGTTGCTATAACTGTTTGGAATGATTTTTGATTGCATAGAAAAGTTAGAATGGTCGAAAACGCCGTCGTATGGCGAATATAGCTCGCTGGAAAAGTTATAGGAATTGGTCATAGACCCGTTCATGAAGCACATATGGCAACCCGACCCACTCGTGAGGCAACCCCCACTCACGAACCGCTCCACTTCGAGGACCATGAGTCGCTCCAGCACCACCATCAGGAGATCACGAGCCAAAAGGAGTCCACGAGCAGGTCACGAACCGAGATGGAGCATCACCACGAGCCACTCACCATGAGTGCACCCGAGGACTTAGGTTAGGACTCACGAGCCACGATGGAGCAGGTCACCAGACGGAGCAGGAAGTCACGAACCGACCCGATGGTCACGAGCCACCACGAACCAGGAGTCATCACGAGCCGATGTCAGGAGGGTCGAGCCGCGAACCGATGCCAAGAGGGATCACGATCCGGTCTTCGAGTCTGGATAGCGAATGAACTGAATGGAAACTGAAGTGCGAACGGGATAATGACCAAAACCCGAGATTCAAAGGTAGTCCAAATGAGAGGTTGTAGCTCAGGATTCAGATGTGAACCAACGAGTTAGCTTCATGATTGGGCTTTGCTACGGGACGTGTGCAAAGGAGTTATCGATGTCTATAGCTTTGATTCACCACTGAGAGATGGATTTGGCAATGGATCAGTGCAGTGGAGTCGTCATGACTTCATGGGGCAAAGTGATTGTAGCAAGGCTATGAGCCAGTGCAGTGGATTCGCCATGACTCCAAAGGGGCAAAGTGGACATAGCAAAGGATTAGTGGCTGTGGATCAGTACGATGGGGTCATTATGACGCCCAAGGGCAAAGTGATCGCAGCAAAGTATTGGGTGATCAAAGTGGTGGATATCGTATGCTTTATGCACTGAGTGAGAGATGTGAGGTTGATTGCTATGTTTGATGTTTGCCATCACCTTGACACACACACTCACATTTTTCACACTTTATGTTAGTGTTATCTAAGAGTACTGTACATCCTCTTGTGCTAACTCTTTGGTTGCAGGTCCAGGTTCAGGTATGATTCTTATACCTATTATTTGTTCATCTTAGAGATGTACACTTGCTACCACTCATACCAGACTGTTGTATGACCCAGAGTTTTATGTTTCTTCTTATTACTCTAGGTGCTCACACAAGCAGACTAGAGGCAGGTTAGGTGGGATGCACGAGTAGTTTTCCGGAGATGAGCATGAGGCTTCCACGTACTCTTAGCATATATCCTCCCTGTGTTTTTGTTGGTCACTGCTTTGGGCATTTGTAGTGTACCTTCATATTTTGCTTTAGAGACAGTATCTTGAAGTTGTAATACTAGTTTTGGATCATAAGCTGTATTTTGGATTTCCACTGCTATGATGGTTTAGTTTTCAGCTTATGCACTATCTCACCTGTTTTATGTCAAGTTATGTTATTATTATATTTTATTCCATGCGTTGTGAGACATTCTACAGGTTCTTTGTGATTCATAGTTCCAACCCTCCCTTTTCTTTTGACGACCGTCCCGTGCTAGTCGGGCATCGGTACAACGTGTTTCGAAGAAATGCCGGCTGGTTCGGGTAGGTCGTCACACATTAAGTGGCTAAGAGTTCACCCATAGGGACAACTAGATAGTAACAGTGAGGTCCGCCAGGAGGGTTCTCTTAAAATGAGTTTCTGACCCTAACCTGGTAGTAAGCGGTCGTTACTATTTCTCGACTTATAAAGAGAGTATATACATTATGACGTCGAGGTTAAAGACGAGGTCTTAAGTGGTCAGGGGTCCGCCATAGGGTATTAAGTTACTAGGGGGATGTCCACCTTTATTAAATTAGTTAATGGCCTTCAATGACTGGGAATAGTCTGCCTCGTGGGTTATTAAGTGACTATAGAGAATGTCTGCCCTTAAATTATTTTGTGGGTACTAAGTGACTGTAAGTAAGTTCACCGTTAGATTTACGCATATGCCTTAAGTGGCTATTAGGATGCTGTCTTATTTGTTTGATTGTGTGTATGTAACACCCTATATTTTTAATTAAATGATAAAATAAAATTTTGAATAGTTTTTGGAATTTGGTTACGAAATCAGCATCATTGCGTCTGTGGCAATTTTATGAACAATTTAGACTTATGGTTTGCAGAAAATAGATTCAAAATGAAAAAGATATCTCTAAATGAAGGATTAGAACAAACGTGAAGGGAAGATATAGAAGAACAATAATAAGAATAATAAATACCAGTGTTTTTAGTCTTGTGAATAAAAGGCTAAGTAGGTGAGTTGGTAGAGGCATGTCTCTCCCTTGTGAGTGGTGCAAGTTTGAGTCCCATCAGCGTCATATTTTTAATTTTAAAGGGACGACTATAGAAATGAACATTATTAAAGAAAAATATATAAAAATGTACACATAAGGAAAAAATATATATATGAGTATAAATATATATATATATATATATATGTATATATATACATGTATATGGTGTATATATACATATGAGTGTGTGTAAATATATGAGTAGGAAATCCAAAAGTAACCTACAGACAATAAAAATGAGTAAGAAAAGAATGACGGCATACGTCGTTTAAATTTTGAAAAAGAAAAGAAATGAAGATTTGTGCATATATATATATATATATATATATATATATATACTCGCATAAATTCAAAAGTTGAAATTAAAAATGTAATTTAAGAGCGAGAACTAATAAATTTATAATGAATGAAAAATAGGAAGGAAGATAGTTGCATTTGAAATTTGAATACATATTAAAAAGAAGAAATCAATGTATTGATAATGTTAATAATGACATTAATTAAGCATTTATTAACGGACAAAGATTTGAAGAGTTTTACGCATATATATATATATATATACACACACACACACGTGCATAAATTTGAAATTCAAATATTGGATGTACATTATAAATGGAAGAAAATAAATTGCATAAGCAATATTCAGAAAGAAAAGAAATGTTGTCAACAACATTAAAAAAGAAATTAATATGGGCAAAATTAACATTAATGGCCCAGGCCATTTAACATTATATTTTTCCACTCGTAAATTTCACATTTTATTTTATTTAATCCAACAGACCAGAATCTCCTGTACACCTATAAATAGACTAGCAGTGCTTAGCCTCCAACTCATATTTTCTGAGACAATGCCAAGGCTCTACCATTTTCTTTCTTCTCCAAATATTTCAGAAATTAGAATATATTTTTTTAGGAATTCTGATTCAAAATTTGAAGATAGATCTACAATATAGGTGTTTAGATTTCTTGTCAACGTAAGGTAAATCCTGGGAATCTGAATTATTAAGGTTTCTTCTTTCTTCCCTTCTTCTTTTAGCATTAGATTTATAAATCCGTGGTTATCTTAATATTAGATTCAATTAGAAAGACCACGAAATAATAGATCTAAATTAGATTCAAGGATTGGAAAGCATTCAGGTGAGTGAATTTAAATTATACCTTTGGTAACGGTATGTATATCATTTACATTCCCCGTAATTCTTAACATGATAAATAATTAAAATTTGTGGTAATTGCAACATAATATATTTCTAAGTACGTTAAGAATATTGCTGTTGTACAAATCTATTCCATTAATATTCTGTTAGGATTGAGAATTACTGTAATACTGAGATTGTGAAATTTATAGTAATTATGGTTGTGCTTTAAGGATTGATATTCGTCGTCAAATTGGATATGTTGTAAACAAAATTACAGTAAAATTTGGAATAATGGGAAAAGAGAACTGGTATGCCTAATTTTGTATGGAAAATTTACAGTAATTGGGAATGGTACATGAAAATCAGAAATTTAACATCTAACTCAGAAAATAAAAAGGGGAATTAGTAGTGTACTGAGTTAGTTGGATTTGGGAAAAATGGAAATATTTCCATGACGGCAAAATTACTAACGTAGTTGCAAGAAAAGAAAGGAAAAGGGGATTAGTGTGAAATAGGGGTTCTTATACCGTATTGTATACTAATTCAAATTATATGTCCACAATGGAAATAACTTGCAACTACGGATCTTTATTGATGTACATTATGGAAATATATCTTCATATCTTTCCAATAACCAGTGTAATGAAGTGTGTGAAGTAATTTCCTGGAATAATAAGAATGTACAGGACGGTAAATAAAGGAAAGTTACAACAGTAAATGTTTGGTTGAATATTAAGGAATCTAGGGAAAATGTGATGAACGGGGAATATAACCTATTATAACTAATTATATGGACGAGAATGAAATGTAATAGGTAGGCTTGTCTTAAGGACAAGTGAAATTATAACATAGGTTATAATTAATAAGGAAAATAGAACTTATTAATAATCCTTAGTTAAGAGAACTAAGTTAATAAGTAAAAAGCAATAATAAGTTGTGACAACAGAGTAAGAAAAGGTTATGATTAAGTAAGAAAGAATAAAGTAGGATTATTATTAGTAGACTTATAATTGAAAGTAATAAGTCTAATAAAATGCAATAAATAATAAGAGGAAGTCCACTTCGGCAGCATAGCACTGAATAAAGAAAGTAAGCATGCAATTGTGAGCTAATAAACCAAGTAACTTGAATAATAAGTGAATATGTGGATAATCAAGTTAATTAGCAACATGAAGAGGTAAAACAAGCACATGATTAAAAGATTAGACATAACACGTTCGCGTGATGCGCTTGGACCTGCCCGTACATATGAAGATTATAACACCTCATATTTTAACAACACTAAAAGATGATAAATTAAAGAATAATTAATTTAATATTCAGAATTAAGTGAAACGGACTGCGCCATTGAGTTCATCTTGGAATTCTGGTCAAAATAGACACCTGGTTTGCATAAAATGGACACCGTATGAAGAAGTTATTAAGGTTTGAAGTTTGTATACGCATAAGAAGAACATATATGAATAAAATATATCCAGAAAATTCAAAATAGTTCGAAATCGCAGAAAATAGGGGAGCGGGGAAATTCCCACCCAGGGGTGTTGACCCTATCAAGGGGGTATCGACCCCTGGGTCGACCACATAAGGGGGCGTCGACCCCACTAGGGCAGATCTTGGCAGATTAGGGTTTCCTTACGGCTATATATATGGCCCTATTTCTCTTGTTTCTCCGCAGTAAAAATAATAGAGAACTAGATGTTGCCTCTGCCCAGATTAAATCAAGCCTTTTCTTCTTTAGCAACCAACTAGAGTTTAGAGATTTGTGATTCAACATCTACAACCTTTCTTCTACTTTTCTTAGATCCAATCACAGTGAGTCTATGTTAATTTTAGATTTAAATAATTAAAAAGTTAATCTTGACATGACTATAACTTGGATCTATGCCTGTGACTATTTGAGTCATATCAGATTTGCTATAACCTGTGTATCTGAGTTATTCTGACATGACTGTGAACTAGATCTAAGCCTATACCTATCTATCATGTCAAATCTGCCATTGTTTGCAGATCTAATTCACTGTTTAGATCACCTCATGCCAATTCCTATTATGTTTGTGGCTAAATCAGATCTGTTATTGTTAGATATCTAATTCATTTTTTATATATCATCATGCATGTTTATGATGTCCCTATTATATTAGAATCAGTTCTATTGTCAGATGTTCTTCAGATCTTCCACTATATGTATATCTTGTTATTATGCCACTATATGTTTATGCATATTTCTGCCATTATATGTCAATCTTGTTAGTATGATCATTTCTGTCCTCTTCCCATCATCTTTTCCCTTTTATTTTTATTGTCAGACTACCTTCGAGCCTAGGGATGCCACTGAAATATGAGAACGCGTTAAATTGGGAACAAGAGGAAACAGTTAAATTTGGGGCATAACTTTTATTGGGAAATTTGGGAATAACTTGAGTGAAATATATGAATATGAATTTGGGGCATAGGTTCATTATGGACATAACTTGGGAAAGGGGCATGAAAACCTATAACGACATAGGAACAATTGCTTAATAATGGAAATGCCTAGAATTACAGTAATTAGAAACTATAACTATAATGACCCGCAAAGTCCGCAATATCAGAGTTGACTATATACATCATACGTCCAATCCAAATATCACGAAAATACGAAACATTTTTTTTAGAAGAAAAAGGTAGAAGAAGAACAGAAACAACAACACAGAATCTCACATCGCAGCGGAACAAAATATAATATATCATAACTTTTGAAATACAAAATTTCAACTGTATAACATACACTTATCAAAATACAACACTTACAACACAGCGGAACAAAACTCTATATAACTAACGCTGAAGCCTCCTGCTCCAAGCTCCTTTAGATAGATCTGTAAAATCCTGAACTACTTGACTGCCCGTACAAATTTAGGCACCCAAGAGTTTAGGTAGAACAAAACAAAATAAACTCCGGGTCAGTCATGGGACTGGTGTGAGTAAACAGTTTAAAATAGTTTTAGAAAAACTAAATGATATCTCATAAGACCACGCCGTATAACACGGAACGGGTTTTTCTCTTATGAGAATCCAAACACTTGACTTATCTTTAAAAATCCTTTTGAAAGGAATAATGATCTTTATATCAAAACTCTTTTGATATTATAATAATGTCTAAATCAAGTAAATAACAATCTAGTGGAGCGTTTGCATCTCACGTTCCACATATATAATATACAATCAAAACCGCAAGCACGTATTGGGTAATGGATTTCCAACTATGACAAGGTATGGAACCACCTTCCGCTGGTATATCTCTAGAGGAGAATACACCGAGTTCAACAAGAACATCTTGCAACTCAGCCACACATGACCGACCACTCATTTCGCTTGAGTGTATCGAATGTATATCACCAACGGTTGGGATCAGCAATCGTTTCCCGAATGGGACAGCATCAACAATAGATTTTTAGAAGTAAATGAAACTCTAGATCAGGTGATTATACACCCTAATAGGTGCAACCTACATAGCCATGCTGCCTGCCCGATTTCTGTCATTTACTGGTTGATGAGGCTTGAGGTTACGCTTTATCATCACATCAGATTCACTTCGAATGCCACATTGTCAGATCCATCGAAAATCACTAATTGACGTCTACAACCATACATTATGTGTCAGCTAAAAGAAGTTTCCTTCTTCGCTTCCACTCTTGGTACAGTTGAAGAAATCAACGTACGTGACCTTTCTGGAAATACTCTGTCAGACATTCATCCCTACAAGTCACCCAGGAACAGGATGAACCGAAGGCACAATTTCTATTAATAGAAAAGGTCCTTGCACTCTACTCCGTCTTCGATTATCTTTATATAATCTAATTCGCAATGCTACTGCCAATACAGAGTGGTTCTTCGGATAATAATCCAACCGGTCTCTCCATATTGACGACGATGGTCAAAAACTTCGATAGTCTGTGATTTAACTATCGAATAAAAACAAGTGTTTCGATAGTCGATGATTTAACTATCGAAGAAAACAAGTGTTCATTCAACATATCAACAATCACTGAGCCTTTAATTAATATTCCATTAATTTAATCTCTTCTCTATTTCTTTATCAATATTTGTTAACCAAATATTTTCAATAACCATATTGGCCTTTTACATTATTTGGAAAAACATTTCCGAATATCGCCTTCCTTTATTTTCTAAACTTTAGAAAATATATGCTATTTATAATTGGAAAATATTCCAATTACTTATCTCTTTTCCGATCTCGTTTATTTCTATACTTAGGAAATATTCTATTATTTTATTTCCAAGTTTAAACTTATTTGGGTTAAAACGGATGTTGTGTAAAAACATCGTTACGACAACCCAAATACTATATTTAACTAACTCTTATCCAGCATTGATCTTCGAGCCTGAAATCTTACTATTTATTTGTTAATAATGAAATCAATCAAGTTGGGGTATAATTATCTCTCAGACCTTGATTGAATAACATTTATAACGTCAAAACAGATATGACTACTTACTCGAAAAATCAATACCATACAACTACTTATTCACTTTTAAACACGTATACGCTTTCTCTTTCTATTCTTACTAGATTTTATTCTAGACTTCCTTTTTGATTTTACTATTCTATTTCTAAGTTCGTTTCCTTATAGACTTCTATATATATTGATATATATAATTTTTGTTATCAGATTTTCATAAAAATATTCTAACTCCTTAAATTTCCGGAAAATTCGCCATAACCTCCTTTGTACCGGGAGCTCGGGATATTTCAAATAGCCTCCCATGGCCCTCATCAATCCAAAAGAAAAAGAAAAAGCCAAGCGGCTAGCCGATACGGCGCATAAAATCTCATATACGAATTAAATACGTACCTTTTTGTCGAGCATTCTATTTCTATCTCTTCTAACACTTTATTCCAAACCTGTTTAACATATATCTAACTATTTCCAATTCATTTTAATTCAATCTAGTCGTTCTTAACTCAATTTGTTAATCTATTTGTTAACTGGCACTTTTGCTTATTTCATTTAATAATTGAACATAATATGTTCGATATATTTTTATACTTGGTTATAACTCTTTGAATCTCAATTTCAATCTAAGTTTCATACTCGATTTCGAATATGAATTTACAAATCTCTTTCCTTGTTTAAAGCCCAATTTCGATTCAAACTCCATTTAAATTTCTATATTAAAATCTATTTTCAAACTCCATTTGAATTATATATTCCAATTCCCATTTCAACTCTATTTGAATTCTATATTCAAATTCCCATTTAAAATTCTATTTTAAAATTCTATTTTAAAATTCCATTTCAATCTATTTGAATTCTATATTCAAATTTCATTTCAATCTATTTGAATTCTATATTCAAATTTCATTTCAAACTATTTGAATTCTATATTCAAATTTCATTTCAATCTATTTGAATTCTATACTCAAATTTCATTTCAAATTATTTGAATTCTATATTCAAATTCCATATCAAATTCTATTTCACTTCTCTTCTAACACTTTTCTATTTGAATTCTCTATTATTCAAATTCTATTTGATTTCTCTTATTCAAATTCTATTCGATTTCTCTTATTCAATATCTATTTGATTTCTCTTATTCAAATTCTATTCGATTTCTCTTATTCAAATTCTATTTGAATCCTCTTATTCAAATTCTATTTGAATTTTCTTATTCAAATTCTATTTGAATTCTCTTATTCAAATTTCCTTTATTTAAATTTTATTTAAATTTCAATGTTCAAATTCTATACTCGAATTCCATTTAAATTACTATATTCAAACGACGTTTGAATTTCTATATTCAAACTCCATTTGAATTTCTATATTCAATTCCTTTAAACAAGTCTCGATTTCAATTCCTTTTGAAATCGATATTTCTACTTCTGGAAAATAGATTTCCCTTTTCAATTTCACACTTGTATTTTTATTTCTGAATTATTCAATGATAATTCTTTTCACTTCATTTATAAACTTCGTTTATAAATGAACTATTTATAAACTTCGTTTATAAAGGAACTACTTGTTTTATATTTTAAAACAAGTTAATATTTCAAATTTATTTAAAAATTCAAATTCTATTTTAGAAAAATAGCACTTCTCTTTTAAATCTCAAATACCCCTTTTCGATATTTTTAAATATCAACACTTAGGCCCAATGATATTTAAACACACAAAGCAACCAATTATTTATTTTTCTAACACATCATATATGACAGTTTATATGCAAATAAATAAACAAACAGATAATATATTTTTGAGGAATCCTGTTGGATTCCTCCAACATGTTTTTCCTGCATCCACAGACGTTAGTCAACATAGTAATACCCATCCTGCTTCGAGGCAGGATATCGCGGTATAGAAGGTCATCCACTATCATAGCGTGGGGCGTATAGGGTAATCATCCGCTATGAAACTGCGGGCATCCGCTAATGAGACTGCGGGAATCCAACCAATCATCAACCCAATATATATATATATATATATATATATATATATATATATATATATATAATAGTCAACTAATCCTAGATAACTAATATATTTTAAATCAACCAAACAACATTCAAACAAGCAACAACAATTATTTTTAACGAATAAAAATAATTCTAAATAACAGGTGAGTGAGATTTACCCACATGATTTTCTTTTGTCGAATACTCCGTTTATATTCCTTATCGACACGGCTTCGAATCTACTTGAATCGACTATCTTGAGCCTACGATTATACATTTTATTTATCGATTAACCATTTATTAACTTCAATTAACCACTAACAAGTAAATGGATTTAAACATGAAATTATTATTTTTAATTAACAATTAAACATTTATTCATTTGACTAAACTAAAAATAAATAATTAAATTATTCTATGTATTTAAATTTCGGTAAATACATATACCTTAATGCCTTGCAAAAACTCCACTAATCGATCAGCATCCAAAGCCTTGCGAACACCATCATTTAACCTCATAGGCCCAATTCATCTTGGCCATCCCTTCCTTGCCAAGGTCAAACTCCTCATTCGAAATGCGCTTCCATCCATCGCTACAGGTCAGCGACATTTCTTCCATCGAATCCTTCCTGTGTTGCCAAAAATGACGAACCCTATCATTCGTGACTTGGTGCTTCGACTACAATGACCTTGCCATCGCACCACTCCTGCCATCCACTACCGTGACCTTTGCCACCTCCTTTTCAAACCAGACACAACTTTATTGAACTCGACGCCCTCCCTTTGTACGCGACTTCGAACTGCCCTGAACCCCGATGTCATCGCAACCCTTCCCTGGTCCGAACTCAAAACGATTCGCACCCTTTTTTCCCAATCTTTGAATGAATTCGCGAGCGCCTTGTTGCCCCAAAAATTTGAAGCTGTCGAACATCGATCCTCCCTGACAACATTACTCTCGATTCTGGTTTTTGGGAGCGGAGACTATCGTATGAGAAGAGGAACTAACGTCTTCAATTTGGATTGGGTTTCCGATTTATATTCCGATGTTGTTTTGATTTGTGGTAGAAAGGAGTGCACCGTTTTGTTTTAGGCTGTGGATATAGAGAGGAGAACGTGCCTTATAATTTTGCCTAAGATTTTGTGTGTAGGAAAAATGAATGAAGAAGTTTATTTAAATTTTATTTATATTTAAACCGGTACACTCTTATTTAAATTACTCTGTGATACCGAACTTCTTTCTAGACCCAACAACGGTCAATTCTAGGGTAAAACCGATATTCCGGACACACTAAGATAGGTCACGAAGTCCAATTCGATCATCTATAGTTGATATAAATTTAAACTGATATAAATTAGTTTCAAACCGATAAATTCTTCAATAATAATATCATTATTACTATCGTTTATATTCGAATTAGAATTTCCACAGATCATCTGAATTATCTTGATTCAGGTCTAACTTCGAATTTATATATTTATTGTTTTACCTATTCGTCAATTTAATATATTCGATTTTAAATCGAAATCGATTATTAAATTGATAACGTAATATAAAATTCCATTTATATTATCCACCCAATATTTAAATCCGTATTAAATATTTAAAATAAACCCATAAGAATCCGGGTCATTACAATAACCGCGCTTAGACACGAGGTTAGATTACACTTGTGGTGGAAGTTTGTCCGAAATCGACCGGCATATCCAGCGACCACAAGTGGTGAATCTAATGTGAGGGGTCTAAGTGCATAAACACGAGACGTGCTAAGACACATGGTTAAGTCCGACTTGTGGAAGAAGTCTGCCCGCAACCGACCGGCATATCCAGCATCCACAAGTGGTAGGCTTAATGTGGGAGGCCTAGCACATTATAACCATAAATGAATCAGAATACTTAATCTAGTTGAATCCATAGGGATTGTATGAACATATAACTTGAGTAGGGGTTAAGTAAACTTGTTAGAAATAGTGGGTGGGTTAAGTAGATCTTGGGTGGGTGGGTAATATGTATGTATGTATGTATGTATGTATATAGGCCCACAAACATAACCTGTTGGGGTTATTCAATCTTTTACTCTGGTATGACATAACCTGTGGAAAACCTAGTGGGGATGCAAGCGTAGGGGGGAGCTTTTATCATCTTGTGTGTGAGACCCGTTTTAGTCAGTAACCCATATATGGGTATCAAACGAGTACTTCGGACTAGGTCGGAGTCTAGGCACGCTTACTGGGCTGATTGTAAGAGACCCAAACATGGGGGACGGTGTGGGCAGCGCATTCCAACGTGGTCATGTGAATGCATGGGTCCAACAGAGGAGTTTTAGATGCCATGGCACCTGTAGATATGGTTGTGCACATTCTGAAAACGAAGGGTTTCCACTTTAGGAAGTGATACATCCTACTGTGGGGCCAGCACAGGGTATTTACGGAGTAGGGAGTCGGTAGATTGGGGTAGTAATTAGGGTACATCTAGACTCTGGTATGTTTAGGAGCCCATTATTATTCTTAGGGGTCACTCTGATATGTTGGGCTGCCTGTTGATTATATGGGGTTAAAACCTCTCACTAGAAGTACGCCTAAGTCTACCATCTTATAGTTTTGGGATCATCTCATTCTGGTTATACTAGTATTGGTGCAGAGAAATCATTAGAGAAGCGTAGTATACTCTATCATGTTATCATGTTTACCTTGTCATACCTGCCTTTTATGATGTTATCTCTCTTATCCACTTTATATGCTTGTCATGATACTTTTACTTATTTATATGCTAAAATTAACTGGACTCGCCAGACTTCATGTCTGACCCATTTTGTTTCCACTTCTTTCTCTTTCGTCCCCCTCCCTCCTCCCCCAGGTTCTCAAGGTGGGAATACTCAAGCTTTATCAAGATTCTGCTCGCATTCTACTTGGAGCTGCTTAGATGTATTGCTCGAGTTCTTATCTCTTCTACTATGGCTATGTTTTTGGGGATTATGCTTCTTTTATTACCGTACTCTGATGTTTTAAGTACAAGAGAAAATTTTTAAGGTGATGTACTGGGTTTATGTATTTTCAAACTTATGATGTTTTGAACCACGATGTTCTGTTTCCTGCATTAATAAAATTTTAAATTCCGCTGCTATTTTATATATGTCATGTAATGTTTCTACTTCTGTTTACCTATAACGTTTCACGGAACTTAATGTGTTCTCTTAATGAGTGACAATAACGGACGTGGGGTGTCACACTTGGTATCATAGCTGAAGGTTACCATATCGAATAAAAGATTTTGAAAATTATTTTGAAAAAGGTTTTAAAAGAAAACATTTTTAAAAAAGAAAAGTCTATTTTGAAAAACATATTCCCTAAAGCCATATGTAGTATCATTCGATCCTTTGTATGAATCCCTTTCCTTTTCTTTTTAGCATGTCTGGGGAACCTAATATTTTCGAGGGCGTTACGATACCAGGCTGGCTCCGTAGGTATCTAGAGGTCACCGCACCTACCGGTGGTTAAGCTGATGTTCCTCCCCCAGCTGCACCCGTCGTTCCTTCTCCTCATTCTTCGCATGTAGATAATTTCTCTTAGATCTGCAAAGATTTCTGTGCTATGGGAGGAAAGCCATTCCGTGGAACCGAGACGTTCGTAGAGGCAAGGAATTGGCTCGAAGAGACAGAGGATCTGTTTGGAATTTTCGAAGTGGGCGATCGTAGGAAGATTCAGTTAGCCGCCTGGCTACTGAAAGATGAAGCTTCGTTCTGGTGGTAAGTGACGCAAGCAGGGCATCCAGTGGAGACTTGGGATGATTTTCGGCAAAGGTTTGAAATGAATTTTCTTTCTCAAGCTGAGAAAAGCATGCAAATGGAAACATTTCTAGCACTCAAGCAAGGAGGCATGACTGTCAAAGAGTATGTTAACAAATTGAACCAACTAGGGAGATTTGGGTTTGAGCTAGTTGATACTTCGCATAAAAAAGCTTTGTGGTTTGTTAGAGGACTGAATGAACCCCTTCATGGGTTAGCTATGTCTCATATTCCAATGGGAGTAACTTTTGAAAGGTTCGTTGATATGGCCTTGATGCATGAGGAAGATAAAGCTGAAAAGAAAGAACTTGAGGTTGAGGAAACACAAAATAAGAAAGTATGGCCCAAGAAGGGACAACGACAACAACAGATGAAGGACACAAAGAATGACAAGGCTAAGGATAAGAGGAAGTGCCATAATTGTGGACGCGAGGGTCATTTAGTCAAGGACTGCAAAAGAAGGAAGAATGTTTGTTTCAGTTATGGAGAGCTCGGACACTTTTCTAAGGAGTGTCCGAAGAAGCAAGGACAAGGTCAAAGGGCAGGAGCTTTTGGAGAGCAAGTGCATGCTCTAGCAATCAGTGCTCCAGATCGAGGTAGGAAAGTTTTCGTGGAAGGTATGATTTATCTTTCCAATCATCCTGTTAGAAGTCTTTTTAATTCTGGCGCCTCACATTCATTTATATCTGGTTTTGTAGTTGAGTATCTGCACCTTAGTACTAGTATACTAGTGGATCCCGTTGTTGTCTCAAACCCCATTAATGGTACGACTCATTTGTCCTTGATTTGTCGGGGTTTGAGAATATCTGTGTTAGGCGTCGAGTTTGAGTGTGATGCATATGTGCTCGGTTTTATGGTCCATGGTTTGATTCTAGGGATGGATTGGATAGCCATGTATGGTGCCATTCTGGATTGTGAAAGGAGAGTCATTAGACTTTTGACTTTCCATGGGAAGACCCTCGAGATTTCTTATGACCCTAAGGGGTCTGTTATGCTTAGTTTCCTATAGTCACTCGATGCATCTATCGATGATCTGCAATCTGTACCAGTAGTCCGTGAGTATTATGATGTTTTTGAGGTGGTTCGGGGCTTACCTCCAAGGCGCGAGATCAATTTTCGTATATACTTGGTAGACAATGCCAAGCTAGTTGCATTACCTGTGTGCCATATGGCTCCAAGAGAAAGGAAGGAGCTTAGCAAGAAAGTAGGGGGCTACTTGAGGAAGGGTTTATTAGGCGAAGCATATCTGAATGGGGTGCTCCGGTGGTATTCGCAACTAAGGAGGATGGTTCGCTTTGCTTATGTGTAGAATATAGAGAGTTGAACAAATTCACAAAGAAGAATAGGCACCCACTCCCGAGGATACATGATCTGCTTGACCAGCTTGTTGGTGCATTAGTATTCTCTCAGTTAGACCTGTCCATAGGGTTTCGTTAGTTGAAGGTGGCCGAGGACAGTATAGACAAGACCTCTTTTAGGACTCCAGATGGTTTCTTTGAATGGCTTGTTATGCCTTTTGGGTTGACGAATGCACCTGTTATTTTTTTGATTTGATGAGTAGGGTGTTTCGGGAGTTTCTAAATAAGTTCGTCGTGGTCTTTGTTGATGATATCTTGACCTTTTCAAAGAGCGAGGAAGAGCATGCCCAACAGTTGAGATAAGTTTTGAAAACTCTGCGTGCGCATCAGCTTAAGGCGAAATTCTCCAAATGCCATTTTTGGAGAAAAGAGGTGAGATTTCTAGGGCATGTGGTCTCTAAAGATGGGATAGCAGTAGATCCCGCATAGGTAGTTCAGTTCAAGATTGGCAAATTCCTAAGAATGCAACGGAAGTGAGAAGCTTTCTTGGATTAGCAGGCTATTATAGGAATTTCATTAAGGACTTCGCAAAGATATCAGCCCCACTCACCAGGTTGACGAAGAAGAATTTGATGTTTTCATGGGATATGGATTGTGATATTTCTTTCCAACGATTGAAGAGGGCTCTAACAACAGCCTCAGCCTTGACCTTGCCTGATGGAAACAAAGTGTTTACAGTATACACTGATGCATGTGGTATAGGGCTTGGTGTGGTTCTGATGCATGAGGGAAGGGTAGTATATTATGGGGTAGACATCTAGGGGTTCATGAGACGAACTACCCTACCCATGACTTAGAGCTAGCTGCCATAGTATTTTCTCTTAAGACGTGGTGTCATTATTTGCTTAGAGAGAAGTTCGAATTGTACACCGATCATAAATCTATCAAGTACTTGTTTTTGTAGAAGGATCTAATTTAATGCAGCAAAGGTGGATGGAGTTCCTAGCATCTTATGACTTCGAGATTGCTTATACGCCTGGCAAGGGTAATGTGGTGGCAGACGCACTGAGTAGGCAGAGGATGGCCTTAAGTCCTCTGTTTGTGGAAAGGAAAAGCTTGGAGTTTATATCGACTTTTGACTTTAGACCCTCCACCAAGTTTTTGCCTAGCTTATTTGCATCACTGGAGGTGCGACCTACTCTTATGGATAAGATAGGAGCTTCGCAGCGAAAGGATCCATAGATTTCAAACATCTTGGATCGGCTCAGAAAGGGGGAGACTTCTTGTCACCTTAGTAGATATTCCATAGATGAAAAGGGTGGTTGCGATGAGATGGGAGGATTTGTGTGGCGACCCAAACTTCCCCGTGAAGGAAAGCCCGTATTGCTTCGAGAACACGACAAATCAGAACACAAACAGAAGAACATTCCATTGCTTATTACAACAATTCCATTAGAATACAAGAATATAACAAAGTATGAATGAATATTATACATCAGAAAAATATCAGAGATTTAAATTACATTTAAATACATCGTAGCGGAAAAACAATACAAAGCACAACTGAAAACAGATACACTGGTACAGGGCTTTCCGAATATCGCTTCAGCTATAAACCAGGATCCTACGAATATAAATCTACAAACCAAAACTACTAGCTGCCCATGTGGAAAATAGGGGCACCAGAGTTTAGTTTAAAACAATAAACTCCAGGTCAGTCATGTGACTGGTGTGAGAACTGAAACAATTATTAATTATTATTTAAAAGTTAGGTAAATCGAGGGACCACACCATATAACACGGAACGGTTTTCCTCCCAAGAATACTAGTGCATAAAACAAACAGCGCAATGCTAAATAAAGAACAATGAAGCTATTATAAGACCCAGGTCCCATCACACAATGCAACGCAAGCCGGAGGATAGGGTTTTCCCTTATAATAGCCAAATATGCTTGATACGTGAAATTTCATCTTTTATTATTACTATAAGTGAAGAAAACAACTTCAAATATAAATGTATCAATCATAGATGGCATGGGTACCATATATCATGTCGCCAATACTAGGCTCTACAATCAAAACCGAAATGTCACGTATTTGGAAATTGGATTTCCATACTGGTGGTTACTGATTCGAAAGATCGATCGCGTAGTGCAATTCACCATGGTTTACGTCGCAGGCATGCGAAAACACCGTAATGCACATCCGCACTATCCAGGAAAACAAGTTACTGTGGTTTACGTCGCAGGCATGCGAAAACACCGCTAACTCTATCCATCAGGAAAATCGGGGGGTGTGCCCTATCCCTTACCTCGGTCGACCGAATCCATGACAACCCATAGGGTGTCTATCCTCATCTAAAAAGCATACTGATCTAACCATTAGTTTCCACCCATACCGGTGTGTGAGGCTCGAGAATTAACGCTACACAAAGTCGTGCTATATTAAAGCTGCGCTTTGATCATTCACCACAAGACTCTGCTTTTCAACAGAAGCATTGATCATTTGCCACTTAGGCCTGCCACACAGGCAATTTACGCCATGTGACTGATGTATATCGATATACAACCTCTGATCCCGTACGTCTCAGAGAAGGGTGAAGTAAGGGAATAAATTCCCCTTCACCAGGCAGATGTATATTCAATAGAGATCAATCAACACAGAATAAAATCCAATGTCAGACACACCATCCATTTACAAGTCCGTTCTAGGTCTGAACGAAACTGGAGGCACCTTATTCCTCGCATATCCGTACAATCAACAAGTACGTCCGGACGGCTACCACTTCCGCCCCTTCAAGGTAGCTACTCCAATCGTGAGCATCAGTAGCAGCCATCCATTCGATGTGAAGATCGTCGGTCTTGCACTGTCTTCCATCTCTTTGACTCATCGTCGAATCAGTTATTCAAAATGGGTATAAACCCGGCCTTTCCGAATAACCCGCGTATCTTATAATCAAGTGCTATAACAACACATCATACGCCTCATTCCAATCCTGAATATTCTTTTATTCAAATATTCTTTTCCTTTAGGAAAGGTTCCCATTAATTTTATCAAAGATAAATTCTTTAAATTTATTCTTTAATCTTCCTTTGGATATCAAACTTCTTAACCCCGATTGAGGAAAGAATAAATCTTTTTATTTAGATTTAATGAAGTTTTCCAATTAATTAATATTTAATTGGAATGGAATAAAATTATGGGATTTTCCAAAGTAAAGATTTCCAATTTAATATATTAAATTGGAATTGAATGGAATTCGATTGGGTAATCGTAGTGAGTTTCTGTGGAGGAAGACTGTTAATACATATGGAATTCAAAAGGCTTCGCCGTTATTCCATTTATATTATTAGTCGGATACGGAAATTGATATCGATTATATATTGATTTGTTTTTCCGTGAAGATTCCATAATTAATGGAATGTGATTTTGTGTTTATCGTGAACCATGTTTTAAATGACATTGGTTCTTTAACCCAGTTAAAGATAAGATTAATTTCTTAGCTTTGAATAATCATTAATATTGATTTTTGGGAAGATTAAAACATAGTGGAGTTTTAATGAAACTTTAATTATATTGAAATGTGAATTGATAATTTAAATTATCAAATTTGGAAATGATCGAGAGTGGAGTATCACCAGTTTTACTCCTAGCGATAGTTAAATCTTTAATTAGATTTGAACGTGAAATGGTAATTAAATTTACCGATAACACCGTGGTGCTAGATATGGAGTATTACCAGTTTTGCTCCATGGGATGAATAGGTTGAGATTGGGAAATAAAATAAATGATTACTTCGGTGTAGTTCACTAACCCCGACTAGTTTGGAAAGCCTGTGTTAATGAAGACACCACTCACGACAAACCCAAAATCTAATTCGATATCAAATACAAGGCTCTGAATAGAAAATATATCGGCTTATATTCAATACAAATTCTAATATCAACAAATATCATATTGGAATAACGATATATATATATATATATATCTTCCAAATTCCTCCACAACGTCCGTATAATCACGGAATCCAATATCGAAATATTCCGAAGATAATTTCGATTCAAATCCATTCCAATTCGTATATTGGAAATTCTGGTTGTTTTTGAAAACCATTTCAAATCCAATTTATTTATTTAAAAATAAATAAATTATTATTCTAGTTAATAACTAGTTCATTTCGATAAAAATATATTTTTGTCTTTTTAAATATGGAATTTTTCATCCCAACCCTTTTCAAATCCAGTCGGTTTCCAATAACGGCCACCGAACTGCATCCATAGCGACTTTTTCTGAAATTGATTTGGACATATCTCCAAATCCAAGTGTTAGATTTCAAATCTCTTATATCCATTGGAAAGCTCTTTTTGATACGAACCCAACGGTTCCAGTTTTAGGAGAATCCGACGGTCGGATCTCCCGTAATGTCCGTTCGAAGTCAATGGTCGAAATTCACGAACTGCTGCAGCGCGACGCTATTCAGGCCATTATATTATATAATATATATATATATATTATATTTCGTCGATTTTCATTTAAAATGAATTTTATAAATCGTTTTAAATTCGTTTCAAAAACGATTTCTACTTCCATTTCAAATTCAAATCAAAATTGAATAGTCCAATATACATTCGTTTTAAATTCATTTCAAATCGATTTCAATTCAATTCCATTTCAAACCGTTTTGAATTCAATTCAAATCAATTTCAATTCAATTCCATTTCAAACCGTTTTGAATTCATTTTAAATCGATTTCAATTCAATTTGAATTCATTTTAAATCGATTTCAATTCCATTTCAATTCAATTTGAATTCATTTTAAATCGATTTCAATTAAATTCCATTTCAGTTCAGTTCAATTTGAATATTCCATATCATTTCAATATTAAAATGATAGTATTTTCAAAATATCAGATTTTGAAATCAATTCCTTTTTCTATATTCATTATAAAAATGAATAAAATCGATATAAATATCGTTTACGTCAAAATGGCGTTAATCTAATCAACATGGCTTTATACATTTAAATATTTTCGTGTCTATCCCAAATCGGACATCAAAATCAGATTTTGATTTTTTACTGAATATTATTTTAAAATATCCGTTATTTTAAAATATTCATTCTTCTGAACTGGAATCAGACACAGTCAATTCCCATATAATTTGATTATATGGATTTCATACAATACAGGTACACAACAATAATCAAACACAGTCGACCATCATCCAAAGTGCATTCTACACTGCATAAGCATCAAATATTAATATTTAATGCTTACAACAGCCTATCAATCGATCGATCGACATACAACTAATTATTGGGATTAGTGTATGTCCAATTTCATCCCAACACCCGTGTGGGATTTTCAAACAACAAACACAGATTTATTTGTGCAGTTGGGCGATGTGTAAAATTTATCGTCCCAATCAGTATCATTCAAATGTGTGTACATAAACAAATCGTCCGATTTGTTTATAAATATTCATTTAATTCATATACACGTTAAAAATTATATTTTTAATTATAAAATATTTTATTCCATTCCACATCACACAATCAATTTTCACAACAAAATCAACCAAACAAACAAGTCGTTCATGGTCTGTGGATGACGGGTGTCAGGTGCTGCTAAGCACCGTCTGCATCCTAGTATATATTTTAACTAGAAAATAAAATAAAAGTGAGGAGTTCTCACCTTTGGGATCCACTCCATCAGCCTTTCTAAGCAAAGAAGATGAACACCTCGTCGACTACAACCTTAAGCAAACACGATATCCTACACGATTGATTTTTATTAATAACATTCATAAGCTAAAAACCATATTTTTAACCCGCTACTTCATATATAAAAATCATATTTTTATCGCTTCATTCCAATAAATAAAAATCATATTTTTATTTCTTCTTCATATTTTTTTACAATGCTTCTTTCTATATAAAAAATATATTTTTATATTTCTACTCCTTATATAAAGATCGAATTTTTGTTTCGCTTTATATAAAATAAAAATCGAAATTTTATCTTAATGATAATCATATCTTATCATAGTGAAAACATTATAAAAATCATATTTTTATTTATAAAAATCACATTTTTATTATTCTTCCTACAAAATAAAAATTATATTTTTATCGCCATTCTACATATATAAAAATCGAATCTTTATATTATTACATACATACTGTAACAGCCCGCATTTTACGTATCGGAAGATCGTAAAATATTTTTATTTTATCCTCCGAGGGCTGGATCATTCTCATCTTTTAAAATGTTGCTTATGGGGATGTGTGACATATCCATAATTTTTACCGATTTTGTTTGTGACCATTTTTCCCCTGTCAGTCTTGTACTAGGCATAACTTTTGACTCAGGTCGAATCAGAGGGTGAGACCTGTGCCATTGGAAAGGAATTGATGATTCCCTTTCCGTAGAGTGGTTACATTAAGGATTTGGTTCAGCGGTTTGGGAGAAATCGCTGTTTTAAGGTTTTTCAGTTGGTTGTTCAGGTTTTGGAAGGCTAATGGGCTGATTTGGAGAAGGCCCATTAGGGGGTTGGTGGAGGCTATAAATAGGGGGTAAGGGATATGGAGAAAGGTTGGCACTTTCCATTGTCTTATGGGGAGGCTTTGATCTCCTTCTTCCTCTAACATCTTTCCACCATTAAAATTCCAAAATCCAAGGAGGGAAATCGAAGATCTACACCATAAGAGGCTAGATCTACATCGTTTCAAGGGCGAATTCATCGGATTGAGGAGTTTGATTCGTAGTGTTCGCTGTCCGGATTGCTTTTTCATTGTTTTAGCATCGATTTGAAGAATTGGTGAGTGATTTACATCTCTCATTCGGATTCATGCAAGTATATGGGTTTTAGGATGTTAATTTCATCATTTCCATGTTATTTTCCTTAGATCCACACCATGCTAAGTCCATTTTATATATGAATCACCTTAGGATCTGATCTAGATAATTTAAATGGTTAATTTTATGATTTTTCTCAAGATTATGCAAGTTAGATCCGTTTTTATGTTCACATGATTCACTTATCATGTTTTGGGAAATTTATGTGTTTTGATGGAAATTGTTAGATTGATGATATTGTTGGTTGCATAACATGTTTGTGATTGCGTTTGGATGAATCGGATAAGCTGGTTTCGTCGGATTCGTCGTTTGGCGAAGTTTTGGTCGAAATCGGAGTCGATTTGGAGATGTGCAGGTTTCTGGTCGTCCTGGAGTTGGTCGGGTCGGTCTGGAATGAGGTGGTCGGTCATAGTATGGCTTGGGAAGCAAGTCAGGGAGCTGGTCGGTTTAAGATGGTCGGTCCAGAAGGAGCAGAAGTGTTTCTAGTCGGTTTCAGATGGTTGCATCCTGGTCGGTTTCAGATGGTGGCATTCTGGTTGGTTTTACTGGAAGCAAATCATGGTCGCTCTGAAGGAGCTGGTCGGTCAGGTGGAGCAAAATCTGGTCGGTCTTGACGGGGTCGATCCAAAGCTGGTCGGTCCCAAGGAGGTCGAGTCGATCCAAAGCTGCAAGGAGGTCGAGTCGATCCAAAGCTGCATGGAGGCGGGTCGCTCTGGAGAAGCTGGTCGCTCTAGAATCCTGGTCGTTCTGGAATTATGGTTGCTCTGGAATCCGGGTCGCTCTGGAATCCTGGTGGCTCTGGAATCTTGGTCGCTCTGGAGCTGGTCGCTCTAGAGGAGCTGGTCGGTCAGATGGGGTAAATCTTGGTCGTCAGGTGGAAGCATATTCTGGTCGGTCCCAAGGGGGTGGGTCGGTCCAAGGATGTAGGGAGGCGGGTCGGTCCTAGAGTTGGTCGGGTCGGTCCTACCCTGGTTGGTTAAAAATGGAGGGGATTTCAGCAGCGCTTTTTAATGCTGTGGTGAATGGCCTATGTGCTGTCGTTTGCTTTCTCTAGCAAGTTGATATGATGCTATGGATTGTTTTGATCCTTATGATTGATGCTTACTTCGGATCAAAGGTAGTGCTAACTTCGAGGTGGTTCAAGTAGGAAGGCTCGAAGTGGTGAATGTGTTCGTTGATCAAGGTGGATCAACGAATGCAGTGACAACTCTAAAGTGTCTTGAGTTGGGTGATGAGGATTGCTCTATGGTGTTCTGAGCATGACAACTCTAAAGTGTCCTGAGTTGGTGAACAGTCGCGATTGATAGCGATTGGAGATGCGAATGCCGAGAGATTATCGTTATCACGGGTTCTAGCGGGCTCAGAGCAAGGGTTATACGATTTCGTTGTATGGTCGTATACCCTGGGTTTCGTTGTATGGCCTAGAATACATTTCGTTGTATGGTGTATGGAGTTTCGCTAGAACCGGGGTTTCGAGTATGGCCCTTGACGGATGGCAATATGGGCTAGTCATACGATAACGATGGTTTCGAAGCAGGATTGGCAGTGATAGCCAGAGTCGGTCATGGATGATTAGTTGTTCTGTTTGTACTATCTCACATAGATTATCCAAAGTCGAGGGAGACGTTCTTTGAGTGCTTAAGTGATATTGGTCTAGGCCTCTGGCGAGAGTACTTGAGGAATGTTAAACTCGATTAGGGTTGTCTGCGTGAGACTTATCTGGATGTCATGTGTGTTTTCTATGATTGAATGGGTGTTCTGATTTCCATGGATGAATGGTTGAAATGCTTGTCGTAAAGGCTATCACTGTCTGATGTGGGGAAGATAAGGATGAGTTCTTCTCTGGTGTTGTGGGTAGATAAGTTTTTCATTTACCCATTCTCATATACTTTCTTGTTGAAGTTTGTTAGCTGTTTTATTGCTCACTAAGACTATTGTCTGACTCAAGGTTTTATGTCACCTCTTATTACCTTGGGTTGTTCATCCGGTTGTGGATGGGCAGACTAAGTAGCAGGTTACAGGTAATGGAGCTTAGTGATACGAGGAAGCTGAGCGATGACGAGCAGGAGGCTGGCGTACCAGTTTTATTCTATCTAGTATTTCTGTTTCCGCTATTTGAGCTGCTTGAGAGTTGTAGTGAGGCCTTATGTACAAACTTGGATATCAGCTGGATAATCTTTCTGGATGTTGAAAGAGTTTCAAAAGTTTGCTATATGATACCTCATTACTATCACCTGTTGTATATGTTCTATTATATTTTATCCTTGCGCTGTGAGTTCTACGACAGGTTTCGATGTGTTCACTTACTATGATGATCGTCCATAGCAGCCTGGCACGCCTTTCAGCGCATTATTCCTCTTGTTTAGTGCGGGGGTTATGGGCGGTCGTCACACATACGATAAAATTTATATTTTATCTAACTAAAAATAATATTTTTGTATCGTTACTCATATTATAAAAATCATATTTTTATTACCCCTACAATATAAAAATCATATTTTTATTACCTATATAATATAAAAATCATATTTTTATTCATTTAAAAATCAAATCTCTCCTCATTTAAAAATCCAACCTTTCTATGCAACATTATATATAATTTAATTGCTGTTTAATTAGTAAATTAATTAATTACCTTAAGTAAAATAAAATAAAAACTCACCTTAGTCGAAGAGGTGTCCACGGGGTCGGAGGGGGTGTCGAGGGTGGGCCACGCAGGCGGTGGTGGCTCCGCTGGGGAGCACAACGGCTTCGAGAAACTAGGAAAGCTCGCGGTTCGACTCAGGAGAGGGGGGAAGGCGACCTCGCGGCGGAAAGGGGCGTAGGGCCAGGCGGCTTCCGGGTGGCGGTGGTCTCAGGCGGAGGTGGCTCGCCGTGGGGAGGTGGATCGCGGTTATCTGTGATTGAAGAGAACATGGAGGGGCTGAGGTTTAGTTGACCACGGTGAGGATAGGGTAGGATTTGACCAACGATATATATATATATATATATATATATATATATATATATATATATATTAATTTAATTCGTAAAAAGGTGAATTTGCATTCTAACCCCAAATCAAACCCAACGACTATCGTCCCTAGCTAATTACCCCCATTCCGAACACAATGGGATATGTTTCGCAAGCCAATTCGACTGTTACGATCAGTTTCCGCTGAAGATAAAATATAAATCATTATATTGAATTTTAAACGTGCATTTCAATTTACTGGGGTCACGTACATACTCTAAAAATCCTAGAAATTTTTTTTTTAGCTTCGTATTGACGATACCGCCCTAACAGAAATATTTCATCAAATTTGGAGACCGTTTGAAAAATGGCTATTTTCTGGTCGATCGAAATTGATTGAAATTGTTAAAACACGTTTTCCTTTGCCACGCTCACATATTGATTCGAAAAATTATGAATTTTGGAATCAAGCAATAACTTGACATCCCGAATCCAACAAAAGTGGTTTCGTCGAAAATGGAGGTCGTTTGCAAAATGGCTATTTTTAAGGGCCAAAATTCCATAGCGACTGTTCTGAATTTTCAACTGGACATAACTTTTTATTCCCAATATGAAATTTCAATTTTTCGGATTCATTGGAAATATATTTTCAATTAAATTCGAATGTTTTTGGTTTCGTTAAAATCCGATTTATTTTGAATCCTGTACATTCATTTGAAAATCGAATTTTCGAACTACAGTGCCATTTTCAATTCCTTTTATAATTTAAAATAAATATTTATATTCTAACATCGATTCAAATAAATATATACGTTCAAATTCTATTCAAAATAAATTTCTCGTTGCTATTATTTAAAATAAATCATTTTATATATTCAAAATTCATCAAAATTGCCAAAATAAAAAAAATTAATTGGTTCGGATTTTCTGGGTTATTACACTTTGTGTTCCCCAAATTGGGAGTCTTTTGAAGACAGACCCAGAGGAAACCCGTCATTCTAAGATGACTATTCATCTAGGTGGCGATAAGATGTATAGGGATATGAAGAGGGTTTTCTTTTGGGCTGGGATGAAGAAAGATGTGGCAGAGTTTGTTTCTCAATGTTTGATTTGCCAGCAAGTTAAAGCTGAGCAAAAGAAGCCCAGTGGTTTACGTCATCCTTTGGAGGTTTCACAGTGGAAGTGGGAGAGCGTCTCTATGGATTTCATAGATGGTTTGCCTAGATCAAAGAAAGGCAACACCAGTATTTGAGGTTGTAGTAGTCAGACTTACTAAGAGCGCTCATTGCATTCCAGTTAAGAGTAAGAGGATGGCAACAGTTTACGTTCGTGAGATAGTCCGTCTTCATGGAGTACCTTCCAACATCGTAAGTGATCATGACACCATTTTCACTTGTGAATTTTGGAGGAGCTTGCAAGAAGCATTAGGTACACAGTTGTGTTTGAGCACCGCTTAGCACCCTTAGACCGATGGACAGACAAAAAGGGTGAATAAAGTTCTCGAGGATCTTTTAAGACTGTGTATCCTAGACTTCGGAGGAACTTCGGAGGAACTTGGGAAGAGCACCTTCCCTTAGTGGAGTTCGCCTACAACAACAGTTATCAAGCTAGTATTGGCATGACACCCTTTGAAGCATTATACGGACAACCCTGTAGATCACCAACTTGTTAGTGGGAATCTACAGAAAGACTTCCACTTGGAGCGGATATAGTTAGAGAGACGTCCAAAAAGATTGATCTTATCCACAGACGAATGATAGCTCAAGATAGGCAGAAGTCCTACGCAGATAAGAGAAGGACTGAAATTGAGTTTGAGGTGGGAGACATGGTTTTCATTAAGGCGTAACCTTTGAGGAATGTGGTTCGCTTTGGATCTATAGGGAAATTGGCACCAAGATTCGTAGGACCATTTCCCATAATAGAAAGGATTGGCCAAATGGCCTATAGAGTAAAGCTACCATAGAGACTGTCCGGTGTTCATGATGTTTTCCACATTTCTCATTTGCGGAAATGCTTGCATGATACTGCACAAGTAGTTGAGCCGAGTATATTGGAGGAAGTAGAGGTGGAACGGGAGGCGACAGTTAGGTAAGTTCCTACCCGTATTCTCTGATCAGAAGTTAAGAAGCTACGCAATCGACAAGTCAAGTTAACGAAGGTTCAGTGGGGAGATAACCCAGGGGATGCAACTTGGGGGACCAAAGACAAGATTCGTGCTTTGTACCCTTTTCTTTTCGAAGGTATGTTCTTAACTTCCTTTCCAAAGCTTTTATTTATGCTTGTTTCTATCATATTGATTGAATCTTCGACCTTTAGGTAGGAAACCAATGGATGTAAACATGTGCTTGAGACATGTTATGTTTGATGGATATATGTGGATGCAAGTTTTTACTAGTGGTTGCTTGTGGATGCATATACACACACATTAGGCACTAGATTGGCTCAATAACTCTCATACAGCATATGGATGTGTGTGCGCGTTTCTCTTCTTTTTATGGATGGAAATGGATGCAGCATCATATGGATATTTCATTTGGACGGATGATTGTGCACACATATAGAACTTACAAGTTATAATAGGATTATTTGCATACATGTTGGATTCATGGCACTAACATACATTGCATTAAGGAGGTCGACTGAATCAGTAGACCGCCTAATCTTCGCATTAATATTGGGACATATACACACACCTTTGCATATGTTCATATAAGCATTAGAAATCTTTTAAGGACAATGGATGCCTATGATTGGTGGATGAGTAGATGGATGTGGATGTTAGGATATACATTATTCTTAACTTGGAGATTTCAGGGACGAAATCCTTTAATAGGAGAGAATGTAACACCCCGTATTTTAACAACACTAAAAGACAATAAATTAAAGAATAATTAATTTAATATTCAGAATTGAGTGAAACGGACTTTGCCATTGAGTTCGTCTCGGAATTTTGGTCAAAATAGACACTTGGCTTGCATAATACGGACACCGTATGAAGATGTTATTAAGGTTTGGAGTTTGTATACGCATAAGAAGAATATATATGAATAAAATATATCCAGAAAATTCAAAACAGTTCGAAATCGCAGAAAATGGGGGAGTGGGAAAATTCCCGCCCAGGGGTGTCGACCCCGTCAACGGGCTGTCGACCCCTGGATCGACCCCATAAGGGGGGTGTTGACCCCCCTAAGGAAGATCTGGGCAGATTAGGGTTTCCTGATGGCTATATATATGGCCCTATTTCTCTTGTTTCTCCACGTCAAAAATAATGGAGAACTAGATGCTGCCTCTGCCCAGATTAAATCAAAAATAATTAGGGTTTCCTGTAACCGTGCTTAGACATGAGGTTAGATTACACTTGTGATGGAAGTATGCCCGGAACCGACTGGCATATCCAGCGACCACAAGTGGTGAATCTAATGTGAGGGGTCTAAGTGCAAAAACACAAAACATGCTAAGACACGAAGTTAAGTCCGACTTGTGGAAGAAGTCTGCCTGGAACCGACTGGCATATTCAGCATCCACAAGTGGTAGGCTTAACATGGGAGGTCTAGCACATTATAACCATAAATGAATATGGTAATGAGTTGGAATACTTAATCTTGTTGAATCCATAGGGATTGTATGAAAATATAACTTGAGTAGGGGTTAAGTAAACTTGTTAGAAATAGTGGGCGGGATAAGTAAATCTTAGGTGGGTTGGTAATATTTATATATATAGGCCTACAAACTTAGCATATGGGGTTATGAAATCTTTTACTCTGGTATGACATAACCTGTGGATAACCTAGTGGGTATGACATAACCCATTTCAGTCAGTAACCTATATATAGGTATCAAACGAGTACTCCAGACTAGGTCAGAGTCTGGGCACACTTACTGGGCTGATTGTAAGAGATCCAAACGTGGGGGACGGTGTGGACGGCGCATTCCGACGGGGCCATGTGTGTGTATGGGTCCGGCAGAGGAGGTTTAGACACCGTGACACCTTAGATATGGTTGTGCACATCCTGAAAACGAAGGGTTGCCACTTTAGGAAGTGATACATCCTACTGTGGGGCCTGCACAGGGTATCTACGGAGTAGGGGGCCGACCGATTGGGGTAGTAATTAGGGTACATCTAGACTTCGGTTTGTTTAGGAGCCCGTTATTATCCGTAGGTGTAACTCCGGTATATTGGGCTGCCTGTTGATTATATGGGGTTAAAAACTCTCACTAGAAGTATGCTTAAGTATACCATCTTATATTTGTTGGGATCATCCCATTCTGGTTATACTAGTATTGGCATAGAGAAATCATTAGAGAAGCGTAGTATACTCTATCATGTTATCCTGTTTACCTTGTCATACATGCCTTTTATGATGTTATCTCTCTTATCCGCTTTATAGGCCTGTCATGATACTTTTACTTATTTATATGCTAAAAGTAACTAAACACACCAGACTTTATGTTTGACCCATTTTGTTTCCTCTTCTTTCTCTTCAGTTTCCCCCTCCCCCTCCCCCCCTTCCCAGGTTCTCAGGGTGGGAATACTCAAGCTTGATCAGGATTCTGCTCGCATTCTTCTTAGAGCTACTTAGATGTATTGCTCGAGTTCTTATCTCTTCTACTATGGTTATGTTTTTGGGGATTATGCTTCTTTTATTACCGTACTCTGATGTTTTACGTACAAGATGGAAATTTTAAGATGATGTACTGGGTTTATGTATTTTCAGACTTATGATGTTTTCAACCATGATGTTATGTTTCCTGCATTAATAAAATTTTGAATTCTTCTGCTATTTTATATCTGTTTTGTAATGTTTCTATTTTTTTTAATCTATAACGCTTCACGGAACATAATGCATTCTATTAATGAGTGACATTAACGGACGTGGGGTGTCACAAAGATGAAGAACCCAATAGGGTTAATCATCGTGTTGTATGGAGACACGAGAGGAGCACATCCAAATGAATATTCTTCGAGACTAGAGGGAAGCACGTGGCTTCTGTGCGACGTGGTTGGATACTTTATGGTGGTCTTTAGTGTGGTACATGCTCAGGCTGTACTCGCAGGGGTTTGGACTGTGCGGTACCATCCGGTGGGTATACCTTGACGGCAACTGAGGTGTGACAGTCAGAAGACCGTGGAGGATGGCATTGGGTAATTCGGCGGTTTGCCCCAGGAGAGGTTGGTATGGACTAAATTAAGGATAGTAATCGTCAGATACCTGTCATTGGCAGTTAGTGTGATGCTGAAATGCTAGAGCTAAACCTACAAAATTTTGATTTTTCACAATCGAGATGTTGGTTGTGGGACACACCAGATTGGATGTTAGATAGGTTGATAAGGGAATGTCACTTAGCACTTGAAGAATTCTTTCATTAGTCAATAGAGGGGCCAGAGTGGAGCTATAGCCGTTGTGAAAAGACAGACCATATGTGAATATCTATATTGTCGGACTAATGAAAAGGTCCTTTACAGATATTGAAAGCTCCTGTTGAGTTTCGTGCATTGTATGCAACCCTATTACGAAACTCGGTTATAGTAGACAATACGTTCGTGCGAGGGTTTAGATGCACGTACTTGGTGGTGCAATATAGACAGTAGGTAATTACTACTTGTTAAAATATGATTCGATCGAGGAGTTCAGATACGACGATCTGTACGCTTACATGGCATAGCGATGGTAGTTCTATACGATTACGTGGCGTAACGATATAGATTTCCGTACACGATTTGACATAGGATGTATATTGTGTACGCATCGATGGCGTGATGCCGGAGATCGTACGAGGAGGGTACTATGGGGAGTACCTTGAGATGTTGGGTATAGCTACATATACACGATATTAGGTTTAATCTACTAGGGAGTAGATGGGTACGATGTGAGTATCGAGCCTTGAGTGCTGTTAACCTAAATAACATAATAATTGATTAAACATAACTGAATGGTATATGTAGGTTCATTTCAGAAAGTATAATTTTTCCGTTCACCAGAACTTTGTGTTCAGACCCCCCTCCTCATAACATACTCTCGCAGGTTAGGTTTGTGGTAGAGATTTGATAGCATTTGGACACTTGTTAGGCAGTGTTTTTATTTGGGTAAGGCTATATTTGATTATCACATTTTATCCATTCCGTTGTGAGATGTTTTATTGAGCTTTGATATATTTATTGTTGGATCTAGATTAACCCTAGAGGGGTGAATAGGGTTTATTGAATTTAATTCGAGATATTAAAATATCACATAACAAATTGCATCAGATAAAAATGAATGCAGGAAATATATAACATATATTTTACCCAGCTTTGGCAAACCCTGCCTACTGCTGCATTTCTAAGATTTTTACTAGGTATTAAAACATATCCCGCTTACAAACCCTGTAAACTCACAAACCCTGCTCCTGTTCTAATCTTACGCTCAAAACCCTAGACTGATCTATATCCCCTAGATCAGATTTTCCCCTAGCTACAAACCCGTAGCTAGTCAACCTAGTTATTACAGACACTAAAAAACTGCTAGTTAAAACCCTATAACTAGACGATCTAATTTTACAGAAAAACAAGAATAACAATAGATGAATTTATAAGAGTTGAAAAACAAAATACTTAAATAAAATAAAACTAGAAAACCCCTTTTTCACAAATGTATCATAGGCCGGCCCCTTTTAACTCCTTTGCAAACCCTTGTTTTCAAAAAAATGTTGGTCGTTCCTTAAAAAATTAGGGTTTTTCAAAAACACCTAAATCACGATCGATGGCTTCATGGAATTGATTCTCTTTGTCTTCGAATTCTTGTAGCTTTCAGATGCTCTTTGATCTTGAGTGCGGATGAAGCTTCTCAACTTTTTAATCTCCAATCTCTCGGTCGAACAGAAAGTAAGATCTCTGATTATTTTTCTTGATTGAATACTTGTGATGAATTTTTTTTTCGATTGGATGATTTTCCAGTGATGAACTTAGGTGCATAAATAGGATTTGTAAATCCTAAAATCTGTTATTTCTTTTTAAATGGCTTGCTTGACTTTTTTGCGCTCGAGTTATTGCATGATTTTGGCTTGCGTTGCCTTATTTGAATTTGGTCGAGATGGAAAAATTAGAAACAAATATGAATGATATTGTGGCACCATGAAAATTCCTTGCGTGATTTCTAGGACTAGATTCTTGGTAAAATTGAATTCGGCATTGATTGAAAAAGATATTTGCCAACCCTGAAACCAACTGAGAATGTTCTAACTTACTCCATGTATTAATGGAAACAAAAGATGTTTTGCCAAATACTTCTTTGATTTGTTTTCTGAGATTTTCTTGTGGAAATTCAACTAATTCAATTCTAAAAATTATGAACCTGTTTTCATGCCAAAAAAAGATTTTGATTTTCTGGAAATCAATTTGTTGGTCAAAAAATAGTTTGCCAAAAATGCTTGTTCAAATCAGGAAACATAATGAATAATTCTGGCAATTGTTTCCTATCCAAATAATATATGAATTCCCTGAGTTCTGGCACTTTAAAAAATACTCTGGCATGACTTTCTTGGCCTCCTAGAAACATATAAGATGCAGATTTATTCCTTTCCCCAAAAGATGATCCTCGAATTTTCCCATTCCATCTTTGCATTAAGACACACACTGATTTCTAGAATGCAATAATTTTGAGAAAAACAGATTGGGATTTCTTGGCAAAAGTATATCCTTGGCAACTTGACATTTAGCCAAAAATAAATGCTTGTTATTTTTGGTTTTGAAATTTTGGAAACATTTAATAAGCTTTCATGCCACATTTGCTCGAACTGTTTAATGCTTCAATTTTTTTGTTGAATCTAGACTTTGACCACGTTGTATTATTGGCTGAACCTTGAATTTATTGCTTGCTGTTTCATTTCTGAATTTTGTTGATGAGTATGTATTTTCACTTGCTTGTATACTGGGTTCGGCATTTATACCTGGTTTCATGTATAAGCCTTACTATTCTCCACTTTGTCACATCCTAGCTGAAACACTGGCTCGACCACACATGTTCACTTGCACTGTTTGATTTGAGTGCAATAGGCTTGACTTTCTTCTAGCTACATTTGAACAAGTGCTTGTAGTTCCTTGACTTGTGTTCATCTGGATTGATTTATAATAGTTGTGCCTTCATGTAAACTGTGGTGTTTGTTTAGCCACACTGATCATTTGCTTTGTCCATACTCTACATTTGTGTGAGCTCCATTTTGGTTTGCATGCTCCTGCCATGTTTTTGGTTTGTTTGTATCCATTCTTGTGACTGAACTACTTTGACTTGAAATTTAAAGCTGGCTTGACCATGTGTTTGAGCATATATGAATCTGAGTTGTTTTGGTCCATGCTCGTCGAACCTAAAATTTAGTTGTATACTCGTACCCTTGGACCGGATTGATCATGTGTATATGTATATATATACACACACATGGTGTATATATATATATATGTATACATATGTGCGTGCTATCACTTCATCGTTCCTCTTGTGTTGTTCATGGATACTTGTAGCATGAAAATGTTGTCAAACTTTACCTGACACGTCATATTCAATATATTTGTCCTTTCTGACCATGTTGCCCTTGCACAGAAAATATGTGTATATACATACACATGTATGTGTATACATGTATTGTGCAGTGCACGTGCAGTATATATGTGAGCACTAGAAATATTGTCTACCTTGTGGTATTTACAGTGTATCACTATGAATATCACAAGTTGTCCAGACACAGATGGATGTCCATAAAAAATATCAGGTCAAGTCATTAAAAATGATGAGAAACACCAAAATTCTGAGGCAAATAAATTTTTAAAATAAAAATTAAATCTGCTAGAATTTAAAATATTTTTGTTCCAGTTTGCTGTGTGTTTCTTTTGTGACAGGTAAAAAGAAGTCTGGACTAACTGTGTAGCTGGCAGAGGACTAAAGACAAGTCCGTGTCAGAGTATGTGAGAGAGAGAGTGATTGTACAATTGAAAATGTTAATGTATGAATAAACTGAGTGAAATATAACTGAGTGTACTATAGTGAGGAGCATTGTATACAAATGAAGTTAAATATGAAATGTAATGTATTGTATTACAGTGAGATGTATAAATAGTGGAGTTATAAATTTGTACTGTTGAGATGTTGAAATAAAATATTATATTTAAATAAAACACTGTTTGAATATTTAAATTCTTGTGTAGCAGTATTCTATTTAAGTATAACTACTATATTCTGTCTGTGATGTAGTATAACAGTACTATTACAGATACATTTATAATAATAAATATATGTTTGTTATCATCAAACAAAAATCATAGAATTGTTACATATAACAATCTCCCCATTTTGATGATTACAAACATAAAATAAGATTTTGAATATAATATCATAATAAATGTGTTTGACTGTGAATTATTTTACTCCCCCTATTTGAATGCTCCTCATACAAGAAAACTTCCCCTAAATATGTGCATGAGTGAAAAACAATAATTGAAACTTCAATATTAAAATATTCAAAAATATGAAAACAATAATTGAAACTTCAATATTAAAATATTCAAAGAATATCCACTCATCAATCAAAATCTTAACCCATTCTCCCACTTTTGTTATCATCAAAAGGATATAGAAATTGAAAAGTGATGAAATAATTGACTAAAAATATAATATTAGATTAAGAGGAAGAATGTTCACCATAAATCTCAATCAGTCAAACAAAAATCATAGTATTCTAAGAACTAATGGCAAATTTCACAATTTAGAATGACAGATTTATGATGAAATTTATAAAATGGAGAGGGTTTGAAAAACATGATTCCAATTATTTTCAAAAGAGTTTTTAAAGATGAATCACAAAACAATGATGGATGCAGACAACGATTATAAATTCAATTTAAGTGACGCAATCAAATAATCTCAAATCCCAATTGTTACCAATCAACAAATCATAATATATCATAAGATATTAATACATTTCAGAAATTACAAAATGGATTGATAGGCTAGTATTTACACACCAAGGAGGATTTCATATAAAAATTTATTTATCTAATTTCCTTTTCTTTTTATTTTTATTTAAGAGCACACTGACCATGCATAACCAGATCTTGGATTATTAAATGAGGCCAGTTGAAGCTTAAAAATAAGTAATCTCATAACCATGCATAACTAGAGTTTGAGTTTTTAAATTAGGTTGGAGAATAACTTATGAATATTATATTTTCATTGTTTTCTGTTTTCCAAAGAAAAACTCCTCAGTATATAAAATCAATATGGATGATAGAAATGTGATAGATACAGAAATGGTTTGTGAATTTTTTTTCTAAATTAATCACATTATGAAATATGCTCAACTGTACCAGGATTCTTGAAAATTTCAGTTATCACTAATTCTAAAAAAATAATATAGTCACAATTCCATCACAAATGTTTCCACTGTTTATTCAAGATTATTTTAAAAAAAATATTAAACTCCCCACATTAATATAAAATCATGATGGATGGCAGAATAATGGAAGATAAAGGAGATGTTCGTGAAATAACCCCCAATTCAAACATATTATAACAACTGTTCAATCATCATGAAAATTTGAATAAAATCTCCTTTTGTTGTAAAATATACTATAGTCACAACTCATCACAATTTTAATATACTGATAATAATTTTGATGAGTTCTAAATACAGTTCTTTTTGGTTATTGATTTCAATTTCTGAATAAATAATCAATAAATGATTTTAAAATTGAAAAATTAATTACAAGAGGGAATCACAAAGATTTATACAACACAAGAGGGATTTAAAGAGATCTATACAAGATGGAAAAATATGAAGAATCAAACAGATGAGTGAGAAAAATATAATACACTTCTGACACTTGTTGTCTCTATTAGCGAAAATTTTAATATGACACTGGTGGCTAACAAGGTCATCTCAGACAATGGTATCAAATAACAAGGCCCAATCAAATAATTCAATTCCATTTTTTAGAGTAGCAAGACAAGTTCAGAAGAAGTTCACAAGAAACTTTTCATAGACTTTACAACAAGTTCAAGAAGACCAATCATGATCCAAAATTTAAAGAGACGTTTTACTTTAAATCACCTAAAGGGAAGCAAAAACTTCAAAATTCAATGAATCGATCACACAAGAATTTTAATTTCTAATCCAAGAATTGTGTGAGATTCAAGATATTAAACATATTCAAAGGATTTCAAACAAAGCAATGATCATGATTTCAGAATGGATTTCAGGATGTAGCACAAGAATCTATGCTAAAAATATTTTCAATTCAAAGTAGTTTAAGTCAATCAGAAAATTTTTGAACCTTTTATCGGAGCAGCAGATGATACCAAAAACAAGCAATTATCAAAAGATATTTTCAAAAAGAATCCTTTTATCAGAGCAGCACAACAAACATTTTCAAAGTAGACTTGTTAAGAGAATATTCACAAATATTTTTGACAGTCACAAAATATGATTCATGACCCAAGATTAAAAATACAGTTTATTTTAAAGCATTTGAAGAAATATGAAAGTCTCAAGATTCAATGAATCAATCACACCAGATTATAAGTTTCAAATCCAAGATATGTGCGAGATTCACGAATTAATAATTTCAAATGATTTCAAACAAAAAAAATATTCAAATCAAATGGTCGTGAAATAAGAATGAGATTCAGGATCAAAAATTCAAAGAAATTTTCACAAATATTTCTGTCAAGCACAAGAGAAACTTTCAAAATATCTACAACAAGTACGAGAGATAATTCATGATCCAAAATTAAAATGGTTAATTTGAAATCACTTAGATAAATCTGAATTTTGAGATATAACGAATCAACCACACAAGATTATTAATTTCAAACCTAAGAGGTGTGTGAGATTCAAAATATCAAAAATTTCAAATAATTTCAAACCATCAAATATCCAACCAAAAATGAACATGAATAAAAAAAATTGTTGGTTCCGATACAATCGAGCCAAAAGTTTTTCAAATCATAAATATCCAAGCCAATTGTGGTAACCCAGAAATATTTCACCAATTAGATAATGATGATTTCTATGTATGAACATGTGTAAAGCATATATGAGAGTGCATGTGTACATTTATATGTAGTGCAGGGTGCACAAGAATATTTTGTACACATGGGAAATAAGGTGATACACTTACTGATTTTATTTTTATTATTTCATTCTTATAACATTTAAGAAAAGTGTATGTATAAATTTAATTAGCTTATGAGGTCTGCATAGGCATGTAGATGAACCCTTATCCCTCAATTAGAAAATGCAGGATAAAATTAAGAAACCCTCACATATATGGGCCATCAAAAATGGATAAGTACACATTTACAATTCATGATTAAATAGAGCATGCGGGAAGCATGGCAGTGGGGGTAAGAATGGGAATTTAAAATACCTGCTTTAGCTAAAAGTAAATGACATGGTATAGTAGGGTATAGGGTATTTCTCTTAATATATAAAAAGAAGAATAGATAGAGTTATGAGTGTTTTTGCATGATTAGCAAATGAATTTCCTCAAATGGGTAAATATGACATTAGGAAACCTAGAAATCCTTGTTTACTCAATATAAAAACACTAGGCTTATGAGCTATATTATTTTTTGTAATGTCCCGTATTTTTGGTAGCAAAATATTTAATTTAATTTATTATTTTAAATATTGATTTGGGATTTTTAAATGGATTTTAAACATTTAATTCGTTATTAAATCGCAGTTTGAACGTTAAATTTATATTTAATTTAAATCGATCTCGAAATAGCGCGGTAGTTCATAATATTGAGTTTTGAACTTCAATTGAATATACAAGATCTGAGATAAGTCAGAATTCCGTGAAACAAGAAACGTTGGAATCTTGTTGATTATAATTTTCATATGAAAGAGAAAAATTCAGATTTCGTGTTATGGATTGATAGTTATGTCCAAATCAAATTTTAAAATAGTCACTATGGAAATCATTATTTAATTATAACGTTTATTTAATATATTTAAAGGGGTTTAAATATAATTTGGACATCGTTTAACTCGAAATTGATATTATTGAGTTTCATAAATTATATTTGAAGCTATATGATATATCCAGTTGGTATTTACGATAATAATAATTTATTATTATTTTATTTGATTATTCTAAAATTTAATAATATTTTATTAATATTATCATAGGCCTTTAAAATAGCGATTTTGCAAACGGGCTCAGTTTTCGATGAAATTAGTTCCATTGGAACCGTAATGTTAAATTATTGTACGGTATTAAAATTCGTGGCAAACCTATGTCTGATGTGACCACGACAGCCGTAAACGCTCAGTCATTCTATATAGCGCAATTAAATTAATTTAATTTAATAAAGAGACATTTGAGTGTAAGTTCAGCAGATGATCGAATTAAACTACGAAATTAGTTCCATTGAATTCGTAATGACGTTTAGAGCCAGGATATATATATATAGTTTGTTATTTTTGAAGATCGTGAAATTTGGGGTCCAAATAGCAATGTGGTGCGTGTAAAAATAGTGTACTAGGAAACAGTCTCGGAATGCGATAAAACTGGTGTCGTTGGATTCATATTAATTAATTATTATAAGAAAAACAAATTTCGTGTTAAACGGGTGTCGTATGTGACTTCGGAGGCAAAAATGCCATTGTTTCTATTTAATTGTTTATACAATTTAGACCGGGGTAACTTTAAACGAATAGACAACTGGCCAAACAAACTCCAAATTTAACGGAACATGATTCATTGGATCCGTAGGAAAAGGTCTAGTAGAAGTTCAAGGTTTCAAATTTTTTGGATTTTTTTTAATTATAAGAATTTTGAATGCTTAATTTTTCATCGATAATTAAAAAGGGCTTTTCACAAACGACATCGAAATTCAACGAACCCTGTCCAATTGGGTCCGGAATATTTTTTTAACCTAGGATTAGGTGTTTCATCCCGGATCTGAAATCACTTGAGGTATTAATTTTATGAAAAGCTGAGCGTAAGTTACCTTATAATAAAATAATATTATTTTATTACCAGTTCATATATAAATACATCCGTAGAGGGTCAAAACCCTATTACTTTCCAATACGCAGTCAACAGTTTAGTAGCCGCCATATCTGAAAATGGACGAACAACAATACACTGTCTGCTTCCCCTAATAACTCAACATCCGTTCAACATCTATACTAATTTCCAACATGAATCTTCTTCGTCTCGACAAGTACTTCCCTATCAACGGTGGTGATGGTTCGTGAAGCTTTGAGGTGGCGGGTATATGGCCTGAAAGGCACTGACATTGGAATTCAACTAGCGGCAGCATGAAGCTTCGACTGACACAGGGGTTGGCGCGGTTGTAGGCGAGGCCGATGGGCTTCGAACGTCGGCGTTAGATCGTCGGCCAGGGCGGCAGAGTAGGCGCGGCATCATCGATAGGAGGCAGTATGTAGTTGGGGGTTTGCAAAATAGAACGAGGCACTAAAGGTCCGTGAAGAAGAAAACAAGACCTGGGAGCAGATAAAAGTTCGGCCGATATTCTATAATAACGTAATTAATTTGATTTAGGTAATTAAGGAATTTAAATTATTAAAGATAAATTATGTGATTAATGTTAATCATTTCTTACAGCATTGAAGTAAGGGCGTATTGAAGCAGCGAGATGATGTCGTTTGGAACCAAGAAGAACCGTTACCCTAAATTTCATTTATTCACAAAGTAAATAAATTATTAATGATATTAATTAAAGGATTAATTGGTAAATAAAGATCCTATACTTATATTATTTTTGTATTGTGTGTGGTACAGGGTTCGAACTCGAGCCATATACGTGAGCTTAAGGACCCAAAAACGAATGGGAATAAACAGTTTGGACGACCTACAAATCACTTCGCATGAATAAATCGGTTTGAGTTACTGTTAATAAATATACTTAGTGTTATAAATTTATACTTAAGAAAGTTAATTATCATTTATATTTAGGCGTTGGACGACATAGAAAAAGGGAGTTGGCTGTTTACTATGAATACAAGTAACAGGACATAACGTGAATAGTGAACAACAAGTAGGAAGAAGGATCGGGCCAGATCTGTTGAACTGAAAGTAATTAACATGATTACTAACGATTAAATTAAAGGATAATTATTTTAATGAAATTGGTGTGATCTTGTAATATTTATAATTCGTACATACATCGATAGAATGGATACAAATAAGAAGTGATGACACCGTATACATGAGATCTACATTTTGGAACTGACTTGGATAGAGCTAGAGATAGCTGGGATTTTAATTAAATTAAACACGGGTTTAATTTAATTAAACGATTCGCTTAAGAGACAAAATGAAATCAAGGTGAGTTAAACTCACTCAGTTACCCACTTATATTTTATATAAGTCGGGTTTTTATTTTGTTTGCTATGGTTGCTAATGGTTGACTGTTTATGAAATATATATTCATATATTGGCTGAACCGGTAAAATTAAACGTTGTTTAATTTCGGTGAAATACCAAATCATTATTTTAACGATTGGTCCCAATTAAGGTAACTTACCTTATTGGTTACGCTTATAAATAAACGTGTTTAATTTAATGAATTGTTTGAATTATTATGGTTGTGTGAAATAAGTTGGTTGATATTATCGTTATTGACTGTTATGAAATCCATGGTTAATTTGAATTGAATAATTATATTTGAGGTAACTTATTAGAATGCAGAGAAGTACATGTTAGAGGGATCCAACGGGATTCCTTAAATTTATTTAGATGTTATTTATTTTCATATTACCAGTATATGAATTGTTTTGATTGAATTGGATGTTGACTGTTAACCTGGAAATTCAACATTTGTTGTGTTTAAACCAATGGGTATAATTGGTTGAGTAATTGGCAGTATATGACCTATAAATCAATCGTTTTCTAAATATTGATTTACCGTCAGGTAAATCGGTAGAAATGAAGTTATCAAATTTATTTTATAGCTAAAATTATATTTGTAAATCTATTATTTGAATAAGAAGTTTATTAAAAGGAGATAATTATTTATTATTCACATTTTTAAGTAATTATTAACTAATTTTATAAACCAAAATCTTATGTTAATAAGGATTACAAGCAGACGAGCAGAAGTTAACCAAGCAGTTAAGAATTGAATATTTGTTTTTAAATAAATAATAATTAAATGGAATTATTTAAATTAATTATATTATTAGTTTAAAGTGAGAACAAATTAGAATCGGTTAACGAGACAACCGTGTTTTGAGTTGGCTAAGTCAACTGTTTTAAATGGATTGATTATTAAATTAATTTATTTGGAATTAATTTAATAAAATAGTTTAACGAATATTTTGTTAAATTTTAATAAGATTTTAAAAAAGAATTTAAATATTTATTGTAGTTAATAAGGAAATTAACTACTTCCACAGTAGTTAAGGATTGAAGTAAATTATTATTTTAATTAATAATAATTTAATTGATTACTTTTAATTTGAAATTCATTTAAAAAGTAATCAAAGTTGAAATGGAATCGAATTAAATGTGAAAGGAGTTTATGAACGGTTTTTATATTAAAACCGAGTTTTTATAACAAAGTTGTAAAACGTATTTTGAGTGAATCTGATAGCTTAAATCAAATATTTACTGAATATTTGAAATTAAAAAAAGAGAATTTAGAAATTGGGAAATGGTATGAAATAACGAAGTGAGATTTATTCCGAGGTTCAGAATGTGATATTCTGAAGTTCGGAATGTTAAGCGAAGTCGAGAGTATATGCTAAGTAAACGGTTTTGGAAATGGCAATGAATATAAGTTGTCGTGAAAGATTTACAAATGGAATTTGTAAATGAAAGTTAAAAGTTTAGGAATATAATTCAAATATTAGTTGTCGATAATATTTTACAAATGGAATTTGTAAATGAAAGTTAAAAATTTGGGAATATAATCCAAATATTAGTTGTCGATAATAGTTTGCAAATGGAATTTGGAAATGAAGTAAAAGTTTTGAGAAATGAATTTGTAACAATTGTTACGAATAATAAATTGAACTATTTGATTTATAACTATAGATCCTTAAAAAGATCACTATGGGATGTTCAGCAACGCATAAGTTGTCGTAATGATTTGAAAAGGGTATAAATAAGGAAATAAAAAGTTTTGAAATGAGATTTGTAACGTTCGTTACAGATGATAAGTTAAATTGTTTTGATGAAAATGAATATAAGGATTCGTGCGAGATGTCAATATAGGAATTGTAAAAGATAGAAATGTAAGATTTATAAAGATATTTATATAAGATTTGTAAAGATATTTATAGTAAATTGTTAAAGACAGTTATATATGATTTTAAAACCAATATAGTATTATTGTTACAAACAAGTTAAAGAATGTTTAAAACCAATATAGTATTATTGTTACAAACAAGTTAAAGACAGTTATATATGGTTTATCGTTAGTGATTCTGTCGTGAGTGAAATCTTCAGATTGCAAGGACTACTCGCTATTGATCCTTGGGGTGATACCTATATAGGATGTGGTAGGAGGTTGCCTTCGGTTCATCTTGTTCCTGGATGACTTGTATGGACGGATGTCTGACAGAATATTTCCAATGGAATCACATACGTTGATTTCTTCAAACGTACACTGTTGTGGTGGAGAAGGGCCCATCTCTAGCTTAACAACTAGTGTATTTTTGTGAATGTCAATTAGTGGTTTTCTAACGGATCCGACAATGTGACATTCAAAGTGGATGGAGACGTGCTGTTCTGAAGGTTAAGTTAAACGTCTAGCCTCATCAACCGGGAAATGGTTAAAATCGGGTAGATCGCATGGCTATGTGGGTTGCACCCATCAAAAGGGTACATCATTACCTGATCTTGAGAAATCAAATGCCTTTGGTTGTCCCATTTTATTTGTATACATGCTATCGGTTCGGTTGGCTGGCCCCCAACCGTGGTGATGATATATTCAGTACTCTCAAGCGAAGTGAGGGTCGGTCATGTTTAGCCTGGGTTGCAAGATGTTCTTGTTGAACCCCAATGTATTCATCTACGGAGGTACAATGTCGGAAAGGTGGTTGCCCATACCTTGCCATGGAAATCCATTCTCCAATAAGAGCCCGTGGTTTTGATTGTGTACTATATATGTAGAGCGTGAGATGCAAGCGTTCTGCTAGATTGATATTTATTTGTATTTAGACACTATTATAATATCAGAGAAGATATTGATTTCAAAAATGTTTTGGGTTATCGTAAGGTAAAAACCGTCCGTATTTATATGTGGATTTGGTCTTACGATTGTCATTTTCTTTCAAAAAGATTTTGACTTTAAAATCAACTTGTGTGATACCTTTAAACTTAGTGTGTTTTCCTCACTCTGGTTCACCAGACTGACCCGTCGTTTGTAATGCTCAGATTAGACCGGATCGTATAGGTTCAGGATATCGGATGCTACGAAGTCCAGAGACGAACTGGAGATGTTCAGACGAATGATATATGGTTGTTATTCCGCTGTGTGTTGTATATGAGGACAGATTAATATAACTGTCCAGATGTGTTGATGTACTCTGATGATTTTAAGTTTTTATTTAAAGCTCTCTATAAAGATTTATTCCTATATTATATTTTGTTCCGCTGCGATGTGAGACTCTGTATTGTGTTGGTTCTCCTTCTTCTTTTCTAATATTTCTTTCTTTATTATCTCACCCCCTGACTTCTTTCTAATAACGTTCATGTGTTTTTGACGCTTGAATGTTCGACATGGTGTTTTTATGTCGATTTTCGGGGTCGAAAATTCGTGGTCGTTACAGTGGTATCAAAGCTATTGGTTTAGTGATTACCTTGGCTTTGTGGTATAACTCTATAGAGATAGGTTTAGTAATACCTTAAATCGAGTTGAGTGTATATATGGGAGCGTATTTGTATATTTTATTTATTTATAAATGTTTTGTATCATGTTGTTGGATCAGTTCAAGTGTTGAGCAGCATTGAACTGTCAATGAACACAATACTATTTTGTAAAGAGGGTAAATGAAATAATTTTTCCCAAATTATATTTTTGTATGGAAAAGAAATAATTTTATCCAATTATTGAGATATTGTGTGTTGACTGGTTTGAATGGAATTCAAATTGAATTAAAAATTTTAATTGAAACTTAACTTGGTTAAGTGAAATTAATTTAATAATGGTTTCGAAACTAAACGAGATTAATTTAGAATTTGAAAATTTAATGAATAATAATTAAATAGAATTAAAACGGATATTAACCGATTGACGTTCAAATGTGTTAAACCAAAATAAATCGTAATATTGAATGTAAATTCAATTGATTTGGTTATGTATTGGTTGTTGATTGTGAATTGTTTGTTATTGGATAGTAGATTGTTTGAATACAAATAAGCAACAATTTAATGGGGCTGAATGAATTATAACTAAGATATGAATTCCAGTATAATTAAATTGGAATGGAACCACATATGGATTGAAAGTGATGATTTAACCCTGTACGTGCTAATGAATTGATACTTATGTTTGATTTTTGGGAATTGGTGCAATTACTTATGGATTAATGAAATACTATTTGAAATCTCATATATTTATTACTTACATGTTGAATTGAGTTAAGTACAGGGGGTTTCCTCCCAAGAATACCAGTGCATAAAACAACAGCGCAATGCTAAATAAAGAAAAATGAAGCTATTATAAGACCCAGGTCCTATCACACAATGCAACGCAAGCCGGGAGATAGGGTTTTTACCTTATAATAGCCAAAGAATGCTTGATACGTTTAAAACAGATTATTTTGATAGTACTATAAGTGTATAGTGTCAAAACAATTTCAATCATAAATATCAATCATAGGCGGCATGAGCGTCCCATGCCACTATGTCGCCATATATAGGTTTACAATCAAAACCGCACAGTCACGTATCGGAAGTTGGATTTCCGTCTGTGAACCAAGGCAAAATATAGTCCTTACCGATTCAAGACAATCTAGCCCATGTCTTAGGTCATAGCTCGAGTGACCTTTGGATCGTCCGGGCCGGTCCACCGATGTGGATTATAATTCCTGAACACTGCATTTCCCCGCCCTATGGGGCGTAAATGAGCCAACGAATGACTCCATCGGACCCGGATCGTCCGATCTAACCGAGGTGCCTCGCAATAGCAACAACCACACAAGTCAAACTCGTCAGGGCGTGTAAAACTACTGATGCCACTTCTAGCTAGAAGGAAATGCATGCCCTCCCTGAGGTCCTCTCTCGTTTCTGGTTCACAACCGGGGTGTGAGGCTCGCGAATCAACGTTACACAAAGCTATGCCACACAGGCTGTGCTTTGATCATTACCACAAGACTTTGCTTTTCAACAGAAGCCTTGATCATTTGCATCTCAGCATGCCACACAGGCAATTCACGCTATGCAACCGATATCAATCACACAGAATGAAATCCGATGTCAGACACATAGTCCATTTACACGTCCGTTCTGGGTCTGAACGAAGCCGGAGGCACCTAGTACTACGCATATCCATCGATCTCCAAGTACGTCTGGACGACCACCAACTGATTCCCTCCTCTTGGGTGTACGGCCCAATCAAGATCATCAGTAATTATCCAAACAACGTGAAGACCTCCGGTATTCAACCACCGTTTTCATCTTCGACTAATCGTCGTATCAGTTATTCAGAATGGGATAAATCCGGTCTTTCCGAATAACTCACGTATATAATAAAAAAGTGTTACACAAACACATCATACGCCTCATTCCAATTCATCAGTCACTAACCGTAAATTAACAAGAGAATAATTCCACAAATATTAACCCTGAAGGCCGAAACCAACATCAGATCAATATCCAGAAAACCATTCTGCTTAGCTAACCGACAGTTAGTTTCTAAATTTCACATTCTTAGGGAAAGGTTCCCATTAATTTTATCAAAGATAAATTCTTTAAATTTATTCTTTAATCTTCTTTGAATATCAATTCAAACTAGTCGGGATTAACGAACCTTACCGAAGTAATCGTTTGTTTTAATTTCCCAATCCCAACCTATTCATCCCATGAAGTAAAACTGGTCTTACTTCATATCTAACACCACGGTGTTATCGGTAAATTCAATTACCATTTCACGTTTAAATCTAATTAAAGATTTGACTATCGCCTGGAGAAAAACTGGCGATACTCCATTCTCGATCTTTTCAATCTAATTAAAGATTCATTAAAACTCCACTTAGTTTTAATCTTTAACTGGGTTAAAGAATCAGTGTCATTTAAAACACGGTTCACGATAAACCCAAAATCACATCACATTTCAATCAGTCCCTAACCGTAAATTAGCAAATGAGCAATTCCCTAAGTATTAACCTCGAAGGCCGAAACCAACATCAGATCAATACCCCAGAAACTATTCAACTTAACTAATCTCCAGTTAGTTTCTGATTTTTTTAACTCCTTTGGGTCTAAGAACAGTATTGTTGAAGATACCGTTCACGACAACCCAAAATCACATTCCATTAATTATCGGGTTAAAGAACAAGTGTTATTTAAAACACTGTTCACGATAAACCCAAAAATCAATACCAATTCAATTCCAATTAAATATTATTTAATTGGTATACTTCATTAAATCTAAACAAAAAGATTTAATCTTTTTCTCAACTGGGCTTAAGAACAGTGTTAATGAAGACACCATTCACGACAAACCCAAATCACATTTGATATTAAATACAAGGCTCTGAATAGAAAATATACCGGCTTATATTCAATATCAAATTCTACAACCAACTAATATCGTATTGGAAATAACGATATTAATATATCTTTCAAATTCCCATAACAATGTCTGTATCATCACGAAATCTAACATCGAACTGTTCCGAAGACAATTTCGATTCAAATCCATTCCAATTCAATTATTGGAAATTCTGGTTATTTTCAAAACCATCTCAAATCCAATTTATATATCTAAAAGTAAATAGAATTATAATTCTAGTTCAAAACTAGTTCATTTCGATAAAAATCTATTTTTACCTTTTCAAATATGGAGTTTTTCATCCCAATCCTTCACAAATCATTTCTTATGATTTTACACAAATTATTGATATTTTTAATAATTTTATCAAGGCCAGTACAGTCGATTTCCATCAACGGCCATCGAACTGCACTTACAACGACCTTTTTCAAATTTGATTTGGACATAATTCCAAATCCAACCGTTAGATTTCAAATTTATAATGTTCGTTAGAAAGCTCTTTTCGATACGAACCCAACGGTTCCAGTTTTAGGAGAACCCGACGGTCGGATCTCCCGCAATATCCATTCGAAGTCAATGGTCGAAATTCACGAACTACCGCGGCGCGACGCGTTCTATTCAGGCCATTATATATATATAATATATATATATATATATATTATATTTCGTCGATCTCCTTTTAAAACGTATTTTATAAATCGTTTTAAATTCGTTTTCAAAACGATTTCAACTTCACATTCAAATTCAAATCAAAATTGAATCTTTCTTTATAAATTCGTTTTAAGTTCATTTCAAATTGATTTCAATTCATATCGATTTTCAGTTCAATTTCAATATGTTTTAAATTCAATTCAAAACGATTTCAATTCTATTTCCGTCTTATTCGAATTCAGTTCTATTCAATTTCAATTCGAATTCCTTTCTATTCAATTTCAATTCGAATTCAATTCTATTCAATTTCAATTCGAATTCAATTCTATTCAATTTCAATTCGAATTCAATTCTATTCAATTTATCAGATTTTGAAATCACTTTCGATATTCATTGAAAAATGAATAAAATCGATATAAATATCGTTCGCATCAAAATGTCGTCAATCTAATCAACACGGCTTCATATATTTCTATTTTCAAAATTCTATTTCAAATAATTCTTTTTCAAATATTTCTATTTCAAATATTTCTTTTCAAATATTTCTTTTCAAATATTTCTTTTTCCAAACTGGAATAAGGCCCAATCAATTACCATATAATGTTGATTACATGGGTTTTCTACAACACATGTATATATCAACAATGACAAATAATCAACCATCATCCAAAGTGCATTCTACACTGTATAAGCATCAAATATAAATAATTAACGCTTATAAAAGTTTGTCAATCAATCGATCGACATACAACTAATTATTGGGATTAGTGTACATCCCAATACCCGTGTGGGGTTTCAAACAATCAAACACAGATTTTATTTGTCCAGTTGGGTGATGTGTAAAATTTATCGTCCCAATCAATATCAGTCAAATGTGTGTATATAAACAAATCGTCCGATTTGTTTATATTTATTTATTCACATTCATGTCAAAATTTATATTTTCAACTATAAAATATTTTTAACTACATAAATATTTTATTTCATTTCACATCACATCACACAATCAACTACACATCAAAATCAACCAAACAAGCATACAAGCCGTCCATGGTCTGTGGACGACGGGTGTCGGGTGCTACTAAACACCGTCTGCATCCTAGTATATATTATTAACTAGAAAAAGAAATTTTAAGGGTGAGAAAATCTCACAGAGAGTTCCACTCCGCCGTGCTTTACTGTTGAACTGCCGAACTGTCTGGATCTACTTGCAATTCCCATGCAGTTCTTTTCACGCTGTTCACATAAAAATTATATTTTAATTGCTTCATTCAATAAATAAAAAACATATTTTTATATTCTTTATTATATAAAAATCATATTTTTATAATATCGCTTCATGTATAAAATTATATTTTTATAATTAAAAATTATATCTTGATTAGATAACTATCTCGTTTTTACTTAGTTAAAATATATCTTTCCTATGTTCAAAAATCATACCTTTCTACTCATAAAGATATAACCTTTCTTCGATTAAAAGTATATTCTATCCACCATTCAAAAATCAAATCTTTTCTTAAGTAAAAATCTTATCTTTCTAGCGATTAAAAATCTCGCCTTTAACTCTTTAAACATTCGATCTTTACTATATTTAAAATCTTGTCTTTACATATTTATAAAAATCGTATTTTTATATTAAATAAAAATCAAGCATTTCTTTAAAATCAAAATCGGATAAAAAAACAATACTTTAATATAAAGGAAAGAAAGAATACTCACCTCATTCAGAGAGGGGCTAGCGTCGGAGGCAGTTCGTCGATGGCAGAGGAGGGCTCGCGCGTTAATGCGCTGGGGGAGCATCGGCTGTCTCGAACTAGGGTTCGATGCTTTGGGTCTTCGCATCAGGAAGAGCGTTGGGTTTTGTTGAGCTGATGGAGGAGGAAGAGGGGATCGAAGAGGAGGGGTAGGGCGCTGGGGGGATCGCCGTCGACGGCGCGTCAGGTGGGGGGAAGGGTTCGGTGGATGTAGGCAGCGCGTTGAACGAGAGGCGCCTCTCTTTTTTTCTTTGACCTAATTGATTCTAACGGGGAGAGATAAAGGAGTGGGGGGAGGGTGTTTTATTATTAATATAATTTATTATTTTATTATTTTTCTTCTATAAATAGGTAGGGTCTTTATTCGAACTCGAAATCGAACCTGCCGACTGTCGTCCCTAGCGCTTTACCCCAATTCCGAACACAATGGGATATGTTTTGTAGGCCAATTCGATCATTTCGATCTGTTTTCGTCAAAATCAACATATAACTCTATATATTGAATTTGAACGCGCATTTCGATTCGCTGGGGTCACATACTAACCCGAAAAATTCCAGAAAAATATTTTCTAGCTTCGTATTGACGATACGGTCCTAACAAAACTAGTTTCGTCAAATTCTTAGACCGTTTGAAAAATGGCCATTTTTCAGTCGATTAAAATCAACTGAAACTGGTCAAACGCGTTTTCCTTCGCCACGCTCACATATTGATTCGAAAAATTATGAAAATTGGAATCTATTAATAACTTGACATCACGGATCCAACAAAAGTGGTTTCGTCGAAATCCGAGGTCGTTTGCAAAATTTCCATTTTTAAGGGCCAGAATTCCATAGCGACTATTCTGAATTTTCATTTGGACATAATTTTTGATTCCCGCTATGAAATTTTGATTTTTCGGATTCGTTGGAAAGATATTCTCAAATAGATTCTATTATTTTTTGTTTCGCTAAATTCCGGTTTATTTTGAACCCTGTACATTCATTTGAAGTTTGAAATCGAATTATCGAACTACCGCGCCATTTTCAATTCCTTGTATATATAAATAATTATTTATATTCTAACATCGAGCTATATAAATAGATACGTTCGAATTCTATTCAAAATAAATTTTCTCGTCGATATTATTTAAAATAATTCATTTTAAATATTCAAAATTCTCCAAAATTGCCAAAATAAAATTTTTAAATTGGCCCAGATTTCCGGGTCGTTACAATCTCCCCCACTTAAAACTTTTCGTCCTCGAAAAGGAACGAAGCCGAAAGTTGTTTTAAAAAACCAACTCAACTTTCATTATTTTCGCTACGGCTTAAGTTCTTCAACTTTTCAGTTTCTAAGAACCTTTCAATTTTTTCAAAAATTTGGCTAACACCCTAAATTTTCGAAAAATTTCGCCATAACCTCCCCTGCACCGGGGACTTCGGGATATTTCGTATAGCCTCCCATGGCCTTCTTCAATCCAAAAGAAAAAGAAAAAGCCAAGCGGCTAGCCAATCGGCTCACAAAATCATCATCACCCAAACAAAACAGTAAATTATGATAAACATGTACCTATTTGTCGGGCAAACAATTTTATTCCTCTTCTCTAGCCTCCTTGCTATGACTTGTTCAATGTAAGTACATGTATATGTAAGCAAATGCGACTAATTTTCAATGCAACTCACTATTTGATTAATTTGGCTAAAGGTTCAACTTTTAATTAATCAAACAAATACTCAAACAACACAACCAGCAATCAATTAGTGAATTAACGTTTCAAATTCATAACTTTGATATAGATACAGAAAATCATGTTTTTGGTGCCAATTCACAACAATGGGCCTTATCTAGTTTCGGTTCTCACACCAGTCTAATGGAAATATAGAAATCTCACTTTCGTTACTCGAAAATAAATACTGGCGACGGTGCCCCATCACCAGAATTATCCCCGGGCAACTAGAGTATGATTCTATAACTATCCAGTAAATTAAAACTTCGAATACACGTTTGCAAGACGCATATGCAAAATCTTTATATATCGGATTGTCCAAATTAAATGTAAATAAATATTCAAATACGAATAATTGATTTAAATTTCAAAACAAAGTTGTTTTCATTTTAAAAATATACTCTTCACACTCGTTCTAGGATGCTACTGATCCCTTCTATAACGAGTCATTCTCATTGGATATTACTAATCCAATATCTGATGAATTCTTTCGTATGGTTCTAACGTGTCTTGTTCTCTGAGCATTGTAAACCAAAGCTCTGATACCAATTGTGACGAGAAGGAATTTTGCTCGATCCGAATCAGTCGCTAAACCGATCAAGACCGTTCGAAACGCCTGATTGTTTTGAGAACACGACAAATCAGAATCCAAACAGAAGAACATTTCACTGTATATACAACAATTCCACCAGAATACAAGAATATACAGAGTATAAACAATATTACACATTAAAATATCAGAGATTACAATACATTACACAGCAGCGGAAAATAATACAATACACAACAAGAAGGAGATATACGGATACAAAGCTTTCCGGATATCATTCCAGCTGTAAACCAAGATCCTGTGAATATAAATCTGCAAAAACCAAAACTACTAGATGCCCGTGTCAAAATAAGGGCACCCAGAGTTTAGGTCAAAACAATAAACTCCAGGTCAGTCATGGGACTGGTGTGAGAACTAAAACAGGTATTATTCTTTATTTTAAAGTTCGGTAAATCAAGGGACCACGCCGTATAACACGGAACGAGTTTCCTCCCAAGAATACCAGTGCATAAAACAACAGCACAATGCTAAATAAAGAAAAATAAAGCTATTATAAGACCCAGGTCCTATCACACAATGCAACGCAAGCCGAGGGATAGGGTTTTTACCTTATAATAGCCAAAGAATGCTTGATACGTTTAAAACAGATTATTTTGATAATACTACAAGTGTATAGTGTCAAAAACATTTCAATCATAAATATCAATCATAGGCGGCATGAGCGTCCCATGCCACTATGTCGCCATATATAGGTTTACAATCAAAACCGCACAGTCACGTATCAGAAGTTGGATTTCCGTCTGTGAACCAAGGCAAAAGATAGTCCTTACCGATTCGAGACAATCTAGCCCATGTCTCAGGTCAGAGCTCGAGTGACCTTTGGATCGTCAGGACCGATCCACCGATGTGGATTATAATTCCTGAACACTGCGTTTCCCCGCCCTATGGGGCATAAATGAGCCAATGAATGACTCCATCGGACCCAGATCGTCCGATCTAACCGAGGCACCTCGCAACAGCAACAACCACATAAGTCAAACTCGTCAGGGCGTCTAAAACCACTGATGCCACTTCTAGCTAGAAGGAAACGCATACCCTCCCTGAGGTCCTCTCCCGTTTCTGGTTCACAACCGGGATGTGAGGCTCGCGAATCAACGTTACACAAAGCTATGCCACACAGGCTGTGCTTTGATCATCAGCACAAGACTTTTCTTTTCAACAGAAGCCTTGATCATTTGCATCTCAGCATGCCACACAGGCAATTCACGCTATGCAACCAATATCAATCACACAGAATGAAATCCGATGTCAGACACATAGTCCATTTACATGTCCGTTCTGGGTTTGAACGAAACCGGAGGCACCTAGTACCCCGCATATCCATCGATCTCCAAGTACGTCTGGACGACCACCAATTGATTCCCTCCTCTTGAGTGTACGGCCCAATCAAGATCATCAGTAATTATCCAAACGACGTGAAGACCTCCGGTCTTCAACCACCGTCTTCATCTTCGACTAATCGTCGTATCAGTTATTCAGAATGGGATAAACTCGGTCTTTCTGAATGAATCGCGTATATAATAAACAAGTGTTACAAAAACACATCATACGCCTCATTCCAATTCATCAGTCACTAACCGTAAATTAACAAGAGAATAATTCCCCAAATATTAACCCCGAAGGCCGAAACCAACGTCAGATCAATATCCAGAAAACCATTCTGCTTAGCTAACCGACAGTTAGTTTCTAAATTTCACATTCTTAGGGAAAGGTTCCCATTAATTTTATCAAAGATAAATTCTTTAAATTTATTCTTTAATCTTCTTCGAATATTAATTCAAACTAGTCGGGATTAACGAACCTTACCGAAGTAATAGTTTGTTTTAATTTCCCAATCCCAACCTATTCATCCCATGAAGTAAAACTGGTCTTACTTCATATCTAACACTACGGTGTTATCGGTAAATTCAATTACCATTTCACGTTTAAATCTAATTAAAGATTTAACTATCGCCTGGAGCAAAACTGGTGATACTCCATTCTCGATGTTTTCAATCTAATTAAAGATTCATTAAAACTCCACTTAGTTTTAATCTTTAACTGGGTTAAAGAATCAGTGTCATTTAAAACACGGTTCACGATAAACCCAAAATCACATCACATTTCAATCAGTCCCTAACCGTATATTAGCAAATGAGCAAATCCCTAAGTATTAACCCCGAAGGCCGAAACCAACATCAGATCAATACCCCAGAAACTATTCAACTTAACTAATCTCCAGTTAGTTTCTGATTTTCTTAACTCCTTTGGGTCTAAGAACAGTATTGTTGAAGATACCGTTCACGACAACCCAAAATCACATTCCATTAATTATCGGGTTAAAGAACAAGTGTTATTTAAAACACTGTTCACGATAAACCCAAAAATCAATACCAATTCAATTCCAATTAAATATTATTTAATTGGTATACTTCATTAAATCTAAACAAAAAAGATTTAATCTTTTTCTCAATTGGGATTAAGAACAGTGTTAATGAAGACACCATTCACGACAAACCCAAATCACATTTGATATAAATTCAAGGCTCTGAATAGAAAATATACCGGCTTATATTCAATATCAAATTCTACGACTAACAAATATCGTATTGGAAATAACGATATTAATATATCTTTCAAATTCCCATAACAATGTCTGTATCATCACGAAAACTAACATCGAACTGTTCCGAAGACAATTTCGATTCAAATCCATTCCAATTCAATTATTGGAAATTCTGGTTATTTTCAAAACCATTTCAAATCCAATTTATTTATCGAAAAATAAATAGAATTATAATTCTAGTTCAAAACTAGTTCATTTCGATAAAAATCTATTTTTACCTTTTCAAATATGGAGTTTTTCATCCCACTCCTTCACAAATCATTTCTTATGATTTTACACAAATTATTGATATTTTTAATAATTTTATCAAGGCCCGTACAGTCGATTTCCATCAACGGCCATCGAACTGCACTTACAGCGACCTTTTTCAAATTTGATTTGGACATAATTCCAAAACCAACCGTTAGATTTAAAATTTCTAATGTTAGTTAGAAAGCTCTTTTCGATACGAACCCAATGGTTCCGGTTTTAGGAGAATCCGACGGTCGGATCTCCCGCAATATCCATTCGAACTCAATGGTCGAAATTCACGAACTGCCACGGCGCAGCGCGTTCTATTCAGGCCATTATATATATATAATATATATATATGTATTATATATATTTCGTCGATCTCCTTTTCAAACGTATTTTATAAATCGTTTTAAATTCGTTTTCAAAACGATTTCAACTTCACATTCAAATACAAATCAAAATTGAATCTTTCCTTATAAATTCGTTTTAAGTTCATTTCAAATTGATTTCAATTCTAATCGATTTTCAGTTCAATTTCAATATGTTTTAAATTCAATTCAAAACGATTTCAATTCTATTTCAATCTTATTCGAATTCATTTCTATTCAATTTCAATTCGAATTCCTTTCTATTCAATTTCAATTCTATTCAATTTCAATTCGAATTCAATTCTATTCAATTTCAATTCGAATTCAATTCTATTCAATTCTATTCAATTTATCAGGTTTTGAAATCACTTTCGATATTCATTGAAAAATGAATAAAATCGATATAAATATCGTTCGCGTCAAAATGGCGTCAATCTAATCAACACGCCTTCATATATTTCTATTTTCAAATATTCTATTTCAAATATTTCTTTTTCAAATATTTCTATTTCAAATATTTCTTTTCAAATGTTTCTTTTTCAAAACTGGAATGAGGCCCAATCAATTACCATATAATGTTGATTACGTGGGTTTTCTACAACACATGTATATATCAACAATGACAAATAATCAACCATCATCCAAAGTGCATTCTACACTGTATAAGCATCAAATATAAATAATTAACGCTTATAACAGTTTGTCAATCAATCGATCGACATACAACTAATTATTGGGATTAGTGTACATCCCAATACCCGTGTGGGGTTTCAAACAATCAAACACAGATTTTATTTGTCCAGTTGGGCGATGTGTAAAATTTATCGTCCCAATCAATATCAGTCAAATGTGTGTATATAAACAAATCGTCCGATTTGTTTATATTTATTTATTCACATTCATGTCAAAATTTATATTTTCAACTATAAAATATTTTTAACTACATAAATATTTTATTTCATTTCACATCACATCACACAATCAACTACACATCAAAATCAACCAAACAAGCATACAAGCCGTCCATGGTCTGTGGACGACGGGTGTCGGGTGCTACTAAACACCGTCTGCATCCTAGTACATATTATTAACTAGAAAAAGAAATTTTATGGGTGAGAAATTCTCACAGAGGGTTCCACTCCGCCGTGCTTTACTGCTGAACTGCCGAACTGTCTGGATCTACTTGCAATTCCCATGCAGTTCTTTTCACGCTGTTCACATAAAAATTATATTTTTATTGCTTCATTCAATAAATAAAAATCATATTTTTATATTCTTTATTATATAAAAATCATATTTTTATAATATCACTTCATGTATAAAATTATATTTTTATAATTAAAAATTATATCTTGATTAGATAACTATCTCGTTTTTACTTAGTTAAAATATATCTTTCCTATGTTCAAAAATCATACCTTTCTACTCATAAAGATATAACCTTTCTTCGATTAAAAGTATAATCTTTCCACCATTCAAAAATCAAATCTTTTCTTAAGTAAAAATCTTATCTTTCTAGCGATTAAAAATCTCGCCTTTAACTCTTTAAACATTCGATCTTTACTATATTTAAAATCTTGTCTTTACATATTTATAAAAATCGTATTTTTATATTAAATAAAAATCAAGCATTTCTTTAAAATCAAAATCGGATAAAAAACAATACTTTAATATAAAGGAAAGAAAGAATACTCACCGCGTTCGGAGAGGGGCTAGCGTCGGAGGCAGTTCGTCGATTGCAGAGGAAGGCTCGCGCGTTAACGCGCTGGGGGAGCGTAGGGTGTCTCGAACTAAGGTTCGATGCTTTGGTTCTTCGCGTCAGGAAGGGCGTCGGTTTTTGCTGAGCTGATGGAGGAGGAAGAGGGGATCGAAGAGGAGGGATAGGGCGCTGCGGGGATCGCCGTCGACGGCGCGTCAGGTGGCGGGAGAGGGGAAGGGTTCGGTGGATGTAGGCGGCGCGTTGAACGAGAGGTGCCTCTCTTTTTTTCTCTGACCTAATTGATTCTAACGGGGAGAGATAAAGGAGTGGGGGGAGGGTGTTTTATTATTAATATAATTTATTATTTTATTATTTTTCTTCTATAAAAAGGTAGGGTCTTTATTCAAACTCGAAATTGAACCTGCCGATTGTCGTCCCTAGCATTTTACCCCAATTCCGAACACAATGGGATATGTTTTGTAGGCCAATTCGATCATTTCGATCTGTTTTCGTCAAAATCAACATATAACTCTATATATTGAATTTGAACGCGCATTTCGATTCGCTGGGGTCACATACTAACCCGAAAAATTCCAGAAAAATATTTTCTAGCTTCGTATTGACGATAAGGTCCTAACAAAACTAGTTTCGTCAAATTCTTAGACCGTTTGAAAAATGGCCATTTTTCAGTCGATTAAAATCAACTGAAACTGGTCAAACGCGTTTTCCTTCGCCACGCTCACATATTGATTCGAAAAATTATGAAAATTGGAATCTATTAATAACTTGACATCACGGATCCAACAAAAGTGGTTTCGTCGAAATCCGAGGTCGTTTGCAAAATTTCCATTTTTAAGGGCCAGAATTCCATAGCGACTATTCTGAATTTTCATTTGGACATAACTTTTGATTCCCGCTATGAAATTTTGATTTTTCAGATTCGTTGGAAAGATATTCTCAAATAGATTCTATTATTTTTGGTTTTGCTAAATTCCGATTTATTTTGAATCCTGTACATTCATTTGAAGTTTGAAATCGAATTATCGAACTACCGCGCCATTTTCAATTCCTTGTATATATATAAATAATTATTTATATTCTAACGTCGAGCTATATAAATATATACATTCGAATTCTATTCAAAATAAATTTTCTCGTCGATATTATTTAAAATAATTCATTTTAAATATTCAAAATTCTCCAAAATTGCCAAAATAAAAATTTTAAATTGGCCCAGATTTCCGGGTCGTTACAGGTACCAGATGGCTATGAGATTTGAGTTTGATTGCATAGATTGCACGTAAATTGAGAAAGAAGGCTCAATAGCGCTCGTAAAAAGGTACGCCTATGCGAAAATATAAAGTTTTGGTTTTTGTTTTTCGACCGGGTGGGTCGATGAATATATATTATTTGTTCCTACGATATCGCAGATGTCACTCCGTACAGGGGAGACCCTGCCGAATTTTTCTAGGAATTTAAAGTGTTATAAAATTTTCGAAATTTTTGAAAATTTTATTTAATCATAATAAATTAGTTTTCGATTTAAAATAAATTGGATTTTTAAAATTTACGGTTTTATGACATATTTCTTGCCTTAGTAATTTCGGGGACGAAATTCTTTTAAGGGGGGAAGAATGTAATGTCCCGTACTTTTGGTAGCCAAATATTTAATTTAATTTATTATTTTAAATATCGATTTGGGATTTTTAAATGGATTTTAAACATTTAATTCGTTATTAAACCGCAGTTAACGTTAAATTTATATTTAATTTAAATCGAGCTCGAAATAGCGCGGTAGTTCGTAATATTGAGTTTTGAACTTCAATTGAATATACAGGATCCAGTATAAGTCAAAATTCAGTGAAACAAGAAACTTTGGAATCTTGTTTATTATAATTTTCATATGGAAGAGAAAAAATATCATATTTTGTGTTATGGATTGATAGTTATGTCCAAATCAAATTTTAAAATAGTTGCTGTGGAAATCGTTATTGAATTATAACGTTTATTTAATATATTCAAAGGGGTTTAAATATAATTTGGACATCGTTTAACTCGAAATTTATAATATTGAGATTTATAAATTATATTTGAAGCTATATGATATATCCAGTTGGTATTTACTATAATAATAATTTATTATTATTTTATTTGATTATTATGTAATTTAATAATATTTTATTAATATTATTATAGGCCTTTAAAATAGTGATTTTGCAAACGGGCTCAGTTTTCGATGAAATTAGTTTCATTTGAACCGTAGTGTTAAATTATTGTACGGTATTAAAATTTGTGGCAAACCAATGTCGTATGTGACCACGACAGCCGTAAATGCTCAGTCATTCTATATAGCGCACAATTAAATTAATTTAATTTAATAAAGAGATATTTGAGTGTAAGTTGAGCAGATGATTGAATTAAGCTACGAAATCAGTTCCATTGAATTCGTATCGACGTTTAGATCAAGGATAGATATATAGTTTGTTATTTTTGGAGACCGTGAAAAATGGTGTCCAAAATAGCATTGGGTGCGTATAAAAATAGCGTACCGCAAAACAGTCTCGGAATGCGACGAAACTGGTGCCGTTGGATTCATATTAATTAATTATTGTAAGAAAAACAAATTTCGTGGTAAACAGGTGTCGTATGTGACTTCAGTGGCCAAAAATGCCTTTGTTTCTATTTAATTGTTTAGACAATTTAGACAGGGGTAACTTCAAACGATTAGACGACTGGCCAAACAAACTCCAAATTTAACGAAATAGGATTTATTGGATCCGTTAGGAAAAAGTCTAGTAGAAGGTCAAGGTTTCGAATTTTTTCTGTAATTATAGGAATTTTAAATACTTGATTTTTCATCGATAATTATAAAGGGCTTTTCACAAACGACCTCGGAATTCGACGAAACCTGTCCCATTGGGTCCAGAATATTTTTTTATGCTAGGATTAGGTGTTTCATCTCAGATTTGAAATCATTTATGGTGTTAATTTTACGAAAAGCTGAGCGTAAGTTACCATATAATAAAATAATGTTATTTTATACCCGCTTCATATATAAATACATGCGCAGAGGGTCAAAACCTATTACTTTCCAATACGCGATCAACAGTTTAGTAGCTGCCATCTATGAAAATGGATGAACAACAATACACCGTCTTCTTCCACCAATAACTCCACATCTGTTCAACATCTATACTAATTTCCAACATGAATCTTCTTCGTCTTGACAAGTACTTCCCTATCAACGGTGGTGGCGGTTCGTGAAGCTTCGAGGTGGCGGGTAGATGACCTGAAAGGCGCTGACGTTGGAACTCAACTGGCGGCAGCATGAAGCTTCGACTGACATAGGGGGTGGTGCGGTTGTAGGCGACGCCGATGGGCTTCGAACGCCGACGTTGGATCGTCAGCCAGGGCGGCGGAGTAGGTGTGGCATCATCGATAGGAGGCAGTGTGTAGTTGGGGGTTTGCAAAATTGAACGATGCACTAAAGACCACGAAGAAGAAAACAAGAACTGGGAGCAGATAAAAGTTCAGCCGATATTTTATAATAACGTAATTAATTTGATTTTGGTTATTAAGGAATTTAAATTATTAAAGATAAACTTTGTGATTAACGTTAATCATTTCTTACAGCGTTGAAGTAAGGTGTATTGAAGCAGCGAGATGATACTGTTTGGATCCAAGAAGAACCATTGCCATGAGTTTCATTTATTCACAAAGTAATTAAATTATTAATGATGTTAATTCAAGGATTAATTGGTAACTAAAGACCATGTACTTATATTATTTTTGTATTGTGCGTGGTACAGGGTTCGAACTCGAGCCGTATACATGAGCTTAAGGACCCAAAAACGAATGGGAATAAACAGTTTGGACGAACTGCAAATCACTTTGCATGTATAAATCAATTTGAATTACCGTTAATAAATATACTTAATGTTATAAATTTATACTTAAGAAAGTTAATTATCATTTCTATTTAGGCGTTGGACATAGAAAACGGGAGTTGGCTATTTACTGTGAATACAAGTAACAGACAGAACGTGAATGGTGCAGCAAGTAGGAAAAAAGATCAGTTCAGATCTGCTGAGCCAAAAGTAATTAAACGTTATTACTAATGATTAAATTAAACAATAATTATTTAAATGAAATTGGTGTGATCTTGTAATATTTGTAATTCGTACATACATCGACAGAATGGATCCAAATAAGAAGCGATGACACTGTATACATGAGATCTAAATTTTGGAACTGACTTGGATAGAACTGGAGATAGCTGGAATTTTAATTAAATTAAACACGGGTTTAATTTAATTAAACGATTCGCTTAAGTGACAAAATGAAATCAAGGTGAGTTAAACTCACTCAGTTACCTACTTATATTTTATATAAGTCGGGTTTTTATTTTGTTTGATATGGTTGCTAATGGTTGATTATTTGTGAAATATATATTCATATATTGGCTGAACCGATAAAATTAAACGTTGTTTAATTTCGGTGAAATACCATATCGTTATTTTAACGATTGGTCCCAATTAAGGTAACTTACCTTATTGGTCACGTTTATAAAATGAACGTTTTTAATTTAATGAATTGTTTGAATTATTATGGTTGTGTGAAATAAGTTGGTTGATATTGTCGTTATTGACTATTATGAAATCCATGGTTTATTTAATAGATTACTTTTAATTTGAAATTCATTTAAAAAGTATTCGAAGTTGAAATGGAATCGAATTAAATATGAAAGGAATTTATGAACGGTTTTTATATTAAAACCGGGTTTTTATAACGAAGTTGTAAAACGTATTTTGAGCGAATCTGATAGGTTTAATCAAATATTTACTGAATATTTGAAGTTAGAAAAAGGGAATTTAGAAATTGGGAAATGGTTTGCAAATGGAAATTGAAAATGAAGTAAAAGTTTTGAGAAATGAATTTGTAATAATTGTTACGAATAATAAATTAAACTATTTGATTTATAACTGTAGATCCTTAAAAAGATCACTATGGGATGTTCGACAACGCATAAGTTATCGTAATGATTTGAAAAGAGTATAAATATGGGAATAAAAAGTTTTGAAATGAGATCTGTAACGTTTTTTACAGATGATAAGTTAAATTGTTTTGATGAAAATGAATATAAGGATTCGTACGAGATGCCAATATAGGAATTGTAAAAGATAGAAATGTAAGATTTATAAAGATATTTATAAAAGATTTATAAAGATATTTATAGTAAATTGTTAAAGACAGTTATATATGATTTTAAAACCAATATAGTATTGTTGTTACAAACAAGTTAAAGAATGTTTATATAGAGATGTTGAAGGAATTTTTATAAACGATTCCATTGTAATGGAATCAAAACTCGAGTATAATATTAGAGAGGATTATCAAAGATTAATAGAGAAGTTAAATAGTAGTTTATTTAATAATTAATTAAATAAATGGCGTTGAGATTCAAATAAGGTTTTCAAAGGAAACGTGTGGTTAATAAACTTCTATCTATTCGGAAGATATGAATGTTGATTGGCCAAGGTCTGAGAGGTAAATAAAATACCCCAACTTGAACGACTTCACGATTTTCCAAGAGTGGTATTAGTTTATGAACAAGAGCAATTGAGAGAAAATAAGTTATGATTTCCGTAAATAATATTTTAAACTGTATTCGAAAAGTTTATAAGTGAATGAAATGATTTTTAAGAATATTCTTATTTATAATAAGAAATAAAAGATAAAATCCAAATGTTTGAGGATTTTAAGAATATAATTAACAAATGTTAATTAAAAAGACCAAATAATGGAGTACTGAATCAGTAAACTCATTTTACTCTCATGATTATTTATTTGATAGTTAAATAACCGACTATCAAATCTGGCCAATACGGTTGTTGGGAGGAAAGACCGGGATCGAATTTATATTCGAATACCTTTCTGAACCAGCAACACGTAAAGATGCAGATTGAAGATGGAGCAATTGAAGACTGTCGATCTTCATAAGCGGAAAAACCACTTGTTGAATTTCTCTGGTTTAGCGAACAGAGATAATTCGGCAGTGATTCTGTCGTGAGTGAAATCTTCGGATTGCAAGGACTACTCGCTATTGATCATTGGGGTGATACCTGTATAGGATGCGGTAGGAGGGTGCCTTCGGTTCATCCTGTTCCTGGATGACTTGTATGGACGGATGTATGACAGAATATTTCCAATGGAATCAGATACGTTGATTTCTTCAAATGTACACAGTTGTGGCGGAGAAGGGCCCATCTCTAGCTTAACAACTAGTGTATTTTTGTGAATGTCAATTAGTAGTTTTCTAACGGATCTGACGATGTGACATTCAAAGTGGATGGAGACGTGATGTTCAGAAGGATAAGTTAAGCCTCTAGCCTCATCAACCGGGAAATGGTTAAAATCGGGTAGGTCTCATGGCTATGTGGGTCGCACCCAGAGATGAACTAGAGATGTTCAGACGGATGATATATGGTTGTTATTCCGTTGTGTGTTGTATATGAGGACGGATTATTATAACTGTCTAGATGTGTTGATGTACTCTGATGATTGTAAGTTTTTATTTAAAGCTCTCTATGAAGATTTATTCCTATATTATATTTTGTTCCGCTGCGATGTGAGACTCTAAATTCTTTTATTCTAATATTTCTTTCTTTCTTATCTCACCCTCTGACTTCTTTCTAATAACATTCCTGTGTTTTTGACGCTTGAATGTCCGACATGGTGTTTTTATGTCGATTTTCAGGGTCGAAAATTCGTGATCGTTACATTTTTCCTCTAGATAATAGTAAAACTTAAACAAATAGCATCTGAAGAACCTAGGAGCTTGAGCTATCATCAAGTATTTAAGGAGGAAACATTATAGTGAGTATAAACTGTTTTATAGCAATAAGTCCTTCAAGGCAACCCTTTTTGATTATATAAATGTTTAGTATTTGCTTAAGAAACGATTCATCATTGTCAACAAAAGCCTATCTTTTCTCAAGCTTGATTCGAAATAGCAAGGCAGTAATGACTATATCGCCAAAATGATTTTTTGTCCCTATTGGAATACAGTAAACTATTTATATGAAAATGATAGGAAAACATATTGTTGAGAGGTAGGATTTGATGGGGAGTATGGCAGTATGGACAAGAGAGTCTCAAGCTTATGTCTACATCCATATATTAAAGAGTAAAGAGGAGCAATATGTTAGATAATTGCGGATCCTCTTTATTATTTATTATTTTCTAGTGACTTGTTTTTCTTTATAAAAGGAGTTATTAAGAAAATTATGGGGTCTTGAGGCACCCTGTGCCTCTAATCAAATGCTCTCAACAATAGTTAGTGAAAATACAGATTTACAAGTAAGTAAAGCGGAAATTTATATGCAATGAAAACTAATTTTAATGATAGTTTATGTATTGCATGTGGTGTTTGTGTGAAGTCCTAAATATTCTTAGGCATGGATGTTTAATATTGCATTGCATTTAGAATGCTTGTGAAATGGTAAAACCATTGTTACATAAGTTATATTGAGGGCGCATTAATCTGCGGGACTGACCCTGGGAATGATGGGGTAATATAAGAAATGAAATAACAGATTAGTAAATAAATAGCTCAATGAATTAATGGAGCCAGTGTGGTTAGAATGATCACATGATTACATTGATCTATCTGGGATTCAAGTGGCAAGACCAGGCATGTACATGGCATGTTAATGCCCTGAGGCCTTAGTGTGATGGGTTAACAGGTAGGGGGTCTTACACAATGTGCACAATGGTGTTCAATGTAAGGATATAGGCTCAAGAAAAGAATAGTTTGGTAATCTAAATGAGTGAATGAAGGTTGCGAAAAAGGGGAATGTTTTATTATGCTAAGGGAAAATTTTGGTACTGAAACATAGACCAGAATCTGCTTAGTTATGTATGAATTCCCATGAATGGGTGCATTGTATTAATCTGTTATACACATGTTAAAGATTCAAAAAGTTTACTATGTAAAGTTCAGCATTTGATACATGGATGGTAAAGTAATTTCATTGAAGAAATAAGTATAAATAAATATATGGGAACAAATAGTTTTATATAAATCCATTTTTTCTCATACCAAACATATGTTTGACCCTATTTGCTCAATGGAATATGGGGGTGTCTCAACTTCAATGGGATAGCCTCTAATGCATCTGCAGGAAATATGGAAGTTAATTAAAGAAAGTATGGAAGGGATTGCTGGATGAATGAAGTGATATGCTTGCTATTTATCAAAGAAAATTATGCTTAAGAAATAACTAGTTGCTAAAGTGTTAAGTAGGATGTTTTCCCTCTTTGTTAATGTAATGATTAAATGTATTAGCTAAAATAAAAGCTTCTAGGCTTAAATCTATTTGATGAATATGTAATCTGATTTGTGTTGGCTGAGTAGCGAAATGGTGTAGGACATAGAAGTGAATACTTTTGCTTAAGATTGTTATTACTGGACTTTCATGGCAAAGCAAGCCATGTGCCAATTTTTAGTTGAAAGCAGCTATCCAAAAGGGAGTGTGCACCATGTAATGACCACTGATACATGTGGTGTATTACTACTATATGTAAAGGTGCAAATTGAACATGGTAAATGGCACAACCTCTTTTGCATAGTGCACTACCTTATTCAGATAACGTGCTTGGTTTAGCCACAAAGAATCGGTGATAACCTGGAGATTCATTTCAGGTCCAAGTGCACACACACACACTCATAGAAGTATACTCATGAAAATGATTAGCTAAAAATGCAAAATTTTAGATCATGCCTTAGGCCACATAAGGGTTAGTGACCAGCTAGAGCTACAACAATGTAATTAACCGAATAAGTGCAATTTAGTCTTTGCGATATCTACCTAATTAATCCAATTATCCTTAATTGAATCATATTGAAGTACACAGGAGACATACATGGGATTATAAACCATGAAGTTTGACTAAAACTAAACCTATGAGGTAATTAGAATTATATTCCTTGTGCTGTGTGAAAATAAGGGATAAAACCCTTATTTAATCTTTTTTATTTGATAGTCCAATAACTCTAATTTCTCTAATACGAAAGAAAACTATAATCAGGTGACTAATTATACAACTCATGAACTATTATGTATATACTAGTAAAGTCGATCCTAGAAGAAAAATAATAATAATTTTACATTGCCTAAATTATAAACAAGTATATGAAACCCTAGAATGAGCTGAACCCAGGAATTTGATTAACTCTGGTTAATTAGTCAATTTCATGTACGATTACTATAGGGGTTCTCCTAGTTGGTATCAGAGTTGTGTTACAAAACTACACAGCTATAAGTATTTGTGTGGTAACATAAGGAATTAGAATAAATTATTTGAATAAGGTATACTAGTAATGATGCAGACACAGATAACACTGTCAAAAATAAGGGAAAATTTTGAATTGATTTATTGATGATTGTTCATAGACAACCATGGTAGGACCAAGACCACACTCAACTGCTGGAACATCAAATGCACCACAAATGGTGAATATGCAAGATTTTGTAAAGGCTTTAAGGGAAGGTGTGAACCCTGAACATAACAACCTACACGAAGTACTCTCTAAGCTATTCAAAACTCACACCCCCTTAGTAGGTGCAACGACCCAGATTTTTGGAGACTTTGGTTATCGACATGAGCTCGATGTCGATAACCAAAACATCGAAAAATCCTGGTAATTAATGAAAGAAATTAGAGGGTGAGGATAGATAAGATAGAAACTTAAAATAGAAGAAGAAGAAGAACAAACATCAGAGTAACACGAACCTCACAGCGGAACGAATAACATATAATATATAACATAACTTTGAAATATAACAGTTATGTATACAATAGCACTTATCAGAGTACAGCACTTACAACACAGCGGAAATAAACCATAGCTATATGATCCAGGAGCCTCCTGCTCCAGCTCTTCAAGTATATCTGTAAATCCCGACTACTTGACTGCCCGTACAAATTTAGGCACCCAAGAGTTTAGGGAAAACAACAAAGTAAACTCCGGGTCAGTCATGGGACTGGTGTGAGTAAAATAGTTTAACACAGTTTAACATATATATGATATCTCATAAGACCACGCCGTGAATACGGAACGGGTTTTTCCCATATGAGAATCCAACATCTTTGACAAGCAATATCATTCTGATATTATAATAATGTCTAAGTACAAATATATATCAATCTAGCAGAAACGCTTTCATCTCACGTTCTACATATATAGTTGTTAGATCAAAATTTGGACCTAACACCCAAATTGTTCTGATTCGTAGAGAATCATAACTGGAGAATGAAGAAAAAACAGAAAACACACAGAATTTATAGTGGTTCGGCGTTAACGAGCCTACGTCCACTTTATATGTTATCGATTATACTTTGAATGCTAGAACAATCAATGATTTCTCTCAAACTCACTCTTACAATTATGATTTCTCTCAGTAATCTCGAAGTAAAACTGATGAGAAATAGTGGTATGACAGTAATGGTGGAATCAGTGCTCAATACTACCAAAAGGATCCTCAAAAATGCCAGTCTCTGGGCTATTTATAGCTGATTCTGTCGGGCGGTTCGCGGCCACACGTGGCGCAAATCCCGAGAATATCGGATCGGATCGAGCAATGAGGAAGAATTGGTCAATATGATAGTTGTGGACACGTGTAGCTGGATCCATGTATTTTGGATCGCTGAAGACCAGTTCGTGGTTGAACAAGTCAGGAGTTTCGCCACGTAGCAGCGGATCGGATCAGAGTGAGGTGGTGACATATATGCGGATCGGGTCGTGCTCTCATGGACGGATCGGGTTGTGATCCCATGGGCGGATCGGTTCGTGCTCCTATGGGTGAATCGGGTCATGTTCTGCGCTGGCGATCCAAAGGGCGCGATCCGCATGTGCGATCTGCTGGTGCGATCTGGACTTTCATGAACTAGAGGAACAAAGCTTCATACTCTCTTCTTATGTGTAAACCTTGGTGGCTTGGTCAAAAAGCTAGCCAACATTTTTCCCCCTCGAAGTATGTTTCATTGATGGAACATGCTTCGAAGTCGTTGAGGTATCTCTTCATGAGGTGACGTTATTTAATGGTTGGGCCGGTCTGAAAAGTCTTGCTACTTTGGAAAAGTCGCATCTTTTGACAAGTGTAAATACTAGTATAGTCTTCGATCATTTCTCGTTTGCTGAACAATTCTTTTCTGGAATTTTTGGAAGCTTCGTTGTCGAATTGCCAGGTAGATCTCTGAAATTTTTGAATTTTTTTTTTTATCGGGATCGGATCGCCAAAACTTCCCACGGCTCGTGAGGCGAGGTATCTGTTTCGGGCTGGTCGCCATTTGGGCTTCCCCCCTCGAAACACAATGGGCCTCCTTACTTCGGTCTCGACTCGCTTGAGGGTTTGGCCTCCCTTTTCTTTGATGGGCTTGGTTCCGCGATCCACCAAGGCCCACGGTCCGAATAGGACAAAAAATAGAATACTAACGGTCATGGGTTTATCTATATAAACCCGACCCTTCCTCCACTTTCCCTTCTTCTTCTTCCTCTCTACAGCCGCCATCGATCTTCCCTTCCAAACCTTACCTCGCGATCCCAAAAAACAATTTTCTTTCGCGATTTTAGTCAAAACGAGATAGGTAATTGTATTAATCAAGACCTTAATGCATTTTCGTTTTCGTTTCTCTCTGGTTTTCACTAATTTGAGGGGAGAGGATAACGGGGTTTTGGTGGTGTTCGAGCCTTTAAAGGCGACTAGTCGATGGGTTCAAGCGTTCGGGTTCATGAAATGGATAATAAGACGGAGGAGGAAGAAGGAAGAAGGTGCCAGGTCGATTCGTGGATAGAGCCTCGACTCGGGTCGTGGTAGCGACGAAAGTAAAAAGTGAAGCGGAGGAGTAGCTTTGGATAACGGATCGGATCGAGGAGTGTGGGCTCGTGGAAGTACAGGAGGGGACGGATCGGGATCTTCCTTCGCGAGACGAAGTCTTGTTATTATTCCCAGGATCTAGTTCAACGATCCGATCCCCCCTAGGTCGATCCGATTCCTCTGAGCCGATTTGTTTCCACATGTCAACGCTTCCGTCACGATCCGAACTTCAATCTCTTCAACGAACCGACCCGGTTAACAGTTCCAAACATATATGGACTTTAATCAATCCACCATAATTGCAGTATATTGAACAGTTAGGTTAGAGCCTTTGAGACGGACTTCTTGGACTGGCCAAACGCATAACTCAACAGCATATGACGACTAACACTTTGATGATCTTGATAACCTTTATGCTTTTTCTTTAAGACATGCACAGGAACACACTTGCACTCACACACGCAGGGGGGACGGGTAATTATAATCTTATTTCTCATGTTTACTCGCCTAAACAGTAATGTCGGATAATCGTTCCCCTTCAAGATCTGACACAGAGACGGATCCCGAGGTTTATGGGCATCTCAACCCCGAGGTTCTTCCATCTAATCCAGAGGGTGCGGATTCTGGATCCGAATATGAGGCAGAAACAGAATCGAATCCGTCTGAGAGTACCTCGCTTGATGAAGAGTCAGAGGTAGATGGCCGAGCTCCCGACGAAGTCCCTGGTGCAATAGAAATAGAAAAATTCACAGATTCTCTAGCTTCCAAACTTGATGACATAAAGCTTAAGAGAATTTATTTGAGACATGGGATCCCATGGGATGATGTGAGGACACCCGGCAGCGAAGATAAACCTCATTTGGCTCCGGAGGGGTATATGACAGTCAGCCGACTCATGTGCTGCGTAGGAGCTATTCCTCCGTTTCCTCCAATCGTCATTGAGACCCTAAAACGATTGGGTATTGCTCCAATGCAGCTTCATCCCAATGCCTACGCAGCTTTATACACTCTATATATCGCATACGCGGAAATCTTGCATACCGAGCTCACATTTAAAGATTTGAAATTCTTCTACCTTTTCAAGCATCGCTCCTCGGCAACCCCAAATTTCTCTTTCTTCGAATCGGTAGCAAATAGGAAGGTTCTATCTGATGGACAGCAACATAGGGGATCCTAAGGTCGATTGGTTCTATATAAAGAGACAGGCTGGGTGTTCAAGAAGATGGCTTAAATCAAGTAATCTTCAAACTTTTGACTGAATAACTTGTTTAAGAAATCGAAGCATTAACATGCCCCCCCTTTTTTTTCTCTAAGCAGATCATGCCTTTCCCAAGACGGAAGACTCGGTATACAATAATCGACTGTCTCTTCTTCTACAAAGCAAATCCGATTTTCTAAAGATCAAGAAGTGCATTACTGATGAGAACCTTCACAAGTACCGCCTTCTGGATATAAGGTTTGGACTTGGTGCAGGCGGTAAACCCTACAAATACGTACCCCCGACAGAGGGAGAAGGAACGTCACGGGCAGCAGAAACAATTAAATTTCGTAAGAGTCCTTCGCCGATAGTCATTCAGGACGACGAAGACCTAAACATATATAGAGGAGATGAGGCCCGTGGTGATAAGTCTAAGGAAATCCCAGCTTCTCCGGGGGGTTTCCCCTCAAGGGCCTCTCTTCCGATCGAACCTGCTGCTCCCGATGATTTATCAGAAGAACAACTATTTAAAGAGCTGAGCAAAATTCCTTTACCTGATGATGTATACACACAGGGAGACTTTGAAGGGGAGCCATTTTTCCCTGTTTCTGAGGAAACAACTGTTCCAGTTGGAGGACGAGAAACTACTCAGATGAGTCTGACTTCGGGCCCTGGTCTGTTAGGGGGAATTATATGGGATGCACAAATCACACGCACTACCTGACCCCACACTTTTATATCAACAGTATTCAAGTTTTTAATATGCTCTTTTTTCTTTTGCAGGAAAGATGTCTCGCAGGCGGTCTTATTCTTATCGCTCTCTTCGTGAAGGCACACCTAGCCTTCATCTAAATCCTGAGCGTGCTCGCGGCCTTTCTCATAAGCCTGCTTCTTCACAATCCAGGTCTCCATCAAAACCAACCTCTGGCAAGCTTCCCAGTTATTCGGTGCCACCTACAGGGGGAAAACAACTTCCCAAAGATTTAACCCCTCCGAAGAGTGAACCCTCTCACAGCAGGTCATCAAAAAGACACTACGAGCCCAAGGATAAAAGCAAGGATCCAATCAAGGATTCTGAGAAGGAGAAAATTGACATTGTCCCTTCCAGCCAACAAGATTTGGTTGCCCCCGGGTCACGAGATTATATCCATGGTCCTGAGACTCAGGCTAAGCTGGAAAAGTTGCGAGAACAATTACCTAACATCTTCTTCGAAAGGATGATGTTTGTTCCAGCCTTGGAACCAGTCCCTAGGAACTGGGATACTGAGGTCATCGGGCACATTCGCCATGTAGCCAGGCAGTATGAAGTGATGAAGAAACATTCTGTTAATCTTTCAGAGGTCATCCGAATGCTTGAGATGGAAGCACACAGATCCAAAGTGAAGATAGATAACAATGAAAGGGCCAGGGAAAAAATGGAGAAGGACTTAAAGGATGCACAATCTCTGCTTGCCTTGGCCCAGCGAGACGCTAAAGCTTACAAAACAGAGCTGGAGGAGGCCAGGCAACGTTTCCATAATGAGCTTGATTCTAATAGCAAAGAGCGAGTGTTATTGAAACAAGAGGTGGAAGATCTCAGGATGGCCAACTCCGAATTGAAAACAGCACAGGATCACTTCGAGGCCGAAAGAGCTGCTTGGGAGAAAGAAAAGGCGAGTTTGAAGGAGATTTTAGCTTTGGCTGAAGGAGAGAAAGTAATTTTGAATGAGCAAGTCGCGGATGCAGAGAGGCGCGCGGCTCTCGCCGAAAAGAATGTAGAAAGTGCCATTGAAATGGCTATTGCTTCTAACGACAAGCTCCTCGAAAGAGAAAAGGATATCGAAGGGTTTGAAGAAACGATATTTGACTTCCTCGGCCACGTCCTCAAAACCCGTAACATCTCATGGATCCCGGACTACCACGTCACTTTAGCCAACATATGGGATGCCATCATCGAGGACGAGAAGCGGAGATTAGGAGTTGAAGAGATTGACGAAGATGAGCTGATGAGGACCATTCTGAGGGATAACGAGCCCGAGGATTTGGCAGAAGGTCGGCGCCTAATTCAAGAAGAGATGGAGAAGGAGAGGACTTTGGCTAAGGGCAAAAACAAGATTGACGAAGGTTCGAGCTCAGCTGTAGATCCCAAGGCCTCCGGAGTTGAGGAATACAATCCTGATGATCCATTAATTCCTTTGGACCCGACTCCTTTGGTTGTCGGAGCTTCTGCAGCTAGCTTGGGTGGAGGATCAGCGGAAGGTATCTCCATTTTTTCCCCACAATTTTTCAAAGCAATTGTGAATTGTCGTCGTCTGGCGGAGCAACCAATCGAATTAATAACATGTGTTCCTCATAATACAGGTGGCGGGCCCGTCGATAAGGATGTCGAGAAGAAGACAGAGGCGGAGAAGATTGACGTCTCGCCTAGCGCCGGTGTTGATGCACCAAAGTAGGATGAAGGTACAACAGCAGACAAGGGCGTCCTGGCACCCAGTGTCGATGCCCCCAAGGATGACGAAACCATCGATGCCTTGAAAGATATGGACGGGCGCCATGTAGATGATGAGGAGGATGTCATTATCACCAAAGAAGTCAAAGGCGATGACGACGAGACCTTGGCTAAAAGAAAGGCTAGGCAGGAAAAGCAGCTGGCTTTAAGGAAGGAGGAACAAGAGCCTTTGAATGTAGCTCCTATCTCGGAGTTTGATACTCAAACTGGGATGGTTCTGAAACTCCAGCCCAAATCGATCACTAAACAGCTTCATTTTGAGGATCCCGATGACTTCCCAGCTTCCCTTACTGATAAAAGAAAGAGAAGGAAGGAGGAGGAGGAGTCTTCGGATGAACCTTCAGCTCCTCTTATAGACAAAAAGAAGAGAAAGAAGGATGATCAATCTGATATTAACAAGGCAGAGCTGGAAAAGCAGAAGAAGGAGAAAAAGTCCAAACGTAAATAGGATACTGCCGTTTGTCTATGTTTTGTCTTTAAGATTCCCACTAGCCATGAAATGTAGTTGTGAGACTGGCCCTCACTTTTGTTTTAGGTTGCTTTTCACGTTGTAGGCTTGCAGTTTATGAATGAAAGTTTATTTCTTGTGTACCTGCATTTAATAAACTTTTCATGCTTAGTCATAAATTATTTGCTTATAACTACAAATCATTCAAGCGACAGAAAAGCATCAACAATATTGTACTGCATCAAGATACATGTATGCATATATCTACCCCCAATCAATCGTCAAAGATTGATTTGAGTTGCATGCACGTTGCCCCCGGTTTCTGAACATGGGGGACTTGGAAATTTTTGTAGGGTTAGAGTTCTTGCGGTGCCCGGCTTTTGGCACTTCGATACTCTCCCGATCCATCTGCGGGTCAAAGTTCGAACTCGTGTCATAATCTACGCACCGATCCTTCAGTGGGGTAGAGATCCTGTGGGCGCTGAGTCTCCAGCACCGTTCTCAGCGCTTAATCATAGACGCTTTTATACTCTCCCAGCAGTCGCCGAGGTTAGAGTTCGAGCTCAGCAGTTCTGTCGCTCCCCGATCCTTCAGCGGGGTAAGAGCTCTTTCTCAGCACTCAGTCGGAGACGCTTTATACTCTCCTGGCAGTCGCCGAGGTTAGAGTTCGAGCTCAGCAGTTATGTCGCTCCCCGATCCTTCAGCGGGGTAAGAGCTCTTTCTCAGCGCTCAGTCGGAGACGCTTTTATACTCTCCTGGCAGTCGCCGAGGTTAGAGTTCGAGCTCAGCAGTTCTGTCGCTCCCCGATCCTTCAGCGGGGTAAGAGTTCTTTCTCAGCTCTCAGTCGGAGACGCTTTTATACTCTCCTGGCAGTCGCCGAGGTTAGAGTTCTGTCAAGGCGGTTCCGATCATGGTACACCGCCTTGACTTATGGACATCGCCTTCATGTCCGTTATGCTCTCTCTCGGCTCTGGAGAGTTAGAGCGCTATCAATGATATGATTTACTGTATCGCACCCTCAGAGTTTTGACTGGTGATTGCATTCCATTCTGATGGAAGGCACCTATAATTATATGCTTCTGTGATCGTTGCATGGTTCACAACAATTTCCATAAAAAATAGAAAGGCAGATAAATAATAATGCAATAAAGGTAAACGACACACAATATTTTTATAGTGGTTCGGTCGAATCATGACCTACGTCCACTTTATAATTTTTTTCTTAAGAAATCGGACTATTCTAGGCAAGTCGTGCCTTGTACATGGTCCTTAATAAAGCAAAAGAACATATCTGACATCTTTACGTTTGATACGGCCGTAAATGTTGGGCATTCCACACTCTGGGGATTTCCTTTCCATCTACGGTTGCTAGCTTGAAGGTTCCATTATCAAGCTTGCACAGAATGGAGTACGGCCCTTCCCACTTCGCACCCATATGAGTTGGGGGTGGAAAGACACGCTTCAGAACCAAGTCTCCGGGTTCAAAGGTTCGGGCTCGAACCTTTTTGTTGTAGTATCGGGCGACCTGTTGTTTGCATCTCAAGGTACGCAGGTCTGCTTCGTCCCTCTTTTCTTCTATCATATCCAGGGATTCAAGGAGCAATTCGTTATTAGTCATCGGATCGTAATAAGTCACTCGGTGAGAAGGTACTTTTATTTCAACCAGGATGACTGCTTCTGCTCTAAAAGCAAGAGAGAAGGGGGTATGGCCTGTTGCCGATTTATACGTTGTCCTGTAGGCCCATAGTGCTTAGGGTAATTCATCAACCCACATGGCTCTGGCTCGTTTCAGTCTTCTTTTCAGAATGGACTTAATCACTTTATTCGCCGCTTCGACCTGTCCGTTCGACTGCGGATGCGCCACAGAGGTGTACCGTTTCTCAATGTGGTATTTCTGGCAGAAGTCTCTGAATTCAGTGTTATCGAACTGAATTCCGTTGTCAGTTATAACAATCTTTGGAATCCCAAATCGACAGATGATGTTCCTAACGACGAAGTTGATCACTCGTTTGGTTGTGATTGTAGTCAGTGGCTCAGCCTCGACCCACTTAGTGAAGTAGTCTACAGCTACAATAGCGAACTTCGCTCCGCCCTTAGCTATGGGGAGACTTCCGATGATATCAATTCCCCACATAGCGAAAGGCCATGGGCTTGTCATCGTTTTTAACTGACTAGGAGGTGCCCTAGGTATCTTTGAAAATCTCTGGCATGCATCACACCGTCGTGCGTACTTCGCCGCATCTTTGTTTATGGTAGGCCAGAAATAACCATGCTGCAACACCTTTTTTGCCAATGTTTGCCCTCCAGTGATCGCCGCATTCGCCCTCATGTACCTCCTACAGTACACGCTTGATGTCGTCATGAGCTATACACCGGAGAAGGGGCATCGAAAATACCTGTTTGTAAAGGACTCCACCTTGTAGAACGTATCGGGAAGCTTTACAAATTACTTTACGCCTCTCGCTCTTCTTGGTAGGAAGCGTTCCATTCATCAAGAAATTCTTTAGAGGGGTCAACCATGACTCCCTTTCTGGTTCCGTCTCTAGTACCGGATCAATTTCCATATGATCTATACTAGGAGACCGAAGTACTTCAACTGGGGCTAGCCCGGTCTCTTCAGGATCGTCGGAACTAGCCATCTTTGCCAACTTATCCGCCTGTTGGTTCTCTGACCGCGGAATATGAGATATGCTGTAGTGATCGAAGCCGTTCAGCAACTCCTTCACTTTTTCCAAGTATAAAATCAATCTTGGGCCTTTGACTTGGAATTTTCCTGTGACCTGGTTTACAACTAACTTGGAGTCGCAAAATATGTCCAGCTTTGTGATTTCCAACTCCTTTGCGATTCTTAACCCGGCTATCAGGGCTTCATATTCGGATTCATTGTTAGTGGCGTGAAACTCCATCCGAATAGCATAGGATATCAGCCGTTTCTTAGGAGTTTCAAGCACTACTCCAGCGCCGGATCTCTTGTCATTCCTAGCGCCATCAGTATACAATCTCCAGGCACTGGGATCGAGAAGTAACTTTGGGGGGTCATCTTCTTTATTTGCTATATCTTCCTCCGGGACAGTAAACTCTGCTATGAAATCGGCTATCACTTGCCCCCGTATTGACCGTCGGGGCTGAAAGTTCAGATCAAATTGACTCAACTCAATGTTCCATTTGAGTAGTCTTCCAGACGCTTCTGGTCTCTGTAGAACTTGCTTGAGTGGATGATCAATGTACACGGTGATGGGATGAGCCTGAAAATAATGTCAAAGCTTTCTAGAGGCAATTAGTAAACTGTACGCCAACTTTTCTATCCTTGGATAATTACGCTCTGCTACTGCCAATTTTTTTCTCACGTAATACACTGGTCTTTGAACTTTATCTTCTTCTCTCACCAATGCTGAGCTGATCGCGTGGGATGACACTGCCAAGTACACGAATAAATCCTCGTGATCCACCGGCTTAGATAACATCGGAGGTTTCTCCAGGTGACTCAGCAGGTTCTGAAACACTTCTATACAGTCAGGCGTCCATTTGAAGTGGCGTTTTCCTCGCTTTATCAATTCGAAGAATGGGATGCATTTGTCCGTAGCCCTGGAGATGAATCTGCTTAGTGCTGCTACTTTCCCTGCAAGGCTTTGCACATCTTTAATTTGCCTAGGCTCCTGAATGCCTCTGATTGCTGCGATCTAGTCTGGATTAATCTCAATCCCGCGAGAACTGACGATGAATCCCAAGAATTTTCCGGAGGCGACCCCGAATGAACATTTCATTGGGTTGAGTTTCATCCCGTACTTTCAAAGAATGCCAAACATCTCTGCCAAGTCTGTAGTGTGATTGGAGGATTGCCTGGACTTAACCAACATGTCGTCGACGTATACTTCCATTGTTTTCCCAATCTGGTTATAGAACATTCTGTTCACTAACCGTTGATATGTAGCGCCTGCGTTCTTCAAGCCAAAGGGCATTACCACGTAGCAGTATAATCCCAGATCCGTAATGAAGCTAGTGTGTTCTTGATCAGGAACATGCATTGGAATCTGGTTATATCCTGAATAAGCATCCATAAAGGAGAGAAGTTCATGACCCGCCGTTGAGTCCACCAACTGATCGATCATGGGTAACGGAAAACTGTCTTTTGGGCAGGCTTTATTCAAATCCGAGAAATCGATACACGTTCGCCACTTCCCGTTGGCCTTCTTTACCAGAACTGGATTTGAAATCCAGTCTGGGTAGGTTGAGTCTCTAATAAATCCATTACTCTTTAGGTTTCCAACTTCTTCTTTCAAGGCAGCGGACCTCTCTGGGCCCAGCATTCGCCTTTTTTGTTTTACCGGAGGATGCTTAGGGTTAATGCTTAATGAATGGCTCATGATTGATGGAGATATCCCACACATGTCTGCGTGGGTCCAAGCAAATACATCCAAGTTATCTTTCAAGAAATCCGTCAGTTCTTTAGCTAAATTCGGATTTAACTGGGATCCAATCTTAAGGACCTTCTCTGGGTCACTATCATCGATCGGTACATCCACAGTTGTCTCGTTGGGAGTCGCCATTCTGCCCCCAGGTTCTTTGTCCTCTCTGGGATCTATATCCTCGGGCAACTCTCTGGGCGACTCACCTACGGTTATCCTCTTTAATTGCTATGAGGTCTCCGCCCTTGTGGGGGGAGAAGCGCCCTTGGTTTCTATGTCTCCTCCATTGCGGAGTAGCTTTAGCTCTGCAATATAACATGCTCGTGCGGCAACCTGATCTCCTCTGACAATACCAACACCAGCTTTTGTAGGAAACTTCAATAACAAGCACCAGGGGGCTGTACAGGCTCTGAACTTTGCTAAGGCCGGTCGGCCCAAGAAGGCATTATAGGGCGATTCAATACCCAAAACCACGAAGGGAAGAATTCTCACTCTCTGGCGTTCTCCTTCCCCAAGTGTAACTGGTAGCTCTACATATCCCATTGGAGCGGTGGATGCTCCGTTAAATCCACGGATCCATCCCTCACAGGGCTTCAAGTCTTTTATCTCGAGATTCATCTGGTCAAATGTCTTTTTGAAAAGAATGTTGACGGAACTCCCATTATCCACCAAGACTTTATGAACAGTGGCCGGGCCAATAGGAACTGTGATTACAAATGGATCTTCGGTCGGAGCATGGACTCCAATGCTTTCTCGTTCGCGGAAAACGACGTCGTCGGACATCATCTTTTGTTGCTTTACTGGGACGTCGTCCTCAGGGTTGCTACACTCCCCTACCCCGAGGTGCTGCTTGGCTGCATTGACATACTGATCCAATGCCTTGGAACCGTGCCCGGCGAGATAAAGCCCTCAGATTATGGTATTGATAACAAGGTCCTTTCCCTTTTGCTGGGCAGTTGGCCTAACAGTAGGTTGATTCTAGTTCTGATTTGGGGCCTGTACGGCTTGCCCTCTGTCTCTGGGTGTCACTCTGTATTCATCCAATTTTCCTTCTCGGAGAAGCTTCTCGACCACATCTCTTAGGTGACGGCATTCATTTGTTGAGTGGCCGTGAATCTGATGGAATAGATAGAACTTCCCCATTTCATATTCTTTCTCCGTCGACTCTCTTGGAGGAGGCCTTTTATTTTGGAGGACGTTGTACGAATCCATGATGATATTCTCCAAAGTATCATTTATTGGCGTATAACTTTCAAAAGACCTGGGACGAGTCCTTCTCTGGGAGTCGTTCCCTCGATTCCTCTTCCGGTTATTGCCATTACTGTTATTACCATTGTTTCCTGACTGGAGACTACCCTGGTTCCGGTTTCTGACATTAACTTTGACCTTCTCCGAGTTGTCTCCTGTCTGCTTAATGGCGACATTGCTCTGGATTTCCTCCTTATCGGCCATTTTTGCCTTTCGGTTAGCATATACCTCCTCCCGGCGTAAGTGCACGTTAGCTTTTTCATAGAATAATTCTATAGTATGAGGTGGCTTGCCGGCCAGGTATCTCCTAAATTCGGTGTCTTTATCTACCCCATCAATCAGGGCTACCACAACAGTTGGCTCATGAGGATCTTTGACTTCAGTAGCGGCTAGGTTGGAACGATCTAGATACACCCTCAAACTCTCACCTGGTCGTTGCTTGACAAGGAACAAGTCAATCAAACTCTTCGTCCTTTGTGCATAGATGCGGAACTGTTCCACAAACCTTTCACTCAACTCCCTGAAGGAAATTGAACTTGCTGGTAAGCAAATAAACCATAATAACGCTACATCCTCCAGGAATATAGGAAATGCTTTGCACTTGACAGCGTCGGAAGCTGCGACAGCGGTCATTGACCAAGAGTATCTCATCAGATGTTGGATGGGATCAGATCTTCCCGCGTAATGGTTCATCTGCGGCATGTTGAAGCACCTCGAGAACGTCGCATCTAAAATGTCATCAGTGAAAGGGGTGTGGCTGCGGTCAATTCCCCAATCTTCATTCCATTGTCCACGGCTACCTGCCAGAATTTGATGGATCATAGCTGCAACATTTGCACTTGTCAGCGGAGGTTCGGGATCAGCGCTTCTTGCTCGGTGGAATTCTCTAATCTCCCTTCTAGGAGCAGCCACGAAATCCGGGGCTCGGATTGGGCTTCGCTGCCCCCTGTTACCATGAGCATTTGTATGGTGAAGGGGCTGAGGTAGCCTATTCTCAACAGGATTGTCCATGCCTCGAGCTCTGGGAGTTGCGGCACGATTATTCACATTGCGGTTTGAGGGCCCTGCGCCTAGTACCTCTTCTTCCCGTGATGGCAGGGTTCCAAATCGGAGCTGCTCTATGTTTTCAGGCCTCTCATACGGTCGTCGCGGAGGTCTTGGCGATTCCTCTGATGAAGAAGAGTACTCTGGGGTGAGCGGACGAACTGGGGGCGTCCTTTTCCTTGCAAGATCATTGAGCCTTCTATCCATGGCAGTCAAGTTCTGTCGCAGCACGGAGCTCTCCTGTCTTTGAGCAGCCAATTCATTAAACAACCTCTCCCACATTTCAGAAAAGCGAGAAAGATCTCCCTCAGTAACGGGAGCAGAAGGGTCATATTGATCATCAACATTTTCTCTTATGCGCAAAGAGTCTGAGCCAGGTCGAGCAGAGGGGCCAGGACGGTAAGAGCGAGCGATAGGCTCCTTTCCAGGTCGAGTCGTAATCCGGTCATCACTTCGGATCGTGGTGGATCGGTGCCTGTGATTCGGTGCGCCCCCCTGGGGTTGGTTCGTGGTCACGGTACGCAGAGGATTCTGGGCGTTATCACGGGATCGAGTAATAACACCTCCAGCTGCTCGGTTCGCAGTGCCTTCCTCAGGTCGGATCGTGGCGCCTCCATCAAACCGGTTCGTGACACCCTGATTGGTTCGGGTCGCCCCCCTGTCCTCGCGATCCGCGGCCTCCTCGACGACCTGCTCATGTACACTTTCGTCAACTACTTCATTCGCAACTTCATTCGCTTGCGAAGCTCGCACTTCTTTAGACTTCTATCCAGCCATGATATCAGATGTCGCTGGAATCTTCAGAAATCTGAACAGTGAAGTTTTGGGACTGTTTTCTTCGGACTTTCAAATCCAAATAGTAGAATAGCAATCCGGTAGGCTGAGAATTGAGTTCTCAGTGAAAGCACCAAAATGTTAGATCAAAATTTGGACCTAACACCCAAATTGTTCTGATTCGTAGAGAATCATAACTGGAGAATGAAGAAAAAGCAGAAAACACACAGAATTTATAGTGGTTCGGTGTTAACGAGCCTACGTCCACTTTATATGTTATCGATTATACTTTGAATGCTAGTACAATCAATGATTTCTCTCAAACTCACTCTTACAATTATGATTTCTCTCAGTAATCTCGAAGTAAAACTGATGAGAAATAGTGGTATGACAGCAATGGTGGAATCAGTGCTCAATACTACCAAAAGGATCCTCAAAAATGCCAGTCTCTGGGCTATTTATAGTTGATTCTGTCGGGCGGTTCGCAGCCACACGTGGCGCTACTCCCGAGAATATCGGATCGGATCGAGCAATGAGGAAGAATTGGTCAATATGACAGTTGTGGACACGTGTAGCTGGATCCATGTATTTCAGATCGCTGAAGACCAGTTCGTGGTTGAACAAGTCAGGAGTTTCGCCACGTATTAGGGGATCGGATCGGAGTGAGGTGGTGACATAGATGCGGATCGGTTCGTGCTCTCATGGACGGATCGGGTCGTGCTCCCATGGGCGGATCGGGTCGTGCTCCTATGGGCGAATCGGGTCGTGTTCTGCGCTGGCGATCCGAAGGGCGCGATCCGCGTGTGCGATCTGCTGGTGCGATCTGGCCTTTCATGAACTAGAGGAACAAAGCTTCATACTCTCTTCTTATGTGTAAACCTTGGTGGCTTGGTCAAAAAGCTAGCCAACAATAGTATACAATCAAAATCGCAAGCACGTACTGGATAATGGATTTCCAACTATGACAAGGTATGGAACCACCTTCTGCTAGTGTACTTCTAGAGAGGAATACACTGGGTTCAACAAGAACATCTTGCAACCCGTCCACACATGACCGACCACTCATTTCGCTTGAGTGTATCGAATGTATATCACCAACGGTTGGGATCAGCAACCGTTTCCCGAATGGGACAGCATCAACAATAGATTTTTAGAAATAAACGAAACTCTAGATCAAGTGATTATACACCCTAATAGGTGCGACCTACATAGCCATGCTACCTGCCCGATTTCTGTCATTTACCGGATGTGAGGCTAGAAGCTACGCTTATCTTCACATCAGATTCACTTTAAATGCCACATCATCAAATCCATCCAATCACCGATTGACGTCCTCAACAATACATTATGTGTTAGCTAAAAGAAGTTTCCTTCTCCGCTTCCACTCTTGGTATGGTTGGAGAAATCAATGTACGTGATCGTCTGGAAATACTCTGTCAGACATCCATCTTCATTCACTTAGAAATGTCACATCGTCATACCCGCAAAATCACAAATTGATTTCCTCAAAGATACAACGGGTATACAGCTGAGAGAAACGAATTCCTCCGCCACCAACGTATATACGTTTGAAGGGACCAACTTACGCGATCCATTGGATATACTCTGTCAGACCTTCATCCATACAAGTTGTCCTGGGACTGGACAAACCGAAGGCACTATTCAGTATATCCATCTTAGTCACTGTAAACTAAGACTTATACAACAGCCCTTGCACTTTACTCCGTCTTCAATTATCTTTGGCATAAATGATTCACAACGCTTGTGCCAATACAGAGTGGTTCTTTGGATAATAATCCAACCGGTCTCTCCATACTAACAACGTTAAAAATGGTCAAAACTTCGATAGTCTGTGAGTTAACTATCAAAGAAAACAAGTGTCAAACAACGATATTATTTCCAGATGGAAATTATATCAAACAAACATCATTTAACATTTATCTCTTTAGTTCATTTTACATCTCATGTTTCCCTACATTCAATATTTCTTATTTTCTAAGTTTAGAAAATATACGTTATTAACAATGGAAACATTTCCATTCCTTGTTTTCTATATTAGAAAACATTTCTGGTTCTTCTTTGGAAAACATTTCCAAAACTCGTACATTGGGCTTAGGCAGATGTTTAACAAACCATTTCGATGCCAACTCAAACCATTACAATTATTAACTATATTCACTTAACCATCACTTTACTGCCGAACCTTAACCATTCCTTAGTTAAAACGAAGCCAATCAAGTTGGGGTAGAACTACCTCTCAGACCTTAACTGAACAACACTTCTAACCTTGAAATAGGCAAAGTTCACTTTATATTTCTTTAAATAACTTCCTTACTTAACCTTTCTTTTGAATAACTATATTCGATTAACTCTTTTCAATTAACTCTATTGGACTGACCCTATTGGGTTAACTCTATTTGATTTACTCTATTTGATTAACTCTATTTGATTAACCCCATTCACTTAACTCCTGTCGAATAAACTATATTCGATAACTCCTCTAACTCTATTCGAATAAACTATATTCGATTAACTCCTCTAACTCTATTCGAATAAACTATATTCGATTAACTCCTTTACTATATTCGAATTAACTATATTCAATTTACTCCTTTACTATATTCGAATAAACTATATTCGATTAACTCCTTTGTTTTAACTCTAATCGATTAACTCCATCGAATAAACTATATTCAATAACTCCTTCGATTTAACTAATATTCTATAACTCACTTCGATTAACTAATAATCGATAACTCCTTCGAATAACTATATTCGATAATCTCCTCTCGAATAAACGATATTCGATAATCTTCCCTTTCGATTTAACAAATCGATAACTCCTTTTTGAATAACTAAATTTGACAACTCCTTCCGATTTAACTAATCGATAACTCCTTTCGATTAAACTATAATCGATAACTCCCTTCGATGAAACTAACATCGATACTCCTTTCGATGAAATTAACATCGATTAACTCCTTTCGATGAAACTAACATCGATTAACTCCTTTCGATGAAACTAACATCGATTAATTTAACTCGACGAACTTAACTCGACTCACTTATCTCGATAATCTAACTCAAGAACTCAACTCGATTAACTTATCTCGATAATCTAACTCAAGAACTTAACTCGATTAACTTATCTCGATAATCTAACTCAAGAACTTAACTCGATTAACTTATCTCGATAATCTAACTCAAGAACTTAACTCGATTAACTTATCTCGATAATCTAACTCAAGTTGATTAGCTCCTATCGAATAACTAATATTCGATTTAACTCCATTCGCTTGACTCTAGATCGCAGCGATCACAATGGTTACGCCTGACTCCCTCAGGAAACATCCGACCGCCGTAGGCTATTTACAGCCCTGCGAATTACGCTAGCAGTCGTACGAGATGGCAACTTATCCTGAATAACTCTGTTTGACTAACTCTATCTCAAATAACTATATTTGATAACTTCTACTTCGAATAAGTGGTATTCGATAACTTAACTCGATTATCAACTCGAAAATCTTAACTCAAATCGATTAACTCCAACCGATTAACTCTGCCTGGTCAACCCTAACTGATTAACTCTACTGATTAACTCTAATTGGTTTTACTTGGTTTGACTAACTCAATTGATTAACTCGACTGACTAATTCAACTCGATTAACCTAGCTTGATTTTTCTTATCTCGATTAACTGAACTAGTCACTTTGATTAACTCAACTAATTCACTTTGATTACCTTAACCAATTCAATTTGATTAACTTAACCAATTCACTTTGATTAACTTAACCAATTCACTTTGATTAACTTAACCAATTCACTTAGTTTAACTAATCAATTTACTTTGATTAACTAACCTGATAACTCAATTTGATTAACTTACTCGCTAATAACGTTTATTCCTTTTTAAAGATTTTCTTTTATAATCTATTTATTTCCTAAATAAATATTTCCTTATAATCCTATTTATTTAACAAATAAATATCTCCTTTATTCTATTTATTCTAACAAATAAATATTCCTTTATTTTATTTATTCCCTAAATAAATAAATCATTTAACTTTATTTATACCCTAAATAATAAATTCTTTTACCTTTATTTATTTCCTAAATAAATAAATCCTTTTTATCTATTTGTAAATGGTTTACAAATATCCTTCTTTCTATTGGTTTTGACAATATTTTCCCTTATATATATTGTTTTACAAATATTTTCCTTTATATTTGATTTCACAAATATATCTCCTCTATATTTGTTTAACAAATAAAATCCCTTTATATTTGATTAACAAATATAAATTTCCTTTATATTTGATTTACAAATATAATTCTTTTATTCAAAATCCTTTTTCTTGTATAATATAAAATCCATTGATTTTAAATAAATAAATTATTTTCAAAATATACTTTGAAAATCCCTTTTCCACATTCTGGTATTTCTTATGGTTTTTAACACACCATATAACAACGATAACTATCGTCCAAAGCACACATAATCAACGTCAGATTATATATCACATTATATATCACAATATATAAATCACAGTAAAATAACTGTAGAGGAATCCAGTTGGATTCCTCCAACCTGTTTCCCTGCATCACAGATGTTTAAACAATAAAATCAACATCACTTTCAGTTCGATATGAATTATTCTGATCAACAGAATCAACATATAAATATCTAACTGTTATATATTTATATATATGTATACATATATATATATATAATTTCCACTAACTGTCTAGCAGTTTAATCAAACAATCTACACACAGTCAATCAGACAATATTTAACAGTTTTAAAAATACAACATGAAATTATAAACTGTTCAGAGTTGGTGAGATTTACTCACTTTGATTGGTTATTGTTAAATAACGATATTCGTCCATCAATTCAGATCGGACAATTTATTTCGCCATAAATTGTAACGGGCTCCAATTGACTCGCGGTCAGTCCCATTGTGTGTCCATACGATCCTGTCGAATCTTCTTCCGCTGAATTCCGATACAGTATGACGAAGATATGCATTTTACAATATAATACACTTATTTTAAATTGAAATAACTTAATTAGATTAATTAAATGGGCTTACTATTTACACCCGGCCCAAATACAAATCCACCCGCTAGTGAACAGTATCCATCTTCTACAAAATATCCCGATGCCAGAAACCCGTCGAGCTCCATTTCTCTTCCTTCGATCTTCCACCGTCCCTTCATTTCATCATGCAATTCAACGAGATCTCCACTGAAGTACTTCTCTTCTCAATCTCATTCTTTCTATACCCTTTTCTTCAAACTCGAAGTGTATCTCCTCGCTGCGACTTTCAGTTCTCCGCTCGCTCCCGTGTACAGGTATCGACATACATTTCGATCGAATACCACCCAACTTCGGTGACAGGTACATCTTGCTTCACTGATCTCAGTGCTCTCCTCCATGACTCGTATCGAGGCCTAAATCTCCCACCTTCCTCAGCCCTAGTTTTACTGTGTAAATACCGAACTCGCCAAACAGCGTTCGCAACCAACATCAGTACACCAGATTTGAAGAGCTTTGAATAGGGATTTCGAATATATAAAATTCCTGATTTATAAACCCCCTTTTGATTTTCATTTGATTTCATTTGATCAAAGAAATTTTCCTGAGATGAAAAGTATACGGCGGAATTCTGTGTTGACTAAAGAAGAGAGTTGAATTAGGTTAAAGGATTGGTAGGGGGTGTATTTATAGGCCACTAAAATATCTAGATATTTTTATATTAATATTTTAATATTTTATTTAATCCTTTATATTCGTTTCTAACTTCTAAAAATCCGTGTGGTCACACATGATACCTAAAAATAGCAAAACTGGACATGCAGCTAGAGTTCGACATTACGGTCCCAACGAAACTGGTTTCGTCGAATTCCGACTTCGTTTGCAAAAGTGGCTATTTTTAAAGTTCTAAATAGCCCATTCAAATATATAAATATATTTAAATTAAATTAATTATAAATAAATTTATATTATCGTATATATTCACCGAGGAATACCATACAGCTCTAGAATATTCCTATATGAATTCTAACTCGATATTCACTTCTGGGTCAACCCGATATTCGATTTATATTGAATTTCCTTTTTAAAATATAAATAATCCCTTTATAAATTATAAAGGAATTCCACAGCGACTTTTCTGAAATTTGATTTGGACATAAATCAAAATCTACACGACGAAATCCCGATTTTTCTCTTCCACTAGAAAGATATACTCCACCAGCTCCACATGTTTCTTGTTTCACAGAAATCCGGCTTAAAACGAATCCTGTACATTCATTTGAAGTTTGAATCGCCAATTTACGAACTGCAGTGCCATTTCAAGCTCGATTTTAATTATAATATAATTATACGTTCAAACTGTCGTCGATTGAATATATTCGTCAATGTAATTCAACTCTAAGCTGAATTAAATCTAAGGGACGACCCCGTTCATAGAATATTGTGATTTCCAATATTTTTTATTACTTTTGAATTAAATATATTATTTAATTTAATAAATTATTCCATATAATTGAATTAACGACCATTTAATCCCCTTATTCAAATATATAAATAATTAAATAAATCAATTATTATACCGTTGGAAATGCGGGTCATTACATTCTTCCCCACTTAAGATAATTTCGTCCTCGAAATTGCTAAGTTAGAGGACGACCCTATCTATTTGGTAAAAGCTTATCGGTTTACCCCTTATTTCTGATTTCAACTGAACCAATTAATATCGACTAAAATATTAATTCCTTCCGACTAACTAAAATTTTCAAAAATTCTGAAAATTTTCTAACACTTTAAATTTTCGGAAAATTTCGCCATAACCTCCTTTGTACAGCCCTATCGGTAAATCCACAACTCGCCTCACTAGGCCATCTACAACCCAAAAGAAAATCAAACAGCCAAGCGGCTTGCCAAATCGGCTCATAATTCACCAAACTCATATGAATATAAACTTGTACCTTTTTGTCGGGCATATCATTATATCACTTTCACCTGTTATCCATTCAACATATACCACTGTATTTCCAATCAAACTCCAATCAATTCTTATCCACAAATTCAACCATTCGCTTATGCCTAAGTAGAATTTCATTTCAAATCAAAGTCCAATTCTGGATTTCAAATTCTTTACTCATCAATCCAATTTGTCTTGATATCATTCAACCCAATTTAATTCAATTTTCACCTAATTGATTTCAATTTTAACTCCAATTGCTTTTCCAACCTTCAATTCAAATTGGTTTTAATTCAACAATCTTTTCCTGGGAATTTTAAATCACTTTATCATATCAAAAATCAAAGTGTTTATTTCAAAGTACCAAAACAATTTATTTTTCTCAAACAATTCAAAAAAAAATCCTCAGTAGTAATCCGTCACTTATCAACTCGAAAATGAACACTGATGATGCTGCAGTCATCATCAGAATTATTTTCCAGCTATCGAAGTGAGTTCAATACTATATCACTTTTTAAAACCATTTTTAAACCTTTCCACTTTGAAATCAATTCCAAATACCATTTGAAATGCTTTAAACAAATTTAAAATCTCCCAGGATTTTAAAATTCTCATATACTTAATCCAAATCCATTTTCAAACACTTATTCCAATTTCCAGAGTTTGAATTTCAATTCTGATTTAAATTTCAGATTTAACTCCTCTGATTTCACATTTTTCACTTATATGAATTATGGTTGGTTATATATAACCATTTCACTTTATAATCTTACTTGATTATAATAACAACCAATATATCCAATATATTATAATTTTGATATATATATCTTCTCTATATCAGGATATACTCTGGGTAAACTTATTTTAACTTACCCTCTTTTCAAAACACATCGTGACAACCCATCGTATTCAAGTGTTTAGTAACTCCTACCGATACAGTGGATCAAACTGATCGACCAGAACTCATAAACAACTCAACCCATGAATCTTCACAATATAAAAAAAATTTTATATCAAATAACAAATACGTTCACTCGTATATATAAACTCAAACTCAATCTAGGGTATTACTAACCCTATCTCTACCGAGTCACTCCACAGAGCCAAGGTAATTCTTAACTTAAGCTCTGATACTAACTGTAATGACCCGGATTTTTGGAGACTTTGGTTATCGACATAAGCTCGATGTCGATAACCAAAACATCGAAAAATCCTGGTAATTAATGAAAGAAATTAGAGGGTGAGGATAGATAAGATAGAAACTTAGAATAGAAGAAGAAGAAGAACACAACATCAGAGTAACACGAACCTCACAGCGGAACGAATAACATATAATATATAACATAACTTTGAAATATAACAGTTATGTATACAATAGCACTTATCAGAGTACAACACAGCGGAAATAAACCATAACTATATGATCCAGGTGCCTCCTGCTCCAGCTCTTCAAGTATATCTGTAAATCCCGACTACTTGACTGCCCGTACAAATTTAGGCACCCAAGAGTTTAGAGAAAACAACAAAGTAAACTCCGGGTCAGTCATGGGACTGGTGTGAGTAAAATAGTTTAACACAGTTTAACATATATATGATATCTCATAAGACCACGCCGTGAATACGGAACGGGTTTTTCCCTTATGAGAATCCAACATCTTTGACAAGCAATATCATTCTGATATTATAATAATGTCTAAGTACAAATATATATCAATCTAGCAGAAACGCTTTCATCTCACGTTCTACATATATAGTATACAATCAAAATCGCAAGCACGTATTGGATAATGGATTTCCAACTATGACAAGGTATGGAACCACCTTCTACTAGTGTACCTCTAGAGAGGAATACACTGGGTTCAACAAGAACATCTTGCAACCCGACCACACATGACCGACCACTCATTTCGCTTGAGTGTATCGAATGTATATCACCAACGGTTGGGATCAGCAACCGTTTCCCGAATGGGACAACATCAACAATAGATTTTTAGAAATAAATGAAACTCTAGATTAGGTGATTTGTAATAACCCGTAAAATGCGAGCCAGTTTGAAATTTTTATTTTGGCAATTTAAGCGAATTTCGATTATTTAAAATGAATTATTTTAAATAATATCGACGAGAAATTTATTTTGAATATAATTCGAACGTATATATTTATACGCGTCGTCGTTAGAATATAAATATTTATATATAATTATAAATAGAATTGAAAATGGCGCGGTAGTTCGATAATTCGATTTCAAACTTCAAATTTCTGAATAGTCGCTATGGAATTCAGGCCCTTAAAAATGGACATTTTGCAAACGACCTCGGATTTCGACGAAACCAGTTTTGTTGGGTCCGCAGTGTCAAGTTATTGCTAGGTTTCAAATTTCATAATTTTCTGAATCAGTATGTGAGTGTGGCGAAGGAAAACGCGTTTGACCAGTTTCAGTTGATTTTAATCGACTGGAAAATGGCCAGTTTTCTAACGGTCTCAGAATTCGACGAAACTAGTTTTGTTAGGACCGTATCGTCAATACGAAGCTAGAAAATATTTTTCTGGAATTTTTCTAGTTAGTATGTGACCCCGGTAAATTGAAATGTACGTTTAAAATTCAATATAGCGATTTAAATGTAAATTCAACGAAAACTGAATGTAACAGTCGAATCAGCTTGCGATACATATCCCATTGTGTTCAGAATGGGGGTGAAACGCTATGAACGACAGGCGGTGGGCCTCGTTTTGAGTTCGAAATAAAAAGTTGCTTTTTGAAATTTAAATAGAATAAAATAATATAAAATTTAATATAAATCCATCCACCTCTCCTTTCTTCAAAGTCAACTCCCCCATTTATATCGTTTACCAGAAAACGAAAAAAGAAAATAAAAATCAAAATCAAAATCGCGTCACCTCATCCATCCAGGCCATCGCACCTCAGGCGATCACCCTCGCCGGAGAAGTCCCCCATCGTGCTTCTCGTTCCCTCCCCCTTCGTCGATCGAGACCTCCGATCCCCTTTCCTCCCCCAATTCGAACCCACAACGCCGACGCCCCCCTAGAAACCCTAGCCCAAATCGGTGAGAACCCCAACGTCTCCGACCTACCACCTCCTACCGCAGCCTCCAACCACCCTTCCCAACCTCGGCGGCTACCACAACCCCCTTCTCCTTCTTTTTTACTGTAAGTATCTCTATTTATTTAATTTGGTTATTTTATTCAATTTTCTTTTCTATTTTTATATATAACATAAATAATAGTTTTGATTTTTATAGCGTAAGAAAATGGATTTTTACAGCGAAAGAAGATCGATTTTAAATAGTGAAGAGTTTGATTTTTAACTAGAGAAAAGGGACGACTTTTATATAATTATAAAGACATGATTTTTATAGTAAAAGGCGAAATAAAAATTAGATTTTGATTCAAGTGAGAGATTAGATTTTTATAAACGATAAAAAGTTCGATTTTGATTTTTATCAAGTAGAAAGGTTAAAAATATAATTTTTATACTAAGTGGCGAAAGAAAAATATGATTTTTATATATTGAACTTCGACTAAAAATATGATTTTTATATATTGAACTTCGACTAAAAATATGATTTTTATATATTGAACTTCGACTAAAAATATGATTTTTATATATTGAACTTCGACTAAAAATATGATTTTTATATATTGAACTTCGACTAAAAATTCGATTTTTTTTATATTGAATAACGAACTAAAAATTCGATTTTTATATATTGAATAGCATAGTAAAAATTCGATTTTTACATATGTAGAGAATACGGGCGAAGAAAGTGATAAGAGACGAGAACAGTGAAGATTTCCTGCATAAGAAGTGCCGTGGAGCTAGGATAGCTATATGTGAGAACTTCTCACCTTTCAATTTAATTTTTCTAGTTATATATATATACTAGGATGCAGACGGTGCTTAGTAGCACCCGACACAATCGTCCACAGACCATGGACTTGTTTGTTTGGTTGCATAGATTAGTTATATGATTTGATTTGAATTTGGTTGTTTGGTGATTTTGATTGATGTGTGAATGGCGTGGGCCTTCACTAGACCGGGGATAAGGCTAGGCCTCGTCCCGTTTCTAGTATCGTGCCGTTATGCCGCCGAAATTTTCTAAAATAAGTTAGAAAAATAAAAATATCATTTTATTTAAAGAATGAACTGAATAGAAATTCATATGTTGAAATAAAAATGTTTCGTCGTTAAAAATATAATTTTTAACATGAATGTGAATAAATAAATATTCATTTACAAACCAGACGGTTTGTTTATGTACACCTATTTGAAGGACATTGATTGGGACGATAAATTTTACACATCGCCCAACTGCACAACTAAAATCTGTGTTTGATGGTTTGAAACCCCACACGGGTGTTGGGATGAAATTTGAAGTTCACTCATCCTGATTGATTAAATATGTCGATCGATTGATTGACAGGCTGTTTGTTATAAGCGTTAAATATCTATATTTGATGCTTATACAGTGTAGTGCACTTTGGTTGATGGTTGATTATTTTTCAATGCTATTATATGTGTGTAATGTATGAAAATCCATATAATTAACATTATATGGTGATTGATTGGGCCTCATTCCAATTTGAAAAATAAAGAATATTATAAAATAAAAGTTCATGTGTTGACAGTACTCATCCATTGAGATTGGTCATGTGTTGAACGAAGTATTTTAGTAATAAAATTTACATCTCTATCAATATAAAATAAAAGTTCATGTGTTGACAGTACTCATCCATTGAGATTGGTCATGTGTTGAACGAAGTATTTTAGTAATAAAATTTACATCTCTATCAATATAAAATAAAAGTTCATGTGTTGACAGTACTCATCCATTGAGATTGGTCATGTGTTGAACGAAGTATTTTAGTAATAATATTTAATTCGAATTGAATTGAAAGCGATTTCGAAATGAATTGAATTGAAAACGATTTCGAAATGAATTGAATTGAAAACGATTTCGAAATGAATTGAATTGAAAACGATTTCGAAATGAATTGAATTGAAAACGATTTCGAAATGAATTGAATTGAAAACGATTTCGAAATGAATTGAATTGAAAACGATTTCGAAAGGAATTGAAAACGAATTCAAATTGAATTGAAAACGAATGGAAATGAATTCAAATTGAATTGAAATTTGAATTGAATAGAAATGAATTTTAAAACGAATTTATAAAGAAGAATTCAATTTTGATTTGAATTGAAATGGAAGTTGAAATTGCTTTTGAAACGAATTTTAAAACTATTTATATAATTCGTTTTAAATAGAAATCGACGAAATATATATTAAATATATTATATATATAATATATTGGCCTGAATAGAACGCGCCGCGCCGCGGCAGTTCGTGAATTTCGACCATTTATTCCAAACGGACATTACGGGAGATCCGACCGTCGGATTCTCCTAAAACCGGAACCGTTGGGTTCGTATCGAAAAGAGCTTTCTAACGAACATTAGAAATTTGAAATCTAATGGTTGGATTTGGAATTATGTCCAAATCAAATTTGAAAAAGGTCGTTGTAAGTGCAGTTCGATGGCCATTGATGGAAATCGACTGTACGGGCCTTGATAAAATTATTAAAAATAGTAATAATTTATGTAAAATCATAAGAAATGATTTGGGGAAAATTTGGATGAAAAACTCCATATTTGAAAAGATAAAAATAGATTTTTATCGAAATGAACTAGTTTTGAACTAGAAATATAATTCTATTTATTTTTAAATAAATAAATTGAATTTAAAAAGGGTGTTGAAAATAACCAGAATATCCAATGATTGCATTGGAGTGGATTTGAATCGAAATTGTCTTCGGAATATTTCGATGTTGGAATTCGTGATTATACAGGTGTTGTTATGGAAATTTGAAAGATATATATTTATATCGTTATTTCCAATACGACATTTGTTAGTCGTAGAATTTGATATTGAATATAAGCCGATATATTTTCTATTCAGAGCCTTGTATTGAATATCAAATGTGATTTGGGTTTGTCGTGAATGGTGTCTTCACTAACACTGTTCTTGAACCCAGTTGAGAAAAGATTAAATCTTTTTATTTGGATTTAATGAAGTGTACCAATTAAATAATATTTAATTGGAATTGAATGGATATTGATTTTTGGGTTTATCGTGAACAGTGTTTTAAATAACACTCGTTCTTTAACCCGATAATCAATGGAATGTGACTTTGGGTTTATCGTGAACCGTGTTTTAAATGACACTGATTCTTTAACCCAGTTAACGATTAAAACTAAGTGGAGTTTTAATGAATCTTTAATTAGATTGAAATGATCGAAAATGGAGTATCACCAGTTTTGCTCCAGGCGATGGTTAAATCTTTAATTAGATTTGAACGTGAAATGGTAATTGAATTTACCGATAACACTGTGGTGTTAGATATGAAGTATTACCAGTTTTACTTCATGGGATGAATAGGTTGGGATGGGGAAATTAAAATAAATGATTACTTCGGTAAGGTTCGCTAATCCCGACTAGTTTGAATTGAGATTCAAAAATAGAATAAAGAATAAATTCAAGGAATTTATCTTGGATAAAATTAATGGGGACCTTTCCTTATGAATGTGAAATTTAGAAACTAACTGTCGGTTAGCCAAGCAGAATGGTTTTCTGGATATTGATCTGATGTTGGTTTCGGCCTTCGGGGTTAATATTTGGGGAATTAGTCTCTTGATTAATTTACGGTTAGTGACCGATGAATTGGAATGAGGCGTATGTTGTGTTTGTGTAACACTTATTTTAAAATATACGTGAGTTATTCGGAAAGACCGGGTTTATCCCATTCTGAATAACTGATACGACGATAAGTCGAAGATGAAGACGGTGGTTGAAGACCGGAAGTCTTCACGTCGTTTGGATAATTACTGATGATCTTGATTGGGCTGTACACCCAAGAAGATGGAAACAGTTAGTGATCGTCCAGACGTACTTGGAGATCGATGGATATGCGGGGTACTAGGTGCCTCCGGTTTCGTTCAGACCCAGAACGGACTTGTAAATGGACTGTGTGTCTGACATTGGATTTTAGTCCGTGTGATTGATCTCTATTAAATATATATCTGTTTGGCGGCGGAGAATTTATTCTCTTGCTTAACGCCCTTCTCTGAGACGTACGAGCTCAGGGGTTATATATTGATGGATATCAAACGCATGGAGTGAATTGCCTATGTGGCATGCCTAAGTGGCAATTGATCAAGGCTTCTGTTGAAAAAGCAAAGTCTTGTGGTTGATGATCGAAGCACGGCCTTTGTGGCGTAGCTTTGTGTAACGTTTACTTCGCGAGTTTCACACCCGGTATGAACCAAAAACGGGAGACGGACCTCAGGGGGGACATGCGTTTTCTTTCTAGCTAGAAGTGGCGTCAGTGGTTTTACACGCCCTGACGAGTTTGACTTATGTGGTTGTTGCTGTTGCGAGGCGCCTCGGTTAGATCGGACGATCCGGGTCCGATGGAGTCATTCGTTGGCTCATTTACGCCCCAAAGGGCGGAGGGACGCATTGTTCAGGCATTATAATCCACTTCGTGTGGACCGGCCCTAACGATCCAAGGGGCAGTTGCGGTTGTTCCTGAGACATGGGCTAGATTGTCTCGAATCGGTTGAGGACAATCTTTTGCCTCAGTTCATAGATGGAAACCCAATTTCCAAATACGTGATTCTGCGGTTTTATTTGTAGAGCCTAGTATGGCGACATAGTGGGATGGGGCACTCATGCCGCCTATGATTGATATTTATGATTTGAAGTTGTTTTATACACTATGCACTTATTATAGTATCAAATGATTTCTTTTAAACGTATCAAGCATTCTTGGCTATTATAAGGTAAAAACCCTATCCCCCGGCTTGCGTTGCATTGTGTGATAGGACCTGGGTCTTATAATAGCTTCATTTTTCTTTATTTAGCATTGCGCTGTTTGTTTTATGCACTGGTATTCTTGGGAGGAAACCCGTTCCGTGTTATACGGCGTGGTCCCTTGATTTACCTAACTTTAAAAATAAAGATCAATAACTGTTTTAGTTCTCACACCAGTCCCAAGACTGACCTGGAGTTTATTGTTTTAACCTAAACTCTGGGTGCCCTTATTTTGACACCGGCAGCTAGTAGTTTTGGTTTTGCAGATTTATATTCACAGGATCCTGGTTTACAGCTGGAACGATATCCGGAAAGCTTTGTATCCGTATATCTCATTCTAGTTGTGTATTGTATTATTTTTCCGCTGCTATGTATTTAAATGTAATTTGTATCTCTGATATTTCTGTGTAATATTTATTTATACTCTGTATATTCTTGTAATCTGATGTATTGTTGTAATATACAATGAAAGGTTCTTTTATATGCGTTCTGATTTGTCGTGTTCTCAAACGATAGGGCATTTCGAACGGCCTGGATCGGTTTAGCGACTGGTTCGGACCGAGCGAAATTCCTTCTCGTCACATGATTATACACCCTAATAGGTGCGACCTACATAGCCATGCTACCTGCCCGATTTCTGTCATTTACCGGATGTGAGGCTAGAAGCTATGCTTATCTTCACATCAGATTCACTTTAAATGCCACATCATCAAATCCAACCAATCACCGATTGACGTCCTCAACAATACATTATGTGTTAGCTAAAAGAAGTTTCCTTCTCCGCTTCCACTCTTGGTATGGTTGGAGAAATCAATGTACGTGATCGTCTGGAAATACTCTGTCAGACATCCATCTTCATTCACTTAGAAATGTCACATCGTCATACCCACAAAATCACAAATTGATTTCCTCAAAGATACAACGGGTATACAGCTGAGAGAAACGAATTCCTCCGCCACCAACGTATATACGTTTGAAGGGATCAACTTACGCGATCCATTGGATATACTCTGTCAGACCTTCATCCATACAAGTTGTCCTGGGACTGGACAAACCGAAGGCACTATTCAGTATATCCATCTTAGTCACTGTTAACTAAGACTTATACAACAGCCCTTGCACTTTACTCCGTCTTCAATTATCTTTGGCATAAATGATTCACAACGCTTGTGCCAATACAGAGTGGTTCTTTGGATAATAATCCAACCGGTCTCTCCATATTAACAACGTTAAAAATGGTCAAAACTTCGATAGTCTGTGAGTTAACTATCAAAGAAAACAAGTGTCAAACAACGATATTATTTCTAGATGGAAATTATATCAAACAAACATCATTTAACATTTATCTCTTTAGATCATTTTACATCTCCTATTTCCCTACATTCAATATTTCTTATTTTCTAAGTTTAGAAAATATACGTTATTAACAATGGAAACATTTCCATTCCTTGTTTTCTGTATTAGAAAACATTTCTGGTTCTTCTTTGGAAAACATTTCCAAAACTCGTACATTGGGCTTAGGAAGATGTTTAACAAACCATTTCGATGCCAACTCAAACCATTACAATTATTAACTATATTCACTTAACCATCACTTTACTGCCGAACCTTAACCATTCCTTAGTTAAAACGAAGCCAATTAAGTTGGGGGTAGAACTACCTCTCAGACCTTAACTGAACAATAATTCTAACCTTGAAATAGGCAAAGTTCACTTTATATTTCTTTAACTAACTTCCTTAATTAACCTTTCTTTCGAATAACTATATTCGATTAACTCTTTTCAATTAACTCTATTGGATTGACCCTATTGGGTTAACTCAATTTGATTTACTCTATTTGATTAACTCTATTTGATTAACCCCATTCACTTAACTCCTATCGAATAAACTATATTCGATAACTCCTCTAATTCTATTCGAATAAACTATATTCGATTAACTCCTCTAACTCTATTCGAATAAACTATATTCGATTAACTCCTTTACTATATTCGAATTAACTATATTCGATTAACTCCTTTACTATATTCGAATAAACTATATTCGATTAACTCCTTTGATTTAACTCTAATCGATTAACTCCATCGAATAAACTATATTCGATAACTCCTTCGATTTAACTAATATTCTATAACTCACTTCGATTAACTAATAATCGATAACTCCTTCGAATAACTATATTCGATAATCTCCTCTCGAATAAACGATATTCGATAATCTTCCCTTTCGATTTAACAAATCGATAACTCCTTTTTGAATAACTAAATTTGACAACTCCTTTCGATTTAACTAATCGATAACTCCTTTCGATTAAACTATAATCGATAACTCCCTTCGATGAAACTAACATCGATACTCCTTTCGATGAAATTAACATCGATTAACTCCTTTCGATGAAACTAACATCGATTAACTCCTTTCGATGAAACTAACATCGATTAATTTAACTCGACGAACTTAACTCGACTCACTTATCTCGATAATCTAACTCAAGAACTTAACTCGATTAACTTATCTCGATAATCTAACTCAAGAACTTAACTCGATTAACTTATCTCGATAATCTAACTCAAGAAATTAACTCGATTAACTTATCTCGATAATCTAACTCAAGAACTTAACTCGATTAACTTATCTCGATATTCTAACTCAAGAACTTAACTCGATTAACTTATCTCGATAATCTAACTCAAGTTGATTAACTCCTATCGAATAACTAATATTCGATTTAACTCCATTCGCTTGACTTTAGATCGCAGCGATCATAATGGTTACGCCTGACTCCCTCAGGAAACATCCGACCGCCGTAGGCTATTTACAGCCCTGCGAATTACGCTAGTAGTCGTACGAGATGGCAACTTATCCTGAATAACTCTGTTTGACTAACTCTATCTCAAATAACTATATTTGATAACTTCTACTTCGAATAAGTGGTATTCGATAACTTAACTCGATTATCAACTCGAAAATCTTAACTCAAATCGATTAACTCCAACTGATTAACTCTGCCTGGTAAACCCTAACTGATTAACTCTAACTGGTTTTACTTGGTTTGACTAACTCAATTGATTAACTCAACTGACTAATTCAACTCGATTAACCTAGCTTGATTTTTCTTATCTCGATTAACTGAACTAATCACTTTGATTAACTCGACTAACTCACTTTGATTACCTTAACCAATTCACTTTGATTAACTTAACCAATTCACTTTGATTAACTTAACCAATTCACTTTGATTAACTTAACCAATTCACTTAGTTTAACTAATCAATTTACTTTGATTAACTAACCTGATAGCTCAATTTGATTAACTTACTCGCTAATAACGTTTATTCCTTTTTAAAGATTTTCTTTTATAATCTATTTATTTCCTAAATAAATATTTCCTTATAATCCTATTTTTTTAACAAATAAATATCTCCTTTATTCTATTTATTCTAACAAATAAATATTCCTTTATTTTATTTATTCCCTAAATAAATAAATCATTTAACTTTATTTATACCCTAAATAATAAATTCTTTTACCTTTATTTATTTCCTAAATAAATAAATCTTTTTTATCTATTTGTAAATGGTTTACAAATATCCCTCTTTCTATTGGTTTTGACAATATTTTCCCTTATATATATTGTTTTACAAATATTTTCCTTTATATTTGATTTCACAAATATATCTCCTCTATATTTGTTTAACAAATAAAACCCCTTTATATTTGATTAACAAATATAAATTTCCTTTATATTTGATTTACAAATATAATTCTTTTATTCAAAATCCTTTTTCTTGTATAATATAAAATCCATTGATTTTATATAAATAAATTATTTTCAAAATATACTTTGAAAATCCCTTTTCCACATTCTGGTATTTCTTATGGTTTTTAACACACCATATAACAACGATAACTATCGTCCAAAGCACACATAATCAACGTCAGATCATATATCACATTATATATCACAATATATAAATCACAGTAAAATAACTGTTGAGGAATCCAGTTGGATTCCTCCAACCTGTTTCCCTGCATCACAGATGTTTAAACAATAAAATCAACATCACTTTCAGTTCGATATGAATTATTTTGATCAACAGAATCAACATATAAATATCTAACTGTTATATATTTATATATATGTATACATATATATATATAATTTCCACTAACTGTCTAGCAGTTCAATCAAACAATCAACACACAGTCAATCAGACAATATTTAACAGTTCTAAAAATACAACATGAAATTATAAACTGTTCAGAGTTGGTGAGATCTACTAACTTTGATTGGTTATTGTTAAATAACGATATTCGTCCGTCAATTCAGATCGGACAATTTATTTCGCCATAAATTGTAACGGGCTCCAATTGACTCGGGGTCAGTCCCATTGTGTAGTGTCCGTCCATACGATCCTGTCGGATCTTCTTCCGCTGAATTCCGTTACAGTATGACGAAGATATGCATTTTACAATATAATACACTTATTTTAAATTGAAATAACTTAATTAGATTAATTAAATGGGCTTACTATTTACACCCGGCCTAAATACAAATCCACCCGTTAGTGAACAGTATCCATCTTCCACAAAATATCCCGATGCTAGAAACCCGTCGAGCTCCATTTCCCTACCTTCGATCTTCCACCGTCCCTTCATTTCATCATGAAATTCAACGAGATCTCCACTGAAGTACTTCTCTTCTCAATCTCGTTCTTTCTATACCCTTTTCGTCAAACTCGAAGTGTATCTCCTCGCTGCGACTTTCAGTTCTCCGCTCGCTCCCGTGTACAGGTATCGACATACATTTCGATCGAATACCACCCAACTTCGGCGACAGGTACATCTTGCTTCGCTGATCTAAGTGCTCTCCTCCATGACTCGTATCGAGGCCTAAATCGCCCACCTTCCTCAGCCCTAGTTGTACTGTGTAAATACCAAACTCGCCAAACAGCGTTCGCACCCAACATCAGTACACCAGATTTGAAGAGCTTTGAATAGGGATTTCGAATATATAAAATTCCTGATTTATAAACCCCCTTTTGATTTTCATTTGATTTCATTTGATCAAAGAAATTTTCCTGAGATGAAAAGTATACGGCGGAATTCTGTGTTGACTAAAGAAGAGAGTTGAATTAGTTTAAAGGATTGGTAGGGGGTGTATTTATAGGCCACTAAAATATCTAGATATTTTTATATTAATATTTTAATATTTTATTTAATCCTTTATATTCGTTTCTGACTTCTAAAAATCCGTGTGATCACACATGATACCTAAAAATAGCAAAACTGGACATGGAGCTAGAGTTCGACATTACGATCCCAACGAAACTGGTTTCGTCGAATTCCGACTTCGTTTGCGAAAGTGGTTATTTTTAAAGTTCTAAATAGCCCATTTAAATATATAAATATATTTAAATTAAATTAAATTAATTATAAATAAATTTATATTATCGTATATATTCACCGAGGAATACCATACTGCTCTAGAATATTCCTATATGAATTTCTAACTCGATGTTCACTTCTAGGTCAACCCGATATTCGATTTATATTGAATTTCCTTTTTAAAATATAAATAATCCCTTTATAAATTATAAAGGAATTCCACAGCGACTTTTCTGAAATTTGATTTGGACATAAATCACAATCTACACGACGAAATCCCGATTTTTCTCTTCCACTAGAAAGATATACTCTACCAGCTCCACACGTTTCTTGTTTCACAGAAATCCGGCTTAAAACGAATCTTGTACATTCATTTGAAGTTCGAATCGCCAATTTACGAACTGCAGTGCCATTTCAAGCTCGATTTTAATTATAATATAATTATACGTTCAAACTGTCGTCAATTGAATATATTCGTTAATATAATTCAACTCTAAGCTGAATTAAATCTAAGGGACGACCCCGTTCATAGAATATTGTGATTTCCAATATTTTTGATTATTTCTGAATTAAATATATTATTTAATTAAATAAAATATTCCATATAATTGAATTAACGACCATTTAATCCCCTTATTCAAATATATAAATAATTAAATAAATCAGTTATTATACCGTCGGAAATGCGGGTCATTACAGTAGGCAAGAGCTTTGAAGGAACTGAAGGGGTTATGGGGGTCCAGACTTGGTCAAGGACACTGGAAAGAATTTCAATGATATGCAGGTGGATGGTCAGAAAAAGAGGCAAATTTCTTCCAGGAAATTGAGAGGAGAAGCCTTGGACTGGTGGGAGGTAATCATAGCAGGAAGGCCAAAAAATGAGATTACATGGGATCAATTCAAGGAGATGCTGGGGGCTAGGTTTGTACTTGCATCAGCAAAAGCATCCTTGTTGGAAGAGTTTATTAGGTTAAGACAAGGAGGTATGAGTGTTACAGAATACACTCAAAAGTTTGAGAGCCTGTCTAAGTATGGACAAATGTTGGTTGCTGATGAAACTTCAAAGAACGGCAGGTACATACAGGGATTAAATGCAGGCCTCAGCAGATCATTGTTGCCATATATTGAGAAAACCTTTGCTCAAGTGCTAAATCTGACTCTAAGCTTTGAGCAACATGACAATACTAGAGAAAAGATTAGGAGCATGAAGAATAACAATAAGAAGAAGGGCAAGAACAGGTTCCAACCATATGAGAAAAAGAAATCTGATACAACAGATAAGAAAGGCAGTGAGGCTCCTCCTGCAACTGATGGAAATATGAAAGTTATATGCTATAATTATGGCAAGGAGGGCCATATTAAATCCAAATGCCCAGCAGGATAGCTTGCCACTTTTAAATGCTTTAGTTGTCGAAAGGAGTGACATCTAAAGAGAAACCGCCCTGAGTATAAGCAAGGAAGAGTTGAAGCTTTAGAAGGGAAAGGCAAGTCAGTGGTTAGCTCAAACAATGAGGTGCAAGGACAAGTGGAAGGTATATTACTTATCAAACAGATTATTATAAATGTGATATATGATACTGGAGCAACACACTCACTGATTTCCTTTGACATAGTACAGCAGTTAAAGTTAACTTGCATAATAGTTGAAAAACCTTTATATATAACCAACCCACTAGGTAGCTCATGTGAGCTAGGAATGATGTGTTACTAAGTAGAATTAAATATTGATGGTAGCCTTTTTATTTCTGATTTATATGTGTTGAATCACCCAGGTATAAGAGTCATATTAGGGGTTGATTGGTTGAAAAAGTATAAGGCTATCATTAATTTAGAACATTCTATAATTTCTTTGAAAACTGATGGGGGTAAAAGGGTATCAATATGGTTTGAAACAAATAAAGAAAAAGGGTCTAAACATTTTAATACTCTGGAAATTAAAGTGCAAGAATTACCACTGGAACAAGTGCCTATAATGAACCAATATCCAGATGTGTTTGGAGAAGTAAAGGGGGTACCTCACCATAGGCAAGTTGAATTTCAAAAAAGATTAATTCCTGGTGCAAGTCCAATAATAAAGAAACCAACAAGAATGAGGCCTAAGGAGTTGACTGAATTGAAAAAGTAGTTGCAAGAGTTGGAGGAAAAGGGTTTCATAAGGCCAAGTTGTTCTTGTTGGGGGTCACCAGTGGTCTTTGTTAAGAAGCATGAAGGTACAATGAGAATGTGTATAGATTATAGAGAGCTTAACAAAGTCCCAATAAAGAATAAATATCCATTACCAAGTATAGATGATCTTTTTAATCAATTAGGGGGTGCTAAAGTATTTTCTAGAATGGATTTAGTATCTAGCTTTCATCAAATGAAGGTAGAAGAGGAGAATGTTAAGTATACATCCTTCAATAGAAGGTATGGATTATATGAGTTTTTAGTTATGCCATTGGACTTACAAATGCCCCATCATACTTCATAGATTTGATGAATAGAATGTTTAGAGATTATTTAGATAAGTTTGTGTTAATATTTATCGATGACATTCTGATATATTCCAAAACAGAGGAGGAACACAAACATCATTTGCATCTGGTATTAAATAGATTAAGAAAATATGACCTTAAAGCAAAATTATCAAAATGCATTTTTTGGAAAAATGAAGTTAGTTTTCTAGGTCACATTGTTTCTGAAAAAGGTTTTTAGTAGATTTAAGCAAAGTAATGGCAACACAAGCTTGGAAGGGATCCAGAATAGTTAGCGATGTAAGATCATTTATGGGTATGGCAGGCTATTATAGAAGGTTCATAAAAGATTTTGCAAAAATTACAATTCCTCTTACACAATTGACCAGAAAAGACCATCCATTTGTTTGGACAGAGAAGTGTGAAGGAGCATTCATGAAACTGAAGGAAGCTTTGATTGAAGCACCAGTGTTGAAGGTTCTAGAAGACAGTGAAGGGTTAATTGTATACACTGATGCAAGTGGAAGTGGGCTAGGAGCTATTTTAATGCAAGGTAAACAAGTGATAGCTTATGCTTCTAGGAAGTTAAAGGTAAATGAAATGAGATATGCTACACATGATTTAGAATTAGTTGCAGTGGTCCATGCTTAAAAACTATGGAGACATTACTTATTAGGATAAAAATTTGAGTTATACACTGATCATAAATCACTAAAGTATTTGTTTTCTTAGAAAAATTTAAACATGAGACAACACAGGTGGGTAGAATTCCTAGCAGCCTATGATTTAGATATAATGTACACCCTTGGCAAAGCTAATAAAGTTGTTGATGCATTAAGTAGACAACATGCAAGAAAAGATGCATTAATGATAGGGGAATTCAGAACTTTATCTTTACTTTCTGAAGTGGATATAAAAAGTATCAACGAAGAAATGCCAACGGATATAACTAGGGGATCAATGGATCAAGGGAAGTTGAGTATTATTACTATCCAATCTGATTTGGTTAGAAGGGTAGGGAAACTTCAAGATTAGGATCCAATTATAAGAGAGAAGAAAATGCTCTTGGCCAAGGGAGAGGAAGTGGAGAATTTTCATATTGATGATCAAGGACATTTGAGAAAGGAGAAAAGGTTTTGTGTCCCTTTGAATGCAGAACTAAAGAAAGAAATATTGGACGTGTACCATAGAAGTAAGTATACCATCCATCCAGGAGGAACAAAAATGTATCATAATTTGAAAAGAAACTTTTAGTGGAAGGGTATGAAAAGTGATGTAGGCAAACATGTGGTTGAATGTATGGTGTGCCAACAGGTTAAAGCTGAGTATCAAAAGCCATCTAGGTTATTGCAACCTTTGAATGTTCCTAAATGGAAATGGGAAGACATTTCCATGGATTTTATAAATGGCCTGCCAAGATCTAAAAGAGGAAATAACAATATTTGGGTAGTGGTTGATAGGTTGACTAAAGTGGCTTATTTTATATCTAAATCAGAAATAAGTGCATCCAAATTAGCTCAGTTATTTATGAAAGAACTAGTGAGACTGCATGGTGTTCCAAAATCCATTCTAAGTGATAGGGACACATTGTTTACTTCTAAGTTTTGGAGCAGTTTTCAAGAAGCAATGGGTTCAAAATTAAATATGAGTAAAGCCTACCATCCATAATCAGATGGACAGGTTGATATAATAAACAAAATGCTTGAAGATATATTAAGAGCATGTGTGTTAGATTGGGGAGGTAGTTGGGAGGATTATCTTCATTTGGCTGAATTTTCATATAATAACAGCCATCATAGAACAATAGGGATGGAACCCTTTAAAGCTTTATATGGGAGGCCTTTTTTTATCACCTTCTAATTGGCTAGAAGCTGGGGATAAAATTGTGTTAGGACCTAAACATGTGAAGGAAACATCGGATAAAATTTATTTAATAAGAAAGAGGATGGTTGCTGCACAAAGCAGACAGAAAATGTATGTTGATCAAAAGAGGAAACAAGTAGAATATGTGGTGGGTGATTTTGTGTTTTTAAAGGTATCTCCAATGAAGAGGATTTTCAGGTTTGGAAAACAGGGTAAACTAACTCCTAGATACATTGGACCGTACAAAATACTAGAAAAAGTGGGATCAGTAGCTCATAAACTGGAGTTACCAGAGGAGATGGGAGCAATACACAATGTAATTCATGTGTCTCAGTTGAGAAGATGGGTACATGATGAAAAGACCATACTAAAAACACCAACTAAATTGAAGATTAACCCTAACTTGATGTATGGGAGAGAGCCAGTAGGGATTGTAAGCAAAGAGGAAAAGAGATTAAGGAATAAAGTAGTAAAGCTTGTGAAAGTTCAATGGAGTCTTGATTCCAAAGACTGTACCTGGGAGGTAGAAAATGAAATCAAGATCAAGTATCCTAAGGTGTTTGCTGAATGGGAGAAAGGTACTTAACCCTCGGATTTAATTTAAGTATGTTAAAAAAATGCAGTGAAATATAAGAGGAAATTTTAATCAGGAAATACTTAAAAGATTTGAGTTTAATGAAATATGATAAATTGTGGGACACAATTTCTAAAAGTGGGGGAAACTGTGGTAACCCAGAAATATTTCACCAACAAATAATAGATAATGATGATTTTTATGTATGAATATGTGTAAAGCATATATGAGAGTGCATATGTACAAATAAATATGGTGCAGCGTGCACAAGATTATTTTGTACACATGGGAAATAAGGTGATATACTTATTGATTTTATTTTTATCATTTCATTCTTGTAACATTTAAGAAAAGTGTATGCATGAATTTAATTAGCTTATGAGGTGCGTAGGCATGTAGATGAACCCTTATCCCTCAATTAGAAAATGCAGGATAAAATTTAAAAACCCTCACATATATGGGGCATCAAAAAAGGATAAGTACACATTTACAATTCGTGATTCAATAGAGCATGCAGGAAGCATGGCAGTGGGGGGTAAGAATGGGAATTTAAAATACCTTCTTTAGATAAAAGTAAATGACATGGTATAGTAGGGTATAGGGTATTTCTCTTAATATATGAAAAGAAGAATGGGTATAGTTATGAGTTTTTTTGCGTGATCAGCAAATGATTTTCCTTAAATGGGTAAATATGACATTAGGCAACCTAGAAACCCTAGTTTACTCAATATAAAAACAATACGCTTATGAACTATATTATTTTTCCTCTGGATAAAAGTAAAACTTAAACAAATAGCATCTGCAGAACCTAGGAGCTCGAGTCATCATCAATCATTTAAGGAGGAAACATTATAGTGAGTATAAACTGTTTTTATGGTATCAAGTCATTCAAGGCAACCCTTTTTGATTATATAAATGTTTAGTATTTACTCAGAAAATGATCCATCCTTGTTAAGACAGTAATGACTATACTGCCAAAATGATTTTAAGTCACTATTGGAATACAGTAAACTATTTATATGAAAACGATAGGAAAACATATTGTTGAGAGGTAGGATTTGATGGGGAGTATGGCAGTATGGACAAGAGAGTCTCATGCTTATGTCTACTTCCATATATTAAACAGTAAAGAGGAGCAATATGTTAGATAATTGCTAATCCTCTTTATTATTTATTATTTTCCAGTAACTTGTTTTTTTAATAAAAGGAGTTATTAAGAAAATTATGGGGTCTGGAGGTACCCTATGCCTCTAATCATATGCTCTCAACAATACTTAGTGAAAATACAAATTTACAAGTAAGTAAAAAGGAAATTTATGTGCAGTGAAAACTAATCTGAATGATAGTATCGTGAGGTGTTTGTGTGAAGTCCTAAATATTCTTAGGTATGGATGTTTAATATTGCATTGCATGTAGAACGCTTGTGAAATGGTAAAACCATTGTTACATAAGTTATATTGAGAGTTCATTAATCTGTGGGACTGACCCTGGGAATGATAGGGTAATATGAGAAATGAAATAGCTGATTAGTAAATAAATAGCTCAATGAATTGATGGAGCCAGTGTGGTTAGAATGATCACAGGATTACATTGATCTGTCTGGGATTCAAGAGGCAAGACCAGGCATGTACATCGCATGTTAATGCCCTGAGGCCTTAGTGTGATGGGTTAACAGGTACGGGGTCCCACACAATGTGCACAATGGTGTTCAATGTAAGGATATGGGCTCAAGAAAAGAATAATTTGATAACCTGAATGAGTGAATGAAGGTTGGGAAAAGGGGAATGTTTTATTATGCTAAGGGAAAATTTTGGTATTGAAACATAAACCAGAATCTGCTTAGTTATGTATGAATTCCAATGAATGGGGGCATTGTATTAATCTGTTATACACATGTTAAAAATTCTAAAAGTTTACTATGTAAAGTTCAGCATTTGATACCTAGATGGTAAAGTAATTTTATTGAAGAAATAAGTATAAATAAATATATGGGAACAAACAGTTTTATATAAATCCAGTTTTGCTCATACCAAACATATGTTTCACCCTATTTGCTTAATAGCATATGGGGGTGTCTCAACTTCAATGGGGCAGCCTCTAATGTATTTGCAGGAAATATGGAAGTTAATTAAATATAGTATGGAATGGATTGCTGGATGAATGAAGTGATATGCTTGCTGCTTATCAAAGTAGATTATGCTTAAGCAAGAACTAGTTCCTAATGTGTTAAGTAGGATGTTTTCCCTCTTTGTTAATGTAATGACTAAATGTATTAGCTAAAATAAGTGATTCTAGACTTAAATCTATTTGATGGATATGTAATTTGACTTGTGTTGGCTGAGTAGTGAAATGGTGTAGGATAGAAGTGCGTACTTTTGCTTAAGAGTGTTATTACTGGACTTTCATGGCAAAGCAAGGCATGTGCCAATTTTAGTTGAAAGCAGCTATCCAAAAGGGAGTGTGCACCATGTAATGACCACTGATACATGTAGTGTATTACTACTACATGCAAAGGTGCAAATTGAACATGGTAAATGACACAGCCTCTTTTGCATAGTGCACAATCTTATTTAGATAACATGCTTGGTTTAGCCACAAAGAATCAGTGATAACCTGGAGATTCATTTCAGGTCCAAGTGCACACACTCATAGAAGTATGCTCATGAAAAATGATTAGCTAAAAATGCAAAAGTTTAGATCATGCCTTAAGCCACATAAGGGTTAGTGACTAGTTAGAGCTACAACAATGTAATTAACTGAATAAGTGCATTTTAGTCTTTGCTATATCTGCCTAATTAATCCAATTATCCTTAATTGAATCATATTGAAGTACACAGGAGACATACATTGGATTATAAACCATGCAATTTGGCTAAAACTAAACCTATGAGGTAACTAGAACTATATTCCTTATGCTGTGTGAAAATAAGGGATAAAACCCTTATTTAATCTTCTTTATTTGATAGTCCAATTACTCTGATTTCTCTAATAGGAAAGAAAACTATAATCAGGTAACTGATTATACTACTCACGAACTGGTATGTACATACTTGTAAAGTTGATCCTGGAAGAAAATAATAATAATTTTACATTGCCTAAATTATATACAAGTATATGAAACCCTAGAAAGAGCTGAACCTAGGAATTTGATTAACTCTGGTTAATTAGTCAATTTCATGTAAAATTGCAAGAGGGGTTCTCTCACCAATCCAAACAACAAATGAAATTATCACCACTGAAAAATAGTAGTGTGCTGTAATGAGTATAAATTTTCAAATCTTTCTAAAATGAATTAGAAGAAACTCAAAACAGCATATGTGCGTGAAATTTCATTAATTTTTCAGATCTTCAAAATTTTAGAATTCAAAAACAACAGTGTTGAGATATAACAGGAATGCTTCAGCACTGTTATGAATTCAAAAAAAACTTCAAAACAATTGCAAAAATTTACAATTTTGAATTCAAGATATGAAAATGATTAATACATGAGAGTTTTATTCAAACAAAGCGAATTTCCAGAAAACCATGAATTCCGCAATTTGAAGTTAAGACAACTCAATAGAAGGAAAAAATAACAGTGACAAATCAAATCAGAAAAATCAAATAAAATAAATAGAAGAAGTAGAAGGAGAAATTAAATAAAAACAGAGAATATTAACAGAGATGAGTCTAGAGATCATACCTGAATTCAATGTAAGCAAATGATTCTCTAACTCAGCAATCATGAGCTAAGGATCTATGAATGATACAAAAATATGGAACAACTTGAATTCAATCTCTTTTTAGCAAAGCAGTTCCTCAGCCTCCTCCGGAACTAACAGTTTAAAGGATTGAGTGGTCTAACAAAATTAGAAAAACCACTCATAGTTATATTCACGTCTTTCGGTACCCAAATCTGTTTGTATAACAACCCATTAGAATTTAGCATTGTACCCTAAGGAACCCAAATATGTTTGAATTTGGTCAAAATCCTTTTATTTCCATTTGGGATCCAAGATTGTTTAAATGGTTTGTTACCACACAAATTCGCATCTTGTTTATGATTTAAATATCCATTACAATTGCCAGAGTTTAAATTCAAAAGAATCTTTTCCAAAACAATTTGACGGATTTTTAAAACCATTTGGATTCAGTTTTTCAAAGCCATTAATTTTTCCAAAGCCAAGACCATGTTTATTTCTAACAAAAACATCGTTTTGTAACAATAGATTCAACGAATTTTCTCCATTAGAGAATTTTTTCAAAGTTGATTCTAGTCGTTGAATTTTGGATTTAAGATCACTGTTTTCTTTGATTAAATCTGAACAACGATTATTGGTGATCATTCTTTCAGCATCATGTTGTTTCAAAACCAAATTTTCAGATTTAAGTAGTTTGACTTTGACTTCGGTCTCAAAATTTTCAAATTCGAAATGTTTCTACTTTTCAAATTCATGTTTTTCAAAATCTTTGAATTTTTCAATCCAATTTTCAAGCTCTTTCAAAATCAAATCAGTTTTCAACAAGCTTTTTTTTTTAAAAATCTCAAGTCTGGAATTTTTAGATGTTTTAAAAATATTCAACTCCTTTTGCATAAAATTATTCGAACTTAATAACTCAACCTTGTTCCCTTTTAAGATCAGAATTTCATTCTCAAGCTTTCAGATATTTTTATTGAGATGAACGAGATCGGTTTTCAATTTCAAACAATTTTTACAATTAGAATTTTCAAATTTCCTGATGTTTTCAATCTATAATTCCAAATCATGACTTTTCCTGGTCAACTCATGATTTTTTTATTTCAATTTTTTTTTTCGATGGAGATTATCAACAGTTTTTGTTAATCACCACACATATAAACCAAATCTTCATAATAGAAATTTTCGGTCTCATCATCTGTTGAGTCTCCATCATCTGATCTACTTAAATTTTCATTTGTTTCTCCTTTTAAGCATAGATCTGAATCTCAGTTGACATTTTTGGATTTTGGGTAGTTGTCGCCTTTTTCATACAACTCGTCGAGAGCTTTCCAGATATCCTTCGCAGTTAAACAATGAGAGATAAATTTTAATTGATCATTACCAAGATAGGAATAAATAATATGCATAGCATGAGCATTGAAAACCTTATTCCTCTTATCTAGCATATCTCCTAAATTTTCAGTAATATTCTAATATTCAAAATTAACAGATTTTAAATAGAATTCAATTTTTAATTTCCAAATTAAAAAAAATGTCCCATTGAAAATAATTGGAATATCACTGGACTGACCTCGCTATACTGACAACTAGGGACCACCATTACTCTAGAGTTAATGAAAAACCAAACTCTAATACCACTTGTTGGATCTGGATTAACCCTAGAGGGGGGTATATAGGGTTTATTGAATTTAATTCGAGATATTAAAATATCACAGAGCGGATTGCAGCAGATAAAAATAAATGTAGGAAATAAATAACACAGATTTTACCCAGCTTCGGCAAACCCTGCTTACTGGTGCATTCCTAAGATTTTTACTAGGTATTAAAATAGATCCAGCTTACAAACCTTGTAAACTCGCAAACCCTGCTCCTGTTCTAATCCTACGCTCAAAACCCTAAACTGATCTATATCCCCTAAATCATATTTTCCCCTAGCTACAAACTCGTTGCTAGTAAACCCTAGTTATTACAGACACTAGAAAACAGCTAGTTAAAACTCTATAACTAGACGATCTAATTTTACAGAAAAACTAGAATAACAATAGACGATGTTATAAGAGTTAAAAACAAAACACTTAAAATAAAATAAAACTGTAAAACCCCTTTTCACAAATGTATTATAGGTCAGCCCCTTGTTAACTCCTTTGCAAACCCTTGTCTTCAAAAAAATGTCGGCCGTTCCTAAAAACAAATTAGTGCTTTTCAAAAACACCCAAATCGCGATCGATGGCTTCTTAGAATTGATTCTCCTTGTCTTAAAATTCTTGTGTCTTTCAGGTGCTCTTCGATCTTGAGTGCGGATGAAGCTTCTCAACTTTTTAATCTCCAATCTCTCAGTCGAACAGAAAGTAAGATCTCTAATTTTTTTTCTTGTTTGAATACTTGTGATAGATTTGTTTTCGATTGGATGATTTGCCAGTGATGAACTTAGGTGTACAAATAGGATTTGAAAATCCTAAAATCTCTGATTTATTTTTAAAATGCTTGCGAGGTTTTTTTTTTTTTTTTTGCTCTCGAGTTATTGCGTGATTTTGGCTTGCGTTGCCTTGTTTGAATTTGGCCGAGATGGAATAACTGGAAACAAATACGAACGATTTTGTGGCCCCTTGAAAATTCCTTGCGTGATTTCTGGGAAAAGATTCTTAGTAAAATTGAATTCGACTTTGATTGAAAAAGATATTTGCCAACCCTTAAAACAATTGAGATTGTTCTAACTTATTCCACGTATTACTGGAAACACAAGATGTTTTGGCAAATACTTCTTTGATTTGTTTTCTAAGATTTTCTGGCGGAAATTCCACTAATTCAATTTTGGAAATTATGAATCTGTTTTTATGCCAAATAAGGATTTTCATTTTCTGGAAATCAATTTGTTTCTCAAAAAACAGTTTGCCAAAAATGCTTGTTCAAATCAGGGACATAATGAATAATTCTTGCAATTATTTCCTATCCAAATAATACAAGAATTCCCTGAGTTCTGGCACTTGAAAAAAAATACTCTAGCTTGACTTTCTTAGTCGCCTGAAAACATATAAGATACAGATTTATTCCTTTCCCAAAAAGATGATCCTCGAATTTTCCCATTCCATCTTTGCACTAAGACACACAATGATTTCTGGAATGTAATAATTTTGAGAAAAGCAAATTGTGATTTCTTGGCAAAAATATAATTGCAACTTGATATTAAGCTTACACTGTGCCAAAAATAAATGCTTGTTATTTTTTGGTTTTGAAATATTGGAAACATTTAATATGCTTTCATGCCACATTTGCTCGAACAGTTTAATGCTTCAATTTCTTTGTTGAATCTAGACTTTGACGATGTCGTATTATTGGCTGAACCTAGAATCTATTACTTGTCGTTTCATTTCTGAATTTTGTTGATGAGTATGTATTTGCACTTGCTTGTATACTAGGTTCGACATTTATACATAGTTTCATGTATAAGCCTTGCTATACTCTGTTTCTTCACTTTGTCACATCCTAGCTGAAACACTGGCTCGACCACACATGTTCACTTGCATTGTTTGATTTAAGTGTAGGATTGACTATCTTCTAGCTGCATTTGAACAAGTGCTTGTAGTTCCTTGACTTGTGTTCATCTGGACTGATGTATAATACTTGTGCCTTCATGTAAATTGTGGTGTTTGTTCAGCCACACTGATCATTTGCTTTGTCCATACTCTATATTTGTGTGAGCTCCATTTTGGTTGCATGCTCTTGCTATGTTTTTGGTCTGTTTGTATCCATTCTTGTGACTGAACTGCTTTGACTTGAAATTTAAAGCTGGCTTGACCATGTGTTTGAGCATATATGAATTTGAGCTGTTTTGGTCCATGCTCGCCGAACCTGAAATTTAGTTGTACACTCGTATACTTGGACCGGATGACCATGTGTGTATATGTATATATATATACAAATTGTATATATATATATATATGTGTGTGTGTGTGTGTGTGTATGTATACATATGTGCATGTTATCACTTCATTGTTCCTCTCGTGTTGTTCGTGGATACTTGCAGCATGAAAATGTTGTCAAGGTTTACCTGGCACATCATATCCGATATATTTGTCCCTTTCTGACCATATTGCCCCTGAATAGAAAATATGTGTATATATGTACACATGTATGTATATACATGTATAGTGCACGTGCAGTATATATATGTGAGCACTAGAATATTGTTTACCTTGTGATATTTGTAGTGTATCACTATGAATATCACAAGCTGTCAAGACACAGATGGATGTCCACAAAAAATATCAGATCAAATCATGAAAAATGATGAGAAACACACCAAAATTCCGAGGCAAAATTTTTTTTAAAATAAAAATTAAATCTGCTAGAATTTAAAATATTTCTATTCCAATTTACTGCGTGTTTCTTTTGTGACATGGAAACAGAAGTCTGGACTGATTGTGTAGCTGGGAGAGGACTGAAGACAAGACTGTGTTAGAGTATGCGTGAGAGAGATTGATTGTACAACTGAAAATGTTAATGTATGAATAAACTGAGTGAAATATAATTGAGTGTACTGTAGTGAGGAGCATTGTATACAAATCAAGTTTAATATGAAATGTAATGTATTGTATTACAGCGAGATGTACAAATAGCGGAGTTATAAATTTGTACTGTTGAGATATTGAAATAAAATATTATATTTAAATAAAATACAGCTTGAATATTTAAATTCTTGTGTAGTAGTATTCTATTTAAATATAAATATCATATTATGTCTGTGAAGTAGTATAACAGTACAATTACAAACACATTTATAATAATAAATATATGTTTGTTATCATTAAACAAAAATCATAGAATTGTTACATACAACATTTATTATCTCTGTTTTTTCTGCAGGATACGAGACAAGCCAACTCGAGCTTAAATAGATTGAGATTTTTAGGGGAAAAATCGGTCTATCGAAATTTGGGTTGTTACGTCTGGTATTAGAGCTTAGGTTTAAGATTCCTAAGTATAGATAGTGAAAGAGCATATTTGTATTTTTAAAATACAAATATTATATAAATATATATATACACACACACATAGATCCATAAAGGAACCCACTAAATAGGAAGAGCGACATATGGAAAGAGTTGGGATATCAGTTATGTACATTAAAGAAACGGTTATGGAAATTTGAGAATAAGGGTCCCTTAGGTGGTTTGGGTAAAAAGTGTACAGCGTGTTTTGAAATGAAAAAAAAGAAATGGATCCCATTTGTTAGTGTCTGAAATGTTAGTATTTTGGATTAGTGGATTCAGCAATAGAGCCTTATAAATTGGGAAAGTGTAAGAAGAAAAATGGATTAGGAATATATATATATATATATATATTTGAGATAAATGATTTTGTAGGAATATTTACGGAAGTCTAAGTAAGTTAGAGACCCACTTTGAGTCCAGCCCCATTGTTAACTTTTAAGAACTTGAAATTTTAAAAGCTTATGGGTGATAGTTTATGGTATTTTTCAAGTTTTGACCTTAAAAGTTTACAATTTTAAACTATGTATTGGCTAAATTGTGTAGAAACAAGTTTTGAAACAAGAAGATTTATTTTAGAAACAATTTTTGAAACAAGAAGAGGTATTTTTGACGTTTGAAAAAATAAATGTAAGTAACATAATTGTACAGTACATATTGAGTTTTGGGGAAAATGGGGCATATTTTGGAAAAGGTGATTTCTTATGATTTTTTATCTCAAATGAATCCTTTTAGAAAAATGTGTACATTATAGAGCATGTATAGCTCGATACTTTTTTTTAAGCTATATAGTATGAAAGAATTAAATAACATAACATAGAAAATCTTGCATTTTGTCAAAAACTAAAACTTTCGATCAGGAAAAAATTGAAAAACCCTATCCTTTTGACATGAATTTTTGAAAATTGTTTTGACATGAACTTTGGTGGGTGGAAAAAATAAGTTGTTAAAAAATTAGAACAGAGTAGATGTTTGAGGTTAGTTTAGAAACTAGCGTCTAGTTGTAAGTAACTGAACTAGCATAATAATAATGAGTTATTGTGAAATAACTGAGAAATAGTCGTCCTTGTCTACTATAGCTTTTATGATTTAAAAAAAATGATTTTTTTTTTAATGAGATGTCATTTTTATGGTTTGGAAAAACTAAGTTTTAATAAATAAATACAAAGTTTAAAAGCTTTTATTTTTTTCAAAATAAAGTGACAAAGCCAAACTACGTTTTTAAATCATGGAGTAGGTAAGGATTAGTACCTAGGAAAGATGGGGAATATTTTTGAGGTTATATAGTTGATAGCGAAAATTATTTTGGAATAATAGTAAATTCTCATAGAGTGCGTAAGAACTATAGAGCCTAGATTGTCGCTTGGAAAAGACAGTACACAGCAAGGACTAGTTTTGATAAGTAGATGACAGTAGGCAAGCAAGTCGTTTAGATCCTATGGTTTGGACTTTTCTTTGTCAGCGGGGACATGGTCCTAGGATTCTTAGTGCTTAGTAGTAGCTATGTAATGGTTTCCTATTTTAGTTTTAAAAGAATTAGAAGGCTTATTTAAAATTAAGTTCAGATCAGTGGATTAAGTTAAATAAGCCAAGGAAAAAGGTGATGACAAAACTAAAACAAAACAATGAATAAAATAAAGAAACAAATATGATAATTGAGAAAGGCGGTAAATTTTGAGAAATAGAAAAAAAAATGATTTTTTCCAAAGTAAGTTGGAAAAGAAAATTTTCTTATGTAAATTGTGTTTGGATAGGGAGATAGGACATCTTTATATAATAGTTTCATAAAATCCAAGTACAGATAGAAAAGGTACATAAAAGAAAAATGGAAGATGTGAAGTTTTCCATTTTCTAACTTTTTATAACATAAGAAGTCAAATTTAGAAGAATATAATTTTCTGAAAATTCGCAAAGTTAAAGTTGGTTGTTATGGTCTGAATGCAAAAACTGGATGAACTACGCTCTTGGTCTGTAAGAGTGTAAGAAAAAATAGATGAAAAGGTATTTTGATTTTAAAAAAATTGCATTCATATAGAAATTGCCAGTATACTTAGGATGTATGCATCATGTTTTCAAAAAAAGTTCAAGAAAAATTTGCATTCGTATACAAGGTACCGCTTAAACATTCATTGCATTCATGTATTATTATATTGTATTAATTACACTTTGCACAAGTGCAAAAGTGGTTGCAAAATGCAATGTACACATGATGGTTGTAAAATATACGAGGAATTACCTAATTTTACCCTTACTAGATTTCGAGCACGAAATTTCCTAAGGATGGAGAATGTAACACCCCGCATTTTTAACAAAATAATAAAATAAAAATTTGAAATTTTTTCAGACTTGATCACGGAATTAGCATTATTGAGTCCGTGGAAATTTCCTGATCAATTTAGAACTATGTTTTGCAGAAAATAGATTTGAAATGAAAAAGATATCTCTAAATTGAGTATTAGAACAATTGTAAAACGAAGATATAGAAGAACACTAATATAAATAATACCAATGTTTTTAGTCTTGTGAATAAAAGGCTAAGTGGGTGAGTTGGTAGAGGCATGTCTATTTCTTGTAAGTGGTACAAGTTCGAGTCCTATCAGCCTTATATTTTTAATTATAAAGCGACAGCTATAGAAATGCATGTTCTTAAAGAAAAATATATACAAATAGACACATAAGGAAAACTATAACGACTCGAACTTCCCTGGTCTCCGAAGAGAAGAGAAAGAACGGATTGTCTGAGAACAAGACGAATCAGAACACAAACAGAAGAACATTTCATTACTTATTACAAAAATTTCATCATAATACAAAAATATACAGAGTATGAATAAATATTACACATTTACTAAATATCACAGATTTACAAGTTACAATGCAGTGGAAAATAATACAAAACACAACTGAAAAGAATATACGGATACAGAGCTTTCCGAATATCATTCCAGCTGTAAACCAGGATCCTGTGAATATAAATATGCAAAACCAAAACTACAAGTTGCCCGTGTGGAAATAGGGGAACCCAGAGTTTAGGTTAAAACAATAAACTCCAGGTTAGTCATGTGACTGGTGTGAAACTAAAACAGTTATTTAAAACTTTACTTTAAATCAGACATACCAAGGGACCACGCTGTATCACACGAAACGGGTTTCCTCCCAAGAATACCAGTGCATATAACAAAACAGCGCAATGCTTTTTGGAAAAATGAAGCTATTATAAGACCCATGTCCCATCACACAATGCAACGCAGGCTGGAGGATAGGGTTTTCCCTTATAATAGTCAAACATGCTTGGTACGTTAAAACAAATCTTTTGATACTATTATAAGTGCATAGTGTATAAAACAGCTTCAAATATAAATGTATCAATCCTAGGCGGCATGGGTACCATATATCAGGTCGTCGATACTAGGCTCTACAATCAAAACTGCAAAGTCACGTATTGGAAGTTGGATTTCCATCTGTCAACCAAGGTAAGGGATCGTCCTTACCGCTTCGAGACTCTCTAGCCCGAGCCTCAGGCAAGCGCGCAGACAAGCCTTGGATCGTCAGGGCCGGTCCACTCGATGTGGATTAAAATGCATGAACACTACGTTTCCCCGCCCTATGGGGCATAAAATCTGGTCTGTATAAAGACCATCCATCAGCTCCGCAGAGACTGAAATAACCGAGGTGCCTCGCAATCCATCATCCACATATGTAAAATGTCAGGGCTAGTAAAACGCTGACACCACTCCTAGCTAGAAGGAAATGCATGCCCTCCCTGAGGTCCTCTCCCGTTTCTGGTTCACACTAGGGTGTGAGGCTCGCGAATTAACGCTACACAAAGCTATGCTATATTAAAGCCGTGCTTTGATCATCAACCACAAGACTATGCTTTTCAACAGAAGCCGTGATCATTTGCACCTCAGCATGCCACACAAGCAATTCACACTATGCAACCGATGTCTATCAATCACACAGAATGAAATCCGATGTCAGACACACATCCCTTTACAAGTTTGTTCTGGGTCTGAAAGAAATCAGAGGCACCTTATTCCTCGTCCCATATGTCCAATACAGGAGAGAGGCCCTTGCATATCCGATCGATCTCCAAGTACGTCTGGACGATCACCACTTATTACCTTGTCTTGGGTGTACAGCCCAATCAAGACATCAGTAATCATCCAAATGATGTGAAGACCTCCGGTCTTCAACCATCGTCTTCATCCTCGATATATCGTCGAATCAGTTATTCAGAATGGGATAAACCCGATCTTTCTGAATAACTCGTGTATATAATAAACAAGTGCTATAAAAACACAACATATGCCTCATTCCAATCTAGAATATTCCTTTATTCAAATATTCTTTCACTTTGGGAAAGGTTCTCATTAATTTTATCAAAGATAAATTCTTTAAATTTATTCTTTAATCTTCCTTTGGATATCAATTCAAACCATTTTATGGTTTTCCAAGCTAGTCGGGATTAGCGAACCTTACCGAAGTAATCATTTTTTTTCTTTCCCAATCCCAACCTATTCATCCCATGGAGCAAAACTGGTAGTACTCCATATCTAACACCACGGTGTTATCGGTACATGCAATTACCATTTCACATTCAAATCTAATTAAAGATTTAACTATCTCCTAGAGTAAAACTGGTGGTACTCCATTTCGATCATTTCTCGAATTTGATAAATTAAATTATCACATTCCCATTTCAATCTAATTAAAGATTCATTAAAACTCCAATTCAGTTTTAATCTCGAAAATCATTACTTAACGATTGTTCCAAGTTAAGAAATTAATCTCATCTTTAGCTGGGTTAAAGAACTAATGTCATTTAAAACACAGCTCACGATAAACCCAAAATCACATTCCATTAACAATGGAATCTTCATGGAATACGGATCAATATATATATAATCAGTGTGAACTTCCATATCCAACCGATAATATAAATGGAATAACGGCAAAGCCTCTTAAATTCCATATATAGTAACGGTCCTCCTCCATAGAAGTTCACTTCGATTATTACCGAATCGAATTCCATTCCATTCCAAATTATTTTATTAAACTGGAAAACTTTACTTTGGAAAATCTCCTTTAAATCTTAACAGAAGATTTATAAATTCCAAATCACATTACATTGTAAATCGGGTTAAAGAACGAATGTCGTTAAAACACAGTTCATGATAAACCCGATTCACATTCCATTTTATTCCAATTATTAAATATATTTGGAAACTCTAACAATCTTAATTAAAAGATTTATTCTCTTCACCTGGGGTTCAAGAACAGTGTTACTGAAGACACCGTTCACGACAAACCCAAAATCCCATTTGATATTAAATACAAGGCTCTTAATAGAAAATATATCGGCTTATATTCAATATCAAATACTACAACCAACAAATATCGTATTGGAAATAACAATATAAATCAAATTTCGATAACAATATCTGTATAATCACGAAACCCAACATCGAAATATTCCGAAGACAATTTCGATTCAAATCCATTCCAATTTATATATTGGAAATTCTGGTTATTTTTATAACCATTTCAAATCTAATTTATTTATTTAAAAATATTGGATTATAATTCTAGTTCATAACTAGTTCATTTCGGTAAAAATATATTTTTATCTTTTCAAATATGGGATTTTCATCCCAATTCTTTCCAAATCATTTCTTATGATTTTACACTAATTATTGATATTTTTAGTAATTTTATCAAGGCCCGTACGGTCGATTTCCATAAACGGCCATCGAACTGCACTTACAACGACCTTTTCCAAATTTGATTTGGACATAATTCCAAATCCAACCGTTAGATTTCAAATCTCTAATATTCGTTAGAAAGCTCTTTTCGTTACGAACCCAACGGTTCCGGTTTTAGGAGAATCCGACGGTCGGATCTCCCGTAATGTTCGTTCGAATCAATGGTCGAAATTCGCGAATAGCCGCGGTGCGACGCATTCTATTCAGGCCATTATATATAATATATATATTATTTATTTCGTCGATTTACCTTTAAAACGTATTTTATAAATCGCTTTAAATTCGTTTTCAAAACAGTTTCAACTTCATATTCAATTTCAAATCAAAATTGAATATTCCATATCATTAATATATAAATGATAATATTTTCAAAATATTATATTTTGAAATCATTTCCTTTTTGATATTCATTATAAAATCGATATAAATATCGTTTACGTCAAAATGGCGTTAATCTAATCAACACGGTTTTATATATTTATATATATTCGTGTCCATCCCAAATCGGACATCAAAATCAGATTTTGATTCTTTTCTGAATATTATTTTATAATATTCTTTCTTTCTGAACTGGAATCAGACACATTCAATTACCATATAATTTTATTTATATGGATTTCACACAACAAATGTGCATAACAACAATAATAAACAATCAACCATCATCCAGAGTGCATTCTACACTTTATAAGCATTAAATATAAATATTCAATGCTTACACAGCTTATCAACCAATCGATTGACATACAACTAAATATTGGGATTAGTGCATGTCCAGTATCATCCCAATACCCGTGTGGGGTTTCGATCAACAAACACTGAATATTATTTGTGCAGTTGGGCGATGTGTAAAATATATCGTCCCAATCCATATCAGTAAAATGGGTGTTCATAAACAAATCGTCTGATTTGTAAATGAATATTTATTTTATTCATATCAACGTTAAAAATTATATTTTTAACGATAAAGTATTTTATTCAACATATGAATATTCTATTCAGTTCATTTATATAATAAAAATGATTTTTTTATTGTTCTAACATATTTTAGAAAATTTTGGTGGCAAAACGACGCGATATCAAAATTGGGTAATGTCTAGCATTACCCCTCTCCTGATATTGGCTCGTTCCATACACACATAACAATTCTAATCAATTCATTTCACCCAAACAACCAAATTCAACCAAATAATCTAATCAACTAAACCAAACAATCAAACAAGTCGTCCATGGTATGTGGACGACGGGGAACAGTTCATATATGCAGTAATGAAATAAATAACTACATAAGAAAATTATAGTGAGGAGTTCTCACCTTGGGTTTCCACTCCTCCATTCTCTATTTCTGAATGGTTCGGATTTGCCCAAAATTCCAATGCGATCCTTTCCCGCTGTTCATAGTAAAAATCGCATTTTAAATACGATGTTTATTTTAAAATCACATTTTTATAATGGCACTTCATATATAAAAATCATATATTTTTACAACGCTTCTTTCTATATAAAAATTATATTTTTATATCTTTACTTCTTATATAAAGATCGAATTTTTATCGCTACATCATATATATATAAAAATCGAATTTTTATCGCTACTTCATATATATAAAAATCTAATCCTTTTATTTTTAATGTCTGATCTTTTCATTCTCCACTTCATAAATAAAAATCATATTTTTATTACTCTACGTAAATAAAAATCATATTTTTATTACTTCAATGTTTACCACATAAAAATCATGTTTTTATACTTCAATTCAAACTATAAAAATCATGTTTTTACTATAATTAAAAATCACACCATTTCTATAATTAAAAACCATATCTTTAATTAAATAAAAATTATAACTTCATGAATTTAAAAATCGCAACTTTTCTATAATAAAAATCAAATGAAAATCATGTTTTAATCTTACTAATTCATATACCGATTTTATAAACTATTACATATAAAGAAAATCGAATTTTTAATTACAAAAATAAATAAAAACTTACTTTGTTCATCAGAGGTGAGGGGGGATTTCAGAGGGGCTACGGCGGTTGCTGACGTCGGTGCAGGGGGTCGGGAGCCAGGGGGAGGCGGCGGCGGCCCTGTCAGTGGCGGCGGAGGAGTTTAATTGGTCGGGGCATGGGTTTTCAAGCTGTTTTTCACATGGAGGAGGAGATGGAGGCGGAGGAAGGGTCAGTGGTGGAGCTCAGGGGGTGCGGCAGCCTAAGGCGTGGCGATGGGGCCCTACGGCGGCGGTGGTGCGGCCCATAAGGGGGGGGACGGGTTGATAAAATGGAGGCGTGATTTTTCTTTTTTTTTAGTTTGACCGTGACTTCGTGGTTTGACTTAGGGTTGGGTAGGGGAAGGTCCTTATAGAGGTTTATATTATATTTTAATTTTAATTTTTTTACCCAAATACCAACTTTTAAATTCGATCTCCAAACGAGACCCAACGACTATCGCCTCTAGCTAACTATCCCCATTCTGAACACAATGGGATATGTATCATAACCCGATTCCATTGTTTCAATCAGTTTTCATTTAAATTAACATTTAAATCATTATATTGAATTTTAAACGTTCATTTCAATTTACTGGGGTCACATACGGACCCCGAAAATTCCAGAAAAATTATTTCTAGCTTCATATTGACGATACGGTCCTAACAAAACTAATTTCTTTAAATTTGAAGACAGATTGAAAAATGACCATTTTTTGGTCGATCCAAATTGACTGAAACTATCAAAACACGTTTTCTTTTGCCACGCCCACAAATTAATTCCAAAAATTATGAAAATTGGAATATAGCAATAATTTGACATTTCGGTTCCAAAAAAAGTGGTTTTGTCGAAAACAGAGGTCGTTTGCAAAATGGCTATTTTTAAGGGCTATATTTCTATAGAGATTATTCTGAATTTTCAACTGGGCATAACTTTTTATTCCCGCTATGAAATTTTGATTTTTCAGATTCGTTGGAAATATATTTTCAGATAGATTCTAATATTTTTGGTTTCGCTAAAATCCGGTTTATTTTGAATCCTGCACATTCATTTGAAATTAGAAATCGAATTTTCAAATTACCGCGCCATTTCCAATTCCTTTAAGAAGTAAAATAAATATTTATATTCTAACTTCGATTCAAATAAATATATACGTTCTAATTCTATTCAAAATAAATTTCCTGTCATTATTATTTAAAATAAATCATTTTAAATATTCAAAATTCATTAAAATTGCCAAAATAAAATTTTTAAATTGGTTCTGATTTTCCGGGTTGTTACAAAAACTATACATATAGATGAATATATATACATGTATATGTGTGTATATATACATATGTATATATGGGAAAGTTTATTTAGACACAAGCAATCTCAACCACTAGATCTCCCGATAAATTCCACCTTCCACATAATGACAAATAAATCCTACGGTCCAGAGTTTGTGTCTCTAATTCCGTGTTTAATTTTGTGTCCCGGTATCCCCCCCTCCACAAACACACACACGCATACACACACACACACACACACACACACACACACACACACACATATATATATATATATATATGAATAGGAAATCCAAAAGTAACCTGCAAACAATAAAAATGAGTGAGAAATGAATGAAGACATAATGTCGTTTGTATTTTGTGTTAAGGATGCAGATTAAGGATCTTAAGGCATAATTAAACACTAAAGGGAGGGTGAATAGTGTTTATAAGAATTTTATAGAAATCTTTAAATAAATTGAATTACTATATGAATCACACAATGATTATCGCACCAGAAATGATCACAAAAACATAAATAATCGAAAACACAAAAATAAGTAAATATAAAATGAAGAAAAGTAAAGAACACACCAGATTTTATACTAGTTCGGAATACTCCTACGTTAAGTCCCATACAACGCCGTTGCACAAAGTTTTATTAATACTAGTATCAATCTTACAACACCCTTGATTTAATGGCTACAAGGTTAACACTGATTCCACCACCCTTGATTTCACAGCTATAAGGTTAACACTGGTTCCACCACCCTTTATTCACGGCTACAAGGTTCACACTGCTCCCTTTCCTTGATTTCCAGGCTACAAGGAACACACTCTTTCCGAAACAATTCCCGAATGATTACAACAGCCTTAGAACTCTTCAATGGCACTTCCAAACAGATAGTAGTTGATAGAGATTGAGAAGAGAAAGAGAATGATATATTTTTTGTTGAAATCAGTAGAGTATAAGTGTAGAAATCAAAAAATTAAAGAATAATAATGGTGGTAAGAGATAGGATGAAGATGGAGAAGAAAAAGCGATTAAAAATTCGAAATTGACCCCTACTTATAGTGTCCCAAAGGCTGCAACGTTTTTAAAACGTTTCAAATAGTGAAAAGACACTTCCTTTGAAATTTAAAAATATGACGGTTATATGTCGACATGCTCAATAACGTATGTCGACATATGTATGTTGATTTTGAATTTTAAACCATTTTTCAAGTGTTTAAACTAACATATATATTCTGCAAATTCTTGAATCAAAACTAAAGTTTCAAAATGAATTTTCTTAAGTGTAAAACCATATAAAAACATAGTGATATATAATATAAACATATTTATAAAATTATAAAACATAAAACTATGAAACATATATGTTATAAAACTTTATAACCTATAAACAAATATATTATAAGACTTTATAAATTATAAACACACACACAGATATATATATATATATATATATTTGAAATCATAAGTAAAATCTTAATAATTAGAAATCATTTTAGAAAAGGAGTTTGAAATAATTTTGAAATCAATTTGAAAACAGAGTATGAAAACATAATTTGAAAGTGCTAACCAAAGTATTACATATAAACTAGATTATTACTTGATAATCTTGAGCTCTTGAAATCTTGATTATCTTGATATCTTAATACTCACGAGCCTTGAATTCCTTGGTATCTTGAATCTCTAATACTGTACAGTCTATATCACCTATATATAATACCTGCATATATATCCTACAACCTTAGTTTATAAAATATTCATACCTGATATTACCTGCTGATTTGATTCCTTGATTTTCACCATGAATTCCTTTTGACTCCCCATTAAACGATGCCTATATCTTATTTTATAATTTCTCCCTCTTTGTCATTATCAAAGACTATCTTATACTAAACTATACTATATTATACTAACCTATATTAGACTATACTAAACTAAACTATACTCCCTCCAAAATCTATGCTATAACTGATCCTAATGACATTATATATATATATAACTCCCCCTAAATATATAACTCTCCCTAAATTTAAATCTAAAAATTTATAATTCCCCCTAAACTTATGGCTATACTATTGCAGTTTTACTAAGTAAACTAAACAGGAGTAGCATCAAACATTGTATAAACCAAACAAGCATTTCAAACAATTTTTACAAGCAATCAAAACAAGTAATCCAAACAATCTAAACCAATCATCTTGTAACGACCCGCCTTTTCTCCCGATTTTCACGAGTAATTAAACCAAGTTAAATCATTCATAAAGACGGATGGTTATGGGTACTAACATATTTGAACACAAATAACAGAACTTTTTATTCTATGACAAAATTTTACGTTGGGGTTACGATGACTCAGAGTACAATACCAACTCAGCAAAAACAAAAAGGGCTCATAGCGGAAGAAGTAAAACCAAACAAATCTCTAGCTCCAACCTGAATCCAGCTCTGAAGACTAAACCTGCAAACTAAACTACTAGCTGTCCGTGTAAAAATTATGGGCATCCAGAGTTTAGGTGGGGAACAATAAACTCTAGGTCAGTCGTGGGACTGGTGTGAGAACTCAAAACAGTTATTATTCAAGGTTTATTTTAAAGTTGGGAAAATTCACCGAACCACGCCGCTAACGCGGAACGGGTTTACTCCATGTGAAATCTCGTGCATAGAAATCCATAATGACTTTGGAAAATGAGTTGTCATAAGCTCGTCCCACATCACACAATGCAAGCGCACACCAAATGGGCGAGTTTTGTTTTAGATAACCAATAATGCTTTAATACGTAAAAATCCTCTTGATATTATAATTAGTGCATAGTATTGAAAAATCATTTCACTAATAAATATATTAATCTTAGCGAGCATAGTAACTATACCCACATACACAGTTTACAAACAAATCGAACGGCTCGTATTGGTTATTTGGTTTTCCAACATGATGGTTCCTGGCACGAAAGATTAATCAAGGACACGAAGCTAAGTATCCCTCGGTTAACATCCAGACACGGACAATGTATACAGAGCACAAAAGTATATATCCCAGTTTTCATCTAGACTCGAACACCGTATATACTTTATTCCCTCAGATTTCGCAGGTGTTAGACCAAAAAGTGGTTCTAACACCCAAATTGATTAAAAGCAAATGAAATGAGATAAAAATGAAAATGAACACACAGGATTTATAGTGGTTCGGCGAAGAAATGCCTACGTCCACTTATCTTTCACTATATTCAATGATTCAGTTGCAAATACAATGTAAAATTCGCTTGATTCCACTCACAACTCACTTATATTCACTCAATTGACTAAAACAAATAATGAAAGAAGATTTGGATTCTCCGGGAGTACTGGAGTTCGGATTATGGAGGTGGTTGAATTCTTGAAATGCCCAAAAAGATCCTTTTCTTTGTCTCCAGACGGGGTATTTATAGGTGTGAATTTGCTCAGAGCCCGATCCGGATCGGAGCCACGTGTCACTCATCCCATCAGCATCGGATTCGGATTGATTTCTACGTTGACAACGCATCAGAATAATGGACGTTATGGGCAGGAATTGGTCATAGCCGATCCGGATATCCAGGCGCTTATGCTGGAGAATGATATGGAAAATGGGTTCGGGTCGGAGGGACACGTATAAGGGGTTCGGATCGGGATACCCGATCCGACCCGGATTGGCTTGAGAACAACACTCTCTCCTCTTTAGTCTGCTCCACTCCGCTCCGATCTATCTCCGTAGCAACCAGGTGGCTTTCCGATCCAATTGAGACTATATTGTCCTCCGATCCGAACAGCTATGCCTTACCAATTTCCTCAGCAACAGTTCACCGATCCGAACAGAAGACTTTATCCGATCCGAACCGATACGCTGTTTTGACCCGACCCGAATAACTGCAGTTGTCCGATCTAGGCTGTAGTGTCCTCCCCGATCTGAGTAGTGGTGGTCTCTCCGATCCGAACCGAAGTCTTCTAATTAGAAAGGTTCTTCAATGCGTGATATCTTGACTTTGTGTTGCCTAGTTCACAAATTAGGCTAACACTTTGCCCCCTCAAAGGATGCTTCTGTTGGAAATGGAGCATGCTTTGATTGCTGTTGCACAACGCCTTCATCCTTCACTTTGAATTCACATGCCAAGCTGTCGTACTGCATCCTGTTCGGTTCGGATTCCGACCCGAACGGATTTCTGGTTCGGGTTCCGACCCGGACGGATCTCCTTCTTCCTATACTCTGCAATGGATTAGTGGGCCAAGCTACGTTACTGGGCTTTTCGAGCCGGTCCGAGCGGGAATACGAATAGTCAGCTTGTTTTTTATATAAATCTACTTCACTTTTCTTCTTTTCTTTTATTCACTGTTCTTGCCCAACCGATTCCACATCGAAACCCTAGTCTTTCCAAAAAAATTCAAAATTCTCGCTTCAATCTTTGAATCAAATACATAGGTAGTCTTGCAATCTCGAATCTCGTTGCCATAATTGTTTTTAATTTACATTCACAGTTAAGTTGAACGATTCTAGCAAGGTATTTGACTAATTCCATCGCCATGGCTTCCTTCATCCTCCGCCTTCGTCGTTGATGGCATCGACGCCATTTCGAGGCGTTGGTGGAGGGTGTTGAGATTCGTCGTTGAATACTTGAGTGCTTAAGCACTTGATTTTAATTAAGGCTTTGGATATCGAGTTGGGTTCGCTACTTAAGAGGAGGAAGAGGAAGGAAATTGAAGGAGATCGGTTTGGGTGGGGGAACAGTAGGAGAAAAAGGGAAAGAGAGAAATTCACAGAACCGGACCGGGTCGGAGCAATAAGGCAAAGAAATGGGACTTAACTTGTTTGACCGGGTCGGGTCGGACCTATGAATAAAATGGAGGTCAAGACTCATGCGCTCGGATCGGACCGGGTTGTGAAACAAAAGAGAGAATAGGGGCATTGTTATTCAGGTTAATCCGACCCGCCCCGAAAGTCAATCCCCGAACCGATCCGGATATATCTCTCTGAGTGTGAGCCTTTGCTTTAAGCTGACGTGTGACCTTGCCTATCCGATCTGAACCTGATGTATACATCCGAACCGAAAACTACTCGATTCAAAGCACAAACTTTTGTCCAGCTATTTAAAACAATGCTAGATATTACTTCCAACTTCATGAACAGTTAGGATAGTGCCTTGCGGACATAAATGAACATTAAGAACTACTCTGACTATCACTTTCTCTTCAAAGTTTCGTCTTACATTGTTGCACCTTTACTTTGCATTTCTCACATTCGCTGCACACATTTTAGTTCACACACATGCATAGGGGGGTACGGGCTAATTTACTCTAATTCGTGCTATTGCTTCTTCAATAGTTCTATGACAATGAGACCCAGATGCTCTTCCAGACTAGCTGAGAGGAAAGAAGCCCCGGAAACCTCTAACAAAATCACTCTCGAGGATATATCTTCTCCTTCGGATCCAGAATGGGACAGTGAGGGTCCAGACTACGGGGTTGGAAATCGAGAAAGCAACGAGGTGTCTTCAGAGAATGAAGTTTCTCTGGGTTTTGAGGAGGAAGGAGAGATTGGTGACGATCGAGCCCCTGATGAATTTGAATCGGCCATTATATTGGAATCACCTCCAGACTCCGTTGAATCAACAATCGACAACGATCGACTTGTCCGAATTTGCTTAAAGTACGGGATAATGAAAAGGGACACTCTAGTGCCTTCACGCTCTGACCGTCCCCACAATCCTCCAGAAGGATATATGGCGGTCACTCGATTGATGTGCATGGTCGGCGCCGTTCCTCCATTCTCTCCCTTCATCGTTGACTTTTTAAGACAAATGCGGATTGCCCCCATGCAGTTGCATCCCAATTCATATGCCTATTTGCACACCTTGTACATAGCATATCGTGAAATCTTAGGCATAGAGCTCACGTTCGATGACGTTCACTTCTTCTATAATTTCAAGCATCGGACTCGAGAGACTCCATCTTTCTGCTACTTTGAGTCAGTTCCAAAAAGGAAGATAATCTCAGCACCATTCAGCAGTAAAGCTGGAGATTCCAGACTAGAATGGTTCTACGTGAAGCGACAGCCTGGATGCGCCAGGAGGTGGACAAAATCAAGTAAAGCACTGATTTTCTAAATCCGGGCTCTATACACTTGAATCATCACCTTAACTTGTTTTCCTTTTTGTTTGCAGTCGACAATCCCAAACAGATATCAGATCAGGTGTTCTTTGATCGGATGCACCGACTTCTTAATGGCGATCAGAAATTCTTGACTATTGACGAAGTCCTTAAAGACGAATACCTTCACTTTCATGGGCTGTTATCCGTTTTTCGTAGCATCGGTCATGGGACGGCTCCATACGCATACATTCCTCCAGTGGAGGTAGTCCCAGAGACAGAAGAAGGCTCAGGAGTTCCTACAACGCCTCTTCAAACTTCACCTTCTCCATCTTCTACACAAGATGATGAATTGGCTAATCTGGCCGAAAAGCATCGTGAAGGATATACTGCCACCGAGGAGGCTACTTCTCTGGAAAAGTCAAAATCCTCCCAAGAGTCGCCACTTCATGCTTCCGAGGGGGATGTCCCTAGTACTGATGAGCAAATATTTCAGGGTTTGGGGGATCTCCCCTTACCTGAGACTATATACACTTCAGAGGATTTCAGGAAGGATCCTTTAGTCTTCACCTCTTCTGAAGAGACCATTCCCGCTAAGGCCAAAGAGCCTGCCCGTACTAGTCTAGCTTCAGACTCGGGTTGGTTGGGGGGAAACACACCACTTAGGATACACTTTATATAACGGCATTAGCATTCATTGCACCTCTTTCTTTGTGAATCCATTAATTCTAAATTTCGTTTGTTTTATCGTGCATGTACGATGTCTCGATCCTACTACGATATCAGGAAGCTTCGTCGCAGCATGTCCAATCCTCCTCGGGATGTCGAGTATGATCGTCGTGATGATCGTGGCAGGGATGAGAGAAGGCCTTACGATCCCTATCGTTCTCGACCCTCACGCTCTCGCTCACCAGTTCGGCCGGAACAAGAGAAATACAAGGGTTATCAAAGCCGTAGGGAAGAGGACAGACCACAATCTAAAGACTCCACTTCTTCCCATGAAAAGCGCAGTAGAGAGAGAACTCCTCCAAAAGAAACTGGGTCTCGAAGTAAGCACAAGGTCCCTGCTACTAAACGACCTAGGACAGACAAAGAGACTACCGAATCCTCTTCACACAGGGACACCGAATTAACAATCCCCGCTCCTCCCCCACTAGATGCGGAAACTGCAGTAAAGCGGGCATATTTGGAGGAGCAATTTCCCGAGCACTACTTCGAGACTTTGACTTTTTTACCTGCCCTTGAACCTATTTCTTCTAAGTGGGCAGATGAGGCCAAAGCAAAGATTGATGCGGTGGAAAAGCAGTATTCTGAGATGTTTAAATATTCACGCAACCTCTCCAGAATCATCCGCACTCTAATCACAAATACCGACTCAATGCAAAAGACCGCGGAGGAGGATGCCAAGGCCTTAAAAGCTCTAGGAAAAGATTTGGAAGACACTCAAGCTCAGCTAGTTGTCGCTCAAAGGGACGCTTCTAACTTCAAACAACAATTCGAGGACATGCAAAAACGTTATCATGACTTGCTTGAATCTCACACTCAGGAGCGCTCTGAATTAAAAAAGCAAGCTGACGAGGCCAAGTCAGAAGCTGCTAAGACACGCCTTGCTTATGCTGAGCTTGAACGGAAAAACGCCGAGTTAGCAAAGAGGAGTGCTGAATTAGAAAAGAAGAATGCCGACTTGGCTTCAAAGCTATTGGAGGCAGAGAAAAGAGCTGCCCTGGCTGAGGGCAATGTGGAGTGTGCTATCAAATCTGCGGAGGAGGCCCATAAGCAACTATCAGAGGCGGAGGCTGATATTCAGGGTTTCGGCGAATTAATGATTGAATTCTTCGCACATATCATCCGTCGCCGAAACATTTCTTGGATCGAGGATTATCCATCCACTCTAGTTCAAGTGTGGAATCAGATCGTCGAGTGGGAAAAAGAGGAACTTAAGGTCGATTCCATCGATGAAGATAAGCTAATGGAGAAATACTTGAGGGATGATGAACCGGAGCGCCTAGCTGAAGGGCGCCGCCTCATTGCTGAGGCAATGGAAGAAGAGAGACGGAAGTCTAAACAGAAAACTGTTCTCGAAGTTGGTTCCTCTTCTTCTGCCCCTGCAACTTCTGAAGTAGAGGGGTATGATCCTGAAAATCCGGGAATTCCCCGAACAACTCTGCTATCCCCTATTCCTGAAACAGCACCAGAGGTAGTAGTCACCCCTGCCGAGAGGTCTTCGGAAGGTATCCCTACCTTTTCTCCTCAATTTGCCAAGGCTATTTCTACTTTTCGCCACGTGATTGAACAATCGATGAAAGACCCATTGTTTTCGCCTGAGTTGATAACTGTTGCTTCTCATTCTGTAGGTGTTGAATCATCCGAAAAGACAGATGTGACTCAGGGAGCCACCGCTGGGGCAAAGCCCGCAGAAAAGGCCAAAAAAGGGGAAGACAAGGCTGCTTCTATAGACTTGGGAGAAGGAAGTGAGCCGACTAAGACCGCCACTCCCCATGATGAAGAAGTGATAGCAGCTTTAAGGGATGATGGCGGTGACGGGGGTCAGGAAGAGGAACCAGAAGTTGCAATAATCGGGGAGTCAAAAAGTGCTGATGACGTTACCTTGGCTGCAATGAAGGCTGATCAAGATAAGCGCTTGCAATTAAAAACCGAAGAACTCGACCCTGAAGCCCTCAAACCCCTTGCAGTTGTGGATGCGGGATCAAGGTTAGTTGTTAAGCTCTCAACTAGATCTATTACAGAGGAACTTGCTAAAAAATCTTCCCTTGATTCCAGCGCTCCGCCCTCCGGCAAGCAGTCTACCGGCTCCAGCACCGTATCTTCAGGAAAAAAGAAGTCAAAACGAATCTTGACAGAGGCTGAGAAAGAGGCAAAGGATGCGGAGAAAGCCGCCAAGAAGTCCAAGGCTCATTCAAAATCTAAATAGTGGATTGCCTTGTATCGTTTAAGCATTTCGTGAACCAATAATTGCTGCTACAAGAGTGGCTCCTACACTTTCTTTTTTAGCTATTTTCCTGTACAAATTCATTCATTTGTAAATAAAAATAACTCATTTTCTGCAATGTTTGTTTGTTAGTAGTTCTGCACTTATGTAAAAATGCATGTCTATAGTTATGAAACGAAGTTGTGGAGGGGGGGAAATATGCGTATACATACGTGTCCCCAATCAATTCCCACAAATTACTTAATGCTTAATCAAGCAATCTGAATGCTCCCGATTCTCTGACGGGATAGCACTTCCTGTGTCGTCAGTACCTGTCGTTTTTTCTGGCATTTCTTTTATACTCTCTCTCTTTCTCTTGAGAGTTAGAGTTCGAGCTCAGTAATCTATTCATTCCCCGGTCTTTCAGCGGGGAAAGATTTCTTTCTCAGCGCTCAGTCGGAGACGCCTTTATACTCTCTTTCTCTCTGGAAAGTTAGAGTTAGGAAAAGAATTTCTTTTTTAGCGCTCAGTCGGAGACGCTTTTATACTCTCTCACTCTCTGGAGAGTTAGAGTTAAGAATGTCGTTTTCTCATTCTTTTATGTCTTATCGCACAAATAGTCGTTGTGCTTCTTTTTATGTCTAAACTGTTTTCAACCTTTTTAGGCTTTGAGTCATCCTGTATTTTATAATCACAACAGAATAACTGATGAATGTATATATGTAACGCATAAAAGTAAATAACACGCAATATTTTTATAGTGGTTCGGCTAAGTCGTAGCCTACATCCACTTTATAGTTCTTCATTCATATCGTCAGATTTTCCCAAGGCAAGTCGTGCCTTATTACAGAGTTCATAAGAAAAATAACACAAAGTACAGCATTTCTAATCCAAATATCGCATTAAGTGTTGGGCATTCCATGCTCTAGGGACTTCTTCGCCATCTACGGTCGTTAACTTGAAGGTTCCTTTTTCAAGTTTCCGTTGGATGACAAAGGGTCCTTCCCATTTTGGACCGAGGTGAGGAAGGGATGGAAAGACTCTTTTTAGCACCAAATCTCCTGGTTCAAAAGTCCTGAGGCGAACTTTTTTGTCGTAATAGCGTGCCATCCGACGTCGATGTCTTGCCGCACGCAAATTTGCTTCGTCCCTTTTTTCTTCGACTTCATCAAGAGACTCAAGTAAGAGTGCCCGATTCGTCATCGGGTCATAATATGTCACCCTGTGGGAAGGAACTTCCAGTTCAACTGGAATTACAGCTTCTGAGCCAAAGGAGAGAGAGAAAGGGGTATGACCGGTGGCCGTTTTAAATGTTGTTCGATATGCCCACAAAGCTAGGGGCAATTCGTCAACCCATTTTGCCTTTGCACGCTCCAACCGTTTCTTGAGGATGGATTTTATTACTTTGTTTATTGCCTCTACTTGCCCATTCGATTGCGGATAGGCAACTGCAGTATATCGTTTGTCTATCTTGTACTTCTGGCAGAAATTTCTGAATTCAGTACTATCAAATTGGGTTCCGTTGTCAGTTATAATCGTCCTTGGGATCCCGAATCGGCATATAATATTTCTGACCACAAAACTTATCACCTTTCTTGCCGTGATCTTGGTCAAGGGCTCTGCTTCCACCCACTTCGTAAAATAGTCCATGGCCACTATTGCATATTTTACTCCTCCTTTAGCAATCGGAAGAACTCCAATGATATCAATTCCCCACGTGGCAAATGGCCAAGGACTCACCATTGATTTAAGTTGGGTCGACGGAGCCCTGGGGATTTTGGCGAATCTCTGGCACTTATCGCAGCGTCGTGAATAATCAGCTGCATCTTTATTAATCGTAGGCCAGAAGTATCCGTATCGCAATATCTTCTTTGCTAAAGTTTGACCTCCTGTATGATCTCCACACTCACCTTCGTGTACTTCTCTTAGTACACGCTTGATGTCGTCGTGTGCTATACATCGTAACAGGGACATAGAAAATCCTTGCCTATAAAGAGTATCATCTTGTATGACATATCTGGTAGCTTTGCGAACTACAGCTTTTTTCTCACTCTTCTTTGATGGGAGTGTCCCATTCTTAAGGAAGTTCTTAATTGGAGTCATCCACGACTCCTTCTCTGGTTCCGCTTCAAAAGCGAATTCAATTTCCATTGACTCAAAGCTTGGCGATTCCAACGTTTCAATTGGAATTATTTCAGTCTCTTCTGGATTGTCGGAACTAGCCAGCTTTGCCAGCCTATCCGCTTTCTGGTTTTCAGCTCTGGGAATGTGTGTTATGTTGTACCGCTCTAAGCTGTTCAATAGCTCTCTCACTTTCCTGAGGTAGGCGATAAGTCGAGGTCCACGAGCCACAAATTCCTCTCGCACTTGGCAAACAACAATTTTAGAGTCACAGAATATGTCTAACATTTTTACTCCGAGGTCTTTAGCAAGCTTCAGCCCGGCAATCAGGGCTTCATATTCAGAGTCATTGTTAGTCGCCGAAAATTCTAATCGCAGGGCGTAATATAACGACCGTCCTTCGGGAGTGACTAAGACGATTCCAGCTCCGGACCTTCGGTCGTTCTTGGCTCCATCTGTATATAGCTTCCACGGATCTATCTTTAACTCATCCTTGGACTTAACCACTCTGTCATCGATTACTTCCTCCTCTGGAATGGTGAACTCCGCAATAAAGTCTGTTAGAGCTTGCCCCCTGATCGACTTTCGTGGTTGAAAATTCAAATCAAACTGACTTAGTTCTATGTTCCATTTGATCAACCTTCCTGATGCTTCGGGTCTCTGCAACACCTGCCTTAAGGGCTGGTCGGTGTATATGGTTATTGGATGAGCTTGGAAATAGTGATGAAGTTTTCGGGATGCGATCAGGAGGCTGTAAGCGAGCTTCTCAATCTTTGGGTAGTTGCGCTCTGCCGCTGCTAATTTCTTGCTTACATAATACACTGGCCTTTGTACTTTGTCTTCATCTAGAACCAGGGCTGTGCTTACGGCGTGAGCCGAGACTGCCAAGTAAACAAACAATTCTTCATGATCTACGGGCTTTGATAAAATCGGCGGTTTCTCTAGCAGTTCCAATAAATTTCGAAAGGCCTCAACACAGTCCGGAGTCCACTCAAAGTTCTTCTTTCCTCTTTTAATCAAATCAAAAAACGGAACGCATTTGTCTGTGGCTTTGGAGATGAATCTACTCAGCGCCGCTACTTTCCCTACAAGACTTTGGACGTCTTTAATTTTCCTCGGCTCTTCGATATTTCTAATCGCTGCTATCTGGCTAGGGTTGATTTCAATTCCTCGGGAGCTCACAATGAAGCCAAGGAACTTTCCCGATGCCACTCCAAATGAGCATTTCAGAGGATTCAATTTCATCCGATACTTTCGCAGGATACCAAACATTTTCGCCAAGTCTTGCGTATGGCTGGAGGACTGTTTCGATTTGACAAGCATATCATCCACATAAACTTCCATAGCCTTTCCTATTTGATTATAAAACATTCTGTTCACCAAGCGCTGATAAGTAGCTCCGGCGTTTTTCAATCCGAATGGCATTACAACATAACAATATAATCCCAAATTCGTAATGAAGCTCGTATGTTCTTGGTCTGGCACGTGCATAGGAATTTGGTTGTACCTAGAATACGCATCCATGAAAGAGAGAAGTTCATGACCCACTGTCAAGTCTACAAGCTGGTCAATTCTGGGAAGTGGGAAACTATCTTTAGGGCAGGCTTTGTTCAAATCTGAAAAATCAATACAAGTCCGCCACTTTCCATTCGGCTTCTTTACCAAGACGGGATTCGATATCCAGTCGGGATATGTCGAATCTCGAATAAATCCATTCTGCTTCAACTTTTCCACTTCCTCTTTGAGAGTAGCCGGCCTCTCTGGGCCCAGCACGCGTCTCTTTTGCTTCACAGGCGGATGTTTCGGGTTTACATTCAATTTGTGACTTATAATGGATGGCGATATCCCACACATGTCAGCATGGGTCCAGGCAAACACGTCTAAGTTTGCCTTCAAGAAGTCCGTTAGTTCTTTAGTTCGACGTGGATCCAATTGAGAACCAATCTTCAAAACTTTTGTCGGATCAGCTTCATCAATGGGAATTTCCACTGTCGCTTCATTAGGAGTTGCATTCCTAGCCTCTGGTTCCTCGTCTTTTCTGGGATCCAGGTCTTCAGGCGTTCCTTTGGGCAACTCCTTTGGGGTCAATTTCTCTAATTGCTATGCCGAGCCCCCCTTTGAGGGAGACGAGGCATCTTTACTCTCAACGTTAAGTCCTTTCATCAACATCTTTAATTCGGCCACATAGCAGGCCCGTCCGGAAACTTGATCCCCTCTCATTACTCCAGTTCCGGCTTCGGTTGGGAACTTAAGTAATAAACACCAAGGGGCGATACAAACTCTGAATTCAGCAAGGGCAGGCCTCCCCAAAAATGCATTATAAGGCGAATCTACGTCCAATACTACGAACTGAAGCATCCGCACTCTTCTACGTTCTCCTTGCCCTAGGGTCACGGGCAACTCTATGTATCCCATGGGAGCTGTCGACGCCCCGTTGAAGCCTCTGATCCATCCTTCACATGGCTTCAAATCTTCGGATTCAAGCTTCATCTGATCGAATGACTTTTTAAATAAAATATTGACAGAACTTCCGTTGTCTACTAATACCTTATGGACCAAGGCCGGCCCAATAGTGGTAGTAATAACCAACGGATCATCAGTGGGTGATTGGATCCCAGTATTGTCTCGGCTGCGGAATACCACGTCGTCAAACATGGTCTTCTGTTGTTTTATGGGGGTGATATCTTCCAAATCATCACCTTCATTCACATCTAGGTGCTTGGCAGCATTTACATATTGATCCATTGATCTGAAACTTCGGATTGCCGGGTGAGGTCCACCTACTATGGAGTTGATAACAATTCCTTTACCTTTCTGCTGCGCTGTAGGCTTGGGAGCAGGTAGAATCTGTTTTGGAGCTTGCTCCCCTTGCCCCCTGTCCCTCGGGGCAACCTTGTATTCATCCAACTTCCCTTCACGCAGCAGCTTCTCAATCAAATCCCTCAAATGCCGACATTCATTAGTTGAATGCCCATGAGTTCCATGAAACAAACAAAATTTCCCTGTCGCCATTTCTTTTTCGGTCGAATAACGAGGTGGCGGTCTTTTGTACTGTAACACATTGTACGTATCCAGGTAAATATTTTCCAGGGTGTTGTTCAATGGTGTATAATTCTCGTAGGTCTGGAATCGGGGTCTTTTGTTAGGATCACTTCCCCTATTTCTGTTTCTTCTGTTACCGTTCGGATTACGGTTATTGTTGTTGTTACCCCCGCTTCCAGCATTGTTGTTTCCACCCTTGTTTCCCACATTTACTTCAACCTTGCCAGAACTTTCCCCAGACTGCTTCACGGCGATATTATTCTGCACATTTTCTTTTGAAGCCGTCTCAGACTTTCTCTTTCGGTTTGCCCTGGCCTCCTCTCGCCTTAGATAAATATCGTCTTTTTCGTAGAATATCTCTCTTGTGGAGGGTGTTTTCCCAGAAAGGTAATCTCCAAATTCAGATTCAGGATCGACTCCTTCCTTCAATGCCATCAGAATAGTGGGCTCATGCGGGTCACTGACCTCAGTCACAGCTTGGTTAAAACGGTCAAGATATGCCCTCAAAGACTCTCCTGGTGCCTGCTTGATTCTCGATAATTCAATAACACTTTTGGACTTTCGGGCATGGAGTCGGAACTGGTTCATGAAACGCTCTCTTAGTTCCTTGTAATTTGAAATCGAACGAGGACGAAGTCGGGTAAACCAGAACAGCGCCACATCTTCTAAGTAGATTGGGAATGCTTTGCACTTCACTTCATCAGGGGCAGCAGCAGCATTCATAAGCCACGAGTATCGCATCAAATGCTGTCCCGGATCAGTCCTTCCGTTGTACTTGTCCATCTGTGGCAAGTTAAAGCGTCGGGGAAATTGGAAATCGAGGATATCGTCGGTGAAAGGAGTATGGCTTCGCTCAATGCCATAATCTTCATTTGTATAGTTCCGGCTCTCGGACATGATCTGGCGAACCATTGCCTGTACATCAGCATTAGTTAGGGGTCGCTCAGGTTCCCTGGCCCTAGTATCCGAGTTCCTTCTGGGCTCTTGTTCAGGAGACGCCCTTCTTCTTCGAGCTGCTTCTGCTCGATTCCGTTCCCTGCGCTCCCGGTCGATCTCGGGAGGAGGGGACTGGAGTCTTTTCCCCCGAGTGGGGTCATTGTTTCCTAGCGCTCGTGCAATATCCTCACGAGATCCCAAAGATCCAAATGTCAGCTGCTCCACATTCTGAGGTCGTTCGAGCGGCCTTCGTTCACGGGGTCTCTCTTCCTCGGAAGATGAAGATTGATCCACTGGTGTGTGACGAACCGGTGATGGAGTTCTCTGTCGACGGAGTTCACTAATCTCCCGACTCATGAGCCTCATATTTTCCTGCATCATGAGATTAGTGCGCTCGTGGACTTTCATAGCCTCCCTTGTGCTCTCAAGCATGTCAAGTAAGCGCGAGAAATCTCCTTGAGTGATGGGCGCAGATGGATTGACCTGATCACTAACCCTGGTGGCTGGAATCGGAGCATTCGTAGGGACTCGAGTGGAGGTCCCAGCTTCACCAAGCGTCGGATCGGATCGGAGATAGGAGGTCGGGTCGGTTCGGAGCTGGGGAGCCTGGTCGGATCGGTACGTGGTAAGCTGCTCGGGTCGGTTCAGATTGGGGGAATGCACTGCTTCAGAATCTCCTACCCGGATCGGATCGGAGCTTTCCCCCTGTTGGCGGCTCGGATTTCCTGCATTGGTTCTTCCTGCTGCTGAACTCTGCCCACGAGACCTTGTTACAACCGCATTTTGCTGATCTTCGCCAGCTCCATTTCCTCGACCAGACTGAACTTCTTTGCCTTTTCCTTTGGCCATGATTCTTTGACAATCACTTCAACAAATATAAAAGAGCGTAGAAACTTAAGGATTAACTTCTTTGAACTCAACGGTCCGAAAAGTAGAAAGAAATCCCGAAAAATAAAGAATTCAGATGAGTTTCTCAGTGAAAGCACCAAAATGTTAGACCAAAAAGTGGTTCTAACACCCAAATTGATTAAAAGCAAATGAAATGAGATAAAAATGAAAATGAACACACAGGATTTATAGTGGTTCGGCGAAGAAATGCCTACGTCCACTTATCTTTCACTATATTCAATGATTCAGTTGCAAATACAATGTAAAATTCACTTGATTCCACTCACAACTCACTTATATTCACTCAATTGACTAAAACAAATAATGAAAGAAGATTTGGATTCTCCGGGAGTACTGGAGTTCGGATTATGGAGGTGGTTGAATTCTTGAAATGCCCAAAAAAGATCCTTTTCTTTGTCTCCAGACGGGGTATTTATAGGTGTGAATTTGCTCAGAGCCCGATCCGGATCGGAGCCACGTGTCACTCATCCCATCAGCATCGGATTCGGATAGATTTCTACGTTGACAACGCATCAGAATAATGGACGTTATGGGCAGGAACTGGTCATAGCCGATCCGGATATCCAGGCGCTTATGCTGGAGAATGATATGGAAAATGGGTTCGGGTCGGAGGGACACGTATAAGGGGTTCGGATCGGGATACCCGATCCGACCCGGATTGGCTTGAAAACAACACTCTCTCCTCTTTAGTCTGCTCCACTCCGCTCCGATCTATCTCCGTAGCAACCAGGTGGCTTTCCGATCCAATTGAGACTATATTGTCCTCCGATCCGAACAGCTATGCCTTACCAATTTCCTCAGCAACAGTTCACCGATCCGAACAGAAGACTTTATCCGATCCGAACCGATACGCTGTTTTGACCCGACCCGAATAACTGCAGCTGTCCGATCTAGGCTGTAGTGTCCTCCACGATCTGAGTAGTGGTGGTCTCTCCGATCCGAACCGAAGTCTTCTAATTAGAAAGGTTCTTCAATGCGTGATATCTTGACTTTGTGTTGCCTAGTTCACAAAGTAGGCTAACAGCAGGTAGATCTACCGTCGAAGCTTTCGAGTTACAACAGAGACTATGTAAATTTATACAACCTAACCACCAGTTTACCATCAATCCGGGATATGAGGTTCGTCGACGTCACGATATACACAAAGCTACGCTTTAATAAGCCATGCTTTGATCATCACTAGCTCATTTCATAACTCGAGTATTCCACATTGACAATTCATGACGTATCACTGATTTTTATCAATACATAACCCCTAAGTTCATATGTCTTAGAGACGAGAATAATTTATTGCCACAAATCCGATATATATTAACAAAAATTAGCGTTACGCAGTCAAATTCAATGTCAGACACACAATCCATACGAGTCCGTTCTAGGTATGAACGGAACAACAATCCAAAAATCTCTAAATATATTCAAATCTCATGCCACTTATAACCTCGTATTGGGTGATCGGCCCAAACGAGACATCAGTAGTTAATCCGAATAATTCAAATATTCTTGGTCTTCACTTATCAATTCCAAGTTTTAAATTTCTTTATACGTCGTATTATTACTTGGAATGGTTTTCGAACATATATTCAATCTCGATCTTTCCAAGTAATAAGCGCATTTTCAAACAACGGTTATTGATCATTTCGGATTCCGAATTTAAATCTCCTTCCAAATTGTTATCGATTCACTTATGATCAAGGTTGGATTTTATTTCAGTTTACATAACCCCGTTATTGCCTTAACCCTTCCTTGAACTTCAATATTCATTTTCAAATCTTATATTTCTAAACATAATTCTTTTATTCATTGTTATCCTTTTCATACGTTTCCAGAATTACCAAATTTTAATTCGGTTTTAATTTATATTCACGGCAATTTAGACCATTAATATTTAAAATAGAGTTAAATCGACTTATTCGATATCAATTCACAACCAAAGCAAATATTAGATTTCCATAACAATTTTTAATTCTTCTTCTCATATCGAACATTCGACTAACACTAACCAAACATGTTACTTTCATTTCAACTTACAATATTTTACTTAAAATCAGTAATATTTAAATAATTTCATACTAAATAATTTTGAGCTTTTTCAAATCTACTAAAATATTTAACAACCCTTTCCATAAATTTAAACAATAATTCATGGTTTTAATTTTTTTAAAACCAAATCATTTCAAAGAAGAAAATTATGATAACGTTAAAAGCATTATTGAAAATGCCGAAAAATGGCTAATCAGATCAAATAGATTCAAAATTATTCAAAATTCGAATATTTCAACTCATGCCACTTTTAATTAATAAAATATGATTTATCATAATTTTCCCATATTTAAAAAAAAATATAAACCTGTTTTTGTTCGATTATCTTTACAGTAGCCGAATTGCACGTATAATGACCTTTTCAAATTTTGTTTTAAACATAACTTGAAAACCATACGTTAAAATTTGAAAATTTCTCTTCTATTCAAAAACTATTATTAATAAAATTCCGACGTTCCTCGTTTCACGTCAATCTGATTTAAAACGCTCAAGTTATAGTCATTTGAAAATCAGAATTGATATTAACGAATTGTCGCTACGCGACGCGATCAATTCGAGCTATTTAGCGATTTAATATAAATCAACTTAATCTTTTCTAGAATAAATTAAAATTTTCATAACTTCATTTTTTAAACATACTTCAAATTTCTTTTCAAATTAAACTTGAAATTTAACACTAAATATTTTCTTCAAAGCTTGTCCTATTATTGTCAAACTTTAACCTAGTCATTATACAAATAACAGAACCCATTATTTAAATAAATCCTATTCTTAATACATAACTCAAATCATTTCTTCGAACTTAATCCTTTAAAAATCGATTCAAATGTATATAGCTTGGAAATATTCTCAAAGCTCCTTGTAAATTTAAGTGAAAATTTAATAAAATATTTTTCTAACTTATTTAATGATTCAAGGATTACAGACAACGGTTATAAAAAAAATAAATGGGATCAATTGTTTACATAAAACCAATGTAACATGAAATCACTTCCAAAATTTTATTTCCAAAACTGGTTTAACTTTGAGAGTCCAAATAAATTGAAAAATATTCCATAAATCGGTTTCGTCTTTTCCCAAAACATTTAATCATTCTTAACTTAGATTTTCAGACCGTTTGAAATCTAAATTCAAACTAAATTTCAATTATTATTTTAATATTTAAGTAATAAAATCATCATGGAAAGGAGATTTAAATCGATTATCCGTTAAATTTTACAACTACGGTGTGTATGTGTCACAACCATAATCAGCCATATGATCATGAATTCATTCATCAATATTACACAAAAATAACAACCACTTAGTTGTGGGCAAGCGCTACGTTCAGTAACGCTCAGTGTTCAATGTGTTTAACTATATGAACATTCACCAAGCAACACATACAACAACCACAAAATTCATAAGAAATCAACTAACGTTAATTCATTATAATTATTAACTAATTATAACCTACCATTTCTACAAATTTAAAGTAATTTAAATAAGGAATACTCACCTTCATGCCTCCAACTTTTGCACTGTAAAACCCGTATTTACCGCGAATCCAGTTTACTAACGATCACGTCCAAGTTTCATGGACAAGCGTATACCGTCTTTCTTCACAACTTGATTTTCGTTCGCATAATACCCGACTTTACATACTCCTCCACGCTCCCTTTTTATTCAAATTCTTTGGAAAAAAAAAGATCCTTGATATACTTCCCGTTCGACTTGATTTCTCCTCCCATATATATTTCAATAATAAGGGGACCGACTGTACTTGGAAGGGAGAAGCTACGACCTGCCTTGAAGAGGGCAGAGCGAGTGTGAGGTTACGACAAGAAGGGAGACGAGCTGGCGGTTCGTCAGAGGGGTAGCTGCTTGGGTGAGGTGTTCGGCGTGGCGGTGATGCTTGGAGTCAAGGAGATGGAGTTGTTTTGTGGAAAAAAACCATGTGTGGTTATTCTTTGGGGAGAGGAAATTTACATGTGAAGTGTATAAAGGTGGCGGTCTGCTGATATGGGGAGAAATAATGCTTGACGTGCCTTGGAAGAAGGAAGAGAAGAGGGGAAAGGAGAGAGGACACGAGTTTGAATGGAAGATAAGGAGATGGGTCACGGTGGACTGACGGTGCGAGGTGGCGCGAGAGGGAAAGGCCGACGGTAAACAAGTAAATGGAACTGGGTTGGAAAAAAATGTGGTGGAATAAAAAAAAGATTGGTGAGAAGAAGAACTAGATGGGGAAAAACAACTCAGATCGGTTTGCATGATTTTCCATGTCCAATATTATTACAGATGTCCCCCACCAGCCTTATTTACACTACATGTATATTTTGTTTTTAAATTAATTTTTTTCTCAATCGTGTAAGGCCGAAGGTGCGAATATTAATATGTATATACCCGAAGTGCAAGAATAACATGTTCAATATTTATGTAACACAACACATGACCAACCCATGTCATTATTTATTTTATTTTATTTTTAATCGTTGACTGCTAACGGCATCAAACTAATAATATAATCGTGTACAACGATGTGCCATGATCCCAAAACAATAATAGAATAGACTGGTTAGCTTATTCTGCAAAGTGTCTAAAGGACCACAGTTGCCCCAAAATACATTAGAAAAATATATGCTTATTTTCCAAATTAAAAATTACAAAAAAAATTATAAAATATTTTAAGACTGCACATTCAGTTTTTGAACGATTATTTTAAACCGATATTTAATTATAGTTTATTCTAAATTCAAATCTTTAATTTTCAAATTTTTAAATAACATCTTTAAAATAAACCATTCTTCATAAATTTAATACTCTTATATAAATGTCAATATAATATTAGATGATATCATTACTTTTTAAAACTAAAATATACAAAAATCTTTATAAATTAACTGTAAGTTTCCTAATACAAATCATATTTATATATATTCAAGACTAAAAAATATTGTTTTAAACTTTGTTAAATCCAATTTATATTTAGAAAATCCAAATTAATAATGTATTAAAAAGTCGCAAATTTTAGATCGTTACAATCTCCCGCCCCTAAAACTTTTCGTCCTCGAAAAGGAGAGATTGGTAAAATTATATCTATATATTTATAACAAAATGTTTGCCAATATTAAATTTAGTTTTAAACACAATACACAACAGAATTTAAAACTTGAAAATTTCTTATAAATTAAACTCGTCAATTTCCATTAAATTCTCATCAAAATTATTTTTATCAAAATCTAAATTGTAAATAATAAATTTGAAATCAAAGTATAAAATAATTTCTTCAACCTAAACTGCAGTTAAATTTTCAAATCACTCGAAATCGTATTTTTTTCCATATTGAATCATATATGCTTCAGGATCTTAAAACCAAAAATCATTTCAGAATTTCAAATATTTTACGATAAACGACATAAAACATTTATGTCCCAAGTCGCAAGGTTTCTCCCAATAACAAGGCCACTAGGCACGGCTACACATGTATCGATATAAATAAATGATGTCTCTCCGGACCCCAGAGAGATCATCAATCAAGGGTTTATACCTACGTCATACCTTTCTTTAGTCACTGGTTACTCGAATATTAGTAATAGATCATTTTATTTCATATCCCGGCGTTATAAGTCATTTTGCAACAATAATTTACGAATATTTCAAATCATATTATTGTTGTTTTCTAACCATTTCAAAATCTCGGGATTTCATGTCTTCGAACTTTACATCCAAATAACTTAGAAAGATCTACTTCGTTCAATAATTGGAAATCAGAATTTCACTTTACAATACAATTTAACTTAAATCCAGTATTGTACAAATTTAAATTTTACAAATTTCTAAATCGTAGGCTTTATAAACCATTTCAATTTATAGACCATATCAAGTTTTCATGGAAATAAATTTCAAATTATCTTGAAAAATAGCATATTGGATATATTCAACATTTTTGAAATTCATTTGTACTCAATACAATTTCAAAGTAAGAGATAATTCGAAATACTTATTTTCAAGTCCAAAACTATGTTATTACTCCAACTTGTCCATAGATTGGTCGATGCAAGGGAAAAGGAAGAGTTTAGAGATAGGATTGGACCACCACGGATATGTCGAATAGGTTACAATAAGTAAAAGATGACGATGGGGCAAGGAAAAGAAAAACACAACAACCTGCGAAGGAACAACATTATATTTTTCAGAACATTCATTTCTATTCAATTTATTTGCAAATTCAATTTATCCTTCACAAGCAATTCGCAAAGATGTAATTTTATTTTTCTTATCTATTACAGTTCATATTTATTTATCAACATGTTTTATTAAATTTATCCAAATATTTACAAACACTTATCTAAATGGTTTTAAGTATTTCTCGATGTTTTAAATCGGAATCATATAGTCATCCCACTTTCGAAACTCGAAAATAAATATCAATGATGTCGCTGTCATCCTCAGAATTTATTTTCAAGCAACCAGAGTGCGATTCTATATTTTTCTAGTGTATATTGGACTTCATATGTACGTTAGCTAGACGTATATTCAAAAATCCATACATACTTGACAGTCCAATTTTTGACGTCAATAAAATACTCAAAACTCTTATCATAAATTATATTCCAAAATAATTACACTTTTCAAAACAATTTACTTAGTTTCAAAATAATTTATATTTTCAAAATACGCTCTCTCAAACATAATACTCCAAAATTTCATCCTAGGGCACTTCTAGCCCAATCTCTAATGAGATATTATAACTCTGACAAGTCCTATCTTTTGTTCAAATATGTTATAGCTCGTAGCTTTGTATAAACCAAAGCTTTGATACCAACTGTAACAACCCGCTTTTTTGCCCGATTTTCACCGGTAATTAAACCAACTTAAATCGTTCATAAAGACAGTGGTTGTGGGCACTAACATATTTGAACACAAATAACATAACTTGTTATTCCATTACAAAATTTACATCAGGGTTACGATGACTCAGAGTACAATACCAACTCAGCGAAAACAAACAGGGCTCACAGCAGAAGAAGTAAAACCAAACAAATCTCTAGCTCCAACCTGAATCCAGCTCTGAAGACTAAGCCTGCAAACTAAACTACTAGTTGCGCATGTAAAAATTATGGGCACCCAGAGTTTAGGTGAGGAACAATAAACTCTAGGTCAGTCGTGGGACTAGTGTGAGAACTCAAAACAGTTATTATTCAGGGTTTATTTTAAAGTTGGGAAAATTCACCGGACCACGCTGCTAACGTTGAACGAGTTTAATCCATGTGAAATCCCATGCATAGAAATCCATAATGACTTTGAAAATGAGTTATCATAAGCTCGTCCCACATCACACAATGCAAGCGCACACCAAATGGGCAAGTTTTGTTTTATGATAACCAATAATGCTTTAATACATAAAAATCCTCTTGATATTATAATTAGTGCATAGTATTGAAAAATCATTTCACAAATAAATAAATTAATCTTAGCGAGCATAGTAACTATGCCAACATACACAGTTTACAAAAAAATCGAATGACTCGTATTGGTTATTAGGTTTTCCAACATGATGGTTCCTGACACGAAAGATTAATCGAGGACACGAAGCTAAGTATCTCCCGGTTAACATCCAGACATGAACACCGAATACAGAGCACGAAAGTATATATCCCGGTTTTCATCCAGACTCGGACACCGTATATACTTTATTCCCTCAGATTTCGCAGGTAGAACTACTGCTGAAGCTTTCGAGTTAGAACAGAGATTATGTAAATTTATACAACCTAACCACCAGTTTACCATCAATTCGGGGTATGAGGTTCGTTGATGTCACGATATACACAAAGCTACGCTTTAATAAGCCATGCTTTGATCATCACTAGCTCATTTCATAACTCGAGTATGACACATTGACAATTCACGGCGTATCACCGATTTCTATCAATGCAAAACCCCTAAGTTCATATGTCTTAGACACAAGAACAATTTATTGCCACAAATCCGATATATATTAACAGAAATCCGTGTTACACAATCAAATTCAATGTCAGACACATAACCCATACGAGTCTGTTCTGGGTATGTAAGGAACAACAATCCGAAAATCTCTAAATATATTCAGATCTCATGCCACTTATAACCTCGTATAAGGCGATCGGCCCAAATGAGACATCGGCAGTCAATCCGAAAAATTATAAGATTCTCGTTCTTCACTTATCAATTCCAAGTTTTAATTTTTTATACGTCGTATTATTACTTGGAATGGTTTTCGAACATATATTCGATCCCAGTCTTTCCAAGTAATAAGCGCATTTTCAAATAATAGTTATGGATCATTTCAGTTTATGAATTTAAATCTTCTTCCAAATCGTTATTGATTCACTTATGATCAAGGTTGGATTTATTTCAGTTTCCATAACCCCGTTATTGCCTTAACCCTTCCTTGAACTTCAATATTCATTTTTAAATCTTATATTTCTTAACATAATTATTTTATTCATTGTTATCCTTTCCATACGTTTCCAGAATTACCAAATTTTAATTCGGTTTTAATTTCTATTCATGACAATTCAGACCATTAATATTTCAAATAGAGTTAAATCGAATTATTCGATATCAATTCACGATTAGAGCAAATATTAGATTTCCATAACAATTTTTAATTCTTCTTCTCATGTCGAACATTCAACTAATACTAACCAAACATGTTACTTTTAATATTTTACTTAAAATCAGTAATATTTAAATAATTTCATAAAAAATAATTTTATGCTTTATCAAATCTTCTAAAATATTTAACAACCCTTTCCATAATTTTAAACAATAATTCATGGTTTTAATTTTTTTAAAACCAAATCATTTCAAAGAAGAAAGTTATGATAACATTAAAAGCGTTACTAAAAATGCCGAAAAATAGCTATTTAGATCAAATAGATTCAAAACTATTTAAAATTCAAATATTTCAACTCACGTCACTTTTAATTAATGAAATATGATTTATCATAATTTTCCCAAATTTTTAATAAATTTTATAAACCTATTTTTATTCGATTTTCTTTAAAGTCGTCGAACTGCACGTATAACGACCTTTTCAAAAAAAAATTAAACATAACTTGAAAACCATACGCTAAAATGTGAAAATTCCTCTTCTATTCAAAAACTACCCGATATTTCTTGTTTCACGTCAATCCGATTTAAACCGCTCAAGTTATAGTCATTTGAAAATTAGAATCGGTATTAACGAACTGTCGCTACGTGACGCGTTCAATTCGAGCTATATAACGATGCAATATAAATTGTCTAATTCTGAAACGACCCAAACTTCCCCGTAAAGGAAAGCCCAGATTGCTTTGAGAACAATACTCATCAGAACACAAACAGAAGAACATTTTTATTGCTATTAACACAATTACATCAGAGTACAAGAGTATTCCAGAGTACAGATAAATACCTTACATTGGAAATACAATACCAGAGTTTAAATTACATTTAAATACAGCAGCGGAAAATATAATACAAAATACAACTAAAAGAGATACACGGATACAGAGCTTTCCGAATATCGCTTCAGCTGTAGACCAGGATCCTGTGAATGTAATATCTGCAAAACCAAAACTACTAGCTGCCCATGTGGAAAATATGGGCACCCAGAGTTTAGGTTAAAAGAATAAACTCCAGGTCAGTCATGGGACTGGTATGAGAACTCAAAACTAATTTAACTAATAAGACAAATCCAAGGACCACACCGCTAATGCGGAACGAGTTTTGTTCCAATGGATTGTCGGTGCATAGATTAAAGTAAATCGTTTAAACAACGCAATGATTTTTGGAAAAATGAAACCATTATAAGACCCAGGTCCCATCACACAATGCAACGCACACCAGAGGATAGGGTTTTACCTTATAATGGTCAAAAGATGCTTGATACGTATAAAAACGGATTTTGATACTATTAGTGTGTATATATATGTTTTAAAACAATTTGAATCATAATGTATCAATCCTAGACGGCATGGTTACCATATAGCATGTCGCCAATACTAGTTCTACAATCAAAACCGATGGTGTCGTATTGGATTTTTGGATTCCATCATGAGTCGAGGCTAGGGGCAAGCACCTCTCCGATTCGAGACACTCTAGCAAATGCCTCAGGATCCCCCGCAGTGAACCCTTGGAAGCGGTAGGGCCGGTCCCCGCCTATGGGCAGTGGATTGGTTATGCCTGAACACACGTTTCCCGGTCCCTTTGGACCTATAGTATGACCACCAACGGCCTATAAAAATAACGAGGCGCCTCAAAATCCATCATCCACATAAGTAAAATGTCAGCGCTGGTAGGTCCCTGACATCACTCTAGCTAGAAAAAAACGTGTGCACTCCATACGGTCCGTATCCCGTTTTTGACTCATACCGGGTGTGAGGCTCGCGAAGTAACGCTGTACACAAAGCTATGCTAATTAAAGCTGTGCTTCGATCATCATCCATAAGGCCCTGCTTTTCAACAAAAGCTTTGATCATATGCATCTTAGCATGTCACATTGTTAGACCATACTATATCATCAATCATCTACCAATATATAACAGGGTGTTAGGCAAGAGAATAAATTCTCCACCACCAAACAGCTATATATTAAACAGAGATCAACGAGTACAATATAAAGGAATACAATGTCAGACACACAATCCATTTATTAGTCCGTTCTGGGCCTGAACGAAACCATATCCAGTAGATCTCCTAATACGTCTGAATGATCATCAATTTTCCCTCATCTTGGGTGTACGGTCCAATCAAGATATCAATAATCATTCATTCGATATGGAAATTTCCCGGTCTTCAACAACCGTCTCCATCGTCGGTCTTCAATCGTCGTATGAATCATTCAGAATGGGTAAACCCGGTCTTCCTGAATAATTTGCGCTATTTAAAATCATGTGTCTAAAACACAACCAACGCCTCATTCCCATTAAGAAAATTTGTTTATTTAAAAATTCTTTTCATTGGAAACTCTCTTCTTTAATCTAATTTAAGATTTCTCAAAATTCTATTTAGATTCAATCTTCTAAATCATTAATTAATGAGACATTTTTCATGTTTAGAATTCAAGTAAAAATTAACTTTTATTGTCAAATATTATTTCATTGTCATAACTTAAATAAAGTAAAACCTTCATTTTCATGTTCATATCATTGATAAAAGAATAACCTTTATTTCTCATTTCATATTATCTGTTTAATTCAATAAATAAAAGGATAACTTTTGTTTACGTGTCGTATTTCATATTCATTTCATAATTAAAAGATAAACCTTTGTTTACCATTCTTATTTTATATTCAATCCATAAATAAAAGATAAACTTTTATTTATAATTCTTATTTCATATTCATTCATAAATAAAAGATAAACTTTATTTCACACTTTGTTTCATATTCCTTTTTCAAAATAAAAGATTAAACTTTTATTATCCTACTTTGTTTCATTAAAACATGTTTGACGGTTCTTTAACATACATAAAAGAATGACCTTTATTAGCAAAATATATTTAGCATTCCTAATCTTAATAAAAGATTAACCTTTATGAACAAAGCATATTCGACGCTCTAATCTTAAATAAAAAAAATTACTTTTAAAAAAAACAAAACATATTCGCCGTTCTAAATCTTAAATAAAAGAATTGCTTTTGTTTACAAAACCTTTTTAGCTTTCTTTAACTATAAATAAAAGAAAACTTTCATTAACGAGACTTATTTAGAATTCATTAACTCATACAAAAGAAGTATCATTTATTAATAAACATTAACGTTCATTAACCCATGTAAAGAAGTATTTATATATATATATATATATATATATATATATATATATATATATATATATATATTTTAGTATTAGCATTCCTAGTTTTATAAAAGAAATAATCTTTTATTTGTTAACATTAGCATTCATAGTTTCATAAAAGAAATAATCTTTTATTAATTAACATTAGCGTTCATTCTAAATAAAAGAAAATAATCTTTTATTCCTAACCTTACGTTCATTCAAAGTCAACGGTTGAAATTCGCGAACGGTCGCTACGCGAAACGTTCTATTTAAGCCATTGAATAATAATAAATAATATATTAATATTATTTAATTAATTTTCATTCAAAACGTTTCCTATTTAGTATAAATTAAAATTATTAATAATAATTGCAAACTTAGATTTAAATAATAAACAAGTTTTGACTTTTCAACTTCCTTTAATATTATATTGATATAATATTAATGTTTCACAGCGTTCACTTTTGAAATTCAACTTTCAGAATTAATCATTCATTAATGATGCATTTATGTTTATAATATTAAAAGAAATATTAACTTTTCAAAAATACATATTTTGAATTTCAAATCTCCATATTAACAAATTAATAAATTCTGCGTTAAATATTACGTTTCCTAAAATGTTACTTGGGATTTCAAAATCTCCTATATTAATTAATTAATTAGTTCTGTATTAATTATTATATTTTCAAAATTATATAGTTTTAAATTTCAAACTTTAATATTAATTAATTATTTAATACTGCATTAACCTCTCACATTAGATATATATTGTTGTGGTGGCTGGATATGCCGGGCGGGTCCGGGCAGTCTTATACCACAACTCAATCTAACCTCGGGTCAAGCAGAATCTATTCATTTTAATTATATTAAAATAAACGTAAAATTGAAAATTTTCAAATTTCAAAACTTAAATCATTTATATTTAATGAATGAAATAAATGGTATTGACCATTTTCGCCAAAAATAACGTGAAACTATCTAAACGGCTTTGTATTAATTAAATGACATTAAACGACATTTAAAACCACAATAAATTCTTTTAACGAGATAACCTTTTGAAAATTTTCAAATTCTCTTATTTGGAATGAGACCCACATAATAACATAAATGATACTTCAAATATTGCATTTACAACATTTTCCTACATTGCTCAATTCACCTTACATTCGATAACATTCATTAATTTATGTAAATGACTTTCAAAAAGCATACATTAAATTTGACATATCAACCATCACACAATTATCTTTAACAATAAAACAACCAAATAACAACACATTTAATTGTGCACTTGGGAAATTGTGTGCAAATATTTACCCAATCAACGTACATAAGTCAGGTCACTTATGTACGGAAGTGTAACATATATAATTTAACATAAGTAACACTCGACATTAATTATCCAGTTTCGTGGTTTCAATTTTCAAAACATCGCATTAATTCATAACACCAATTAACAACATCAATCCACAACCATTCATGTATAATATGAAATTAAACCACAAACAATCATCTCAAACATTTAAAAATATTTATTTATAAAAAAAATAAAAAAAAAATTACTGAAATAAAGAATGAGTGAGAAAAGAGTTCTCACATTCTATTTGACATAACAAGCCATAACTAAATGACAATTCTAACATAAGTGATGGTTTTATTCAGATATGACAACTCTAACATAAATGATGGTTATAAATCAACCATTCTATTTTGTCAAAGATGACAATTTTATTAACAAATAATATATTAACAAATAATTCTTTCATTCTACATTGTCAAGATACAAATGACATTTTTTCCAATAAAACATATGTTAACAAATAATTCTTTTATTCTAAACTAATATGATAAGGTGACATTTTGGTTAAGTAGACATATGATTAACATATAATTATCTTATTCTAAACTAATATGTTAAAGGGACATTTTGGTCAACATTTAATCTTTTAATTGATTCATCCTATGCATTAAAATGTAGAAAATGGAGTTTTCCTATGTTAACATTTTTACGCAATAAAAATGAATCTTTTCTATGTTAACATTTTTATACAAAAAAAAAAAATGAAGTTTTTGATCATGTTACATTTCATATAACAAAAATGAAGTTTTTGTTATGCTAACTTTTTATATAACAAAATGAAGTTTTTATTTCACGATAATTTATATATATTTTTTATATAAATAATTTTCATGTACAACAATATCACACAATAACAAACCAAATCACAATCCCAACAAACCATCATGGTTTTGTACAATCAATAGTGTCGGATGCTGCTAAGCACCGTTTATATTCTAATATAAATTTAACTGTAAAATAATTAGAGTGAAAGGAGTTCTCACCTTAATGGGTTTAAATGGGCGGTTTTTTTTTTTTTTTTTTTGAGCTTTTAAAATCCGAAAATCTGAACTTTTGATCGGAAATTTTGACAAATCCGGGCGTTGTTTGACGAAACCGACGACACCAGTAGCTTCGTATCGTAGATACCTTCGTGTTGACATATAATTTGTTAGGGTTTGGAGAGATTTGGATTTTAACATGTTTTTGATGGAGAAGAGAGCAGCCATTGTTGAGAGGAAGTAGAAAGAGCGTAGCTTTAGGTTTAGAGAATAGGTTAGGGTTGGGGAATATGATATTATATAGAAGTAGGTAATTTTTTTTTTAATTAGACCCCTAGGTTATTTAAACCTACATGTTGCTATTCTAAGTGGAATACAGATAATATATATTTGAAAAATAATGGAATGAGAAAACAAGAATAAATGGAATGAGAGAAGAGAGAGTAAATGGAATGTGTCTTAAAGAAATACATTAATTCTTTCCTTTATTTGTCTTTTATATCTTTTACCATTCAGGATTTTTCTTTTTCAGTCTACGAGGTATTTAACTTGATTAGTGTCATTTTTCCTTTTTACCTTTATCATAATTGTTATTCTTTAATCCTTGCTACTATTATAAATCTTTTCTTTAGGGAGCTAGTCATATTCTACTGGGTTGGCTATGGAAACACTTCTAAAATCTATATCCATATTTATTATAGAATAATTCCTTCCGTGATTCATAATTAGAAAACACCTTTTCTGTTTTCTTTCTTTTTTGTTAGGTAGTACAAAATACATTAACATCTCTATTTTGTATTAATCTTTCTTCTTTTAACATTATCCTTGTAATGACATCCATTGCATTTTAATAAAAATTGTAATATGAAAATCTATTCTTTTCCAACCATCCAAAATATTACTAACTTTCCAAATTAGGTTATATTAAATTCCCTTTTTATTACCCTTTTGCGTATTTAATTAACATAGTTACTAAAAAAAATCATATATAGGATTACGCCCTTTGTCCTTTATTTTGAGATGCGTCTAGCTGGATATAGCAAGAGAATTAATTTTGTAGAAAAATAAATAAGTTCGTTTTGTGCGTGTCATCTAATTTGACATTTAATAAATGATTACAAGATGGAATGACGTCGGAATTCAGGCGAATCTTGCCTAAATTACTGGATGGTATTCTAAGTAGAACACCATTTTTCGTTTTAGAAAATTTGATCATCCGTGGGCCCGAATCTTTAATTTCATGCTAGAAACACACAAAAGGGGAACAACAATTGTTTGTAAATATGGTTCGTATTTTCCTTGTATTCCACAAATTGATGGATTCCTTTTATCATCATATAAAAGAAGAAAATTATTAAATGCGCATTAATATAAATTAATTAAGCACCTATCTAATTAAACATATATAGAAATGAACACTTGTATGTTAATTAGACCTCAAAGCAACAGATGTCGCTTCCTTCCTAAAATCTACCCACGTTGCTCCCTTCCTCTTATTTTTTTTTCTTCCACTTCAATCATTATTATTTGTTTTATTTGATAGCAACAAACATATAATTCGAACGATCCACAAAATCCATGTTAAACTTGAATGCATATCCGTTTTGTTGTGCTGAATTCATTGGTCATGCGTCTTGATGTATTATCCATGTTTAACTTTTTTTTTAAATAAACTTGTTTTTAAATGTCCAAAACTCATTAAATTAATCAAAAATAATATTTTATTTTAGTCCTAAAATTCCGGGTTGTTACAAATTCTTTTCCAGAATAAACTTAAAATTTCATAACTTCATTTTTTAAACATACTTCAAATTTCTTTTCAAATTAAACTTGAAATTTAACAACAAATATTTTCTTCAAAGCTTGTTCAATTGTTACAAACTTATAGCTAGTCGTTATACAAATAATAGAACCCATTATTTAAATAAAACCTATTTTTAATTCATAACTCAAATCATTTATTCAAACTTAATCCTTTAAAACTCGATTCAAATGTATATAGCTTGGAAATATTCTCAAAGCTCCTTGTAAATTTAAGTGAACACTTAATAAAATATTTTTCTAACTTATTTAATGATTCAAGGATTGCAGACAATGGTTATAAAAAAATAAATGGAATCAGTTGTTTACATAAAACCAATGTAACATGAAATCACTTCCAAAATTTTATTCCCAAAACTGGTTTAACTTTGAGAGTCCAAATAATTTGAAAAATATTCCATAAATCGGTTTCGTCTTTTCCCAAAACATTTAATCATTCTTAGCTTAGATTTTCAGACCGTTTGAAATCTAAATTCAAACAAAATTTCAATTATTATTTTAATATTTAAGTAATAAAATCATCTTGGAAAGGAGATTTAAATTGATCATCTATAAAATTTCACAACTACGGTGTGTATGTGTCACAACCATAATCAATCAAATGATCATGAATTCATTCATCAATATTACACAAAAATAACAACCACTTAGTTGTGTGCAAGCGCTACGTTCAGTGACGCTCAGTGTTCAATGTGTTTAACTATATGAACATTCACTAAGCATCACATATAACAACCACAAACATTCATAAGAAACCAACTAATGTTAACTCATTATAATTATTAACTAATTATAATCTACCGTTTCTACTAATTTAAAATAATTTAAATTAGGAATTCTCACCTTCATGCCTCCAACTTTTGCACCATAAAACCCGTATTTACCGCGAATCCAGTTTTCTAACGATCACGTCCAAGCTTCACGGAAAACGCGTACACCATCTTTCTTCGCAACTTGATTTCCGTTCGCCTCATGCCTGACTTTACATACTCCTCCACACCACCTTTTTATTCCATTGCTTTGAAAAAAAGATCCTTGATCTGCTTCCCATTCGACTTGATTTCTCCGCCCTTATATATATATATATATATATATATATATATATATATATATATATATATATATATATATAATAAGGGGATCGATTGTACTTGGAAGGGAGAAGCTACTGCCTGCCTTTAAGAGGGGAAGGCGAGTGTGAGGCCACGGCAGGAAGGGAGATGAGCTGGCAGTTCTTCAAAGGGGCAACGACTTGGGTGAGGTGTTCGGCGTGGCGGTGATGCATGGAGATGGAGTCAAGGAGACGGAGATGTTTTGTGGAAAAGAACCACGCGTGCTTATTCTTTGGGGAGAGGAAATTTACATGTGAAGTGTATAAAGGTGGCGGCCTGTTGATATGGGGAGAAATAATGCTTGACGTGCTTTAGAAGAAGGAAGAGAAGAGGGGAAAGGAGAGAGGAAGCGAGTTTGAGTGGAAGAAAAAGGAGATGGGTCACGGTGGACTGATGGTGCGACGTTGTGCGGGAGGGGAAGGCCGACGGTGAACAAGTAAATGGAACTGGGTTGAAAAAAAATGTAGTGGAATAAAAAAAAGGTAGGTGAGAAGAAAAACTAGATGGGGAAAAACAACTCAGATCGATTTGCATGTGTCCAATATTATTACAGATGTCCCCCACTAGCCGTATTTACTATACACGTATATTTTGTTTTTAAATTAGATTTTTTTTCAATCATGTAAGGCTGAAGGTGCGAATATTATTGTATGTACCGAAGTGCTAGAATAACACGTTCAATATTTATGTAACACAACACATGAACAACCCATGTCATTATTTATTTTATTTTATTTTTAATCGTTGACTGCTAACGACATCAAACTAATAATATAATCGTGTATAGTGATGTGCCATGATCCCAAAACAATAATAGAATAAACCGGTTAGCTGATTCTGTAAAGTGTCTAAAGGACCATAGTTGCTCTAAAACACATTAGATAAATATATACTTATTTTCTAAATTAAAAATTACAGAATTTTTTTTGTAAAATATTTTAAGACTGCTCGTTTAGAAACTGAACGATTATTCTAAACCGATATTTAATTATAAACTATTCTAAATTCAAATCTTTAATTTTCAAAATTTTAAATAACATCTTTAAAATAAACCATTCTTCATAAATTTAATACTCTTATATAAATGTCAATATAATATTAGACGATATCATTACTTATTAAAACTAAAATATACAAAAATCTTTATGAATTAACTATAAGTTTCCCAATACAAAATCATATTTATATATATTCATGACTCAATAATATTTTTTAAACTTTATTAAATTCAATTTATATTTAGAAAATCCAAATTAATAATATATTAAAACATTGGAAATTTTAGATCGTTACACATCCAAAGCAAAAAAAAAAAAAAATCAATTTAAAACTCTTCTTGATGTTTCAAACAATCGTAGAAACTATAAAGCTCCCCCTAAATCTAATACTAGAAAAGCTATATGTAATAAAATGTGAAAAGGATAGTTGTATTATTTAATACCTAGTGTATAAGTATATTCCAAGCCTATCAACACACACACGCGCGCGCGCACACACACATATCAAATCCAACCAGGTCAAATAAGCCAAAAAAGTCAAATCAAGCCAAACAAGTCAAATCAATTAAGCCAAACAAGTCAAACAAGTCAAACAAATGAATCATGCCAAACAAGCCAATCAAGTCAAAGTAAATGTGCTATGTGTTTAATCAATAATCCTATATATTTCTAAGAAAATAGTTCCCCATACACTTGTTATGTGTGGAGTTTAAAGTTAATACGTAATGCAGTGTGTGTTGGAAATAAACTTGGTTTTTAGGAAAATATTAATTGTGCAATAAAGTTAATTATTGTATTAAGGGAAGGTTAAAATATATGGTAAGAAATTTTAGATTTATCAAATGGAGAATTTTAGAATTGATTTGTTAAGGAAAGTAGAAATTAGAGAATAAAAGAAAACTTTAGAATAAGAAGACTCTAGATAATTGGCTATGTTATAAAAGGGTTGTACTCACTCATTTGTAATTAAGTTGAATGAAGAAAAGCAAAGAAATAAAAATGTAGTCGTTCAATTATTCTACATTTTATCTCTCTCCTTCTCTCTATATCTAAATCCCAACATGGTATCAGAGCTAGGTTGATGAGAGCGGATAGAGATATTTTCCAAAAAAAAAAGAGAGAGATTAAGAGGAAGAAGAAGACCAAGAAGAAGATCGAAGATGATAGTTTAGAAGAAGTTGATGCTGAAGCATCAAAGAAGAAAAACAAGAGACCATGACAGATGAAAAACAAGAGAACATGGCACAAGTGGCCGCGGAAGAAATTTTATTTTAGAATTGTTGGTAAGAAAGTGCACCATGGAGAGAAAGTGCTCCAATATTAATTTTTTTTTTTGAAGGTGATGAGAGAGTGCATCACAAATCGCAGAGAAAGTGCTTCATTAATTTTTGAAGGTGATGAGAGAGTGCATCACAAATCGAAGAGAAAGTGCTTCGAATCAAGGAATTTGTTTGGAGCAGTAAAACCAAGTTTAAGGGAGGATGTTGGAAGTAAACTTGGTTTTTAGGAAAATATTAATTGTGCAATAAAGTTAATTATTGTATTAAGGGAAGGTTAAAATATACGGTAAGAAATTTTAGATTTATCAAATGGAGAAGTTTAGAATTGATTTGTTGAGGAAAGTAGAAATTAGAGAATAAAAGAAAACTCTAGAATAAGAAGACTCTATATAATTGGCTATGTTATAAAAGGGTTGTACTCTCTCATTTGTAATCAAGTTGTATGAAGAAAAAAGTTAAGTAATAACAATGTAGTCATTCAATTTATTCTACCTTTAATCTCTCTCCTCTCTATATCAAATTCTAACAGTGTGTTGGTTATAATATAGTATGAAATGTTTGTCATATGCAAAACAACATGAAATGATATATTAAATAATATGCAACTTATGATGTGAATGATTTTAATTTGAAATGCACTACAATTTATAATAATGATGTATGATATGAAATAAGATGTGTAATGATAATTTGCAGAATGGTTTGGTAATGATATCTATTTTGGTAAAAGATATTCAAAGTACTATCTAACTATTATGCATATACATATATATTATAAATTATTTCAATCAAACAAAGGTATATACATTAAATTCTAAACTTAGGTTAATGATACTAATGAAAGAAATTTGAAAATTAATAATAAGGATAAGAGTTTAATGATAATTAAAAAATTATATTCATGATAGGTAGTAGAATAATTTTATGAGAAATGTGGAGTTAAATAATCTTAGTAGGGTGCTTCTTTTAAAAATATTTGAAAATATTTAAGGTCTATTTAAAAGGAATATAAAATTTTATGATATAAAGTAAACTATTATGGTATATTCATAATTATATAAAAACTAATGATAAAAAGAAATTAAAAACAATTAATGTATTGTGAGATATACATCAGTCTTTTAATACAAATTAACTTTAGATTTATAATATAGAAATAAATTAATTTACTAAGGAATCATAAATGTTAAAACTTAAAATTAGAGAATTATTATAATATAAAATATATAATTATTACAAAATTAATTTTTTGATAAAATCTGGTAATATAGAGTAAACTATAAAAATATGTTTTATATACCAAAGTATTAAGTTTAAATATACAAGTTTTATGAACCTAATAAGATAACCAAAATTAATATTCAATTTCAAATAGTATTTGTTACAATGTAACCTAAATTGTTATGTAATCATAGGTGAGTAAGTTAGACTATGTATGTTTAAACTACATATAAAAATATGTAAGTTTATATTTTATAACAATATCAAATGTTCGAAAATTTTAAATAATTTCAAGCATATTAACAAATCTATGTACTATAATTTCAAGAAATATAATATATGAGGCAGATAAACAAAAATGATAATTAGAGTTTGAAATGACATTTTCAAATTGAAAAGTTGTCTTTTCAATTTTTCAAAACCAAATCAAAGAGTAATGAAATTTGAATTTAGAATAAGAAAAGTTTTTAATTAAATTGGTGTATCGACATATGAACCAAAATGTCTAAAATTATAAAAGAGATAAATTTCTATAACTATATGCATATATGTATATTCCTAAATGTAATGATAATTATAAAAATATTGTAAGGTGTACCTCTTTTACACTCCTCCATTTTGTTGTCCTTCCATTGTTATGAACCACACGTTCGCATTTTTAAAATTTGACAATGAGATATGCTCTATTGCGACATGCTCGTTTTTCTGATCAGCATAGTATATTCATTTGCTGAATTTGAAGGCCGTATGAGGAAGATATTGATGATTTAGTAGTTTAACTATCTTGATGCCAAAAATTTGAATTTGAATTTGAATGAGTAGACACTTCAGCTACTATAAATAGGCCTAAAAGTCATGTCTCTTCATAACCATTTCCATTCTTTTTCCCCCTTTTCCACTTTCAATCAATCTTCTAAGCGGCATAACTTCTTGGTTTCTTAATGGAATTGGATGAAACCAGCGGCAAATCAAAGAGGAAGGCAAGGGATACGATTTAGTAATGGTTTGAAGAATTTGAATGGTACTATGGTGCAGCATGCCCAATTAGTGAGACGAAAACAGAAAATCCCATATATAATTTTCTGTTTTGGATAGTCAACTTCAAACTGCCATATCTTACTCAGTTTTAATCAGAATCTGATGATCCACCCATCAAAATGACCACGAGAACAAGGACTAAAATCTGGAAAAGAGTTGTGATGAAATAATACAAATATCGGGGAGAAATATGAGAAATACCAGTGATAGTTTTGGCTTCTTTTTTCCTTTTTGCACCAAAACCTTATTTTATCATAACTTGGCCATTTCTTGACGGATTTGCATGAAACCAGTGGCATTGCGAAGTGGATGAAGAGAAGAATAGTATTGATCAGGTACTCATTTCACTGTAGATTGTCAATTCATATCCATCTTTTTCTTCTTGATTGATGAATGATCATCTTGGTGTCTTTTGGCCAGTAGTCATCAAACATAACTTTTCTCCTGCAAAACAACATAACTATTCAAAGATCAAGTGACTTATCAAAATAACTAATTATAATTTTAAATAATAACATCATGATGATTTTGTGACTTATCCGTATGAAAAATAATGTTAGAAATTGCTATTTAATATTTTCAAAATTCAAATGATGAACTTTTGAAAACCTATGCTCTGATACTAATTGTTAAGGATGCGGATTAAGGATCTTATTGCAGAATTAACACTAGAGGAGGGGGAAGAATAGTGTTTATAGGAATTTTATAGAAATCTTTAACTAACTTGAATTACTATATGAATCACACAATGATTATCACACCAGAAATGATCACAAACACAGAAACAATCACAAACACAGAAATAAGTAAATATAAAATGCAGAAAAGGAAAGAACACATCGGATTTTATACTAGTTCGGATAACTCCTGCATCTAGTCCCATGCAATGCTGGATTGCGTTTTATTAATACTAGTATCAATCTTACAACACCCTTGTTTTCACGGATACAAGGTTAACACCGATTACATCACCCTTGATTTCACGGCTACAAGGTTAACACCGATTCCACTACCCTTGATTTCATGGCTACAAGGTTCACATGCTCCCTTTCCTTGATTTCCAGGCTACAAGGAACCACCCTTTCCCAAAAAATTCCCAAATGATTACAATAGCCCTATAACTCTTCAATAGCACTTCCAAACCGATAGTAGTCGACAGAGATTGAGAAGAGAAAGAGAATGATATATTTTTTGTTGAAATTGCCGAAGTATAAGTGCAGAAATCAAGAAATTAAAGAATGATAATGGTGGTTAGAGATAGGATGACGACGGAGAAGTAATTAAAAATTTGAAATTGACCCCTATTTATAGTGTCCCAAAGGTTACAATGTTTCTGAAATGTTTCAAATAGTGAAAAGACACTTCCTCTGAAATTTAAAAATATGACGGTTATATGTCGACATGCTCAATAATGTATGTCGATATATGTATGTTGATTTTGAATTTTAAACCATTTTTCAAGTGTTTAAACTAACATATATATTCTGGAAATTCTTGAATCAAAACTGATGTTTCAAAATGAATTTTCTAAAGTGTAAAAACATATAAAAACATAGTGATATATAAGATAAACATATTTATAAGATTATACAATATGAAACTATAAAACTTTATAAATTATAAACATATATATATTATAAAACTTTATAAACTATAAACATATATATGTATATTTGAAATCGTAAGTAAAATCTTAATAATTTGAAATCATTCTAGAAAAGGAGTTTGAAATAATTTTAAAATCAAATTGAAAAGGAATTTGAAAACAGAGTTTGAAAACAAAATTTGAAAGTGCTAACCGGAGTTTTACATATAAATTAGAATCTATTACTTGATAATCTTGAGCTCTTGAAAACTTGATTATCTTGATATCATGATACTCACGAGTCCTGAATTCCTTGGTATCTTGAATCTCTAATACTGTACAGTCTTCTATATCACCTGTATATAATACTGCATATATATATATAAATATAATGGACAAGGATGTTAGTATATATTTTAAAATAAATTATTAATTGAAACAAGGTTGTTGTCATCAAAATTCCATTCTCCGACATTTTAGAAAAGAAAAGAAATAAAGTTTTGTGCTTGTGTATGTATATATATATATATATATATATATGTATGTATACACATACATAAATTCAAAAGTCGAAATTAAAAGTGTAATTTAAGAGCGAAAAGTAATAAATGTATAATGAATGAAAAATGGGCAAAAAGATAGCTGTATTTGAAATTTGAATATATATGTATTTTCATTGAAACTGATAGGGATAATTTGTTGTAACTAAATTGACTTCATGTGTGTATATTTAGTTTTCTTCGTAAATAAACGATGAGTGAATCAATTGGATTTATTTATAGTATGTGCTGTATAAAGAAGAGAGAATGATATATAATTGATATATGTATCTTCTGTCTTCCTAATGCAACAAGTCGGGGAATGATTAAATTTATAGATGAATGGAGATAAACATAGCAAGTAGATTTAAATAGATGTTTATTTTAATAAACAGGTTGTACTTTTTTTGCTAGTTAAAGGTGTTTTAGCTACAGAGTTAAAGTTTATTATAATGATTTCGAGTGAAGCAATAGTCTGATTATTGCATAAAAATATACTAGAATGTAAATTTTGTATTGCTAATGATCTTTTAGTAATCCTGAACCAGGCTTAAAACAAATGAACTTGGATATGGAATAAGGATTCCAAGTGACAATTTAATATGCATATATATAGTGTAACGACCCAGGGATTTTCAGCTCGAAAATCGACATAATTACCCTTATCGTATCTCATGCCGATCCTCCAAGCACCGGAAACACTGGAACGTTTAGAAAGAAATTAGAGGGTGAGATAAGAAAGAAAGAAATATTAGAATAGAAGAAGAAGAACATGACACAGAGTCTCACATCGCAGCGGAACAAAATATAATACAGAAATAACTTTATTGAGAGCTTTAAATAAACTTACAATATCAGAGTACAACACATATCTGGACAGTTTGACAATCTGTCCTCATATATATAATCACACAGCGGAATACCATTCGGCTGAACATCTTCAGCTTGTCTCTGGACTTCGTAGTACCTGATGACCTGAACCTGTACACTCCGGGCTAACCCGAGCATTTACAAAACACCGGGTCAGTCTGGTGAACCAGAGTGAGAATAACTTGCACAGCATTTAGAGTATCACACAACTTGATTTTAATGTTTAAAATCCTTTCGAAAGAAAAGGATAATCGTAAGACCGATCCACACATAAACACGGACGGTTTTTACCTTACGATAACCCAAACCATTTTTTTTAAAATCATATATTGATCTGATATTAGGATAATGTCTAGATACAAATAATTAACAAATCTAGTGGAACGCTTGCATCTCACGCTCCCCGTATATAGTATACAATCGAAAACCGCGGGCGCTAATTGGATATTGGATTTTCAACTTGACAAGGTATGGGACCACCTTCCGCACATGTATCTCTAGAGACGAATACACAGGGTTCAACAAGAACGTCTTGCAACCCGGCCCTCACATGACCGACCACTCATTTCGCTTGAGTGTATCGAATGTATATCACCAACGGTTGGACTCAAACCACCGTTTCCCGAAAAGGGACAGCATCAATAGATTAAAGAAGCAAAAGGAATTTCTCTAGATAGGTGATTATACACCCTAATGGGAGCGAACCACATAGCCATGCTGCCTGCCCGATTTTTGTCATCTCCCGGTTGATGAGGCTTGAGGTTTGAATTTCTTCTACAACATTTGGCCACCATTCACTTTGAATGCCACATCGTCAAATCCGTCAGATATCACTAATTGACGTCCACAAAAATACCCTAGTGGTCAAGCTAAGAGAACCGTCATCCTCCGCCACCAACTATGGTACGTTTGAAGAAATCAACGTACGTAATTCCTTTGGAAATACTCTGTCAGACACTCGTCCATAAAAGTCATCCAGGAACAGGATGAACCGAAGGCACTCTCCTACTGCATCCAATATAGGGATCACCCCATGGATCAGTAGCGAGAGGTCCTTGCCATCCGTAGATTCCAATCACGACAGAACCACAGTTTATCTCGGGCCACTAAGCCAGAGATTATAAGTAATCCTTCCGCTTATGAAGATTCACGGTCTTCAATGCTCCATCTCGACCGTCTTCTGATATCTTCACGTATTTGTTGGTCGGAATGGTTTCCGAATATAATTTCGATCCCGGTCTTTCCATACCAACAATCGTATGGGTCAGATTTGATAGTCGATGATTTAACTATCAAAATAATCAGTGTTTCAATCATGACAATCCAATGGATTCACTGGTTCAGTATTTAGCACCGCTTGGCCTTTTATTTAAAACAAACGTAAATTCAACTCTTAAATATTTCGATATAAATATAGTTTCGCTTCTTATTTAACATAAGAACTTTTTTTTAAACAAATATCGTTATAACTTCACTTTGGAATACTTAAAACAATAACCCATACTTATTCTCCTAGAATAGAATTCAACTTCATGTTTCCTTTTCTAACTCACAAATATCGTTAAAGTTTCACGCAACTCTTTTTATTTCCCTTTTACTTTGGAATTCACATTATATATATATCCAAATTTTTATAAAAATGTTGCGTTATTATTTCACTGGTGAAATAATAAATCATCACAGACCTCCTTTACCATTACAACTAATATCACCTTCAAATAATCCTGATGTTGCTCAAGTTGGGGTATTTTAATTACCTCTCAGACCTTGATCAACAACGTTCATACCTGAAGATGGATATGAGTTGTAATCCAAAACTCGATATTGCATTCCAGTATCAATACAAATCTCATCTCACTAATTTATTCAAAATATGGTTTCATAACTTCTTATCTCATTGAAAATCTCCTTCTCGAATAGAACGTTATTCCTTAATTTAAAAATTAAGTAATTCCTTATAAACACCACTTTTAAACCTTTGCCCTTTTAATAAAATTTCATTTCACCATTCGGATTTTCTTACAAAATCCTTCTTCCTTTACCATGTTTAGTTTCACAAATTCCTTTTCAAATCCTTTCGGCCATTTCCCGCTTTGAATCTCTTATTTCAATTCCCCACCTTTACTTGACAACATTATTAAGTGACGTTAATTTAGAATTGTCGATATAACATCTCATCGCTTTTACAACCCTTATTAAAATCCACTTCGGTTTAGTCTAAAACCCTTTCTGTTCACAATTCCCTTTTTGCTTGATTCACCTATTGACTCAATCTAATTTAAGTTGTCATGGTCGCTTAAATTCCTTTTATAACATTGTTATACAAATTCGGTTTTTAAAATATAGAAGTCGTTCATAAACTTCTTTCACCTTTCAGTTTGATTTCATTTCAACCTTGATTAGTTATTCAGTTAAAAACTAATTCCCAATTTCAATCATCTGGTTAATTTCTATCCCCTTGTATATCAATCTGATTAACATCAGAATTTCCTTATAAAATAAATTAATAATAAATTATGAATTTAAATAATAAATATTTTATTTCCTTTTAATCAAACCTTTATTCAAAATAAAATATATTTCAAAATCTATCCTTAGTTATAAAGTAAATTTTATAACTTCAATTCGATCGATTTTCCTGACGGTAAATCGATATAAATAATTTACTTTCAGGCCATTTACTGCTGATTACCCAACCAATACTACCCATTGGTTAAAAAAAACACAGGTCGACTTTCCTGTCAATGGTCACCACCAAAATCAATTACCCATCATGACAGTTCATATATGATAATATGAAAATAAATAATATATTTGAGGAATCCGGTTGGATCCCTCCAATCTGTTCTTCCCTGTACACAACTGGTTATCTTAAACAGATTGTTCAGTTCAAACAAATCAAACAATTCAACCAATTAAACACGTTCATTTTATAAACATGACCAACAAGGTATGTTACCTTTATTGGAACCAATCGTTAAAAATAACGATTTGGTATTTCTCTAAAATTAAACACAGTTTAATTTCATCAGTTAAATCAGCAAATAAATATCTAATTAGAAAACAGTCAACCATTGGCAAGCAGAGCCCACAAAATAAAAACCCAATTTATATAAAATATAAATGGGAAAACTGAGTGAGTTCAACTCACCTGTTTCCATTCGTTTCTGAACCGGTTTGATTACAGTTACTTCTAGTCCTGCCCAAATCCGTTCCAACTATTCTGTTCGTGATCATGATCCCGGTGTAGCTCGTTATGTCTGATTTGATAACCCGACAAAACGTTATTATTATTTTAATAATCACAATTATTAAATAACTAATTTTCTTTAATAAAAATTAACCCTCACCATCAACGTTTAAAACTAACCTTAATCATATTAGTGTTATTGAGTAAATAAATTGATTAACTCTAATTTAAAACTCACCCTGCTAATTAAAATATTTAACCTTTAAATCTGAAGGGTGGCCCAAACTGATTCATCACGTTACCTCCTTTGTTTCTTTTTTTTTTATAAAATAAAAGTGCCTCGAAACCAAATGCTTACGAAGAACCATCACCTTGGTTCATGAACATTTCCTTTCCCTTCTATGTTGAAAACACGGTAGCCAAAACTTTGCTTCCCCAACAGTGCTTCAGTCCCTTCCTCGTATGTTCATACTGCACCAAAACCAACCCATTCTTCATATCAGTACACCATCCTTTCCTCACCGTCCCTCTCTCAACACCGCTTCTCTCGCCTACCCATCCTCCAACAGACTACCGCTCTCCCCCCTTAACTTCCTTTTCGTCTACGCTTTGAGGCTGCTTCCCCACTCATCTGCTCGTTTCTTGCTCATGTTATATTTTTTTTCCCACCCGAGACCCATCTAGAAGAAAAGGACGGGAACAGAACATGGTCGATCCCCTCAAATGCTTTCACGAACTGGGGAAGAAATACTGGCGGTCTCCAGTATACATATGATTTGGTTTATACATCTTTGTTTTAAAAGGGTTTTATTTTTATATAGCTCGCGGATGAATTTTCATGGGAATAAATACTTGGGTTTCTGGTCCTTGAAAATAAAGGAATGCGCTATATAAATACCCGCAGGAGAAGAAGTTGTACACAAAGTCGTTTCCTACCCACGGTAGCCATGTGCGTAGAGTAAGGGGGAGTGCAATCAGCTTTCCTTTCGGTCTCTTTTCATCAGATGGGAAGGATGATAGCTAAAAGCATGTTACGGAAGGTATAGGCTAGGCTGTTTTTGAATTTTCTTTTCAGTTTTCACTTCAATCGTGAAATTACAGCATAGGTCCATAGCTGGTAGAAATAGCAGTGTGGGTTTGCAGTAGGATAGATTAAAATTTTGTTTTTTTTATCAATGAAACTTCACCGTGAAGTAACACAGGAAACTAACCTCATTTGACTTCTGCCATCTGATAAAAAGACTAATCTCAGTGTAAAGAAGTATTTCGGACCCAATAGGACAAGTTTCGTCGAACTCTGACATCGTTTGAAAATTTTTCCTTTATAAAACCGGAAATAAACACGCATTTAATTTTTCCACGGTCACTAGATAAATCAAATTAACTTGAAACCTTGAAATCCTAAAATAATTCTTCAATACGAACCCAACGGCACCAGTTTCGTCGCATTCTGAGACTGTTTCCCCGGTAGGCTACTTTTACGCGCACCGCAATGAACTTTTTAACACCAAATTTGCCGGTCTCTAAAAATAACAAACTATATGCCTATCCTGACTCTAATCGACGATACAAACTCAACAGGACTGGTTTTGTGGCCTAATTCGATCGTCTATTCAAGTTACACTCAAATATTCCTTTATTATATTAATTACGCATGATAGAAAATGCACGGGCGTTTACAGCTACCGTGGTCACATACGACATCGGTTTGCCACGCATTTTGATTTTCTAGCAATAATTTAACGATACGGTTCCAATGAAACTAATTTCATCGAAAACAGAGACCGTTTGCAAAATGGCCATTTTAAAGGCCGATAGCGATTCGCATAGCGACTATTTCAAAATTTGATTTGGCCATAACCAACAATCTACAACACGAAATCTGAAATTTTCTCTTTCATATGAAATTTTTTGTCGATACGGTTCGAACATTTCTTGTTTCATAGAAATCCGACTTACATTGGATCCTGTATATTCAGTTAAAGTTCAAAACTCCATATTACGAATTGCACGCCATTTTCAAGCTCTATTTATATTTATATAAATTATAACGTTTAAACGTCCTTTTAAATAACGAATTCAATATTAAAATTCATTAATATTCCAAATATAATATTTAAAATAAATAAACAACTAAAATATTTGACTGCCAAAAATACGGGTCGTTACATTCTTCCCCCCTTAAAATAATTTCATCCTCGAAATTGCTAAGGTAAGAAAGAACGTTATTAACCCATAAATTTTCAAATCCTATTATAAATCAAAACCAATTCAATACCATATATAAATATTTTCAAAAATATCGAAAAATTTCTAACACATTAAATTCCCGGGAAAATTCGGCAGAGTCTCCCCTACACGGATTGACATCTACAATATCGCAGGAACAAATAATATATTCATTGACCAACGGTCGGAAAACAAAAATCAAAACCCCAAAATTTCATATTTTCGCATAAGCGTACCTTTTTCGAGCGTTATTGAGCATACTGGCTCAACGTATTTGCGATTTACTCAATCGATATCAATCTGCCTATCCTTCTGGAACTTGTACACAACTCAATTCACATATTAGTAACAGATATATGAAATTCTGAGATAATATTTCACCAATCAACCGGTATAACTATACCAATTCTAGAGTCAAACACATAGCATCAACTCCTTATCAAATACAAGGTTAAATCGTAAATTCCAATTCATATGCAATTTTATTCCAGTTTAATTATACTGGAAATTATTCTTTAGTTTGGAATTTATTTAACTCCATTAATTTATTGATTAATTTCTATTCAAACAGACTATCACCAATAACAAACAATTCACAATCAACAACCAATGCACAACCAAATCAACCAAATTTATTGAATTTTCATTCAATATTAATATTTTATTTTGGTTTCTCATATCTGAACATTAATCAATTAATTTCTATTCGATTATTATTTATCCATCACATTTCCAATTCATTTAATTTAATTCTAATATAATTCTGATTTTAATTACACTTAACCAAATTAAATTTCAATTCATATTTCCAATCTGATTTGAATTACATCCAAATCAGTCAAACATACTAATACCTCAATAATAAAATTATTTCTTTTCTATACAAAAATATGATTTTGGGTAAAATTATTTCATTTACCCTATTAACAAAACAATATTGTATCCATTGCCAGTTCTATGCTTTTCAACACTTGAACCGATCAACCAACACAATACAAACATTTCTATATACAATTTACAAATACGCTCTAATATATATACACTCAATCTCGATTTAGGGTATTTCTAACTCAATCTCTATCGAGTTACACCACAGAGCCAAGGTTATTACTAAACCAATAGCTCTGATACCACTATAACGACCCAGGGATTTTCAGCTCAAAATTCGACATAATTACCCTTATCGTATCTCATGCCGATCCTCCAAGCACCGGAAACACTGGAACGTTTTGAAAGAAATTAGAGGGTGAGATAAGAAAGAAAGAAATATTAGAATAGAAGAAGAAGAACATGACACAGAGTCTCACATCGCAGCGGAACAAAATATAATACATAAATAACTTTATTAAGAGCTTTAAATAAACTTACAATATTAGAGTACAACACATATCTGGACAGTTTGACAATCTGTCCTCATATATATAATCACACGGCGGAATACCATTCGGCTGAACATCTTCAGCTCGTCTCTGGACTTCGTAGTACCTGATGACCTGAACCTATACACTCCGGGCTAACCCGAGCATTTACAAAACACCGGGTCAGTCTGGTGAACCAGAGTGAGAATAACTCGCACAACATTTAGACTATCACACAACTTGATTTTAATGTTTAAAATCCTTTCGAAAGAAAAGGATAATCGTAAGACCGATCCACACATAAACACAGACGGTTTTTACCTTCCGATAACCCAAACCATTTTTTTTAAAATCATATATTGATCTGATATTATGATAATGTCTAGATACAAATAATTAACAAATCTAGTGGAACGCTTGCATCTCACGTTCCCCGTATATAGTATACAATAGAAAACCGCGGGCGCTTATTGGACATTGGATTTTCAACTTGACAAGGTATGGAACCACCTTCCGCACGTGTATCTCTAGAGACGAATACACAGGGTTCAACAAGAACGTCTTGCAACCCGGCCCTCACATGACCGACCACTCATTTCGCTTGAGTGTATCGAATGTATATCACCAACGGTTGGACTCAAACCACCGTTTCCCGAAAAGGGACAGCATCGATAGATTAAAGAAGCAAAAGGAATTTCTCTAGATAGGTGATTATACACCCTAATGGGAGCGACCCACATAGCCATGCTGCCTGCCCGATTTTTTTCATCTCCTGGTTGATGAGGCTTGAGGTTTGAATTTCTTCTACAACATCTGGCCACCATTCACTTTGAATGCCACATCGTCAAATCCGTCAGATATCACTAATTGACGTCCACAAAAATACCCTAGTGGTTAAGCTAAGAGAACCGTCGTCCTCCGCCACCAACTATGGTACGTTTGAAGAAATCAACGTACGTAATTCCTTTGGAAATACTCTGTCAGACACTCGTCGATGCAAGTCATCCAGGAACAGGATGAACCGAAGGCACTCTCCTACTGCATCCAATATAGGGATCACCCTATGGATCAGTAGCGAGAGGTCCTTGCCATCCGTAGATTCCAATCACGACATAACCACAGTTTATCTCGGGCCGCTAAGCCAGAGATTATAAGTAATCCTTCCGCTTATGAAGATCCCCGGTCTTCAATGCTCCATCTCGACCGTCTTCTGATATCTTCACGTATTTGTTGGTCGGAATGGTTTCCGAATATAAATTCGATCCCGGTCTTCCCGTACCAACAATCATATGGGTCAGATTTGATAGTCGGTGATTTAACTATCAAAATAATCAGTGTCTCAATCATGACAATCCAATGGATTCACTGGTTCAGTATTTAGCACCACTTGGCCTTTTATTTAAAACAAACGTAAATTCAACTCTTAAATATTTCGATATAAATATAGTTTCGCTTCTTATTTAACATAAGTACTTTTTTTTAAACAAATATCGTTATAACTTCACTTTGGAATACTTAAAACAATAACCCATACTTATTCTCCTAGAATAGAATTCAACTTCACGTTTCCTTTTCTAACACACAAATATCGTTAAAGTTTCACGCAACTCTTTTTATTTCCCTTTTACTTTGGAATTCACATTATATATATATATATATATCCAAATTTTTATAAAAATGTTGCATTATTATTTCACTGGTGAAATAATAAATCATCACAGTCCTCCTTTACCATTACAACTAATATCACCTTCAAATAATCCTGATGTTGCTCAAGTTGGGTATTTTAATTACCTCTCAGTACTTGATCAACAACGTTCATACCTGAAGATGGATATGAGTTGTAATCTAAAACTCGAAATTGCATTCCAGTATCAATACAAATCTCATCTCACTAATTTATTCAAAATATGGTTTCATAACTTCTTATCTCATTGAAAATCTCCTTCTCGAATAGAACGTTATTCCTTAATTTAATAATTAAGTAATTCCTTATAAACACCACTTTTAAACCTTTTCCCTTTTAATACAATTACATTTCACCATTTGGATTTTCTTACAAAATCCTTCTTCCTTTACCATGTTTAGTTTCACAAATTCCTTTTCAAATCCTTTCGGCCATTTCCCGCTTTGAATCTCTTATTTCAATTCCCCACCTTTACTTGACAACATTATTAAGTGACGTTAATTTAGAATTGTCGATATAACGTCTCATCGCTTTTACAACCCTTATTAAAATCCACTCTAGTTTAGTCTAAAACCCTTTCTGTTCACAATTCCCTTTTTGCTTGATTCACCTATTGAGTCAATCTAATTTAAGTTGTCATGGTCGCTTAAATTCCTTTAATAACATTGTTATACAAATTTGGTTTTTAAAATATAAAAGCCGTTCATAAACTTCTTTCACCTTTCAGTTTGATTTCATTTCAACCTTGATTAGTTATTCAGTTAAAAACTAATTCCCCAATTTCAATCATCTGGTTAATTTCTATCCCCTTGTATATCAATCTGATTAACATCAGAATTTCCTTATAAAATAAATTAGTAATAAATTATGAATTTAAATAATAAATATTTTATTTCCTTTTAAACAAACCTTTATTCAAAATAAAATATATTTCAAAATCTATCCTTAGTTATAAAGTAAATTTTATAACTTCAATTCGATCGATTTTCCTAACGGTAAATCGATATAAATAATTTACTTTTAGGCCATTTACTGCTGATTACCCAACCAATACTACCCATTGGTTAAAACACAACACAGGTCAACTTTCCAGTCAATGGTCACCACCAAAATCAATTACCCATCATGACAGTTCATATATGATAATATGAAAATAAATAATATATTTGAGGAATCCGGTTGGATCCCTCTAATCTGTTCTTCCCTGTACACAACTGGTTATTTTAAACAGATTGTTCAGTTCAAACAGATCAAACAATTCAACCAATTAAACACGTTCATTTTATAAACGTGACCAACAAGGTATGTTACCTTTATTGGAACCAATCGTTAAAAATAACGATTTGGTATTTCACAGAAATTAAACACAGTTTAATTTCATTAGTTAAATCAGCAAATAAATATCTAATTAGCAAACAGTCAACCATTGGCAAGCAGAGCACACAAAATAAAAACCCAATTTATATAAAATATAAATGGGAAAACTGAGTGAGTTCAAATCACCTGTTTCCGTTCGTTTCTGAACCGGTTTGATTACAGTTACTTCTAGTCCTGCCCAAATCTGTTCCAACTGTTCTGTTCGTGATCATGATCCCGGTGTAGCTCGTTATGTCTGATTCTGATAACCCGACAAAACGTTATTATTATTTTAATAATCAGAATTATTAAATAACTAATTTTCTTTAATAAAAATTAACCCTCACCATCAACGTTTAAAACTAACCTTAATCGTATTAGTGTTATTGAGTAAATAAATTGATCAACTCTAATTTAAAACTCACCCTGCTAATTAGAATATTTAACCTTTAAATCTAAAGGGTGGCCCAAACTGATTCATCACGTTACCTCCTTTGTTTCTTTTTTTATATATAAAATAAAAGTGCCTCGTAACCAAATGCTTACGAAGAACCATCACCTTGGTTCATGAACATTTCCTTTCCCTTCTATGTTGAAAACACGGTAGCCAAAACTTTGCTTCCCCAACAGTGCTTCAGTCCCTTCCTCGTATGTTCACACTGCACCAAAACCAACCCATTCTTCATATCAGTACACCATCCTTTCCTCACCGTCCCTCTCTCAACACCGCTTCTCTTGCCTACCCATCCTCCAACAGACTACCGCTCTCCCCCTTAACTTCCTTTTCGTCTACGCTTTGAGGCCGCTTCCCCACTCATCTGCTCGTTTCTTGCTCACGTTATATTTTTTCCCACCCGAGACCCATCTAGAAGAAAAGGACGGGAACAGAACATGGTCGATCCCCTCAAATGCTTTCACGAACTGGGGAGGAAATACTAGCGGTCTCCAGTATACATATGATTTGGTTTATACATCTTTGTTTTAAAAGGGTTTTATTTTTATATAGCTCGCGGATGAATTTTCATGGGAATAAATACTTGGGTTTCTGGTCCTTGAAAATAAAGGAATGCGCTATATAAATACACGCAGGAGAAGAAGATGTACACAAAGTCGTTTCCTACCCACGGTAGCCATGTGCGTAGAGTAAGGGGGAGTGCATTCAGCTTTTCTTTCGGTCTCTTTTCATCAGATGGGAAGGATGATAGCTAAAATCATGTTACGGAAGGTATAGGCTAGGCTGTTTTTGAATTTTCTTTTCAGTTTTCACTTCAATCGTGAAATTACAGCATAGGTCCATAGCTGGTAGAAATAGCAGTGTGGGTTTGCAGTAGGATAGATTAAAATTTTATTTTATTTTATCAATGAAACTTCACCGTGAAGTAACACGTGAAACTTACCTCATTCAACTTCTGCCATCTGATAAAAAGACTTATCTCAGTGTAAAGAAGTATTCCGGACCCAATAGGACAAGTTTCGTCGAACTCTGACATCGTTTGAAAAATTTTCCTTTATAAAACCGGAAATAAACACGCGTTTAATTTTTCCACGGTTACTAGATAAATCAAATTAACTTGAAACCTTGAAATCCTAATATAATTCTTCAATACGAACCCAATGGCACCAGTTTCGTCGCATTCTGAGACTGTTTCCCCGGTAGGCTACTTTTACGCGCACCGCAATGACCTTTTTAACACCAAATTTGCTGGTCTCTAAAAATAACAAACTATATGCCTATCCTGACTCTAATCGATGATACGAACTCAACGGTACTGGTTTCGTGGCCTAATTCGATCGTCTATTCAAGTTACACTTGAATATTCCTTTATTATATTAATTACGCACGATAGAAAATGCATGGGCGTTTACAGCTACCGTGGTCACATACGACATCGGTTAGCCACGAGTTTGATTTTATAGCAATAATTTAACGATACGGTTCCAATGAAACTAATTTCATCGAAAACAGAGACCGTTTGCAAAATGGCCATTTTAAAGGCCGATAGCGACTCCCATGGCGACTATTTCAAAAATTGATTTGGCCATAACCAACAATCTACAACACGAAATCTGAATTTTTCTCTTTCATATGAAAATTTTTGTCGATACGGTTCTAACGTTTCTTGTTTCACAGAAATCCGACTTACATCGGATCCTGTATATTTAGTTAAAGTTCAAAACTCCATATTATGAACTGCACGCCATTTTCAAGCCCTATTTATATTTATATAAATTATAACGTTTAAACGTCCTTTTAAATAACGAATTCAATATTAAAATTCATTAATATTCCAAATATAATATTTAAAATAAATAAACAACTAAAATATTTGACTGCCAAAAATACGGGTCGTTACATTCTTCCCTCCTTAAAATAATTTCGTCCTCGAAATTGCTAAGGTAAGAAAGAACGTTATTAACCCATAAATTTTCAAATCCTATTATAAATCAAAACCAATTCAATACCATATATAAATATTTTCAAAAATATCGAAAAATTTCTAACACATTAAATTCCTGGGAAAATTCGGCAGAGTCTCCCCTGCACGGATTGACATCTACGATATCGCCGGAACAAATAATATATTCATTGACCAACGGTCGGAAAACAAAAATCAAAACCCCAAAATTTCATATTATCGCATAAGCGTACCTTTTTCGAGCGTTATTGAGCATACTGGCTCAACGTATTTGCGATTTACTCAATCGATATCAATCTGCCTATCCTTCTGGCACCTGTACTCAACTCAATTCACATATTAGTAATAGATATATGAAATTCTGAGATAATATTTCACCAATCAACTGGTATAACTATACCAATTCTAGAGTCAAACACATAGCATCAACTCCTTATCAAATACAAGGTTAAATCGTAAATTCTAATTCATATGCAGTTTTATTCCAGTTTAATTATACTGGAAATTATTCTTTAGTTTGGAATTTATTTAACTACATTAATTTATTGATTCATTTCTATTCAAATAGACTATCACCGATAACAAACAATTCACAATCAACAACCAATGCACAACCAAATAAACCAAATTTATTGAATTTTCATTCAATATTAATATTTTATTTTGGTTTCTCATATCTGAACCTTAATCGATTAATTTCTATTCGATTATTATTTATCCATCACATTTCCAATTTATTTAATTTAATTCTAATATAATTCTGATTTTAATTACACTTAACCAAATTAAATTTCAATTCATATTTCCAATCTGATTTGAATTACATCCAAATAAGTCAAACACACTAATACCTCAATAATTAAATTATTTCTTTTCTATACAAAAATATGATTTTGGGTAAAATTATTTCATTTACCCTCTTAACAAAACAATATTGTATCCATTGCCAGTTATATGCTTTTCAACACTTGAACCGATCAACCAACACAATACAAACATTTCTATATACAATTTACAACTACGCTCTCATATATATACACTCAATCTCGATTTAGGGTATTTCTAAACCAATCTCTATCGGGTTACACCACAGAGCCAAGGTTATTACTAAACCAATAGCTCTAATACCACTGTAACGACCCAGGGATTTTCAACTCGAAAATCGACATAATTACCCTTATCGTATCTCATGCCGATCCTCCAAGCACCGGAAACACTGGAATGTTTAGAAAGAAATTAGAGGGTGAGATAAGAAAGAAAGAAATATTAGAATAGAAGAAGAAGAACATGACACAGAGTCTCAAATCGCAGCGGAACAAAATATAATACAGAAATAACTTTATTGAGAGCTTTAAATAAACTTACAATATCAGAGTACAACACATATCTGGACAGTTTGACAATCTGTCCTCATATATATAATCACACAGCAGAATACCATTCGGTTGAACATCTTCAGCTCGTCTCTGGACTTCGTAGTACCTGATGACCTGAACCTGTACACTCCGGGCTAACCCGAGCATTTATAAAACACCGGGTCAGTCTGGTGAACCAGAGTGAGAATAACTCGCACAACATTTAGAGTATCACACAACTTGATTTTAATGTTTAAAATCCTTTCGAAAGAAAAGGATAATCGTAAGACCGATCCACACATAAACACGGACGGTTTTTACCTTACGATAACCCAAACCATTTTTTTTAAAATCATATATTGATCTGATATTATGATAATGTCTAGATACAAGTAATTAACAAATCTAGTGGAACGCTTGCATCTCACGCTCCCCGTATATAGTATACAATCGAAAACCGCGGGCGCTTATTGGATATTGGATTTTCAACTTGACAAGGTATGGGACCACCTTCCGCACGTGTATCTCTAGAGACGAATACACAGGGTTCAACAAGAACGTCTTGCAACTCGGCCCTCACATGAGCGACCACTCATTTCGCTTGAGTGTATCGAATGTATATCACCAACGGTTGGACTCAAACCACCGTTTCCCGAAAAGGGACAACATCGATAGATTAAAGAAGCAAAAGGAATTTCTCTAGATAGGTGATTATACACCCTAATGGGAGCGACCCACATAGCCATGCTGCCTGCCCGATTTTTGTCATCTCCCGGTTAATGAGGCTTGAGGTTTGAATTTCTTCTACAACATCTGGCCACCATTCATTTATATGCCACATCGTCAAATCCGTCAGATATCACTAATTGACGTCCACAAAAATACCCTAGTGGTTAAGCTAAGAGAACCGTCGTCCTCCGCCACCAACTATGGTACGTTTGAAGAAATCAACGTACGTAATTCCTTTGGAAATACTCTGTCAGACACTCGTTCATGCAATTCATCCAGGAACAGGATGAACCGAAGGCACTCTCCTACTGCATCCAATATAGGGATTACCCCATGGATCAGTAGCGAGAGGTCCTTGCCATCCGTAGATTCCAATCACGACATAACCACAGTTTATCTCGGGCCGCTAAGCCAGAGATTATAAGTAATCCTTCCGCTTATGAAGATCCCCGGTCTTTAATGCTCCATCTCGACCGTCTTCTGATATCTTCACGTATTTGTTGGTCGGAATGGTTTCCGAATATAAATTCGATCCCGGTCTTCCCGTACCAACAATCGTATGGGTCAGATTTGATAGTCGGTGATTTAACTATCAAAATAATCAGTGTTTCAATCATGACAATCCAATGGATTCACTGGTTCAGTATTTAGCACCACTTGGCCTTTTATTTAAAACAAACGTAAATTCAACTCTTAAATATTTCGATATAAATATAGTTTCGCTTCTTATTTAACATAAGAACTTTTTTTTAAACAAATATCGTTATAACTTCACTTTGGAATACTTAAAACAATAACCCATACTTATTCTCATAGAATAGAATTCAACTTCACGTTTCCTTTTCTAACTCACAAATATCGTTAAAGTTTCACGCAACTCTTTTTATTTCCCTTTTACTTTGGAATTCACATTATATATATATATATATATCCAAATTTTTATAAAAATGTTGCGTTATTATTTCACTGGTGAAATAATAAATCATCACAGTCCTCCTTTACCATTACAACTAATATCACCTTCAAATAATCCTGATGTTGCTCAAGTTGGGGTATTTTAATTACCTCTCAGATCTTGATCAACAACGTTCATACCTGAAGATGGATATGAGTTGTAATCCAAAACTCGATATTGCATTCCAGTATAAATACAAATCTCATCTCACTAATTTATTCAAAATATGGTTTCATAACTTCTTATCTCATTGAAAATCTCCTTCTCGAATAGAACGTTATTCCTTAATTTAATAATTAAGTAATTCCTTATAAACACCACTTTTAAACCTTTGCCCTTTTAATACAATTTCATTTCACCATTCGGATTTTCTTACAAAATCCTTCTTCCTTTACCATGTTTAGTTTCACAAATTCCTTTTCAAATCCTTTCGGCCATTTCCCGCTTTGAATCTCTTATTTCAATTCCCCACCTTTACTTGATAACATTATTAAGTGACGTTAATTTAGAATTATCGATATAACGTCTCATCGCTTTTACAACCCTTATTAAAATCCACTCTGGTTTAGTCTAAAACCCTTTCTGTTCACAATTCCCTTTTTGCTTGATTCACCTATTGAGTCAATCTAATTTAAGTCGTAATGGTCGCTTAAATTCCTTTTATAACATTGTTATACAAATTCGGTTTTTAAAATATAAAAGCCGTTCATAAACTTCTTTCACCTTTCAGTTTGATTTCATTTCAACCTTGATTAGTTATTCAGTTAAAAACTAATTCCCCAATTTGAATCATCTGGTTAATTTCTATCCCCTTGTATATCAATCTGATTAACATCAGAATTTCCTTATAAAATAAATTAATAATAAATTATGAATTTAAATAATAAATATTTTATTTCCTTTTAAACAAACCTTTATTCAAAATAAAATATTTTTCAAAATCTATCCTTAGTTATAAAGTAAATTTTATAACTTCAATTCGATCGATTTTCCTGACGGTAAATCGATATAAATAATTTACTTTTAGGCCATTTACTGCTGATTACCCAACCAATACTACCCATTGGTTAAAACACAACACAGGTCGACTTTCCAGTCAATGGTCACCACCAAAATCAATTACCCATCATGACAGTTCATATATGATAATATGAAAATAAATAATATATTTGAGGAATCCGGTTGGATCCCTCCAATCTGTTCTTCCCTATACAAAACTGGTTATCTTAAACAGATTGTTCAATTCAAACAGATCAAACAATTCAACCAATTAAACACGTCTATTTTATAAACGTGACCAACAAGGTATGTTACCTTTATTGGAACCAATCGTTAAAAATAACGATTTGGTGTTTCACTGAAATTAAACACAATTTAATTTCACCAGTTAAATCAGCAAATAAATATCTAATTAGCAAACAGTCAACCATTGGCAAGCAGAGCACACAAAATAAAAACCCAATTTATATAAAATATAAATAGGAAAATTGAGTGAGTTCAACTCACCTGTTTCCGTTCGTTTCTGAACCGGTTTGATTACAGTTACTTCTAGTCCTGCCCAAATCCGTTCCAACTATTCTATTCGCGATCATGATCCCGGTATAGCTCGTTATGTCTGATTCTGATAACCCGACAAAACGTTATTATTATTTTAATAATCAGAATTATTAAATAACTAATTTTCTTTAATAAAAATTAACCCTCACCATCAACGTTTAAAACTAACCTTAATCATATTAGTGTTATTGAGTAAATAAATTGATTAACTCTAATTTAAAACTCACCCTGCTAATTAAAATATTTAACCTTTAAATCTGAAGGGTGGCTCAAACTGATTCATCACATTACCTCCTTTGTTTCTTTTTTTTTATAAAATAAAAGTGCCTTGTAACCAAATGCTTACGAAGAACCATCACCTTGGTTCATGAACATTTCCTTTCCCTTCTATGTTGAAAACACGGTAGCCAAAACTTTGCTTCCCCAACAGTGCTTCAGTCCCTTCCTCGTATGTTCATACTGCACCAAAACCAACCCATTCTTCATATCAGTACACCATCCTTTCCTCACCGTCCCTCTCTCAACACCGCTTCTCTCGCCTACCCATCCTCCAACAGACTACCGCTCTCCCCCCTTAACTTCCTTTTCGTCTACGCTTTGAGGCCGCTTCCCCACTCATCTGCTCGTTTCTTGCTCACGTTATATTTTTTTCCCACCCGAGACCCATCTAGAAGAAAAGGACGGGAACAGAACATGGTCGATCCCCTCAAATGCTTTCACAAACTGGGGAGGATATACTGGCGGTCTCCAGTATACATATGATTTGGTTTATACATCTTTGTTTTAAAAGGGTTTTATTTTTATATAGCTCGCGGATGAATTTTCATGGGAATAAATACTTGGGTTTCTGGTCCTTGAAAATAAAGGAATGCGTTATATAAATACACGCAGGAGAAGAAGATGTACACAAAGTCGTTTCCTACCCACGGTAGCCATGTGCGTAGAGTAAGGGGGAGTGCATTCAGCTTTCCTTTTGTTCTCTTTTCATCAGATGAGAAGGATGATAGCTGAAAGCATGTTACGGAAGGTATAGGCTAGGCTGTTTTTGAATTTTCTTTTCAGTTTTCACTTCAATCGTGAAATTACAGCATAGGTCCATGGCAGGTAGAAATAGCAGTATGGGTTTGCAGTAGGATAGATTAAAATTTTATTTTTTTATCAATGAAACTTCACCGTGAAGTAACACGTGAAACTAACCTCATTTGACTTCTGCCATCTGATAAAAAGACTAATCTTAGTGTAAAGAAGTATTCCGGACCCAATAGGACAAGTTTCGTCGAACTCTGACATCGTTTGAAACAATTTCCTTTATAAAACCAAAAATAAACACGCGTTCAATTTTTCCACGATCACTAGATAAATCAAATTAACTTGAAACCTTGAAATCCTAAAATAATTCTTCAATACGAACCCAACGGCACCAGTTTCGTCGCATTCTGAGACTGTTTCCCCGGTAGGCTACTTTTACGCGCACCGCAATGACCTTTTTAACACCAAATTTGTCGGTCTCTAAAAATAACAAACTATATGCCTATCCTAACTCTAATCGACGATACGAACTCAACGGGACTGGTTTCGTGGTCTAATTCGATCGTCTATTCAAGTTACACTCGAATATTCCTTTATTATATTAATTACGCACGATAGAAAATGCACGGGCGTTTACAGCTACCGTGGTCACATACGACATCGGTTTGCCACGCAGTTTGATTTTCTAGCAATAATTTAACGATACGGTTCCAATGAAACTAATTTCATCGAAAATAGAGACCGTTTGCAAAATGGCCATTTTAAAGGCCGATAGCGATTCCCATAGCGACTATTTCAAAAATTGATTTGGCCATAACCAACAATCTACAACACGAAATCTGAATTTTTCTCTTTCATATGAAATTTTTTGTCGATACGGTTCTAACGTTTCTTGTTTCATAGAAATCCGACTTACATCGGATCTTGTATATTCAGTTAAAGTTCAAAACTCCATATTACGAACTACACGCCATTTTCAAGCTCTATTTATATTTATATAAATTATAACGTTTAAACGTCGTTTTAAATAACGAATTCAATATTAAAATTCATTAATATTCCAAATATAATATTTAAAATAAATAAACAACTAAAATATTTGACTTCCAAAAATACGGGTCGTTACATATAGTTTACATGTTAAAAGATAAGGTAAAGCTATCTTAGAAGCACACAAGAATTATGTGAATGACTCTGCCGTAACTTGTTTCTACAAGAGATATTACAAATAATAAGGTCATGAATTATCGAAATATAATCCCATGTAAACAACTGAATAGTATAGTATTTCAAATGAGCAAAAACATCATTTTCTAGTGGACGTAGGATAATAAAAGATGACTTATAGTTAACTGAAATGGTTTGGTTGATATCACTAGGGCAAGTATAGCTTGTGGTAAGAAATCCTACTTAATTGCTGAGTTGAACTAAAATGCAAATGGTGTGATCTGATATGTCAATGTCTGAGATGAATAGGGGATTTCAATGAATTTTACATGGGGTAAAAATGATCCTTAAGTTCAGATTAGTTGTATATGAATAACCAAGTTAATATATGATAAAACAACTCAAGTGAATATGGGTATAAAGCTTTTAAATTGAGTAAAATGGATCTGGCAGTGTTACTTATAAATAAAAAAGTAGGCAGGATGATTTGTATGGCTAGAAGTATATATACATATCTTCATGCAGATGTGCCAAAGAATAGCTATATGCATATATACAGTATATCTGTATTGGCATATAAAATATAAACTACATATAATACTCAAGATTCCTGGGGAGTATAACTCATTTATAACTGATTAGAAAGGGATAATACTTTAAGTATGGTAATTATTCCTTTTATACCCGATGAGATAATAAGACGTGAAATTATTCCTTTTATACCCGATGAGATAATAAGACGTGAAAATGCACATTAGTTTTGTAAGGCACATGCCTGAGTATAAATCAGCCTCTATAAAATATTTTGGCAAAGTAAAATAGGCTTAAAGCAAAGCTTTAATACCTAGTTCATATACGAGGTTGAAACATGTACTTTGTTCAACTTAAGGCTCGAATAGATTTTGCGTAAAGGTTGTGAGATTTTTGGAAAATGAGAAGATCAGATTTAAAAAGTTTCGATAAAAGATTAAATTCATAAGAAAATAGTAGGGGTACATTTAATAGAAAACATCTATTTTTACTGTGTAGATATTGGTTAAAAATTCAGATGAACCAATCTTCTTTTACTTTATTTTATAAATTCTTATTACAAGCAAAAGAGACTTGTATATCTTCATATATACAAGTTAAGTAATGTTTGTATTGAACTAATATTTTTATCTTGGTGTGATTGGTTCATGGAAGTGATTTATTAAAAGGAGATGACCCTTTTGAGTAGGTAAACCGGGATTTTGTATAAATTACAAATAAAAATTGGAAATTTTTTGGGGTTACTTCATGAGGCATCTGCTAAAACGTCCTCTGCAAGCTATTGCCAAAACCTAGAGGTGTCTACCATCTCGTTACCCCACCAATAGTCAATGGGAGAAGACAGACTTAACAACCTTTCGCACATCTCCAAGTAATCAACTATATTTGGATTGCTCAACTAAGCACCATCAATGGGTAAACCGAGCAACACGACAATGTCATCCAATGTGATGGTCATCTCTCCGCTTCTAAGGTGGAATGTAGATGTCTTAGGCCTTCATTTATCCACTAAGACAATGATAAGGGAACGACCCTAATGGATGTAACCTAGTCGAAATATAAATAAGAAGCCTACTCGATATAATAGCTCTAGCATGATGGGATAAAAAGAAGCCATTTCCTTCAACGACAATGAGTGATCGTTGACAGTAACCAGAGTTTTATGTCAAAAAAACAACATATATGCACTAAGAATAGTAAATATCAATGTAATTTTGTATTACATACGAAAGTATATTACCGTCATCAATGTGTTGTTGCCCAATCGATGGCATTCTTGTAGATATAATATGCTCCCGTCTATCGGTGCAAATAACATCTCAGAATACTCTACATCGAATGTTAAAATTTTCAAAATAGTAAAATTTACAAATTTATTTTTCAATCAATAATTTTAAATACAAAATTAATTTATGTGTAAATTTCAAACTACATAAATGACTGCAATTATCAAATTTTAGAAAACCTTGATTTATGAATAGAGTGTAGGTTTTGATACCTATATAAGCTTCATGTTTTAATGCACCAGCCATGCTTATATTTGAAGAAGAAATAAATAAAAATACTGATTAATTTTTTGTGTTTACGAAAAATCTAGAAATTGGTTATGTTATGGAAAACAAATGAATCTAGAAAATAGTAAGAGGAAGAAAATTATTTTGGGTGGAAGCAAACGCGTTGGGGGCACTATTTTAAATTGCGCCTACTAACTCAATTTCAATTAGTGCCACATCACGACAATTTTTTTAAATAAAATGGAGACACAAATTCAATTGTGCCTTTCGGAAAAAGAATAATACTTACGCAATTTAAAATTGCGAGATACGCTCAAAAGCTATAGTACACTACCTCAATATGAAATTATGCAATTATGTTTTGAATAACTCTGCACCAAGTTAGTTAAAACAGATTTACAAATATAAATAATCCAAAAATGCTATATTACCCAAAACTTGTTCTGGTATTTATTGAGAATGATGTGGAGAAAGACCACATTCTTTTCTTTCCTCCTATTCTGCATCAATTAATTTCATTCCTCTTTTTCTTCTACAAAAACCAAATTTTCCTTCAGATCAAACCAAGTTGCATTCAATATTCAATGAAATATGTCTACATCATATTTGGGAAACCAAGGTAATAATATTCCTATCCTCTCCTTTCTTTTCAATTTTTTTTTCCTTTTTACTATAACCGATTACTACATCAATACTGGTTTTAAGAATATGACACTTTCACCCATTATACTCTCATAGGTACTGCTTGTTTTTTTTTTCTTGAATAATAACAAATTCACTATAGTAATTAGTGTTTTGATTTTAAAACTCATAAGTCTACAAATAAAAACTAAATTCAGAAACAATGAAGGGTCCAGTTTACGAATACATAGATTGACCATTAATTAGGTTATAATTTTAATTTTCTTTATGTTAAATTTTTACTTGTCATTCACTTTATGCATTCATTTGGAATGTTCTAAACAAAATCTATTTAAGCCTCATAACCTTGTGTGCTATCAATTCTAGATTTTGGGTAATGCATCTTCTAATGTGGATGGAGGAACAATAAATGTTAAAACATACATTTATCATACCTTTGTTTCAAATGAAGAGGTATGGAAAAAGTTGAATGATGTTGAGGTAGGGACTGAAAATATGATCGTACTTGGAAAAAGGAGTTATTACACCGGAAATTGGCATGAAATTTGATTCTGCGGAATAAGTTTTTTAATGTTTTTCAAAATTACGCAAAATACGTGGGATTCCCAACAAGGAGAAGGTCAAGCAAAAAAGATGATGATGGATACATGCGATATGTGACATTTCCTTGCGAACAATGTGGGAAGCCCGATGACGCAACCGGAAACCCGTTAATGCCTCAACCAACCAAGGGAGTAGGATGCAAGGTAAAACTTACTTCTAGTTTGGGAGAAGATGGAAAATGGTGTATCAATAAGATATTTTCTGATCACAATCATGACTTGATTCCTACAAAAGCTCGATTCTTTCGTTGTTATCGTCAAATTAATGAACATGTAAAAAGACAACTAGAAGTTTGCGATATTGTAGGTATTGGGCCTAAGAAAAGTTTTAATGCCTTAGTAGCAGAAGTAAGGAGACACGAATACTTATCATTTATAATAAAAGGTTGCAGAAACTACATTGATAAGGCAAGACAATTGCGCCTAGGAGAAGGAGATGCGGCTGCAATTGAAAAATCTTTCTTGAAAATGCAATCACAAAATTCAATTTTTTTTCTTTAGCATAGACTTAGATGAAGGCGGCCGAATAAAAAATGTGTTTTGGACGGATGGTAGAAGTAGGGAGGCTTATAAAGAATTTGGTGGTGTCGTCACTTTTGATACAACGTACTTGACAAATAAGTATGACATGCCTTTTGCACCTTTTATTGGGGTTAACCATCATGGGCAATCAATACTGCTTGGATGTGGGTTTATTTCAAATGAGGTAATAGATAATTCAGTTTGGCCTTTTAGAACGTGGCTTACATTATGAAAATTGCCACAAAAATTTGGAAGATATGATTTCTATTGCTTTTTACGTATCTCTATCTTGATCTGGAATTATTCCTTGCAGAGCAATATTGAACATACACGTAAGCCATGTTCTAAAAAGCCAAATAATATTATCTGCTACCTCACTTGAAATCAACCCACATCCAAGCAGTATTGATTGTCCATGATGGTTAACCCCAACAAAAGATGCAAAATACATGTCATACATAGTTGTTAAGTATGTTATATCGAAAGTGATTACATCACCAAATTCTCTATAAGCTTCCCTACTTGTACCATCCGCCCCAAACATACTTTTTAGTCGGCCGCCTTCAGTTAAGTCCATGCTAAAGAAAAAAAATTCAATTTTGTGATTGCATTTTCAAGAAATATTTTTGAATTGCAACTACATCTCTTTCTCCTAGACGCAATTGCCTTGCCTTATCAATGTAGTTTCTGCAATCTTTTTCTATAAATGATAAGTTTTTGTGTTCTCCCGACTTCTACTACTAAGGCATTAAAACTTTTCTTAGGCCCAATACCTGCAATATCACAAACTTTTAGTTTTTTTTTACATGTTCACCAATTTGACGATAACAACGAAAGAATCGAGCTTTTGTAGGACTGAAGTCATGATTGTGATCAAGAAAGAGCTTATTGATACGACATTTTCCATCTTGTCCCAAACTAGAAGTAAGTTTTACCTTGAAATCTGCTCCATTGGTTGGTTGATGCATTAACGGGTTTCCGGTTGCGTCGTTGGGCTTCCCACATCGTCCATAAAGTCACATATTGCATCTATCCATCATCATCCCTTTTACTTGTCCTTCTCCTTATTGGGAATCCCATATATTTTGCGTAAATTCAAAAATATTGAAAATTTTCTTTTACGGAATCAAATTTCATGCCAATTTCCAGTGTAGTAGCTCTTTTTTCAAATTCGATCGCAATTTCAGTTGCTTCCTCAACATCATTCAACTTTTCTGATATCACTTCATTTTTAAAAAAAAGGTATGATAAATGTTTGTTTCAACGTTTGTTGTTCCTCCATCTACATTAGAAGATGCATTACCCAAATCTAGATATGATAGCACATAAGATCATGAGGCTTAAATAGATAATGATAGCACACAAGATTATGAGGCTTAAATAGATTTTGTTTAGAACATCCCTAATGAATGCATAGAGTGAATGACAAGTAAAAGCTTAACATAAAGAAAATTTAACGACCTAAATGATGGTTAATCAGAGTATTAGTATATTCCTCTAAAAGAGAGAAAATTCTAGAAGGCTCGATTCCACAGCTAATTCGGGTCCAGCCGCATTTCTATATTAATCAACACTTGAACCATAGCATAAACTTTCTTCCCAGCCGCCACAAAACAACAAGTGTCGCAAACTGCACCTCAAGTACTGCCACGTGTCTCCCTTCCTCCTCTTTTAGAATTCAATCCAACCGCACCGTTCATACCTTTCCTTTCGTGCGAACTCTTAAAATAAGCCGTGTTTTATTTTGTTTAGATTTTATTCCAACTTTGTTTACTTTTTAAATGAATTTCAATAAAAAGTAATCTCCTAAATTATTATTAATTAAAATAATAATTTACTTCAATCATTAACTACATTAGCAGTAGTTAATTTATTAATTAACTAAAATAAATAAAAATCCTTTTTAAAATCCTAGTAAAATTAAATCAAACAGTCGATAAACTATTTCATTAGATTAATTCAAAACAAACTACTTTAATAATCAATCTCAGTTAAAACGATTAACTTAGTCAACTTAAAACACTGTTATCTCGTTAACCAATTCCCATTTGTTCTCACTTTAAATTAATTAATAATATAATTAATTTAAATAATTTCATTTAACTGTTTCTTAAACACAATTATCAAATTCTTAACCGTTAGGTTAATTTTGTACTCTCTTGCTTATAAATCTTATTAACATCAGAATTTACTTCATAAAATCATTTAATAATCAATTATAAATTTAAATAATAATTAATAACCATTTATTTCTTTTAATAATTTCCATGTAAATTAATAGATGTAAAAATCTATCTTCAGTTATAAAATAAAATTTATAACTTCATTTCCGTCGATTCACCTGACGGTAAATCCATATTTAGAAAACGATTGATTTATAGGTCATATACTGCCAATTACTCAACCAATAATGCCCATTGGTTAAAACAAAACAATCGTTGAATTTCAGGTCAACGGTCAATAACCAAATCAATTATCCATTCAGAACAGTTCATATGATGATAATATGAAAATAAATATCATTAAATATATTTGAGAAATCTCATCGGATCCCTCTAATCTGTTCATCTCTGCATCAAAATGGATTATCATACATAAATTCATTCAATTCAATTTAACTGATAATTTCAGTAAATAACGATTATTTAACATCAACCAATTTATTTAACACAACAAACAATTCATTAAACAAAACACGTTTATTTTATAAACGTGACCAATAAGGTAAGTTACCTCCACTGGTTCCAATCGTTAAAATAATGATTTGTTTTTTTTTCCTGAAATTAAACAACGTTTAATTTCATTGGTTCATTCAATAAAAAAAATATATATTTAACAAATAAATAGTTAATTATTAGCAACCGTAGCACACAATTATAATATCCAACTTATATAAAATATAAATGGGAAGAACTGAGTGAGTTTAACTCACCTTGGGTTGATTTGACGTTGAAACGATTCATTTCAGTTAAATTAAACAAGCGTTTAATTTTTACTAAAAATTCCAATTGATTCCAATTGCGTCCATTCTTGTTCCATAATGTAGTGTTTGTCAATGCGGTTCCAATGACCCTTTGTTCGTCCAATTGTTTTATCTTTTTGACGGTCAATACTCCTTCCATCTTCACGCGATGCATGTTGTTGCTGCAGATCCTCGTTCAAAGCACCAGACTGAATTGAATTGGAAAATAGCACGGCCCGCTACCCTTTTTATTAACAAAACAACCCCAAATTCTTTTGTTATTCGGTTCACATATAATTCCTTCTTCACAGTTTTGTTCCCATCCACTTCCATATTGTTTTCCACATTCTTCATTTACTGACCCGGCCATCCTACCTGCTTCAAAATTATGGTTTACTAATACACTTTTTAACTAAATTAAATATTCTTAAATTATAATTATTTTAACTTAATTACATATTTAAGGATATATGGCTGATTTAACTCAGTTGCCTTTGTTAATGAATTCCTGTTCCGAACTAAAACCGAACCCAACTCCTTTATCTTCTTCTTGTTCAAATATTTGCCCGATCCTTTCTGTCAACTGTTGATCTTTGCCAGTAGCCACTCACCCTTTCATGCTTTCATTCGTCAAAACAAGGCCACAAATCGCCGACCATTTCAGATGGAGTTCTGGCGATTTCAGTTTCCCGAAATCCATCTCCACCGCCCAGGATATAGGGTGAACTAAGCTCGACCTTTTTCGTGTTGGGATGATTTGATTCTAGTGAGGGGATTCAGCGATTAAGGGAGGAGAAGAAGGGATGTCTTGGTTCGTTGATTGCATTTAGTGACGGCTATCCCTTCTTTGACCACGCACAAAGTTTTTGACCAGAAACTTAGGGTTATATGTTAGCATATATCGATAGTGGGAAGAATATAACAATATTATATTCTTATATAAACTTCATCATGAAGTATCACGTAAAATTAACCATAATCGACTTCTTTTTTCGATAAAAATGCTAATCCTAGCATAAAAAAATATTCTGGACCTGATGGGACAGGTTTCGTCGAATTTCAAGGTCGACTATGAAAAGTCCTTTATTAATCATAAGCTAAAATCACGCGTTTGAATTTTTCATGATCACAAAATAAATTCAATCAACTTTAAAATTTGAAATTATACTAGATATCTTCTTTATAGATCCAATGAAATTTGTTTCGTTAAAATCGGAGTGCGTTTGGCCACTCGTTTATTCCTTTAAAGTTACCCTGTCAAAATTGACCAAATTAATATAAAGATACAGGCCTTTATCGTTGCCACGATCAAACGCTAAGTCTGATTGACGTGAAAATTGAAGTCTTATAATAATTAATTAATATGAATCCAATGGCACAAGTTTCATTGCATTCTGAGACTATTTCCCAGTACGCTATTTTTATAAGCCAAACAACGCTATTTTGGATACCAAATTACACGGTCCCCAAAATTAACAAATTATATATCTATCCTAGCTTGAAACTGGTTTCGTTGCTTAATTCGATCGTCTGCTCAAGTTACACTCAAATATCTCTTTATTAATTTAATTTAATTTAATTGCGTGCTATATAAAATGATTGGGCGTTTACGACTGCCGTGGTCACATACGACATCAACTTGCCACGAAATTTAATATCGTACAATAATTTAACGTTACGGTTCCAATGAAACTAATTTCACTGAAAACGGAGACTGTTTGCAAATGGCCACTTTTAAGGCTATATAATATCGAGTAAAATATTATTTAAATTCCCAAAATAATTCAAATAAAAATAATAATAAATTATTATTATCATAAATACCTAACTAGAAATGTCATATAACTTCAAATATAAATTATACAACTCAATATCATTAATTTTGAGTAAAACGATGTCCAAATTATATTAAAATCCTTTTATATTAATTAATAAACATTATATTTTAATAACGATTTCCATAGCGACTATTTTAAAATTTGAATTGGACATAACTAACAATCTATAACACGAAATCTGGATTTTTCTCTTCCATGTGAAAATTATAATCAACAGCATTCAAACATTTCTTGTTTTACAGAAATCCGATTTAAATCGGATCGTATACATTTAATTTAAGTCCAAAACTCAATATTACGAACTAACGCGCCATCCCAAGCTCGTTTTAAATTATATATAAATTATAACGTTCAAACTTCGTTTTATAAATGGTTCAAATATTAAAATCCATTAGTATTCCAAATACAATATATAAAATAATAAATTGAATTAAATATTTGACTATAAAAAATATGGGACATTACACTTACGCGATTTGAAATTGCGAGACACGCTCAAAAGCTATAGTACACTACCTCAACATGAAATTATGTAATTATGTTTTGACTAACTCTGCACCAAGTTAGTCAAAATAGATTTACGAATATAAATAATCCAAAATGCTATATTAGCCAAAAATTGTTCTGGTAATTATTGAGAATGATGTGGAGAAAGACCATGTTCTTCTCTTTCCTCCTATTCCGCATCAATTAATTTCATTCCTCTTTTTCTTCTAAAAAAAACCAAATTTCCCTTCAGATCAAACCAAGTTGCATTCAATATTCAACGAAATATGTCTACATCATATTTGGGAAACCAAGGTAATAATATTCCTATCCCCGCCTTTCTTTTCAACTTTTTTTTCCTTTTTACTATAACCGATTACTACATCAATACTAGTTTTAAGAATATGACACTTTCACCTATTATACTCTCATAGCTAGTGCTTCTTTTTTTCTTGAATAATAAGAAATTCACTATAGTTTTTAGTGTTTTGATTTTAAAATTTTAAAATTCATATGTCTACAGATAAAAACTAAATTCAGAAACAATGAAAGGTCCAGTTTACAAATACATAGATTAACCATTATTTAGGTTATACTTTTAGTTTTCTTTATGTTAAATTTTACTTGTCATTCACTTTATGCATTCATTTGGAATGTTCTAAACAAAATCTATTTAAGCCTTATAACCTTGTGTGCTATCATTTCTAGATTTTGGGCATTGCATCTTCTAATGTGGATGGAGGAACAACAAACGTTAAAACAGACATTTATCTTACCTTTGTTTCAAATGAAGAGGTATCGAAAAAGTTGAGATGTTGTTGAGGCAGGGACTGAAAATATGATCGTACTTGAAAAAGGAGTTACTACACCGGAAATTGGCATGAAATATGATTCCGCGGGTTAAGTTTTTCAATGTTTTTCAAAATTCGCAAAATACACGGGATTCCCAACAAGGAGAAGGTCAAGCAAAACAGATGATGATGAATACATGCGATATGCGACATTTGCTTGCAAACGATGTGGGAAGCCCGATGACGCAACCAGAAACCTGTTAATGCCTCAACCAACCAAGGGAGTAGGATGCAAGGTAAAACTTACTTCTAGTTTGGGACAAGATGGAAAATGGTGTATCAATAACATATTTTCTGATCACAATCATGACTTAAGTCCTATAAAGGCTCGATTCTTTCGCTGTTATCGTCAAATTGATGAGCATGTAAAAAGACAACTAGAAGTTTGCGATATTGTAGGTATTGGGCCTAAGAAAAGTTTTAATGCCTTAGTAGTAGAAGTAAGGAGACATAAAAACTTATCATTTATAATAAAAGGTTGCAGAAACTACATTGATAAGGCAAGACAATTGCGCCTAGGAGAAGGAGATGCAATTGCAATTACAAAATTCAATTTTTTTTCTTTAATTAGACTTAGATGAAGGCGACCGACTTAAAAAAATGTTTTGGACGGATGGTAGAAGTAGGGAGGCATATAAAGAATTTGGTGATGTCGTCACTTTTGATACAATGTACTTAACAAATAAGTATGACATGCTTTTTGCACCTTTTGTTGCGGTTAACCATCATGGGCAATCAATACTGCATAGATGTGGGTTAATTTCAAATGAGGTAATAGATAATTTAGTTTGGCTTTTTAGAATGTGGCTTGCATGTATGTTCAATATTTCTCCACAAGGAATAATTATAAATCAAGATAGAGCCATGAAAAAAGCAATAGAAATCGTGTTTCCTAGTGCTAAACATCGATTATGTTTATGGAACATTATGAAAAGTTGCCAGAAAAATTTGGAAGATACGATTTCTGTTGCTTTTTGCGTAGTCCTATCTTGATCTATAGTTATTCCTTGCAGAGCAATATTGAACATACATGTAAGCCACATTCTAAAAAGCCAAATAAAATTATCTGCTACCTCACTTGAAATCAACCCACATCCAAGCAGTATTGATTGTCCGTGATGGTTAACCCCAACAAAAGATGCAAAAGGCATGTCATACTTATTTGTTAAGTATGTTATATCGAAAGTGACTACATCACCAAATTCTCTATAAGCTTCCCTACTTCTACCATCTGCCCAAAACATATTTTTTAGTCGGCCGCCTTCAGCTAAGTCCATGTTAAAGAAAAAATTTGATTTTTGTGATTGCATTTTCAAGAATTTTTTTTGAATTGCAACTACATCCCTTTCTCCATATGCAATTGTCTTGCCTTAACAATGTAGTTTCTGTAATCTTTTTCTATAAATGGTAAGTTTTTGTGTTCTCCTGGCTTCTACTAAGTGGAAAATACGCATAAGGACAAACTTTGAAAAAAAATAAGTATGAAGGACGTCATGTTTTATTTTTAGGCTGAAGGACAAACTTTGAAAAAAATTAGGCTGAAGAACAATGCTAAATATAATTAACATTTTCTGCAGTGTAAAACTGAATAATGCTAGTTAAAACTAGCATTTTCGTGTAGTGTAAAAAACTGAATATAATGCTAATTACATTTAGCATTTTCCTTCAGCTTAATTTTGGTTCAAAGTTTGTCCTTCAGACTAAAAATAAAAATTGATGTCCTTCAGCCTAATTTTTGGACAAAATTTGTCCTTCTCCCTAATTACTTCTTCTACTAATAAGGCATTAAAACTTTTCTTAGACCCAATACCTGTAATATCGCAAACTTCTAGTTGTCTTTTTACATGTTCATCAATTTGATGATAACAACGAAAGAACAGAGCTTTTGTAGGACTTAAGTCATGATTGTGATCAATAAAGAGCTTATTGATACGACAATTTCCATCTTATCCCAAACTAGAAGTAAGTTTTACCTTGCAATCTACTACATTGGTTGGTTGAGGCATTAACGGGTTTTCGGTTGCGTAGTCGGGCTTCCCACATCGTCCATAAGCAAATGTAACGTATCACGTCTATCCAACATCATCCCTTTTCCTTGACCTTCTCCTTGTTGGGAATCCCATGTATTTTGCGTAAATTCGAAAACGTTGAAAAATTTCTTCTACGAAATCAAATTTCATGCCAATTTCCAGTGTAGTAACTCTTTTTTCAAATTCGATCGCAATTTCAGTTGCTTCCTCAACATCATTCAACTTTTCTGATACCTCTTCATTTGAAAAAAGGTATGAATGTTTGTTGTTCCTCCATCTACATTAGAAGATGCATTTCCCAAATTTAGAAATGATAGCACATAAGATTAAGAGGCTTAAATAGATAATGATAGCACACAAGATTATGAGGCTTAAATAGATTTTGTTTAGAACATTCCTAATGAATGCATAAACTGAATGATAAGTAAAAGTTTAACATAAGGAAAATTAAAAGACCTAAATGATGGTTAATCGGAGTTTTCATATATTGGACCTTTCATTACTTCTGAATTTAGTTTTCATATCTATAGACATATGAGATTTTAAAATAAAAACACAAATAACTATAGTGAATTTGTTATTATTCAAGAAAAAAACAAGCAACAACAATAATAATATAATGGGTGAAACTATCATATTCTTAAAACCAGTATTGATGTAGTAATCGGTTACAGTAAAAAAGAAAAAAAGTTGTGGATAGAAATATTATTATCTTGGTTGCGGGTTGCCCAAATAAGATGCGGACATGTTTCGTTGCAACTTGGTCACTACTAGTTTGTTGACACTAGTGTCAAGTAACCTCATTTGGTGATTGGAGGAAATCGGGGGAACATGAGGTTACTTTACACTAGTGTCAACAAAATAGGACTCCAACTTGATTTGATTTAAAGGGAAATTTTGGTTTCTTGAGAGTAGGGGTGAGCGTTTGGTTGGTTCGGTTTATCCGATGATAAAAATTGTCAAACCAAACTAAAACCGATAAAAATGAAAACCAAACCAAACCGACCAAATTAAGTTTGGTTGGTTCGGTTGGTTATCCGATTTAACCGAACTAAAAATATTTTAGATCTTATGATTGTAATGTTAACTATAATTTGAAATAAATCATATGTATATGATTAGAGTATTACTATTTATGATTCTTTTGTTTTCTAAAAGTAATTTTGACATATGCATGATGATTAAAATTTACTTGGAGAACTAATCTAACTTAAAATATTTATAATTATATTGATAATTTTCAAAAATATAATAAAAGTTCGGTTAATTTGGTTAAACCGATAACCAAACTAAATATTTTTCCGAACCGATTACAAACCGAATTAATTTTAAAACCAAACCAAACCGATCAAAATAAATTGGTTCGGTTGGTTTATTTGGTTTATCCAAATAATGCTCACCCCTACTTGAGAGGAAAAAAGAGAGAAAATTCTGGAAGGCTCGATTCCATAGCTAATTCGGGTCCAGCCGCATTTCTATCTTAATCAACGCTTAGAAGTCTTGAACCATAGCATAAACTTTCTTCCAGCCGCCACAAAACAACAAGTGTCGCAAACTGCACCTCAAGTACTGCCACGCGTCTCCCTTCCTCCTCTTTTAGAATTCAATCCAACCGCACCGTTCATCCCTTTCCTTTCGTGCGAACTCTTAAAATAAGCCGTTTTTTATTTGATTGGCTTTCGAATATACAACCATTATCCTGAGGCGATAATTCATAAATATTCAATCCAATCGCCTCACAACCCCTGGTTATAAGTTGTAATTTTTACAAATTAAAATCGAATATTTTGTTTATCTAACCTAGCGGTAATGGAGAAAGCGCTGCCGATGATGCTGACGTCAGGAGCGAGCGGACGTGTCACGGCGCTGTTCTCGATTCAGGTGTTCAAAGCTCTAATTCTGGTGTTCTATAGATTTTTGATGATGATTTTGAGGCCGTTTAGGAGATCGTCTGCTGCTACGGCGGATAAATCAACGGCCGGAGTGGTGGTGAGAGTACCTGCAGCAATGGTGAGACGAACACCATCTGCGAAGGAGAAGATGTTGGAGAAGAAGGAGAGGGAAAGGGAGAGGGAGAATGAGGTGAGGAGGGCTATGGCGATACAGAGGCTGAGAGAGATTGAGGAAGAAAATGCGGAGAAGAAGAGCTTGAGGGAGTACAGTTTGTTTTCCACCTCCAGGAATGATACGCTTTTCACACAGTCTTGGACTCCTATTGGAATTCAAACGAGGTACTATTTTTAATTGTTGGCTGGTTTATTCCGTTTCTTGTAGGTGTTGTATTATTTTCATAGGCAAATTCTATTCAGACCCGAAAAATTGCTGAGTAGCCCCCCTTTTTAAAAAAACTTTGACATGACCAAAATACCCTTTACCTCGTAGAGTCACTACTAGGTTATGCAGATTACCTCATAGAGACTCTACGAGGTAATGCTACTAACCTCGTAGGGGCCCTACGAGGTAATGCTACCAACCTTGTAGGCCAACTGCGTGGTTGGACCACAATCCCCAGACCCGCACTGCGTGGTTGACGAAAACGTGTAAAAAATATATATTCAGCGAAGGGTATTTCTATCCAACAAAATTTTAAACTAAAAAGGGGGGGCTACTCAGTTATTTTTCGGGTCTGAATAGAATTTGCCATTTTCATATTGCTGATGTTCTATTTTGTTATTTGTATTGGTTCTGATTTAGAGAGATTGAGAACGTTGTACGTAAATGATAATCGTTAAGAAATATTGGATTGAAAATTTCAGAATGATGGGTGACTGTGTCTGTCATGTTTTTCGGATTGGATACAATAGTTTCACACAAAGTAAAAAAGAGGTAACGACACAAGTTTCAAATTTCATCAACCATATAATTCTTTTATTAGCAAAAATGGATCGAACGTGTCAAACCTATCTGTATGTGCTCTTTCTTATAAATCATTGAACAAATTTGATCATGCATGTCAAATGTTGCTTGGAATGATGAATAGCCAAAGGGTTATGTGATGAAAATGACATAAATTCAGATGTTCAAATTTCTCTAGTTGGAGTTAGGATTTGGAAGTTCTAGTCATTTATGGAGTTTCAAACATGGTCTTTATAAGTTGCAGCTTTTCCAGCTGGAATTTTCGAAATTTTAACACATTGTTCAACCATTTACACTTATAAAGGGATAAGGATTAGTACACATTTTCTGTGGCATATATGTAGTGAAGTTATCTTCGCTGTGGAACATGACGACGTTCAAGTATATTAACAGATTTTTACTGATGCAGGTAGTCCAATCTTGTGACTAACCTGTTCTTGTAATTTTAAACCTGTCTACATGGTTGGTGTAAGGGGTCCAGGGCAAATCCTATGGTAAAACGAGCAAACCAATTAAATAGGGCAACCCCTACAAAGAGCAACATCTTGATCCGAAGTTCAATACGGAAAAAGTTTACAGTAATTTGAGTGAGTGCTTATGGAGCAAGTAAATGATTACTAGTTTTTGAAATTTAATAGAATTTCAAACCTAGGTAGGATTTACTTTGTTTACCACCTTATGTTATTTCCAGTACAATTTTATTATTTTCAACTAGAGCCAACATGATTTCATTTCGTCTAGGTCAACCCAAATGATAGGACTGAAATTAATGCGGTGATGTTTGTGTTCGTATCTGTCAAAGGAACCTTAAGTCATGGACACTTTCTGTTGCAAACTCACTCATAACTTGACATCTACTGGAAAACAACATGTAAGCCTAACTATTGAACTGAAATAAAACTCACGCGCTTGACTCTGGAATTTAGGAGCCCTATTTTTGAATGATTCGCCACCATCTTGTCTCTATTATAACCAAGCATTCAATTTTAAATATATATATTTTAAAACTGAAATCCGTTAGTCGATCAGACTACAGTTTGGATTGGATTTTTTTTTTTTTTTTTTTTCCTATTGCTATTTCTAATTTTGAATTTTTTTGTACTTCAAACATCTTGAAGTTTAGCTTTTTGACCTAATCTCTTTATCTATGTAAGTCACAATGTCCATATGTACCACCTCATTGTAAGCATAATATGATAAATGAACAATAAACTACACAATACAATTCAAGGACCCCACTTGCTTGTCCTGTTAATTTTTCCTCCCATCATATCATAGATAATACTTATCTTCTTCTTCTTTTTTCTAAAAAAAAAAAAAAAAACAATTTTTACTTGTTTCACATGAGAAAATTATGAAAATTGTGCTGAATTACCAGCAATGATTGTTAGAGTAGACTGAATGGTAGGTTATAACTGATTTGGCATCCATTTGTATTGACATAAGTATAAATAGCATGTAAAATACCCATGTATCTTTTCTATCTATGCAAATTGTATGTCTCTTGTGTTGCATTTGACACACTTCTAACCTATTTCATTCATTCAAATCAGATATCACTGAATAGTCACACTTTTTATAGTTTGATGTTGAGTATGTATTTTCTTCATAGTAAAATGAAATTTAATCTCCTGTTGAATTTTTCTACCGAAGGGTACCACATTCAAATTTTTGTTTTGAGTCAAAAACAATTGAAGGCTTCATTTACATGTAGTTTTCATAGTTTGTTCTTGAGAGAAAAGGATCCCAATGGCGAGCAATGATTAGTTGAGTATATTAAAGAGTATTGATATTCCTTTTGAAATTTATTCCTGTCAAACTTCTATTTTTTGGAAGGATAGCATACAATATTTCTTGCTACCAACTACAGTATATAATTGCCATTTTTATTTGCATTATTAAAAGACAACATCGTGCTACTGACTCTAACCTGCAACCAGGTTATTCACAAATAATTGTACTCCCCAGAAGTATATTCCATCAATGCATACCACAACATAATTTTCCTATGAAATTGTTTTGGTCTAGTGAGGTTCACCTTCAAGGGTTTGCTCAAGGTAAATGCCTAACTTACCAGTGCTTAGAAGATGCCTTGCTCATGCCTAATTTGTAGTTTATCCATGTTCTGTTTTCTATTGGGCGATGCAATTTTCAAAATTTCGAGTACTATAGGATAATCCATATATTTGGCAACTGTATGTCGTTTCTGTTTCAGATTACATGGTTTTTCTTCATTATCCGTTAGGGGGAACATTATACTGTCTGCTCTACAGAATTTGTAAAACAGGATTGCTTTTTGGCTTACAATGTCTTGCTTTGTTTTATTACCTTTTAGAACCGTTTTTATAATCTCTTATCATGGATATGTCATCTCATGTTTTTGCTATCTTCATCTGTGGCATAATATTTTTGTAGTGGTGTCTACTCGAAACTAGGTGCTATGTTGAATGCAGTGAAGCATGCATGAGTTATTTAATGATTGTATGTCAGCTTTTCATTAACATGCTTACATATTTTTGTTTATTAATTATAAGTTTTTTCTAGTCATGCCCATCTGTAATATAAGATGTATGATAATGCTGTTCAACGCTAACAATAGCTGTTTCAATATGCTGCAGAGGAATAGTGATTCTCATGCATGGATTGAATGAGCACAGGTCTGTTTGTTGCTTTCTTTTTAAAGCTTGGGTAATCTACTGTGAAATCCTGATTTTTCAGATTAGTCTCTTGAAATAACGGAGATATATCCACACAAACTTCTGTGGAACTTGTTATATGCCTGTAATAATAGATCCCTTAGGCCACGATATGGTATATGATGAAGTGGATATATAATTGAAGTGCATTCATGTGCTGTGTAGCTTGAGACTCAAAAACAACGAAACAAGTTTCACAAGAGGTTATGTGTGCTATTGATATTTCAAGGGGCTCTGTTTTCGAAGCAATACTATTCTGCAAGCTCAGTCTACTTAGAATGTGATGTTTCATGATGTACAGTGGAAGATACGATCATTTTGCTAAGGAGCTAAACGCTAATGGCTTTAAAGTTTACGCCATGGATTGGATTGGTAAGTACACATTTAATTGCCACTTTTTTGTTAGACCTATGGCTTTTGTCTTGTAGTTGATTGTGTTAGATGGTTTTTTTGTTTTGCCAATTATACAAACTGAAAATAGGGTTGAACATTTATTGGTTATAACCAAATTACAATACAGACGAACAAATTAAACCAAACTAAAAAATTAAGTTATTTTCAAACTGAAACAATCACCATAATGCTATTGGTTACAATATTTTAATTTTTCTTTATTCATATTTTTGTCGAAGAAGAGTTTAATCTTTTATTATGTCAGCGGCTAGAAGATCAAATCCATTTTAAGATGATCTAGATAAATCAAATCAAACCAAATAGTATCTGTTTTGTTGGTTTCGATTAAAAAAAATATTGGTTTGATTTGGTTTATGTTTTTTTAATAGTTTTTTTTATTTTAGCATTTTTGATCGATTTCAAATTGAACCAGTCATTTACCACCCATAACCAAGCTCAATTATTTTGAGAGCGTCTTATAAATGAAGCCCTCGACAATTTGTTGGGAATATTCGTTAGTTTTATATAAAGTAGACGCCGTAGTAGCACTCAGAATATATTATAGGGCGCTTCAGGAGTGATGACAGATTTAAAGAATCTGAATCAACCATCAAATGTAGCAATAATAACATTGACACTAAAGTAATTCACGCCTCTTATGAAGATAAAAAGCATCCAATATTCAAACATTGTCCCGGTTTGCACTAAAATTTGTCAGACACCCTAGAATTGTGTTTAGAGGGAAGAATATGAAAAAAAAAAAAAAAAAAAAAATCGTAGCATAGCTGAGGGAAAGCCGTGAGAATAGTACCAGGACGGGAGACTGACCTGGGAAGTCCTCTCGCGCTTGAGTACGGGAGCCTTTGGCACTGGGTATCCACCTTTATAGCAGAATTATAGAGAAGTTAGCAGAAAACAATTGCGAAATGATTTTATAGTGGTTTGACGTTTAAGCCTGCATCCACTTGAAGGATTGATTGATTTTATTATTGTTTTGAAATTATAAAATGTTGGATCGAAATAGATTTAGCATGATAATATACCTGGAGTTTTACAAGTGCCAAAAGATCCCAAAAAGGAAGCAAGGAGCTGGTATTCATAGCCAGAGGAGACCTCAGTTGGGGCTGAAATTTCACTGGGAGAAGCTCGGGTTGAAGAGGGAATTATCATAAAAATTTGAAGGTCCAACTTTGAGTCGTTCGGACCGGTACGGATCCTAATCTTCCCCTATTGAAATTTCGGATCCACCGGTTTGTTTGTTTGTTTTTTTTTTTTTTTTTTTTTTTTTTTTTTTGTTGAATCTTGAGTAGTGATCCGAGGTATGAACTCGTTTGCGTGCTAGAGCCTTGGTCCCGACTCCCGAAGTTGTCTTTCCATTCTTCGGTTATTGAGTGATCTTCCTTAAGTTAAATTGTTGAGTGTTGACGAACCAGAATTACGAGGATTCAGATATGAAAATCCAGAATATGGCATCTGGATATACTGATCCGTATATAATGATCCGGATTTGACGAACTAGATTTGATTATTAAAAGCTTATGCACTGTGTCAATTCATTCTTAGCAATATCTGAAGGGCTGTCTGCTTGAGTCCGGTTGACCGCTGCCTTGTTTTTGTTTGTACTTGATATCTAGATGTTCGGGTCATCATTCTGGACTGTCTACCCCGATAGTTTTTGAGTCACACTTATCCAGCCGGTTGGATATGGCCAGGTCAATATTCCATGAAATAAAACTAAGAACTTGCCATATTTTTATCACAAACACCTCAAGCATTTAATTATGAAATGAAAGGTTGCAATTGTAAATTTGCTGTGTTCAAGCATAAGAATCTGCATAGTGAGATATCCAAGTAACAAAGTTCAGACATAAACATCGAACAAAGAACTATATGTCAGCAAATTGATTTTGAACTGGGAAGTGTGGCTTTAATTTGGGAGAGTGCTGCTTTGATTAGTAGAAGGAAAACCACGGCTTGGATTCTGAACTGTTGAAGACTACGGTTTAGAAGAAAAAACAGCTTTGCGTAGGCCTAAAATTGCCAGGATTTTTTTTTTTTTTTTTTTTTTTAAATTGGGTTTGGTTATTAGTGTAGTTGAATTTTATTAAAAATGGTTTGGGCATTACTGATTTGAAGGTAGCGCTACTTTAAAGATTGGACCGTCTTTTTTTCATGTTAACTACAATTTGTAGTGTTTTTTAATCTATTTACGTATAAAAAGTGTTTCGAAAAATGGTGAAATCTGGAACTGTAATTGTAGCGGAGTCACTGGGATTTCCTAAATGAAAAATGAAATTTTGAAAATTTCAACTGATCGGAACATGAAACTGAAGTTTTGAACCCTGGAAATTCCAATTTGATGGAACATAATGATATCAATTGTTGTAAGTATGCTGGTGAGGCATGTGAGATGTGCGGAAATTTCACTAAGCAATAAATGACAGGCTTAAAAGAATTACTCTGGCACTGTTGGTGGCCAAATGACAGGCTTAAAAGAATTGCACTGTCTAACTATTCTACGTTGATAACTCGATTCTTTTCTTTTCTAAGGAGGTAAACCCAGAATGTCTTTACTACAAAACTATTAACGTATATAATTATTTTATGACTCTATAATGAGGTTTGGGAACTCAACCTTGATTATTTGATTTTTCAAAGTTCTGATAGTTTTGGTTTTGATAGCGGTTTCGAATTCAATTTTGGCTCTTTCTTTCTTTCTTTGTGTGTGCGCGCGCGTGTGCACCAGTGCATAAGCTTCTCTTGCTTATGAGTCACTGATTCAACCATAAAGTAAACGATTTGTGTCTTCAACATAATATATCATTAAAGCCATAGCATGATGGTACATGGATATTGTACATTTGATTTCACTTGTTAAATTCTACAATGTTGTTACAGCAAGACAAAATTTGAGAACCGCATGTGATCCAACTTTTACATTCTCGTTTCTTATTTCCAACCAAAAACAAAGAAAAATAAGAACAAATGACGAAGAGGAAGAAAAGAAAAGGATCACCTATTACCTAGAGGGTTTCCTATTCGCTTTTTATTCAGTTTTTGAAATTTCTACTCTCAACTTTGATCAATTTCATGTTTGTCCAAAAGGTCATTTTCTCATGGGTTTTGGCCAGAACCGAGAAAACAATCATAATTTGGATTGGTGCTGCCCAGAACAGATACTTGATGTTCAGAATTATTCCCTTCTGGCCAAAGCTTCAAAAGTTTACCTACCTTTTAAACCGTTTGATGCAGAGACCTAGAGTAGGTTTAACTAAAGTCTGAGTAAGGATTTGTTTCATATATATACTAGCTCAATTTTTTTTGAATAGTTTCATTTCCAGTGCTAAAAAAATTACAAATTAAAAGACAAAGCAAAAAAATGTACTCGTGATGTTTCTCAACTCTACTAAAATATCCAAAAATAATTGGTTGGACACTGAAATAAACTAATATTATGCTTGTATCGTATTTATCATTTTCTGACTTGCGATGGGGCATTTAGATTATTTGAGATGTGGCAATTTGGAAAGCTGTATATTTTTCGAAACTGATGTAAAATTTCTGCGAGGGGATGTTGCACCCATGTATGTGGGTCACACGTACATCTACTTCTGCTTTATGCGTAAACGTGTGTTGCAATATACTGCCCTTTACATTATGACTCCGACTGTGCACAAATAAAGCAAAATGTCGTGCAAGATCAGTGAGCTTCTATGATCTTGGTTTCTGTCTTTTGCAGTTTTAGGTATTTAGTTCTATGTGGTAAATTTCGGTTTTTTTTTTGTCTGGGTTAAATATTTATTTTTCAAACAAACACTCATATTTTTGTTTAATTTATTGAAATGACACGTATAATTATATCTTATTAAAAAAGATATAAATGAACAGAACTACTTGATTATAAATATTTATAACAGTAGAATAAGTTTATTCTTGTTCTCTCAACCTTTTTTAGCAACAGGCTGACAACAGTGGATATTCTGTAATGACTTTCAGATTTTAAATATCTATATATTTGAAACTGATATTGACTTTTTATTTTATTTTAATTTTGATTTATAAAATTTGAGGTTATTTAATTGTTTTATTGAATTCAAGTTTCGATTTAGTTTCGTTTCATTTCCAACAAAATGGAACGATCGTAGTGTCGGTGTTTGATTGGAAATTCATGGATGCACGTATATTGTGCTTGTAATTTGCTAATATATTACGTTTTCTCAAACTATGTTCTGAAGATGACCACAATAAATTTAGGTAGTGTTTCGTTGTGTTTTCCATATTTATGTGTGGGAGTGGAAGAAGTGGAATATCCTAGTCAACGCAACAATGGGAAAAGGAGACGATAGAAGGTAAAATTTGATATATTCCCAATGGTGTAAGACAAAAAAAGATGTTCTGGGAAGACTTGGATGTCATGGTTGGGAATGTGCATAGTAGCGAGAAACTTTTTATAGGAGGAGACTTCAATGGCCATGGGGTTTTGAGCGAGTACATGGTGATTTTGGATTTGGCAGTAGGAACCAAGAGGGTGAAGATATTTTGAATTTCGCTCTCTCTTTTGATCTCATGATTGCTAATACCTTCTTTAGAAAGAGGCAATCACATCTGATCACCTTCAGTAGTGGCCAACAGGCTAGCCAGATTGACTTTGTCCTAACTAGAAGAGATAGTAAACGAGATTGTGTTGATTGCAAGGTCATACCTGGAGAATGTGTCGTCTCACAACACCAGCTGTTGGTATGCGTGTTTCGTCTTCGGGTGGTAAAGGATAAGAGAGCGAAGATTAGCAGGACGAAATGGTGGAAACTCAAAGGAGATGCTTCACGGGTGTTTAAAGATAGAGTGATGGGAGAAGGAGTTTGGAATGTGGAAGGAGAAGCAAATGTCATGTGGAATGCGATGACAACTTGCATTCGGAGAGTCGCCACTGAGGTATTTGGGATAACAAGAGGTGGCACGCGAGAACCCAAGGATTCGTGGTGGTGGAATGACGAGGTGCAAAAGGCTATTAAAGAGAAGGAATGCTACAAACACATGTACCATCATAGAAGCGAAGAGAACATGCACAAGTACAAAGTGGCAAAGAAGACTGCAAAGAGAGCAGTGAGTGAAGCAAGGGGACGAGCGTACGAAGATCTGTATCAAAGGCTAAGTACAAAGGAGGGCGAAAAAGACGTTTACAGAATAGCTAGGCTACGCGAGAGGAGGACAAGAGACTTCAATCAGGTTAAATGCATTAAGGATGAGAATGATAGACTTTTGGTGAAGGAAGATGAGATAAAGAATAGGTGGAGAGAATATTTTGATAAGCTTTTCAACGAAGAAAGTGATAGCTCTTCGATCGAGTTGGAAGACTTAGCCGATAGCACCAATAGACATTTTGTGCGGAGATTTCAAGAAGCTGAGGTAAAGGGGGCGTTGAAACGTATGAAATCAGGCAAGTCGGTAGGGCCTGAAGATATTCCTATTGAGGTGTGGAGATGCTTTGGAGATGCAGGGATAAGATGGCTAACTAAGTTGTTCAACAATATTTTCAAATCAAACAAAATGCCAGATGAGTGGAGGAGAAGCATTTTAGTTCCAATCTTCAAGAATAAAGGAGATATTCAAAGTTGCACAAACTATAGAGGAATTAAGCTTATGAGTCATACAATGAAGCTTTGGGAGAGAGTTTGCGAGCAGCGTTTGAGGAGGTTGACAAGTGTCTCTAGGAATCAATTTGGTTTTATGCCGGGAAGGTCAACCACTGAGGCGATTTTCTTGGTTAGACAACTTATGGAGAGATACAGAGAGCAAAAGAAAGATCTCCACATGGTTTTTATTGACCTGAAGAAAGCTTATGACAGAGTACCGAGGAGTGTTATGTGGTGGACGCTAGAAAGAAAGAGAGTGCCATCAAAGTATATTACCCTTATTAAGGATATGTACGAGGGGGTTGTGACTAGTGTTAGGGCATGCGATGGTGAGACCAGAGACTTTCCAATTAACATAGGGTTACATCAAGGTTCGGCTTTGAGCCCCTATATTTTTGCATTAGTGATGGATGAAATCACAAAAGATATACAAAGGGAGATTCCCTGGTGTATGCTCTTTGCCGATGATGTTGCGCTGATTGATGAAAGTAGAATAGGGGTTAATCGCCAACTGGAGTTGTGGAGGGAGACCTTGAAATCAAAGGGTTTCAGGCTTAGCAGAACTAAAAAAGAGTATATGAAATGTGAGTTTAGCAGTGTCAGGTCAGATGACGGAGATGTTACCCTGGCCGGTAGAGTAGTACCCAAGAAGGAATCGTTTCGATACTTAGGTTCTATGTTGCAGTTTGATGGAGAGATTGATAAGGATGTTAGTTTTAGAATTCAAGCAGGATGGGTGAAATGGCGACTAACATCTGACATTCTTTGATCGGAAGATTCCTCAGAAGCTTAAAGGAAAGTTCTATAGGACAGCAATCAGACCTGCAATGTTATATGGTGCAGAATGTTGGCCTACTACGAGGCAACACGTCCAGAAGATAAGTATAGCAGATATGCGAATGCTGCGTTGGAGCTGTGGGCATACCAGACGAGATCGGATTAGAAATGAGGATATTCGGGAAAAACTTGGAGTTGCACCTATTGAAGAGAAGTTAGTCCAATACCGCTTGAGATGGTTTGGACATATCCAACGTAGACCATATGATGACTGTACGCGCTGGAATTCTAGGTCGTGCTGAAGGCCCAAAGAGAGGTAGAGGTCGACCTAAAATGACATGGGAGGAGATAATAAAGGGAGATTTAAGTAACTGGAGTTTATCGGAAGAGCTGGTAGTTGATAGGAGCGCATGGAAATTGGCAATCCATGTACCAGAACCATAGTGTTTTTTTTTCCACGTTTACTGAACTTTTTTACTTTTTATTTACTATTTTAGATTTTATTTCACTTTTATTGAACATTTTTACTTCTTCTTATTATTATTATTTTAAAAAAACCCTTTATCGGACGACTTTTTATTTGATTGGTTATTTTAAACCCTTATATATATATATATATATATATATATATATATATATATTATCATCATTATTAATTTTATTTTAATTTTGGGTTCCATATCTAGCCAACCCCAACTTGTTTGGGATATATGGCGTTGTTGTTGTTGTATATTAAAACCAATTTTCAAATTGAGGATTTTCCACCTGCTTTCGCTCTTCCATGTATATTAAGTCCACACGGAAAATGTAAAATACGAAACTCCATTTTCAAAGCAAACACTACCTTAGTGTATCTTTTGCCATAACTTAACTGTAATCCTTATTCATGGACCAAAATCAATTAGAATTTGGACTTGCACCACGAGGTATCCAAAGCTTGAGGCTGAAAATGCACGGGAACGATTAATAAACTTATAAAGTACTTTAAATATCAAATCAGAATTTTGTTGTAACATTGATTTTCTTAGGGAAATTTAAAATGAGGTGGATGTATTATTGTATATGAAAGAGCAGAAATCCCCAAGGACCCAACATTGGGTGACCCCCCCCCCCCCCCCCCTTTCCCTTCTCTCTTATGCTTCCTTTCTTTCCGAAGAGGTGGTTTGTGGGTTTTATCCAGAATCAAGAAAAATATGTTCACTACGAAAGTCTCCCACTTTTTATTTGGTTTGTTAATTTATTAATGTAAGCCTTAAAATGCCTTTGGTTCAATTCTTCCAGGACATGGTGGTAGTGATTGGTTGCATGGCTATGTACATTCAATGGATTATGCTGTTGATGACTTGGTAGCTGTCATGTCCCCGATGTATCAATGAATATTTTATACTTAAATTGTTCTTAATGCAATTAATTTATTCTTTCCACAGAAAGCCTACTTGGAGAAAGTGCTGACTGATAATCCAGGAGTGCCTTGTTTTTGCTTTGCACACTCTACAGGAGCTGCAATTACACTCAAGGTATTTTATTTGTATCTACTAAAACTTTGGTAGTTAAGTATAAATATATTCTTGAAAACTTGCGAATTCAATGTAGAGTAATCTAATGCTATTTTTTTAAACAGCATTGGAGTAATATTTTAAGTGGAAACTGTAAACAGGTGAAATAGTGAAGGTATAGAATTAAAATTCTAAAAGAATGTTGTATTGATTATAATAATAATAAATATAAGTGAAATGAATACGATGAGGTTAGGAAACAAGTTCTTTTTTAGGATTGATATCCAAATTCTTGACGTCATGTATTTACCCAATTTCCAACTTAGGATGAAAATTAAGCTTTGTATCGATTGTGATTCTGTACTCTTGATCGCATTCATATGAAAGTGCAACAATTATTCAATGAAGCCAGACATCAGTCAAATGTACTAGAACAGTTACTGAGATAAGTACTTAAAGTTAAAGATACATAAATGCCAAGACAAGTGCAACTCTTACATAGCAAAATCTTTTAGTATGATTTTGAAATGTTTCGCTTTTTGTTTTTTCAATGAATAATGGAAGACAATACTGGACCCAAAGGTAGAGGACCATGTATCTGGTATGGTACTAACATCTCCTGCAATCAGTGTTCAGACATCTCATCCAATTGTAGCAGTAAGTTTCCTATCTTATATTCATCTTTTGTGGAATATACAGTATATCTGTAACATTAAAAAAATAACATACCAGGCTATTGCACCAATCGTCTCACTTCTTTTTCCGAAATATCAATTCAACTCCGCATACAAAAAAGGGCCACCAGTTTCCAGAGACCCACAGGCACTAAAGATCAAGTACTCGGACCCTCTTGTATTCACGGGTGCGATCAGAGTCAGAACAGGTTATGAAATTCTACGCATAACGTGCTACTTGCAACGGAATTTGAACAAAATCCGCATTCCCTTTTTGGTTCTTCATGGCACGGCCGATACGGTAACCGATCCGTTAGGCTCTAAGAAGCTATATGAAGAAGCATCATCTACGGACAATTCGATCAAACTGTATGATGGGTTTTTGCATGATCTCCTCTTTGAACCAGAAAGGGATGAAATATACAGAGATATCATTGATTGGTTGCGTAAGAGATTGTGTTGAAGTTACGTGGTTGAGTTGGAAAATTCCTGTTCACTGTGGTTGTCGTCTTTTTCTGGAAGTGGCACCATTTTTTAATTTTGCTGCCATTTCTAAGCTGTATGTTTTCAGGAACGCCAGACTTGTAGTTGGACATTCTATGATGCGAATTCATATATTTAGTGGAAGGTATTTGTTGTCAATTTGTTCCAAGCCGTTGGGCGTGTTTAGTTCACTTCGGTGGGCGATATCATATGCGATCATGTCTGTTTAAATATCACATCGAACGCCTTTTTTGATAGGCAGATGTTCGCTGGTTAGTATATTACATAAACTTTGTTTTATTAGATAAGCAGCATTGTCTAAGTGGTTAAAACACTGTGGTACAGTGATTAAAACACTGTAGTATAGTATAGTGGTAAAACACTGTAGTATTGTTTTATTTAAACTTTGTTTTTGTTTTATTTAAACTTTGTTTCAAAGGTTGAGGTTATTTCCTTAGAGGATTTTGGTCTTTCTATCCTTCTTAGGATATAATTTCAACCGTTTATCAAAGTTAATCGTTAATAGAGAATATCCTTATTTAATATAACTTCTAATTTTGACTTTATGCTTATTAAATCAACAATTCCTTAAAAGGCATAATTTATAATATGGAATTATTTATTTTGATTGCAATCTTATCATATTGAAAAAATAATTCCATATCTATTACAATATGGAATAATATTTACCGATTGCAGTTTTATCTTTATGAAATCAATAATTTCATATTTGTTATATGGAACACATAACGAGAAGGATACGATTTCTTACATATAATATTATTAAAAATAGTATTAATTATTTTAATGTTTAAATGAGAATTTTATTATGCAATATATAATAAGTTTTTGATGTGAAATACATAAACTATTAATTAAAATTAATATTATTATTATTATTAATGTGTAGTTTATGTCTTATAGCTTACACAAACAATAAGCATGTGTGTGTATCTCACAACTTTTTGAAACCATTTTTGTTAATATAGATGTACATACTGAAATTGATGTATGTTAGTAATTTATTCGATTAATTAGCAAATATCTTTTAATAAAGTTTGTCTAATAAGTTAAATTTAAAATTACGAAGTTAGTTCTACTGTATAACATAGAAGGAAGAATTAAAAAAAATGTACAAATTTGTTGTAAGGTTCTTGAAGTTCAAAAAGAATCTTATGACATAATATATTATAAATTCTTGATATAAATGAACCATATTAATTTACAAATTAAATTTGTTATTATTGTTGATATACATAGTTCATGTTATGTGATTTATACACCTTTATAATTGCATCGAAAACTACATTTCTCTAATATGAATCTACATAGTAAAATAGACGTATATTTTTAAGAGTTATTAGAAAAATGAACTAAATATTCTTTAAGATTATCTAAATAATTAAAATTTAAGATTTCATGAGTAGTTTAAACATATCGCTTAAAATAAAATATCATGGAAGAAATAAGCAGGTTCAACCAATAATTGTAGACTTGTTAAAATGCAGGTATTTAAAGCAGAAATTATTTTCTTTATTTTATGATAAATTTATCGAGATAAGAGTATAATATATTAAATTATTTATTTTTTATTATATATATTATTTAAATTGTGTGACTTATTTAACTTTATATCTGAAAGAAAAAACTAATTTTGTTATTTTTGTTGGTATAAACATGGTGTTTATTTTAGAACATCACACTTAGCGTTAATTAGATGGATTAACAAAATTTTGTTGGTTGAATTTGTTTGTTAAATTCAAAATCATATAATTAATTTAAACTATTGACTTAAATGTAGAATGTTAAGTGATGTTATGTAGTATTTATAGATAACTAAATAAATTTTAAAATGCAGGGGTTTGACATTAATATTAGAATGCAATACACGGTAAATACATTAACGTAAATGAGTTTAGCTTTGAACTTTGTAATAGTTATTTATGTGTATAATTTATGTTATGTGATTGACGTGTTTATATATTTGTTTTTTCTTTCATTTTTGTTAAAATGAATGCGGTTAATCTTCATGTGATTTATTAGACGAGCCGATGAATAATAGTTTGCTAAAGTTATAGAAAATTTGATGTGGAGGTGTTTGGAGTCCAAAAAACATTTTTTTTTTCATTTTGAGTATGTAAAAATTATTAATTAAATAAATTTATTTAAATTATTTAAATTTTGTGTTTTGTAATTAATTTAAATATGCGAACTTAAATGTAAAATGTTAAGAGCTAGTTGTTAATAAGTAATCTTGTAAACTTCTTGTAAACTTTGAAATGTCCATATTAAAATGTAAAATAACAAAAGATGATGAATAATGTAAGAATAATAGTAAATAAGTGTAAAGTGATAAACTAATTTAATAACAAAATATCCGGAGAGAATAAAGAAGAAATGAGAAAACCCCTGGAATTAATGAGAGAACTTCAAGATGTTATGGTTTACTATTATTCACCTAGTGTGTAACTCGTGCGTTGCACACGATAGTATTATAAAATATAACATTTAAAATTTTAATGTTAAAAATTGAATTGTGTTATACTGGTGAAATAAATATACTGTAAATTATTATTATTCTTGTTTATATATAGTATGAGTTATATGTTATGTACCTTTTATTTCTCTAAAGTAAAACAACAATTTTATTGTTCTTATTACTATGAGCAAATATTCATGCTGGAAATAACATATTTTAATCGTTTTAGATGAACTAACATACATTATTTAACTTATTTCTATTAAATATGTTAAATTTAAAATTATGTAATTATCTAAAATATACTGAATTAAGAGTGAATAAATTGAGAAGGAATTTGTAAAAATTATAGAGATCTTAATATGATGTTATTTGAAGTTAAAAATAGATTTTTCTAATGTAGTGTATGATATATTGTTTATATACATAAATGATTATGGTTGATTTACAAAATCAACTTTGTTATTATTGTGTATGTACATAAGTATAGTATGTGACCTGTATATCCATATAGCTAAACACAAATTTTTTATTGTGTTTTTATTCGTATGTGTGTATAAATATACAACTGATATATAGATTATTAAATACTTTAAATTTGAGATTTCGTGAGACATATGATGCATGGTCTAAATCTGAAAGATTAGGAAATAGTCGATAAAGTTGTGCATAGCTATAAGAATGTCAAAATATGGATAAAGTTAAAAACTAAATTTTACAATGCAAATATATTTATTGAGATAAATGAATAATAAATTAGTTTTGTTAATGCTATTCATGTATATTATTTATGATATTTGAATTATATATCTTTATATTTAAGCGAATAATCTATTTGACTGCTTTTAAGTATGAATTAATATACATATTGTAACGACCCGCATTCTACGCATCGGAGGATCGTAGAATATTTATTTCATTCACATGCGAAGCCGTATGGTCGTGTAACTTTGAGAAACGACTATTGGGTTCATTTCCCATATTCCCGATTTTTGCCGATTTTTAAATGACCGTTTTACACCTAGTAAATCTTGTTTTGCCTATAACTTTTGATTGGCAGAGATTTTTGATTTGAAACCACATCCATTGGATTTGAATGATGGTTTACCTTTTCATAGTGTGGTCACATTAATCAAACGGACTTACCGTTTGGGAGATATAGCTGAAATAAGGTTTGGAAGGTGAAAAACAGCTTAACCGGGCCAAATAGGATGATTAGCAGCTAGGCTCATTGGGGGATTTCGGGATTAGGGTTGCATAAAGGCTGAAAAGGGTTAGAGAAACCTTTCTTTGTCATTTTTACAGCCGCCACTTACCTCTCTTCAACCCTAACAATGTCCTCCACCTTCTAAATCACTTCCAAATCACCCTTTGTCACTAATTAAGCAAAGCAATATCAAATCAAGGCAAATCAACACTAAATCAGAGTTCGAGCTGCTGTGTTGCATAGGAATTCGACCCAAAACAGTAGTAAAATTCAGATCTATAATTCATTTGTGGCTAAGGTGAGTGATTTGCACTGTTTTTCATTAATTACGGCTAATTAGGGGTGATTAGTGATAATTAGCGAAATTATGCATGTTAAATTTCTGGAAAAAATATGTAAAAATTCTTAAATATTATTTTAGGGCTTTGATAAAAATTTGGGTTAATTTGGAGTAAGTTTGCTAATACTATCATTAGTTATGGATAAACATGATTAAGGGGAAAACCATGGGTTTTGGGTATGTTTGATCGATAATAACCTATATGCTGGATGTTTTGACCTTGTTGATCGATCATATATGTTACTACTACTATTTGAAATGTTATATAATTGATTAGTAAAGTTAGAATGGTTGAAAACGTCGTCGTATGGCGAAAATGGACGATATAAGCTTGTTGGAAATGCGGTAGAGATCCGGATCAGATCGGTGGGGAGGGGGGATCGGATCGGATGGACCGGACTGAACCAGAGTGGTGGCATCTTCAGCAGAGCACAAAGGTATGGGCAAAAAGGAAGGCCATTTGAGTTGGGTTGAGAACGGATCGGACTAGAGGCGTAGCATGGGATCGGAGGACACGAGTAGGACTGGACCGGAGAGTACGAACCAAAAGGAGGGGCCTGGATACTATATTCCGAACCGAACCAGAAGCAATATACGAACCGAACCGATTATGATAAGACAGAGCTTGAAGGACTCGAATTATGAAGTACCCGTACCAAACCGAGTTGCTTCACCTGAACCAAACCGAGTTAGAGCCTCCACTACTATTACGCGATGACTCTTCTGAAGACCAACTCCAATTCGACCAAAATCCGAGATGCAAAGGAAGTCCCAATGGGAGGTTATTACTCAGGATCCAAATGGGGATCAATGAGTTAACTTCATGAGTTGGGACTTGTTGTGGGACGTGTGCAAAGGGGTTATCGATGTTTATAGCTTTGACTCACCACCGAGAGACGGACATTGGCTATGGATCAGTGCAGTGGAGTTGTCATGACTCCATGAGGCAAAGTGATCGTAGCAGGGTTATGAGCTAGTGCAGTGGAGTTGTCATGACACCATGGGGCAGAGTGGACATAACAAACACTACTACAAAAGTGGGCATATTCGACACTAATTTGTGTGCGTTGCATGAAAAGTGTGGCGAAAGCTATGATTTCTTCGAGCTTCTGCAACAGCATTCATATGTTGTTGCATTATACGTGGATGCACTGTTGCGATGGGAATTTTAGTGTTCTGATGTGCAACACCAGTTAAAAGCGTAGCATTACGTATATATAATCCAGCTCAGCTATCCGCGTTATCAACATATAAAAACCCCAACCGTAGATGAAAGATTAATCCAACGGTTCAAACCATCTATGGATCTGATGATCTTAATGTTAGCCATCATCCAATCATTGACAGCCACGTCATTTCATTCTTTTGACGAAATTTTGGCGCGATCTTCTCCCTTCATGAAATCGTTTTCTTCTCTATCATCTAATCGTTTTTCCCCCTTTTTACTATTGACAAAAATTTAAACCTAAATTCACGTCAGTATCGATCCTCTCCTCGACAGCAAATTCTATTCCGAAAAGGATGAAGCTTTGAAACGCTTTCTAGTTTTGATTGCTCAGGGCGCTGACATCGCCAGTTTTTTCCCTCAGGTTCAGTTTGTATTGCACTATGAATTAGTTGCGCTTATTATAGATTGGATTATGAGTAATTAGTAATTAGTTCATTTGTTACATTTTGGAAAACCCATTCGCTTATGAGTAATTAGTTGCGCTTATTATTGATTTGGGATTTGGGATTATGCTGAGGTTTATTCGAAAATTATACCCAACAATAAACCATGAGAACCGGGCTACTGGCATGAAAAAGACATTGGTTTATTATAGAGGTCGAGCTAGTTAAGGAATGGGGACTGCGGTTAATTTGCACTGCTTGAGGTTCATACCTTACACTGCGGTTAATTTGTATGCTTGAGGTTAATTTGCACTGCGGTGTGTATGCACTGCGGTGACATCCGAATTTTAAGCCTCTTACCGCAGATTTTGACAAAATCTGAAGCGGGCACTCAAGCATTTTCGTTTTATTACAATACACATCATACACGCAGTGCATATATACACTCACAAGTATACACGCACGCACAAGTATCATAAGTATACACGCACAAGTATACACGCACAAGTATCACAAGTATACAAGTTCAAGTATCATAAGTATACACGCACAAGTACACACGCTCAAGTATCATAAGTATACACGCACAAGTATACACGCACAAGTATCACAAGTATACAAGCTCAAGTATCATAAGTATACACGCACAAGTACACACGCTCAAGTAGACACGCACAAGTATGCACGCGCGCACAAGTATACATGCACGCACAAGTATCATAAGGCAGCCATCTGAAGGCACGCACAAGTATACACGCACAAGTATCATAAGTATACACCAGAGACGTACGCAGAGATTTTAAAAAATCACCAGCATTCACAAACAAAACAACGTACCATTCACAAACATTCAAAAACATTCACCAGCATCCATCATCAGTCATCACAAACTTCCACAACCACACAAAGTTTCACAAAATTTCAAGCCAAAAATCATTACCAGCAGAATAAAACCAACATCCACAAACATCACCAGTCATCACCAGCATCATCACCAGCATCCACACCAGCATCAGCACCAGCATCCATATCAGAGTCATTGTCCATGTCAGAGTCATTGTCTATGTTAGAGTGGCTGTTAAGGATAGAGCATAGTCAGCGACCAAACCAGAATTTCTTGTTGTGGAGGGCAAAGTGATCTTTGGATGATCAAACTTCAATAGGTATGTTAATTCTATTTCTGTAAACATTTTGTGATCCACCTAATATATTATATGATCAAACTTCTATTTCTGTAAACATTTTGTGATCCACCTAATATATTATATGATTCAATTCTCAAATAATGTGATCCACCTACGAGTTTATATGCCTTAATTATCAAACAATTTGACATGTAACACACATTAGTTATCAAACAATTTGACATGTAACCACATCTGAAGGAAATTCAAGCCATACAATAACAGTGTCTCAAATTCAAGTCACACAACCACATCTATGTACAACTAACAGAGCACCAGTTTGTATTATTATTTCAGAATCTTGGGTGGGGCATTATAACCTTGTATGTATGTATGTGAGTGTGTGCATGTGTGGTTGTGTCTCACTATAAGAAACTGTGGATGGAAGTAAAATTTACCTATGATCACAAAAAAATGGTACCACCGGTTCCTCCCTATTGCTCACAAACAGAATTTCAGGCCTCGTCAAAGGATGAGTATGTGTGGTGCGCTCAACCCTAATGATGTATTTCTTGTTGTCGAATCGAGCAGCAAAAACATTCTCCAAGCCAATGCCTTCATAAAATTCCATTTCCAGGTATAATGATCTATGGTCAATTTGAGACCAATGACAGTCGTCAATTTCACACACATTTCCCATTGGCGTCATTAATTCTTTTATTGCAGGAACATTTGTCTTCAAGAACTCGGGAAAGCCAACAACTCTGGCCCATGATTCTGCCTCGAACGCTGGTTCAGGCTCAAATTCTTCAGCAGACCATTGTTGCACATAAAAAGCACCTCCAATTTTTGTAAAAAGTTTCAACATTAACGCATGATCACGCGTACTGTAAGATGGGCATGTTATTAGAAAAGAGTTTTTGGGTATAACCCGTATAGTCCACTCCTCATTAAGCTTCAGCGTATGCCTAAGCGTGAGATGCACAAATTCGTAAGTCCAATGTCCTGAAAGAACAGTGGCAGTGATGCATAGTGAAGAGTCCTCCATTGTTTTTTTTTAACTTTTGACGATGGAGTTTTGTTTAGGAGTTGAAGATGTAGATGACGATATGCTTCTGAAGCTTGACAGGATATGAAGTGACACACTGTACGTGGCAGTAATATGGGAACTGAAAACTTTTTGCTCAGAAGACGAATGGCCATATGAAATTGCTTATTTGTTGGCTGGCATGAGTGACCAATCACCAATGGTCAGTAAGTCAATTGTAATAATTGTGTTCATAACATTTTACTAAGAAGGCCAATGGCCATTCGATGCCACCACTTATCAAATAACTTGTTATCATTTGATCAGGTGCATATTTAATTCTGGAAGGCAGAGGGATACATTTTGCAGATCGGATTGCTGCATATATATGATTCATATATATGTACATACTAACATACATATATATTTCCTATTGCAATCGGATTGCTGCATATATATGATTCATATATATAAATGAGTAATACATTTTGCAGGTGTGGACACATGTGTACATGTTCAGAATTCGCTAAAGAATTGGCCAGGAATGGATCAGGATAATGTCCCTTATGCCGTGCACCTATTCTTGAAGTAGTTCGAGCTTACTGTATACAATGAACAAAACGGTGTAGCTGATTTTTGAGTTTTGATATTTGGATAATTAAAACAATTGCTTTGGATGAGTTTCTTGTACAAAACCTGTATTGCAAAATATTTAATCAAAGCATTGTATTTCTATCAAATTAGTGTTGCATTTTCCTTCTTCTACTGTTGCGTTAGCTTTTATTGATATTGCATTTCATTGTAATGGTGTTGCATTACATATTGTAGTGGTGTTGCATTACATTAAATATAATTGCTTACCCGTCGCACGTGGACCCCACAGCTGACGTGGATAGCTGGTGTGGCATGTGACACGTGGAGTGCTGATATGGAGAGATGACGTGTCGTGTGACACGTAGACAACTGACGTGGAAAGCTGACGTGGCGGCACTGGAAGGCAGGCCCTAACTAATGCTTAAGGCAACGCTGAATAGTGTTGCATTATGGCTATAATGCAACACTTTCTTTCCGTGGCCGTAGATGGGCAAAAGTGTTGCCTTAGGTGGCTAATGCAACGGCCGCGGATGCCACGCCCCCCTGGTGTTGCCTATTTGAAAAAATGGCCTACGGCAACGCTTTTTTGATCTACGGCCACATAAAAATAGTGTCGAATATGCCCACTTTTGTAGTAGTGAAAGTATTAGTGGTTACAGATCAGTGCAGTGGAGTCGTCATGACTTCATGGGGTGGAGTGATCGTAACAAAGAATTGGGTGATCAAATTGGTGGATATCGTGTACTTTATGCACTGAGTGAGAGATGTAAGGATGATTTCTATGTTTCCATGTTTGCTATCACCACGACATGCACACCCCCTCCCATATATTTTCACACCATGTGTTAGTGTCACCTTAGAGTATTGTACATCCTGTTGTGCTAACTCTTTGGTTGCAGATCCAGTTTCAAGTATGGTTATGTATACCTGTTATTGTTCTGTTTTTGCTGCTTATCGCTCATGCCAGACTTTTGTCTGACCCAGAGTTTTATGTCTCTTCTTATTACTCTAGGTGCTTTTAAATGGGCAGACTAGAGACAGGTCAGGTGATTATGCACGAGTAGATGTCCGGAGACAAGCAGGAGGCTTACACGTATCATTTCCATATATTCTCCCTGTGTTGTTGCTGGTCACTAATTTGGGCATCTGTAGTGTACCTTCTTATTTTGCTTTAGAGACAGTTTTAAAAGTTGTAATAATGATGGTTTGGATCATAAGCTGTATTTGGAATTTTCTGCTGTTATGATGGTTTAGTTTTCAGCTTATGCACTGTCTCGCATGTTTCATATCAAGTTATATTATTATTATATTTTTGTTCCATGCGCTGTGAGATATACTACAGGTTCTTTGGTGATTCATAGTTCTAAACCTTTTCTTTGACGACCGTCTCGTGCTAGTCGGGCATTGGCACAGTGCATTTCAGGGAAATGGCGGCTAGTCCAGGGCGGGCCGTCACACTTGGTATCAGAGCTCTAGGTTGCGTAGTTAACCTAGGGAAAGACACCAGGGAGAGATAGTACGTAGATGAGGGTGTGTATTTGTGAAATTTTGGGTTTTCAAAAGATATATATATACACACACACACACACACACTATTAGTATATCTAAGGATGAAGTCGCACTGCACTAGCACCGTTGAAGAGATGGTTAATCATTTTCTCTTTACAGATTGAACAATGAACCGATATACGAGGGGTGCGGATTCAAGAGCCAATAATAGGAATGCTCCTGATATGAGGACGATGTTCACTAACTTCATGAGAGAGATGCTTAGAGATGTTCAGGGAGTAGCTCCTAATGCTGCAAATGGTGGTGGTGTAGCAGTGCAGGTGCCTAGGGCCGATTTCGCCAAGCTCTGTAAGAACAACACTAGTCTTGGTGGGAAGCCATTCTATGGAACGGAATTGACTACATAAGTTCAGGGTTGGCTCGATAGTTGTGAGTGTATCATTGAGGATCTAGGAACTGAAGAAGCAATGAAGAGAAAGCTAGCATCCCGCCAGCTGCAAGGATGGGCCATGAATTGGTGGAACACTATTAAGACAGGTACTCCTGAAGATCAAGTTACTTGGAATCAGTTCAAGACTCGATTCCATGATAAGTTTATCCCAGCTGCTCAGAAGTCAGAATTGTCAGGAAATTTCTGGAGCTTAAGCAGAATGGTAGAGTAGTTATGGAGTATATTGCTGAATTTGATACCTTATCGAACTATGGATCATCGCTTATTGACACTCTCGAGAAGAAGAATGAGAAGTTCATAACAGGGTTAGATCAGTACTTGGGGGAAAGGCTTATAAACCATATTGATGAGACTTTAGAATCGATTGTTGGGAAAGCATTGAGATCATAGAGCCTTTATCCTAAGCCCAAGACTGAGGTCGCTGTTACATCTGCAGGAGAGCTAAAGCCGCAAGCAAGCGGTGGAGGCAAGAATAGTTCCTAGAATAAGAGGAAGCAGAACCAAGCTAAGGATGGTCAGAAAAAGAATAAGAAAGATGTTGAGTGCTTTAGCTGTGGCAAGAAGGGCCACTATACTAAAGAATGTCGAGCAAAGCCAGCGGACAGGAAGTGCTTTAATTGTGGCCAAATGGGACATCACAAGGAAAAATGTCCACAACCTCCTAAAGAGAAACAAATTGTGAAAGCATATGCTATTAATGTTGTTCCTTCTTCGTCGAATGCCCCAACTGCGGTGGAGAAAGGAAAGAATGTCATCATTCAAGGTATGCTTTCTATTTATTATGTTCCTATTCAAGTATTTTTTGATAATGGAGCTTCTCATTCCTTCATATCTAGTGACCTGGTAGATAGGTTGGGATTGGAACCCGAGATGGTCGATAGACCTTTAGTTGTGACGAACCCAATTGGTGGTTCGACTAGCCTTAGCATGATTTGCTGAAATTTGGCCTTATCGAGTCGTAGATGTATGTTTGCTTGTGATTGCTTTGTTTTGGGCTTTACTGGGTTTGGCATTATTTTGGGAGTCGATTGGCTCCAAAGATATGGGGTAGTGGTAGACTGTGAGGGATTTTAGGTGACTGTTAGGGCGGATGATGGGCGTAGGGTAGTGTTTGGTGGCCTACCTAGTGATGAGGTGTTGGCTAGTTTTCTAAATTCCCTTGACATTCCGCAGGACAAGTTATCAGGGGTTCTCATTGCTGGCCAGTACGGATATCTTCGAGGAAGTGACCGGACTTCCACCACACCGAGAGATTGAGTTCCATATTGATTTAGTGAAAGATGCCAGACCTATAGTAATGCCACTTTGTCGTATGGAACCAAGGGAGCAACGAGAGCTCGAAGTGCAAGTAAGCGATCTTTTGAAGAAGAGGTTTATATGAAGGAGTGTTTCCGAGTGGGGAGCACCAGTTGTATTTGCTATCAAGGCAGATGGTTCCCTTCGATTATGTGTGGACTACCGCGAATTGAATAAGGCAACGAGGAAGAATAAGTATCCTCTCCTGCGGATTGATGATTCGTTTGATCAGTTAAGTGGAGCACGAGTGTTCTCCCAGTTGGATCTCGCGACAGGTTTTCATCAGCTCTGAGTAGCAGCAGAGAGTATTCCTAAAACAGCATTTCAAACGCCGTCTGAATTTTATGAGTGGTTGGTCATGCCATTTGGGTTGACCAATGCACCAACATATTTTGTGGATCTTATGAATAGGGTATTCAGGGATCAATTGAATAAGTTTGTTCTTGTGTTCGTGGATGACATCTTGGTTTGCTCGAGGACAGAGGAAGAACACAAGGAACATTTGAGGATAGTGACGGAGGTGTTGAGAAAACACCAACTGAAAGCGAAATTTTCTAAGTGTCACTTCTGGAGGAAGGAAGTGAGATTCTTGGGCCATGTTGTTTCAGAGAATGGTATTGCCGTGGACCCTGCGAAGGTGGCTACGGTACAAGATTGGTCTACACCCAAGAATGCAACAGACATAAGAAGTTTCTTGGGGTTAGCTGGATATTATCGTAAGTTTATCCAAAACTTCCCCAAGATAGCGGCACCATTAACTCAGTTGACCAAAAAGAATCAAGCTTTTGTTTGGGACAAAAGGTGTGAGAATACATTCAAGGGTCTAAAGGAGAAGTTAATGTGTGCACCAGTGTTAGTTATTCCTAAGGGGAACGAAGAGATGACAGTACACGCGGATGCATGTGGTACCGGACTAGGTGTTGTATTGATGCAAGGGGGTAGGGTTGTAGCTTATGCTAGTCGACAGCTGAAACCGCATGAGAAAAGATATCATACCCATGATTTGGAATTGGCAGCGATCATGTTCGCGTTGAAGATGTGGAGACATTATCTCTTGGGAGAAAGATTCGAGTTGTTTACCGATCATAAATCATTAAAGTATCTTTTCTCTCAGAAGGATCTAAATCTTCATCAGCAGAGATGGTTAGAATTCCTGGCTTTCTATGATTTCGATATCGCATATACACCAGGAAAGGGCAATGCAGTAGCTGATGCATTGAGTAGGAGACATGCCAGTTCATGGGTTATGTTTCTTAAATGGAAGCAACTGGAATATATCGCAGGGTACGATTTCAAACCAAAGTGTGAATTGGATCCAGAGATGCTAGCAAGTTTGACGATCAGACCCACTTTGATTGAGCGGATTGGTTCTAGTCAGAGGGACGATCCTAATCTATTAGAAATCATCTATAAGTTAGAAATGGGAATTGACGAGGTGATGAACAAGTATGGGCTTGATCGAGATGGATGGCTTAGAAAGAATGCGAGACTAGTTGATTGAGAGATGAAGTGCTTAGAGAATGTCATCACTCAAAACTGACTATACACCCTGGTGGTAACAAGATGTATCGAGACATGAAGCAGACCTACTACTCGGAAGGGATGAAGAGAGACGTTGGGAAGTTTATATCCAAGTGCATGAATTGCCAGTTAGTTAAAGCCGAGCAAAAGAAGCCTAGTGGTTTGATACAACCGCTGGAAATTCCCGAATGGAAATGGGAACAAGTCTCAATGGATTTCATTGATGGTTTACCCAGGACTAGATCGGGCCATGATAGTATTTGGGTGATTGTGGAACGATTGACCAAGAGTGTAAGGTTTATACCAGTCAAGTCGAACAGAACGGAAGCTAAATTAGCAGAACTGTATATGAAGTGGGTAGTGAGATTTCATGGAGTACCCAAAAGCATTGTGAGTGACCGAGATCCGTTGTTTACTAGTGCGTTTTAGAAAAGCTTACAAGAGGCTTTAGGCTCAGAATTACATCTCAGTACCGCGTACCATCCTCAAACCGACGGTCAGACAGAGAGGGTGAATTGCATATTGGAGGATCTCTTGAGAGCTTGTATATTGGATTTTGGAGGGTCATGGGATGGCCTTCTGCATCTAGTGGAGTTCGCATATAATAATAGTTATCAGTCTAGTATTGGTATGGCTCCATTTGAAGCTTTATACGGAAGACCGTGCAACTCACCATCATGTTGGTTAGAAACCGGTGAGAAAATTGTGCTTGGACCGGATGTGATAAGAGAAACCTCAGACAAGATCAAGGTTATCCAACAGCGAATGAAGGCTGCCCAAGATAGGCAGAAGATTTATGCTGATAAGATATGAAAAGAATTGAAATTCTCCATCGGCGACTGGGTATTTGTCAAGATTTCTCCGTTAAAAAGCGTGATTCGATTTGGTAGGAGAGGCAAGCTAGCACCAAGGTTTGTTGGTCCATTCCCAGTTCTCGAGCAAGTTGGGAATTTAGCGTACAAAGTTGAGTTACCTGACAAGATAATAGGAGTTCACAACGTATTTCATGTTTCCCGGTTAAGGAAGTTCGTGCACGACCTCGATATGACTATTTCATCGAATCAATTTGATGCCGTCGAAGTAGAACCCGAGGCGGTCGGGAACCGCAGGCCAATACGTATTGTCGAGTACGATACGAAGCTTCGAAGGAAGGCGGTGAAACTGGTCAAGGTTCAGTGGGGTGATAACGAGCATGACTGTACTTGGGAAACAGAGGAGAGCATAAGGGAGTCGTATCCAGAGCTCTTTGCCTGGTAAGATTTTGGTTGTAATTTAGACATTCCGCATGCTAGGATAGACCTGTTGTGTTATTATGTGTGTTTGATTGTTTGTAAATTGCTGATTGCCATATGGGACCCATTGCGTGTTTTAATTAAGGAATTTTGTGGGCGAAATTTCTTAAAGGGGGGAGGGGGGGGGAGGGGGGAGAGTGTAACGACCCACATTCTATGCATCGGAGGATCGTAGAATATTTATTTCATTCACATGCGAAGACGTATAGTCGTGTAACTTTGGGAAACGACTATTGGGGTCATTCCCCATGTTCCTGATTTTTGCCAATTTTTAATTGACCGTTTTACCCCTGGCGAATCTTGTTTCGCCTATAACTTTTGAATGGTAGGGATTTTTGACCTATAACCACTTTCATTGGATTCAGATGATGGTTTACCTTTCCATAGAGTGGTCACATTAATCAAACGGACTTATCGTTTGGGAGATATGGCTGAAATAAGGTTTAGAAGATGAAAAACAGCTTAGCCGGGCCAAATAGGATGATTAACAGCTAGGCCCATTCGGGGATTTCGGGATTAGGGTTGCATAAAGACTGAAAAGGGTTAGAGAAACCTTTCTTTGTCATTTTTATAGCCGCCACTTACCTCTCTTCAACCCTAACAATGTCCTCCACCTTCTAAATCACTTCCAAATCACCTTTTTATCACTAATTAAGCAAATCAACATTAAATCAAGGCAAATCAATACCAAATCAGAGTTCGAGCTGCTGTGTTGCATAGTAATTCACCCCAAAACAGTAGTAAAGTTCAGATCTATAATTCATTTGTGGCTAAGGTGAGTGATTTGCATTGTTTTTCACTAATTACGGCTAATTAGGGGTAATTAGTGATAATTAGCGAAATTATGCATGTTAAAATTCTGGAAAAATATGTAAAAATTCTTAAATATTATTTTAGGGCTCTGATAATAATTTGGGTTAATTTGGAGTAAGTTTGCTGATACTATCATTAGTTGTGGATAAACATGATTAAGGGGAAAACCATGGGTTTTGGGTATGTTTGATCGATAATAACCTATATGCTGGATGTTTTGACCTTGTTAATTGATTCTATATGCTACTACTACTGTTTGGAATGTTATATGATTGATTAGTAAAGTTAGAATGGTTTAAAACGTCGTTGTATGGCGAAAATGGACGATATAAGCTTGTTGGAAATGCTGTAGAGATCCGGATCGGATCGGTGGGAGGGGGGGGGAGGGGGATCAGATCAGATGGACCGGACCGAACCAGAGTGGTGGCATCTTTAGCCGCGCACAAAGGCAAGGGCAAAATGGAAGGCCATTTGACTTGGGTTGGGAACGGATCGGACTAGGGGCGTAGCATGGGATCGGATGACACTAGGAGGACCAGACTGGAGACTACGAACCAAAAGGAGGGGTCTGGATACTATATTCCGAACCGAAGCAGAAGCAATATACGAACCGAACCGATTGTGATAAGACGGAGCTTGAAGGACTCGAATTGAAGCACTCGAACTTCGAAGTGCCCAAACCGAACCGAGTTGCTTCACCCGAACCGAACCGAGTTAGAGCTTCCGCTTACTATTACGCGACGACTCTTCTGAAGACCAACTCCAATTCGACCAAAATACGAGATGTAAAGGAAGTCCCAATGGGAGGTTATTACTCAGGATCCAAATGGGGATCAATGAGTTAACTTCATGAGTTGGGCCTTGCTGTGGGACGTGTGCAAAGGGGTTATCGATGTCTATAGCTTTGACTCACCACTGAGAGACGGACATTGGCTATGGATCAGTGCAGTGGAGTTGTCATGACTCCATGGGGTAAAGTGATCGTAGCAGGGCTATGAGCCAGTGTAGTGGAGTTGTCATGACTCCATGGGGCAGAGTGGACATAGCAAAGTATTAGTGGTTACAGATCAGTGCAGTAGAGTCGTCATGACTTCATGGGGCAGAGTGATCGTAACAAAGAATTGGGTGATCAAAGTGGTGCATATCGTATACTTTACGCACTGAGTGAGAGATGTGAGGTTGATTGCTATGTTTTGATGTTTGGTATCACCACGACATGCACACCCCCCTCCCCTATATTTTCACACCATGTGTTAGTGTCACCTTAGAATATTGTACATCCTGTTGTGCTAACTCTTTGGTTGCAGGTCCAGGTTCAGGTATGGTTATGTATACCTGTTATTGTTCTGTTTTTGCTGCTTATAGCTCATACCAGACTTTTGTCTGACCCAGAGTTTTATGTCTCTTCTTATTTCTTTGGGTGCTCTTAAACGGGCAGACTAGAGACATGTCAGGTGATTATGCACGAGTAGATGTCCGGAGACGAGCAGGAGGCTTACACTTATCATTTCCATATATTCTCCCTGTGTTGTTGCTGGTCTCTTCTTTGGGCATTAGTAGTGTACCTTCCTATTTTGCTTTAGAGACAGTTTTAAAAGTTGTAATAATGATCGTTTGGATCACAAGCTGTATTTGGAATTTTCAACTGCTATGATGGTTTAGTTTTCAGCTCATGCACTGTCTCGCCTGTTTTATATCAAGTTATGTTATTATTATATTTTGTTCCATGCGCTGTGAGATATACTACAGGTTCTTTGGTGATTCACAGTTCTAAACCCTTTTCTTTGACGACCGTCTCGTGCTAGTCGGGCATTGGCACAACGCATTTCAGGGAAATTTCGGCTAGTCCGGGGCGGGTCGTCACACATATTGAAACCGTCATTACTTGAATAATTAAAGATATGTTGATGTAAATGCATAAAATTATGTGATACTGGATGGATTTTGCAAGCAATCGTAGAAATTTCAAAATATAGAAACTTTGGTTAAAATAAAAAATTTACAACGTAATACCATAGTGTACCAATGTAGGAGAACCATAAACTAAATTTGCAGCCATTTCTTTTGGTATATAATTATGTTATGTGTTAGATGTATTTGTATATCCAAATGAATTTTATACCTTTTTTGCTAATATGAATATCATACAAATATTAAAATTTTCAATTTTTTATGATATAATTGGAATTAAATGAAAGTGAGGAATGAAGCTACGCCTGAACTGTCACATTTTAGCTTAGCCTGTCATATGCAAATCGCCTAACGTCTGCTTCACACCTAATTTCTCTTCTGTATTTTAACCCGTGGTTGAAAAGTATCAGGTAGCGTGAGAAGCAGTTGAGACAAAGAAAAAGATTTGCAAATGAAACCGGTGAAAGTGGATAAAAATGTGGCTGAGAAATGGGTAGAAAACGTTTTGGTAATGTGAGAAGACGAATTTAGCCTTATAATTTACCCATCTACTTCCCATAAGAAGCGGTAGTTTTGACAAATCAAAAAAGGCTTCACATACATATATACGCACACACACACCCCAGTATGTTAGGCACGTCTGTTGGACGTGTGCGAAGAATATTGAGACCAAATTTATTAATAGCGAAATAATGGTCAAATACATAAATGTCTTCTTATATAAAAATTTCTAATTGTAATTTTGTAGCTTAGAACATTATTTATTTCCGTTATGAAGAAATTCAATATTATCATGATTAGTAACAAAACTATGGAAAAAAAATCAAAAGTCATGAATATGATGATACACTCTCCGGTCTATGTGCTAAAAATACACAACGTTACCTTATTAACATACACATACAATTAGACTCAACGCACACACAATGCACAACACACAATATACCAAACCCATCACGCATGCGAAATGTAACAAAAGTACAACCGAACATACATGTAGGCAAATGAAACATATTAGCAACTTATGCAAATTTGATAATAATTGGAAATAAGCTCAGTATTAAATCACTATTATATTAACTTTGGTTTATTTCAACGTAGAAAATTTTATTTAGTGTAGATACTAAGGTATTTGCATATTAAATCGGTGAATTGGTTAAAAAAATATCTCTCCTTCTTTCAAGGCTTAATACCAACATCTTATCAAAAAAAGTTATAGATAACAGAGTTAATTTTTTTTTTTGTTAAAATTATCATGCTAATATTAATTGCTCAATATGACGTAAACTATTGTTTAATGATTTTATTGCTGTTCTAATGGATAAAGCCATTCCAACTTTTTTCTTGAAGAAAATGGGCAATGGGAACTTAATCGTTGCTTTGCTTAAGAGCATTATCATCAAATTTTGTAATTAAGTGAGGCAGACGTAGTCAATTAAATGCATATGTAGTTTACGAATAACTGCTCCTCCTTGCAACAATACTAATGTAAACAAAACTCATTACTACAAGCATAAAATGACTAATTACTGTTATTTCTCTATTTTCTGATTATGTGTTCATAAGAATTCTCTTGCAATTATGGTAACAAATGTCAGGCCATGCATTAGTTTTTAATACCAGTCAGTCTAATTAAGTTTTTTATATATAAAAAAATAACGTTGTTAATAAAGCTTAATATAAGTTTATAAAACTGTATGCAGCTGGTAAAGGGGTTTTTATGACATCTTGTGATTTGGGTAAGAATATAATGGCTACAGAATTATTTGCTCCACTTATATATAGCATGTAATGCATTGATTGAACTCATACTTATAGAAGAATGCAAGATGCTTATGCAAAACATTCTAATATTCAACGCCATTTTAAACCGCTATCATTGTAATGACTTCATGGTGATAAAAGCACAAAGCTTAATAAAAATGTAAAGAGCGCAAACCACTACTGCAATTAAGAGCTAACAAATATCAAATGAATCAAATTCTGCTGTAAGGAAAATTACACATATGCTAATCCTACGTTTTTTTTACAAATTTTTGTATCAAACTACAGCTACAAACTAAACAGACTCGAAAACGTATACAAATTGTTGATTGCATTTCTCGATTAGATCACTGCATCATGTTTGAATCATCCATAGTATAAAAAGTGTACTTCAAACCATTTGGCCCTGAAACAGTAAAAAAGAATAAAGTAAAAAGACAAAATAAAATAAGAAAGCAAACATAAGGACTGTTAGGGTAGAGACAATGAGATTGGGCAATCAGTTAAGCTGACAAACAAATTGACACTCAATGCGATACTAATATAATTTACAGAATATTAAAAGGATCAAAGGGAATGTTTTGATGGAATTCAGAATAAGTAAAGGTCAATAAGAAAAGATTACCTTGGACGGAAACTTAACAGTCAGAATATTAAAGTTCAATAGACGGAGGATGGTCAAGTCTTATGTGAGAAAAATTTATGCTTAGTTTATATATATTTATTTCAGAACTACCAAAATAAACTAATAATAAATAGCTGAAACAGTATAAGTAATTATCAAAATGGTGCGATATGATAATAAACATTGCATCGGTCAAAGATCAAAACTATTTTGTTAAAAGTTCAAACTTAAATTAGAAAAGAAAGAAACCGGAAAATTTGAAGATCACTTCCAGGCGATCGGAAAATAAAGAAATGGTTTATATATTCAAACCGATTAGATTTGGTATCTTTTAAAAAAATAGAAATGGTTTGAAAAAACCAAAATAATGTCCTACCCGCAAGAAATATGAAAGGTTAACCTCCAGGTGGAGCTTTTCAAGAATAATTTGTTTGATTCGTTCAAACAATTCGTTGCAATTGAAAATAGTTCATCGTGTACCATCAACATATGATAATAGCTCTGTGACATTATCATCAGTAAGCAGGTTTGAAATAAACCAATCATGGTGCCTTTTTCATCTAAAATCAATAACTACAATTGATCAGAAATACTTCCATTTCATCAATGAAAGATGCAAGTAAAATGTTGAGTTCTTCTTATTCCACTGAATTAAACACATCATAGGAAACTCCCTTGGTCCCACCTGCATCAGGAAAAAAAACACCATGAATTCTTATTTGTAAGACTTTAAGAACATCACCAATTTCAGCAAACTTGCTTCAAATAAGGAAAGGTAATTATATTTTCAGTAAACTTGCTTCAAATAGTTAACAGATGTAAAACCTGATATGAAATCTCATCAGGTAATTCACACTCCTTTATGAAGATGAGTCCAATAAAATATCCTGATTAACGGTTTCCAATCTCAACCTGATGAAAAATACCAAAAAAAATAAGAAAAATAAAAATAAACTACCAAACTTGCAAAATTACCATTTTAAGAAAAGAAATGCACTTGGGCTTACCTATGAGAATCCTTTTTCATTATTTAGATGAACACGAAGAGTAGTAGAATAACAATGTAAAGAGAAGTTTGGAGTAATGATGGAGTGGAGAGACGGAAAATTTCAAGTGATATTTATAGGGTGGATTTATGCAGAAATAAGAAGCAGCAAAGTTGCAAAATTTTAGGTAATTCCGTATCGGAAATGGAGATATTTTGAATGCCCTTTCTTCAATATCCTGTAAAACAATATGTAATGTATCATATGAAAAAAAATAACATATTTATTTTGGAAAAAAATTGGTTTGAACAAAATTGATGAGTTTGAACGATATTATAGATGTGATGCGGTTTTTTTCATTTTCAGAACACATATCGCTTGAAAGTAAATAAATAAATCATGTCCAAAAGCTGATCATACTTTCCTTCTTTTCAGAGTTGATTTAGTAACATGGAAATGTGATGTAGTAGATTCTAGGATTGAACCACGTGCAAATAGGTCAAAAACAGATCAAAAACAGATCTTTATTAATTGAGAAGAGCGAATGAAAGAATCTGTCAAATTTATCCTGTTCTGTTAGGTCATAATGGTTGAAGGAGCTTTGTATGAAAGCAATTTTAAAACTTTAGACCAAAATATACGCTTTAAAGAAAATTATTAATAAAGATATTGTTGTATTATTTTGATTTAATAAAAGTATTTTAGAGTTTTAAGGAAAATTATGTGAATCAAGGAGAATCGAGAGAATTGAGATAATTAAGGAGAAAGCTAGAAATTCTTCTGCTTTACTATTATTTAATAGACGAGTGTGTAACCCGTGCGTTGCACACGATAGTACTATTAAAAGTAGTATTTATTATTTAAGTGTTAAAATAAGAACTTTATTATGCAATATATGATAAATTTTGATGTGAAATTCATAAATCATTAATTAAAATTATTATTACTGTTTGTGCGTAATTTATGTTCTATAGCTTACACAAACAGGATGTGCATGTATGTATTTGTTAATTTTTTTAATCATTTTTGCTAATATAGATATACATGTTGAAATTAATGTATGTTAGTAATTTATTCAGTGAATTAACAAATATTATTTAATAGAATTTTGTTTAAATAAGTTGAATGTAAAATTACGAAGTTACTTTTACATGTATAGACAGTTGTTGGAAGAATCGAAAAGAAATTTGCAAAAAAATGTAAAAACTTGTTATGGAGTTATTGATGTTCAGGAAGAATTTTATGATATAATATATAATAAATTCTTAATATAAGTGAATAGCAAATTTACAAATTAACTTTGTCACTACGTTGATATACATAGTTCGTGTTATGTGATTTATACATCTTTATAGTTGCGTAAAAATTTATTTTTATATTATAAATATACATAGTAAATTTGGCGTATATTTTTAAGAGCTGTTAGAAAAAATGGACCAACTAAATACTCTCTAAGATTATTTAAATAATTAAAATTTAAGATTTCATGAGTAGTTCAGACATATGGATTGAAGTATAAAATTTCACAAAAGAATTTGAGAAGGTTCAGCAAATAATTGTAGAAATGTTAACATGTGGACTTTTAAAACGAAAATTGTTTTCTTTAATTTATGATAAATTTATTGAGATAAGTGTATAATACATTAATTTTTTTTATGATTATTTACATATATTGTTTAAACTGTGTGACTTATTTAACTTTATATTTGGAAGGAAAACTATTTTTTTTTATTGTTGTTTATATGAACATGGTGTACATTTTAAAACATCACACTCAATGTTAATTAGATGAATTAACAATAATTTATCGATTGAATTTATTTGTTAAATTCAAAATCACTTAATTAATTTAAACAGATTGACTTAAACATGCAATGTTAAATGATGATATTGTGCAGTGTTTTATAAATAATTAAATAAAAATTAAAAATGTAGGCATTTGATATTAATATTACAATGCAATATACAGTAACTATATTGATGTAAATGAGTTCAATTTTGAACTAACGATAGTTTTTTATGTGTATAATTTATGTTATGTGATTGACGCGTTTATATATTTGGTTGTTTTTATTTTTGTTAATACGAATATGGTTTATCTTGATGTGATTTATTAGACAAATTAATGAATTATATTTTTCAAAATTTATTTAAATAGTTTTAGTATTATGTAATGAATTGTAAAATATAGTACTAAATGTAAAATGTTATAAAAGAATTGAGAGAGATTCAAATGGTTATAAAAAATTTGAAGTGTAGGTATTTAGAGCAAAAAAAACATGATTTTGTCACTTTTAGTATTTAAAAAATTTTAGTTAATTAAACTTACATAAATTTTGGGTTTTGTAATTAATTCAAATATATGGACTTAAATACAAAATGTTAGGAGCTAACTGTTAATAAATAATTGTGTAAATTTTGAAATATCAATATGTAAAATGGTAGAAGAAGTAAAATAATGTGACAGAAAGAGTAAATAAGTGTAAAATGATAAACTAACATAAAAATAAAATATCCTTAGAGAACTGAGAAGAAGAGAGAAAACACCTAGATTCAAGGAAAGAGTTTTCAAAGGTTCTGCTTTACTAATGTTTAATAAATTCTCATTCATATAATTAATAACCCGTGCTTCGCAAACAAACTGCTATTAAACTATTATTTAACATCGCATCGTTTCAATATAATGGTAACATGAATGACGATGAGCTCTTGTATGATACGATTCATTAGAAGGAACGTGGACCTTATACTTCATTTGTGAAAAGTCAGAGCTGCGAAATGTTGACATATCCTTGTCCATTGAAAGAACCTTACATTACTGTTGCATACAAAAGCAGTTGCAGCTAACATAAATAGTACTTTGACACGTATAAACGGCGAAGAAAAACCCAATGCTCTGAACATGGGTATAAGATATGCATACAATTGTGGTTAACTATGTATTTCCACATGAATTTAGCATGAACGTATAAAATATTGGAAGATTATATCATTCAGAATATAGATCAGAATATAGCTGTTAAAGAACTTAGTAAAAGATAGATAGACTTCACGATAGGATGCTCTAATTTTTTTACATCACAATCAGATTATTTGAATTATAATTTTTAGCTTGAAAGTGGGAAAGACAAATGAATAACACAGTTTAAAGGTGAGCTGATGTTGTAGCTGGTCTTCTTAAACGGTGCTTATAATTTTCATTGTTGGGTAGTTAGCTTTGTTTCACGCAACTTTTTTGGCTAGAATTCCAAACTCATTACTCAGTTCCTTGTCCTTTTCTTCCTGCAAGGGACAATTCAAAAATATGTTAAAATACAACTATAAAATTTGTAATTTGTTTGTCGTTGGTTGGAGCACAACCTTAATACAAATATGCATGGATGCATATGTAGTAAACCTGGAAATATAGGCCTGTTTCTATAGTTCTATCAATTTGCCATGCATATGGATAATGGTGGTAACTCATACTCCTAAAGGTGCTAGACGGAAGCTAATTATAAATGCAGATTAATTATGGTCAATGCCACAGTTATAGTAAAAAATCACCAAAGTAATAATATATTCATATAGGTGTAGAAAGAATGAATAAAAACCATATAGATGTACACAGGACTGCGTAACAATATTCATGCTAAATAAAGCATAACTAAGATTTAAAGATGAAAACAATCATCATCAACCATGCTACGATGCATGTTATATAACCCCTACATGTCACGCCTCTTGCCTACAGAATTATATGATGTTCAACTGACTCCAACTTCAGGAAAACGCCTCTATAATGATCAGTTCTAGCTAGCTCGTGCCATACTTCATGTCAGCATCAACTTCATATCAGTCCCAACTCTCATTGATGCTTCATCTTGCACTTTAATGTCAACATCTAGGCACAAACACATTAGCTGTCATCAACTCTGCCTGGTACTTCACCTAAATCCGTCTCCTATCTCAAGTATCATGTAACTAATTGCACATGCAAGCCAACTTGATTCAAGATGGCATCAACTCGCTAACACCATGCCAAATTTCAGTTGCAAATAACTGTTATACTGCGTAGTTCGAATTGCATCATCATATAACTTGCACTACTTATAAGCAGCGGCCGGTAAGTATTAATTTGCAGTTAGAGGTTATAGTTTAATTATTCATATAATTAACTGTTATGGTCGTTGTATATAACATGCATCTACCAATATTGTCGTTGAGCATCTCACTAATGATCCAGTTTTCTATTGCTCATATATCTCGGCCAACTACCTTAGTAGTTTTTAGTTTCTAATTATAATAAATAAAGGTAAGTGCTTTCTTCTAGTTGATACCACTCTTTCATTACTGTGTCTTTGAAAATGCAGTAGAAAAGGTAGCCTGCAATCTAAGAACTTAATATCTTCAGGTCTGATAACTTGATAATCCAAATGGATATAGAAGTATGAAATGAATTAGTGCAGGTTTTATACATGACAAATTTCTATCTATTGATGAGCCATCTATAATTTATGACTATAGTTATACCATACTGGATAGCGATACGCAGTCATACATGTCCAAAACATGTAAATAAAGTCAACAATGCACAATTGCAAAATTCAATGATGTACATAAACAATTTTGCACATATTATTGTGTGTACATTACGATTAAAACTGACCAGAGTGATGAAATACGATGTGTGTGAAAAAAGAAAAATAAACATATACTACGTTGCCTTTTTGCACTGAATCATTTTCATTGTGTCATCCAATCTCTAATATTTTTGAAATGTGAATTATTAGAAGGAAGCACTACCACGCACTCAAGTCTTTCTACAGGTTTAATTAAGAATGTAATCAGTTAGGTTATAATGAATAGCTAAAAGTTAGTCACAGTTACTATTGAAACTACGATTGGATGTCAAAATTAATTCCAAATACCGGACTATTAAATGGTTGACCAATGGACTTATTATAGCTATTTGAAAGTTCTGCTAATTGGCTGAATATTTAACAACAGAAGTGGAAAGGCGACCATCAAATTGCAAAAGCTTTTTATCGATTGGTAGGAATCGTCCATCCAAGTTTAAGCCAATGGTCACTTCAACTATAAATGTAAAGCACGACTCACTTGGAAAGTTCAAATTTATATTATAGGCTAAATAACATGTGTAGTGATTAGTTTCATTAAAATGACCATATTTCTCATTGTCATATGGTATATAGCTTTGACTGCACAAATTTATTTTGCAACGTTCTATTAGAAAACTGATGCCTCCCAAGGCGGTCAGGTGATAAAAGATTTATATATTCGGTAAGGAATTTTAATATAGGGAGGGAATAAAGTAACACAATAGACAAATTAGGTAATTGCATGGTTTATCTTATCTCATTGCAGTAGGTGCAGAAAAAAAAGTTCCTTGTTTTAATTAGTGAATTATGATATTTCAACGTCAAATAGGAAGATAGGTAATAAGCATAGACAATGGTATCTTACGTGGACTTATCTCAAATGCCACTCAATCGATGACAGTGTTGTTGTCGCATTCTCAATGTTGTTGTCTACATTCTTTCTAAGTTGTCAGTTGCGAGTCATCTGTAGAGAATAGGACATGCTAGCGAGAAGTGGTATTCCTGGATGTATAAACATGCCTTGGCTCATATAACAAACCTTATATGGATTTACTTTGGGGTGGAACATGCTACCAAAAAGTGGCATTCCTTGTTTGCTTGATGTTCAACTTGGAGGTGTTTTATTTTTCCTCATATCTGAACGATTTAGTTAGTGTGTCATGATATTCTAAGGTTAAATAGGATGATAAGTAATAAGAGTAGGCAGTTATACCTTATATGGACTTATCTCAAATGTCAGTCGATCAATAACAGTGAAGTTGCTGCATTCTCGACATTGTCAGCCACTTTTTCGAGCAATTGGTTGCGAGTCAATTGTAGAAAGCAGAACGTGTTAGCGAAAAATGTTATTCTTGGACGTATAAACGCAACTCAACCCATGTAAAAAACTAACAAAATTTCTCTATGTTAACATTTTTGGTAATGCGGATGGACATATATGTGGTAAACTGTTATAAACCATACATTAAGCTATATATAAGCCATACATTAAGCTGTTATAAACCAATATGTGATCTGAGGTTTGTATTCGGTATCGTGCACACCATTTAATAGTGCACATGCCTAAGTGCAACGTCCAAATGGTTGGGAAAGGTCAAACGAAGGTAATATTTCTTACTGTTATGTTTCTGTGCACCATAATATGCATTCTTCGTTTATGGCGGCATTCATAGGAGCCACAAATCTTATTTGATAAAGTTCTAGTGACTGAAGCAGTTCTTTTAATTTTATGCAATATGTATGACAGATGAATGATATTGTCCTAAGCTTGGGAAAATCGTAGTTGTGAACAGAAGTCAGAAACAGTTTCCAAGCAGGATATCGTGATATAGTAAATTCTTGTTGGAAACTCAGTGGGGCAAACATGGTAATAAAAAATTTGAAGATTGTACTTAAGACTCAATTGCAAATTCCTAGAATTATATATAAAAAAGAAAACATGGACAAAATAAACTGGGCAGGAAACAACTAATTCATGTCAATGTGTATTTGTTGTGTGTTTTTGTGTGTGTGTGTATGCACATTCGTGTAAGATTAATTGGTACACATATATGTTGAGTTGAAGGGGGCTCGTGTTCTGTCGGGTCCAAACTATACATTTTGAAAGTCTAGACCTGATCTGACCCAAGCTTCGATTTGGGTTGAGCCTAGTTCAATAATAACACGAAAAATGAATATGCCTCAACACTCTTGGATCCGGTTTTTAGGATCGGCTTGGTTCCGATCGGATTTGTTCGAGTCGTTATTGCATTTTTCATCATGTAGACCTGACCCGAGACCCGTTTGGGTTAGGATCTTTTCAGATCGGTTCGATTTTGCGGTTTTAGTTCTAATTGCCAACCTAATTCAGACCCACGCTATAAGGTGTACAAAAGTAAAACAAATATCCAAAATCATATACTAAGATATACAACCAACATAACGGCAAACAACCAAAACACGCTAAACTTAAAAATAAGATCCCGTACCCGACATTACATTGGTAGTGCAACCCTTCTATCTCATCTATAGTCTATCACATGCTGAAAAGGTGGCAATCCCAAATGACGATTGGGTATGCGTAAGCAAGTTCATACAAATGAAGGCAAGATCTATTAAGCTTGAACTAAGCATTAGTATGGACACAGTCGGTATACTTTCCAATGTATTAGGTCACCAAAATAAGGTTGACCATGTATGATTACATTAGTCTACTTTATAAAGGGTGTTATGTTCTGATAAGCGTACGCTATAAATATGCATATTGAAATGATTGTTCTTAGCCATAGTACATGCATCCAATGAAAAAACTTCAATATTTCCCTTCTTTTATATTCTCGTTATGATGAATTTGAAAACTATAGCAGTGATTGATATTATGCTTAATTTAGATGATAAGATGATCTCCAATCTTAAATAATAGAAATAAATACTACTCTTATGCATATAAACAAACAATAACATAGAAGCAAAAGCAAGCATCAAAAGCTATCAGAGGTTAAAAACCATACACAAAAACTGTTAAAAAATTGAGATTAATATTGGGCTATTAATTTTAAATAGTGCCATAAGGTTGTAATGGTTTGTCCCCTAATTAGAACTAATTTGTATCCAGGAACCATGATTTAAACAATAAGCGATATACTTCAGATCATGGTTATAAACATGATTTGCTTTTTCAGTTTACATGCCAATCAAGGTTGTTATTTGAATGGTACATTAGAAACATGGTGGCATTTTTTACTAACAGCTTGATGATTTGTAGGGGCATATGATGTATTTGACTTGTATATGTAAGACAGTCTATATGTTTGGTATTTCGAGAAGATTATGTGCATAAGTTCCAGCCTTAAACACTTAGTTGATTTGAATTTTTTTCCTTAATAATAGAATAGAGAGATAAGCGTGTAACCATTACTAATTGTTTTGACATCTGTTAAACAATAAATAAAACTTTATTGTATTTATTGTATACTTTGCTCAATCTATTGTTGTCACTTTTTATTTAGTTCCGTGTTGTTTCTAGAAACTTTCAATAAAAAAAATAGCATTAGAAGATGCAACTGCCAAAAAATGAAATAATTTTATAAAGTCTTTCTAGGATCCTATGTTTAAAAAAATGTAGCAAAAAGAAATACCATTTTTGTCTCAATGCAATATTAATGCAGTTGCGTCTACAGTGTCAGGGAAGATATATGCATTTTATCACTATGCTCACTGAAGTAAAATAAGTGGCAGTAAACCATATGCAGGAAACTCTCCAAAAAGTTTGATGGCAAAACAGAAAAGGCAACGTGAGGATGTAGAAGCTTCGATGTCTTCAGCTATTACCCCTTCCAAAAAGCGTAAAAGCTCGTTTAGGCCTAGATCTGGCAACTATAATTCAGCTGCAACTATTAAATGTTTGTTCCTGAGTCATCATGCATGTTCTATCTGAAAAATATATATATTTTATTCTACCCTTTGAGCTTCATCGAAAATCTCAAATTTGTGAAAAAAAATACATCAACAAATCCTGTTGGGAGAAGGTGTACTTGAGTTTTTTAATAGTATCGCTCAATCAACCAGAAAAACAGAACATTACGATCCCCCTTTTTTTCCATTCCATCTATAAACATGGAATGTGAATGGTCATTAGAAGCTTTAATGCAAGATCCATCTGATTTTAGAAACTAAAAAATAATTTGTTTCAAATTTTTTATCTAAAATTCCTTTTTTATTATAACCATGTAATATGCAGTTCAGTTATGTCTTTGGGTTCATGAGAAGCAAATGAAGTCCTACCTCAAACTATGACGATTAATATCCCTAACACTTATTAAACGAAATAATTTACCGGACTGGGCATCAGACAACATTAGTATTGCAAGTAGATGCATGCGATATACATATGAAAAGTATAACCATCATGAGTCTTAAAAATGAAGCATTTTCACAAATAATAAATACTGTTATATTTATCACGAAAGAAGTTTTCACTGACTTACTGTCTTTATAGTTTTAGGCTTTTAGCATAAATACCATGTTATATAAATTTACCACTGTATGGAAGGATCAATGACAATGTTGCAAAGAAACAAAATGAATTTCATAATAATTGTCATTTTGATTTGATTTTCCATTAAAAAATGAGTAATCAACATGAAATAATACTTTTCATGCTATTAGCAATTCATCCCATAACCATTTTAATATCAAGTCTATAAAACTAAAATACATCATGACAATGATAATAAGAAATGTTTAAATTGACCATTTTTGAATCTAACATCTTTTTCCTATCATGTATGATTACGATTATATGCTAGAGTTCAAACTAATAGAGGCATAACTAATGAACGCCATGCTATTAGCAATTCATCCCATAACAATTTTAATATCAAGTCTATAAAACTAAAATATATCATGACAATGATAATAAGAAATATTTAAATTTACCATTTTTGAATGTAACATCTTTTTCCTGTCATGTATGGTTATGATGATTATATGCTAGAGTTCAAACTAATAGAGGCATAACTAATGAACGCTAAGGTGGGAATCATGTGAGTCATGCCTAACCTTATATATATATATATATATATATATATATATATATATATATATATATGATGGACTATGGTCCTTAGCATATATAAACTAAAATTTATGTTCTGTCTAACGAAAATGGCTAGCTCAACTGCTGAGATTACCACTCAGTGAGGTCCATCGCCAGTCGTAGTCAGAACCAGATGAAATAAAAAAGTAAGTAGTGAAACGAAGGGAACACACGAATAAAGATTTTTTTTCAGTTTCTAAATATCTTAAATATTTACAATGTTTATGAAGAAAACTATATATGACATTTGTGAAAAAAGATATACAATAAAAATGCTTGTAACAATGAATTTGTCATAATTTCAGTTAGTGTGTACATGCATCCATACATAACCTCGATATAGTAAGAGAAATAATTAGTTAAAATAGTGAAATTTGTAACAATAATAGAAGAAGAGAGAAGGAAACATAAATAGACTTGACATACTGTAAGAAAAACTATTATGCCATTAAAATTTAGGAACCCATAAATACAATGATTTGGTTTATTCCAAATGTTGCCAATATTTATACTGAGAAAAGAACTGTGAGAGCATACAGTAACATTGTTTCACAGAGTCGACGAAATGCTAAAAAATGGTGAAAGTGTAAATATTAAACATGGATAATTTAGTTTACAAATTTAAATTGGGAAGTTTGATGAATTCATGTAACCCGATTTCTGAAATATTGGACTGGCTAGGGAATTTGAGCAGCAACCCGGCAACCTTTGTTCTTGTATGTATCATTCAGTGAATTCCTGAAACATATATAAATCAGCAAATCAGAATAAAACAGAATGGTAGGAAAAAATAACCCAAAATAGCAAAGAAATTAACAAAATAAATTTGCCAAAACATCACTTTACAAATGAAGCAAATCTCTCCTTCGAGCGGAACAACAAACTGAATCCAACAAATCACAATAAAGTTTAACTGCGAATATATCTAAGTTAGATTCAACTTAATGAATTTTCATCATAAAGAAGTCCTGTACATGAAAGTATTTAGTCATCAACCCGATTAACAAAGCTATATCATTGGGTCAGAAAACTATGAAGACGAAGAAGATCGGTAAAAAGGATGAGAAGATTCTTAATTTGATGCAGCCCCGACCTGAAATTAGGGCAAGGTAAAAGGTGTGTGATGAAGGAACTAAATCATGAGAATCTTTGTTAAATCGAGATCATGAGTTGGTAAATTAATTAATCAAGTGTTCCTACAGGAATAACAAACCTGATTATTGATTTGAATCCATAGATTCAGATCTTCTGAAAGGAGAGCAAAGAGGACATAGGGAAAGTAGCAGTAAACGATTAGGAGGAAGAAAATTTGTCGGATCGTTTAAAATTCGTTCGAAGAAGTAGTATTAGTAAATAAATTATTTAATTGATTTATATTGTATTATTTTGATTTAATAAAAGTATCTTCAGAGTTTTAAGGAGAATTGAAAGAATGGAGAGAATCAAGGGAAATTGAGAGAATTGAGAGAATTAAGGAGAGAGCTTGAAATTCTTCTGTTTTACTATTATTTAATAGATTTGGAAATGCTAATGGATCTTAACATTAAGTTTAAAGGGTCAAAAAACTTTTACTAATAGCTGTTTTACATGCGCATGCTTTTTATTCGACGATGAACTTTCAAAAATACTTCTATATATCTTTAGCGTTATATATTATTATTTAACAACTAAATCTTTTTATAAACTGTATTCGTACATACATTAATAAATCCTAACATCGTTTAAAAATAAGATTTAACAATTATACATTTTTTACGTCACCGTTCTTTATTAATCAACGCCACATAAAAATTAAAATTAATAAAAAAATAAGACAATGCAAACAAAGTAATAAAAATTTAAAAATTCAAATTAATTATGCATGATTTTAACTTAAAAATATAATTGAATATTCGCATAAATTATTTTCTTTTGAACGTATAAAGCATATGCAGTTTCTAAAATTTTAAATCATACACAAGGTAAAGATTACGCGCATGAGCCGTAATGCTCGTGGAAGACATGAGAGATTGCCAGTAATTTTTTTTTTGAAACTAGGTAAACTATTTTTTAGGCAACTGGCCTAAAATGAAGTGATTACAATGTTGCAACGCAAGTAACATTCAATTCGAATAAAACAACATTACCCATTTAAACTAAATAAACATTCAGTTCAACACAAACATTCCCAAATTAGCCGAAATCATCTTCATCTTCCTCCAGAAGTTTTGGCTACTCAAATCATGTGCTGATTCCAGGAATTTCTCCCAACGCATCCATCACATCCGAACTTAATTCATCAACATTTGATTATCCCAAGCTATCGATAAATCTTCTACCATTAGTTCTCTATTTGCTTAGGTTAATTTCAATTAGAGCAAACCTACTGACCACCTTCATCGTGTTCTTCTTGCCTTTGAATATACGTGCATTTCGCTTCCTGTAACTTGTTGTAACTGCAGCTTCCAAGGAGATTTTATTCAGTTTGGCTATAAGTCTTCGTATTTTATATTCCTGGCCAGGTACTCAATTATTCCACGCAAATTACAATTTTTATTGTTTGGATCCATATCAATTTTCCAATATCTAGCAACAGCTGTAGAAAACTCGCATGCAAAGAATAAATGGTTGTGATTTTCTTCTGACATCCCATAGAGAACACATAGTTTAGAATCTGTGATACTTTAATTATACAATCTGTCGTGAGTAGGGAGACTTTGCATAATGGCTTTGTAAGCAGTTAGGGAGTTTTGGGGACAAATTGCTCTATCGCAAACAATTTTACTCCAATATTTGATGTCTTGTTTAACATGAATAGCATTCCAAGCAGCTTTGATTAAAAATTCACCATTGGTGTTATTCCACGCCCAAATATCATTATCCCTACCAACGTAGATAGGTATTACTTCAATTTTTTGTATGTTAGCACGATTACATGGCAAATGATCACATTTCCATGTGTGATTTTCAATTGTTGCATCAACATTAACATCAGGAGAACCAAAAGCAGAAAAAGTATCTCACCCACAATATCTACCATGGGTTTACCCAGAATCTAAGGATCTTTCCACAAATTGGTCTCTTTTCCTTTAGCAAATTCGCGTGTGCAATTAGCTGCAAGATGGTCTCTCATTCGTAAAATTGCTTTCCAGTTAGGAGAAGCATTAATGTCTTCAGCCATCTGCCAAAAATTGCCTTTGACATATCTATGTCACATTCATCTAGCCCATATCCCATTACTAGTGATAATTTTCTAGCCTTGTTTAAGAGTAAAAACACACCTCATAACTTTGAGATTTCTAAGCCCAACACCTCCTTTCTCCTTCGGTCTACATAAATAAGAATATTTGATTTTATGATAACTACCCCTTCATATGAAATCTGCAAAAACTCGTTCAATTTTTCAGTAAATGCTATAGGAGACTGAAAAGTTTGTAGCCAAAAATTCACCTTCGCTTGAAGAACAGTGTGAACCAATTCAATTTACCAACCAAAGATAATGTTCTCGAGGTCCAACGTTGCAACTTTCTTTTATTTTTCCAATTAACTCAACACATTCTTTGTCAGTGATTTTATTCGTAGAGAGAGGAACGCCCAATTAGTTGATAGGAATGGTCCCTTCAGTCACGCCAAGAATTTCAAGAATAAGGTCTCTTCTATCACAAAATTTTCTAAAATAGCGTTTAGTCTTATTCTCACTCATTTTCAAACCAACATACTTCTCTAGTAATTGAAAATTTCTTTTGATAATTTTGGGAGCTGTTTCATTCGATTTAATGCATATTATCATGTCATCGACATATAAGAGGTACCTTATCTTAGACTGGAAATTGTACACTATCTGAATAAGTCTATTATGCTCCGACAATTCCATCTGGAGAGAAAAGTACTCCATTGCAACAACAAACATATAAGGAGTCAAACGATCTCCTTGTATCATACCTCTATTTGATCGAATGAAACCTTTTGGTACACCATTGGTCAATAGAGAAGGTAGGGGTAGAAATACACTCACTAATCAACTTAACAAATTTCATTAGAATACCCATATATTTTAGGATATGAATAATAAAGTTACAATCAATTTTATCATATGCTTTGTGAAGATCAACTTTCAAACAGAATTTATCAGCACTTGGTCTATTGAAAATTTTGACAAGCTCATGTGCCAATAGAGTTCTCTAAAATATTTCTACCTTTATTGAATGTGCTCTAACACTCAGAGATGATGTCTGGTAATATATATATTTCATTCTGTTGCATATGACTTTGCTAAGAATTTTTATATAAAGCATTGCAGCATGTTATATAGGTCTGAATTCTTCCGGTCTGGTGGGATTTTCAACTTTTGGGATGAGACGGATGAAAGTGTGATTAATTTCCTTGATAATTTTGCCAGCATTAAATGCTTCATGAATGGCTTGTATTATGTTGTTTTTCAGGTGCTGCCAATGTTTTACGAAGAATCCAGCGCCCAGCCCATCTGGGTCTGGGCTCGAGTTAGCACTGATGGACTTTAAGACCACCCAGACTTCATCGTGGATGACATGACTGAACAACAAATTTTTACCTCTGGCATTAACTACACGCCTACATTGAACGATAGGTAAATTAGTCTCACTTTCACCATTATAAAGAGAAGAAAAATATGCAATATCATCATTTTCAAGTTTTTGGTGATCATTACAGTAGTTTCCATGATCATCAATCACATGAAAACTACTGTTAATATGTTTTCGAATGGACATTTTAGTACAAAAAAACTTGGTCCATTCATCCCCTTCAGTGAGCCATTGCACTTTAGCTTTTTGTTTGAGTTCCATAGCTTTATATTCAAGAGCTTTCTTCAATGTTTTTTGTGTTTCATGGTATTTGCCCCAAACTTCATCAGAATTGTCACCATCATCAGTCAAATATAAGTACATAGCGCAATCTTTCTGGAGTTGTATACCTGCATCTGAATCATTTGGTCTGCATTTGTTCCATTCTTTCAAACATTGTTTTACAAATTTAAGCATTTGAATAACTTTAAACCCTGCACAACCATCACGTATATCACAAGGATTAAAGTTAATGACCACATTATATCCATCATAGTTTGCCAAGCATTAACATAACAAAAAGTTTTTCCCTTAGAGGTATTTTGTTTTTCCAGAAGCTGGATAAGAATAAGACTATGATCACTTGTGAAAGTCGAAAGAATTTCCACTTTAATATCAATAATTTTAATTATGCAATCTGAATTAACAATCACTCTGTCCAGTTTGCAAGATATCCTTTTATTTTCACTACTTCTTATGTGAATTTCAGGCTGCTATGCACTGGTTCAAGTAATCCAACATCAAAGATGCAGTTGTTGAATTCTAAAAGTTGGGCAACACGAAGCGGCACACCTCCATCTTATCATTATTGTTAAGAACCGCATTGAAATCTCTAGTCACAATCCAGGGAGTGTTGATTGTTTTAGAAATGTTTTTTAACTTGTCCCACAATTCGTTTCTATCATAAGCAAAGTTACTCGCATACACAACAGTAAGAGTAATAAGAAAACCCCTTTTATCCATAGCACTTACAGTTATTTGTTGACAATCTTTGTCAATTACATGCATTTGTCATACTAACTTACACATTCAATTAGAATTCTTCCTTTGCATCCTGAATAATTATTATGGAAAGATTCCCATTCATCACCAAACGAATTTAAAAAGTATTGCAAATTATCGTCTTTAAACTTATTCTCAGGACACATTATAGAAGGCATATAGGTCCTTCTAATATTATAGAGGTCTAACTGACGAGTATCGTTATTTAGACCTCTAATATTCCATGTAATGATAGTCATTTGTGTTGTGGTAACCTTCTCCTCAAGATCATGTGTGAGGAGCCTACCACATCTATCTTCTTATCATCAACTTGCTTACCAGATTTCATATTTCTCATTATTTTTGGTAACAGTAGCTGAGTTTCTCTCTATAGATTCAACATCATCATCATTTGATAAATTGATCTCATCTAGATTTATTTTATCTACAGCAAAAAGATCTTCAACATGTAGCGCAGAATCCATTGGAAGGGAATGTGGGGACATCACTATAAGCGGAGACCCAATTTGCATCTCCTTCCCAGGCTGATCACCAGGAATTCCCATTTGGACTGAAAACGTAGGTGTTTCAGCCGTGCTTCGACTTGTGCATGTATGGTTATCAGTAGGTATAACTACATCATTTGTAGATATTTGTGTTTTATTTAGTGTAGTCGCAGTAGAACTAGTATGACTTACTTTAGATTTACCAAGTGAACGTTGGTTTTTGTCTGGTGATGTAATTATAACTGGGGAATCACATGTACTGCTTGGTTGTAAATTAGTAGCTTTAATGTCAATAAGAACTTTTGCATAGTTAAGATGTTTAACATTTCTTGTATTATCATCCATGTCTAGGGGCGTACCAATCAAACTGACAATTTTACTAATGCCTCTGGCATTCCATAAAGACAAGTCTAGATTTTGTAATTTCACCCAAACTGGGTGTGATTCAAGCATATCACGTTCCAACCTTAGGCTCCCACTTTTTAATGAAAATTAGCTTGCTATCCATAATCCAAGGCCCATAATCTAACACTTTCTTACAGTCTTCTTCCTTTTCAAATTTTATCAAATAAAAACCATTTTTTCATGCAAACACATCCCATGATCCAGAGGGATGCCATTCTCTCATGATATATGCATTTAAATGCACATAGTATGGTCTACGGCCCACAAGATATAACTATATATATATAACTATGCCACATTGAATTAGCTTTTGAGAACTACATAACAGCCATCAACATCTTTCGTAACTTCAAAGTATTATATGTCTCCTTTAATTCTCGTGTTTCCTGCAACAGCTTGTACCCAGGAGATGGCACCAGGTTTGAATTGCGGCAAATCTTGTCATTTTCGTTGATTACCAGATAGCGAACCCTTATCACCAGATGTGCACCAGTCGAAACATATTTAAAAGATTTTTTCCGATTACGTACCTCTTTCCAAGCATTATCGTAATTTGAATTGGAATTGGGGTTTGCCCACCAGATGAGGACGCCATTATCGTATTTTGTTAAAGATTACCAGTATTGCAAAGAAATATAATTATTTCTATTTAAACCTACTATGCTAATCATAGTGTAAAGAGTTTGAATAAGAGAGCATCTTTGCCCACATTCAGTTTGTCGTTATGTATTGTTACAAAAACAACAATGGTACACTGTATTGAATAGAGCAATAATCGGATTAGTTGTATTGAATCGATACCTGTTGGTTGAACAGATTAGCAAAGATGTGATCTGAGTCGAATCAGGCATATGTTTCCTTAAAACGATATTGGCCCCCGTATGGCACAGAGTTTCCAAACAATTCATTTTTCAAGATAAAATGGATCAACTCCATAAGTCGTGCCTGCAAGTGAAGCGATAATGAACTTAAGAGAAACTTATTTAAGAGTAGATCAGACTGGAGGAGGAGGAGATAATATATCAGAATAAACTGCAACCTCAAAGTACTTTTCTGGAATTCGAGGTAGCCTATTTAAAGAAACATGCAATGTCCTTTCAATTAAACAATTTAGTCATTTGTATAGGTTGTGCTCCTTTCACCAAACGACACGTCGTTTGTAGTATCACCACCGTTTAAAAATTAGTCGTTGAATAATGATTCTGTTTCAAATCGAATTCGAACTGCAACTACAACCTGCACATTGCAAAGTGCTAAGTGCCAACAGGACTTCTCAAATGCACATTCGCTCATGGATGCGAGCACGAGTATGGATGCGGGTTGTTGTGCTGCACCAACCCTTACCATGGTTTTATGCATTGCACTAACCCTTACTATGGTCTTTGCGTTATATGCCTCTACTTGTCTTTATAATTATTATAAGGATACTTCCTTATTATTTAAAGACTTGTAGGGTAGAGTCCGACAAAATATGGGACTAACATATTCTTTACAACATGTTACTCTGTATTTTTTAGGCCACTTGCCCTTATATTCATTCTTCTTCCGACAATCCCCTCACATTAATGGGTATTTTTTTAGATGTTCTTAATTCAACGAAATATTATTGCATTGGTTAAAGTATCACAAATTCTTTGAACTTTCATTGTGAATATCTATATTGCCTACTGGCGAATCAATAGACTGATTTATTCTTGAACTGTAAGCTTTTGTTTATGTCTGACTATAGATATCACACAATAATATTTCTCATTTTTCTTGGTTCTCTTGTTTGTATTCGTTTTTTCCATGAACGACAGCTTGGCCTCATGAGTGCTTGAAGAATTTGACCTTACAATTCTTCTTGAGGCGGCGCCTTCGCATTCACATAGGTGATTCTAGAGTATCTGGCAATACCCCACTTGGTTCTTTTTAACACCACAATATAGACATCATTGAAAGCTAAGCTTATCCTATTCTCCAATAAATTGTGCACTAACTTTGGAATGGTTGTAATGTTTCTTCACTACTACCAAATTTCAACCCCAATTTGGTTGTCCTTTTAAGCCTAGATCTTGGGATCTTCAGTCAACTAGGTCGGGTTTCCATTGAGGAAACGTTTAGTTTATAGGACTTAAGCTCATTCCCATCGATAAGGTTTGAACTTTCTCTCTAGGAAAGCCTTTAGTTAGTGGATCCCCAGAGTTATCTTTTGACTTTATATAGTCTATAGTGATAACTTCATTAGAGAGAAGTTGTCTTGTGGTTTTATGTCTACAACGAATATGTCTAGATTTATCATTGTACAATCTAATATTAACTCTTCCAGTAGTAGATTGACTATTGCAATGTATACATATAGGAGGTATTGGTTTTTCCCAATTTTGAATGTCTACAGAAAAGCTTCGACGATAATCTGCTTCTTTCGCAACTTTATCTAGAGCAATAAACTCTGATTCCATTATTGATCTAGATAAGCAAGTCTGTTTGGATGATTTCCACGAAATTGCTCCATTTTTTAATGTAAACACATATCCAGTTGTGGATTTTGTCTCATTTGAACCAGTTATCCAATTTACATCACTGTATCCTTCTACTACTGAAGGATACTTTTCATATTGCAATAAATAGTTTTGTATACACCCGATATCCTAGAACCCTGATTATTGCTTTCTAGTGATGTTTACCAGCATTGATGGTATATCTACTCAACTTGCTTATGGTGTATGCAATAACAGGCCTAGTGCAGTTCATGACATTCATAATACTTCGTAGTATACAAGAGTGTTCAGGCTGATATATACCATCATCGATGTTTTTTACCCAATTTTGTTTTATATCTACTGGTGATATTGCGGTAGTTAGTTATATTATGGTGCTTTCTTTTAGTATACTGAACCCTCTCTTACTCAACAGCCCCTTGTTAAGTACACTTCCTCCCAGTTAAGATACTGGCGCGTCACTTATAACACATGTGAATGGTATCTTTATTCTGCTTAATCAGTGCAGGTTCGAAAAGCACTTGCTCCCTTGTTCTTTTGTGTGTTTGCCCAGAGCGTAAAGCGTAGTAATAAAGACTCTCGTTGTTTTCCTTCTACCTTACTTAAGTTTTAAGGCCATAAAGCGATTTTACTACCTTTCACACCTTATTTTCATTTTGAGGCTTAGAAACCCTTCAAGTTGCAGCATATATATATATATATATATATAATATAATATATATATATATATATATATATATTATTCTATTCCACCGTTAAAAATGGAGTTTTCACATCCATTGGGTGTATTTTCAAATTTTGTATGGATGAGATTGCAATAAGCATCGTAATTGATGTTATTCTAGTTACTAGTGAGTATGTATCAAAATATTTAGATCTTCCTTCTTTCTAAATCATTTTATTACAAGTCTTGATTTATACTTGTCTAGTGAGCTGTCAGCCTTTAGCTTTTTCTTAAATGTGCATTTATATCTTAGTGGTTTTGATTCTATAGGTAGATCCATTAGTTCCTACGTATGGTTCTGTAGAATGGATTGGCCTCCTTCAGGTAAGAAGCATCAGGGGATGACTTTGCTTGTTGGTAAGTTACAGGTTCATTTTCTATCATATATGCATAGAAATCAGGTCCAAAGGTTATAAAGATCCTTTGCCGTTTGCTCCTTCTTGGTTCCCCTATCTCTATTTCAATATTCCTTTCATTCTTTCTTTGATCAACATTATCCTCAGGAGTATATGTATCGCTCAATCTCTTTTGAACAATAGTTTCAGTAAAGGTTTCCATAGGATAATATGTTCAAATAATCTAGCATTTCGAGACTCGATAATGGTGATTTCACGAATGTCATTAATTTCAAATTTGTACACCAAAAATCAATATGCACTACTATTATGAGCATGTCCAATGAATATGCAATCTATAGTCTTTGGTCCAATTTTGACCTTTTTTTATTTTGGTATTTCTATTTTAGCAAGACACCCCTACACTTTTAAGTATTTGTAGGATGGTGGTCTGTTATTCCAAAGTTTATGGGGAGACTTAGTCATTTTTTTTCGTGGTATTTTAATTAAAATGTCTGAAAGAACATTTCTCCTTAAAAATTATTTGGCAAGCAAGAACTAATTGGTATGACATTCATCATTTCTTTAAGAGTTCTATTTTTTTTGTTCGACTATACTGTTGGATTGAGGTGAATACAGAATTGTAATTTGGTGTATAACTCCATGCTCAACATAAAATTCTTCAAATGGAAACTCGTATTCTCTTCCTAGGGGAATTTCTTAAAGCTTTAATTTTATTGTTGAGTTGATTCTCAACTTCTGCTTTATACTATTTAAACATGTCGAATGCTTCATCCTAGCATCTAAGGATACAACCATAACAGTATCTTGTACAATCATCAATGAAAGTGATGAAATACCTTTTTTCTCCTCTAGTTTGACACATTTTCAAGCCACATACATCGGTCTGTATTAAGTCTAGAGGTTCGGTTTCTGTTTCAACAAGATGAAATGAGGTTTTTGTTAATTTGGCTTCAACACAAATTCGACATTTATATTTGGAATTAATTCTATACCTAGGTATGAATTCTAGATTGATCAGTTTTTGCAATGTATCTAGAATGCCATAAATTAAAAGAGTCAACCATATAAGTAGAAGATTCAGTTTTATTTATATCATTGTTTGGTACAACAGTGGTCACATTTACTTTAAATAATTCATCACACACACAACCTCTTCTTACATATACTCTATTCTTTGACATTACAAATTTATCAGCAACAAAAGTCAGTTTGAAGCTATATTTGCTAAGCAGCGATCATAAAATCAGGTTCTTGCGGATTTCTGGAACGTGGGGAATGTCATTTAATGTAAGTTCTTTTCCAGAAGTCAATTTCAGTACAACATTTCCTTGCTTTTAACCTTTGATGCAGATGAATTGCCCATGAATAGTTTCTCATTATCAGTACCAGTCTTGTAGGTTTGTAAACAACCACTTATTTGCACTTATACGATGAGTGGCTCCCGTGTCTACAAACCACTACTCGTTGTTGCCAATAAGGTTGCATTCTAAAATAACCGCACACAAATCCTTTTCAGAAACACTGTCTGAAATGTCCTCCACATTCGCTTCTGATTTCTTCTTATTAGGTGGTCCGCGATATTCTGCTTTGTGGCCCTTCTTTCCACAATTGTGGCATGAACCCTGAAACTCCTTCGACTTCTTCTTAAGAAGGTTGTCGTGTTTCCTTTTGTTGGACTTGTCCGCCTCGATAACGATTGCTTTGACAACCATATTCTGAGAAATCATTTTCTCATAATTTTTTTATCTTCCTCAATTCTCAGTCAAATTACAAGTTCATCCATCGTTATTTCCTTGCGCTTTAGGTAGTTCTTGAAGTCCTTCCAAGACGGAGGAAGTTTCTCGACGACCGCGGCAACCTGGAAAGATTCGCTAAGAGCCATTCGTTCATTTTCTAGTTGACTGATAATATGTTATAGTTCTTGAATCTGGTTGATCATAGTCTTTGAATTCACCATTTTGAAGTCAAGAAATATGCCAATGATGAATTTCTTCATGCCTGCATTTTCAGTTTTTTTTTTTTACTTCTTTTCTACATCCGTCTTGTGTTCCTTGGATGTTGAAACAGTACGGTAGACATTGCCAAGGCTATTATCTAAACTATTTACAATATGGTTTTTACGCATAAAGTCTACTATGGTTGCACTGGGCTCGATTTCGCCAACTTCAGGAGCATCTTCGGTTAGAAACTTGGCGAGTCCCAATGTTGTTAGATAAAACAACATCTTCTGTTGCCAACACTTGAAGTCCATCCATGTGAACTTATAAGGCTTATCTCCGTGCGTCAGTGCCACTGTTGGAACCATGGGGTCAGTACGATTGTTGGCCAAAGCCTGCGTTGCTGCAGAAACATCGTTGTTGTTGTAGCTTTATTAAGACACAATTGTCTATTGAAATAGCAAGCAACACAATATCATTTTCATATTGTTATAGAAACAACAACGATACACTATATGGAATAGAGCAATAATCATATTAGTTGTATTAAATCGATACCTGTTCGATGAACAGATTGGCGAAGATCTAATCTGGGTCCAGTCATGCGACTCTTTCCTTAAAATGGTATTGCTCTCTGTATGGCATGGTGGTTCTAGGCAATTAGCTTTCCAAGATAAAACGGATCAACCCCAGAAGCCATGCCTGCAAGTTGAGGGACGACAAACTCAAGAGAAACTGGTTTAAGAATAGAGCAGAGTGGAGGAGGAGATAATATATCAGCATAAACTGTAAGTTAAAAGTACTTTTCTAGAATTTGAGGTTGCCTATTTAAATAAATAGGCAATGTCTTTTAAGTCAAACGGTTGAGTCATCTGGAAAGGTTGCTATCCTTTCACCAAACTATACGGCCGTCTGTTATATCACCACTTTTCAAATATTAGCCGTTGAACACTGACCCTGTTTTAAATCAAATTCGAACTGCAACTGCAACCTTCACTTTTCAAAGTGCTAAGTGCCTACAAGACGCCTTAAATGTCCATTCGCTCATGGAAGCGGGTGCGAGCACGAGCACACACAGGTAGGGATGTCAACGGATACTTGAAAAATTCGAAATTCGAAATCCGTATATGTAAAGTGGATAAATATCCGATATTCGAATAAATAGATGTGGATACAGATACGTAGATATCCGTATCCGAAAATTGTCCGTCCGATTTTTTTAACATTATGCTCAAAATTATATGTATTTTCGTACAATAATTAAGATTTATTTATTGCTTTACTAAGTCGAAAGTTTATTATATGCACCAAATGCATATTATTTACCCCAATATATTTAATTTCGTCATATATATTTATTTTTAACGCTTTTGTGATCAATGAAATTGAAAAATATTCATGTTAAACCAAAAAATTCATTTATATTTCTTGATTTACCGATCATTTACGGATAGGATAAGTATCCGATATCTGAAAATGATTTCTGTTGTGGATACGGATATTCGTATCCGAAAATATTTGTTGATACCCCTAGGTACAACTGTAGTTTGGTGCATTGCACCAACCCTTACTGTGGTCTTGTGTTCTATGCCTCTATTCGTCTTTCCAATTATAATATGGATATTTCCTTATTATTTAAAGACTTTTGAGGTGGATTCCTACAACATTTGGGACTAACCATATTCTTTACGACACATTACCCTATAGTCTTTAGGCCACTTGCCCTTATACTCATTCATTCTTCCAACATGTATACTATACCCAGCGTAGTCTGTATCGTGGGATTATTTTGCTAATTCTAGTAGAAAGTGTAAAAAACATTATTAGATAAGATAAAAGAACCATGAATCGAGATTTATATAGTCAAACGTTTTCATCCATCCTAGAAGGATACAATGATGTGACTCGAAACACGCTATTAAACGACTAAAGCAAACAAGTGGTTACCAACTTACCCTTTTCATATTGTTGGTGGAGCTATTTCTAAAGGGAAACAACCATTTTAGCTCAATTCGATATGCGGTCTAAGATGATTATATGGTACTTCCTGAAAGTGCACAGAGATCTAATACAACATGGATAAGTTGGATGCTTGCTATATCAAGTTAAACATCAGAATAAATGGTAAAAGTAAGACAAATCACATCAAAGTTATTGTAATAACTAAGACCTCTCATCCTATATCCAAACCTGAATCCTCCTTTCGAAATTCCCATTGACCAACATATCATCTCTCAATGTGGAGGAATAAGCAATACAACAATTATTTGATTTGAAAATTTTGCATTCTTTTAAGATTTTGACTGATGGCACGTTACTTTCTACAATTTTCTCTTAAGTTTTTTGAGTGTAAGCCTAAGAGTTTGTGATGGTAGGTCACCAAATTCTATAAATCAGACATTGGTGATACATAGGCAAATTACACAGTTCGAAAGCAATGAAGAGTTTAGAGTACAGCTGATAGGTAATTAGAGGGATTTTTTTTTTTTTAATTAACAAAACATTTGATCTTGAACAAATTCAGACCAAAGAAGAAATAGTTTAAAGACATTAGGCTTCAAATGTTTGACTTTATTTAAGAAACGTTTGTTTTTGACATAGACGTCTATTTTGAGAAGAACTTAAACTATATAAGCTCCCATTCAAAATTGGATGACTTCAGACGTTTGATTAATGCCTTCAGATGTTTAAAATCCTAATAATTAAAATAAAATAAAATAAAATAAAAAAACTTTTTAAACTTGCTTTGAGATATGTCTAACTTTTAACATGAATACATTAACTCATATTATTCAACAGAGATTGTGTAATCTTAGATATGACACAAACACAAGTATATGACTTTACAATTGTTTTTCTTCATGTCGAGCTCTTTGTTGATACTCTACGTGGCTTCTTGGTTCTTCGATGCTCAAAGTGCTTTAGTCTTGGTCTTTATACACTTGTACAATAGTTGAAAGATTCTATAATTTTATTGTCTAGATTTTTCAGGCAAAGTCAGATTGTTTTTGGCGTAACACTTTTATTGAAAAAATATATGAACGAAAATACTTGAAGGCCCGGAATTTAAGGGTACAAATTTTGTCAAAAACATCTCACCCATAGAAATAAAGCATGTGGGAATATACACCCGTGAATTGCACCGTTAGATCCTAATTTCGGGCAAATTGACAAAAATATCTTCGGGCTCTCTAGCAGCACCCATATATGAAATAGCTGCTCTATACATGCACAAAGCTGCTATATCTAATTTTATAGTGATCTGACCACTTAACATATAATATACAATACAGGAGTGAGGCTATAACACCAGAACAGCCAAACAAAAACTGTGGTTCCTCAGAAGAGGACGAGTCACTATCCACACCAGATAAAGTGAGACAAATAACTACTGCGTACCCAGGGTAAACATGGTCAGGTACGTAGTCTGCATAGCACTAGATTATACTAGTATTACCGTACAACGGTGGAAAAACCGACCGTTAGGTTGTATCATATCTAAAAATAATATTATTAATATTTTTTCTTAAACGTGAATTTCATGAAAAATTAACTGCATTATTTTAAAAAAAATGTAAGTGTTTAAGAAAGTAGTAAATTCAATTAAATTAAGTTTGTACATGTGAGCCTGCTTAATACTAAAAATCTACAATAAATGTATTGATATGAATCACTCACAGACATATATGTGCGTATATATTATATTAAGGAGGATTAACATACTCTAAATAATGAGCATCTTTCAGCTCTAAATTATTTTTGAATTCAATAAATAAAAGGCAAATTAAACAAATATTAGTTCAAAATATATCATTAGATTTTTTAACATTTAATTAGAGAAGATGAAAAAAATGCAAGAATAGATGTAATAAAAAAATCGCATTTTATACAAATTACGCTAAGCTATCTAGGGTTTGTCAAATTATACAAGGACAACAATTCATAAATTGAACCAAAATACTAACTACTGGAAACGGGTCGCATCGCGACCTTCCATCCAGAAGAGGTTGAAAACAAAGAAATTGAGGAAGAACGAACAAAATCTTCAATAGAGATTGTTCCATCAATGTGGGTAATTCTACTTCCCTAGAATGAATTGTTTTCTCTAGGGCAGCATTAAAACATTTAACCCACCATGTATTATAACATTTAACCCACCATGTATTATAACATTTATCCCACCAAGTTTAAATGATAAATATGCATTTAAATCTAAATTTAAATAGGGCAGTAATAGTTATATACCAGCATCCGTCAGACGTGGGTCATGACATCCAAATGTTCTTCTTTCAATAATTTAGATGGTAGACCTTCGAAATTTTTCAATATTGGCAGGTGTTTTGAATGTAAACATTGGCACAGTTATTACATGGAATATTGTGTTTTTTTTAATTATCTATCATATATACAAATACAGACAATCAACATACTGCATGTCATTATAAATTTGCATCACGATACACAAGCTTCAAATCTGGGGCGCCTCTTATATTCAAGTTGAAGTGCTTAACTATTGAGATAATTTCCACTGTCATTACTATTGCACATAAAATATTAAAATATCAAAGAGCCGTATGGTAAAATATATGTTAACAAAAAAAAAAAATCATATTAAAATATTGGAAAAAAGAGGGGATATTGGCAAAAGGAGGGGATATTGACAAAATATATTTGCAAGAGTAAACAGGACAAAGCAGATAGGGAATAAAAAAAGGGAAAAATTGCATATTACCATTGCTTACTTAATATAATATAATTAAGATCTTAACTACTTCAAATTCAAAGAGGACGCAGACAATCCTAGAATGATATGTAAATAATTATCACAAACAAATTACTTAATAAAATTGCACTAAAATGAAGCATGCTGAGTATTTCAAAAATATTGGCTACACCATAAAATATGAAACTTTCTATCCTACTGGAAAATTGAGTAGGTACGTTGTTTTCAAATTGAAAGTGTCATATTATTTTAGACACAATCCATCTACAGTTAACAACAAAACCAGACCAAAAAGACAAACGTTCTCAATTTCGACATGGTTAACAACAAAATAGAACTAATCACCAAGGCATCAAGTAGCAGTTGCACGTAGCAAGCATTCTTTAACTTAGGTTGCAGTTTTAGACATGACCAATCATAGAGCCCGTAAATTAAATTTGTTGACCCCTCCATACAAAGCTTGCGGATCCTTCTATACAAAAGCAAACAATTGTCTTTTTTGTATTAGGTCGGAGATCTTTTTGCTATACTGCTGAAATCTGATGACATGGGCCAAATACAGCTGCATGTCCTCATTCAAACTTCTTAACCACAAATACTTCTTAATTCACAATCACTCCCCACTGTTTTCATTAGTGGTACATTGTTGCAAAGAAAACTTACTACAACTGTATAAAAAGGAATGATACTTAAAAAAAAGAAGAAAAAAACTTTTTGTTAAGAATTTGAAGGGGACGTTAGTAAGAACACTTAAAAGGTAAGGAGAAGCGTGTTCAAGAAATTTTATAGTAATATTCAAACTTAGTATAAAGAAAAAAATATTTCTAAGCGCATTCAGCAACATTCTAAAAATAATAAAATATATAAATTACCTTCAAAATTTGTACCCTAAACAAGAAGTTTTCAAACAGCAGCAAAAGAGAAGCAGAGTCTCAAACAGTGAGGGGGAACCATACTGTTCCTTATAGGACGACAAATAAGGGTAGCTTTCCACTTACTAGTACATACTTTCAAATAAATGAGGTGTTTGCGGATCATTCTTCTAGCTGCTACCCAATTGATGTTCCTTTGGAATTAGGGGTGTCAAATGGGTCATTTAGGGTCGTATAAGGGTCAAGTAAATTTTGACCCTATCCTTTTGCAACCCTTTTATTTTGACCCTTTTAACATAACGTTTTACCTGACCCAACCCACATATTATGTGGGTTACCCATTTAACCCACATATTAAAAAATATTACTTTAAAATAACGATTTTTAAAGCTAAAAATACCAAAATTACGAAAATACCCTTTATTTTGAAAAATATGAAAAAAATTCATAAAATCCAGAAATTTATGAAATGAAAAGCAATAAAAGAATTATTCAAAAATAATGATTTTTAAAGCTAAAAGGACCAAAATTACGAAAATACCCTTCATATTTGAAAAATGAAAAAAATTCAAAAAATCCAGAAAATTATGAAATGAAAAGTAGTAAAAGAATTATTTGAAAATAATGATTTTTAAAGCTAAAAAGACCAAAATTACGAAAATGCACTTCATATTTGAAAAAGTGAAAAAAATGAAAAAATTTCAGAAAATCCAGAAAATTACGGAATGAAAAGTAAAAAAAGAATTATTTTAAAATAACGATTTTTAAAGTTAAAAATGGTAAAATTACGAAAATGCCCTTCATATTTGAAAAAGTGAAAAAAGATGAAAAAATTTCAGAAAATCCAGAAAATTACAAAATGAAAAGTAAAAAAAGAATTATTTCAAAATAAGAATTTTTAAAGCTAAAATTACGAAAATACCCTTTATTTTGGAAAAAGTAGAAAAAGTGAAAAAAATTCAGAAAATTACGAAATGAAATGTATAAAAAATTATTATTTTTTCATAATTTTCTGGATTTTTTTAAAATTTATTATTGTTTTAACTTTTTTCAACATGAAGGGCATTTTCGTAATTTTGACATATTTAGTTTTAAAAATCGTAATTTTCGAATAATTCTTGTTTTACTTTTCATTTCGTAATTTTTTGGATTTTTTAAATTTTTTTTTTTTTCACTTTTTCAACGTTAAGGGCATTTTCGTAATTTTGACCTTATTTTACTTTAATAATTATTATTTTCGAATAATTCTTTTATTACTTTTCATTTCATAATTTTCTGGATTTTTTGAAATTTATTCATTTTTTTTCATTTTTCCAATATGAAGGGCATTTTCGTAATTTTTACATTTTTAGCTTTAGAAATCGTAATTTTTGAATAATTCTTTTTTTACCTTTCATTTCGTAATTTTTTGGATTATTTGGAATTTTTTTATTTTTTTCACTTTTTTCAAAATGAAGGGTATTTTCGTAATTTTGGCCTTTTTAACTTTAGAAATAATTATTTTCGAATAATTCTTTTATTACTTTTTATTTCAAAATTTTCTGGATTTTTTGAAAATTTTTCATTATTTTTCATTTTTCCAATATGAAGGGTATTTTCGTAATTTTTACATTTTTAGCTTTAGAAATCGTAATTTTCGAATAATTCTTTTTTTACTTTTCATTTCGTAATTTTCTGGATTTTTTGAAATTTTTTCATTTTTTTTCATTTTTCCAATATAAAGGGTATTTTCGTAATTTTTTCATTTTTAGCTTTAGAAATCGTAATTTTCGAATAATTCTTTTTTTACTTTTCATTTCGTATTTTTTTGGATTTTTTGAAATTCTTTCATTTTTTTTTCACTTTTTTCAAAATGGAGGGTATTTTCGTAATTTTGGTCCTTTTAGCTTTAAAAATCATTATTTTCGAATACTTCGCTTTTTTTAATTCTCATTTCATAATTTTCTGGATTTTTTGAATTTTTTTCTTTTTCTCACTTTTTCCAAAATAAAGGATATTTTTGTAATTTTGACCTTTTTACATTTAAAAATCGTTATTTTAAAGTATTACTTTTTTACTATTTGGGTAAGTGGGTTACCCATTTGTAACCCTTATAAAAAATGGTCAACCCTTTTATGATTCATTTAATAAAAAATTATAAAAGGGTTGACCCGATAGGGTTGTAATTAGGGTTAAATGGGTTGGGTAAAAGGGTTGGTCATATTTTGACAGGTCTATTTGGAATGGACATGGGAAATTAAAAGGAGGACCGCCAAACACAGAAGACGCTTGAGATAATCCAAGGAAATTGTTGACTGCATTAAGCTGAGCTGGAGAAAGGGCGATGCATGCTAATAAACATGAATGGTCATTCTCTCCGCCAACTCATTTCCTGATGCACAATAGTAATGAATGAATAAATATGGCCTCATATTTTTCTACATAGGGGATTCATTACAAAATGTAAAAATATGCTGAAGTTGCGAAATCTAAAATTTGGTAGTGTAATACATTGAAGATGGTTGTCAAGGTACATGGATGAAGTCAATTTGATATAACAAAAACCCACAATGGCCTAACAACCATACGTTTCGTTATAGAATCTGATATAATAAAAAGCACTAGCACTCAATATTTTATCAAATCCCAAATAGCTTAACAAAGAGTTGGCTGACTAAAAATGTGAGGGATCATGAGTTCAAACGATGATAATAGAAAATCGTTTGAGACTTCAGAAGGGAAAGAAGGAAAATAAAAAAACTTAACTCAAACAAGCTTTATGTTTTTGTCTAAAGGAGCTCTTCCATCTTAGTTGCCCACTCAAATTTTCAATCCTTGAGGAAATGATAGAATTACCTTTTCACATACTTCTATATTTTAAACATCAATGGAAAATTTAACTATCAATGAAAATTTTATTTGAACATTGCATTTTTTTTCCCTATTTGAAATTTTCTATTTCAACACTTATTTAGTACTCAAATTTAAGGATATCAACAAATGGATATATAAAATAAGCAATGTCGCTAAAAAATAGCTTAATTGACATTCATTTGTGTGCAAACATTCAATAAAATAACACTTGCTTCTCATATGCAGAAATTATTTGAAATTTGTTAATTTAGTTAGACAAACATACTGAAGCAAGAAAGTGAAAGAAGGGAAAAAAAAAAAAAAAGGAAATTTGGAGATTATTTATAAGAACTGCTGGAGATATGCTAAGTATTTCAAAAATTTGAGGTAGTGTCTTTATTTGGTGTTAAAAGCCTATAATGTTTGCTTGTGTTTAATGTTAGCCTACAAAATTTTATTTGGGAAATCATATGGATTTGAGAATTTCCAATTTTTTCAAGATATTATAAATTGATTTTGGTACATGATTTTTAGGTTTGTCATATTTTATGTATTTCTACACCAAATGCATACGCATGCACATCACGGACGCTAATCACTAACAGAAAGGTGACAAAGAAAAGTGACATCTAATATGCACTAAAGACAATGACAGAGCTAGTTGATTTATTACTGTTGGAAATATTGTGAATTATTTAAAACATGAAATAAGTGTATGATGGCTCCTATTTGTGAATAGTTCCACATCATGGGATTATATGGAAGAGGCAAGCTTATATACTTGTTTCTAAGAAGCTTTGATGGGGCCTTGGGCTCCCAATGCATGCTTTGTTGTGAGGAGGGAGCCCATGCATCATGACCACCACACACGCGCGCGCCCGACCGATCGACCCGGCCCGGCTCGGCTCGGTTCGGGCTCGGGCTTTGGGCCCGGGCTATGTGGTGTAGACACTTATATTTTTGGTCCAGAAAACACTGCTATTTTCGAACTAGTTTTTAAATCATGAAAATAATTTCTGAACCGATTTTTATATGACGCGGTAAAACTTTGATCAAGTATTTTCGCAGATCCGATTTTCCTCCACTGACCAGATTTTTCGAATACCCTGATCCCCGTCTATATATTATCATTAGATTAGACGAGATCTATAACAGAAAAAATTCTGCATTCTCTTTCTCCGCCATTAAAATAATCTTAAGAAATTTTCGAGCAGTAAAATCAGAAAGTGCAAATCTGCACTGATTTGTTTGTGCAAAGCAAATCAGTTCTTAATCAGAGAGAGGCTGTTTTATCCTAGAGGCGGCGGCGGAAGTATGAACTGGTTTTGCACCACCGGCCAGATCGCCGAATCGTCTTCAAGAAAGCGACGAAGTACGTGACTCAGCCATTGTTTTCAACAATTTGAAGACGAACAGAAACAATGGCTTCGACAACAACTGTAGATGATGCTGCTCCTGCTTCTGCATTCCAGATCCCATTGGTGACTGCTGCTCCATTTCGTTTCGAAGGTCTGCACTTCAAACGCTGGCGTCAAAAGATGGAGTTCTATCTGACGATAAGGAAGGTGGCTGCTGCTCTTACCACTGAGAAACCGCAGTTGCCAGACAAGCCTGACGGAACTGACGCAGCGCAGATGACATCCTGGAACGAACAATCGAAGCAGTTGCAAAGCTGGACAGAACAGGATTATTTGTGCAAAAAATTTATTCTGAACGGATTGAGCGATGATCTGTATGATTACTACAATTCAGAAGACAAGACAGCGAAGCAGATCTGGGAAGCACTGCAGAAGAAATACGATACAGAGGAGGCAGGGGCGAAGAAGTATGCTGTGAGCCGCTATCTGAAGTATCAGATGACAAACGATAGATCAGTAGAGATGCAGTCTCATGAGCTGCAGAAAATAGCTCATGAGATCATCTCCGAAGGTATGGTTTTAGATGAACAGTTTCAAGTTGCTGTTATTATTGACAAACTTCCCCCAGGTTGGAAAGACTTTAAGAATTTCTTGCGCCATAAGACTAAGGAATTCTCCTTAGAGAGTCTGATTACTCGCCTTCGCATTGAGGAGGCAGCACGCAAACAGGACCAGAAAGAGGAAGTGTTGTTTGTTTCAAACAACAACACTAAAAAGACCAAGCCCGCAGTTCTGAAACCAAATCAGAAATCTTTTAAGAATCAGAACAGACGCAACAATGGGAATCCGCAGGGAAACCGAAAAGGACAGCAAAAACCAGCCCAAAAGAATGACTCTGGACAGTTGTTTCTATGTTACAACTGTGGCAAACCAGGTCATATGGCACGAAAGTGTCGGAACAAGCCTAGCTCTGTACCACAGGCTAACTTGACTGAGGATGAGCCACTTATGGCTATGATTTCTGAGATTCACCTTGTTGGTGGATCAGATGGCTGGTGGATAGACACTGGTGCTTCTCGCCATGTCTGTTATGATCGTGCTATGTTCTCCACATACACGGCTGCTGATGATCAGAAAGTGCTGCTGGGAGATTCTCACACCACTAAAGTTGCTGGGGTTGGAAACGTGGAGATCAAGTTTACCTCTGGAAAGACTGTAATCCTCAAAGATGTTATGCATACTCCAGAGATGAGGAAGAATCTGGTTTCTGGCTATCTTCTCAATAAGGCAGGGTTCACTCAATTTATTGGTGCTGACTTGTATACTATAGTGTATAAGGGAAACTTTGTAGGAAAGGGTTATGCTTGTGAGGGAATGTTCAAATTAAATGTTGAATTGAATAAAGTGAATAATTCTGCTTATATGTTGTGTGATTTTAATATTTGGCATTCTAGATTATGTCATGTTAATAAACGAATAATTAATAACATGAGCACTCTAGATATGATACCTAAGATAGCAGAATCTGAATCTGATAAATGTGAATTATGTACACAAGCAAAAATCACTAAGAAACCTCACAAGTCTGTTGATAGAGAATCTGAACCCTTAGACTTGATTCATTCTGACATATGTGAACTTGATGGTACTTTGACTAGACATGGACATCGTTATTTTATCACTTTTATCGATGATTGTTCTGATTTCACATATGTATATCTTATGAAACATAAAAGTGATGCCTTTGAAATGTTCAAAACATTCAAAACTGAAATTGAGAATCAAGTAAATAGAAAGATTAAGAGACTTCGTAGTGATAGAGGAACAGAATATGAATCTAATTCAATTCTGGACTTCTATAAATTACATGGTATTGTACATGAGAGAACTGCACCCTATTCACCTGAAATGAATGGTAAAGCTGAAAGAAAAAATAGGACTTTTACCGAATTAGTAGTGGCCATCCTACTAAATTCTGGTGCAGCAAAACATTGGTGGGGGGATATTTTATTGACTGTATGCTATGTTCTGAATAGAATCCCTAAATCTAAGAATAAAATTTCACCTTATGAAATTTTAAAGAATCATAAGCCCAATGTCTCATACTTTAGAACTTGGGGTTGTTTAGCATATGTTCGCATTCCAGACCCTAAGAGAATAAAATTGGCAAGTAGAGCATATGAATGTGCATTTATAGGCTATGCTATTAATAACAAAGCATACAGATTTTATGACTTAAATGCACATAATATAATTGAATCAAATGATGCCGATTTTTATGAAACTAAATTTCCTTTTAAATTAAGGAATAGTGGGGGCACATCAAGTACGCCTATAAGAACAGAACTTGATAAAAGTTCTGAAGCTGAACCTAGAAGAAGTAAAAGAGCAAGAACCGAGAAAAACTTTGGCTCGGATTTTTGTGCTTTTACTATAGAGGAGGATCCATTAAACCTCCAAGAGGCCTTATCTTCTTTAGATGCCGATTTTTGGCGAGAGGCTATAAATGATGAGATGGATTCTCTGGAATCCAATAAGACTTGGCATTTGGCAGATTTACCCCCTGGTTGTAAATCTATAGGCTGTAAATGGGTGCTTAAAAAGAAACTAAAACCTGATGGTACTATAGATAAATACAAAGCACGACTAGTAGCTAAAGGTTTTAGACAAAAAGAAAATATAGATTTCTTTGACACTTTTTCACCTGTAACTAGAATAACATCCATTCGGGTATTGATCTCACTTGCTTCCATTCATAACTTACTAATACACCAAATGGATGTTAAAACTGCCTTTTTGAACGGTGAATTAGACGAAGAAATTTATATGGACCAGCCTGAAGGATTTGTAGTACATGGTCAAGAACATAAAGTATGCAAGTTAGATAAATCATTATATGGTTTAAAACAAGCACCTAAACAATGGCATGAAAAATTTGATAACTTAATCATTTCAAATGATTTTAAAGTTAATGAAAGTGACAAATGCATTTATTACAAATATGAGAATGACATTTGCACTATTATATGCCTTTATGTAGATGACCTACTCATCTTTGGGTCAAACATTCATGCCATAAATTCAGTCAAATCCTTATTATGTGCCAATTTTGATATGAAAGATCTAGGTGAAGCGAGTGTAATCCTCGGTATTAAAATTACTAGGTCAGAAAAGGGAATTTCTTTGGATCAGTCTCATTACATTGAGAAGATACTAAAGAAATATAATTACTTTGACTGTAAACCCGCATGTACACCATACGATCCAAGTGTAAAGTTATTTAAGAACACTGGTGAAGGTGTAAGACAGTCTGATTATGCGAGCATCATTGGCAGCCTTCGGTATGCCACTGATTGTACTAGACCCGACATTGCCTATGTCGTGGGATTATTGTGCAGGTTTACCAGTAGACCTAGTATAGAGCACTGGCATGCTATTGAAAGGGTCATGAGATACCTTAAACGAACAATGAACCTTGGATTACATTATGAAAAGTTTCCAGCTGTACTTGAAGGATATTCAGATGCAGACTGGAATACTTTATCTGATGATTCTAAAGCGACCAGTGGTTATATATTTAGCATCGCTGGAGGAGCTGTTTCTTGGAAATCCAAGAAACAGACTATTTTGGCTCAGTCCACTATGGAGTCTGAGATGATAGCACTAGCCACAGCTAGTGAAGAAGCAGAATATTTGAGAAATCTGCTAGCTGAGATTCCCTTATGGGAAAAACCGATACCGGCTGTGTTGATACATTGTGATAGTACCGCGGCTATTGCAAAAGTTCAGAACCGTTATTATAACGGTAAGAGACGACAAATACGTCGTAAGCACAGCACGGTTAGAGAGCTACTTTCTACAGGTACCGTTAGAGTAGATTACGTACGTAGTGAAGAAAATTTGGCAGATCCTTTGACGAAAGGACTGTCAAGAGAGAAAGTCCATAATTCTTCTAAAAGAATGGGACTATTGCCCTTAGATTGTTGACTCACGCACAATGGTAACCCGATCTAAATGACTGGAGATCCCAAGAAATAGGTTCAATGGGTAATAACAAGTTGTGTAGTGATAGAAGTTGAACATGCTATATAATAAACTAAGAAGCATGTATTCCTGAAGTGATAGAGGATGAGTTAATAGAAACTCTTAATGAGATCTATACTCTATTTGGAGTGGAGTACCTACCTTCAGGAGTACTCTTGATAGACTCACCTATGTGAATGTGGAAATGAGGCCGTTTCCTATGGAGTTTTGGGCAGAACTTCTAGAGCGTTCACTAAACTGGGATAGACGTGTATGGCCATAAATGCACGGGCTTATTTGATTGCACTATGGAAAAGATTGTGTGTGGTTTGATGTCAGGAATAGAGTTCAAGACTACGTGTCACTCTAGTAAAAACTGAATCTTATTCACTACGCAAAGGTTCAAGTCGGATGACACCTTTGTTTATGCACAGTCTTATGTGTTTAGAAACTGCTCGATAATATTTAAAAAAATTCAAGTGGGGGATTGTTGGAAATATTGTGAATTATTTAAAACATGAAATAAGTGTATGATGGCTCCTATTTGTGAATAGTCCCACATCATGGGATTATATAGAAGAGGCAAGCTTATATACTTGTTTCTAAGAAGCTTTGATGGGGCCTTGGGCTCCCAATGCATGCTTTGTTGTGAGGAGGGAGCCCATGCATCATGACCACCACACACGCGCGCGCCCGACCGATCGACTCGACTCGACCCGACCCGGCCCGGCTCGGCTCGGTTCGGTTCGGGCTCGGGCTCGGGCTCGGGCTTTGGGCCCTGGCTATGTGGTGTAGACACTTATATTTTTGGTCTAGAAAACACTGCTATTTTCGAACCAGTTTTTAAATCATGAAAATAATTTCTGAACCGATTTTTATATGACGCGGTAAAACTTTGACCAAGTATTTTCGCAGATCCGATTTTCCTCCACTGACCAGATTTTTCGAATACCCTGATCCCCGTCTATATATTATCATTAGATTAGACGAGATCTATAACAGAAAAAATTCTGCATTCTCTTTCTCCGCCATTAAAATAATCTTAAGAAATTTTCGAGCAGTAAAATCAGAAAGTGCAAATCTGCACTGATTTGTTTGTGCAAAGCAGATCAATTCTTAATCAGAGAGAGAGGCTGTTTTATCCTAGAGGCGGCGGCGGAAGTACGAACTGGTTTTGCACCACCGGCCAGATCGCCGAATCGTCTTCAAGAAAGCGACGAAGTACGTGACTCAGCCATTGTTTTCAACAATTACCGGTTAAGGTAAACAATTATTATGCCAAGAGGGATGGGTGCAATTAGTTGATGGCCCGGACTGCAAGATCAAAGGTGATGAATTTGAACCTCTAAACTGACAACTATGTAACAATTATTTACAATCTATCTATGTTAGGCATGCGCGTATTTCTCTATGTTATGTAAAACTACATGGGGAAAATAAACAAGTTATATTATGTATGTCACTTAACTTCCTAATAGTTTCAGTTCACCCTACTCTTTTGTTTAATATGAATTTTTCCAAATGATTTGGTGACTTTTTCCTTGTCATAAAATGTTTGCATATATGTTTTTAATGTGAATTATCACATTTATTGGCTTTTGGCATAATACCCAGAAAGCAATGGTTGAATAATATCATTGTTTTTATGAGTCCTGATCTGCTACCTTTTCTTAATAATCTACAACTCCAACCATTTAACTTGCTTTTTATTTTATCCATTGACCCGCTAAGTCTTTCTTTTCCAGTTCAGTATTACCTAGGGGGATCCTTAAGTATATTACATCCAGGTTAGCCATGTTTACCCCCAACACATTTTCATCTTAGTTTCACTGTTACTCCCCTAATAAAAAAGTAACTTGGATTTACTCTAATGCATACGTAAACCGGTACTTTTTTCAAATTATCCATTATAGCTTTGATGATATTGACATTATTTGTTATTGCTTTAGTAAAAACTAGTGGATAATTAACATATAACGAATGATTGATAACCGGGTAGCATTCGTTTTATATTAAATGCTTTAACGGATATACCGAAGTATGTTTGTTGAATTTTACGGAGTTTGAGTAAGTTGTAAGCATGGATAGAATAAGATAATTGTAGTTACAGTGATTATCCTGCTTATTGTTGAAAATTATTTTTGAGTGTGATAGTGTACAAAATTTCTAGAGACAACTGAGTAATTATTCAACACTACAGACAGGTCTATGACAAACGTCTTAATGCAAAAGATTTCTTTCTCTTGCTATAATACATGATTTTTCATTAAATGAAAAAAAAAATCATTTTTGTTAGTCTATAACATGAGCTAAAGATGATTATCATTCTCACTTGGTCGCAAATTAAACTTTAAGTACATCTTGAAACAATCAATATTTATTTATGATTAACAGTGAGTGATATCATTCAAAGAAGTGCTATTATGTTATAGTACAATTTCTATATTATTTAGTGCACTGAGACAATGACACATTAATACAAATAAGTTCAAATGTTCACATAGAATTAAGCATTTATTGCTTTTTCCCTTCACTTGTTCTTTCTAAATATATAAACCTTGCTTAAAAAATACAATAGGAAATATAGCAAAAAATAAAAACAAATAAAAGGCTTATGATCTTAAAAACATGGCTTGCCGCTTTTAAGTTATGATTCTTTACGCATATAACAAAATCAACTCACCCAGGAAAATAGACGTGGCCAGACTTGGTAAATTAGGTTTTGGTGCCAAATTTCCAACGGTAAGAGCGATCGACGAAGATGACTATGGCTGATATTGTCGAGGTGGAGGCGTCAGGTGGTGCTCCTCCATCGATTGAGGATCCAAAAGTGTTGGGTGATAGTCGACTCTAAGGAATTTGAGATTAGCAATGCTAATTTGGGAATTTAAGCTATAAATTTGAAAGGGATTGGAAAGAGGAAAGGATCTGAGATACTTCTTGGGAGAGGAACACGGAAGGGGGATTGAAAAGAGGAAAATATATGGGATACTTCTTCGGAGAGGAACACGGAAGGGGGATTAAAAAGAGGAATTTCTTTGGGAAATTTACTGAGCGAGGAACATGGAAGCGGGGAAGACGAAGAAAATACAAGTGCGGCAAAACACGGGGGCATGTTTTTTGGCTTCAGAGAAATCCATTTTGGACAGTGACAGTAAGCAAACCTCCCTAACGTTCGGTTTGATAAAATTTATGTCTCAAAAGCTATTTTCAAATGATTGCATATTCCATAAATCTAAATCACATTCCATGAAGGTCACCACCAGATACTTTTTATTTATAAGAAAAACAGAGAATATAATATAACAAAAGGGATAATCCAGTCATTCTCCAACGGCTCGTAAAAAAGGTTTTCACAGGAAGCAGAAACCATGCACACACACAATCAACAGAAACAAAATAAATCAAGAAAACTAAAAAACTAATAAGACCGGTCAACGACCTAGCTCTACCACATCAGTATAGGCCTCATGAGCAACTATAGACGGACATCATTGCAAAGGTCAACGATGAACATCGAGGAAGGCTCCACCGAGAATCCATGAGACCTCATGGTGTAATGGCTTCCAACAAGGCTGGCGGCTAGTGTAGACGGTGAAAGCATATCAAAGCCATCTCCACCCATAGCTCCCAAAGCTCCAGCTCTACCTGCTCCAAGAAACCTCGTACTTAGGAGAAACGAATGCATCAACCAGCACCAAACAAGCCATGACCAGCTACCAGTAACCCATGGCCTACTCCATGGAACCGTCGAAAGTCGGAGAATGGAAAGCAACATCCGGCACCTAACAGATCCAGTCCAGCAACCTGTAACCTATGACCTGCACAGCTAGCAAACATTTTTAGTTTTTTTGGGGAAGGGAGGGGGGAATAAGTGACAGAAATGATAACTCTATAGTACCAAAGAAACCCAAAGCACAGAATTAACCAATACCTTGTTTGGGAGTAGTTGTCATCCATGAGACATCAAAGGCAACAACCAACCTCCTAGAAAGGGAACCAACAGCACCCTTGAACGGTCTACCCTGAAAAGCTAGGAAGACATCATTCCTAATTTTCTCGATAATGGTCGGAGGGTCCATAACCACTTCGTCAAAAAACCGTCTTGTTCCTCGAGAACCAGATGTGCCATCAGATCAAACACGGAATCAGACGAAAGCGGCTCGCACGAAAACTTTTACCGGAGATGTCGGACCACCAGAATCTCAGGAAAGCTTCAATCGAGGTGGCTTTACCTTGGAAACCCATCAGGTTCCCGAAGTAATTCCAAACAGACCTGGCACGGTCCTCAGAGAACAACAAATGAAAGGAGGATTCGGTGCTACCGGCACTGCAGCACCTGCCCTTGAAAAAGAATGGGATGCCGATTTTCTGAAGGTTCTCATCTATTGGTAAACCATTATGCAAGGTTTTCTACATAAACAAGGAAACCTTTGGTGGAATACGGTTCCATGCAGCCATGAGCGAGAAGGAATTGTCGTCCCAAGAGGTACCACCCCCATGAGATTCTGATAAGGCCTTTATGGATTGCATCTGTTTCAACGTCTCACTAGCGTAGGAAGGGACACCGGTGTAATGCATACTTGCCAGCCTTCGGTACTTGGCACGGAGGAACGTCGCCCAAAGGCAGTTGTTCACTCCAAACCTCACTCAAAGCTTGCAAGCAAAGGCCGTGCAGATGTCCTGAGTGTAACAAAGGCCCTAGCCTCCCTCACTTTTGGGACGACAAATTGAGCTCCAAGAGATCCATTGGTGGAGAGAAGCGTTCTCCTTGGATCCTCAGAAAAAGGAAGATGCCAAGGAACGATACGAATGGAAGAAGGAAGCGGTAGGAATCATAGCAGCAAAGATCTGTGATCCCATGGAGTCAAGGATTGACTTAATGAGAACTAGCCTTCCTGCCTGAGAAAGGAGAGTAGCATTCCACCTAATGATCTTTCCCCTAACTTTGTCAGTTAGGGGATCGAAAATGGCGTTGAGCTTCCTGCCTCGATATAGATCATTACGCAGGTAAGGAAGTAGAAGCGAGGTCGCCTTAAAGCCTATAGCTGTTTCGATCTAGGAGGATCTAACAACAGGCAGGTCTTTCACGTGAATGAAGCAGCTTTTAGAGGAATTAACTAGCTGACCCGAGCATTTCTCATACTGCCAATAAGACCCAAAAGGCCACTAAAAGAACGATGACTACCATTGGTAAAAATGATGATGTCGTCAGCAAAAGACAAAGAGGAGATAAGAGGGAAACCCCTAGGGATGCTGTAACGACCCGCATTCTACGCATCATAGGATCGTAGAATATTTATTTCTTTCACATACGAAGTCGTATGGTCATGTAACTTTGGGGGACGACTATTGGGGTCATTTCCCATGTTCATGATTTTTCCCGATTTTTAAATGACCATTTTACCCCTAGTTGGCACTTTTTTGGCCATAACTTTTGACTGGAAAGGAATTTTGACCTGAAACCACTTCCATTGGCTCCGGATGATGGTTTCTCTTTCCGTAGAGTGGTCACATTAGTCAAACGGACTCACCGTTTGGGAGATATGGCTGAAACAAGTTTCAGATGGTGAAAAACAGCTTAATTGGGCTTAACCGGATAATTAGCAGCTAGGCCCATAGGAGAATTTCGGGTTTAGGAGTATATAGGGGCTGATTAGGGTTAGAAGACATTTCTTTAGACATTTTCCAGCCGCCACTTTCATTTCCCTTAACCTAGCCATGGCCTCCACTCTCTAAATCTCTCTAAAACACCTAAAATCACTTCCTAATCAAGGATTAAGGCTTAGAGGCATCAAATCAAGGAGGATTAGCACAAGGACTGAGGTAGGGCTGCTGTTATATATTGGAATTCGTGCAAATCAGAGGTTCACTTCAGATTTGGAAGTTTTATTGTGGCAAAGGTGAGTGATTTGCATAGTTTTTGCACTAATTACGGTAATTAAGGGTAATTAGTGAAGATTAGTGAAATTATACACTAATAAATTCTAGAAAAATGTTTAGAAATTCTTAAATAATGTTTTATGCCTCTGGTTGAAATTTGGTTCGATTTGATTAAGTTTTGTTAACCCTATGATCAGTTTTACTTAAACATGCTTAAGGGAAAATAGGGAGTTTTGGCCACTTTTGATCCATTTTGATTCATTTGAATGGTTGTTTGCTGTTGTAGTTGCTATTACATGTTGCTATGACTCTATGGTGTGTTTTATGATTGATTAGAAGTGTTAGATTTGTCAAAAACGCCGTCGAATGGCGTACACTGCTCGCTGGAAGAACTGCAGGAAATCATCCGAACTGGATCGGTGGGGGTAAGGGCGATCCGATCCGATGGCGCGACCCGATCCGCTGATGGTTGAAGACCCCGATCCGATGGTGCGATCCGATCCGATCCGTCTCTCGTGAGCATGAGCTACTCCGACCCGAACCGATCCACTTAAGAAGCTCACGATCCGAACCGATGTGCCTCCACGACTGAAGGGAAGCGCCACGAGCTATGGAGCACGACCCGAACCAGTGGGAGTGCCTCGACCCGATCCGACCTGGTGAAGGCGATGCGATCCGCGAACCGATCCGAGGTGGAGCACGATCCGACGATGGCGACCCGACCTGAAGAGTGTGCCACGATCCGAGCTGGGGAAGGAGGTTACTCACGATCCGACGGTGATGACTACGAACTGAATGAAGACCGATCCGGATAAAGATGATGACCAAAACCCGAGATGCAAAGGAAGTCCAAATGAGAAGTTAGAGCTCAAGATTCAGATGGGAATCAACGAGTTCGCTTCATGGTTGGGCTTTGCTGCGGGACGCGTGTTAAGGGGTTATCGACGTCTATAGCTTTGGACCACTATGGTAGGAGGTACGAAGGCGGATTCAGGGCCATTATGGCATCGGTAGAACCAAGGGCTACAACCAATGAAGTGGGTCATTGAAATGTTTGGTCATGACTCCATATGTTTAGCTTGGTCATAACAGGGTTTCTACAAGTCGGGATTCGTCGTTGCCTCAGTTTGTCTAGTGTTTCAAAGTGGTAGATATCGTATGCTTTACGCACTGAGTGAGAGATGTGAGGATGGTTGCTATGGTTGATTTGGTTGCTATCATTATGACATGCACACCCCACCCCCATATTCTTACACTATTTATTATGGCACCTTAGGGTACTGTACGGTATGTGGTACTAACTCTTTGGTTGCAGGTCCAGGTTCAGGTATGGTTTAGTATACCTGTTACTACTCTGTTTAGATGCTTATCGCTCATACCAGGCTTTATGTCTGACCCAGAGTTTTATGTCTCCTCTTATTACTCTGGGTGCTCACACGAGCAGACTAGAGACAGGTTAGCTGGTGATGCACGGGTAGATGATCCGGAGACGAGCAGGAGGCTTCCACGTAAAATATATATACATAATATTCTCCCTGTATTGTTGAAGATCACTGCTTGGGCATTGGTGGTGTATCTTCTGCTTTAGCTTTCTTTTGTTTGGAGACAGTAAATTGGGAAAGTTGTAATAAGCTGTATTTGAATTTCCGCTGCTCTGATGTTGATGTTGATTTTAGTTATCAGCTTATGCACTGTCTCGCCTGTTTTATGTCAAGTATGTTATTATTATATTGTATCCCATGCGCTGTGAGATATTCTACAGGTTCCTTGATTAGTTCATTCTCTTCCTTCCTTTCTTTGGCGACCGTCCTGTGCTAGTCGGGCATGTGTACAGCGCACTTTCGGAGGAAATGCAGGCTGGTGCGGGGCGGGCCGTCACACTTGGTATCAGAGCTCTAGGTTGCGTAGTTAACTTAGGGAAGCTATCAGGGAGAGATAATATACGTATACGAGAGAGCGTATTTGTGATTACTTTGGTTTTTAAAAGCTATATATATATATATATATATACTATTACTAGTATAAGGATGAAGTCGTACTGCACTAGCACCACTATGGAGTCGTTAATCGTTTCCTTTTTCAGATTGACGATGAGCCGATATACTAGAGGTGCTGGTAGGGGAGCCAATAATGGGAATGCTGCTGACATGAGGACAATGTTTACTGACCTCATGAGAGAGATGCTTAGAGATGTGCAGAGGGCAGCTCCCAATGGTGGAAATGGTGGTGGTCCAATAGTGCAGGCGCCGAGGGTCGACTTCGCCAAGTTGAATAAGGATTATACTAGCCTTGGTGGGAAGTCGTTTCACGGAACGGAGTCGGCCACGGATGTTCAAGATTGGTTGGATAGTTGCGAACGTATCTTCGAGGATTTGGGTATCGAGGATGCAATGAAGAGAAAGTTAGCGTCCCGTCAGCTGCAAGGGCGGGCAATGAATTGGTGGAATGCTATAAAAGCAGCTACTCCTGAAGATCAGATTACTTGGGAGCAGTTTAAAGCTCGCTTTATCGAGAAGTTCATTCCAGCTGCTCAGAAGTCAGTGCTGTTTAAGAAATTCTTGGAGCTCAAGCAGAATGGCAGAGCTGTCTCGGAGTATATTGCTGAATTTGACACTTTGTCAAAATATGGGTTATCTCTTATTGATACTGCCGAGAAAAAGAATGAGAAATTCATAACTGGTTTGGATCAGTACTTGGGGGAAAGACTTATTAATCACATCGATGAGACGTTTGAATCGATTGTGGGGAAAGCGTTAAGATCAGAAAGTCTCTACCCTAAGTCGAAGACTGAGGTTGCATCTGCAGAAGAGCCAAAATCACAAGCAAGTGGTGAAGGCAAGGGTGGTTCCCAGAATAAGAGAAAGCAGAACCAAGCTAAGGATGGCCAGAAGAAAAAGAATAAGCAAGATGTTGAGTGCTTCAGCTGTGGTAAGAAGGGCCATTATGCTAGTAATTGTCGGGCCAAGCCAGCGGATAGGAAGTGCTTCAACTGTGGCCAAATGGGACATCATAAGGACAAGTGTCCACAGCCCCCTAAGGAAAAGCAAATGGTGAAAGCATACACCCTTAATGCTATTCCTTCTTCGTCAAATGCCCCAACAGCGGCGGAGAAGGGAAAGAATGTCGTCATTCAAGGTATGCTTTCTGTTTATGATGTTCCTGTTAGAGTTTTGTTTGATACCGGAGCTTCCAGTTCTTTCATATCTAGTGACCTGGTAGATAGGTTGGGATTGGAGCCCGAGATTGTCGATAGACCTTTAGTAGTGACGAACCCGATTGGTGGTTCGACTAGCCTTAGCATGATTTGTCGTAATGTGGTCTTATCGAGTCATGGATGCATGTTTGTTTGTGATTGCTTTGTTTTGGGCTTTACTGGGTTTGGCATTATTTTGGGAGTAGATTGGCTCCAAAGATACGGGGTTGTGGTAGACTGTGAGGGCTTGTTGGTGACAGCTAGAGCGGATGATGGGAGGAGGATAGTGTTTGGTGGTCTACCCAGTAAGGGGGTATTGGCTAGTTTTCTAAACTCCCTCGACATTCCGCATAGTGAGTTGTCAGGTTTGCCCGTGGTTGGCCAGTATCCGGATGTTTTCGAAGAAGTGACCGGACTTCCACCACACCGAGAGATTGAGTTCCGTATTGATTTGGTAAAAGATGCCAGGCCTATAGTGATGCCACTTCGTCGTATGGCACCAAGAGAGCAGCGAGAGCTCGAGGTGCAAGTCAGCGATCTTTTGAAGAAGGGATTTATCAGAAGGAGTGTTTCTGAATGGGGAGCACCAGTTGTGTTTGCTACCAAGGCGGATGGTTCCCTTCGTTTGTGTGTAGACTACCGCGAGTTGAATAAAGTGACGAGGAAGAACAAGTATCCTCTACCGCGGATAGATGATTTGTTTGATCAGTTGAGTGGTGCGAGAGTATTTTCTCAGTTGGATCTCGCGACAGGTTTTCATCAGCTTAGAGTGGAAGCTGAGAGTATAGCTAAAACGGCATTTCGGACGCCGTCTGGGTTTTATGAGTGGTTGGTCATGCCATTCGGGCTGACCAATGCCCCAGCATATTTTGTGGATCTTATGAATAGGGTATTCAGAGATCAGTTGAATAAGTTTGTCCTTGTGTTCGTTGATGATATTTTGGTCTATTCGAGGACAGAGGAAGAACACAAGGAACATTTAAGAGTAGTGATGGAGGTGTTGAGAAAACACCAATTGAAAGCAAAGTTTTCTAAGTGTCACTTCTGGAAGAGGGAAGTGAGGTTCTTGGGCCATGTTGTATCAGAGAATGGTATTGCCGTAGACCCGGCAAAGGTGGCTACGGTACAGGATTGGCCTACGCCCAAGAATGCAACAGATGTAAGAAGTTTCTTGGGGTTAGCGGGATATTATCGTAAGTTTATCCAAGGTTTCTCCAAGATGGAAGCACCATTGACCCAGTTGACCAAGAAGAATCAAGCTTTTGTCTGGGATGAAAGGTGCAAGAATGCATTCAAAAGTTTAAAGGACAAGTTGACAAGCGCACCGGTGTTAGTCATTCCTAAGGGGGATGAAGAGATGACGGTATACACGGATGCCTGTGGTACCGGACTGGGTGCTGTATTGATGCAAGGCGGTAGGGTGGTGGCTTACGCAAGTCGGCAATTGAAACCGCACGAGAGAAGATACCCTACCCATGATTTAGAATTGGCAGCGATCGTGTTCGCGTTAAAAATGTGGAGACACTATATCTTGGGAGAAAGATTTGAGCTGTTTACAGATCATAAGTCGTTAAAGTATCTCTTCTCTCAGAAAGATCTGAATCTCCGTCAGCAGAGATGGTTAGAGTTCTTAGCTTCCTATGATTTTGACATCGCATACACACCAGGAAAGGGCAATGCGGTGGCTGATGCATTGAGTAGAAAACATGCCAGCTTAGGGGCTATGTTCCTTGAATGGAAGCAACTGGAGTATATCGCGGGGTTTGATTTCAGACCAAAGTGCGAATTGGATCCAGAAATGTTAGCAAGTTTGACGATCAGACCCACTTTGATTGAGCGGATCGGCTCTAGTCAGAGGGACGATCCTAACCTATTGGAAATCATCTCCAAGTTAGAGATGGGTATCGATGAGGAGATGAACAAGTATGGGCTTGGTCGAGATGGATGGCTTAGAAAGGATGGAAGACTAGTCGTACCCAATGTCAATGGATTAAGGGATGAAGTGCTTAGAGGATGTCATCACTCAAAACTGACTATACATCCCGGTGGTAATAAGATGTATCAAGACATGAGACAGACTTACTACTGGGAAGGGATGAAAAGAGACGTTGGGAAGTTTGTATCCAAGTGCATGAATTGCCAGCTAGTTAAAGCCGAGCAAAAGAAGCCTAGTGGGTTGTTACAGCCCTTAGAAATTCCCGAATGGAAATGGGAGCAAGTCTCGATGGATTTCATCGATGGTTTACCAAGGACTAGATCGGGATATGACAGCATTTGGGTAATTGTAGATCGACTGACTAAAAGTGCAAGGTTTATACCGGTCAAATCGACCAGAACGGCAGCTAAGTTAGCAGAATTGTATATGAAGTGGGTAGTGAGACTTCATGGAGTACCTAAAAGCATTGTGAGCGACCGAGACCCGTTGTTCACTAGTGGGTTTTGGAGGAGCTTACAAGAGGCTCTAGGGTCAGAGTTACATCTCAGTACCGCATATCATCCTCAGACCGACGGTCAGACGGAGAGGGTGAACCGTATTTTGGAAGATCTCTTGAGAGCATGTATATTGGATTTTGGTGGATCATGGGATGACCATTTGCATCTAGTAGAGTTTGCATATAATTATAGCTACCAATCCAGTATCGGTATGGCTCCATTTGAAGCTTTGTATGGAAGACCGTGCAACTCACCATCATGTTGGATAGAGACTGGCAAGAAGTTTATGCTTGGACCAGATGTGGTGAGGGAAACTTCAGATAAAATCAAGACCATTCAACAACGAATGAAGGCTGCCCAAGATAGACAGAAGAGTTATGCTGATAAGAGGAGAAGAGACTTAAAATTCTCCGTTGGCGACTTGGTGTTTGTCAAGATTTCTCCGTTGAAGAGCGTAATACGATTTGGCAGGAGAGGCAAGTTGGCACCAAGATTCGTTGGCCCATTCCCTGTTCTCGAACTAGTCGGGAATTTGGCATATAGAATTGACTTACCAGAGAAGATGGCGGGAGTTCACAACGTATTTCATGTTTCCCAACTAAGGAAGTTCGTTCACGACTCAGATATGACTATTTCACCTGATCAGTTAGAGGACTTCGAAGTAGAACCCGAGGCGGTTGGGAACCGCAAGCCGGCCCGTATTGTCGAGCACGACATGAAGCAACTACGAAGGAAGGCGGTAAAGCTAGTCAAGGTACAGTGGAGCGAGGACGAGAAAGATTGTACTTGGGAGACAGAGGAGAACATTAGGAAGTCACACCCAGAACTCTTTGCCTGGTAAGATTTTGACTTCGATTTAGTTTTCCGCATGCTAGGATAGGCTTGTTCGCTTGTTTTGCATGATTGATTGTTGTATGTGGTTGTTAGGCATGCGGGATCCTTTGTATGTTTTGGGTTAAGGAATTTCGGGGGCGAAATTTCTTAAGTGGGGGAGAGTGTAACGACCCGCATTCTACGCATCATAGGATCGTAGAATATTTATTTCTTTCACATACGAAGTCGTATGGTCATGTAACTTTGGGGGACGACTATTGGGGTCATTTCCCATGTTCATGATTTTTCCCGATTTTTAAATGACCATTTTACCCCTAGTTGGCACTGTTTTGGCCATAACTTTTGATTGGAAAGGAATTTTGACCTGAAACCACTTCCATTGGCTCCGGATGATGGTTTCTCTTTCCGTAGAGTGGTCACATTAGTCAAACGGACTCACCGTTTGGGAGATATGGCTGAAACAAGTTTCAGATGGTGAAAAACAGCTTAATTGGGCTTAACCGGATAATTAGCAGCTAGGCCCAGAGGAGAATTTCGGGTTTAGGAGTATATAGGGGCTGATTAGGGTTAGAAGACATTTCTTTAGACATTTTCCAGCCGCCACTTTCATTTCCCTTAACCTAGCCATGGCCTCCACTCTCTAAATCTCTCTAAAACACCTAAAATCACTTCCTAATCAAGGATTAAGGCTTAGAGGCATCAAATCAAGGAGGATTAGCACAAGGACTGAGGTAGGGCTGCTGTTATATATTGGAATTCGTGCAAATCAGAGGTTCACTTCAGATTTGGAAGTTTTATTGTGGCAAAGGTGAGTGATTTGCATAGTTTTTGCACTAATTACGGTAATTAAGGGTAATTAGTGAAGATTAGTGAAATTATACACTAATAAATTCTGGAAAAATGTTTAGAAATTCTTAAATAATGTTTTATGCCTCTGGTTGAAATTTGGTTCGATTTGATTAAGTTTTGTTAACCCTATGATCAGTTTTACTTAAACATGCTTAAGGGAAAATAGGGAGTTTTGGCCACTTTTGATCCATTTTGATTCATTTGAATGGTTGTTTGCTGTTGTAGTTGCTATTACATGTTGCTATGACTCTATGGTGTGTTTTATGATTGATTAGAAGTGTTAGATTTGTCAAAAACGCCGTCGAATGGCGTAAACTGCTCGCTGGAAGAACTGCAGGAAATCATCCGAACCGGATCGGTGGGGGTAAGGGCGATCCGATCCGATGGCGCGACCCGATCCGCTGATGGTTGAAGACCCCGATCCGATGGTGCGATCCGATCCGATCCGTCTCTCGTGAGCATGAGCTACTCCGACCCGAACCGATCCACTTAAGAAGCTCACGATCTGAACCGATGTGCCTCCACGACTGAAGGGAAGCGCCACGAGCTATGGAGCACGACCCGAACCAGTGGGAGTGCCTCGACCCGATCCGACCTGGTGAAGGCGATGCGATCCGCGAACCGATCCGAGGTGGAGCACGATCCGACGATGGCGACCCGACCTGAAGAGTGTGCCACGATCCGAGCTGGGGAAGGAGGTTACTCACGATCCGACGGTGATGACTACGAACTGAATGAAGACCGATCCGGATAAAGATGATGACCAAAACCCGAGATGCAAAGGAAGTCCAAATGAGAAGTTAGAGCTCAAGATTCAGATGGGAATCAACGAGTTCGCTTCATGGTTGGGCTTTGCTGCGGGACGCGTGTTAAGGGGTTATCGACGTCTATAGCTTTGGACCACTATGGTAGGAGGTACGAAGGCGGATTCAGGGCCATTATGGCATCGGTAGAACCAAGGGCTACAACCAATGAAGTGGGTCATTGAAATGTTTGGTCATGACTCCATATGTTTAGCTTGGTCATAGCAGGGTTTCTACAAGTCGGGATTCGTCGTTGCCTCAGTTTGTCTAGTGTTTCAAAGTGGTAGATATCGTATGCTTTACGCACTGAGTGAGAGATGTGAGGATGGTTGCTATGGTTGATTTGGTTGCTATCATTATGACATGCACACCCCACCCCCATATTCTTACACTATTTATTATGGCACCTTAGGGTACTGTACGGTATGTGGTACTAACTCTTTGGTTGCAGGTCCAGGTTCAGGTATGGTTTAGTATACCTGTTACTACTCTGTTTAGATGCTTATCGCTCATACCAGGCTTTATGTCTGACCCGGAGTTTTATGTCTCCTCTTATTACTCTGGGTGCTCACACGAGCATACTAGAGACAGGTTAGCTGGTGATGCACGGGTAGATGATCCAGAGACGAGCAGGAGGCTTCCACGTAAAATATATATACATAATATTCTCCCTGTATTGTTGAAGATCACTGCTTGGGCATTGGTGGTGTATCTTCTGCTTTAGCTTTCTTTTGTTTGGAGACAGTAAATTGGGAAAGTTGTAATAAGCTGTATTTGAATTTCCGCTGCTCTGATGTTGATGTTGATTTTAGTTATCAGCTTATGCACTGTCTCGCCTGTTTTATGTCAAGTATGTTATTATTATATTTTATCCCATGCGCTGTGAGATATTCTACAGGTTCCTTGATTAGTTCATTCTCTTCCTTCCTTTCTTTGGCGACCGTCCTGTGCTAGTCGGGCTTGTGTACAGCGCACTTTCGGAGGAAATGCAGGCTGGTGCGGGGCGGGCCGTCACAGATGCCGAACCTATGAATCTGCCCACCAATCATAAGGGAGTGCAAGCCATGAATAAAAGCCTCAGTAGCAAGTACGAACAGGGTAAGGGATAGGGGGTCCCCTTGTTGAAGTCCTCTCCCGGGCCTGAAAAACCGATGGTTGATCCATTGATGAGAACAGAAAACCAGCAGTTGGAGATGAGCCTCCAAACAACATTAATTAGAAGTTCTGAGAAACCGAAAGCCATAAGAATTTTGATGATGAAGAACCACAACATGCAGTCGTAAGCTTTTGCCATATCAAGCTAAACAACCACATTAGACTCACAAACTTTCTTATCGATCTGCGAAATCACCTCCTGGGCTAAAAGGACGTTATTAGTGATTAAACGTCCTTTTACAAACCCCGCCTGAGAAGAAGAATAAGACGCTCAAGAAACGGAGCTAGCCTAGAGGGTAGAACCTTAGAAATTACTTTGTTGGAGAAATTACATAAGCTGATGGGCCGAAAATCAACACAAGAAGCAGGTTAGTCACATTTGGGGATAAGGAACAAGTTGGTGGAAGTCCACCCAGTAGGGAGTTCTTCACTGGAGAAGAAAGACTGTATGGCGAGACATAAGTCTTCCTGAATAACAGGACACACACTCCTGTAGAAAATCCCGTTGAAACCTTCAGGCCAAATGCACTGTCTTTGCTAAGAGCAAATGTGCAGGCATGTATTTCTTCTAAGGTAGGAGGTGGGGGCAAGGTCATACCTATTGGACGAGAGGATCAGGCGAGGAATGAAAGCAATAAGGGACGGGTCCGAGACCAATACCAAGGGTGTGCTAAGGAAAGACTGGAAATGGGATAAAATCGTATCTTTGACCTCTTCAGGAGAAGATGCCAAAGATAAATCAGGGCAGAGGATCTGACAAATGGACAGAAGACTATTCTTCTTACAAATAGAGGAGTGTAAAAATCGGGGGTTCATATCGCCTTCAATAACACATTTGATCTTGGATTTTTGGCGCAAATGGTCTTGTTCAATACGAAGCTCAGAAGAGAAGGCAAGTTGAGTTGCCGCCCGAGCCTCCTTGTTGAAAGATGTGGGTTCTTCATCAGAAGCCGCTCCCGTAAGAACAAGAATTTATTCAACCGCTCTAACGCGGTCGAAGATATTCTTGAAAATAAGCAGATTCCACGTCTTAAAACAAGTCTTAAGACGCTTCAACTTGCGGGAAAAAACAACACAGGGGGAACCGCTCAAAGGGGAGATCCAGGATTCTTCCACAACACTGTGGAAGGAATGATGAGATCTCCACATACTTTGAAACCGGAAAGAGGACGGACCAGAGAGAGAAGGGGGGAACAGGAAAGAAGCATAGGAGCATGGTCGGAAAAGGTACGATGTAGGTGGGATACAGAGCACATGAATGGTAGGTCGAACCACCCTTTCGAACCGAATACCCTGTCAAGCCTAAAGAGAATCCGGTTTGGGCCTTCTTGGTTGTTACACCAAGTGAAAGCCGATCTGACAAAAGACACTTCTGACAGACCCGAGATGATAATGAAAGCATTGAAATCCGCAATTGCATGATGGTTAACGGAATTACCTCCATGTTTATTTGCTTGGCTAGCGAGCACATTGAAGTCACCACCTAGAACCGAAATAGAGAAACCCAATTTGGATAGAGAAAGAAAATCGGTCTAGAGGACTTGTCTCTCGATACTATCGCACTTAGCGTAAACCGCAGAGAATAAAAAAGTAGAAGAGAAAGGGGAAACGAACAAGCAACTGATCCTAATCGAATAGAGGGTGAACGACAATGCCTTTGGATCATAAGATCCAAATCTTTTCCGATACGTTGGTTAATGCACCACCAAAGCCGAGGGACAAAACAGAAGAGGTAATCGCATCCGGACCCATCATAGGTTTTAGAAGTGCTATCAAACAGACAGAGTGCTTCTTAATAATGCGCTTGAGCCTTGCTAGTGACTCCTCATTGTCAATACCTCGAACGTTCCAAAAAAGGAAGCTCGCCATCGAAGACAGAATCGAGCACGAAGAGACACAAATACAGAGGAAAGAAAACAATCTCACCTCTGGAATTTGATAATAAAGAGTGTGTCGAGTAGATATAACAATCTTATCAGACGCTGCTATAGTGCGTGTGTGAATGGTGCGAGGGGTGCGAGAGACTGGATGCCTACTGCGACGAGAAGACCATGAAGGTGGTCTAATTAATGAATCACCGGTAGCAGGTAAACCCCTACCGCGATTAGCAAATAGGTCTAAGATAGACGCTGCCAAGCTAGGCCTAGCAGGAAGCAAATTCTTAGTAAGACAAGATAAGTGATCATTGATGATCGCTATTTTGGCCTCACTAAGAAGGAGATAGGAAACAGGAGGGGGCAACCGACGCGGAGATGAAAACTCTGCACCAGTATCGACAGAAGCAAGAGAGGAAGGCAGAGAAAGAGGAGGCAAACAAAATGAAGGAGAAGTGTAGAACGTGGAGTTGCTCAAGAGCCAAAACATCAGCCGTTATGCAAACTATACCAATGCCGAACTGTCATGAGGTTGACTGACCGGACAAAAAGGTAGAGTTCTGAGGCTGACATACCAATCTCGACCAAGCAGACGAGGCATTCTAAAGTAGCCAAGGAAGGGACACTCCAACATCGATGGCGATGTAATAGGGGTACATGTTGTTTCCATGTAGCTAACAACAGAAGTACTGACTATATGGTAACTACACATGTCTGACCTAAAGCAACGCCAAGGGACAATCGGGAACCCACAAACCGATGGACAGGGACAAGCACCTGTCAAAACGAACACACACAGGCTACTGGAAAGCCTGCTATGTTTCAGATCCAACCAATCCAATGAGAATGCCAAGGACCGATGATAGAACGAGCTAAGCCACCCCAGCATGGCTAGAATCCACAACGCACAGAAACCCACATGGGCCATAAAGGAGAACAAACAAGTGGACAAAAGACAACCACAAAAACCAAAAGAAACAAAAACAGGGCAACCCTCACGAAAAAGATCAGAAGGCTAAAGGAACAAAGTTTGTCTGCGGAAAAAACAACAACACGCTTAACGAGCAGCAGCGTAGTCGTATAGCAACAGACCAAAACACCAACCCACAAGCAAACACACATATAACCCACTGTACAAGTACTACACAAATAGGAACTTGCAGCAATGGAGAGCACACACAAATGTGTGCAAATGCTCAAGAAATCACGCAAAGCACTAGCCTGGAAATAAATGAACACAAGTGCCAAACCTGAACCAACAACAGCCCATAAAAGACCAACAACATCCACAAAAAAAGATAAAAATGGGACAAAAAAAGACTAGTTTGGTGCAGCAACTCCTGCTTGTGCCAATAAAACAATAGCCGCTAAACCAGAGTTAATGTTCGACAAAGGAACAACGGGGAAACCTACAACCAAATCAGCCTTTCCAAGAGAAAAAGAAAGAAAAAACCATACCTTGGCGACAACAGAAGCATCAAGAGTGATGCTTCTCTTTCCAACAATAGCCGTCATACCGATGGAAGAGTGAACAACCAAAGAAACATGAGACACGTCAAGGACATAGTCCATACCACAAGAGCCATAGCCAAGCATCGTTACCCCGCCAAGAGAGCAAGTCTCTGGCTGCATACAAAGTTTCGCCCTCAAGTCCCGACGACACAGTCTGTATTGAGCACCGTGTAACCACTTTGGCTTAGCTGAAAATCCACAAGAAACACCAAGAACCGAACATGGAGCAACCTGCTGCTCGTCTCCCCCAAAAACAGAGAAGCCATTTGAAATAAAAAGTGGAGGGGGAGATAGAGCACCAACCACTAAAGTCTCATCTGCAATAGAAGTGCAGCAAGAAGCAGAAACAGGTACAGACCGCTGTTGTATCCTCGAATGATGCGTCTTATGACGTTGACGACAGTGGGAATCTTGCCGGCAACAAGAACCGCGGCTAATAGTTAGTACCACTTCCTGAACTGGACATGAAATGAGTGAGGTGATCAAATCCCTACCCCCAATCAAGTCGGCAGCAATAACCTTGCCAAAGCCTGGTCCAAATACTCCACCACAAGCCAGAAAGCCCATAAGAAACCCATGATCTGCTACAATCGGAGCTACCCCCGATAACTTGATGCACAGCCGCGGAAGAAAGGGGTGGTCAAATCCCTCTTTCCTAGAGCCGAAGCTGAATAGAGCTGTACTTCTGAAGCCATCCCTGCAGGAGGTCGGTGAAAAGGCTCACAAGGAGCAAGCGAGCTCATAATTGCCGAATAAAGACGGGAGAGCTCCATAAAATGACCCTCGACGTCCAAGTATCGGTGGCATTGTAGATCTGCGAACGCTGACAAGGAGAAAAAGCCGCACCCCGATTGAGGTGACACTAAAAAATACCACCGACAAAGGGTAAGAGAAAACTACCAAAATATCCGATGTGATAGCATCGAAGCTAGGGCAAGTCTGAATAAAGGTGCCGAAGATCACAAACATATCCGGAATTGGACACGAAGCCATCTCAAATAGTTAGGGATAGTCATAAGAGCACGAAGGAGAGGATATGAGCAGAGAGAAGGAGAGACTTAAGAAATAAGATTGAGAAGCAGAAGATGGAAAAATCCAGAATGCGGTCGCCATTAATTAGACCGTTGGAAAAAGTCGTATGTGTCACCACCACATACTTGATAATATAAGCATCGATTTTCGTTAGAATAGTCGAAGATGAACATAAAAAGACAGTGATGCATATGATTTAAGTGCGTATCAAAACATTACGTTTCCAAGATCGCTCAAGATCACACTAAGATATAGGGGACACTAAAAGAGCGATTACAGAGGCAAACTGAGAAGATAATGTGGATTGTGTAATATAGATAGTCGTGTGCTTATAATCTAATTGCTATAATCTAATAGTTGCAATGTCCTAATTCACAAAAGTTTTTTTGTTTGAGTTTATCCTTTTCGCACTTTTGTCATTTTTATAAGTTTTGCTTATTGCATGTAACAACTTATGTAAAAGATTCTCAACCAAGGAATATTGAGACAAAATCACTTTCTTGGATTCAAGAAACCACCTCATTAAAATTACTTTGAAGCTCACGATGCAAGCCTCAACCATTAATTTATTATTAATTTATTGTATTGTTAAGGACATCGAACTGAACACTAAGGGCTATTTATTCGATGCTCGATTGATGGTTAACCATCGATCAAACAAGCATTTGATCGACGATTGTCCACGGATCGTTCCTTATTGGGAAAACGACCTTCAACCAAATATTTTTTTAATCAACGGTTAACCGACTACTGAAAAACACTATGTACTGTTAAATCATAGAAAAAAGAATTACCTAAACTGAAATATACTAATATTTCAAAATATTTTCCTAAAAATAAAACTTACTTTACTCAAGTCGAGAACTCATTTTGATACTATAGGTTTTTGAATCCAAATGTAACACCCTACATTCCTAAATGTTAGCCGTATGAGAATTTCATTAAGAAATTATGAGGCATTATAGGTATAAAAGCATAAAACATCACATAGACTAATATTTCACAAGACAAAACAATAAATTTACAGCAGAAGGAGAAACTTTCATTTTATAAATACAAAACCATTTTGTTTCAATTAACTAAATAGTTACAAAGTGTCATGCCTTAAAAAAAAGAGTAAAATTATATTATTTCTCAAACAGTCAAAAAGATACAACCTAACCATGGAAAGTGAACATGAAGTAATCCATTTTTGTAGAAATCCATCATGGAAAAATCAATAAAGAAATATGAACTATACACTTTCTCCCTGTATACTAGGGGAAAAGAAAAGAGAAAAAAAGAAAGGAAATGGGTCAGACATATAGCCTGTTGAGCTGCTGTGATTGCCAACCCGACTACTAAGTTAAGGAAAACAAATAAATAGCGGTTCTAGTGTCATAAAAGGGAAATTGTCTGTACATATCTAAAGGTGAATAGTAACTTGTAAAAGACAAACTTATAAACACTATAATTGTTAAACTTTCAGATCCAATCAATTTTTTTGTTTTAATCCTTTTTATTTAGATTTGAAATCACTGTAACAACCATTGTATTTATTTAACATTAACTTAGAAGAAATCAGATAATCACGGTAATACTCACAAAAATCTAAGCGAGTCCAATAGGTTTTGGTAGATCCTCTTTATCTATGAATACTCCCTAGAAATATGTGTAGAACGAAGCCCTTAATACACCATTAAATTATATTCAAGAAGAAGGTTGTTTGAGAGAGGTAGAGAAATGGAGTAGTGAAGATTTGGTTAGATACTGGAGATTATTTATAGTAGAGTTCGGTGTCCAGGTTCATTGGATTTATTGTCCAGGTCCATTGTATTTTATGTTTATATTTTAGACCGTTATATTTTAGGTTTTTAATCTAAACTATAGAAAACACCTCAACATGAGTCAACAAAAAGAATAATCTAGAAACGTACGTGTTTGGCTAGGCACAGGCTCGTGCCTAACTCGAAGTGGGTCGACCCACCTTCTATGTAGGACATGTGTGTCGAACCAGGGGTTGACCCATATAGGGCCTGGGCCATCCATTTACCGTTGCTTTATTCCGATTTATTTAATTAAATTATTTAATTTAACTTCAAACTTTGATTGATCATAACTTGTTCTTTTTTAGTCCGACTTGCACAAAGTAAGTTTATCTGAATCAAAATTTCATAATGGAGGAAACAGTGAAATCCTTTTTGCTTAGTTTCCAATAATTTTCTAGTTAATATTTATTTTATCAGTTCATTCCTCAATAAATTAATCCATTAATTAATTGTTAATCGTTAAAAATTCGGGTTATTACACAAAATCTCTATGACCTCAATCTAAAACAACTTAGCATTTATAACTTAAGCTCCTATTACTTAACAAATATCAAAAAGCAACATTTGAAAATTTATTATCAGAACTACGAAATGACACATGTCACTTAATAACTTGATCTGAGATAGTCATTATAAAGTAAAAAAACTTATTTCTACTTTTGGACTTCCATATCAAGATAGATACATGTATAGAAGGTTGCATTTTGTATTGAAAAGATGACGTTAACCTTAGAAAATGCAGAATATGTAACGAGGAAAGATACAATTCAAGAGAAAAGAAAGGAAAAAATTTCCATACAAGAGAATGCATTATTTACCCATCACTCATAGACTTCTACAGTTATATACACCATCTGCTATGGAATGTCATATGCGATGGCACAGTGTTAGAAGAAGGAACTTTAATACATCCATCTGACAGAGAAGCATGGAAACATTTCGATAATACTTATCTTGAATTTGCTATAGAGCCGTAATGTTAGACTCGGTTTATATACGAATGGATTTTCATCATTTTTCCAATGTGGTGGTAAATTATCATCTTAGCGTATTATTATTACTCGTTATAATTTACCTCCATGGATATGTATGAAAATTACATATATGTTTCTAACGATTGATGTTACTGGTTCCGATGATCCAACACAGGGATGTTTATCTACAACCATCGATCAAAGAGTTGAAAACACTACAGCATGAAGGAGTTGAAACATACGACATTTCGAGAATAACTGAATTTTCGTTTGTTCGCTTCTTTATATGGACTATGTGACGAAAAAGAATTTCGCTCGGTCCGAACCAGTCGCTAAACCGATCCAGGCCATTCGAAACGCCCTATCGTTTGAGAACAAGACAAAACAGAACGCATACAAAAGAACATTTCATTGTGTATTACAACAATGCATCAGATTACAAGAATATACAGAGTATAAATGAATAAATATTACACAGAAATATCAGAGATTACAATAAATTACATAGCAGCGGAAAATAATACAATACACAACTAGAAGAGATATACGGATACAAAGCTTTCTGGATATCGTTCCAGCTGTAAACCAGGATCCTGTGAATATAAATCTGCAAAACCAAAACTACTAGCTGCCCGTGTCAAAATAAGGGCACCCAGAGTTTAGGTTAAAACAATAAACTCCAGGTCAGTCATGTGACTGGTGTGAGAACTAAAACAGTTATTAATCTTTATTTTTAAAGTTAGGTAAATCAAGGGGCCACGCCGTATAACACGGGACGGGTTTCCTCCCAAGAATACCAGTGCATAAAACAAACAGCGCAATGCTAAATAAAGAAAAATGAAGCTATTATAAGACCCAGGTCCTATCACACAATGCAACGCAAGCCGGGGGATAGGTTTTTTTCCTTATAATAGCCAAGAATGCTTGATACGTTTAAAACAAATCATTTGATACTATTATAAATGCATATTGTATAAAACATCTTCAAATCATAAGTATCAATCATAGGCGGCATGAATGCCCCATACCACTATGTCGCCATATATAGGTTATACAATCAAAACCGCAAATGTCACGTATTTTGAAAATTGGGTTTCCATCTATGAACCGAGGCAAAAGATAGTCCTCAACCGATTCGAGACGCTCTAGTCCGTGTCTCAGGAACAGCCGCAACTGCCCCCTGGATCGTCAGGGCCGGTCCACCGATGTGGATTATAATGCATGAACAATACGTTTCTCCACCCTATGGGGTGTCAATGAGCCAATAAATGACTCCATCGGACCCGGATCGTCCGATCAAACCGAGGCGCCTCGTAACAGCAACAACCACATAAGTCAAACTCGTCAGGGCATGTAAAACCACTGACGCCACTTCTAACTAGAAAGAAAACGCATGTCCCCCCTGAGGTCCGTCTCCCGTTTTTGGTTCATACCGGGGGTGAAACTCGCGAAGTAAACGTTACACAAAGCTACGCCACAAAGGCCGTGCTTTGATCATCACCACAAGACTTTGCTTTTCAACAAAAGCCTTGATCAATTGCCACTTAGGTATGCCACACAGGCAATTCACTCCATGTGATTGATATCCATCAATATATAACCCCTGAGCTCGTACGTCTCAGAGAAGGGCGTTAAGCAAGAGAATAAATTCTCCGCCGCCAAACCGATATATATTTAATAGAGATCAATCACACGGACTAAAATCCAATGTCAGACACACAGTCCATTTACAAGTCCGTTCTGGGTCTGAACGAAACCGGAGGCACCTAGTACCCCGCATATCCATTGATCTCCAAGTACGTCTGGACGATCACCAACTGTTTCCATCTTTTTGGGTGTACAGCCCAATCAAGATCATCAGTAATCAACCAAACGACGCGAAGACCTCCGGTCTTCGACCATCGTCTTCATCTTCGACTTATCGTCGTATCAGTTATTCAAAATGGGATAAACCCGGTCTTCCCGAATGACTCACGTATATTTTAAATAAGTGTTACACAAACACAACATACGCCTCATTCCAATTCATCAGTCACTAACCGTAAATTAATCAAGAGAATAATTCCCCAAATATTAACCCCGAAGGCCGAAACCAACATCAGATCAATATCCAGAAAACCATTCTGCTTGGCTAACCGGCAGTTAGTTTCTAAATTTCACATTCATAGGGAAAGGTTCCCATTAATTTTATCCAAGATAAATTCCTTGAACTTATTCTTTAATCAATTTTTGAATATCAATTCAAACTAGTCGGGATTAGCGAGGCTTACCGAAGTGATCATTTGTTTTAATTTCCCAATCCCAACCTATTCATCCCATGAAGTAAAACTGGTTATACTTCATATCTAACACCACGGTGTTATCGGTAAATTCAATTACCATTTCACGTTCAAATCTAATTAAAGATTTAACTATCGCCTGGAGCAAAACTGGTGGTACTCCATTTTCGATCTTTTCAATCTAATTAAAGATTCATTAAAACTCCACTTAGTTTTAATCTTTAACTGGGTTAAAGAATCAGTGTCATTTAAAACATAGTTCACGATAAACCCAAAATCACATTCATTAATTATCGGGTTAAAGAACGAGTGTTATTTAAAACACTGTCCACGATAAACCCAAAAATCAATATCAATTCAATTCCAATTAAATATCATTTAATTGGTACACTTCATTAAATCTAAATAAAAAGATTTAATCTTTTCTCAACTGGGTTCAAGAACAGTGTTAGTGAAGACACCATTCACGATAAACCCAAATCACATTTGATATTCAATACAAGGCTGTGAATAGAAAATATATCGGCTTATATTCAATATCAAATTCTACGATTAACAAATGTCGTATTGGAAATAACGATATACATATATCTTTCAAATTCCCATAACAATATCTGTATCATCACGAAATCCGACATCGAAATAATCCAAAGACAATTTCGATTCAAAACCATTCCAATATAATTATTAGAAATTCTGGTTATTTTTCAAAGCCATCTCTAATCCAGTTTATTTATTTTAAAAATAAATAGAATTATAATTCTAGTTCAAAACTAGTTCATTTCGATAAAAATCTATTTTTATCTTTTCAAATATGGAGTTTTTCATCCCAATTCTTTCTAAATCATTTCTTATGATTTTACACAAATTATTACTATTTTTAATAATTTTATCAAGGCCCGTACAGTCGATTTCCACCAATGGCCATCGAACTGCACTTACAACGACCTTTTTCAAATTTGATTTGGACATAATTCCAAATCCAACCGTTAGATTTCAAATTTCTAATATTCGTTAGAAAGCTCTTTTCGATACGAACCCAACGGTTCTGATTTTAGGAGAATCCGACGGTCGGATCTCCCGTAATGTCCGTTTGAAGTCAATGGTCGAAATTCGCGAACTGCCGCGGCGCGTTCTATTCAGGCCATTATATTATATATATAATATATATAATATATACTTTGTCGATTTCTATTTAAAACGAATTATATAAATAGTTTTAAATTCGTTTCAAAGGCAATTTCAACTTCCATTTCAATTCAAATCAAAATTGAATTCTTCTTTATAAATTCGTTTTAAAATTCATTTCTATTCAATTCAAATTTCAATTCAATTTGAATTCATTTCAATTCGCTTTCAATTCAATTTGAATTCGTTTTCAATTTAATTCGAATTCGTTTTCAATTCAATTCGAATTGGTTTTATATTCAATTCAATTCAAATTCGTTATCTATTCAATTCATTTCGAAATCGTTATATATTCAATTCATTTCGAAATCGTTATATATTCAATTCATTTCGATTTCATTTCAAAATATGCGTTTTCGAAATCACTTTTCAATATGCATTTTAAAATGAATAAAATCGATATAAATATCGTTCACGTCAAAATGGCGTCAATCTAACCAACATGGCTTCATATATTTCTATTTTCAAATATTCTATTTCAAATATTTCTTTTTCAAATATTTCCTTTTCAAATATTTCTATTACAAATATTTTATTTCAAAAATTCTATTTCAAATATTTCGTTCAACACATGACTAATCTCAACGAATGAGTACAGTCAACACATGAACCTTTATTTTATATTGAATTCATTTCTAAATTGGAATGAGGCCCAATCAATCACCATATAATATTAATTATATGGATTTTCATACATCACACGTTATAATAGCATGGAAAAATAATCAACCATCAACCAAAGTGCACTACACTGTATAAACATCAAATATAGATATCTAACGCTTAAAACAGCCTGTCAATCAACCGATCGACATATTTAATCAATCAGGATGAGTGAACTTCAAATTTCATCCCAACACCCGTGTGGGGTTTCAAACAATCAAACACAGATTTTAGTTGTGCAGTTGGGCGATGTGTAAAATTTATCGACCCAATCAATGTCCTTCCAATAGGTGTACATAAACAAACCGTCCGGTTTGTAAATGAATATTTTATTTTATTCACTTCCACGTTAAAAATTATATTTTTAACGATAAAATATTTTATTTCAACACATGAATTTCTATTCAGTTCATTCCTCAGATAAAATGATATTTTTATTTTTCTAACATATTTTAGAAAATTTCGGCGGCATAACGGCACGATACTAGAAACGGGACGAGGCCTAGCCTTATCCCCGGTCTAGTGAAGGCCCACGCCATTCACACATCAATCAAATCCATTCATCTCACCAAACAATTCAGTTTCAATCAAATAATCTAACTAATTTTTGCAATCAAACAAACAAGTCCATGGTCTGTGGACGATTGTGTCGGGTGCTACTAAACACCGTCTGCATCCTAGTATATATATATATATATAAATATATATATATATATAACTAGAAAATAAATTGAAGAGTGAGAAATTCTCACAGATAGCTATCCTAACTCCACGGCACTTCTAATGCAGGAAATCTTCATCGTTATCGCATCTTTGTCAACTTCGTTGCCCGTAGCCACTACATATATAAAAATCATATTTTTACTTCGCTATTCAATATACAAAAATCATATTTTTACTTCGATGTTCAATATATAAAAATCAAATTTTTACTTCGCTACTCTTCATATAAAGATTTCACCTTTTCAATTTTAAAAAACTTATCTTTTCCATTTTAAAAATCTGATCTGTATACGATTAAAAGTCAAATCCTTTTATAAAGAAAACCCAAACCTTTTTACAAAGAAAAATCATTTCTTTGCATATCTTTGCAAAAATCTGAAATTTAAACATAACACTATTTAATTAACTAAACTAAGCATTTAAATTAAATTAAAATAAAAGCTTACAGCGTTTTCTGCGAATGGAAGGGGGGAAATGGTCCACAACCGGCGGAGTTGGTCTGAGCAGGTCGAGGCAGTGGCGCAGCGTTCGATTTGGGGGTGATAGGAGTGTCGCGATTTTGTTTTGGGGGGAGGGGGTGGGGTGGGGGGGGGGGGGCGGGTCTCGCGGGTTCGAGAGGGAATGGGGGTTTCAACGAGGGCGGAGGAGCTAGGGAAGGGGAATGGTGGCTGCCAGGCGTAGCGGAGGGGGACTGTCATCGTCGGCAGTGGCTGAATGGTGGTCGCGGTTTCAGATCGAGAGAGGGGGCGGGGCATGAGAGGGGAGGTCGAGGTAAAAAGGGGGGTCACGACGGTCTCTGGCGCGGCGGAGGCTCGGGGCGGCGGACGAGGTCTGAGGGGGCGACGGGAGGAAGAGGCAACGTTTTTTTTTTTAATTTCTGATCGAACGAAATATGGGGAGGGTTGACCGGGGGAAAAGGGAAAGAGGGGGTATTATATAAATTTTATATATTTTATTCTATTTTTAATTCTAAAATGCAACTTTTCCATACGAACCCCAAATCAAACCCACCGACTGTCGTCCATAACTAAATATCCCCATTCCGAACACAATGGGATATGTAACGCAAGCTGATTCGATCGTTTCGATCAGTTTTCGTCAAAATCAACATATAACTCTATATATTGAATTTGAACGTGCATTTCAATTCACCGAGGCCACATACTAACTAGAAAAATTCCCGAAAAATAATTTCTAGCTTCGTATTGACCATACGGTCCTAACAAAACTAGTTTCGTCGAATTCCGAGACCGTTGGAAAAATGGCCATTTTCCAGTCGATTAAAATCAACTGAAACTGGTCAAACACGTTTTCCTTTGCTACGCTCACATATTGATTCGAAAAATTATGAAAATTGGAATCTAGCAATAATCTGACATCACGGATCCAACAAAACTGGTTTCGTTGAAATCCGAGATCGTTTAGAAAATTTCCATTTTTAAGGGCCTGAATTCCATAGCGACTATTCAGAATTTTCAACTGGACATATCTTTTGATTCCCGTTATGAAATTTTGATTTGTCGGATTCATTGGAAAGATATTCACAATTAGATTCCATTATTTTTGGTTTCACTAAAATCCGGATTGTTTTGCACCCGGTACATTCAATTGAAGTTTGAAATCGAATTATCGAACTACCGCGCCATTTTCAATTCCTTTTATAATTTAAAATAATTATTTATATTCTAACGACGACGTATATAATATATACGTTTGAATTCTATTCAAAATAAATTTCTCGTCGATATTATTTAAAATAATTCATTTTAAATAATCACAATTCGCTAAAATTGCCAAAATAAAAATTTTAAACTGGCCCAGATTTCCGGGTTGTTACAATCTCCCCCACTTAAAACTTTTCGTCCCCGAAAAGGAACAAAGTCGAAAGTGGTTTGATCAATCAACTCTACGTTCGATCTGGCTTCCATTCTCCAACTTTTCAGTTTCTGAGAATTTTCAAAAAAAATTCAAAAATTTGGCTAACACCCTAAATTTTCGAAAAATTTCGCCATAACCTCCCCTGCAATGGGAGCATTGGGAAATCTCAAATAGCTTCCCCGGTCCTTCAGATCTCAAAAAGAAAAAGAAAAAGCCAAGCGGCTAGCCAATAGGCTCATAAAATCATCATCACCCAAACAAAACAGTAAATTATGTAGTAAACATGTACCTATTTGTCGGGCAAACAAATTTTATTCTCTGCTCTAGCCTCCTTGCTATGACCTGTTCAATGAAAGTACAAGTATATGCAAGCAAACGCAACCAATTTTCAATATAATTCAATATTTGATTCAATTAGGCTAAAGGTTCAACACCTTAATTAATCAACCAAATAAACAAACAACACAAACATCAATCAATAAGTGAATTATCATTTGAAATTCATAACTTTGATACATATACAAAAATCATGCTTTTGATGCCAAATCACAACAATAGGCCCAATCTAATTTTTGGTTCTCACACCAGTCAATAGGAAATATATAGACATTACACGTTCGTCACTCGAATATAAATTCTGATGATGATATATCAATCATCAGAATCACCCCCGGGCGACTAGAGTGTAATTCTATATCTATCCAGTATATTAAAACTTCAAATACACGTTTGCAAGGCGTATATGCAAAATCTTTATATACTGGACTGTCCTAATCAATATAAATAAATAATCAAATACGAATAATTGATTTAAATTTTCAAAACAAAATTGTTCTCATTTGAAAAATATACTCTTCACACTCGTTCTAGGATACTGTTGATCCTATCTCTAACGAGTCATTCTAATTGGATATTGCTAATCCAATATCTGATGAATTATTTCATATGGTTCTAATGTGCCTTGTTCTCTGAGCTTTGTAAACCAAAGCTCTGATACCAACTGTGACGAAAAAGAATTTCGCTCGGTCCGAACCAGTCGATAAACCGATCCAGGCCGTTCGAAACGCCCTATCGTTTGAGAACAAGACAAAACAGAACGCATACAAAAGAACATTTCATTGTGTATTACAACAATGCATCAGATTACAAGAATATACAGAGTATAAATGAATAAATATTACACAGAAATATCAGAGATTACAATAAATTACATAGCAGCGGAAAATTATACAATACACAACTAGAAGAGATATACGGATACAAAGCTTTCTGGATATCGTTCCAGCTGTAAACCAGGATCCTGTGAATATAAATCTGCAAAACCAAAACTACTAGCTGCCCGTGTCAAAATAAGGGCACCCAGAGTTTAGGTTAAAACAATAAACTCCAGGTCAGTCATGTGACTGGTATGAGAACTAAAACAGTTATTAATCTTTATTTTTAAAGTTAGGTAAATCAAGGGACCACGCCGTATAACACGTAACGGGTTTCCTCCCAAGAATACCAGTGCATAAAACAAACAGCGCAATGCTAAATAAAGAAAAATGAAGCTATTATAAGACCCAGGTCCTATCACACAATGCAACGCAAGCCGGGGGATAGGGTTTTTCCTTATAATAGCCAAGAATGCTTGATACGTTTAAAACAAATCATTTGATACTATTATAAATGCATATTGTATAAAACATCTTCAAATCATAAGTATCAATCATAGGCGGCATGAATGCCCCATACCACTATGTCGCCATATATAGGTTATACAATCAAAACCGCAAATGTCTCGTATTTCGAAAATTGGGTTTCCATCTATGAACCGAGGCAAAAGATAGTCCTCAACCGATTCGAGACGCTCTAGTCCGTGTCTCAGGAACAGCCGCAACTGCCCCCTGGATCGTCAGGGCCGGTCCACCAATGTGGATTATAATGCCTGATCAATACGTTTCTCCACCCTATGGGGTGTCAATGAGCCAATAAATGACTCCATCGGACCCGGATCGTCCGATCAAACCGAGGCGCCTCGTAACAGCAACAACCACATAAGTCAAACTCGTCAGGGCGTGTAAAACCACTAACGCCACTTCTAACTAGAAAGAAAACGCATGTCCCACCTGAGGTCCGTCTCCCGTTTTTGGTTCATACCGGGGGTGAAACTCGCGAAGTAAACGTTACACAAAGCTACGCCACAAAGGACGTGCTTTGATCATCACCACAAGACTTTGCTTTTCAATAGAAGTCTTGATCAATTGCCACTTAGGTATGCCACACAGGCAATTCACTCCATGCGATTGATATCCATCAATATATAACCCCTGAGCTCGTACGTCTCAGAGAAGGGCGTTAAGCAAGAGAATAAATTCTCCGCCGCCAAACCGATATATATTTAATAGAGATCAATCACACGGACTAAAATCCAATGTCAGACATACAGTCCATTTACAAGTCCGTTCTGGGTCTGAACGAAACCGGAGGCACCTAGTACCCCGCATATCCATCGATCTCCAAGTACGTCTGGACGATCACCAACTGTTTCCATCTTTTTGGGTGTACAGCCCAATCAAGATCATCAGTAATCAACCAAACGACGCGAAGACCTCCGGTCTTCGACCATCATCTTCATCTTTGACTTATCGTCGTATCAGTTATTCAAAATGGGATAAACCCGGTCTTCCCGAATGACTCACGTATATTTTAAATAAGTGTTACACAAACACAACATACGCCTCATTCCAATTCATCAGTCACTAACCGTAAATTAATCAAGAGAATAATTCCCCAAATATTAACCCCGAAGGCCGAAACCAACATCAGATCAATATCCAGAAAACCATTCTGCTTGGCTAACCGGCAGTTAGTTTCTAAATTTCACATTCATAGGGAAAGGTTCCCATTAATTTTATCCAAGATAAATTCCTTGAACTTATTCTTTAATCAATTTTTGAATATCAATTCAAACTAGTCGGGATTAGCGAGGCTTACCGAAGTGATCATTTGTTTTAATTTCCCAATCCCAACCTATTCATCCCATGAAGTAAAACTGGTTATACTTCATATCTAACACCACGGTGTTATCGGTAAATTCAATTACCATTTCACGTTCAAATCTAATTAAAGATTTAACTATCGCCTGGAGCAAAACTGGTGGTACTCCATTTTCGATCTTTTTAATCTAATTAAAGATTCATTAAAACTCCACTTAGTTTTAATCTTTAACTGGGTTAAAGAATCAGTGTCATTTAAAACACAGTTCACGATAAACCCAAAATCACATTCATTAATTATCGGGTTAAAGAACGAGTGTTATTTAAAACACTGTTCACGATAAACCCAAAAATCAATATCAATTCAATTCCAATTAAATATCATTTAATTGGTACACTTCATTAAATCTAAATAAAAAGATTTAATCTTTTCTCAACTGGGTTCAAGAACAGTGTTAGTGAAGACACCATTCACGACAAACCCAAATCACATTTGATATTCAATACAAGGCTCTGAATAGAAAATATATCGGCTTATATTCAATATCAAATTCTACTATTAACAAATGTCGTATTGGAAATAACGATATATATATATATCTTTCAAATTCCCATAACAATATCTGTATCATCACGAAATCTGACATCGAAATAATCCAAAGACAATTTCGATTCAAAACCATTCCAATATAATTATTGGAAATTCTGGTTATTTTTCAAAGCCATCTCTAATCCAGTTTATTTATTTTAAAAATAAATAGAATTATAATTCTAGTTCAAAACTAGTTCATTTCGATAAAAATCTATTTTTATCTTTTCAAATATGGAGTTTTTCATCCCAATTCTTTCTAAATCATTTCTTATGATTTTACACAAATTATTACTATTTTTAATAATTTTATCAAGGCCCGTACAGTCGATTTCCACCAATGGCCATCGAACTGCACTTACAACGACCTTTTTCAAATTTGATTTGGACATAATTCCAAATCCAACCGTTAGATTTCAAATTTCTAATATTCGTTAGAAAGCTCTTTTCGATACGAACCCAACGGTTCCGATTTTAGGAGAATCCGACGGTCGGATCTCCCGTAATGTCCGTTTGAAGTCAATGGTCGAAATTCGCGAATTGCCGCGGCGCGTTCTATTCAGGCCATTATATTATATATATAATATATATAATATATACTTTTTCGATTTCTATTTAAAACGAATTATATAAATAGTTTTAAATTCGTTTCAAAGGCAATTTCAACTTCCATTTCAATTCAAATCAAAATTGAATTCTTCTTTATAAATTCGTTTTAAAATTCATTTCTATTCAATTCAAATTTCAATTCAATTTGAATTCATTTCAATTCGCTTTCAATTCAATTTGAATTCGTTTTCAATTTAATTCGAATTCGTTTTCAATTCAATTCGAATTGGTTTTATATTCAATTCAATTCAAATTCGTTATCTATTCAATTCATTTCGAAATCGTTATATATTCAATTCATTTCGAAATCGTTATATATTCAATTCATTTTGATTTCATTTCAAAATATGCGTTTTCGAAATCACTTTTCAATATGCATTTTAAAATGAATAAAATCGATATAAATATCGTTCACGTCAAAATGGCGTCAATCTAACCAACACGGCTTCATATATTTCTATTTTCAAATATTCTATTTCAAATATTTCTTTTTCAAATATTTCCTTTTCAAATATTTCTATTACAAATATTTTATTTCAAAAATTCTATTTCAAATATTTCGTTCAACACATGACTAATCTCAACGAATGAGTACAGTCAACACATGAACCTTTATTTTATATTGAATTCATTTCTAAATTGGAATGAGGCCCAATCAATCACCATATAATATTAATTATATGGATTTTCATACATCACACGTATATAATAGCATGGAAAAATAATCAACCATCAACCAAAGTGCACTACACTGTATAAGCATCAAATATAGATATCTAACGCTTAAAACAGCCTATCAATCAACTGATCGACATATTTAATCAATCAGGATGAGTGAACTTCAAATTTCATCCCAACACCCGTGTGGGGTTTCAAACAATCAAACACATATTTTAGTTGTGCAGTTGGGCGATGTGTAAAATTTATCGACCCAATCAATGTCCTTCCAATAGGTGTACATAAACAAACCGTCCGGTTTGTAAATGAATATTTTATTTTATTCACTTCCACGTTAAAAATTATATTTTTAACGATAAAATATTTTATTTCAACACATGAATTTCTATTCAGTTCATTCCTCAAATAAAATGATATTTTTATTTTTCTAACATATTTTAGAAAATTTCGGCGGCATAACGGCACGATACTAGAAACGGGACGAGGCCTAGCCTTATCCCCGGTCTAGTGAAGGCCCATGCCATTCACACATCAATCAAATCCATTCATCTCACCAAACAATTCAGTTTCAATCAAATAATCTAACTAATTTTTGCAATCAAACAAACAAGTCCATGGTCTGTGGACGATTGTGTCGGGTGCTACTAAACACCGTCTGCATCCTAGTATATATATATAACTAGAAAATAAATTGAAGAGTGAGAAATTCTCACAGATAGCTATCCTAACTCCACGGCACTTCTAATGCAGGAAATCTTCATCGTTATCGCATCTTTGTCAACTTCGTTGCCCGTAGCCACTACATATATAAAAATCATATTTTTACTTCGCTATTCAATATACAAAAATCATATTTTTACTTCGATGTTCAATATATAAAAATCAAATTTTTACTTCGCTACTCTTCATATAAAGATTTCGCATTTTCAATTTTAAAAAACTTATCTTTTCCATTTTAAAAATCTGATCTGTATACGATTAAAAGTCAAATCCTTTTATAAAGGAAACCCAAACCTTTTTACAAAGAAAAATCATTTCTTTGCATATCTTTGCAAAAATGTGAAATTTAAACACAACACTATTTAATTAACTAAACTAAGCATTTAAATTAAATTAAAATAAAAGCTTACAGCGTTTTCTGCGAATGGAAGGGGGGAAATGGTCCACAACCGGCGGAGTTGGTCTGAGCAGGTCGAGGCAGTGGCGCAGCGTTCGATTTGGGGGTGATAGGAGTGTCGCGATTTTGTTTTTGAGGGGGGGGGGGGGGCGGGTCTCGCGGGTTCGAGAGGGAATGGGGGTTTCAACGAGGGCGGAGGAGCCAAGGAAGGGGAATGGTGGCTGCCAGGCGCAGCGGAGGGGGGCTGTCATCGTCGGTAGTGGCCGAATGGTGGTCGCGGTTTCAGATCGAGAGAGGGGGGGGGCATGAGAGAGGAGGTCGAGGTAAAAAGGGGGGTCACGACGGTCTCTGGCGCGGCGGAGGCTCGGGGCGGCGGACGAGGTCTGAGGGGGCGACGGGAGGAAGAGGCAACGGTTTTTTTTTTTAATTTCTGATCGAATGAGATATGGGGAGGGTTGACCGGGGGAAAAGGGAAAGAGGGTTATTATATAAATTTTATATATTTTATTCTATTTTTAATTCTAAAATGCAACTTTTCCATACGAACCCCAAATCAAACCCACCGACTGTCGTCCATAACTAAATATCCCCATTCCGAACACAATGGGATATGTACCGCAAGCTGATTCGATCGTTTCGATCAGTTTTCGTCAAAATCAACATATAACTCTATATATTGAATTTGAACGCGCATTTCAATTCACCGAGGCCACATACTAACTAGAAAAATTCCCGAAAAATAATTTCTAGCTTCGTATTGACCATACGGTCCTAACAAAACTAGTTTCGTCGAATTCTGAGACCGTTGGAAAAATGGCCATTTTCCAGTCGATTAAAATCAACTGAAACTGGTCAAACGCGTTTTCCTTTGCTAAGCTCACATATTGATTCGAAAAATTATGAAAATTGGAATCTAGCAATAATCTGACATCACGGATCCAACAAAACTGGTTTCGTCGAAATCCGAGGTCGTTTGCAAAATTTCCATTTTTAAGGGCCTGAATTCCATAGCGACTATTCAGAATTTTCAACTGGACATATCTTTTGATTCCCGCTATGAAATTTTGATTTGTTGGATTCATTGGAAAGATATTCACAATTAGATTCCATTATTTTTGGTTTCATTAAAATCCGGATTGTTTTGCACCCTGTACATTCAATTGAAGTTTGAAATCGAATTATCGAACTACCGCGCCATTTTCAATTCCTTTTATAATTTAAAATAATTATTTATATTCTAACGACGACGTATATAATATATACGTTTGAATTCTATTCAAAATAAATTTCTCGTCGATATTATTTAAAATAATTCATTTTAAATAATCACAATTCGCTAAAATTGCCAAAATAAAAATTTTAAACTGGCCCAGATTTCCGGGTTGTTACAGACTATAAGTGATCTTCCTACATATGGCATGCTTTTAGGTTGAAGCACAGTTGGACATCTAGCTGGTCCTCATCGAATGGATGAAACACGAGCATTTTCATTAGAGTATGGAAATCAAATGTCTTGCTTTGACTATTATCAGTGTTTTCTACATCTTAATCATAAATCTAGAACAAATAAAAAGAACTTTAAACCTAACATAGTAGAGAGCATGCTACCACCTTGGTCAAGCGATGAGATATATGAAAAAAAGACTATTCAAAGATACATGAAATCGGGGTACAGGTTGAAATTGCAGGTAAATCATACATTCATAACTGTTGCAAAAAAAGTGTATTTTGGGAGTTACCTTATTGGAAAGATCTCGTACTCCGACATAATATTGACGTCATGCACAACAACAAAAGACATATTTGATAACATGTTTAATACAGTTTTGAAGGTAAAGGGAAAACTAAAGACGATGTCAATTTGATACGTGATATATTACATTTTTGTAAGCGACATGAACTTCAGTTGAACGATGATAATAAAAAAAACCAAAGCATGTTATGAGCTAGACAACAAGAAAGTAAAACTTATGCTAAAGTAGGTGGAAGGACTAACATGTCCTAATGGGATTTTTTATAACCTCCGCAGATGCGTTTACTTAAAAAACAGTTAATTGAGTAGGATGAAATGTCATGATTGTCATATCATGATGAAATATTTTTTACCTGTGATTTTCAAAGAATTGATGCCCGCAAATGTATAGAGTGTTATAACTGAATTAAGTATGTTTGATACACAACTTTGTTCGATGACGTTGAAGCTAGATTGTAACGACCTGCATTTTACGTATCAGAGAATCATAAAATATTTCTATTTAATTCATGGAAGGTTGGATCTATCTCATCTTTTGGTATGTTGTTGACGGGGATGTGTGACATATCCATAATTTCTACTAATTTTATTTGTAACTATTTTGCCCCTGTTGTTTTTGTTTAGTGCATATCTTTTGAATGGGATCGTATCAGGAGCTGAGATCGATTTCATTGAAAAGGAAATGATGTTTCCAATTCTTAGAGTGGTCACATTAAAGATTTGATTCAGCGGTTTGGAGAAATCACTGTTTTTTTGTTACATAATTTCTGGACAGGCTAACTAGTCATTAATTGGCTGATTTGGTGTGGCCCATTAGTGGGTTGGTTAGATGGCTATAAATAAAGGGTTAAAGGAATGAAGTATAGTTTGCTTTCTTCATTTCTTATTTGGTTGGGGTTTGTGATTCTCCCTACTCCAATCAAATACATCTCTACTCCATTAATTTCATAGATCTGGATTTGAATATTGAAGATCAACATTGAAGAAAGGTAAATTGCATCAAAGTGATTGATTCGGAGATCGTTCTGTAATGAACCACGGATTTTCGACCCCGAAAATCGACATAAATACACCATGTCGAACATTCAAGTATCGAAAACACAGGAACATTATTAGAAAGAAGTTAGAGGGTGGGATAAGAAAGAAAGAAATATTAGAATAGAAGAAGAATAACCAACACAACACAGAGTCTCACATCGCAGCGGAACAAAATATAATATGGAAATACATCTTTATAGAGAGCTTTAAATAAAAATTTACCATCATCAGAGTACATCAACACATCGAGACAGTTATATTAATCTGTCCTTATATACAACGCACTACGGAATACATACTAGATATCATACGTCTGAACACCTCCAGCTCGTTTGAGGACTTCGCACATCCGATAATTTGAACCTGTACAACCCGGTCTAACCTGAGCATTACAAACGACGAGTCAGTATGGTGAATCAGAGTGAGAAAAACACACTAAATTTATAGATATCACACAAGTTGATTTTAAATTCAAAATGTTTTTGAAAGAAAAGGGTAATCGTAAGACCAAATCCACATATAGATGCAGACGGTTTTTACCTTACGATAACCCAAAACATTTTTGAAATCAATATCTTTTCTGATATTATAATAGTGTCTAAATACAAATAAATATCAATCCAGCAAAACGCTTGCATCTCACGTTCTACGTATATAGTATATAATCAAAAACCGCGGGTGCTTATTGGAGAATGGATTTCCTGGCAAGGTATGGGACTACCTTCCCAACAATGTACCTCTGGAGATGAATACATTGGGGTTCAACAAGAACATCATGCAACCCAGGCTAAACAAGACCGGCGCCTCACTTTGCATGAGAGTACCAAATATATCATTACCACAGTTGGGGGCCAGCCAACTGAACCGATAACATACATAAAAAATTTAAAATTGGACAACCGAAGGCATTTGATTTCTCCAGATCAGGTAATGAATATATCCTTTTGATAGGTGCGACCCACATAGCCATGCGACCTACCCGGCTGATGAGGCTTGAGGTCATAATTTATTTATTTAGTTATTTATTTTATGTTTTAGAACATTTGTCCACCATTCACTTTGAATTCCACATCGTCATATTCGTCAAATCACTAATTGATGTCCACAAATATACTCCGAGCGTAAAAGAAGTGCACCATTCTTTGCCATCAACTCGGTATGTTTGTAAAAATCATTGTATGTGGTTTTTAGGAAATACTCGGTCAGACACTCGTCCATACAAGTCATTCAGGAATAGGATGAACCGAAGACACTCTCCTACCACATCCTATATAGGTATCACCCCAAGGTTCAGTAGCGAATAGTTCTTGCAATCCGTAGATTTCAATTACGACAGAATTACTGCTGAAATGTCTTTGGGAGCTAACCAGAGAAATTCAACAAGTAGTTCTTCCGCTTATGAAGATCTATGGTCTTCAATGCTCCATCTTCAATCAATTTCTCACACCTATTTGCTTGTCGGAATGGTTTTCGAATATAATTCGATCCCGGTCTTTCCATATCAACAATCGTTTTTGGCCATATTTGATAGTCGGATATTTAAATATCAAATAAATAATCATGTGAATGAAATAAGTTTACTGATTCATTACTTGGCATTACCTGGCCTCTTTAATTAAACATCTGTTAATTATATTCTTAAAAGTCTTCCAATATTTAGAGTTTATCCTTTACTTCTTATTAAATAAGAATATTCTTAAAAACTATTTCCTTTGCTTATAAACTTTCCGAATACAGTTTATAATATTATTTACAGAAATCATAACTAATGTCTCTCCTCAATTTCTCTCGTTTATAAACTAACACCATTCATGGATAATCATGAAGTCGTTTAAGTTGGGGTATTTTATTTACCTCTCAGACCTTGACCAATCAACATTCATATCTTCAGAATAGATAGAAGTTTATTAACCACACGTTTTCCTTTGGAAACCATATTTACATCTCAACAACGTTTATTTAATTAATTATTAAGTAAACTATAATTATACTTCTCTATTAATCTTTAATAATCCTTTGCCATGTTATATTCGAGCGTCGATTCCATTATAAATAGAACCCTTTATAAAATTCTTTAAAACTTGTTTGTTATGCTATATTTGTTTTAAATCATATATAATTGTCTTTATCAAATATAATATCTTTACAAATCTTATATAAATTTCTTTATAAATCTTACAATAATATCTGTTACAATCCTTATAATTGACATCTCATACGAATCCTTTTTATCAAAACAACTCATTTGTCATCTGCAATAAATGTGATGGCCCGCCCCGCACCAGCCGACATTTCAATGAAAGTTCGCTGTGCCAATGTCTAACCAGCACGGGATGTTCGTCAAAGAAAGGAAAGGAAAGGTATTTGAACTAACAAGGAACCTGTAGAATGTCTCACAGCGCATGGAATAAAATATAATAATAACATACTTGACATAAAACAGGTGAGACAATGCATAAGCTGAAAACTTAACATCATAGCAGCGGAAAAATCCAAATACAGCTTATGTTCCACATTATTATTATTACAACTTTTGAAAACCATCTCTAAAGCAAATAAGTAAGGTACACTACTAATGCCCAAAGTAGTGACCAGCAGCGACACAGGGAGAATATCTATATACATCATACGTGGGAGCCTCCTGCTCGTCTCTGGTACAGCTACTCGTGCATACAACCTAACCTGTCTCTAGTCTGCCCGTTTAAGAGCACCTAGAGTAATAAGAAGAGACATAAAACTCTGGGTCATACAAAAGTCTTGTATGAGCGATAAGCATCAAAACAGAACAATAACAGGTATACTAAACCATACCTGAACCTGGACCTGCAACCAAAGAGTTAGCACAACACACCGCTCAATACTCTAAGGTGCCACTAAACATAAGGTGTAAAGAAGACAGGGGTGGGGGTGTACATGACATAGTGATGGCAAACAATCAATCATAGCAACCATACTCACATCTCTCACTCAGTGCGTAAAGCATACGATATCCACCGCTCTGATCACCCATTCCTTGCTATGATCACTCTGCCCCATGGAGCCATAATGACACACTGCACTGATCCATAGCCACTAGTCCTTGCTATGTCCACTTTGCCCCATAAAATCACCACAACTCCACTGCACTGGCTCATAGCCATGCTACGATCACTCTACCCCATGGAGTAATAACTACCCCACTACACTGATACGTAGCCTAACATCCGTCTCGGTGGTGGATCAAAGCTATGGACGTCGATAACCCCTTTGCAGATGTCCCGCAGCAAAGCCCAACTCATGAAGTTGACCCGTTGGTTCCCAACTGGATCCATGGCACAAACTTCCCATTTGGACTTCCTTTGCATCTCGGGTTTTGGTCGAATTTGAGTTGGCCTTCAGAAAAGTCGTCGAGTAGTAGTAATAGCACACGTCCGGTTTGGTTCGAATATGCATAGTGCTCCAGTCATCATCGGTTCGGTTCGGTGCAATGCTTCGTAGTATGCTCCTGGGTGCGGTTCGGTTCGGTGATTCTCCTCCTTCAGATGCCGGTTCGGTTCGGTGATGGCACTTAAGTCCTGGTTCGAAGCACCTTGCTCCGGTTCAGTTCGGTGGTCCTTCATCTCCAGTCAATCCGATTCGATCCCATGTCCAGCTTTGGTTCAATCCCAACTCCAACTCTCATGCAAACAACCTTCTTTTTCGCCAAGCTTCCTTTAGTGCAGAGTCTCGATCTGGATCGAATCCTCTTTCCCACCGATCCGAAGCCTATATCCGATCCGATCCGATCCGCTTCGACTAGTTTCTTGCACTTCTTTCCAACGACTGTTTTACGCCATTCGACGGCGTTTTCGACCAATCTAACTTTTCTAATCAATCACAAAACATACCATACAGTCATAGCAACATGTATAATCAACCACAAACACCAAAACAATAGTTTGATAGGTTAAAACGAATCAAACATAGCCAAAATCCCATATTTTCCCTTAAGCATGTTTAAGCAAAACTAATGATAGGATTAGTAAAACTTAACCAAGTTAACCAAAATTTTCTAACAGAGGTCTAAAACAATGTTTCGAAATTTCTAAATATTTTTCCAGATTTTTAACATGCATAATTTCGTTAATTAACACTAATCACCCTAATTAACTGTAATTAGTGTCAAAACAATGCTAATCACTCACCATTGCCACAAATAAAATATCAAATCTGAAATTATCTCCGTTTGGGCGCGAATACCAAGACAATACAACAGCTCCAACCTTACTTTGTTGCTATTTCACTTTGATTTGACGTAGATTAGACTAATACTTGATTAGAAGGTGATTAGAGGAGATGCTAGATGTTGGAGGCCAATGTTAGGGTTAGGAAAATGTTTTAGACGGCTGAGAAAATGAAATTAGATCATTCTCTTACTGTTCTCAGCCTCCCCATAACCCTAATCCCGAAATGGGTTATGGGCTCTCTTGCTAATCATCATATTTAGACCCGGTTAAGCAGTTTTTCACCTTCTAAACCCTTTTTCAGCCATATCTCCCAAATGGTAAGTCCGTTTTTCATATATGACCACTCTACGGAAAGATAAACCATTATCTGGATCTAAAGGAAGTGGTTTCAGGTCAAAACTCCTTTCCAATAAAAAGTTATGGCCAAAACAAGATCAGCTAGGGGCAAAATGGCTATTTAAAAATCGACAAAAAATCATGAACATGGGAAATGACCCCAATAGTCGTCTCCCAAAGTTACATGACCATACGAATTCGTATGTGAAAGAAATAAATATTATACGATCCTTCGATGCGTAGAATGCGGGTCGTTACATTCTCCCCCTTTAAGAAATTCCGTCCCCGAAATTCCTTAACCTAAACCATACAAAGGATCCTGCATGCCTACCAGCCATATACAACAATCAAACATGCAAAATGAACAAAACAGACCTATCCTAGCATGCGGAAAGACTAAATCAAAACTGAAATCTTACTATGCGAAGAGTTCTGGATACGTCTTCCTAATGCTCTCCTCTGTCTCCCAAGTACAGTCATTCTCATTCTCGCCCCCACTGAACTTTGACTAGATTCACCGCTTTCCTTCGAAGTTGCTTCCTATCTTTCCCAACAATATGCATAGGTCTGCGGTTCCCAACCGCCTCGGGTTCAATCTCGATATCATCCAACTGATCAGGTGAAATAGCCATATCGGGGTCGTGCACAAATTTCCTTAACTGGGAAACATGAAATACGTTATGAACTCCTGCCATCTTCTCTGGTAATTCAACTTTATATGCCAAATTCCCAATTTGCTCAAGAATTGGGAATGGACCAACGAATCTTGGTGCTAACTTGCCTCTCCTGCCAAATCGTATCACGCTCTTCAACGGAGAAATCTTGACAAATACCAAGTCGCCAATGGAGAATTTTAAATCTCTTCTCCTCTAATCAGCATAGCTCTTATGTCTATCTTGAGCATCTTTCATCCGTTGTTGGATAACCCTGATTTTGTCTGAGGTTTCTCTTATCACATCTGGTCCAAGCACAAACTTCTCACCAGTTTCTAACCAACATGACGGTGAGTTGCACGGTCTTCCGTACAAAGCTTCAAATGGAGCCATACCGATACTGGATTGATAACTATTATTATAGGAAAACTCTACTAGATGTAGTTGGTCATCCCATGATCCACCAAAATCCAATACATAAGCTCACAAAAGATCTTCTAACACTCGATTCACCCTCTCTGTCTGTTCGTCGGTTTGAGGATGATACGCGGTACAGATATGTAATTCTGATCCTAACGCCTCTTGTAAGCTCTTCCAAAATCCACTAGTGAACAACGAATCTCGGTCACTCACAATGCCTTTGGGTATTCCATGAAACCTCACTGCCCACTTTATATACAGTTTTGCTAACTTAGCTGCTGTCCTGTTTGACTTGACGGGTATAAACCTTGCACTCTTAGTCAATCGGTCCACAATCACTCAGATGCTATCATGGCCCGATCTAGTTCTTGGTAACCCATTAATGAAATCCATTGAGACTTGTTCCCATTTCCATTCTGGAACTTCTAATGGTTGCAATAAACCACTAGGCTTCTTTTGCTCAGCTTTAACTAGCTGGCAATTCATGCACTTGGATATAAACTTCCCAACGTCTCTTTTCATCCCTTTCCAGTAGTAGGTCTGCTTCATGTCTCGATGTATCTTGTTACCCCGGGGTGTATAGTCAGTTTTGAGTGATGAAATTCTCTAAGCACTTCATCTCTCAATCCATTGACATTGGGTACAACTGGTCTTCCATTCTTCCTCAGCCATGCCTCTCGATCCATCCCATACTTTTTCATCTCCTCGGCGATACCCATCTCTAACTTGGAGATGATTTCCAATAGGTTAGGATCGTCTCTCTGACTAGAACCAATCCGCTCAATCAAAGTGGGTCTAACCATCAAGCTTGCTAATACTTCTGGATCCAATTCGCACTTTGATCTGAAATCATACCCAGCGATGTACTCCAGTTGCTTCCATTCCAGAAACATAGCCCCTAAACTGGCATGTCTTCTACTCAATGCATCAGCTGCCGCATTGCCCTTTCCTGGTGTGTATGCGATATCAAAATCGTAGGAAGCCAAAAATTCTAACCACCTTTGCTGTCGGAGATTTAGATCCTTCTGAGAGAAAAGATACTTTAACGATTTATGATCGGTAAACAACTCGAATCTTTCTCCCAAGAGATAATGTCTCCACATCTTCAATGCGAATACGATCGCTGCTAATTCCAAATCATGGGTAGGGTATCTTCTCTCGTGCAGTTTCAATTGCCGACTTGCATAAGCTACAACCCTACCTCCTTGCATCAGTACAGCACCTAGTCCGGTACCACATGCATCTGCGTATACTATCGTCTCTTCATTCCCTTTAGGAATGACTTACACTGGTGCACATGTCAACTTTTCCTTTAAGACTCTTGAATGAATTCTCGCACCTTTCGTCCCAGATGAAAGCTTGATTCTTCTTGGTCAACTGAGTCAATGGTAACGCTATCTTGGAGAAGTCTTGGATAAACTTACGGTAATATCCAGCTAATCCCAAGAAACTTTTATGTCCGTTGCATTCTTGGGCGTAGACCAATCTTGTACCATAGCCACCTTCACACGGTCCACGGCAATAACATTCTCTAAAATAATATGGCCCAAGAATCTCACTTCCCTCCACCAGAAGTGACACTTAGAAAACTTTGCTTTCAATTGGTGTTTTCTCAACACCTCCATCACTATCCTCAAATGGTCCTTGTGTTCTTCCTCTGTCCTTGAATAAACCAAGATATTTTCTATGAACACAAGAACAAACTTATTCAACTGTTCCCTGAATACCCTATTCATAAGATCCTCAAAATATGATGGTGCATTGGTTAATCCAAATGGCATAACCAACCACTCATAAAATCCAGACGGCATCCGAAATGCCGTTTTAGCTATACTCTCAGCTTCCACTCTAAGCTGATGAAAACCTGTCGCGAGGTCCAACTGGGAAAACACTCTCGCGCCACTAAACTGATCAAACAAATCATCTATCCGCGGTAGATGATAATTATTCTTCCTCGTCACCTTATTCAATTTGCGGTAGTCTACACACAATCGAAGGGAACCATCTGCCTTGGTAGCAAACACAACTGGTGCTCTCCATTCAGAAACACTTCTTCTGATAAATCCCTTCTTCAAAAGATCGCTTACTTGCACCCCGAGCTCTCGCTGCTCCTATGGTGCCATACGACGAAGTGGCATCACTTAGGTCTGGCATCTTTCACTAAATCAATACGGAACTCAATCTCTCGATGTGGTGGAAGTCCGGTCACTTCATCGAAGACGTCCGGATAATGGCCAGCCACGGGCACATCTGACAACTCATCATGCCGGATATCGAGGGAATTTAGAAAACTAGCAATTACCCCATCACTAGGTAGACCACCAAACACTACCCTCCGCCCATCATCCGCTCCAACTGTCACCAAAAATCCCTCACAGTCTACCACCACCCCGTATCTTTAGAGCTAATCGACTTCCAAAATAATGCCAAACCCAGTAAAGTCCAAAACAAAGCAATCACTAACAAACATGCATCCATGACTCGATAAGACCACATTACGACAAATCATACAAAGTCTAGTCGAACCACCAATCGGGTTCTTCACTGCTAAAGGTCTTTCGACTATCTCGGGTTCTAATCCCAACCTATCTACCAGGTCACTAGATATGAAGGAACGAGAAGCTCCGGTATCAAACAATACTCGAATAGGAACATCATAAATAGAAAGCATACCTTGAACGCTTACATTCTTTCCTTTATCCACCGCTGTTGGTGCATTCGATGAAGAAGGAACAACATTGATAGCATATGCTTTCACAATCTACTTTTCTTTAGGGGGTTGCAGACACTTATCCTTGTGATGTCCCACTTGGCCATAGTTGAAGCACTTCCTATTTGCTGGCTTGGCCCGACATTCTTTGGCATAATGGCCCTTCTTACCACAGCTGAAGCACTCAACATCTTTCTTATTCTTTTTCTTCTGGCCATCCTTGGTCTGATTCTGCTTTCTCTTATTCTGAGAACCATTCTTGCCTCCACCGCTTACTTGCGGCTTTGGCTCTTCCCCAGATGCAACTTCAGTCTTTAACTTGGGGTATAGACTCTCTGATCTCAAAGCTTTCCCCACAATTGATTCAAATGTCTCATCGATGTGGTTAATAAGCCTATCCCCCAAGTACTGATCCAAGCCTGCTATAAACTTCTCATTCTTCTTCTCGTGAGTGTCAATGAGGGATAATCCATACTTCGATAAAGTATCGAATTCTGCAAAGTACTCCGAGACTACCCTACCACTCTGCTTAAGCTCCAGAAATTTCCTAAACAACTCTGACTTCTGGGCAGCTAGGATAAATTTTTCACCGAATCGGGCCTTAAACTGATCCTATGTAACTTGATCCTCCGGAGTAGCTACCTTAATAGCGTTCCACCAATTCATTGCCCGTCCTTGCAGCTGACGGGACGCTAGCTTTCTTTTCATCGCATCCTCGATACCTAAGACTTCGAAGATACGCTCATAGCTATCTAACCAATCCTGAACTTCTGTAGCCGATTCCGTTCGTGGAATGGCTTTCCACTAAGACTAGTGTAATCCTTGCAAAGCTTGGCAAAATCGGCTCTAGGCGCCTACACCGCTGCACCACCACCGTTTGCAGTATTGGGAACCGCTCCTTGCACATTTCTAAGCATATCTCTCATGAAGTCAGAAAACATAGCCCTCATGTCAGGAGCATTCCCATTGTTGGCTCCTCTACTAGCACCCCTCGTATATCGGCCCATCGTTCAATCTGTAAAGAGAAACGATTAACCATCCTCTTTGTGGTGTCAGTGCAGTACGACTTCATCCTTAGCTATACTAATAGTATGTATATATATAGCTTTTGAAAACCAAAATAATCACAAATACGCGCTCTCATATACGTATTTTCTCTCCCTGGTGTCTTTCCCTAGGTTAACTACGCAACCTAGAGCTCTGATACCAAATGTGATGGCCCGCCCCGCACCAGCCGACATTTCAATGAAAGTGCGCTGTGCCAATGTCTAACCAGCACGGGACGGTCATCAAAGAAAGGAAAGGTATTTGAACTAACAAGGAACCTATAGAATATCCCACAGCACATGGAATAAAGTATAATAATAACATACTTGACATAAAACAGGCGAGACAGTGCATAAGCTGAAAACTAAACATCATAGCAGCGGAAAAATCCAAATACAGCTTATGTTCCATATCATTATTATTACAACTTTTGAAAACCGTCTCTAAAGAAAATAAGTAAGGTACACTACTAATGCCCAAAGTAGTGACCAGCAGTGACACAGGGAGAATATCTATATACATCATACGTGGGAGCCTCCTGCTCGTCTCCGGTACAGCTACTCGTGCATACCACCTAACCTGTCTCTAGTCTGCCCGTTTAAGAGCACCCAGAGTAATAAGAAGAGACATAAAACTCTGGGTCAGACAAAAGTTTGGTATGAGCGATAAGCATCAAAACAGAACAATAACAGGTATACTAAACCATACCTGAACCTGGCCAGCAACCAAAGAGTTAGCACAACATACCGCTCAATACTCTAAGGTGCCACTAAACATAAGGTGCAAAGAATACGGGGGTGTGGTTGTGCATGACATAGTAATGGCAAACAATCAATCATAGCAACCATCCTCACATCTCTCACTCAGTGCGTAAAGCATACGATATCCACCGCTATGACCAACCATTCCTTGCTATGATCACTCTTCCCCATGGAGCCATAATGACACCACTGCACTGATCCATAGCCACTAGTCCTTGCTAGGTCCACTTTGCCCCATAAAATCACAACAACTCCACTGCACTGGCTCATAGCCATGCTACGATCACTCTACCCCATGGAGTAATAACTACCCCACTGCACTGATACGTAGCCTAACATCCGTCTCGGTGGTGGATCAAAGCTATGGACGTCGATAACCCCTTTGCACACATCCCGCAGTAAAACCCAACTCATGAAGTTGACCCGTTGGTTCCCAACTGGATCCCGGGCACAAATATCCCATTTGTACTTCCTTTGCATCTCGGGTTTTGGTCGAATTGGAGTTGGCCTTCAGAAAAGTCGTCGCGTAGTAGTAATAGCACACGTCCGGTTCGGTTCGAATATGCATAGTGTTCCAGTCATCATCGGTTCGGTTCGATGCAATGCTTCGTAGTATGATCCTGGGTGCGGTTCGTTTCGGTGGTTCTCCTCCTTTAAATGCCGGTTCAGTTCGGTGATGGCATTTAAGCCCTGGTTCGAAGCAGCTTGCTCCGGTTCGGTTCGGTGGTCCTTCATCTCCAGTCAATCCGATCTGATCCCATGTCCAGCTTTGGTCCAATCCAAACTCCAACTATCATACAAACGACCTTCCTTTTCGCCAAGCTTCCTTTAGTGCAGAGTCCCGATCCGGATCAAATCCTCTTTCCCACTGATCCGAGCCCTATATCCGATCCGATCCAGTTCGGCTAATTTCCTGCACTTCTTTCCAACGACTGTTTTACGTCATTCGACGGCGTTTTCGACCAATCTAACTTTTCTAATCAATCACAAAACATACCATACAATCATGGCAACATGTATAATCAACCAAAAACACCAAAACAATAAATTGATAGGTTAAAATGAATCAAACATAGGCAAAATCCCATATTTTCCCTTAAGCATGTTTAAGAAAAACTAATGATAGGATTAGTAAAACTTAACCAAATTAACCAAAATTTTCTAACAGAGGCCTAAAACAATGTTTCGAAATTTCTAAATATTTTTCCAGATTTTTAACATGCATAATTTCGTTAATTAACACTAATCACCCTAATTAACTGTAATTAGTGTAAAAGCAATGCTAATCACTCACCTTTGCCACAAATAAAATGTCAAATCTGAAATTATCTCTGTTTGGGCGCGAATACCAAGACAATACAGCAGCTCCAACCTTACTTTGGTGCTATTTCACTTTGTTTTGACGTTGATTAGGCTAATACTTGATTAGAAGGTGATTAGAGGAGATGCTAGATGTTGGAGGCCATTGTTAGGGTTAGGGAAATGTTTTAGGTGGCTGAGAAAATGAAATTAGATCGTTCTCCTACTGTTTTCAGCCTCCCCATAACCCTAATCCCAAAATGGGTTATGGGCCCTCTTGCTAATCATCCTAATTAGGCCCAGTTAAGCAGTTTTTCACCTTCTAAACCGATTTCAGCCATATCTCCCAAACGGTAAGTCTGTTTTTCACATATGACCACTCTACGGAAAGGTAAACCATCATCCGAATCTAATGGAAGTGGTTCCAGGTCAAAACTCCTTTCCAGTCAAAAGTTATGGCCAAAACAAGATCAGCTAGGGGCAAAATGGTCATTTAAAAATCGACAAAAAATCATGAACATAGGAAATGACCCCAATAGTCGTCTCCCAAAGTTACATGACCATACGACTTCGTATGTGAAAGAAATAAATATTCTACGATCCTTCGATGCGTCGAATGCGAGTCGTTACAATAAACGTTACAGATTTCATTTCAAAACTTCCTAATTTCTTATATTATAACTTTTCCAAAGAATTCCGACAACTTATGCATTGTCTAAGATCACAGAGCGATCTTTTTGACGATCATCAATTTATAAATCAAATAGTGCAAATTATTATTTGTAACAGTTGTTTCAAATTCATTTTTTTCAAATCTCTTACTTCATTTACAAACCACATTGTAATTTATTTACGACACTTATATTCGTTGCCATTTCTGAATTCTTTTATTTAACTTACTCTCGACTTTGCTTAACATTCCTAACTTCAGAATATCACATTCCGAACCTCGGAATAAATCTCACTTCTTTAACCCTTTTATACCATTTTCAAATTCCTTAATTTCCCTTTTCTAACTTCAGATATTAAGTAAATATTTGATTTATGCTATATATTCGCTTAAAATTCTTTATAAAACTTTGTTGTAAAACTCGGTTTTTATATAAAACCCGTTCATGAAATTCTTTCATATTCCGATTAGATACATTTCACTTCAATCACTTTTTAAATGAATTTCAATTATAAAGTTAATCTCTTAAATTATTATTGAAATAATAATTTGCTTCGATCACTAACTTCTGTAGCAGTAGTTAACTTCTTAATTGACTAAAATAAATAGTAAATTATCTTTTAAAATCTTATTAAAATTAAACAAATACTCGTTAAACAATTTATTAAATTAATTCAAAATAAATTAATTTAATAATCAATCCTAGTGGTTAATTTAGTCAATTCAATACGCGATTAATCCGTTAATCGATCCCAATAAGTTCTCACTTTAAATTAATTAATAATGTAATTAATTTAAATAATTCCATTTAATTGTTTGAAAAAAACAATTATCCAATTCTTAACCGTTGGGTTAAGTACTGCCCATTTGCTTATAAATCTGATTAATATCATATTTTATTTTATAATATCATTTAATAATTACTTATAAATTTAAATAATAAATAATACATATTTATTTTCTTTGAACAAACATTAATTCAAAATAATAGATTTAAAAATCTATTTTCAGTTATAAAATAAATTTTATAACTTCATTTTCGTCGATTCACTTGACGATAAATCCATATTTGAAAAACGATTAATTTATAGGCCATGTACTGCCAATTACTCAACAAATACTACTCATTGGTTTGTACAATATAAATTGTTGAATTTCAGTTCAACGATCAATGATCAAATCAATCGTCCAATCAGAATAGTTCATATAATGATAATTTGTGTAACACCCCACATTTTTAGTAAAATTAAAAATGTGGAAATATGTACATATATTGTATGCATAGATATATTTTAGAGAGAAATTAAATAATGACAAAAAATTGCATGTGGTAAATTAATGCAGTGAAATGAAGAAAAAGATTAATAAAAGAAATTACATGCAATGCATGAAATGCGAAGGAATGCATGCGAACATTTAAAAAGAAATAAAAAGGAGAATTTGAAGAGCCTCCAGAATTTAGCCATGAAATTAGTGTCATTGCGTTCGTGGCGATTTTCTAGTCAATTTAGACCTGTAGTTTGTAGAAAACTGATTTAAAATGAAGAAGATATCTTTAAATTAAATATTGCAGTAAAGCATGAAAAAGAGGAATGAGAAAAGAATAATAGGTAGCATTATCGTAAGTCTTGTTAGCAAAAGACTTAGTAGTTCATTTGGTTAGTACATGTGACTTGTACACAAGAGGTACAGAGTTCGATCCCCACCAGCGTCATATTTTTGTTTTAGGGGAATGGCTAAAAAGTGGCTTAGTGTGAACACAGTTCAAAAAGCGGTTTAGTGTGAAAAGGGTTAATTGGAAAGATAATATATATATATATATATATATATATATATATATATATATATATATGTATATATAACATATGGGTGTCAACACCCCTGCTGCTGCACATCATGTTGCACACATGGTGCATTTTTGTTGGTCAATGACGATTTTTGATGGATTATGGCATATGTGGCATCCTCTGATTGGCCTGATGATGTGTCTTTTTGGTTTGAAGGGTTTAGATGAATCCTAGACTAATCTAATGGCTCTGATTAATCAAACACTCCTATATAATCACATCTAACTTAAACCCCGAGCTAAACTAAATTCATTCATAAGCCTATATGCTGCTGAATCCTAAACTAATCTAGCCTCCACCATAACAAATCAAATTCAAGATTAAAGATAAAGATCAAAGCCTACATCAAGGGTTAAGCTTAACAAATTCAGAAATCAGATCCCAGAATTCAAGATCTGTTCTTTTTCTGTGATTTCTAGTCACTTTTATGTTTAAATTGATAAATGCGAATTGTGGTAGACTATGAATTGGGTATATGTTGTGAATCATGAATTTATGCAAGTTTATTATGTCATTATCCCTGGATCCAATATGATTATGGACATTCTATTATGCTGATTATGTAGATCTTGACTTGCAACTATATTGTGGTAAATGCGAACTTGTTAATTTAGATCTAATCCTTTATGCTAATCACCTTTCACCTGTTATGTTGTAGTAATCACGATACGTTGTAAACTTGACATGTGATGCCACCCTTTTATATCTAATCCTGCTACTATGTCACCTTAATTTTGTTAGACGTCTAAATGACAAGTTTAGACCATGTTATGTTGACTTTGACATTATAGTTGCCACAAGTTCATCTATGCAAGTTTATGCTTATATGTTTAGATCCATGCCAGTTCTTATGTTTAGATCTATATCAGTTCACATTACATATGTTAATTGGATCCATCTTATATGCTAGTTCACGTTTATATGCTTGATTAGATTCATTCTATGCAAGTTACGATCTATACAAGTTATGCAAGTTTATATGCAAGTTATGTTATTCTATACCAAGTTTATGTTACATATGCTTAATTAAATCTATATTGTTTTATGCCAGTTTAGGTGGCATATGTCTCTTTCTTTTCCTTTTCTTATGAGCTAGGCTAACAGCGAGCCTAACGTATTATGTGAATTACACGTACGAACGACGTGGGAACATTGGGGAATAGTTTGGGAAATATTAAATATTGGATATTATGTAATTAGCATAAATTGGTTAGTAACAAAGTAATTAACTTGAGACATAAATGGGCATAGTTTATATAATATTTATATGAAATGAGCATATAATTCAAATAGGGAAACATTGAATTAATTAACTATAATGACATAGGTAAATTTGGGTAAAAATGGCATAATTTGAATATGACCATTTATGGATAAGTAATTCAATTTATTGTTGCAAATTAGGTATTGACACCTATAAAAGGAAAGGATTAATTAATTGGTAAATTAATTAAAAATGGAATGTTAGTAATTACAATTAGGAATTGTAATTGTACTTATGACATGAGGTTAGGTTACATTAGTGGCGGAAGTCTGCCCGGACCCGACCGACATATCCAGCAGCCACTAATGTTGAACGTAATGTGAGAGGTCTAAGTACGCAAATACAAATCGGGCTAAGGCACGAGGTTAGGCCCAACTATGGGATAAGACTGCTCGGACCTGTAAATGCCCGTAACTTCCCCGTTGAGGAAAGCGCGGATAGTTCGAGAACAAGCCACAACAGAACGCAGACGGAAGAACATTTCATTGTATATTACAACAATGCATCAGATTACAAGAATATACAGAGTATAAATGAATAAATATTACACAGAAATATCAGAGATTACATTTAAATACATCGCAGCGGAAAATAATACAATACACAACTAGAAAGAGATATACGGATACAAAGCTTTTCGGATATCGTTCCAGTTGCAAACCAGGATCCTGTGAATATAAATCTGCAAAACCAAAAGTACTAGCTGCCCGTGTTAAAATAGGGGCACCTAGAGTTTAGGTTAAAACAATAAACTCCAGGTCAGTCATGTGACTGGTGTGAGAACTAAAACAGTTATTAATCTTTATTTTTAAAGTTAGGTAAATCAAGGGACCACGCCGTATAACACGGAACGGGTTTCCTCCCAAGAATACCAGTGCATAAAACAAACAGCGCAATGCTAAATAAAGAAAAATGAAGCTGTTATAAGACCCAGGTCCTATCACACAATGCAAAGCAAGCCGGGGGATAGGGTTTTCCCTTATAACAGCCAAAGAATGCTTGATACGTTTAAAACAAATCATTTGATACTATAATAAGTGCATAGTGTATAAAACAACTTCAAATCATAAGTATCAATCATAGGCGGCATGGGTACCATATATCATGTCGCTATACTAGTTCTACAATTAAAACCGCAATGTCACGTATTTGGAAATTGGATTTCCATCTATGAACCGAGGCAAAAGATAGTTCTCAACCGATTCGAGACTGTCTAGCCCGAGTCTCAGGTCAGAGCTCGAGTGACCTTGGAGCGACAGGGTCGGTCCACCGATGTGGATTAAACTTAAATCTTGAACACTGCGTTTCTCCGCCCTTTGGGGCGTAAATGAGCCAACGAATGACTCCATCGGACCCGGATTGTCCGATCAAACCGAGGCGCCTCGCAACAGCAACAACCACACAGGTGAAAAGTATATAAATGTCAGGGCTGGTAGGTCACTGACACCACCCTAGCTAGAAAGAAACGCATGCCCTCCCTGAGGTCCTTCTCCCGTTTTTGGTTCACAACCGGGGTGTGAGGGTCGCGAATTCACGTTACACAAAGCTGTGCCACACAGGCTGTGCTTTGATCATCACCACAAGACTTTGCTTTTCAACAGAAGCCTCGATCAATTGCCACTTAGGCATGCCACACAGGCAATTCACTCCATGCGTTTGATATCCATCAATATATAAGCTCTGAGCTCGTACGTCTCAGAGAAGGGCGTTAAGCAAGAGAATAAATTCTCCGCCGCCAAACAGATATATATTTAATAGAGATCAATCACACAGACTAAAATCCAATGTCAGACACACAGTCCATTTACAAGTTCGTTCTGGGTTTGAACGAAATCGGAGGCACCTAGTACCCCGCATATCCATCGATCTCCAAGTACATTTGGACGATCACCAACTGTTTCCATCTTCTTGGGTGTACAGCCCAATCAAGATCATCAGTAATTACCCAAACGACGTGAAGTCCTCCGGTCTTCGACCATTGTCTTCGTCTTCGACTTATCGTCGTATCAGTTATTCAGAATGGGATAAACCCGATCTTTCCGAATAACTCGCGTATATTTTGAATAAGTGTTACACAAACACAACATACGCCTCATTCCAATTCATCAGTCACTAACCGTAAATTAATCAAGAGAATAATTCCCCAAATATTAACCCCGAAGGCCGAAACCAACATCAGATCAATATCCAGAAAACCATTCTGCTTAGCTAACCGACAGTTAGTTTCTAAATTTCACATTCATAGGGAAAGGTTCCCATTAATTTTATCCAAGATAAATTCCTTGAATTTATTCTTTAATCTCCTTTTGAATTTCGATTCAACTAGTCGAGATTAACAAACCTTACCGAAGTAATCATTTGTTTTAATTTCCCAATCCCAACCTATTCATCCCATGAAGTAAAACTGGTTATACTTCATATCTAACACCACGGTGTTATCGGTAAATTCAATTACCATTTCACGTTCAAATCTAATTAAAGATTTAACTAACGCCTGGAGCAAAACTGGTGATACTCCATTTCGATTATTTCAATCTAATTAAAGATTCATTAAAACTCCACTTAGTTTTAATCGTTAACTGGGTTAAAGAATCAGTGTCATTTAAAACACGGTTCACGATAAACCCAAAATCACATTCCATTAATTATCGGGTTAAAGAACGAGTGTTATTTAAAACACTATCCACGATAAACCCAAAAATCAATATCACCCAATTCCAATTAAATATCATTTAATTGTTACACTTCATTAAATCTAAATAAAAAGATTTAATCTTTTCTCAACTGGGTTCAAGAACAGTGTTAGTCAAGACACCATTCACTACAAACCCAAATCACATTTGATATTAAATACAAGGCTCTGAATAGAAAATATATCGGCTTATATTCAATATCAAATTCTGCGACCAACAGATATCGTATTGGAAATAACGATATATATATCTATATCTTCCAAATTTCCATAACAACATCTGTATAATCACGAAATCCAACGTCGAAATATTCCGAAGACAATTTCGATTCAAATCCATTCCAATGCAATCATTGGAAATTCTGGTTATTTTCAAAAACTATTTCAAAGTCAATTTATTTATTTAAAAATAAATAGAATTATAATTCTAGTTCAAAACTAGTTCATTTTGATAAAAATCTATTTTTATCTTTTCAAATGTGGAGTTTTTCATCCCAATTTTTCACAAATCATTTCTAATGATTTTACACAAATTATTGATATTTTTAATAATTTTATCAAGGCCCGTACAGTCGATTTCCATCAATGACCATCGAACTGCACTTATAGCGACCTTTTCCAAATTTGATTTGGACATAATTCCAAATCCAACCGTTAGATTTCAAATTTCTAATATTCGTTATAAAGCTCTTTTCGATACGAACCCAACGGTTCCGGTTTTAGGAGAATCCGACGGTCGGATCTCCCGTGATATCCGTTCGAAGTCAATGGTCAAAATTCGCGAACTGCCGCGGCGCGGCGCGTTCAATTCAGGCCATTATATTATATATACAATATATATAATATATACTTCGTCGATTTCAATTCAAAACTTGCTTTATAAATCGTTCTAAATTTGTTTTCAAAACGGTTTCAACTTCATATTCAATTTCAAATCAAAATTGAATATTCTAATATAAATTCGTTTTAAATTCATTTCAAATCGATTTCAATTCAAATTGATTTCTAATTCAATTTCAGTTCGTTTTCAATTCAATTTCAATTCGAATTCATTTCTATTCAATTTCAATTCGAATTCATTTCTATTCAAATTCATTTCAAAACGATTTCAATTCTATTTCAATTCTATTCGAATTCATTTCAAAACGATTTCAAATATCGTTCACGTTAAAATGGCGTCAATCTATCAACGCGGCTTCATATATTTCGATTTTCAAATATTCTATTTCAAATATTTCTATTTCAAATATTTCTATTTTTAAACAGGAATGAGGCCCAATCAATTACCATATAATGTTAATTATATGGATTTTCTACAACACATGTATATATCAACAACGATGAATAATCAACCATCATCCAAAGTGCATTCTACACTGTATAAGCATCAAATATAAATATTCAACGCTTATAACAGCCTGTCAATCAATCGATCGACATACAACTAAACAATCGGGATTAGTGTACGTCAAATATCATCCCAATACCCGTGTGGGGTTTCAAGCAATCAAACACAGATTTTTATTTGTGCAGTTGGGCGATGTGTAAAATTTATCATCCCAATCAATGTCCTTCAAATAGGTGTACATAAACAAACCGTCCGGTTTGTAAATGAATATTTATTTATTCACATTCACGTTAAAAATTATATTTTTAACGATCAAACTATTTTATTCAACCTATGAATATTCTATTCGGTTCATTTATTAAATAAAATGTTATCTTTATTTTTCTAACTTATTTTAGAAAATTTCGGCGGCATAACGGCACGATACTAGAAACGGGACAAGGCCTAGCCTTATCCCCGGTCTAGTGAAGGCCCACGCCATTCACACATCAATCAAATCAATTTCATTTCACCAAACAATTCAATTCAAACCAAATAATCTAACCAACTACACAACCAAACAATTAAACAAACAAGCTATGCATGGTCTGTGGATGACGGGTGTCGGGTGCTACTAAACACCGTCTGCATCCTAGTATATATTTATAACTAGAAAAATTAAATTGAAAGGTGAGAGGTTCTCACCAAAGCTATCCCAACTTCACGACACTCCTATTGTAGAGATCTTCGTCGTTCTCGCCTTTTCGTCCTCTTCGTTGCCCGTAGCCACTACATATGTAAAAATCGAATTTTTACTTTGCTATTCAATATATAAAAATCGAATTTTTACTTCGCTATTCAATATGTAAAAATCGAATTTTTACTTTGCTATTATATAGATAAAAATTCTATTTTTATATCGATGCTCATATAATAAAGATTATATTTTTATCACGCCTTTCTTCATATAAAGATTTCGCCTTTTCAAAAATATAGATTTGCCTTTCTATAATATAAAATTTATATTTTTCTCGAAGTAAAAATCATATTTTTACTTCACTACTCATCTCAAAATATCGTCTTTTCATATCTAAAAATATCGTCTTTTCATATTTGAAAATATCGTCTTTTCATATTTGAAAATATCGTATTTTGCTTTTTTAAAATCTAATCTTTTGCTTTTTTAAAAATCTAATTTTTTGCTTTTTTTAAAAATATAATTTTTCCTACTATGTAAATACACATAAAAACTGATTTAAATTAAACATAAAAACTGATTTAAATTAAACATAAAAGAAAGAACTTACTTTGATTGATTTCCTTAGGTGGGGGGGTTTCTTGCGTGCTAACAGGAGGTGGAGGGGATGCGGTTGAAGGAGAAGAGGGGATAGAGGTGGGGCGCCAGGCAAGGGGAGGTCGCGATAGGGGGTTGACTTCGGATTTGGGGGTCTCGGCTGCGGAGGAGAGAGGAAGGGAGGAGAACGAGGCTGGAATAGTTTGGGGAGGGGCGGCGACTCTTCTGGGTGGTGGCGGGCCTCGAATCGGGGGGGGGGGGGGGGGTGTTGTCGCGATTCTAAAATGAGGGGGGGGGGTCTTCGTCGCGAGGTCGAGGTGGAAGAGGGGAGGGTTTGGATGTGGCGCGGTGGTCATTGGGGAGGGCGGCGGCTCCTCTCCGCCTCATCGCCTCCTTCTTCTTGTTTTTTTTTGTTTTTTTGTTTTTCTGTAATGAATTCGAAAGGGGGAGGGGCCAGAGGAATTAAAGGGGGTGAGGAGAGAGTTATTTTATTTATTTATTTATTTATTTTTTTAATTATGAAAAAGTTGACTTTTACATACGACCTCAAAACGAGGCCCGCCGCCTGTCGTCCATAGCGTTTTACCCCCATTCCGAACACAATGGGATATGTTTCGCAAGCTGATTCGATCGTTACAATCAGTTTTCGTTAAAATCAACATATAACTCTATATATTGAATTTGAACGCGCATTTCAAATTACTGGGGTCACATACTAACTCTAAAAATTCCCAAAAAATATTTTCTAGCTTCGTATTGATGATACGGTCCTAACAAAACTAGTTTCGTCAAATTCTGAGACCGTTGGAAAAATGGCCATTTTCCAGTCGATTAAAATCAACTGAAACTGGTCAAACGCGTTTTCCTTTGCCACGCTCACATATTGTTTCGAAAAATTATGAAATTTGGAATCTAGCAATAACTTTACATCCCGGATCCAACAAAAGTGGTTTCGTCGAAATCCGAGGTCGTTTGCAAAATTCCCATTTTTAAGGGCCTGAATTCCATAGCGACTATTCAGAATTTTCAATTGGACATATCTTTTGATTCCCGCTATGAAATTTTGATTTTTCGGATTCGTTGGAAAGATATCCTCGAATAGATCCTATTATTTTTGGTTTCACTAAAATCCGGATTATTTTGCACCTTGTACATTCAATTGAAGTTTGAAATCGAATTATCGAACTACCGCGCCTTTTTCAATTCCTTTTATAATTATATATAATTATTTATATTCTAATGACGATTCAAACGAATATATACGTTCGAATTATATTTAAAATAAATTTCTCGTCGATATTATTTAAAATAATTCATTTTAAATAATCAAAATTCGCTAAAATTGCGAAAATAAAAATTTTAAACTGGCTCAGAATTTCGGGTTGTTACAATCTCCCCCACTTAAAACTTTTCATCCCCGAAAAGGAACAAAGTCGAAAGTGGTTTGATTAATCAACACTATGTTCGATCCGGCTTCCATTCTCCAACTTTTCAGTTTCTGAGAATTTTCAAAATTTCAAAAATTTGGCTAACACCCGGAATTTTCGAAAAATTTCGCCATAACCTCCCCTGCACCAGGAGCCACGGGAAAATCCCGAAATTGCCATACAGGCTTCTGATCTCAAAAAGAAAAAGAAAAATCCAAGCGGCTAGCCAATCGGCTCATAAAATCATCATCACCCAAACAAAACCGTAAATTATAGTAAACATGTACCTATTTGTCGGGCAAACAAATTTTATTTCTCTGCTCTAGCCTCCTTGCTATGACCTGTTCAATGTAAGTACAAGTATATGCAAGCAAATGCGACCAATTTCAATAATATTCACTATTTGATCAAATTGGCTATATGGTTAAAATTTCAACTAACAAACCATAATCAAACAATACAACCATCAATCAATTAGTGAATTAGAGTTTCAAATTCATAATTTTGATATGTAGTCAAAAATCAAATTTTTGATGCCAAACCACAACAATAGACCCTATCTAATTTTGGTTCTCACACCAGTCAATAGGAGATATATAGATATTACACGTTCGTCACTCGAATATAAATTCTGATGATGATATATCAATCATCAGAATCACCCCCGGGCGACTAGAGTGTAATTCTATATCTATCCAGTATATTAAAACTTCAAATACACGTTTGCAAGGCGTATATGCAAAATCTTTATATATTGGACTGTCCTAATCTATATAGATAAATAATCAAATACGAATAGTTGATTTAAATTTTCAAAACAAAAATTTGTTTTCACTTTAAAAATATACTCTTCACACTCGTTCTATGATACTACTGATCCTATCTCTAATGAGTCATTCCCATTGGATATTACTAATCCAATATCTGATGAATTCTTTCGTATGGTTCTAATGTGTCTTGTTCTCTTCTTTGTAAACAAAAGCTCTGATACCAAATGTAAATGCCCGTAACTTCCCCGTTGAGGAAAGCGCGGATAGTTCGAGAACAAGCCACAACAGAACGCAGACGGAAGAACATTTCATTGTATATTACAACAATGCATCAGATTACAAGAATATACAGAGTATAAATGAATAAATATTACACATAAATATCAGAGATTACATTTAAATACATCGCAGCAGAAAATAATACAATACACAACTAGAAAGAGATATACGGATACAAAGCTTTTCGGATATCGTTCCAGTTGCAAACCAGGATCCTGTGAATATAAATCTGCAAAACCAAAACTACTAGCTGCCCGTGTCAAAATAGGGGCACCCAGAGTTTAGGTTAAAACAATAAACTCCAGGTCAGTCATGTGACTGGTGTGAGAACTAAAACAGTTATTAATCTTTATTTTTAAAGTTAGGTAAATCAAGGGACCACGCCGTATAACACGGAACGGGTTTCCTCCCAAGAATACCAGTGCATAAAACAAACAGCGCAATGCTAAATAAAGAAAAATGAAGCTGTTATAAGACCCAGGTCCTATCACATAATGCAAAACAAGCCGGGGGATAGGGTTTTCCCTTATAACAGCCAAAGAATGCTTGATACGTTTAAAACAAATCATTTGATACTATAAAAAGTGCATAGAGTATAAAACAACTTCAAATCATAAGTATCAATCATAGGCGGCATGGGTACCATATATCATGTCGCCATACTAGTTCTACAATTAAAACCGCAATGTCACGTATTTGGAAATTGGATTTCCATCTATGAACCGGGGCAAAAGATAGTCCTCAACCGATTCGAGACTGTCTAGCCCGAGTCTCAGGTCAGAGCTCGAGTGACCTTGGAGCGTCGACAGGGTCGGTCCACCGATGTTGATTAAACTTAAATCCTGAACACTGCGTTTCTCCGCCCTTTGGGGCGTAAATGAGCCAACGAATGACTCCATCGGACCCGGATCGTCCGATCAAACCGAGGCGCCTCGCAATAGCAACAACCACACAGGTGAAAAGTATATAAATGTCAGGGCTGGTAGGTCACTGACACCACCCTAGCTAGAAAGAAACGCATGCCCTCCCTGAGGTCCTTCTCCCGTTTTTGGTTCACAACCGGGGTGTGAGGCTCGTGAATTCACGTTACACAAAGTTGTGCCACACAGGTTGTGCTTTGATCATCACCACAAGAATTTGCTTTTCAACAGAAGCCTCGATCAATTGCCACTTAGGCATGCCACACAGGCAATTCACTCCATGCGTTTGATATCCATCAATATATAACCTCTGAGCTCGTACGTCTCAGAGAAGGGCGTTAAGCAAGAGAATAAATTCTCCGCCGCCAAACAGATATATATTTAATAGAGATCAATCACACGGACTAAAATCCAATGTCAGACACACAGTCCATTTACAAGTTCGTTCTGGGTTTGAACGAAACCGGAGGCACCTAGTACCCCGCATATCCATCGATCTCCAAGTACATTTGGATGATCACCAACTGTTTCCATCTTCTTGGGTGTACAGCCCAATCAAGATCATCAGTAATTACCCAAATGACGTGAAGACCTCCGGTCTTCGACCATTGTCTTCGTCTTCGACTTATCGTCGTATCAGTTATTCAGAATGGGATAAACCCGGTCTTTCCGAATAACTCGCGTATATTTTGAATAAGTTTTATACAAACACAACATACGCCTCATTCCAATTCATCAGTCACTAAGAATAATTCCCCAAATATTAACCCCGAAGGCCGAAACCAACATCAGATCAATATCCAGAAAACCATTCTGCTTAGCTAACCGACAGTTAGTTTCTAAATTTCACATTCATAGGGAAAGGTTCCCATTAATTTTATCCAAGATAAATTCCTTGAATTTATTCTTTAATCTCCTTTTGAATTTCGATTCAACTAGTCGAGATTAACGAACCTTACCGAAGTAATCATTTGTTTTAATTTCCCAATCCCAACCTATTCATCCTATGAAGTAAAACTGGTTATACTTCATATCTAACACCACGGTGTTATCGGTAAATTCAATTACCATTTCACGTTCAAATCTAATTAAAGATTTAACTAACGCCTGGAGCAAAACTGGTGATACTCCATTTCGATTATTTCAATCTAATTAAAGATTCATTAAAACTCCACTTAGTTTTAATCGTTAACTGGGTTAAAGAATCAGTGTCATTTAAAACACGGTTCACGATAAACCCAAAATCACATTCCATTAATTATCAGGTTAAAGAACGAGTGTCATTTAAAACACTATCCACGATAAACCCAAAAATCAACATCACCCAATTCCAATTAAATATCATTTAATTGTTACACTTCATTAAATCTAAATAAAAAGATTTAATCTTTTCTCAACTGGGTTCAAGAACAGTGTTAGTCAAGACACCATTCACTACAAACCCAAATCACATTTGATATTAAATACAAGGCTCTGAATAGAAAATATATCGGCTTATATTCAATATCAAATTCTGCGACCAACAGATATCGTATTGGAAATAACGATATATATATCTATATCTTCCAAATTTCCATAACAACATCTGTATAATCACGAAATCCAACATCGAAATATTCCGAAGACAATTTCGATTCAAATCCATTCCAATGCAATCATTAGAAATTCTGGTTATTTTCAAAAACCATTTCAAAGTCAATTTATTTATTTAAAAATAAATAGAATTATAATTCTAGTTCAAAACTAGTTCATTTTGATAAAAATCTATTTTTATCTTTTCAAATGTGGAGTTTTTCATCCCAATTTTTCACAAATCATTTCTAATGATTTTACACAAATTATTGATATTTTTAATAATTTTATCAAGGCCCGTACAGTCGATTTCCATCAATGGCCATCGAACTGCACTTATAGCGACCTTTTCCAAATTTGATTTGGACATAATTCCAAATCCAACCGTTAGATTTCAAATTTCTAATATTCGTTAGAAAGCTCTTTTCGATACGAACCCAACGGTTCCGGTTTTAGGAGAATCCGACGGTCGGATCTCCCGTGATATCCGTTCGAAGTCAATGGTCGAAATTCGCGAACTGCCGCAGCGCGGCGCGTTCTATTCAGGCCGTTATATTATATATACAATATATATAATATATACTTCGTCGTTTTCAATTCAAAACGTGCTTTATAAATCATTTTAAATTCGTTTTCAAAATGGTTTCAACTTCATATTCAATTTCAAATCAAAATTTAATATTCCAATATAAATTCGTTTTAAATTCATTTCAAATCGATTTCAATTCAAATTGATTTCTAATTCAATTTCAATTCGTTTTCAATTCAATTTCAATTCGAATTCATTTCTATTCAATTTCAATTCGAATTCATTTCTATTCAAATTCATTTCAAAACGATTTCAATTCTATTCGAATTCATTTCAAAACGATTTCAATTCTATTTTAATATTCACTTCAATTTGAATAAAATCGATATAAATATCGTTCACGTTAAAATGGCGTCAATCTATCAATGCGGCTTCATATATTTCGATTTTCAAATATTCTATTTCAAATATTTCTTTTTCAAATATTTCTATTTTAAAACTGGAACGAGGCCCAATCAATTAACATATAATGTTAATTATATGGATTTTCTACAACACATGTATATATCAACAACGATGAATAATCAACCATCATCCAGAGTGCATTCTACACTGTATAAGCATCAAATATAAATATTCAACGCTTATAACAGCCTGTCAATCAATCGATCGACATACAACTAAACAATCGGGATTAGTGTACGTCAAATATCATCTCAATACCCGTGTGGGGTTTCAAGCAATCAAACACAGATTTTTATTTGTGCAGTTGGGCGATGTGTAAAATTTATCGTCCCAATCATTGTCCTTCAAATAGGTGTACATAAACAAACCGTCCGGTTTGTAAATGAATATTTATTTATTCACATTCACGTTAAAAATTATATTTTTAACGATCAAACTATTTTATTCAACCTATGAATATTCTATTCGGTTCATTTATTAAATAAAATGTTATCTTTATTTTTCTAACTTATTTTAGAAAATTTCGGCGGCATAACGACACGATACTAGAAACGGGACAAGGCCTAGCCTTATCCCCGGTCTAGTGAAGGCCCACGCCATTCACACATCAATCAAATCAATTTCATTTCACCAAACAATTCAATTCAAACCAAATAATCTAACCAACTACACAACCAAACAATTAAACAAACAAGCCATCCATGGTCTGTGGATGACGGGTGTCAGGTGCTACTAAACACCGTCTGCATCCTAGTATATATTTATAACTAGAAAAATTAAATTGAAAGGTGAGAGGTTCTCACCAAAGCTATCCCAACTTCACGACACTCCTATTGTAGAGATCTTCGTCGTTCTCACCTTTTCGTCCTCTTCGTTACCCGTAGCCACTACATATGTAAAAATCGAATTTTTACTTCGCTTTTCAATATATAAAAATCGAATTTTTACTTCGCTATTCAATATATAAAAATCGAATTTTTACTTTGCTATTATATAGATAAAAATTCTATTTTTATATCGTTGCTCATATAATAAAGATTATATTTTTATCACGCCTTTCTTCATATAAAGATTTCGCCTTTTCAAAAATATAGATTTGCCTTTCTATAATATAAAATTTATATTTTTCTCGAAGTAAAAATCATATTTTTACTACTCATCTCAAAATATCGTCTTTTCATATCTAAAAATATCGTCTTTTCATATTTGAAAATATCGTCTTTTGCTTTTTTAAAAATCTAATCTTTTGCTTTTTTAAAAATCTAATCTTTTGCTTTTTTAAAAATCTAATCTTTTGCTTTTTTAAAAATCTAATTTTTTTGCCTTTTTAAAAAATCTAATTTTCCTACTATGTAAATACACATAAAAACTGATTTAAAATAAACATAAAAACTGATTTAAAATAAACATAAAAGAAAGAACTTACTTTGATTGATTTCCTTAGGTGGGGGGTTTCTTGCGTGCTAACAGGAGGTGGAGGGGATGCGGTTGAAGGAGAAGAGGGGATCGAGGTGGGGCGCCAGGCGAGGTGAGGTCGCGATAGGGGGTTGACTTCGGATTTGGGGGTCTCGGCTCCGGAGGAGAGAGGAAGGGAGGAGAACGAGGCTGGAATAGTTTGGGGAGGGGCGGCGACTCTTCTGGGTGGTGGCGGGCCTCGAATCGGGGGGGGGGGGGTGTTGTCGCGATTCTGAAATGAGGGGGGGGGGTCTTCGTCACGAGGTCGAGGTGGAAGAGGGGGGGGGGTTGGATGTGGCGCGGTGGTCCTTGGGGAGGGCGGCGGCTCCTCTCCGCCTCGTCGCCTCCTTCTTCTTCTTTTTTTTTGTTTTTCTGTAATGAATTCGAAAGGGGGAGGGGCCAGAGGAATTAAAGGGGGGTGAGGAGAGAGTTATTTTATTTATTTATTTATTTAATTTTTTAATTATGAAAAAGTTGACTTTTACATACGACCTCAAAACGAGGCCCACCGCCTGTCGTCCATAGTGTTTTACCCCCATTCCGAACACAATGGGATATGTTTCACAAGCTGATTCGATCGTTACAATCAGTTTTCGTTAAAATCAGCATATAACTCTATATATTGAATTTGAACGCGCATTTCAAATTACCGGGGTCACATACTAACTCTAAAAATTCCCGAAAAATATTTTCTAGCTTCGTATTGATGATACGGTTCTAACAAAATTAGTTTCGTCAAATTCTGAGACCGTTGGAAAAATGGCCATTTTCCAGTCGATTAAAATCAACTAAAACTGGTCAAACGCGTTTTCCTTTGCCACGCTCACATATTTATTCAAAAAATTATGAAATTTGGAATCTAGCAATAACTTTACATCCCGGATCCAACAAAAGTGGTTTCGTCGAAATCCGAGGTCGTTTGCAAAATTCCCATTTTTAAGGGCCTGAATTCCATAGCGACTATTCAGAATTTTCAACTGGACATATCTTTAGATTCCCGCTATGAAATTTTGATTTTTCGGATTCGTTGGAAAGATATCCTCGAATAGATCCTATTATTTTTGGTTTCACTAAAATCCGGATTGTTTTGCACCCGGTACATTCAATTGAAGTTTGAAATCGAATTATCGAACTACCGCGCCATTTTCAATTCCTTTTATAATTATATATAATTATTTATATTCTAACAACGATCCAAACGAATATATACGTTCGAATTATATTTAAAATAAATTTCTCGTCGATATTATTTAAAATAATTCATTTTAAATAATCAAAATTCGCTAAAATTGCCAAAATAAAAATTTTAAACTGGCTCAGATTTTCGGGTTGTTACAGGACCCGACCAGCATATCCAGCATCCACACATTGTAGGCCCAATGTGGGAGGTCTAGCCCAATACAACCATAATTGGACATGGTAATAAGAAAAGACTACTTAACCTAATACATGAGGACTGTATGATTATGAACATAAGTTAGGGTTAAGTAAAGTGGATTGGATAGTGGGTGGGTTAAGTATAACTGAAGGGTAGGTGGGTAATATTAGTATATATAGGCCCACAAACTTAACCATTATAGAGTTATGTAATTAAAGATCATCCTTTAGGGTATACATAACTAGTATAGGGCTATGTAATTAAAGATAACCTTTTGGGGTATACATAGTCAGTGGAAAGCCTAGTGGGGATACAAGACAAAAGGGAGAGCTTGTATCATATTATGTGGGAGTTATGTAATTAAAGATCACCCTTTAGGGTATACATAACTAGTATAGGGCTATGTAATTAAAGATCACCCTTTTAGGGTATACATAGCCAGTGGAAAACCTAGTGGGGATATTAGGCAAAGGGGAGGGCTTGTATCATATTGTGTGGGACCCATTTCAGTCAGTAGCCCGTAGTTGGTATCAGAGTAGAGAACTCCGTACTAGGCGGAGAAGGGGCACGCTTACTGATTGATTGTAAGAGATCCAAACAAGATGGATGGTGGGAGCGCCGCAAACCGACCGGGGAAATGTGCGTGCATGGGCCGAGCAGAGGGGGAAAAGACGACCGTGACACCAGTAGATAAGCCTGTGCACATCTTGGGTTGCCACTTTAGGGAAGTGATACCCCCTACTGTGGGGCCAACACAGGATATCTACAGAGTAGGGAGCCGATCGATTAGGGTAGTGGTTAGGGTATACTCAGACGTATGCCCTAAGTCTACCAACTTGTAGTGGAAGGGATCATCTCATCTTGATTATACTAGTAATAGAGCAGAGTAGTCATTAGTGAAGCATGTATATCCTTACCTTATCTGCCTTGTCACACCTGCCATTTGTATAGTGATCTATCTTATCCACTTTATGCTTGTATGTTTACCTTTATTTATTTACTGGCTAAAAGTTACTAGACTCGCCAGATTTATGTCTGACCCCTTTTGTTTTTCCTTCTCCCTTCCAATTCCCCCGCCCCAGGTTCTCAGCGAGGAAACACCCAGGCTTAGCCAGGATTTGGATATCATCTTGCTAGGAGCTATTGTTGAAGTATGGCTCGAGTTTTTGTCTCTGCTATGGCTTACTCTTTTATTTATTAGGGAATAATGTTTTCTTTTAATTCCTATGTACTTTAATTATGCAAGACAGAAGTATTTTGTTGTAATGATTTTATGACTTATGGTATTATAAACCACGATATTATGATTTAAGTCTAAAATAAAATTTATGAAATTTACGCTGCTATCTTTATTTATATCTATCTTGTAATTATTCTATGTCTGTTTACCTATAATGCTCCACAGAACTTAATGTATTCCCTTAGTGGGTGACATTAACGGATGTGGGGTGTTACAATATGAAAATAAATAACATTAAATATATTTGAGGAATCCCGTTGGATCCCTCCAATCTGTTCTTCTCTACATCAAAACGGATTATCATACATAAATTCATTCAATTCAATTTAACTAATAATTTCAGTAAATAACGATTATTTAACATCACCTAATTAACAAAACAATTCAAACAATTAAACAGGTTTATTTTATAAACATGACCAATAAGGTAAGTTACCTTAATTGGGACCAATCGTTAAAATAACGATTTGGTTTTTCACTGAAATTAAATGACGTTTAATTTCATTGGTTCAAATAATATATGAAATATATAATCAATAAACAAACAAGCGGTCAACCATTAGCAACCACAGCGCACAATTATAAAACCCGACTTATATAAAATATAAGCGGGAAGAACTGAGTGAATTTAACTCAACTTGAGTTGATACCGTTGTTTTAAACAGTTGGTTTTAACTAAATTAAACATCTGTTTAACTTAATCAAAAATCTTGATTGATTCCAATTGTGTCTGCTTCTATCCCGAACAGTCCCAAAATATAACGTTCTTTGATACAATCCCATTGCTGCTTGTTTTGTTCAATTCTGACAAGACAGGCACGAGATATAACATTTTATATACGAATAAAAATAAATATTTCCTTAATTATCTAATCAAAATAACTATATTCTAAATTAAAAATTATTTACTTAACCTCTTCTAAATTTTTGGTTACGGGCTCGATTACTTTTCCTTCATTCCTTAAGTTCATCAGGCTATCTTGTTCGAACTGCACACATTACAAATATTATTGTTATAGAATTTTAATTAAAAAAATAAGTCCTTGGTTATACTTTATCAACTAATAAAATGTTAGATTACGTTTATTACATGGTTTCATAGTCTTTCATGTATCACTAATCCATTTGTTACGCTGTTGTACACAATTTCTGAATCCATGCATTTTCCCGTTTCAACCCGGCTGAGTTGTCCTTCATTCCAGAATTCGTTCAGCTACAGGTCCTTGTTTCCATAGCCGCGACTCACATTGATCCCACATCTCCATTTCCCATGTGTCCTTGAAACCAACGCCTTCAATGATCAATGACCATGCAAACTTTTTGTTCGTCTGATAACAGTTAAATCCACACATCGTTCAACGGTCATGTTAACAAATCAAGATCGTTTTAAATAATTAACTTTAATTAGGTTTAATTAAGGGTAAATTTCTTAATTACTTTGGATTAGTCATTAAATGGACCGAACTAATCTCACCTTCCCAGGTCTGTTGCCAATATCTGCTCTCGTTCAACCACGTACCTTCCATCCTCACAACCGCACTGACCCAAGAGCTGATTAAAGCACCATCCATGCACTATCGGACAACTCGGCCATCCCTAGCAGTCCCACAACGCTTCGAAACCCGATGGTGTTCAAGCAAATTTCCGGTCGCCAGACTTAGTTGAATCTGATCATCACCGTACACAATGACGAGCTCGCCTAGCTGAGCAAGGTTACTGAAGAACATATGTTGAAAGGGTGAACGAATTTTTGGGAAAAGGTGGAGTAAGATTGTTGAGTTTGTGGCCACTGATATTAGGGTGGAGGCGCAATAATCGTTGACCACAGAATACATGTTGACCCCAGAATAGGTTTATACGTTGGCTAATATATATAGGTGGGACTAAAAATATATTATTTAACTGTGTTGAAACTTCAATGTGAAGTATCCTCTCAAACACTCACATACGACCTCTGTTTTTGACAAACAAAGGTAATCTTAGCATAATAAAATATTCCGGACCCAATGGGACAGGTTACGGTTCCAATAAAACTGATTTCATCGAAAACGGACTCAGTTTGCAAAATACCATTTTAAAGGCCAATATAAAGTCGATAAAAATATTATTTAAATTCCAGAATAATCAAATAAAATAATAAATATTATTATTATCATAAATAGCCAACTGGAAATTACATATAGCTTAAAATATAAATTATACAACTCGATATCATCAATTTTGAGTTAAATAATGTTCAAATTATATTGAAATCTTTTAAATATATTAAATAAACGTTATAATTTAATAACGATTTCCATAGCGACTATTTCAAAATTCGATTTGGACGTAAATAACAATCTATAACATGAAATCTGGATTTTTATCTTTCGTATGAAAAGTATAATCAACAAAATTCCAGCGTTTCTTGTTTCATAGAAATCCAGCTTAAAATGGATTATGTATATTCAATTAAAGTTCAAAACTCAATATTACGAACTGTTGCGCCATTTCGAGCTCATTTTAAATTAAATATAAATTAAGCATTCAAACTTCATTTTAAATAATGAATTCAATATTAAATCCATAAATATTCCAAATATAATATTTAAAGTAATAAATTAAATTAAATATTTGGCTACCGAAAATACAGGACATTACAATCTTCCTTCCTTAAAAGAATTTCGTCCCCGAAATTACTAAGGTAAGAAAAATGTTACAAATCCCATTCATTTTAAAATACAGTTATTATTTTAAATCAAAAACCAATTTATTATGGTAAAATAAAATTTTCAAAATGATCGAAAATTTTCTAATGCCTTAAATTCCTGGAAAAATTCGCCAGAGTCTATCCTGTACGGGTTGACATCTTGGATATCGCAGGAACAAATAATATATATACATCGACCTACACGGTCGGAAAATCAAAAACCAATACCCAAAATTTATATTTTCGCGTAGGCGTACCTTTTACGAGCGCTATTGAGCATATTTGCTCAATTTTCGTGCAATATACGCAACCAAAAATCAATCCTCAAGCCATCTGGCACCTGTATTCAACTCAGTTCAATATATAAGTAACCAATATATGAAATTCTAAATACTTCATTGATTTACAAACATAACTATACCAATTTGCAATATCAAACCTGAAATATCCATTCATTTGCAAGTATATGTTTAAATCATTAATATCAGTTTATATTCAGTTTAATCCCAGTTTATAATTTTGGAAGTCTATCCTTTAGTTTATAATTCATTCAACTCCATTACATTATTGATTATTTCTATTCAAACAATCTGCCATCCAATAACAAATAATTCACAATCAATAACCAACACACAACCAAATCAACCAAATCAATTGAATTTACATTCAATATTAATATTTAACTTGGTTTAACATATTCTAAACAACGATAGGTTTATATTCGATTGATTTCTGTATTAAATTATTATTCATATTCAATTTCCAAATTCCAAATAAATTTATTTAATTTTAAAACCATTTCTTAATTTAACTTCGATTAACCAGGTTAAGTTCCAATTCAATTTGAATTCCATTCAAATCAATCAACACACAATATCTCAGTAATTCAATAAAATTATTTCTTTTCCATATAAAATAAATTTCGGGTAAAATTATTTCATTTACTCTCTTTACCAAACAATATTGTATCCATTGATAGCTCAATGCTTCTCAACACTTGAACCGATCAAACAACACAATACAAAACATTTGTATATAAAATTTACAAATACGCGCTCTCATATGTATACACTCAAACTCAATCTAGGATATTACTAATCCTATCTCTATCGAGTTATACCACAGAGCCAAGGTTATTACTAAACTAATAGCTCTGATACCACTTTAACAAACCACAGATTTTTGACCCCGAAAATCGACACAAATACACCATGTCGAACATTCAAGTATTGAAAACACAGGAACATTATTAGAAAGAAGTTAGAGGGTGGGATAAGAAAGAATGAAATATTAGAATAGAAGAAGAAGAACCAACACAACAGAGAGTCCCACATCGCAGCGGAACAAAATATAATATAGAAATACATCTCTATAGAGAGCTTTAAATAAAAATTTACCATCATTAGAGTACATCAACACATCTGGATAGTTATATTATTCTGTCCTCATATACAACACACAGTGGAGTACATACTAGATATCATATGTCTGAACACCTCCAGCTCGTCTCTGGACTTCGCACATCCGATAATCTGAACCTGTATAACCCAGTCTAACCCGAGCACTACAAACGACGGGACAGTCTGGTGAACCAGAGTGAGAAAACCACACTAAGTTTACAGATATCACAGAAGTTGATTTTAAAGTCAAAATCTTTTAGAAAGAAAAGGATAATCGTAAGACCAAATCCACACATAAATACGAACAGTTTTTACCTTTTGATAACCCAAAACGTTTTTGAAATCAATATCTTTTCTGATATTATAATAGTGTCTAAATACAAATAAATATCAATGTAGCAGAACGCTTGCATCCCACGCTCTACGTATATAGTACACAATCAAAAACCACGGGCGCTTATAGGAGAATGGATTTCCTGGTAAGGTATGGGACCACCTTCCCGACAATGTACCTCTGGAGATGAATACATTGGGGTTCAACAAGAACATCGTGCAACCCAAGCTAAACAAGACCGGCCCCTCACTTCGCTTGAGAGTACCGAATATATCATTACTACGGTTGGGGGCCAGCCAACTGAACCGATAGCGTACAAACAAAAATTTAAAATGGGACAACCGAAGGCAATTGATTTCTCCAGATTAGGTAATGAATATACCCTTTTGATGGATGCGACCCACATAGCCATGCAACCTACCCGATTTTTAACCATTTCCCGGTTGATGAGGCTTGAGGTAATAATTTATTTATTTAGTTATTTATTTTATGTTTTAGAACATCTATCCACCATTCACTTTGAATGCCACATCGTCAGATCCGTCAAATCACTAATTGACGTCCACAAATGTACTCCAGGTGTAAAAGAAGTGCACCCTTCTTTGCCACCAACTCGATATGTTTGTAAAATTAACATATGTGGTTTTTAGGAAGTACTCTGTCAGGCACTCGTCCATACAAGTCATCCAGGAACAGGATGAACCGAAGACACTCTCCTACCACATCCTATATAGGTATCACCCCAAGGTTCAGTAGCGAATAGTTCTTGCAATCTGTAGATTTCAATCACGATAGAATTACTGCTGAAATATCTCTGGAGCTAACCAGATAAATTCAACAAGTAGTTCTTCCGCTTATAAAGATCTATGGTCTTCATTGCTCCATCTTCAATCAATGTTTCACACGTATTTGCTGGTTGGAACGGTTTTCGAATATAATTCGATCCCGGTCTTTCCATACCAACAATCGTATTTGGCCAGATTTGATAGTCAGTTATTTAACTATCAAATAAATAATCATGTGAATGAAATGAGTTTACTGATTTAGTACTTGGCATTACCTGGCCTCTTTAATTAAACATCTATTAATTAGATTCTTAAGAATCTTCCAATATTTGTAGTTTATCCTTTACTTCTTATTAAATAAGAATATTCATAAAAAATATTTCATTCGCTTATAAACTTTCCGAATACAGTTTGTAATATTATTTATGGAAATCATAACTTATGTCTCTCCTCAATTTCTCTCATTTATAAACTAACACCATTCTTGGATAATCATAAAATCGTTCAAGTTGGGGTATTTTATTTACCTCTCAAACCTTGACCAATCGCCATTCATATCTTTAGAATGGATAGAAGTTTATTAGCCACACGTTTTCCTTTGGAAACCTTATTTACATCTCAACAATGTTTACTTAATTAATTATTAAATAAACTATAATTATACTTCTATATTAATCTTTAATAATCCTTTGCCATGTAATATTCGAGCGTCGATTCCATTATAAATAGAATCCTTTATAAAATTCTTTAAAACTTGTTTGTTATACTATATTTGTTTCAAATCATATATAACTGTCTTTCTAATATCTTTACAAATCTTATATAAATTTCTTTATAAATATTACAGTAATATCTGTTATAATCCTTATAATTGACATCTCGTACGAATCCTTTTTATCAAAACAACTCATTTATCATCTGCAGCTAACATTACAGATTTCATTTCAAAACTTCCTAATTTCTTATATATAATTTTTCCAAATCATTCCGAAAACTTATGCTTTGTCTAAGATCACAGAGCGATTTTTTTGATGATCGTCAATTTATAAATCAAATAGGGCAATTTATTACTTGTAATAATTGTTACAAATTCAATTTTTTTAAATCTCTTACTTCATTTACAAACCCCATTGTAATTTATTTACGATACTTATATTCATTGCCATTTTCGAATCCTTTTATTTAACCTATTCTCGACTTTGCTTAACATTCCAAAGTTCGGAATATCACGGAATAAATCTCACGTTGTTAACCCTTTCATACCATTTTCCAATTCCTTAATTTCCTTTTTCTAACTTCAAATATTAAGTAAATATTTTATTTATGCTATATATTCGCTTAAAATTCTTTTTACAACTTTATTATAAAACTCGGTTTTTATCTAAAACCCGTTCATGAACTCCTTTCTTATTCCGATGAGATACATTTCACTTCAATCACTTTTTAAATGAATTTCAATTACAAAATTAATCTCTTAAATTATTATTGAAATAATAATTTGCTTCGATCACTAACTACTATAACAGTAGTTAACTTCTTAATTGACTAAAATAAATAGTAAATTCTCTTTTAAATCTTATTAAAATTAAACAAATATTTGTTAAACTATTTATTAAATTAATTCAAAATAAATTAATTTAATAATCAATCCCAGTGGTTGACTTAGTCAATTCAATACGCGATTAATCCGTTAATTGATCCCAATTAGTTTTCACTTTAAGTTAATTAATAATATAATTAATTTAAATAATTCCATTTAATTGTTTGAAAAAACACAATTATCCAATTCTTAACCGTTGGGTTAAGTACTGCATATTTGCTTATAAATCTTATTAACATCAGACTTTACTTTATATTATCATTTAATAATTACTTATTAATTTAAATAATAAATAATAAATATTTATTTTCTTTTAACAAACTTTAATTCAAAATAATAGATTTATAAATCTATTTTCAGTTATAAAATAAAATTTATAACTTCATTTTCGTTGATTCATTTGACGATAAATCCATATTTGAAAAACGATTAATTTATAGACCATATATTGCCAATTACTCAACCAATACTACTCATTGGTTTAGACAAAATAAATTGCTGAATTTCAGTTCAACGGTCAATGATCAAATCAATCGACCAATCACAGTTCATATAATGATAATATGAAAATAAATAACATTAAATATATTTGAGGAATCCCGTTGGATCCCTCCAATTTGTTCTTCTCTACATCAAAATGGATTATCACACATAAATTCATTCAATTCAATTTAACTGATAATTTCAGTAAATAACGATTATTTAACATCCCCTAATTAACAAAATAATTCAACCAATTCAAATAATTAAACACGTTTATTTTATAAACGTGACCAATAAGGTAAGTTACCATAATTGGGACCAATCATTAAAATAACGATTTGGTTTTTCACTGAAATTAAACGACATTTAATTTCATCAGTTCAAATAATATATGCAATATATAATCAATAAACAAACAAACTGTCAACCATAGCACACAATTATAAAACCCGACTTATATAAAATATAAGCGGGAACAACTGAGTGAATTTAACTCACCTTAAGTTGACACCGTTGCTTTAAACAATTGGTTTTAAGTAAATTAAACACGTATTTAATTTAATTTAATTTAAAATCTTGGTTGATTCCAGTTGTGTCTTCTTCTGTCCTGAACAGTCCCAAAATATAGCGTTCTTTGATACAATCCCATTGCTGCTTGTTTTGTTCAATTCTGACAAGACATGCATGAGATATAACATTTAATATACGAATAAAAATAAATGTTTCCTTAATTATCTAATCAAAATAACTATATTCTAAATTAAAAATTATATACTCAACCTCTTCTAAATTTTTGGTTACAGGCTCGATTACTGTTCCTTCATTCCTTACGTTCATTGGGCTATCTTGTTCGAACTGCACACATTACAAATATTATTATTATAGAATTTTAATTAGAAAAATAAGTCCTTGGTTATACTTTATCAACTAATGAAATGTTAGATTACATTTATTACATGGTTTAATAGTCTTTCATGTATCACTTATCCATTTGTTATGTTGTTGTTCACAATTTCCTGAATCCATGCATTTTTTCCATTTCAAGTCGGCTGAGTTGTCCTTCATTCCAGAATTTGTTCAGCTATAGGTCCTTGTTTCCATACCCGCGACTCACGTTGATCCCACATCTCCATTTCCCACGTGTCCTTGAAACCAACGCCCTCAATGATCAATGACCATGCATACTTCTTGTTCGTCTGATAAAAGTTAGTTCCATACATTGTTCAACAGTCATGTTCACAAATCAAGATAATTTTAAATAATTAACTTTAATTAGGTTTAATTAAGGGTAAATTGCTTAATTACTTTGGATTAATCATCAAATGGACCGAACTAATCTCGTCTTCCCAGGTCTGTTGCTAGTATCTGCTCTTGTTCAACCACGCACCTTCCATCCTTACAACCGCACTGACCTAAGAGTTGATTAAAGCACCATCCACACACTACCAGAGTTTGATCAGAAAGTGCCATCATCTTCGCCTCAATGATGTCGACCACCACCACTAATATCGGACAGCTCGGCCGTCCCTAGCGGTCCCACAAAGCTTCAAAACCCGACGGTGTTCAAGCAAATTTCCCATTGCCAGACTTAGTTGAATCTGATCATCACTGTACACACTGACAAGCTCGCCTAGCTGAGCAAGGTTGTTGAAGAACATATGTTGAAAGGATGAACGGATTTTTGGGCAAAGGTGGAGAAAGATTGTTGAGTTTGTGGCCATTGATATTAGGGTGGAGGCATAATAATCGTTGACCACAGAATACATGTTGACCCCAGAGTAGGTTTATACATTAGCTAATATATATAGGTGGGACTAAAAATATATTATTTTATTGTGTTAAAACTTCAGTGTGAAGTATCCTCTCAAACACTCATGTACTGTAACAACCCGTATTTTTCGATAACATGTTAAAACGAGAATCAAGGCAGAATTTAATTTTAAATTCTGAATCAAGTAAAACGGGCTATGCCATTGCGTTCGTCTCGGAAAAATACGCGAAATAGAGTCTGAGTTTTCGAAAATCGGAGTCCGTATGACCCGGTTAAGGCCCAAAGAAGTTTTCGGAAAATTTGAATTTCGAAACGTGCAGAAATGGGGCCAGGCGGGAAAATTCCCGCCCAGACAAGTCGACAGGCATGTCGACAGGCATGTCGACAGGCATGTCGACAGGCATGTCGACATGCATGTCGACAGGGCTGTCGACTTGCCCTGTCGGCTGATTTTGATCTGGTGCACCTATTTGCTATCTTGGCTAGGTTTTTGGGCCTGTTTTGAAATCTGACGGCTCTGCTTGGTCCTAGGGTTAATCTAAGGGCCTAAAACTATCCTAATCTCTATAAAAAGACCCTAAACCTACCCCTAAACCCTCATTATTCACTCATGTAACTAAACTATGGCCAAATTTCTACTCTCATGGCCTCCATCTCAAATCCCTAGAGCCTATGCACTCAAATCAAGTTCAAATCAAAAGATGCAAGCTTGCTACAACAAATGGAGGCCAAATCAACGTTGTTATGCGAGTTTCATGACGGATCTTCATCAAAGGAGCCACCTTTCTTCATCAAAATGATGCATGATCCCTTTCCTAAGCCTTGCCTATGTAAGTTCTAGCTACTTTTGGGTCAAAACGGTATTTTAATGTTGACATGGGATAAAATGAGGCTAAACATGATTATGCGAACCTACATGAACCTTACCTTGCCTCTTGTGTTCATGTTTATGATTTTAGGCCATGTGAGTGACTTAATCATGCCTCTCATGCTATGCATAACCTAGCTTAACTTGCAAGTTTGGATCTTTATGCATGAAATGCTAGCATGAACCTTTAGGAAATATTTTACTTGTGAAACCTTGGCTAAGACTAGATTTTGGGGCTTATGCATGTTTATGAACCCAAACCCCTTTATGCTATCATGTAAGTTTGTGGCCAAGTCTTTTATGAGATTATGCATGTTTATGGCCAAACCCTTTTCGTGATAATATGCATGTTTGTGGCCAAATTACCTTATGACACTATGCATGTTCATGGTCAATTTCTTTATGATGTTATGCATGTGGAAGCCAAGCCCTTTTTGGCATCATGCATGTTTTGAGACCAATATGTGGCATAGCATCCTTACTATGTTGACTCGCTTTGCTTGCGTTGGGAAAACACGATTTTGGGTAGTTAGATAAACATGAACATGTCGCAAAATCTTAACTTGAATATGACATGTGTTTATACTTGAAAATATGACTTGAAGGATAACATGGAAGATGACATGTAAGTATGCATAAAAACATGAGCTTGGGAATTTACCTATTAAGTTAGGTCTACCCTTTGGGAATTTACCTATTAAGTTAGGTCTACCCAAATGCTCGAAAAACTTGTAACATGTTTTGGAAACATGATGAACTTAGATAATATGAGTGTGGCCAACTCGAGGTTGGGTTGAGTTTGCAACGTAAAACTACCCGGAACCGACCGGCCTAACTAGTAGTTGCAAACAATAGGACCTAATGTGAGAAGTTGGTCATGTCGCGCTTAAGACCCGAGGTTAGACTAGGTTGTGGTGTAAATCTACCCGGACCCGCCCGGCTTAACTAGTAACCACAACAAGGTCTAATGTGAGAGGTTGAGGGTGCATTAATTAAATTAATGCCACATAATAGGGTTAAGTTAATTTGATTAATGAGGCTTAATCAAATATGATATGGACAAATGGGTTAAGTAATTTGATTAGGCTAATGATACTTAACAAAACATGATAAGCTTGGGTAGGTTAAGTAACTTGATTTGCCTAATGACACTTGACCATTTTTATACGACTAGTGGACGGGATTAGGTCAACCAACACTTAATCAATCCAACACGATAACGTGATAAGGTTAAGTAAATTTTCTTAATGACACTTAACCGTGTAATACAGTTAATAGATGGGGTTAAGATTAGGCTTAACTAATCTAAACACGGTAATTCGATAGGGTTAAGTTAAACACTTAACCAATTTAAACTTGATAATTCAATGAGGTCAAGTAACCCATACTTAACCGACTTAACTTGGTAATTTAATGGGGTTAAGTTAAACACTTGACTAATTTAACACGATGATTTGATGAAGTTAAGTGACCTATACTTAACCAATCTAACTTGTTAATTTGATGAGGTTAAGTTAACCTATACTTAACCAACCTAACGTGAAAACATGATAAGGCTAAGTCACGAATCGTTTCGAATACGCTTGACCGATTTGACTCGGTAATCTGATGGGGTCAAATTAATATATACTTAACCAATCTAAAATGATAATTAGACGAGGTTAAGTCATGGATTGCTTGATATACTTAACCAACTTGACACATGGTCTGTAGGGTTAAGTCTTGGGCTTGGATACTTAGCCAGTTTCGACATGTTTTGTAGACGGGTTAAGTTGTGAACTTAAGTGACACTTAACCCATTAGATAAACCCTAATTCGGAGGATTAGGTAAATAACCATAGTTAACAAGGATAACGGAAATAAGGCTAAGTGGTAAACCTTAGTTAAGGGAAACTAAGTAATAATTCTTAGTCAAGGAAACCTGGACCACTTCTTAGATAGAAGAGTAACCCGATACGGTAGGTCATCGTTTAAGTATACGCGTAGGAGCAGGCTATCTGATTCAGCTAAAGGCTCCAACGAACTGGGTAACGAAGCAGCGGCTTCGGGGAACGTGAGGATATTCTTGGGATCCCTCTGTGAGCTGCCAGGTCATTATACTAGGCTCACGAGAGGTTGAGGTCTGCGGTAGAAGAACCAAGAATATGCCTTGGTTGCTATGCGAGCGACCTAAAGACTGGGGTGGATAGCAGTGAGTCGGCGAATACATAAGGTGCCCGAGATAGCAAGTTCGTCGATCATCTACCATCTTAAGTCAAGCGTGTACGTACGGAAAGGCAGGGGACACCCAACAGACCATAATTTGCTATCTAATTATGGGTGAGGTAGGTCGTAGGATGTGGGCTGACCGGAGTGTAGTTCTCATGCAAGATTTTCTCTTGTGTTGCCTTTCACTAGTTGAGGGAGGGGTCTCGTGGGACCATAGCCACGTGTAGAAAAGCAGACCTTAGTATCTGCATCGGCAGATAAATCTAAAGCTCCCGACCGAGTCCTGCATTTCTTGTTTTGGCCGGTGACAGGACTCGGATAGCGCGATGTGATACATGTGCATCCAGTTATAGAAAAACGATTCACGATGAATGCGTGGGAAAAAGGGCGCGGTTGAGGGTTAGCGTAATCCCTAGTGGCCTAGGTGGTTTAACCCAGACCGAAATACGAAAGCGTGCAATAGGTAAGCGTAATCCCTAGTGGTGCTAGGTGGCGTAAGTCCTAATAGTTCAAACGATGATTCATATGGAAGAACCTAGCTAGAACAAGGGTGACAGTCCAAACGACTTCAAGGATAATACGACATGGGGAAGCCCGTACGAGGTACGGCAAAGGACTGAACTTATATACATGAAAAGAAACATATGATGTGAGTAACCTGTATATGTGATATATTAGGTTGACATGGACCATTACACGACTTTGAGCAAGGGACGTTCATGGCGCGGGTAGGGATACTAGTACGAGAGGTGCAGAGCAAATATACATGTTAGGACTAGGAAGAATATACATAATAGATACCGTGGGACGTTAGACGGGGTAGATACCTTGGGATAATGTACTCGATGGAAATCTGACGATTTGATACCTTGACTTATCATAACACCGCAGTTTATCATGATACCTTGGTTTACCTTGCCACAGTAGTTCAACCGGTTATACTGGTTTATCTATCTTGTAGTTATCCTTATGTTTACTTTCAGTTTATGCATGTCATGTTACCTTTACCTGTTTTTATACTGGAAGTAGATAGGACTTACTCAGTCTTTTTGACTGACCCGTTTTGTTTCGCCTCTTTTCTTCCGTTTCCCCCCCCCAGGTTACAGGGAGGAAACAATGCTGTTTAGTTCGGACTTCTTCTGCCTGAAGGTCATCATGGATGGCTTGGACTTCTCTTGGCTATGGCTACTTTACTGTTTTACTTGGGGAATAATTTATGAAAAGGTTTTTATGCTTCTTTATTATTGCAAGACAGGTTTTGATGTACTCTGATGTAAAAGGCTTTAGACCTTATTTATTCATGTCATGAAAGTTTGATTTTACTTCCGCTATTTATATATGTTCTGTCTTGTGATATTTCCGTGCATGTTTACCAATAATGCCCCTCTAAAGCTAGTGCATTCCTTTGCGAGTGACCCTAGCGGAGGCGGGGTGTTACATTTGGTATCAGAGCAGAAGGTTACCAGACTGGGCAAAAGTTTTTAAAGACCTTCTGAAAATTATTTGAAAAACCATTTACAAAGAAGCATTTTTTTCAAGAAAATTTTCTTTTAAAAGAAAAAGTCTATTCCCCAAAGGCCATTAGCATTATCCTTGTTTCCTTGATTGAGTCTCTTTTCCTTTCTTTCCTCCATCTGTAGTCACAGTGGTTTTGACTGCGACTAGTCTTTCTAGCTGCGTAAGTGTTTCCCGTACGATGGAGGTGGTTCTCGAGAGACCGTTGCAGAGTTATGAAAGGATAGTCAGAACAAGGATAAAGGATACGAGCTCAGGGATAAGCAACATATTGGTATGGCTGAGTCCTAAAAGGAGGGAGGAAGATGAACAATGAAACCCATGACGAGAGAGTACCTTTGGCGTGGTGAAACGGGACAGATAGTTAAGTATCATGGAACAGGGACAAGATCATTCGGAGGGCAATAGTATGCCCTCATTTCTAGGGTACCTCAGAAGGAGGGTAACGATCTTGTTAAGGGTTTAGTTTTTCTTCTCCATCATCCCGTCGGGACTTTGTTTTGATCACCGCATCTTTTTAAGTCCGCTTCGATAGTTGAGTCTCTGCACCTAAGTACTAGCGTAATAGAGAATCCGATTTTTGTCTCAAAGTCCTATTGGAGAATCAGTCCATTTATACATAACTTGCTTGGATTTGGGAATGTCTATGCCAAGTGTTGAGTTTGGAAATAATGCTTATGTTTATAAGCTATGGATGGATTCTAGGGATGAAGTGGTTATCCAGTAGGGGGTGCCACTCTCGGTTTTGATAGGAGGGTAGTTAGACCTTTTGACTAGCCTTGGTAATGCCCTCGAAGTATCGGGTAACCTTTTTGAGGTTCTGTCATGACTAGTTACTTAGAATCCCTTGATGCCTTTATTGGAAATTTGAAGCCCGATCGAGTGGTGTTCGCCAATAAAACGGATGGTTTACTTCATTTATGCATGGGTTATAGAGATCACCCTAGTAAGTGTGCATGATAACCTGATTGACATCTGTTTACTTTCAAGAGAAAGTTCTTCTACATGGAATGCCTTATAGTATATAAACGAGATCCAAGATTCACTAGTGAATTTTGGAAAGCTTGCATGAGATCATGAGTACGCAGTCATGTTTGCGTCAAGTATTCTAGGAAAAGGATAAGTGCAAGGGGAACGAGAGGCGACGAAGAAATGAGTTCCAGCTCATGTTATGGAAACAGGAATAAGAAGTTACAAAATCGCGAAGTTAAAAGACGACTTTGATGGTCAAAGACTAGATACGCGCATGATATCTCTTTTTGGGAGTATATCCTTGATCCCTATTTTCTGTAGAGCTTACTTGTAGGCTATCTTTTGTGGACATCCTCTCGGTCCTATTCTCCGTTACAAACCCTGTAAGGAGTTTGTCCTGTTTATCTTCTCGACCCTGTTTCGGGGAACCTTAGGTAGAACGCTATGGATGTAAACATGTATTTGAAACATGTTATGGGTGATATGGTTGCAAATGGTTGCAGGTGGTTGCTCGTGGATGCGCGAATTTACATTAGATAGTAGCTCGACTCGATCACATTTCATATTGCATATGCACGAGTATTTATACTTGTTTATGGATGAAATTGAATGTGTTACCATGTGGATGTTGCATATGGATGAATGTTTGTGCACGCATATAGTGTATATATATATGACTAGGACTATTTGCATACATGTTGGATTCAGGGCACTATACATATTTTTGCATTCAAAAGATTTTTTAGGCCTGATCATTAGCATTAGCTAAGGAACATATACACACACTCTTTGCATGTATTCATACAGCATTAGAAATCATCTAAGGACGATGGTTGCTTGTGGATGATGTTTTGAGTAGATGGATGATGGATGGTAGGATATGTTCTTCCTAACTTGGAGATTTCGGGGACGAAATCCTAAAAGGTGGGGAGAATGTAACAACCCGTATTTTTCGATAACATGTTAAAACGAGAATCAAGGCAGAATTTAATTTTAAATTCTGAATCAAGTAAAACGGGCTATGCCATTGCGTTCGTCTCGGAAAAATACGCGAAATAGAGTCCGAGTTTTCGAAAATCGGAGTCCGTATGACCCGGTTAAGGCCCAAAGAAGTTTTCGGAAAATTTGAATTTCGAAACGTGCAGAAATGGGGCCAGGCGGGAAAATTCCCGCCCAGACAAGTCGACAGGCATGTCGACAGGCATGTCGACATGCATGTCGACAGGGCTGTCGACTTGCCCTGTCGGCTGATTTTGATCTGGTGCACCTATTTGCTATCTTGGCTAGGTTTTTGGGCCTGGTTTGAAATCTGACGGCTCTGCTTGGTCCTAGGGTTAATCTAAGGGCCTAAAACTATCCTAATCTCTATAAAAAGACCCTAAACCTACCCCTAAACCCTCATTATTCACTCATGTAACTAAACTATGGCCAAATTTCTACTCTCATGGCCTCCATCTCAAATCCCTAGAGCATATGCACTCAAATCAAGTTCAAATCAAAAGATGCAAGCTTGCTACAACAAATGGAGGCCAAATCAACATTGTTATGCGAGTTTCATGACGGATCTTCATCAAAGGAGCCACCTTTCTTCATCAAAATGATGCATGATCCCTTTCCTAAGCCTTGCCTATGTAAGTTCTAGCTACTTTTGGGTCAAAACGGTATTTTAATGTTGACATGGGATAAAATGAGGCTAAACATGATTATGCGAACCTACATGAACCTTACCTTGCCTCTTGTGTTCATGTTTATGATTTTAGGCCATGTGAGTGACTTAATCATGCCTCTCATGCTATGCATAACCTAGCTTAACTTGCAAGTTTGGATCTTTATGCATGAAATGCTAGCATGAACCTTTAGGAAATATTTTACTTGTGAAACCTTGGCTAAGACTAGATTTTGGGGCTTATGCATGTTTATGAACCCAAACCCCTTTATGCTATCATGTAAGTTTGTGGCCAAGTCTTTTATGAGATTATGCATGTTTATGGCCAAACCCTTTTCGTGATAATATGCATGTTTGTGGCCAAATTACCTTATGACACTATGCATGTTCATGGTCAATTTCTTTATGATGTTATGCATGTGGAAGCCAAGCCCTTTTTGGCATCATGCATGTTTTGAGACCAATATGTGGCATAGCATCCTTACTATGTTGACTCGCTTTGCTTGCGTTGGGAAAACACGATTTTGGGTAGTTAGATAAACATGAACATGTCGCAAAATCTTAACTTGAATATGACATGTGTTTATACTTGAAAATATGACTTGAAGGATAACATGGAAGATGACATGTAAGTATGCATAAAAACATGAGCTTGGGAATTTACCTATTAAGTTAGGTCTACCCTTTGGGAATTTACCTATTAAGTTAGGTCTACCCAAATGCTCGAAAAACTTGTAACATGTTTTGGAAACATGATGAACTTATATAATATGAGTGTGGCCAACTCGAGGTTGGGTTGAGTTTGCAACGTAAAACTACCCGGAACCGACCGGCCTAACTAGTAGTTGCAAACAATAGGACCTAATGTGAGAAGTTGGTTATGTCGCGCTTAAGACCCGAGGTTAGACTAGGTTGTGGTGTAAATCTACCCGGACCCGCCCGGCTTAACTAGTAACCACAACAAGGTCTAATGTGAGAGGTTGAGGGTGCATTAATTAAATTAATGCCACATAATAGGGTTAAGTTAATTTGATTAATGAGGCTTAATCAAATATGATATGGACAAATGGGTTAAGTAATTTGATTAGGCTAATGATACTTAACAAAACATGATAAGCTTGGGTAGGTTAAGTAACTTGATTTGCCTAATGACACTTGACCATTTTTATACGACTAGTGGACGGGATTAGGTCAACCAACACTTAATCAATCCAACACGATAACGTGATAAGGTTAAGTAAATTTTCTTAATGACACTTAACCGTGTAATACAGTTAATAGATGGGGTTAAGATTAGGCTTAACTAATCTAAACACGGTAATTCGATAGGGTTAAGTTAAACACTTAACCAATTTAAACTTGATAATTCAATGAGGTCAAGTAACCCATACTTAACCGACTTAACTTGGTAATTTAATGGGGTTAAGTTAAACACTTGACTAATTTAACACGATGATTTGATGAAGTTAAGTGACCTATACTTAACCAATCTAACTTGTTAATTTGATGAGGTTAAGTTAACCTATACTTAACCAACCTAACGTGAAAACATGATAAGGCTAAGTCACGAATCGTTTCGAATACGCTTGACCGATTTGACTCGGTAATCTGATGGGGTCAAATTAATATATACTTAACCAATCTAAAATGATAATTAGACGAGGTTAAGTCATGGATTGCTTGATATACTTAACCAACTTGACACATGGTCTGTAGGGTTAAGTCTTGGGCTTGGATACTTAGCCAGTTTCGACATGTTTTGTAGACGGGTTAAGTTGTGAACTTAAGTGACACTTAACCCATTAGATAAACCCTAATTCGGAGGATTAGGTAAATAACCATAGTTAACAAGGATAACGGAAATAAGGCTAAGTGGTAAACCTTAGTTAAGGGAAACTAAGTAATAATTCTTAGTCAAGGAAACCTGGACCACTTCTTAGATATAAGAGTAACCCGATACGGTAGGTCATCGTTTAAGTATACGCGTAGGAGCAGGCTATCTGATTCAGCTAAAGGCTCCAACGAACTGGGTAACGAAGCAGCGGCTTCGGGGAACGTGAGGATATTCTTGGGATCCCTCTGTGAGCTGCCAGGTCATTATACTAGGCTCACGAGAGGTTGAGGTCTGCGGTAGAAGAACCAAGAATATGCCTTGGTTGCTATGCGAGCGACCTAAAGACTGGGGTGGATAGCAGTGAGTCGGCGAATACATAAGGTGCCCGAGATAGCAAGTTCGTCGATCATCTACCATCTTAAGTCAAGCGTGTACGTACGGAAAGGCAGGGGACACCCAACAGACCATAATTTGCTATCTAATTATGGGTGAGGTAGGTCGTAGGATGTGGGCTGACCGGAGTGTAGTTCTCATGCAAGATTTTCTCTTGTGTTGCCTTTCACTAGTTGAGGGAGGGGTCTCGTGGGACCATAGCCACGTGTAGAAAAGCAGACCTTAGTATCTGCATCGGCAGATAAATCTAAAGCTCCCGACCGAGTCCTGCATTTCTTGTTTTGGCCGGTGACAGGACTCGGATAGCGCGATGTGATACATGTGCATCCAGTTATAGAAAAACGATTCACGATGAATGCGTGGGAAAAAGGGCGCGGTTGAGGGTTAGCGTAATCCCTAGTGGCCTAGGTGGTTTAACCCAGACCGAAATACGAAAGCGTGCAATAGGTAAGCGTAATCCCTAGTGGTGCTAGGTGGCGTAAGTCCTAATAGTTCAAACGATGATTCATATGGAAGAACCTAGCTAGAACAAGGGTGACAGTCCAAACGACTTCAAGGATAATACGACATGGGGAAGCCCGTACGAGGTACGGCAAAGGACTGAACTTATATACATGAAAAGAAACATATGATGTGAGTAACCTGTATATGTGATATATTAGGTTGACATGGACCATTACACGACTTTGAGCAAGGGACGTTCATGGCGCGGGTAGGGATACTAGTACGAGAGGTGCAGAGCAAATATACATGTTAGGACTAGGAAGAATATACATAATAGATACCGTGGGACGTTAGACGGGGTAGATACCTTGGGATAATGTACTCGATGGAAATCTGACGATTTGATACCTTGACTTATCATAACACCGCAGTTTATCATGATACCTTGGTTTACCTTGCCACAGTAGTTCAACCGGTTATACTGGTTTATCTATCTTGTAGTTATCCTTATGTTTACTTTCAGTTTATGCATGTCATGTTACCTTTACCTGTTTTTATACTGGAAGTAGATAGGACTTACTCAGTCTTTTTGACTGACCCGTTTTGTTTCGCCTCTTTTCTTCCGTTTCCCCCCCCCCCCAGGTTACAGGGAGGAAACAATGTTGTTTAGTTCGGACTTCTTCTGCCTGAAGGTCATCATGGATGGCTTGGACTTCTCTTGGCTATGGCTACTTTACTGTTTTACTTGGGGAATAATTTATGAAAAGGTTTTTATGCTTCTTTATTATTGCAAGACAGGTTTTGATGTACTCTGATGTAAAAGGCTTTAGACCTTATTTATTCATGTCATGAAAGTTTGATTTTACTTCCGCTATTTATATATGTTCTGTCTTGTGATATTTCCGTGCATGTTTACCAATAATGCCCCTCTAAAGCTAGTGCATTCCTTTGCGAGTGACCCTAGCGGAGGCGGGGTGTTACATGTACGACCTCCGTTTTTGACAAACAAAGGTAATTTTAGCATAAAAAAATATTCCGAACCCGATGGGACAGATTCCGTCGAATTCCGAGATCGTTTGTGAAAAGTCCTTTATAAATATCGATGAAAAATCAAGCGTTTAAAATTCCTATAATTAAAGAAAAAATCCAAAAAATATGAGACCTTGACATTTTACTAGACCTCTTCCTTACGAATCCAATGAATCTTGTTTTGCCAAATTTGGAGTTTGTTTGGCCAGTCTTTTATTAGTTTAAAGTTACCCCTGTCTAATGGTATCAATGGTTAAATAAAAACAGAAACGTTTATCGCTGCCACGATCAAATGGTAAGTCCGATTGACACGAAAATTGAAACTGTACAATACTTAACTGATATGATTACAACGATACACAGTTTGTCGCATTCTGAGACTGTTTCCCGGTACGCTATTTTTATACGGACCACAATGCTATTTTGGACGCCAAATTACACGGTCTCCAAAAATAACAAACTATATATACCTATCCCGGCTCTAAAAGTCGATACGAATTCAATTGAATTGATTTCTTGGCATAATTCGATCGTCTACTCAGGTTGCACTCAAATATCTATTTATTAAATTAAATTAAATTAATTGCACGCTATATAAAATGACTGGGCGATTACGGCTGTCGTTGTCGCATACGACATCGGTTTGCCACACAATTTGATACCATTCAATAATTTCGGTTCCAATGAAACTATTTCATCGAAAACAAACTCAGTTTGCAAAATTACCATTTTAAAGGCTAATATAAAATCGATTAAAATATTATTTAAATTCCAAAATAATCAAATAAAATAATAAATATTATTATTATCATAAATAGCCAACTGGAAATATCATATAGCTTCAAATATAAATTATACAACTCGATATCATCGATTTTGAGTAAAATGATGTCCAAATTATATTAAGCTCTTTTAAATATATTAAATAAACGCTATAATTTAATAACGATTTCCATAGCGACTATTTTAAAATTCGATATGGACATAAATAACAATCTATAACACAAAATCTGGATTTTTCTCTTTCGTATGAAAATTATAATCAACAAGATTCCAACGTTTCTTGTTTCACAGAAATCCGACTTAAAACAGATTCTGTATATTCAATTAAAGTTCAAAACTCAATATTACGAACTGCCATGCCATTTCAAGCTCGTTTTAATTTAAATATAAATTAAACATTCAAACTCCGTTTTAAATAACGAATTCAATATTAAATCCATAAATATTCCAAATATAATATTTAAAATAATAAATTAAATATTTGGCTACCAAAAATACGAAACATTACACGTTCTTTGCTGTCCGGATTTGTAGATCTTTGATTTGAAGCCAATTTGAATATTTGATGAATGATAAGTATCTCTCGCATGGATTCAATTGAGTAAATGGGTTGTTTGATCTTATTTTCATCATTTCAAGTTGTTTTTAACTAGATCTAATCGATGTAAGTATGATTCCAATTCCGATTACCATAGGATCTAATCTAGCAACTTATAACGGTAAATTTCATATGTTAATATTGTTTGATCATTGCTCGATTTTGTTTTTGATTGTTTAATTGAATTATTTGGATTTAGTTGTATTGGTGTGGTGTGCATTTGATCATGATGGGATGTATGCTTCTCAGAGTGACTTGTAGTGAGATGTATAGATATTTCATGTTGATATGAAAGTTTAGGTTTCTGCTCAATTATGCTTCACTATTATTGCCTATTATATTTGTTCTATTATATTTTACCTCTACACTGTGAGTTATACAATAGGTTTTGTGTAACACCCCGTATTTTCGGTGGGTAACAAATCAAAGTATACTTAATTTTTAAGAGAAGAATTAAGGGAAACGGGTTATGCCATTGCGTTCATCTCGAAATTCTGCTTGAGATAGAGTCCGAGTTTGCGTAAATCGGACTTCGTTTGAAGAAGTTATGGCCTTCATAAGTTTCAGAAATTCAAAATAAAGAAAATAGCTCGAAACTGAATTCAAAATTCAAAACAGAACCCAAAAGCGGACTGGGTGAGAAATTTCCCGCCCAGGACCCAGGTCGACCTCTCAATACAGGTCGACCAGGGGTTCAACCTCCCCCCTATAGGTCGACCTAGGGTCGACCTGCCCTGTTTTTCCAGATCTGGACTGCAACGATTTTGACCTGTTCTGGACGGACCGGATGGCTTCTAAGGCGATCTAATGGCTCTAAAACACTCTCTACACCTATAATAGAATGCCTAGACCTAAGGTTTCTCCACACAAATTCTTTTAGGCGTCTACATGCTGTTTCTCTCTATTCTAACCTCCACCATTAAAATAAATCTTATTAAAACAAGTTATAGTTCTTCTTCAAATTGGAGATTCAAATCAAGTTAAAGCTTCAAGTTGGACCATAGGCATTCCGCTTCAAGCAACGTCACTGAATCATAGCAAATCGCCTTTTTCTAAACCGATCACTGTAAGTTCGGTTATCCTTAGATTTGAACGTGTAATTGGACTCGTGAATGTAATAAATTAAAATATAGAACTGTGCCTATTTGTGAGTTAATTATCTTCGATTCATTCTTATGTCAAATCTAGCGTTATCTATGCCTTTGGATCTGATTCTCGATTGTGGCCTAGAACTTATTGTGGCTAATTGCCAATGACTATGATTATGAGACTTTTGCCTAAGACTATGACTATGAAACTGTTGCCCGTGAAACTATCGCCTATGACTATGATTCATGACAAAGAGACCATTACATATGACTATGACTATAAGACTATTGCCTATGACTATGACTATGATTCATAATTTTGAGACTATTGCATATGATTCATGACTATGAGACTATTACCAATATTCATGACTATGAGACTATTGCCTATGACATTGATTAAGAAACTATTGTGATTAGTCGCCCATGACTATTGGGGTTAATTGTCTATAACTATTGTAGTCAGTGACTTATGCCTATTCCCATTAACCTATTAGGTTGTACTTCGAACTGGCATTATGTTGGACCAAATCACCTATGCCTATTCCCTTAATTATGTTGGATCTCATTTTTGGGGTGTAACTTGTCTAGTTTATTCCTATTCACTGTTATGTACATCAAATCCATTGGAACTATTATCTTTGTATTTGGTTCATTCTTGCATGGCTATTCTTTTATGTCAATTCTCATGCTTATCCCCTATTCCTTGCTTTGATACTATTAGTATCATTTCATGAGTACATAGAAAAACTTATGAAATCATGTTATACGTACGATTATGATGCGGGGATTGGGCGTAGCTTAATTAAGTTAATTTGGCATAATAAATATGTTGGCATAAATCTAAATTGGCTATAATAGTGAATGATCTACATGCATATTATACTTGGGTGTAAATTGATAAATTTTAATTGGCCGCAAAATATGTAATTGGAATGTAAACCAAGTTTTGGACGTAAATGGTAAAACTAGAATATTAAATCTAGTTTTGACATAAACTGTAAATTGGAATGTTAATCTAGATTAGGCACAAATTGTAAAATAGGAATATTAAATCTAGACTGGTATAAACTACAAGTTGGGTTAATTGATAGGTAAATCAATTTTTGGGCATAGAATATAAGTATGTTAATTGGCATGACAAATGAATATGATCTAGGCTAAATTGATTTATGGAAAATTTACATGAATAGTAAATATGTAAATTTAGTAAAAGACGAATATGCCTAACTCGAGATTAGACTGAGTTGTGGTGTAAAACTGCCCGAACCGACCAGCACATCCAGTGACCACAACAATACCTGTCTAATGTGGGTAGTTAGTGCATCAAGCCCAGAAAGACCCGAGGTTAGACCGGGTTGTGGTGTAAACCTGCCCGGAACCGACCGACACATCCAGTAACCACAACAATATCTGTCTAATGTGAGTGGTTAGTGATTTAATTAATTAATTAAGGCTCATGAATAAATCAAGCTAGAAATGGTGAGGTTAAGTAATTAGGGAAACACTTAACCGTAATAACATGTTAACTACGCAAGTGGGTGAGGTTAAGTAAACTTAGAACACTTAATCGTAATAACATGTTAATTAGACAAGTGCATGAGGTTAAGTAAATTTAAAATACTTAACCATTGTAACATGTTAATTAAGCAGATGATAGGGTTAAGTTAACTAAGGTAACACTTAACCAAAATATATAATACATATGGTGGGGTTAAGTAATACAAGAGGAAAACACTTAACCAATTATATAACATGATGTATGGGAAGGGTTAAGTTAACACGAGAACAACACTTAACCAATATAACATGATTTGAGGTAAGGTCAAGTCAACACTAGAAGGAAATACTTAACCAACATGACATGACGGGTGGATGGGTTAAGTTAGCTCGAATTGATTAATGACACTTGACCAATATAACTTGATGAGCGAATGGGGTTAAGTTAAATGGGAAATACTTAACCAATATAACCTGATGAATGAACATCGTTAAGTTAATAAATCACACTTAACCAATCCAACATGATAAGTAAGAAAGGTTAAGTTAATAAGAACCACTTAACCAACACGACTTGACGAGTAGGAGGTTAAGTACACGTCAGGTAGGTGGGTAATATTAGTAAATATAGGCCCACAAAAACTTAGCCATTAAGAAAACATGCTAGAATTAGTGGGAGGGTTAAGTACATCTCGTATAGGTGGGTAATATTTGTATATATAGGCCCACAAACTTAACCATTAGGAAATCCTAGTAACGGGGACCCGTTTCAGCAGTAACCCACATAGATGTATCATGGTACCCTGAAACTAGGCAGGGTGCGGCGCGATTACTGGGCTGATTATAGGAGGTCAAAAATAGCGGTTGGGGGTACGTCAGTGTAGGTTCCGATGATTTACGGGCGTGCACGTACTCCGGAGTGGAAAAAGCAGGCACTGGGTACCAGTAGTTATACACTGTGCATCTTGAATCGTGTCGGGTCGCTGTCATAAGGCTTGATACACCTTATGGTGGGGCCAACACATAGTATCTACACGCAAGAGAGGGCCGATTGACACAGACACATGGAAAATCAATACAAAGTAGGTAGCATAATCCCTAGTTGGACCTAGGTCGCGTAAACCCTGAATCTGAGAAGCATTCAATAGGTAGCATAAACCCCAGTGGCCATGGGTAGCGTAAATCCTGGTTGAATCTAGTAAGCACTCGATAGTAAGCCCTAGATTCGATCTAGGTAATAAACGGAATCCCCATAATAGAAGAACACCTAAAGGCAACCGCAAATACGGGGATTGGGATCACGTTATCATATGATCATAGATTACTAGTTTGGACACTAGTTAGGTAGTGCAGAGATATAGAAATTAGTATAAATAGGGTAGTTGCGAAGCAGAGACGGAGTAGAAGCGCATTCAGTTTATCAGTACATTCAGTTTATCGGTACATTCAGTTTATCTTGCCATATCCATTGCTTATCCCATGTTATCTTGTTACTATTGTTTAGTCTTATATTTAGTTTATTCATGTCATGACCCCTTTTCCTCGTTTAAATACTAAGAATCACTGGACTTACCAGACTTTATGTCTGACCTAGTTTGTTTTTGCCTCTTTTCTTCTGTTCCCCCCCACCCCAGGTAGTCAGGGAGGGAATAGCTCAGGTTTGTTTGGACCGTTACTCTTTCCAAGCTTGAAGACTCTTTGGCGTGTTTCCTTGGACTCTCTCTTCTACTGCTATGGCTGGCTCATGCTTTATTTGGGGAAATCATTTTATGATTCTTTATTTTTGTAAGCAAAACAGTATACATTGGTATTGTAAAACAGTCTTTGTACAAGCTGTTTATCAATGAAATAAAGCTTTATTTATTTGCCGCTGCTTTAATTGTCTGTCTTGTAATTTATCTGCATCTTTTACCTATAATGCTCCACCGAAATTAAGGCATTCCCTTCGTGAGTGACCTTAATAGAGGTGGGGTGTTACATTTTGCTTATGTTTATCTACCTTGATGATCGTCTATAGCTATCTTCAGGGTTTGTCTGATGTTGGTTTAGGCCTTCAGGGACTGTACTTGGGGGATGTTGATCTCGATTAGGATGGTCTACGCTAGATAATTGGGTGCTATGTTTACTATGTTTTCTCTCTGGTTGTTGTAAAGGCTATGATTATCGTATGTGGAGGAGATGGATTGGGTTTCTTCTCTGTTGATGTTGGTAGATTAGTTGGTTGATCTACCTATTTCTCATATACTTTATTGATGATGTTAGATAGTTGTTTTATCACTAATTAAGACTGTTGTCTGACTCAAGGTTTTTTGTTTCCTCTTATTACCTTGGGTTGTTCATTTATTGTGATATGGATGGGTAGACTAGGTAGCAGGTGATAGGTGATAGATGTTGATGAGGACAATGCTACTGAACAACGGTGAGCAAAAGGCTTACGTATTATTTGCTACTATCTTCTATTAGTTATTTCCGCTGTTACGTTTGATGTCTTCTTTAAGTGACTTGTAGTGAGGCAGTTTGTACACTCTTATAATGCATTCCAAAGGATGTATGGATATTTCATGTTGATATAAAAGTATAAGTTTCTGCTCAATTATGCTTCACTATTATTGTCTGTTATATGTGTTCTATTATATTTTATCTCTGCGTTGTGAGTTATACGACATGATTCACTTGTGTTTATCTACCCTGATGATCGTCCATAGCTGCCTGGCACATTGATTAACATAGAAATGTGTTTATTTTATGCTCTTATATCTTATCTTTTGTATATAAATAAATATTACTTAGGTATTGTTTTGTCACTTTTTACAGATATACCAATTAAGCCACTTACAGTCAAAAAACGGAAAATAGAGGTCAAATTGCTGTGTATATATATTTGAAGATCTCACATCAAATTGCTTTTTGGACAAGAAAATAATTGGAAGAAGGGCTATACATATCACAAATCAATGAAGAATTGTCAAGGAAGCAAGAGGAAAGGCCCAAATTTACTAGATTTCACTAAGGCCCATTTGTAATTCTCATGGCAAACTCTTTTGTGATTTCCCTAAGGCCCATTTGTCGTTGTATTAGGGTTAGGGTTAGGGTTAGGGTTGGCTATCTATCCTATAAATACCCTTCTATTCTCATTGTAAAGATCATCCATGAATTGAAATTTTTCTCTTGCTTTTTTTTTGTTATGCAATTTTTTTTATTTTTCTAGCAATTAGTGTTGTCTACACAATTAGATTTGGTAGAGCACTATTTGTGTTTTGCACTTATGTTCATTAGTGATTGACCGTCTGATTAGATTCAGTAGTAATCCTAGTTTATTTCTTGTTTGTTATTTTTATTCCTACAATTTTAATTTGTGCTTTTTATTTTCTTTTCTAGGTCATATTGAATTGAATAGATTCAGATCGGATTCAATTCAATAATAGTTCTATTTGCAGTTTGAGTTTTGTTTGTTTCAACCCAATCTCCAAATTTCGTCTAGCTCGCCCAAGAAATTATATAAATAATTTAATTTACTTTAATTTACCTCCCTGTGATTTGACCTGCATACTACACGATCTGTGCACTTGCAGTATTTATTTCAAAATCTACGCTTATCTAATCCATAGAAAAGCGCCGATCAAGTTTTTGGCCTCGTTGCCTAGGAGGTAATGATTAAATTTTATTATTTATATAATTTTTGATTCGTGTTAGTTTTTATTTTTCCTTGTTTTTGCATTTTCATATTAAAAAAAAGTCTTCCTAGTTTTTATTTTATTTCTTTCCTTTTAATTTCAATCTATTTCTTTTCTTTTACAAATTCTTTCCTCTTTTCAATTCTTAAAATAAAATAACTTGCCAAATTTTCTTTGATTCCTTTCCTGTTTTCAGCACATAGCATTTCTTCCTCTCAAGTCCTTAAAAAAAAGGAAAAAGAAAAATACACATTTCCTTTTCTATCTTCTCTTCAGTGCCATTTTTCACCACACATCCTTTCTGCGACTCTTCAATATCTACATCCTCCCTCCATCTTCATTACAAAACCCATACCACATTCACAAACATTAATTACCATACATCTCTTCACATCCTTGACACAACCACCTTCTTCATGCCACTACTACACACAAACCACCCCAAATCCCATATCTCACGCAACAACCATCACGCCAACCCAAATCCTCAACCACTGAACACCCTTGCCAAAACCCAACCTCATTTCACAACCGTACCTCCACAAAAATTCAAAATCATACCATCACGATACCACTACATCATCTGCCTTCCACTTCAAAGCCCCTCATCACCGAAAAAAATTCCCAGTTCCAGACCATCATCTTCCAGACAACATATATCCTCCGAACTGCTGAAACCACAAAGGCATCAGGCCATCCTCCACAATCTGAATACTGATCATCTTCTCGCAAGTTCAACCCGACATCCTTGCCTATTCCCAAATCACCCTCTGACAAACCCCTCTGCAAACAACAAATTCCGCAACTCCGCCTACCAAAGCACAAACCCACAACTGCACCTCTACGAGATCATCAACAACTTGCTGATTTGGATTCATCCAAAACCCATAACGTATTTACAATCCCCAATTCGAAATACCACACCAGAAACCCAACTCGTGAAAACCACTGATCCAACTGTCACAATCAACTGCATCCTCACCTTTCACGGTCATCACAAAATCCTTTTATCACCACTGAACCCTGACCATCAGCAGTCTCCAATTCAAATACACTCAGCCCGATTTAAACCGCTTCAATTCGCCCTACCAAAGACCGAAACGCGATTTGATTCTCCTCCGATTTGAACCCAGTTCGATAAACACCCCCTCATGACACCCTGAAACCTCGACCAGCTTCTGAATTCGCAATCGAAACCCTCCCAACAAATCGCCTAACCCAATTACAAAATTCCAAAATCGATTCGAGAATCCTGAACTGAATACGATCGAGAGCCCCAAGTCGAATCCGACGAACTCCAAAACTAGCGTCCCTGTTTTTTCTCTTTCGAAATCGATTTGAATTTCACTCAGATTTTTGAACTGGTTGTTAGGAGTTTCGTAGATGAGGTGTAATGTCCCGTATTTTCTGACCATTTATTCGAAATATTTTATTGATTTGAGTTTAAATAATGGGATTTGACCATTTTAATTTGCAAAATTTAATAACTAAAGAGAAGGAGGCCTTCTTCGCCTTCCACCTAAGCTGCGCAGGAAAGGCCCAAAGCCAATCCCAGGGAACAGTGAAGCTTCATAGGGTCTTTCTGTCCAGGTGCAGGTAGTCCGCATCTTCACAGACATGTCTATTTCACCGAGCCTCTCTCCGAGATAGTGCCCAGATCGTTACGCCTTTCGTGCAGGTCAGAACTTACCCGACAAGGAATTTTGCTACCTTAGGACCATTATAGTTACGGCCGCCGTTCACCGGCGACTTAAACATGAAAAACGGATAAGTTTACTCTAACCCCTTTTCCAAATACGAAGAAGTTATCATATAACTACGCGGATCATCCATTAACTGTTCAATCAATGACTTCTTGAGATGAAAAAAAGAAATAGAATTAAAGTTTTATCTTATCTATTTTATCTTATCTATATGTACATCTACTATATACATATTGAAATTTTATCTATATGAAGCCCATATTAATATTAGTATACAATACTAGCTAGCGTGGTAGAAAGAACTATATATTATAGTTCTTGAAAGATATGAAAGATCTCCCTCCAAGCCGTACATATGACTTTCATCGAATACGGCTTTCCACAGAATTCTATATGTATCTATGAGATCGAGTATGGAATTTTTTTATTTATTGGGAGAACCCAAGTACTCTCTTGCGGATCCATGAAACAACTCTCAAAAATCTTTTTCTCTTTTGGAAGATACAGGAGCGAAACAATCAATCTATTAATATTGGAAGACCAAAAAGATTCTTCCAATGTCTCATTTCTGGGTCCAATGGAATTCATAGGTATAGGAAGAAGCTCCAGTTATTTGAATAGTAGGTCTAAGAGTAACAATCACGACCAATTTAAAGTGATTTACATATGGTTTATATTGAATTATATAAACATATTCGTTATTAAAACGACGTCAGAACGTTTAATTTATAATTATATTATAAACGAACTAGAAATGGCGCGGTAGTTCGTAAATTTTGTTTTGAACTTCGACTGAGTATACATAATTCGTTTTAAGGCAAAATTCTGTGAAAACAGAAACGTTGGAATCAATTTGATTATATTTTTCATATGAAAGAGAAAATTTGAGATTTCGTGTTATAATTTGTTAGTTATGTCCAGTTCAAATCTTTGAATAGTCGCTATGGAATACGTTAATAAATGATAACGTTTATTTTATAAATTTAAAAGGTTTTATTTTAACATGAATCCCGTTTTAACTTGAAATTGCTGATACCAAATAGTATAATCCGTATAGTTTATATGTGAAGCGGTAGGTTTATCTTATTTGGACATTTACGATTATAATAATTTATTTTTAGTTAATTGAAATATTTGGGAATTTATTTATATTTATTCGGTATTATATATGGATAAAAAATTCCTTTCAAACGACGTCCGTTTTGATGGAATTTACTTTATTGGATTCGTAACGACATAATGATATACCAATTTTCATTTCGGTTTTAGTGTGTGGGTTTCGATACAAAAATATTGGTTAATGATAAACAATGAAATAAGAGTATAATTTAAATAACGATTAAAACTAAGTTTAATTGTGGAAATTTAAAGTACATACAAAACTTAAACATGAGAACTCAGATTTTACATACAGACAAACGTACAAGCCAACTGTTTATATACAGTCGAATATCATGTATAAGTCCACAAGGACAGTTCTGCCTATCTCAGATACAAGGTGTGTATATCACAATTTCTATGTCTTCAAAATAAACAAATTGATAACAGCTAAACATCTATATGAATGAACACAGCTAAACAACTGAAGAAAACACCTAATGAATAGTTGAATAAATTCACCTTGGACAGCTAAAACATACAAAATATATACACCATCAAATTTTACAGATTCGAATCTGATAATATATTTTCATACATAAGAAAATCTACAACAAATCTCCTCACAGCATCAGTCTTCCATCACCACCAAATCAACCTGAGAAAGAAGAAAGAAAAAAAGAAAGCTATGAGTAGCTAGAAAATAGGTATAGATATGTTTGAAAATGAAAGATTTCCAATCAGGAAATACCACATGAAAAACTGTAAAGTGCATAACCCAATCAAATAAGAACAGTACACAAGTTGTTCAAAAGAAAACTAATATATTCTGCATCGAATCCACAAAGCCAAATAACAAAGTAAGCAATACATGTGCATCATCAATTCCCAGGAAAGTAAAACAGAGAAAAATATATCATCAAATCTTTAGACAATCGAAAAGGATAATATTTTTTCCAGAAAATCTCATATAAAAGCTGTTCTGCTAGTATATATAGCCCTTATGCCTCAAAACTATAAAACTGAACCAAGATTTCAGACAGGAAAGAAATCTGAAATTTTAATAGCTGAATTGACAATACGAATTAACAATACACAGTTCACCAAATCTATGTATAAACAGTTCATGGATCTAAGCAAACAAGAACATGAAATCCAACATAAAGTCCACATTTTCACTGTCAAATATCACACGCAAACCAAGTCCATCACAAACAGTTCGGCCACATCTCATATGACTGAAATGAAAAAGGGAAACATCACCTAAGATCTAAGCACAGTAAAATCTAACCTAGGATGTTACAATTCGAAATAGACAATGACCTTATGGGAATCATTCACTAGTATAAATACATGGTGGGTTCTAAACGAGATCAACACAGTTGGAATAAACCAATTCGAAACCACAAGGAAAAATCAAAACGAATTTTTACAGTAAACAAAAAAACCCGAATTAAATACTTAGCTGGGGTGGCGACGGGTTGCTGAAACTAAAGGATTTGGGTTTGGTCAGCCTTCATCTTGGATCTTCGGTCTCGTTCTCCGATGGTCCTTCGTGGAGGCGGAATACTTGGAGCAGAAGGCGAAGGGGGTTGGGGTGTGGAGATGGCTGGACTCGAGCAAAGGTGGAAGCAGGAGGATTTTGGCCGAGAGGGGTTTCTTTTACTCTGGAAATTTGGTGGCGGCGTGTGATTTTGAAGAGGAATGAAAGGGGAACCGAGGGTTTTGAGGGATAAAAGGGGTGCGGGCTTGAACTAATGGGTTGGACGAGATAAGTAAAGCCCAAGATTAAAATTAATTTAAGTTCTTCAATTTTAATGTTAGTATAAAACTTAGAATACTAATTATGAATACATATATGGTCAGAATTCGATGAAACGAAAAACATCGGAATCGTGAAGACGAGTACTACGCGATGGATGAGGACTGAGCAGGGCAGATAGCAGCTGGATTTTTCAGTTAAATAAAACGCCGTTCAATTTGACTAAAACGAGCTGATCTAACGACGGAATCAAACAAAAGTGAGTTAAACTCACTCAGTAATTCTCGCTTATATTTTATAAGTTGGGTTTTTATTTTTGTGTGCTATGGTTGCTAATGATTTGACTCATTGATGAGATATATTCACATATCGTTTGAACTGATGAAATTAAACGTCATTTAATTTCAGTGAAACCCAAATCGTTATTTTTAATGATTGGTTCCAATTAAGGTAAGTTACCTTATTGATCACGTTTATCTTATAAACGTGTTTTAATAAATGGATTTTTTTGATTGGCTGTTGTGGTTGATATTGAATTGTCATTATAAACTGTTATGAGATCATTAATTAATCAAATCGAATTGTTTTGATTAGATGGTTGAATATTGACCTGAAATTCACCATTTGGTTGGTTTAAACCAATGGGTACTATTGGTTAAGTGATTGGAGGTACATGGCCTATGAATTAACCGTTTTTATAAATATCAATCTACCGTCAGGTAAATCGACAAGATAAAGTTATAAGGTTTATTTTTTCACTGAAAATAGATTTTTAAATCTATTATTTGAATTATAGTTTGTAAAAAGGTAAAATATTTATTATTTATTAATCGAGCTCATAATTGATACTTATCAGATTTATAAGCGAATAAGTAGGAATTAACTTAATGTTATAGATTTGAATGATCGTGTTGAGAGATAATTAAAAGGAGTTATTTAAGTTAATTACACTATTAATTAATTTAAATAAAGAATTTATTTGGAATTGGTTAATGAAGTAATCGTGTTTTGGTTTGACAAAGCCAACCCTTTTTACCAAATTGAGGATAAGATCAGTTGTTTTGCATTTATCTAATGAGATGGGTTAACGAATAATGGTTTAATTTTAATAAGATTTAAAAAGAGATTTATGATGTATTTAGCAAAGAAATAAGTTAATTAATTACACAGTAGTTAACGGTGAAGTAAATTATTAATTTAGGAGATTTCTACTTAAATGAGACCATTTATGAAAGAAAATCGAAGTTGAAATGAAATATGATTGCGTTGTGAAAGGAATTCATGAACGGGTTTATATAAAACCCCAGTCTTTATCACCAAAGGGAAGAAGAAAATTTAAGCAAATGAGACGGCATAAATTAATGTTTGCTTAACGTTTGAATTAAGCAAAAAGGAAATTGATAATGTAAGGGTTATATTAAACCATGGTTTATAAACAAAGTTTATAAAAAGTAAATGAGGCGTGTTTGGAATTAGTATAAATGTCGGCTTTTGAATTACAATTGATGTCTACCCAAGGATAGGAATGTTGTTGATCAAGGCCTGAGAGGTAAATAAATACCCCAACTTGAACGACTTCGGGATTATCTGAGGGTAATATTAGTTTGTAATAAGAAGGTGAAAATAATTTATTATTTCCATGTGAGAAATAATAACGTGATATAATTAGAAGAGTCGAGAATATATAATGTGATATCCCATGTAACGGAAGTTGATAGGTTTGGCATTTAGATATGTAATGATATTTCCGAAGTAAAGGAAATATAAGAAGATTATGTGAAATGAAAAATGGTTTTGAAACGATAATAGAATAAAGAATTGAATATGATTATAAATTATTTTCTTGAATATGAGAGTGGAATAGTTTGAAATAATAACCTTTCGTCAATAAGTTATACTTGAAATATTTAATAGTTTAAGATTAACTATCAGTAATCGTTTTTAATTAAAGAGGCCATGTAGTGTTGTATTGAACGGCTAAACTCATGTTATTCACACAATTATTTATTTGATAGTTAAATCACCGACCATCAAATTTGATCCATACGATCGTTGTTACGAAAAGACCAGGATCGAAATTATATTCGAAAACCATTCCGACCAGCGAATACGTAAAAGGAGATTATTGAAGATGGAGAAATTGAAGATCGTTGATCTTCATAAGCGGAAGGACTACTGATTGGACTTCTCAGTTTAGCGGTCAGAGATATTTCAATAGTGATTATGTCATGATTGGAATCTACGGATTGCAAGGACTACTCGCTATTGATCTATAGGTTGATTCCTAGGATGCAGTAGGAGGGTGCCTTCGGTTCATCCTGTTCCGGGATGACTTGTATGGACGAATGTCTGACAGAGTATTTCCTAAGAATCACATACATTCATTTTTACAAACGTACTTCTGTCAACTGCAGAGTATTTTTGTGGACGTCAAATTAGTGATTTGATGGATTTGACGATGTGGCATTCAAAGTTAAATGATGGCCAGATATTCTCAAGGTGAATTCAAACCTCAAGCCTCACAACCGGGGAATGACAAAAAAAATCAGGCCGGCAGCATGGCTATTGGGTCGCTCCCATTAGGGTGTATCATCACCTATCTAGAGAAATTCCTTTTGTTCTTAAATCTATCGATGCTGTCCCTTTCGGGAAACGGTTGCTGATCCCAACCGTTGGTGATATACATTCGATACACTCAAGCGAAATGAGTGGTCGGTCATGTGTGGGATGGGTTGCAAGACGTTCTTGTTGAACCCAGTGTATTCTCCTCTAGAGATACACCATCGGCAGGTGGTCCCATACCTTGTCATAGTTGGAATTCAATCTCCAATAAGCGCCCGCGGTTTTGATTGTATACTATATATGTGGAGCGTGAGATGCAAGCGTTCCACTAGATTGTTATTTACTTGTATCTAGACATTATTATAATATCAGAAAAGATATTGGTTTTCAAAACTGTTTTGGGTTATCGTAAGGTAAAAACCGTCCGTGTTTATGTGTGGATTTGGTCTTACGATTATCCTTTTCTTTGAAAAGATTTGGAACTTTAAAATCATGATTGGATGATTTACCCTTAATACTGTGCGAGTTTATCTCACTCTGGTTCACCAGACTGACCCGGTGTTTTGTAAATGCTCAGGTTAGCCCAAGGTGTACAGGTTCAGGTTATTGAATGCTGTGGAGAAACGGGCTGGAAGAGTTCAGACGTATGATATCATATAGATACTATTCCGCTGTGTGTTGTATATGGGGCAGATTATTATAACTGTCCAATGATGTTGATGTACTCTGATATTGTAAGTTTTATTTAAAGCTCTCAATAAAGATTTATTTCTATATTATATTTTGTTCCGCTGCGATGTGAGACTCTGTATTTATGTTGGTTCTTCTTCTTCTTCTTCTATTCTATATTTTCTTTCTTATCTCACCCTTTAATTTCTTTCACTAACAATCTGGTGCTTTCGGTGTATGGAAGATCGACATGATATACGGTAAAGGTATTTATGTCGATTTTCGAGCCGAATATCTTAGGTCGTTACATGAGGGTTCCGATTGTGTTTCAGATTCGGTTTCAGATCAGAAATTTGGGGTGCTGAAGTGGGGTATTTTATAGAAAAAAGAAACGAAGGGTGGTACTGTAGTTATTTGAGTTCAGTGTTTTCGACCACAAGCCTATTATATAGATCATGTGGTTTGTCTACTTAGGAATTAGGAACCGTGTGATGTGGTGGACTTTAGTTGTTTTTTTATTGAGTTGTAAGTTGGTTCTATTGAGTTATTTGTTTTTTTCTTTCATCTAACAAAAAGTGAGTTTTTACTTCCTTTGTAGGCTTAAGCTTTTGTTTTTTTAGCTAAGTTAGTTTTTTTTCTACTCTCTTTTCAAATATAGTTTTTTTTAATTCCTATTCAGATTTCAGTTTCATTTTGTTTGTTTATTTTTTTCAAAAAAAAAGAGAAGAAGAAGTTCAAGAAAACGAACAAGGAATTCAGTGGTGAACAAATTGCGAACACTGGGATTTTAATCGCTATAGCCACTCAACTGCTCTCGACAGACTGCTATACGCTACCGTAAAATTTTCTGAACTCTACAAGTGCTCTGTTGCAGTTGCTTAAAAATATATAAATTGCTTGTAAAAATCTTTTGCAGGGGAAGTGGCTTGCTTGTACAATATTTTAAATTTCTGTAGTTATTATTGTCTGATTTTTGTGGTTGATTGATATTTACGTAATTGAAATCTTCACTCTCATTGTTTTCAACAATAAAAAATAGATGTTTCAAGATAATATAATTAAAAAGTGGTGTTTTGTAAAGTTGAATGTCTCGTATAATTGGATCACGGATATATAGTAGTTCAATTTATTGAGCTATTAGCAAAAGAGGTTGCATACTACCCGTAAAACATTGGTCGTATCCCTTAGTTTTTATACTATACGCAAACGGCTATAAGACCGTCTTCCCCCTTCTAATTGAGTCAGTTAATTAATAGAGCACAACTCATTCTTTTATACTATTTTGAACTAAGAATAATTTCTGTCTTCCCTTAATTTCAATCAATGTCTGATTCAAAAACATCCTTGAGAGAATTGTGGGATAATAACTTGAGAAAACATTCCTTGGAAGAGTATAAGTATAATTACAACTCATGAAGCAAAGTTTTCTGGAATTTCGTGAGCCTAATGCCGACAATTTTCAAAATTTTCCAACTGACCAACATATTCAAAATCATAGAAATGATCGAAATTGCGATTTAAATTCAAATTTCGATAATTTCGATTATGGGCCACATCCATATTAATATAGCTTTGAATCCTAATATGGCTTTGATCAACATCAATATGGGGTTATAAACCAAAATTTTCAAAGTTATAGCCCATATCAACATCTTGAAAATAACCAAAATTGCAATTTTCCATTGAATTTCAATAGTTTTGGTTACGAACATAATTTTTATAATCAAAATGATTTCCAATATCATTTTTTTGAAAATTCAAACAACCACCTCATTGGAAATAATATTGATCATGAAATTGATGTGGACTATAATTTTGAGAACTAAGAAATCCCAAATGAGAGCTCTCAAATCAACGATTCTGAAGAATATCATCTTAACATTCTTAGAGAGAGAGGGAGTAGAAAGGCAAGATAGACAGCTTGATGAACTTCTTAGTTTAATGACGTCTTTTAAGGAACAACACGAGCAACAAAGTCAAATTCAAACATGCGATGAATCAGGAAATAATCCATTCTTCACTGATAGTGAAAATTTTCAAATAACAACTTTGGAAAATGAGAATAACCATCTAAATGAAATTGTTTACAATTCAGTAAATGATTTGGACTTCAACTCGTTTCAAGAAAAAGTTTTAATCTTAGATTTTGATCTTTCTCTTTCGTGTTGCGAGAAACTTGAAATTTTAGAAATTGAACAGAATAAAAATGTTGAATTTTACGAAAACTCAAAATTGGAGAAGGATTTTAATGAATATGATTTTTTTTGGATTGTATGAGGATGAGTTGCCAATGAGGATGAAAGCTATAATTTGGTCAACCCGGTCACCGGTCTTAGGCCCAGAAAAACGATTGAAAATAATGTCAGCAATTCCGATAATCCTTCGATTCCAACCTCAAATCAGAATCTTGACGCTCTTCAGATGGTTACAAGGACAACTCGTACGAACCTTCCAAATCTCCATCTTTTTCGAATGTTGGCAATCCCAACATCTCTTCTTCTGATGTCGGCAACCCCGACAATATCTGTTCTTTTTATGTTGGTAAACCCAACAACCCTTCTTCTATACCTTTACTTCCTTCACTTCCCGTGTCAACACCTTCTTCTTCGAATGACCATGATTCTGAAACAGGACAAGTCGACATGATAGAAACTGTTGTTGATGACACGACACATTTACCAATTCAGAAAGTTTCTCACACTTCACTAGACGTATCTACTATATCTTTTGAAGAGCTTTTTGAAGATGAACTCAAACTTTTAAATGACGAGAATGAATATATGGAATGTCTTGTAGATAATCTTAAGCCAATTTCATCGATTGTTATTGACATGCCTCTTATACCTAAAATTTCAAATACGAAATCATCATACATCGTTTCGATAGAGGCAAGTGAGGGGGGAAAAATAAATCTAATTTTTCGTATAATACTCATCATCATCGTAGATTTCATTCTGCATATGATTTTCAATCACATATTGTGGCTAAACTTCATTTCATTTTACAAATAATTTTGCAACTTATTCACCTTTGGGTACGATCTTTCAAATTTAGGAAACTTTCACAGTGTGGGCACTGTTTAGTTCTAGTGTGGGAGGAATCTGCATTGCATCCTTTTTTTCCTTTTCATTTCCGTGCATTTAGATAGGACCATCATGCATTTTAGATCGTAGTAACATACCATAATTTTTTTTACGACTCATTTTAGATTGATACAACAAAATAAGTTTACAATTTATAGTCAGCTGACAATATTTTTGTCTCTCAACTGAGATCGAATAAGAAATATAATGAAAAGTTGAATTTTGAGGGATATTAATGTAACCGATACATAGTGGGATTCTTAGGTGATGGCCATGAAGTTTATTCTAAATTGTAGTCTTTGTTTAATGATTGGAGGACTTAAAATACTTATATTGGCTTTTCAAATCTTTAAAACTAAGTTGTGTTAAGCTGAATTCGCGTAACTCTCTCTTGTTCTTATATTTTCAATAATAATAATAGCAATCCCAGGGTATCCAACATTGCTTGTATATCTAGCGTTGGTGTGCAAACCCGCCAAGCTCTATCTGACATGTTTTTGACAAAGTCAGCGTCGGAATATCTAGGTCTCATTTTATGAGTTGGACACCTAAGGATTACTGATATGTTGCTGACAAAGTCAGCGTCAGTCTGCACAATCTGCCAAGTTCTGTCCTAACTCTCCGTCAGTCCGCAAGGCAGTGTATGGGTGGTATACTTTGGTTTTTTAAGTTAGGTGTATGAAATTTATAAAATTTCAATTTTTATAGAGATAGAAAATATGCGATGATGCCCAAATACTTCTTGACCTTATTGATTTGACTTACCATACACAAGGAAATTAGAATACCACTTTGTTAACTGTGACAAGCAAACTTAGAATTTATTTCATGGCTGCACTATGTTATCGACCGAACCAACTGGCCAAACTGGAATTTAACATTTGAAAACTTGATTTATATTGAAAATTTATGACAAGTTAAGGTATCTAAAATAAAATTAACTGAGTAGAAATTTGTTAACTTAATTTGTTGTACCACTTTCCTGAGACAAGTCGTGTTTTCATTTTTGTTTTCAATTGCATAAGTCCTATGCATTCATGTAATTACATTAGAGCCATAGCATACTGCATTTGGATTTTGTGGATAATATCCGCTGAAAACCCTCATGAGACACCACTCGTCCTACTATGGACACCCAGAGATTTAACAGCTTGTTGCATACGCTCAATGCAATCATGTTTCCTATGAAAGTGTGACCTATCTAGTTAGTTTTTAATTTTTGTTTTACTCGAGGATGAGTAAAAGATAAATGTGGGGGTATTTGATTAACATAGAAACATGTTTATTTTATGCTCTTATATCTTATCTTTTGCATATAAATAAATATTACTTGGGTATTGTTTTGTCACTTTTTACAGATATACCAATTAAGCCACTTACAGTCAGGGGAAAAAATGGAAAATAGAGGTCAAATTGCTGTGTATATATATTTAAAAACTTGCAGATGAAGATCTTACATCAAATTTCTTTTTGGACAAGAAAATAATTGGAAGAAGGGCTATGCATATCACAAATCAATGAAGAATTGTCAAGGAAGAAAGCGGAAAGGCCCAAATTTATTAGATTTCACTAAGGCCCATTTGTAATTCTCATGGTAAACTCTTTTGTGATTTCCCTAAGGCCTATTTGTCATTGTATTAGGGTTAGGGTTAAGGCTGGCTATCTATCCTATAAATACCCTTCTATTCTCATTGTAAAGATCATCCATGAATTGAGAGTTTTCTCTTTCTTTTTTTCTTATGCAATTTCTTTATTTTTTTAGCAATTAGTGTTGTCTATTCAATTGGATTTGGTAGAGCACTATTTGTATTTTCCACTTATGTTCATTTGTGATTGACCTTCTGATTAGATTCAGCAGTAATCCTAATTTTATTTCTTGTTTGTTATTTTTATTCCTGCAATTTTAATTTCTGCTTTTTATTTGCTTTTCTAGGTCATATTGAATTGAATATAGATTTGATTAGATTCAGATCTGATTCAATTCAATAATAGTTTTATTTGCATTTTCAATTTTGTTTGTTTCAATCCAACCTCCAAATTTCGTCTAGCTCGCCCAAGAAATTATATAAATAATTTAATTTAATTTATCTCCTTGTGATTCGACCTGCATATTACACGATCTGTGCGCTTGCAGTATTTATTTCAAAATCTGCGCTTTTCTAATCCATAGGAAAGCGTCGATCACACATCTTTCAGCTTAGTATTCCTCTTGTTAGTGCAGGAGTTAAGGGCGGTCCTCACATTTGGTATTAGACCTCTGGTTAATCGATTTAGCTAAAGTTCAAGGATGTAATATGAGAGACGTATTCGTTGATTTCTGATGGATGTATACAATACATTAGTTTATAGTATAATAGCGCTTGAACTCCATTTGCAGTTTTTCTCTTATGTGGACTAATCATTCTATTTTTCAGATTTAGAATGAGTCGTCGATCATCGAGACACAATGCTAGGGAGGAGACTGTTTCTGGAGGGGTCGATGGTGGTATATCAGATTACCCGGCTATGTTCGAGACTATGATGGCAGCGATCATGAGAAGGGTACCCACTCCAGGAGCAGCAGCGGTAGATGTTGGGATTCAGATGCAGGTACCGAGGGTTGTGGAATTCACGAAGCTATGTAAAAAAATTACTGCTCTTAGTGGGAAGCCATTCAAAGGGACATATCTGACTATAGAGATTCAAGGGTGGCTAGATACTTGCATTCAGATATTTGGAGACTTGGGTATTGAGGATGCGACTAAAAGGAAGCTTACATTTAGGCAGCTACATGGTAGAGCTTTGTATTGGTAGAACTCTATCACTTTTGAGACTCCTGAGGATAGGATTACTTGGGATCGGTTATGAGTCAATTTCGAGATGAAGTTCATCTCTACCGCCCAGAAGTCAGTTCCGTTCAAGTGATTTAATGAGTTAAAGTAGATTGGTCGACTAGTTTTGGATTACATTTCAGATTCTGAAGCTTTGTCCAAGTATGCTCATTTGTATATCGATTCTCCTTATCAGAAGAACACGAAATTTTTCATGGGCCTAGATACAATATTGGGAGGCCATTGGTTGATCATCTGGATGATACTTATGAGAATATTATGGAAAAAGCTTTGAGGCATGAGAGTTTGTTTCCCAAGGAAGAAGTTGTTGTTATTGCAACCAAAGAGGAATCGAAACCGCAACAAGGTGGTAATAATAATAAGGGTAATGGAAGGAAGAAGCAACAACAACTGAAAGGGAAGAATGGTTAGAAGAAGCCGAAAAGCGAGTTAACTTGCTTTAACAGCCAATGGAAGGGCCATTTCTCTAAGGATTGTAAGAATCTAGAAGCCAAGAAGAAGTGCTATAACTGTGATAAGCCTGGGCATAACAAGAAGGATTGCCCGGAACCAGCTAAGGGGAAGCAGATAGTGAAGGCATATGCTTAGGAGGTCGTGCTATCTTCTTCGAGGGCTCTTATGGCAGAGGAGAAAGGAAAGAGTGTTGTCGTTCAAGGTATTATTTCCATTAGATATGTTTCAGTTCGAGTGTTATTTGATACTGAAGCATTGCATTCTTTCATTTGCAATGAGCTTGTGAACCGCTAGGGTTTGGAACCTGAGATATGTGATAGACTTTAAGTTGTGACTAATCGAGGTGGGGGTTCGTCCAGCCTTAGTATGCTTTGTTGTGGTCTTGTGTTATCAAGTCATGGTTTCTCTTTTGTATGTGATTATCTTGTGTTGAACTTCACTAGGTTTGGGATCATTTTGGGCATGGACTGGCTCAAGAGGTATGCGGTAAAAGTGGATTGTGAGAGGCTCGAGGTAGCAGTCGGGAAAGTGGAAGGGCGAGTGGTTGTGATTCGATGTAAGCCCGAAGACGGGTTCTTTGTAAGCTTTTTTTTATTCGCTTGTGATTCCATGAGAATACTTATCATTTGTGTCGATCGCTAGCGAGTTCGATGATGTCTTTGAAGAGGTCAAAGGGTTGCCGCCGCATTGCGAGATTGAGTTTACAATTGATTTGGCCGAAGGTGCTAGACCTATCGTAATAGCCCTTAGACGGATGGAGCCTAGAGAACAGTGAGAGTTAAAGGTGCAACTTCGTGACCTTTTGGGAAAAGGACTCACTCAGAGGAGTACGTCCGAATGGGATGCACCATTTTTTTGCAACCAGGGTTGATGGATCTTTGAGATTGTGTATGGACTATCATGAGCTGAACAAGTTGATCAAAAAGAACAAGTATTTGTTACCGAGGACTGATGACTTGTTTGATTAGCTTCACAAAGCCAAGATGTTTTCTCAGATGGATTTGGCAATGATATTTCACCAGTTGAGAGTGGCAAAGGTAGTGTGCCGAAGACAACTTTTAGGACACCATCCGGTTTCTTTGATTGGCTGGCGATGCCATTTGGATTGGCTAATGCGCCATCATATTTTGTGGATCTTATGAATAGGGTAATTAGAGATCAGTTGAACAAGTTCGTACTTGTGTTCGTGGATGATATTCCGGATTACTCCCGAAATGAAGAAGAGCATAAGACACACATGCAAATTGTTTTGGAAATCTTGCGAAAGCACCAGCCGAGAGCTAAGTTTTTGAATTGAAAGAGATAAGTGAGGTTCTTAGGCCACGTTGTTTCTGGAAATGGAAAAGCGGTTGATCCTGCTGAAGTAGCAGCAATCCAGGATTGTGATAGACTTAAGAATGCAATGAACATTAGGAGTTTCCTTGGATTGGCAGGTTTTTATCGATGGTTCATCAAGGATTTCTCCAAGATAGCCGCACCATTAACAAGATCGACGAAGAAGAATCAAGTGTTCGCATGGGATGCGAATTGTGAGCAAGCTTTCGTAATCCAAAAAGAGAGACCGACGAGTGCTCCTGTTTTGACCATTCCAAGTGGAAATGAAGATATGGTGGTATACACCGATGCATGTGGTAGTGGACTTGGAGCAGTGCTGATGCAGAAGGATAGAGTTGTGGCCAACACAAGTCAATAGCTGAAGTCGCATAGAAGGAAACACGACTGAAGATTTAGAGTTAGCAGCGATTGTGTTTGCTCTGAAGATGTGGAGACATTACTTGTCGGAAGTTTGATTCAAGCTGTTTATAGAGCACAAACCATTGAAATGCCTTTTCTTCCAAAAGGAGTTGAATCTTAGGCAGCAACGGTGGTTAGAATTTTTTGGCATTTTATGATTTTGGTATAGCTTATACTCCTGGTAAAGGTAACGTAGTTGCAGATGCATTGAGTCGAAGATATGCGGGATTGGGAGCTATATTTTCAGAGTGGAAGCACCTCGAGTACTTGGTTGGATTTGATTTCAGACCACGATGTGAGTTGGAACCTGAAATGTTGGCAAGCTTATCGATAAGACCTACTCTCATCGAAAGGATTGGCGAAAGCCAAAAGCATGATGTGAAGCTTATCGAGATTATTCAGAAGTAAGAACCAGTGGGTAAGGAATTCAAAGTTGATCGCCGGGGTTGACTTCGAAAGAAAGTGTTGGAGAATGGAGTTTTGATAACAACAACCTTATTTCATTTATCTTTATTAATTGTTTATAAAATGTATACAAATGTCTCTATCTAGAATATATATATATGTATAAATATATATATATATATATATACATATGCATGCAGGACTTGTATACAAGACTTAAATACAGAAGACTGTACAGTTTTAGAGTTTCAAGAGATTCAGATTTCAAGAGAGATTCAAGACTCATGAGTTATCAAGTTTTTAAGAGTCCAAGATTTCAAGGCAAATATAGTAATAGAGTCTAGTTTATATGTAAGACTCTGAATAGCACTCCAGGTTCAAATTCTGATTTTCAAAATTCAAATTCTAATAGATTTTCTGTCTTACTTATGATTCCAAATAAAAGTTTTTAAGTTTTAATATATAATTTTATATAAGTAAGTTTATATATAAGTTTATATAGTTTTATAGTCTTAAACTTTATAAATTTATAAATATGTTTATAAAATATATATTTATATGATTTTATATGGTTTTACGCTTTAGAATACTCAGTTATATCACTAAGTTTTAATTCAAGAATTTCCAGAACAATATATATAATTAAACACTTGAAAAATAAGTTTTAAAATTAAAATAATATATGTATATATCGACATACATATATAGGTATGTCGACATACAACTGTTAGAAATTCAATTTTCAAAGGAAGTGTCTTTTCACTATTTGTAACGTTGTAGAAGCGTTGCAACCTTTCAAATCTTATAAATAGGAGCTGATTTTGAATTTTTTCATATATCTTGTTCTCCATCTTCACCCCTCTTCATCACACAATTAATATTTCATATTTTATTGATTTCTACACTTCTACTTTGCCGATTTCTACTCTAATTATATAAAACTTCTTTTCTCACTTTCAATCCAATACTCTCTGAATTGAAGTGTTATAGGGCTATTGTAATCATTTGGGAAGTGTTTTGGAAAGGGTGTGCTCCTTGTAGCCCTGAAATCAAGGAAAGGGAGTGGTATTAACCATGTGGCCATGAAATGAAGTGTGGTGGAATCAGTGTTAACCTTGTAGCCGTGAAATCAAGGGTGGTGGAGTCGGTGTTAACCTTGTGGCCGTGAAATCAAGGGTGTCGTAATTGGGTTCTGATATTAATAAAACTTTGCGCAATCCAGTGTTGCATGGGACTAGACGTAGGAGTAATCCTAACCATTGTAAAATCCAGTGTGTTCTTTCCTTTTTTTGCATTTTATATTTATCTGTTTCTGTGTTTGTGTTTGATTCTGTGTTTGTGATCATCTCTGGTTTGTGTGATTCATATAGTAGATTATTTAAGTTTAATATTTTCATAAATTCCTTATAAATACTATTCATCCCCCTCTAGTGTTTGTTTTGCCTTAACATCCACATTCTGCAATCAATAACAATTGGTATTGAAGCCTAGGTTTTCAATAAGTTCATAATCTGATTTTTAGAAATATTAAATGGCAAGTATTGAAATGGTTTCTTATACTAGTTTAAATTCATGCATTGCATCTGTATTAGATAGGTCTGCATTTTATTATGTTGAAAAATAAAGTTATCATTATCTGTCTTTTGAAAAAAAATAAAATTACAATCGGTTACTTAGAAAAGTCACTTAATTCTTTGAAAAGTTGTGTTGTTTTGCAGGTGAAGAGTTATGTCTGATGACTATTGGCTGAAAGACACCAAGATGATCGTTCACCAATCAAGAAGAGAAGAGTTTATGAAAGGATATGACTTTTGGGTTTATAGTAGTTGAAGTGCCCATTCATTCAAAATTCAAATCCAAAATTTTGGCGCCAAGTTGGTTGAACTACTAGATCATCAATATCTTTCTCATACGGTCTTCAAACTCAGCAAATGAATATACTATGCTGATCAGAAAACCAAACCCGTCGCAGTAGAATCAGATCTCATCATCAAATTCGGAAAGATGTAAACGTGTGGTTCATAAATATGGAAGGACCGCAAAATGGAGGATTGCAAAACGAGGTAAGCCTTACAATATTTTCATAATTATAATTACATTTAGGAATATACATCTATGCACATAGTTAGGTATAGAAATTTATTTCTTTTATAATTTTAGACATTTTGGTTCATATGTCGATACACCAATTCAAATAAGTCTTTTCTTATTCGAAATTTAACTTTCATTACTCTTTGATTTGGTTTTGAAAAATCGAAAGCACGTCTTTTTAATATGAAAATGTTAGTTCAAAATCTAATTATCAATTTTTTATCCACCTATGTTTCATTTAGTCTGTTTCAAAAATATATATTGAAATTATAGTACATAGATACGTTAATATGCTTGAAATAATTTAAAATTTTCAAACATTTGATATTGTTATAAACTATAAATTTATATATATTTATATGTAGTTTAAACATACATAGTTTAACTTATATTGTTTACATATAATTTCATTACAATTTTGGGTTACTTTATCATAAATACTATTTGTAACATAATATTGATTTCTTATCTTATTAAACTTTATAAAACTTGTATATTTAACTTAATATTTTGGTGTAAATATATATATATATATACGATTTTTATGACTTAAATATGTAGTTTAAATATAAAAAATTATAATTTTATACATTACTTTATATTACCAATTTACATTTTTTTATAATTATAGATTTCTTTTAAGGTTTTAACATATAAATGGTTCTTTAGCAAATTAATATGTTTAGATTTCTAAAGTTTAAATTTAAAATTGATTTGTATTAAGAAGATTAGTGTATATCTCATAATAATGTGAATTTTAAGTTCATCTAAAATCAGTTTTGATATACAATTATGAATATATGTTTATAGTTTACTTCATATGATAAAATTTTATATTCTCTTTAAAAACGATCTTCAATATTTACTATATTATTTTCAAAGAAGCACCCTACTAAGATTATTGAACTCCATATTTCTCATAGAATTATTCTGAATATTCTACTACCTATCATGAATATATTTTAACCATTAAATCCTTATCTTTACTATTCTTTCAATCTCTTTCATTAGCATCATTAGCCTAAGTCTATAGATTAATATATATTACCTTTTTTTAATTGAAATAATTTATAATATATATGTATATGCATAATAGTTAGATAGTACTTTGAATTTGTCTAGATATCATCACCAAACCATTCTGCATATTATCATTACACATCTTATTTCATATAATACACCATTATTATAAATTACAGTGCATCTCAAATTAAAATCATTCACATCACAAGTTGCATTACATTCAATATATCATCTCATATTGTTTTGCATATGACATACATTATAACCAACATACTTCGCACACTGCATTACATATTAACTTTTAAATCCTCATAACAAGTATACTATTTGGGGAATTATTGTCTTAGAATTATATAAGGTTATTAATTAAACACATAACATATTTACTTTGACTTGTTTGGCTTGATCGAATTGTTTGACCTAGTTGGCTTTGATATGTGTGTGTGTTGATAGGCTTCAAATACACTTACATACATGTAGGTATTAAATAATATAACTGTCCTTTTTACATTTTTCTAGTATTAAATTAAGGGGGAGCTTTATAGTTTCTAGGATTGGTTGAAGTTTCAAAGTGTTTTTGAATGGACATATTTTTTTTTCTTTGGTTGATTTGATAGATTGATTGTTTGAATTGCTTGTTTGAATTCCTTGTTTGTTTGTTTGAATTCCTTGTTTGGATTGATTTGCTTGTTTGGATTGATTTGCTTGTTCGAATTGATTATAAATATTGATTGGTTTGCTTAGTTTGTTATCCTTCTGTTTAGTTTATTAGACTAGTATAGTCGTAATTTTAGGGGGAGTTATGATATTTTAAGTTTACAATCGTAGATTTAGAGGGAAATATAAGGTTATTCAATCCAGGGAGTATTATATAGTCATTAGGATCATTTATAGCATAGATTTAGGGGGAGTATAACTTAGTTTAGTGTAGTATAGTCAACTATAGGCATAGTTTAGTCTTGAATAAGGTACTTTTGGATAATGACAAAGGGGAGGAGTTATAAAATAGGTTATAGTTAAGATATACATAAGGGGGAGTTAAGGAATTGATGGTAAAAGGGGAGTAATCAAGGAATCAGATAACAGGTATGGATATTTTATAAATCAAGGTTGTCATCATCAAAAAGGGAAATTGTTGGAGAACGGAGTTTTGATTACAACAAACTTATTTCAATTATCATTATTAATTTTTTACAAAATATATATTAACATCTCTATCTAGAATATACACACACATACATGCAAGACTTGTATACAGGTTTTAAATATTGAAGACTATACAGTTTTAGAATTTCAAGAGATTCGGAATTCAAAGAGATTCAAGACTCATGAGTTATCAAGTTTTCAAGAGTCCAAGTGTTCAAGACAAATATAGTACTAGAGTCTGGTTTATATGTAAGACTCTGAATAGCACTCCAGGTTCAAATTCTATTTTTCAAATTCTGATTTTCAAATTCTATTCTTCAAGTTTCAAATTCTAATTGATTTGCTATCTTACTTATGATTGCAAATAGAAGTTTTTAAGTTTTAATATATAAATTTATATAAGTAAGTTTATATAGTTTTAAACTTTATAAATTTATAAATATGTTTATATAATATATTATTATGATTTCATATGGTTTTACACTTTGGAATACTCATTTATATAACTAAGTTTTAATTAAAGAATTTCTAGAATAATATATGTAATTAAACACTTGAAAAATAAGTTTTAAAAATAAAAAATATATGTATATGTCGACATACATATATGGGTATGTTGACATACAACTATCAGGAATTCAATTTTCGAAGAAAGTGTCTTTTGACTATTTGTAATGTTCCAGTAGAATTGCAACCTTTCAAATCTTATATATAGGGGCTGATTTCGATTTTTTTTCATATATCTTCTTCTCCATCTTCACCCTTCTTCATCTCACCATTAATATTTCATATTTTATTGATTTCTACACTTCTACTTTGTTGATTTCTACTTTGATTATATAAAACTTCTTTTTTCTCACTCTCTATCCACTACTCTCTGAATATGAGTGCTATTGAAGAGTTATAGGGCTATTGTAATCATTTGGGAAGTGTTTGGGAAAGAGTGTGTTCCTATGGCCCTGAAATCAAGGAAAAGGAGCGGTGTTAACCTGTAGCCATGAAATCAAGGGTGGTGGAATCAGTGTTAACCTTGTAGTCGTGAAATCAAGGGTGGTGGAATCGGTGTTAACCTTGTGGCCGTGAAATCAAGGGTGTTGTAATTGGGTTCTGATATTAATAAAACTCTGCGCAATCCAGCGTTGCGTGAGACTGAACGTAGGAGTAATCTGAACCAGTATAACATCCGGTGTGTTCTTTCCTTTTATGCATCTTATATTTATCTGTTTCTCTGTTTGTGTTTGATTCTGTGTTTGTGATCATCTCTAGTGTGTGTGATTCATATAGTAGATCAAGATTTTTATAAATTCCTTATATACACTATTCACCCCCTTTAGTGTTTGTTTTGCCTTAAGATCCGCATTCCGCAATCCCTAACAGAAAGGACGATTGGTTGTTCCTGATATTGATGGATTGAGAGATGAGGTTCTGAGGGAATGTCATTACTCGAAGTTGATGATTCATCCTAGTGGTAATAAGATGTATCAGGAAATGAAGCGAGCTTACTACTGGGAAGGGATAAAGAGGGACATTGGAAGATTTATTTCTAAGTGTATGAATATTCAGTTGGTAAAAGCTGAACAGAAGAAGCTGAGTGGATTTCTTCAGCCACTGGAAGTTCCTACGTGGATCTGGGAGCAAGTATCGATGGACTACCTAGAACCAGGCTAAGAAATGAAGGAATTTATGTCATAGTGGATCACTTGACCAAGAGTGCAAGGTTTATTCTTGTCATATCGACTAGGACAACATCGAAGTTGGCTGAGCTATATATAAAATGGATAGTTCAATTCCATGGTATCCCAAGGGCATAGTAAGTGATTGAGATCCATTGTTTACAAGTGGAGTTTGGAAGAGTCTGCAATAGGCTTTAGGAACTGAGTTATGTTTGAGTACGACTTATCATCCCCAGATTGATGGTCAAATCGAGAGAGTTAACCGAGTTTTGGAAGATCTCCTAAGAGCTTGTGTATTGGATTCTGGGGCATCGTGGGAAGATCATCTACATTTAGTTGAGTTCGCATATAATAACAGTTACCATTCAAGCATTGGGATGCACCATATGAGGCATTGCATAGTGGACTGTGTAATTCTCCAGCATCTTAGTTAAAGACTAGAGATAAGTTGATACTTGGTCCTGAGATGATAAGAGAAATATCATATTGTACTGAGATCGTTCGGCAACAAAAGAGAGCATCCCAAGATCGTCATAAGAGTTACGCCGATAAGCGTTATACGGATTTGGTATTTGACGTTGGCGATATGGTTTTCATGAAGATTTCTCCTTTGAAGAATGTTGTTCGATTTGGAAGTAAAGGAAAGTTAGCTCCAAGGTTCGTTGGACTGTTTCTGATAGTCCAGCTCATCGGAAAGCTCGCAAGACTAGATTTACCCGAGAAGATGCCAAGTTTGCACAATGTATTTCATCTGTCTTTTCTATGAAAGTGTATGCTCGATTCGAATGTGGTGGTATCTCCAAATTAATATGAAGACCTAGAAGTCTAGTCCGTAGTTTAAAAACCTCGTAAGCCACTTCGCGTTGTGGGGAATGACATGAAATAGCTTAGGAGGAAGACACTTAATCTAGTCAAATACAATGGAGCAAGGATGATGACGATTGTACGTGGGAAACGGAAGAGAGAAGGAAGACGATCCATCCAGAACTCTTCGTTGGTATGACCCATTAATGATGTGTCAATCTTGCACCATTGTAACTTGTACTATTCATTAAAATTCCGTGTCCTAGGATAAGGCTATCAATGTACGACTTGATGGATGCTAGTTTGAATGATAAATTGGTTGCTTGTGGATGATAGGCATGCAGAGTTGTTTTGGCTGCTTGTGTTTGCTTGAAATTTCGGGGGAGAAATTCCTAAGGAGGGAAGAATGTAACGACCCGCGTTTTACATATCGGAGGATTGTAAAATATTTATATTTAATTCCCCAAGGGTCGGATCATTCTCATATTTTGATATGTTGTTTGTGGGGATGTGTGACATGTCCATAATTTTTACCAATTTTATTTGTGACCATTTTCCCCTTGTTGTCTTTGTTTAGGGAATATCTTTTGAATGTGATCGAATCAGGTGCTGAGATCATTTCATTGGAAAGGAAATGGTGTTGCCAATTTCGTAGAGTGGTCACATTAAAGATTAAGTTCAGGGTTTGGAAGAAATCGATGTTTTTGTGTTACACAATTTCTGGATGGCTAACTAGTCATTAGTGTGTTGATTTGGTGTGGCCCATTAGTGGGCTAGTTATATGGATATAATAAGGGGGCAGAGGCATGGATAATAGTTTACTTTCTTCATTTCTTATTTGTTTGGGGTTTGAGATTCTCCCTACTCCAATCAAATACATCTCTACCCCATTAATTTCATAGATCAAGATTACAAGATTAAAGATCAACATCGAAGAAAGGTAGATCACTTCAAAGTGAATGATTTGGAGATCGTTCTTAGTTGTCCAGATTTGTAGACCTTTGATTTGAAGCTAATTTAAAGATTTGGTGAGTGATAAGCATCTCTCGCATGCATTTAATCGAGTATATGGGTTTTTTAATCTTATTTTCACCATTTCAAGTTGTTTTTACCTAGATCTAATCGATATAAGTATGATTTCAATTCGGATTACCATTGATTCTAATCTAGCAACTTACTATGGTAAATTTCATATGTTAATTCTATATGTACGCAAGTTAGACCCATTTATATTGATTTGATCATTGGTTAATCGTGATAAGTGAATTTTATATGATGTGGATGATGTTTTATTATTGTTTGATCATTGATCGATTTTATTATTGATTATTTAATTGAATTCGTTAGATATAGTTGTATCGGTGTGGTGTGCATTCGATCGTGATGGGGTGTACGCATTGGAGATGGATTGCACATCTTTTCGTGCAAGAAATAGAAGGATCGACCATGTTTCTTCTCGATGGATCGACACAGTATTTCTGCATGGATCGGTACGGAAAATGCGGTTTTTATGGTATGGACCAGATGTACAAAAGATGGATCAAACCAAGTAAGGAAAGATGGATCGGCAACGCTTGCAAACTTTATGGATTGGACAAGTTTCCTTACATGGATCGGGCAGATTTTGTGCTGGATTGGGCATGTATTTTGGGATGGATCGAGCGTGCGCAACATAGTAGACCGGTCATGTTTTTAATAATGGATGAGGCAGGGACTACCACGTTTTATAAACGCCGTAGAAAGATGGATTGGGCAAGCTTTTTGCCAATAGATCGGCAATGTGTGCAGGGCTTGGATTGGGCACAAAAACATGGATCAGGAAAGCTTTTTCAGATGGATCAGCAGCTTGGGCTGTAACACCCTGTAATTTTAAAGAACATTAATAAACTAAAGAATACTTAATTTAATTTTTGAATTAAGTAAAAGGATTGTACCATTGCGTTCATCTCGGAATTTTGGTTCAGATAGACTCTGATTTTGCGTAAAATGGACATCGTATGAAGAAGATATTAAGGTTAAAAGTTTGTATACATATAAGAGAAATATATATGAACAAAATAAAACTAGAATTTCAAAAATATTCAAAATCAAAGGCGGGAGTCGAACATGGGATCTGGACCTGTTAGGGTCAACCCACGCCCGGGGGGTCGACCCGCTCAAGGGTGTGTCGACCCTAGGGTCGACCCCGGGGTCGACCCACCTTAGATCCAACCAGGTTCAATCCCTGAACCTGGACTTGTTTTTAAATGAGATTCATTGGAAGAATTCTATATAAGGGATGACATTTCTATTGTTTTATACACCTAAAACAATAGAGACAAGGAGACGGTGCCTTAGCTTGGATTGAATTAGACTATCTTATATAACGCCAACCTATACGTATACAAGAATCTATTTTTTAGATCCAATCTCTGTGTTTTCATGTTGCTTTTAGATATAAAAACTTAACAGTAATCTTGACATGTTAATAAACCGGATCTAAATCTATGCCTGTTAAGAAACTGATTAATATTCAACTAGATTTGCTATAATTACACGAAATTTTCCGTACACCTATTCTATTATTTAGTTATGACTATATGCCTATTTCTATGCTTATTTCTGCTATATCCTATTTCTATTCTTCTTCCTCTCTCTTTCCCTTTCTATTTTTATAGCCTAGGCTACCTTCGAGCCTAGGCCAATATCGGTGAAATATGCATACGAACGAAACTGGGATTAATTGGGAATGACTAGGAATGTTAATTTGGGGGGTATAACCTGTATTATGAATATGACTAAAATTTAGGGAATAACTTATACTGTGAAATATAGCTGAAATATGGGGTGTATGAACATGTAAAACTGCAGGCGTAATTTCAAAGATTAAGTGGAACATGTTATTAAAACTGTACGTCATCTATGTAACTTGTTTGATATGTTGGGTTAAGAAAACCTGTTTAATCTGTTGGGGGTTAAGTAAACTTGTTAATCTGTTGGGGTTGTAGGGACACTATCAACTTATGTAAAACTTAACCTATGGAAATCCTAGTTGATTAAAGACACAAGTTTAGGGTTTTGACTTGTGTCATTTGTTGTGTAGGACCTATATTAGTCAGTAACCAATTCTAGTATTAAAAGGGACCCCGCACTTGGTAGGGCTCAGGGCACGCTTACTGAGCTAATTATAAGAGGATCATTTGAGATGAGGTGTTCTAATGTCGCATTCCAATGGGGTAATGTGTCCATGGGTCCGGTCTGTCTGGCAAAATAAGACGCCATAACACCTGTAAATAGGTCTGTGTCCTTCCGGTGGCTGCCACTTTAGGAAGTAATACATCCTACTGTGGGGCCGACATAGGGTATTTACGTGGTAAGGAGCCGATCGTTGGGGGTAGTAATTAGGGTACGTCTAGTATTGTTTAGGTACCTGTTATTTATGTTTTGGGTAACACCCGTTATTTCTGTTTAGGTACCTGTTATTTCTGTTTGGGGTAAAACCCGTTACTAGAAGTACACCTAAGTCTACCATTTATATTCTGTTGGGATCATTCTGTTTCTGTTAAGTAATCGAAAAACACTTAATTTAGTATACTAGTATTGGTGCAGAGAAAGTATTTGAGAAGCATAGTTTATCCTATTCATCTTGTTTATACCTGTTATATATTGCAGTTATCTCTCATCTAGTTTACTTAATGTCTCGATACTTTTATTTCTTTATATGCTAAAAGTCACTGGACTCGCCAAACTTATGTCTGACTAGTTTTGTTTCCTTTTCTCTCTTCCTCCCCCCAAGTTCTCAAGGCGGGAACTCTCAGGCTTGATTAGGACTCTCTCTCTCTCCCTCTCATGTTTCTGCTTGGAATTGAAGCTACTTAGATGTATCGCTTTGACTACCTATCTACTTTTTTATGGTTAGTTTTGGGGACTATTCTTTTATATTTCTGTACTCTTATGGTTTTAGTACAAGGAAGATACTTTAATATGATGTAATTGGTTTTTAGTATTTCAGACTGATCTTGTAACTGGATTTTTGGACCAGATGTTTTCTATTAGAAAATAAAGTTTTAAATTTCCGCTGCTAATTTATATCTGTTGTGTGAAATTTTGAGTTTGTTTACCAATAACGCTTCACGAAACTTAATGCATTTTGATAAAGAGTGACATTAACGGACGTGGTGTGTCACATGGGCCGATTAGTCACTTTTGATGGATCGGACGGGTTCTTTTATAGCGTTTCAGAAACGCTATGGAAAAACATGGATCGGGCAATTTTGGAGTATGGATCGGGAATGTGTTAACTGATGGATCGGTCGAGTTTTGGAGGCGGATCGGATGGACCAGGAAAGACGATCCATGATGGATCGGATAGGAGATACGACAACATTTTACAAATGTTGTGGAATGGGATCTAAACGTCGTGGTTTAAAATACATTGCAAAAAGCTAAAACGCTGTGAATCGAATATCGACCAAACGATGCATGTTCGATGATGGTTGTGGCTTCAGTGTGAATTCAAGATGGAATGTTCTAAGTGTATGGAGTGTTTGTTGATTGATGAAATGCAACGAATGTAGAAACGACTCAAGGAAGTTTAAGTTCATGGATAATGGATACTCAAGAATGTTCGAGCCCATGGATAGTTGTCGGTGACGACTAGAGTTATTAAAGGCTGAGGAATTATCGTTGTCATAGGTTCTAGCAGACTCAAAGAAGGAGTATAATAGGGACGCCTAAAAGACCGGTTAAATGGTCGAGTACCCTAGGTATCGATGAAAGGCCTAGATACGTATCGATGAAAGGCGTATGGAGTTTTGCTAGAATCGGGGTTACCATTAGCCCTTGATAAATGACATGTCGTAGCTTGTCATACGATTAACGATGGTTTCAAGGAAGGATAGGAAGTGATAACCATAGTCATGGATGATGATTGCTTTACTTGTATCATCTTGTGTAGATTTTTCGAAATCGAAGGAGACATCTCTTGGGTGCTTGTCTGGTTTAGGCCTTCAGAGCTTGTACTTGGGGATGTCGATCTCGACTAGGATGATCTATGCTAGATAACTGGTGGCTAGGTATGCTATGTTTTCTCTCTGGTTGTTGTAAAGGTTATCACTGTCAGATGTGGGGGAGATGGGTTAGGTTTCTTCTCTGTTGATGTTGGTAGATTAGTTGGTTGATCTACCTATTTCTCATATACTTTATTGATGATGTTATATAGTTTTTTTTTCACTCATTAAGATCGTTGTCTAACTCAAGGTTTTATGTTTCCTCTTATTACCTTAGGTTGTTCATCTATTGTGTTGCGGATGGGTAGACTAGGTAGCAGGTGAAAGGTGATAGATCTTGATGAGGACGATGCTGCTGAGTGACGACGAACAGGAGGCTTACGTATTATTTGCTACTATCTTCTATTTGTTGTTTCCGCTGTTATGATTGATGTATGCTACTCAGAGTGACTTGTAGTAAGGCATTTTGTACACTCTTATGATGTATTCAAAAGGATGTATGGATGTTTCATGTTGATAGGAAAGTTTAAGTTTCTGCTCAATTATGCTTCACTATTATTGCATGTTGTATATGTTATATAATATTTTATCTTTTCGTTGTGAGCTATATGACAGGTTTCGCTTGTGTTTATCTCCCTGATGATCGTCCATAGTGTTGTATATAACGTTGTTGTATACACAATTATATGATTTTTGTTTGATGATAACAACCAAATATATTTTATTATAAATGTGTTTATTACTATACTGTAATGTTTTATTATAAATGTGTTTGTTACTGTACTATTTTATATATACATTACAGACAAGAATATAATATTTAAATTTACATAGAATACGACTACACACGAATTAAAATATTCAACAGTATTTTGTTTAAATTTAAGTATTTTATTTCATACATTCAAATAGTACAACTCTTGTAACTCCACTATTTGAACACATCACATTTCATATACATTCTTTTTCACGTTGACTCATATACAGGCTCATTGACTTTTATACACTCTCACATATACAGTTTCAGACTCATACACTCATTGACACTATACACTGTTTTAATCTTTTGTCTTTTATATTCTGTCTTCACACTTCATTGTCAGTCCAGTCATCATCTTCATATCTGTCATATACAGAAACACACACAGAGTATATGGAACAGAAATAATATTATAAATTCTAGCGAATATAAATTTTATTTTTAAAATTTTAAGTGCCTCAGCTTTCTAGTGTGTTTTATCATCATTTTTCATGACTCGATCTGATTTTTTTTCATCCGACTGTGTCTAGACAGCTTGTGATATTCATAGTGATATACTGTAAATACCACAAGGCAGACATCATATGTATATCTCAATAAAGGGATAGGAAAACTTGTCTGGATGGCTGCATATACACACGTGTATATATATACACGTGTGCACTGCCTCGCTAATCCAGTGTGCAACTGAGGAGTAGCCATGTGGACCAACTCGACTCAGTGCACATGAAAACAACAAAGTCATCACAAGCTCAAACATGGTTCAAAACAAAGTAGCAGTGGTCGAGTATAACATTTTTTAAATCTAATGGTCGAGCATGCAAAAACAAGTATCCAAAGCAAGATGTTTCAAGTGTACTCAGAGTTTTTTTTAGCATGTACAATAAGATAGCATGAAACTAAAACAGCCCAGATTTCAGTATTGGTACAACAAGGTGGCAAACAACATGAAACAACTTCATGTGTTCAAGTGCAGATTTGATAACAAAACTTGGTGATGTAGTCAAATATGGCAGTTTTAACCATATGTGCCAAAGTGGTCAAGGACTGGTGTAGATGCAAATGGTATAACAATAGTCAAGCAACAAAACTTCCTGATGGATCGTGATACAAGCTCAAGTGATTAATTCAAAGTGGTCGAGCAATCATAGTGTAGTACAATTCAGCATGTCAATTCATAAATGGTGCAGATTCTATATCTGTAATACAACTTGGTTCAGGTCAGAATTATGCACATGTACAAATAGCTGAGTGTGTGCACACAAATGGATCAAAACTTGCAGTGGTGAAATTCAGATTTTGCAAAGCCAAAGTGGAAATCACATACAAGGAGAAAATGAGAATTTCCAGTTTTCATCTACATTTCAAGATATTTAGGTTTTGGCAAACTAGATATAAGGAAGTACTCATAATATAATGGTGCAAACAGTTTCAACACAAGTGCAGCAAACTACATATATACATGCAACAAGACACAAGGTTAAAGATTCCAATGTTCACTGCATGTATATGGGTGCAGCAAGGCTACACCAACGCTCAGCCAAGACATGGAATGACAAATATAAGTGGTGTTACTGCTTCAAGTTCAAGAATACAGTTTCAACATGGCAGAACACAATAACAAAGAGCAACACTAATGCAAGTCTGGTCAAACTAGGGAGTTCATCATCAAAGTAGGTTAATTTTAATATCTTTCTAAAACAAGATTGATAAAATGTATGCATGTATAAAAAGGAGCAAGTCTCAAGTATGGTTCACAATGTCAAGACCAAACATAATTCAGAATGCTCATCAAAACTTAGGTGCATGAAGTCAAAGCAAGTCATGTACATGGAAACAGGAAGCATAAGTGCAACATTAGTTTAAAAAATCATTTAACTGGTTCCAGTTTCTCATATGATTATACAAGATATATTTCTAGAATTTATTGAAGAAATATTTGGAAACTTTTCATCAATCTAGCCAAGATAAATTCAAGCAAGTTCATGGTAGAAATCATGCAAGTTTTTTTTTCTACACAATTATTTTGACAAGAGGAACCAGTGTATAACATTTTTGACAAGTTTTTTGAATTCGCGGATCAAAAACTTTCCAGTTATGCCAAATTCTTTTTGGGAACAAATTTATGCAGGGGGCACAATTTCTTTTATAAACAGAAAAGTGAATTACATAGAGAATTCATGTTTGTCAGTGTTTATATTTCTGGCAAGAAATAATTTGTTTTTAGTTTCCAGAAATCAATTTCAAGAGCCAAAATAATTGAAGGCAAAAACTCACAAATCACGCAAGGGACAAACAGATTGTATTCGAACAAGAGTGTCTTATAAAATCATGTCCAAGTTCATCGGTTAACTCATGCAGCAATTTCGCAAATAAAAATTGGAAAACACGCACAAATCAGATCAGCCACATAGCGAAATCCGAGTGTAGGGTTTCTATTTTTTACCCTATATAACATCACCAATTCATCACTGGCATATAAGATTAAAAAAAACCAAACCAATAATCAAAAGAGTAGAAATCAAATCGATTCAGAATTTACTCACCATGGTTTTTTCGATCGCAAGAGGCCAGCCAAATCGTTGATAGAGAGTCGAAGCTACAGAGAATCAAAATCATACAGCAATCATTCGAAATTGATTTGGGAATTCCTCAAAGCCCTAGCTTTTTCTTTGGTCACCATTATCACTTCAAAAAGAAAGAGACACACGCGGGCTCGATAAATTAATAAAGTGGACCGACCATATTTTAAAAGGGGATGACCCTTGTTTAAATTCTAGGTTTTTATATAAACTTGGGCTTGCTTTAGTTTTATTGTATATCGTTTTAATTTGATTTGTAAAACGATTCAAATAATTGTAAAATTCCATGAAACCAGTTAGTGTGCTAACTGGTAGTTTACTAGAGTCTGTAAAATCTAGGGTTACTGGTTACAGGATTGTAATCAGGGGAAATCTGATCTAGGGGATTAGATCAGTCTACAGTTTTGAGCGTAGGGTTAGTACAGGAGCAGTGAGTGCGAGTTTACATTGTCTGTAAGTGGGATATGTTATTAACTCCGAGTAGTAACCTTAGGAATGCAGCAGTAGGCAGGATTTTGCCGAAGCTAGGTATCTCTGTGTGTTATTTCCTTTCTGCTTTTTATTTCTGCTGTATTCTGTGATCTGTTTATTATTTAATATCCTGTCAGATTGTTAAATAAGCCAAAAACTGTGAAAAACCCTACTCATCCATCTCTAGGGTTATTCTAGATCCTATAAGTGGTATCAGAGCCTAGTAATTTCATTAACCCTAGAATCGTGGATCCTAGTTGTCAACCGATAGAGAGTCAGTCCAGTTCATCTCCAACCATTTTCGATGGAACTGATTTTTTAGGCTGGAAATCCAAAATAGAATTTTATTTAAAATCTGTTAATATTAAATGTTGGGATGTTGTTATCAATGGGTTTGATATTGTAGATATTACTTTCAATGCTCGTGCTATGAAAATTATATTTGATTATCTTAGTACTGAACAGTTTAATCTTATCTGTCATTGTTTATCTACACAGGAAATCTGAGATACTCTCAATACGAAGTATGGAAAATCTGACAACTGCAGCTCAAAACCCCAAAGTGTCAACTCTGATTCAGATCAATGCTTGACAAGTCATATAGATGAAAATTCAGAGGAATCAGTTGATGAAGACTCAACAGACAATTAAATAGATAATTTCTCATATGAAGATCTGGTTTATTTTTGTGTTGATCTAACCAAATCTGTTGATAAACTCCAATCTAAAAATAAATCTCTGAAGTCTAGGAATTCTAAGTTGATCATTAAAATTGATGATTTGGAATCACAACTTGAACATTTTAAAAATTCTTCAAATTCAGATTGCAAAAATTATTTGAAATTGAAAACCATCCTTGTTCATCTCAATAAAAATATTCAAAAGTTTGAAAAGGAAATTCTGATCTTAAAAGAAAACAAGATTGAGTTATCAAGTTTGAATAATTTTTTGCAAAAGGAATTTGAAATTTTTAAGACTGATATATATTCCAAATTTGAAATTGCTGAAAAGGAGAATCTGTTGAAATCCGATTTGATTTTGAAAGAACTAGAAAACGAGATTGAAAAATCCAAGAAATTGAGTCTAAAAAGCAAAAACATTTTGAATTTGAAATTGCTGAGTCCCAAACCAAAATTATATTGCTTAATGATGAAAATTTGGTTTTGAAATCTGATTTTGAAAGACGTAAGATCACTAAAAATCGTTGTTCAGATTTGATGAAAGAAAACGATGATCTTAAAACTGAAATTCAACAACATGAAACAATTTTGAGTAAATTTTCTGATGGAGAAAAATCCTTGAATATGTTGTTAAAAACCAAATTTATGTTGGAAATAAACATGGACTTAGTTTTGGGAAAAACAATGTTTTTGAAAAACGGAACTCTAATGGTTTTAAAAATCATTTAAACTGCTTTGAAAAGAATCGATTTGAAAATTTGAATTCTGATAATTTCAAAGGAATTTTTAAATCATAAACGAGATGTGAATTTGTTTTATAATAAGCCATTTAAACATTTTTGGATCCCAAAAGGAAGTAAAATGAATTCAGTTAAATTCAAACAGATCTGGGTTCTTAAAGGCACAAAGATAGATTCGAATGGTTTGTTATATAAACAGGTTTGGGTACCTAAAGGCATGAACACAATTCAGAGTGGTTTTACAATTTTTGTTAGACCACTCAATCTTTTAAACTGTTTGGTACCAAAGGTGGCTGAAGAACTGCTGTACTGAAAGGAAATTTGAAATTAAGCTGGCCAATAATACTGTATCATTTACAGTTCCTTTAGCTATGATCTGTTGAGTTAGAGATTTATTTACTCACGTTAATTTTAGGTATAACCTCTAAACTCAACTTTGCAATTATTCTCTGTTTTCTTGTTCATTTCTTCTTCCATCTCCTTCTGTTTTTTTATTTATCACTGCCATATTATTTCCTTTTATTCTGAGCTTCTTTAACTTCCAGTTGCAGAACTCTTGATTTTCTGGATATTTGCTTCACTTGAAAGAAAATCTAGTCCTGAAATTCTCTGCTTTTTCATGATTATTTGACTTAAATATTGTTTTGTTTAAAATCATTTGAATTTATTGATTTATTGAATCACACACATATCTTGGATCTGAAATTTATAATCTGGTGTGATTGATTCACTGAATCTGAGATTTTTCATATTTCTCAAATGATTTCAAATAAACTGTATTTTAATCTTGGATCATGGACCATTTTTGACTGTCTGAATCATCTTATGTGACCATCACCTTGACAAATCTGATTTGAATCTGATTTTTGTGCTGCTCAGATATTGTTCTTCAAAATATTTTTTGGTGACTGCTTTTTTTGGTATCAAATATATACCATGCTCTGATAGATGAAATTAATTTGCTTGATTTGTTAACAGTGTATGCTTGGGCTTTGCGATTAAAATTCTGTTGTCTGTAATGTCCTTGTTCATCTCCAGTGTCATGTTAAAATCATCATAAATAGAGACATCATTTGGTATGAGAAGTGTCATATATTTTTATTCATCTGTCTTTTTGAATCTTCATCTTGTATAGATTTCACACACTTTTTTTGTCATGTATAAATCATTTTAAATTCCTCTTGTAATTGATTTTCAATTTTAAAATTATTTGTTGTTTATTCATTCAGAAATTGAAATCAATATCCAAATTGAACTGTATTTATAATTCATCAAAATTATTGTTAGATTTTGAAATTGTGATGAATTGTGACTGCAGTATATTTCATAAAAAGAGGAGATTTTATTTAGATTTTCATGATGGTTGAACATCTATTATAATATCTTTGAATTGACAATTATTTCACGACCATCTCCTTTATCTATCATCATTCTGCCATCCATGTTTTTTATATATTAATGTGGAGAGTTTAATTTTTTTTAAATCTTTTTGAATAAACATTGAAAATATTTGTGACAGAAATTGGACTATGTTATTATTCAAAATTAGCGATAATTGAAAATTATCAATGATCCCGGTACAGTCGAGCATATTTCATAATATAATTAATTTAGAAATTTATTTCACAGTCCATTTCTGTACCTATCACATTTCTATCATTTATATTGGTTGTATATACCGAGGATTTTTTCTATTTAAAGTTGAAAATGATAAAATATATAATTAATACATAAGTGTGTCTCTAACCTCATTTAAAAATCCAAGCTCTTGTCATGCATGGTTATGAGACAACTTATAATTTAAGCTGCCACTGACCTCATTTAAAAATCCAAGCTCTAGTTATGCGTGGTCAGTGTGCTCTTAAATAAAAAGGGAAATAATGTGCTATAAATTGAAATTAATCTGAAATTCTCCTTGGTGAATAAAAACCAGCCTATCAATCCATCTTTCTAATCTGTAAAGTGTGTTAATAATTTATGACGTATTATGACTTGTTGATTGATAGTTATTGGGATTTTAGAGCATTTTATTTTGTCACTTAAATTGAATTATTAATTATAGTCCAAATCCGTCACTGTTTTTGAACTTCATTTTTATAAAATTCTTTTGAAATAATTGAAAATATATATTTTTAAACTCTCTCCATTTTGTATAAAATTCATCGTAAATCGATCATTCTAAAATGTGAAATTTGTCACTAATTCTTTGTATATTATGATTTTTGTTTGACTGATTGAGATTTATGATGACAGTTCTTCCTCTTAAGCTGAAATAATATTTTTAGTCAATTTTCATCTATATTTTAATTTCTGAATCCTTTTGATGATAACAAAAGGAGGAGAATGGATTGAGATTTTGATTTATGAGTGAATATTTTATAAATATTATTAATTTTGAAAATTTATTATTATTCATATCTTTCATTTCACTCATGCACAGTTATAGGGGGAGTTGTCTGTTGTAGGGGGAGCTGATAAATAGGGGGAGTTTTGTTCTTCACTGCCAAACACATTTATTTGATTCAAAATCTTAATATTTGTTTGTCATCATCAAAAGGGGGAGATTATTGTATATAACGTTGTTGTATACACAATTATATGATTTTTGTTTGATGATGATAAGCAAATATATTTTATTATAAATGTGTTTGTTACTGTACTGTACTGTTTTATTATAAATGTGTTTGTTACTGTACTGTTTTATATATACATTACAGACAGGAATATAATATTTAAATTTAAATAGAATACGACTACACATGAATTCAAATATTCAACAGTATTATGTTTAAATTTAAGTATTTTATTTCATTTATTCAAACAGTACAACTCTTGTAACTCCACTATTTGAACACATCACATTTCATATACATTCTTTTTCACGTTGACTCATATACAGACTCATTGACTTTTATACACTCTCACATATACAGTTTCAGACTCATACACTCATTGGCACTATACACTGCTTTAATCTTTTGTCTTTCATATTCTGTCTTCAATTTTCTGTCTTCACACTTCATAGTCAGTCCAGTCACTATCAGTCCAGTCATCATCTTCATACCTGTCATATACAGAAACAAACACATAGTATATGGAACAGAAATAATATTATAAATTCTAGCGAATATAAAATTTATTTGCCTCAGCTTTCTGGTGTGTTTTCTCATCATTTTTCATGACTCGATCTGATTTATTTTCCATCCGACTGTGTCTAGACAGCTTGTGATATTCACAGTGATAAACTGTAAATACCACAAGGTAGACATCATATGTATATCTCAATAAAGGGACATGAAAACTTGTCTGGATGGCTGCATATACACACGTGTATATTTATATATACACATATGCACTGCCTCGCCAATCCAATGTGCAACTGAGGAGTAGCCATGTGGACCAACTCGACTCAATGCACATGAAAACAACAAAGTTATCACAAGCTCAAACATGGTTCAAAACAAAGCATCAGTGGTCGAGTATGACATTTTTCAAGTCTAATCGCCGAGCATGCAAAAAACGAGTGTCCAAAGCAAGATGTTTCAAGTGTACTCAAAGTTTTTTTTAGCATGTACAAGAAGATAGCATGAAACTAAAATAGCCCAGATTTCAGTATTGGTACAACAAGGTGGAAAACAACATGAAACAACTTCATGTGTTCAAGTGAATATTTGATAACAAAACTTGGTGATGTATACAAATATGGCAGTTTTAACCATATGTGCCAAAGTGGTCAAGGACTGGTGCAGATGCAAATGGTATAACAATAGTCAAGCAGCAAAACTTCATGATGGACAGTGATACAAGCTCAAGTGATCAATTCAAAGTGGTCGAGCAATCATAGTGTAGTACAATTCAACATGTCAATTCATAAATGGTGCAGATTCTATTTCAGCATTACAACTTGGTTCAGGTTAAAATTATGCACATGTACAAATAGCTGAGTGTGTGTACACAAATGGATCAAAACTTGCAGTGGTGAAATTCAGATTTTGCAAAGCCAAAGTGGAAATCACATACAAGGAGCAAATGAGAATTTCCAGTTTTCATCTACATTTCAAGATATTCAGGTTTTGGCAAACTAGATACAAGGAAGTACTCATAATATAATGGTGCAAACAGTTTCAACACAAGTGCAGCAAACCACGTATATACCTGCAACAAGACACAAGGTTAAAGATTCCAATGTTCACTGCATGTATATGGGTGCGGTAAGGCTACACCAACAGCTCAGCCAAGACATAGAATGACAAATACAAGTGGTGTTACTGCTTCAAGTTCAAGAATACAGTTTCAACATGGCAGAAAACAATAACAAAGGGCAACACTAATGCAAGTCTGGTCAAACTGGGGAGTTCATCATCAAAGTAGGTTAATTTTAATATCTTTCGGAAACAAGATTGATAAAATATATGCATGTATAAAAAGGGAAAGTCTCAAGTATGGTTCACAATGTCAAGACCAACCATAATTTAGAATGCTCATCAAAACAGAGGTTCATGAAGTCAAAGCAAGTCATCTACATGGAAACAGGAAGCATAAGTGCAACAATAGTTTAGAAAATCATTTAACTGGTTCCAGGTTTCTCATATGATTATACAAGATATATTTCTAGAATTTATTGAAGAAATATTTGGAAACTTTTCATCAATCAAGCCAAGATAAATTCGAGCAAGTTCATGGTAGAAATCATGCAAGTTTTTTTAGTACATAATTATTTTGACAAGAGGAATCAATAGATAACATTTTGACAAGTTTTTAGAATTCATGGAACAAAAAGTTTCCATTTATGCCAAAATCTTTTTGGGAACAAAATTATGCAGGGGTCGCAATTTCTTTTATAAATAGAAAAGTGAATTACATAGAGAATTCATGTTTGGCACGAAAATCAGTGTTTATATTTCTGGCACGAAATAATCTGTTTTTAGTTTCCAGAAATCAATTTCAAGAGCCAAATTAATTCAAGGCAATAACTCACAAATCACGCAAGGGATAAATAGATTGTATTCGAATAAGAGTGGCTTATAAAATCATGTCCAAGTTCATCGATTGACTCATGCAACAATTTCACAAATAAAAAGAGGAAAATATGCACAAATCAGATCAGCCACATAGCGAAATCAGAGTGTAGGGTTTCTATTTTTTATCCTATATAACATCACCAAGTCGTCATTGGCATATCAGATAAAAAAAACCAAACCAATAATCAAAAGAGTAGAAATCAAATCAATTCAGAATTTACTCACCAAGGTTTTTTCGATCGCAAGAGGACAGCCAAATCGTTGATAGAGAGTCGGAGCTACAAAAAATCAAAATCATATAGCAATCATTCGAAATTGATTTGGGAATTCCTCAAAGCCCTAGTTTTTTCTTTGGCCGCCATTATCACTTCAAAAAGAAAGAGACACACGCGGGCTCAACAAATAAACAAAGTGGACCGGCCATATTTTAAAAAGGGATGACCCTTGTTTAAATTCTAGGGTTATATAAATTAGGGCTTGCTTTATTTTTATTGTATACCATTTTAATTTTATTTGTAAAACGATTCAAACAGTTGTAAAATTCTAGGAAACCAGTTAGGGTGTTAACTGGCAGTTTACTAGAGTCTGTAAAATATAGGGTTACTGGTTACAGGATTGTAATCAGGGGAAATATGATCTAGGGGATTAGATCAGTCTACGGTTTTGAGCGTAGGGTTAGTACAGGATCAGGGAGTGCGAGTTTACAGTGTATGTAAGCGGGATCCGTTATTAACTCATAGTAGAAACCTTAGGAATGTAGCAAGCAGGATTTTGCCGAAGCTGGGTATCTCTGTGCGTTATTTCCTTTCAGCTCTTTATTTCTGCTGTATTATGTGATTTGTTTATTATTTAATATCCTGTCAGATTTTTAACTAAGCTAAAAACTATGAAAAACCCTATTCACCCCCCTCTAGGGTTATTTTAGATCCTACACATAACTGCTTGGCACGTCTTTCAGCGCAGTATTCCTCTTGTTAGTGCAGGAGTTATGGGCGGTCCTCACATAGATCGTATACGTAAACTTAAAGTATAAATCCCTATACTACTCTGCAAATTGGAGAAAAGATTTATGTCGGGTTTCTTTAATGTAATGTAGCATTTATCTTTTCATCTTCCATCCGAAATACTTCTTCGAAAATCAATGCTATATGGATGGATGTATCCATTTGAGAGATAATTTTAAATATCCATAATATTTATGTTAGTTTAAAATTTAGGTTTATAAAATAGAAATTAAATTAATTTCATTATAGTACTTGAATCATTTGAAGAAAAAAACTTAGACAAGAAGAACGAGTAGACGGTTTGATTTTCAAATCGTATCTTGAAGAAGAAGCTTCATTTTGTTTTTTCCATTATTTTAGTAATGATGTGAACTTATTGTTCGTAAGTGTTCCCTGTAATGAAGAAGCAGTTGAACAAGATTTTTCTCAAACAATGTTATCTATTTTTAGACGTATTGACGACCTATTGGAAAATGTGTGGAAATATGGTTAGACAATAGTGATTACCGTGTAGCATGCATATCATCTTTTGAATTGTGCTGAAGTTGTACCATTTGTCAGGTAATACTAAATTCATGTGCCATTCAATTATACATGTGTGTGTGTATTATTAATAAAGGAACATAATATATATTTGCAGCATATACAAATCACAATATCCTTCTGGTGATCTCAGTAAAGAATTTGCTGAATGGTTTTCAAACTACGTCCGTGCTCCAAAAAATTGTGTTCTTGAGGAAGGATTACAGCATCTTGCTATCGGTCCAAAATGAAATGTCAAGACTTATCCAATATTTTTTGTCTATAGATTTATATTCAACATCAAAGATTACGAGGCTGAAAAATTAACATATAACAACTATGTATTTTTCAAAGGCAGTGATTTTCCAAAGAAGCATATAAAAGATATTTACAACGTCTTAACATAAGTTTTAGAGTTGATATATTACATACAACCTACAAAGAAGGTTTTTCTTATTCAAATGCAACTAGTTTAGCAATGTTCATGGTTTTGAAATTAACGTGCACAAAGACTATAAGCTAACTGGAAAAAAAATACCACGCATTACTATAAGTATGATCCTTTCGTATTAGCGAAGCAAGCATTACAAGTTTATTTTGCTCCATATCCGTCCTTTAAAAAGATGAAGCTGACTGGTGGGTTGTTTTTAAAATAAAGACAAGGTTCACGTTTGATGAAAATAATATTACCGACGAAGCAACATATCAAGTGGATCTTGAGTCAAATACTGAAATAATAATAATGATGACATTGATGTAAGGTGGTTGTGATAAAGCGAGTGTTTTAATAGATGCATTTGTAAGTACCAAAGAAAAAATATACGTAGTACGAGATCAAGTCCGAATCAGAAAATGACGCGTAGTGATAAAAGATGGCATCGCTTGTTGTATAATATATTAGTTTGAGCTATGTATTAAAAATGATGACTATGTTCTGTACTATTCTGGGCTGTGTAATAATAATGATGACTATGTATATTTTGTATTATTCAGAGTTATGCATTATTCTTTCCATGTATGATTATGTGATATTTATGTGCAGAGTATGATTATAATATAATATGTTGTATGATTATCACTTGATAAATGATTAGGCGATGATTATGTGATCATTATTCGTTTCTATGCGTGATATGATATATATTTTTGTGGTAGATATGCCTGTCTGATAGAAGATGTAGGAGTACATCTCAGCCTTCTCCTTCTCAGTCTCCTGCTCTTGGAGTAGGTCCTAGCAGCTCAAAGCCAGATTTACGCCGAACTGCGGAGATAGTTCCAAAAAGTGCTGAGTAAGTATCAAATTTATTTCAATTATATTATTTAAAATATATTAATATCTACATCTACATTTATATAGTGGGTTCGAGGTGGAGCCCTTTGACTTTGTTCTACAGGTATCGAAGCAAGCGTATAAGGATCGGATGTCAAGTCATTGGCCTCATTAGGATAATATTCCACCCATGTCAAATGCTATATGGGCCGATTTGATGGTAAGTACAATTTTATATTTCCATCAAAATTTATCTGTTGTATATAATTCAAAATAATTTCAATATGCAAGCCACTATACGTATGGAGTCGTAGGATCTGGATGTCTTTAGGAATTACTAGAACCAGAAAATGCGGAAAAATTATAAGGAGATTCTTTCATGGGCTAAAAATGCTCAAAAAAAACAAAGTTGGATGGGCGATGATGAAACACCCCACCTCCGTTAGGGTCACTCTCAAAGGGAATGCCCTAATTTTGGTGGAGGTTTATAAGTACAAGTCACAGATATACAAGACAGATATAAGAACACGTATTTGTAAAACAGCGGAAGAACAACAACAAACTTTATTTCATAAAGTCAAATACGTGTTACAACAACATCCTTTCCAAAAACATAACATAACACTTTCATAATCTGTCTTGAGTACATTATTTAAAGAAGCATAAATAAAACGTAGATAAACTGCAAAACCCCCATAGTGGATTGTCCAAAGCCATAGTTCAAAACAGGAAAGTCCAAGCAATACATTTCTCTTCTTCAAGCTGGATGTTGAGGCTGATCAAGCTGCTGTGTTCCCTCCCTGAGGACCTGGGGGGGGGGGGGGGGAGGGGGGGGGAAACGGAAGAAAGAAGACGAAAGAAAAGTAGAGTCAGACATAAAGCCTGAGTAAGTCTAGTACTACTTTGTCTATGAATAAAGAACTGGGTATGATAAGTAAAACAGGAAGTGGGCAAACACTATGAACTTGGCTAAGTTACCTAGGGTCGAATATACTATCGTACCCCATGTTAATCTCTGAACCCATATACTAGTTTCCAATTTGCACCCCATAATCAGGGTGATGTGATCCATTCCATGATGATCGGCTCCTACTCGCATAGTTACATGTGTCTTACGGCCCCCGATGTCTGTAGTTACCTATGCTGGTCCCACCATGGGGTGTATCAAGTCCCATAGTGGCAACCCGACACAACCTTAGAGTGCACAGGTATGCTACTAGTGTCCAGTGCCTTATTTTTCTGCTCCGGAGTGTGTGCACGCCCGCACTCCGTTAGAACCTACACTGCTACACCACCGCCGTCGCTTTGACCTCTTACAATCAGCCCAGTAATCGTGCCCCACCCTGCCTAGTTTCAGGGTATCCTGATACACCTTTTAGGGTTACTGCTGAAAAGGGTCCCCCGTTACTAGGTTTTCTATCTCTAGCCAACATGCTAAGTTGGTTAAGTGTTTCTAACCTAACCCCCACCAGTCCGTTTAGTTTAGCATGTTCCATTTTGGTTAAGTCTTTAGTCCACTTAATCCTAACAATCCTGACTCAGCCTTAATTGTCTTATTAAGGCCCTGACCTCTCATATTAGACAGGTATTGTTGTGGCTGCCTGTTGCCGGTTGGTTCCGGGCAGTCTTACGCCACAACTCAGTCTAACCTCGGGTCCTTGCTGGGCTCCATGTTTAACCTCTCACATTGGATAGGTATTGTTGTGACTACTGGACAGCCGGGCGGTTCCGGGCAGGTTTACATCACAACTCAATCCAACCTCGGGTTAAACACATCGTATTTTCTACATTTACATATCTTGTCATTCTTCTTTATTTATATGTAAATATTTGCGGCCCATTATTAAGTAAATGGTGTAAGGTTACACCAATCATGGGCCCAACCCATACTTGAATTTGGGCCCTTCTATTTTATATTTTCATTCATTAATTAATTTTAACCCAACGTTATTTTCCCCCGTTTTACACGTTCGTTCATATATATTGGGCTTAGCCTTTTAAAGCCCAATTTAGCCATGCGAAAAGGGGAGGCTTATGGCGTATACACAAAGAGGGGAAAGTGAGCGCATGAACTTGCAATACGACGTTGGAAATACAAAATAGAAATTGGTGTACTTGCATAGTGGCAACATAGGTGACATGAATCAAAGCATGTGAACTTGCATAGGTTTAACTACAACATGAACCTATATTCTTATTTAGGCATAATGTCAAACATAAGCATGTCATAAATATTCCTAGCATAAGCATAGCATAATGTCAAACATAAGCATGGCATAAATAAAGTTAAATTTGTTCATGGCATAAACATAAACAAGTCATGTTCATAAGGTTTCTACATGTTTACAAAGGGGATACTTTGTTACCAATACAAAAGCATAATTCAACTTAATCATGGTTTAAGTCTAATCACATAACGATGGTATAAACATACTTATGCATAAATATTCCTAAACATGGTGTTTGCTTTAAAACTTGCAAAAAGGGATTTTTGAGTCTAACCTAGCCATGCCTCACATATGTCATCATATAATTCTTTAAACAAGATAGACTTAATCATAGATTTCAATTATGCCAAATATCATTCATAGCCTAGCCATATTCATAAGTTTTGCAAAAGCATGACTTAATACATGGATTATGGTGTCAAAATTCCCACATAGTTTCATATGAACTATAACAACCAAACTTGCTTTCAATTACTTGCAAAATGATTTATGCACAAAAATATACATCATGATGGCATAATAACAAAGCCCCAAACTTGCATAAAATTTCAATCAACTACATACATGTAGCTTCAACATAGATAACATAATTTGCGCAATATTCCAAACGTAAACTTGCATAGAACTACCGCATGTAGTTCTTTATAACATAATCCATAAATATCCAAACGTATATAATATTTCAAATTGATAAGAACGCACAAATATGAATAACTTCCATTGCCACAATTCAAGCATACACATCAACACAATTGTTTATTTATACCAAAGTAATACTCTACTTACAATGGTGCGGCGAATTCTCAAATTAAGAGATATGATTCCTTTGTTGAATTGATTGGCTTTAGGTTGCTTGAATTGCTTTAGGCTTTAGAACTTTCTTCCTAATTCCCTCTCTAGTTGGCGGCTACTCTTTGTCGTTCCTCAGCAACATGGCGGCTATGTTCTTAATTTGAATGAATAGATTAGGGTTTAGTCTAGGGTTGTTTATATAGAGGTTAGGAATTGATTAGGACCCTTGATGTTGCTAGGTTAGATCATAGCCATTCATTAGGAAGAGAGACCAATAAAAACCCGCCACCTAGCCCTAATGACAAAGCAGACCACAGAAATTCGACCACACACCGACCTGGCCAGCCAGGTTGACTGGGCTCGACCAGGTCGATACCCCTGTCGACAGGGCTGTCGACAGCCCTGTCGACATGGGTAGCCCAGGTCGACAGCCCAGTCGACCTGGGTGGCCTAGGCGGGTCCTGGCCCATTGGGCCCGATTTTTAATTATTTTATTCTGTTTGAATTTTAAATTTAATTCAAAACTTCCGAAGGCCATATCTTCTTCATACGGACTCCGTTTTTCGAAAACTCGGACTCTATTTCGCGTATTTTTCCGAGACGAACGCAATGGCGTATCCCGTTTCCCTTAGTTCTTTGATTTGAATTTGATTATACTTTAATTTGTTAATTTCACAGTTATAGAATTTTCGGGGTGTTACATTCTCCCCCACTTAAAAGGATTTCGTCCCCGAAATCTTCAAGTTAGGAGGAATGTATATCCTAACATCCAATCATCCATCTACTCATTCATCAAACACGAGCATCCATTGTCCTTAAAAGATTTCTAATGCTTCATGATCATATGCAAAGTGTGTGTGTACATGTACTTATCTAATGCAAAATCAGGCGGTCTACTGATTCAGTTGACCTCCTTAATGCGAATTATGTAAGTGCCATGAATCCATTATGTATGCAAATTTTCCTATTCTTGATTCTACATGAGTGCACAATCATTAAATACAAATGCAACATCCACATGACCACACATTAATGTTCAACCATATACGAATGCAAACATATATGCATATGCAATATGAAGTGACTGAGCCGATCTAAAACCTAGATTGTGTGTGTATATGCAACCACGAGCAACCACTAGCAATCACTTGCAACCACTTGCAATCATCATACATAACATGTTTCAACTACATGTTTCCATCCAAAAGGGTTTCTACCTAAAAGATACGGTCGAGGAAATATACCTAAAAAGATAGATAAAAGCGCAACTTAAGGAAAAGGAAAGATCAAGGATGTACCCTCGAACAGAAAAGGGTAGGCTGTACGGATTTTAGCTTCAGTTTCCCAAGTCGCGTCTCCCTCGGCGTCGCTCCACTGGACTTTGACGAGCTTGACTTCGCGGTTGCGTAGCTTCTTCACTTCTGTTCCTAAGATGCGGGTTGGAACTCTTCTTATGGTTGCTTCGCATTCCACTTCGGCCTCTTCGAGGATGTTTGGCTCTACCACTTCAGCAGACTCATGCAGACATTTTCGGAGATGTGAAACGTGAAAAACGTTGTGGACTCCAGCCAACTTCTCGGGTAGCTCTAATCTATAGGCCATTTTCCCAATCTTCTCGATAATAGGGAATGGCCCTACGAATCTTGGCGCTAGCTTTCCTGTGGTTCCAAAACGAACAACGTTTCTTCGCGGTGATACCTTGAGAAAAACTCTGTCTCCAACCTCAAATTCAAGGTCGGTCCTTCTCTTGTCGGCATAGGACTTTTGTCTGTCTTGGGCCGTCTTCATCCTTCTTCGTATTAAGTCTACTTTCTCTGAAGTCTCTCGGATCATATCTGGTCCAAGTATGAGCTTATCCGTGGACTCCCACCAACAAGTGGGCGATCGGCACGGTCTTCCATATAAAGCTTCGAAGGGCGCCATTCCTATGGTTGCTTGATAGCTGTTGTTGTAGGCAAATTCCACCAAAGGAAGGTGGTCTTCCCATGTCCCTCCGAAGTCAAGGACGCATAGCCTTAAAAGGTCTTCCAAAACTCTGTTCACTCTCTCTGTTTGGCCGTCGGTTTGGGGATGATAGGCTGTGCTCAAGCATAACTGCGTTCCTACTGCTTCTTGCAGACTCCGCCAAAATTCGCTGGTGAAGATGGGGTCTCGGTCACTAACAATGCTAGATGGTATTCCATGGAGTCGAACGATTTCTTTGAGGTAAAGTGATGCTAGGGATGAGGCAGTTCTTTTACTTTTGATAGGTAAAAAGTGGGCGCTTTTAGTAAGCCTATCCACTATTACCCAAATGCTAGTGTTGCCTCTCCTAGACCTAGGCAGCCCATCGATGAAGTCCATTGAGATGCTATCCCACTTCCACTGCGGGACCTCCAGAGGATGTAGTAGTCCGCCAGGCTTTTTCTGTTCCGCCTTAACCTGTTGGCACACCATACATTTAGAAACGAATTCTGCCACGTCCTTTTTCATGCCATTCCAAAAGAAAGTCCTTTTTATGTCTTTGTACATTTTATCCCCGCCTGGGTGTATCGTCATCTTGGAGTGATGTGCTTCCTCGAGAACCTTCTTTATTAAATCGTTTGTCTGTGGGACGCATAGTCTTCCGTCTCGCCTTAGCAAACCCCTATCGTCGATGGAGTATCTGTTGAGGTGACTCGAAGTCTCACCCCTAATTAGCCTATCAATTATTTCCACAAGTTGAGGGTCTTCGCGTTGTGCTGCCCCTACTGATTCCACTAAAGTCGGGCGCACTTCGAGAGATGCTAGCAAGCCTGGTACGAAATCGGAGGAAGGCCTAAAGTCGAAGTTGGCTATAAACTCTAGGCTTTGTCTTTCAACAAACAACGGGCTTAGGGTCAATTTCTTTCGGCTCAACGCGTCTGCCACTACGTTTCCTTTGCCCGGAGTATAGGAGATTTCGAAATCGTACGAGGCAAGAAACTCCATCCATCTTTGTTGCCTCAAGTTAAGATCCTTCTACGAGAAAAGATATTTCAACGATTTATGGTCAGTGTAAAGTTCGAACTTCTCACCTAGGAGATAGTGTCGCCAAGACTTGAGTGCAAAGACGATGGCGGCTAACTCGAGATCGTGGGTTGGGTAGTTCTTTTCGTGCACCTTCAATTGCCTCCCGCCATAAGCTACTACCCTTCCTTCTTGCATTAAGACGGCGCCTAGCCCTGTCCCACATGCATCCGTATAAACAGTGAACATCTTGCTCCCATCTGGCAGCGTCAAAACTGGGGCTGTTGTGAGAGCCCTTTTCAGTCGTTGGAAAGCAAACTCGCAATCCAAGTCCCAATTAAACACTAGATTCTTCTTAGTCAATTTCGTGAGCGGAGCTGAGATTTTCGCAAAATCCCTTATGAATTTTCGATAGAAACCTGCTAGTCCTAGGAAGCTTCGGACCTCAGTCGCATTCCTTGGTGTCTTCCAATCCTGTACCGCCACTACCTTCGCAGGGTCCACCGCTAACCCTTGTTTGGATACTATGTGCCCAAGGAACCTCACCTCTTCCCTCCAAAAGTGGCATTTGGAGAATTTGGCTTTTAGTTGATGGACTCGCAAAGTTTCCATGATTGCCCTTAAGTGTTGAGCATGTTCCTCTTCACTCTTTGAGAAGATAAGGATATCATCTACGAAGACCACTACGAATTTGTTGAGGAAATCTCTAAATACCCTACTCATCAGGTCCACGAAGTAAGCAGGTGCATTTGTCAAGCCGAAAGGCATGACAAGCCATTCAAAGAAACCGCCTGGGGTTCTGAACGCCGTTTTATCGATGCTATCTTCAGCCACCCTTAGCTGATGAAAACCGGTTGCTAAATCGAGTTGGGAGAAAACAGACGCTCCTACAAGCTGGTCAAACAAATCGTCAATTCTAGGGAGAGGATGCCTATTCTTTTTCGTTAGTTTGTTGAGCTCCCTATAGTCAACACATAGACGGAGTGAACCATCCGCCTTTGTAGCGAACACCACCGGAGCGCCCCATTCTGAAATGCTCCTCCTAATGAACCCCTTTTCTAGAAGCTCTTTAATCTGTTTACTAAGCTCTTTCCTTTCTCGTGGAGCCATATGTCTAACGGGCAACACAACGGGCTTTGCATTATCTACAAGATATATGCGGAAGTCTATTTCCCGCTTCGGAGGCAAGCCCTTCACCTCTTCGAAGACATCCGGATATTCCCGGACCACTCTAACTGATTGCAAGTTTTCAACAGAGGCATCTAGCGATTCAAGATAACTAAGCATAACCGCATACGAGGGATTACAAGAAATTTCCAAAGTATTACCGAGCTGGGTTAGGAGCCTAACAACCCTTTTCTCACAATCAAGGATGGCCCCATTACGGGATAGCCAATCCATACCCAAAATCAAACCATACCCCGAAAAGCCCAAAACAAAGGCACTACATTGAAATTCTACACTTAGAATAGAAATTTTCAATCCCACACAGATCATAGACAAATGAGCTGGGCCCCCAATTGGGTTTGAAACAATTAAGGGGTCCTCTACCATACTAGTTTTTAGGTGCAGAGATTCTACTAAAGCAGACGAGATAAAGGAGTGTGATGCGCCAGAATCAAATAAAGTGCGAACGGGGTGATCATAAAGATAAACTACACTTTCTACCGAAGTATTTATACCTCGCTGTTGCAGAGGTGGCGCTTCTAGCACATGAACCTGTGCCCCTGGGGTGGATCCAGCGCCCTGCCCCTGTCCTCGTTTCTTTGGGCAGTCCTTAGCCCTATGGCCTGTCTGACCGCATGAAAAGCACCCACCATTCTCCTTGGCCTTCTTTTTCCAGCAGTCCTTTACTAAGTGCCCCACTTTGCCACAGAAATTGCACTTCCTCTTCTCTTTGTTGCCTTTTCCGCCTTTCTTAAAGTCTGTCTTCTTAGGCTGCAAACCCTCTTTCTTCCCTTGAGAGCTTTCTGCCTTTGTCTCCTTCTTGCCCTTATCCTCTTCATTCAGCAATGCCATTTGCACCAATCTTTCATACGTGGCCCCCATGGGTATATGGGTCATGGCCAAACTGTGTAATGGCTCATTTAACCCTTTGACGAAACGGAGAGCCTTCTTGTGCGGGGTGTTGACTAGGTCAAGTCCAAACCTAGCCAGCTCATCGAACTGATTCACATACTCTCTGACAGTCTTGTCTCCTTGCTTAAGAAATAAGAATTTTTCCAACTGCAAACTTCTTTCCGCATCTGAGAGAAATTTGGTCTCAAACCTTGCCCTAAAGTCCTCCCATGTCTCCACTGGTCTTTCAGCATTAGTGACTTCCCACCAGTAGGAAGCCTCGCCCTTCAATAGCCACACCGCCAGTTGTACTTTTTGTCTATCCTCTACCTCAAAGATGATAAATAGGTCTTCAGTTTCTTTCAGCCAATTTCTAGCTGCTACGAAGGACTCAGTTCCATGGAAATCCCTTCCTCCCATAGCTTTAAAATCTTTACATATCTTAGCGAAAGTGTTTCCCCGTGGAGGAGGTGGAGGAAAAGGTGTTGCTGCAGCTGGATGGTTTCCTTCCGCTGGGGGAGGAGGAATGGTAGGACCTGGCTGAGTGGCCCTTGCTTCTAAGAACCGTCTAAACCAACCAGGTATTGGCACCCCTTCAGGCAAGTTAAGATCTTGGGACATGCTGAAACAAAAAGGATAGATTCAAAACGAAGGATAAGAGATAGTTCCTATGGCTTTGGGGGGGTGGACTTTGCCTTTTTAAAATAAAATAATATTTTTCTTTTAAAAATGCTTCTTTAAATTTCCTTTTTGAAAATAATTTTTTTCAAAACTTTTTTTTTTTTTTATCTGGTAAACCTGGCTCTGATACCAAGTGAAACACCCCACCTCCGTTAGGGTCACTCTCAAAGGGAATGCCCTAATTTTGGTGGAGGTTTATAAGTACAAGTCACAGATATACAAGACAGATATAAGAACACGTATTTGTAAAACAGCGGAAGAACAACAACAAACTTTATTTCATAAAGTCAAATACGTGTTACAACAACATCCTTTCCAAAAACATAACATAACACTTTCATAATCTGTCTTGAGTACATTATTTAAAGAAGCATAAATAAAACGTAGATAAACTGCAAAACCCCCATAGTGGATTGTCCAAAGCCATAGTTCAAAACAGGAAAGTCCAAGCAATACATTTCTCTTCTTCAAGCTGGATATTGAGGCTGATCAAGCTGCTGTGTTCCCTCCCTGAGGACCTGGGGGGGGGGGGGGAAACGGAAGAAAGAAGACGAAAGAAAAGTAGAGTCAGACATAAAGCCTGAGTAAGTCTAGTACTACTTTGTCTATGAATAAAGAACTGGGTATGATAAGTAAAACAGGAAGTGGGCAAACACTATGAACTTGGCTAAGTTACCTAGGGTCGAATATACTATCATACCCCATGTTAATCTCTGAACCCATATACTAGTTTCCAATTTGCACCCCATAATCAGGGTGATGTGATCCATTCCATGATGATCGGCTCCTACTCGCATAGTTACATGTGTCTTACGGCCCCCGATGTCTGTAGTTACCTATGCTGGTCCCACCATGGGGTGTATCAAGTCCCATAGTGGCAACCCGACACAACCTTAGAGTGCACAGGTATGCTACTGGTGTCCAGTGCCTTATTTTTCTGCTCCGGAGTGTGTGCACGCCCGCACTCCGTTAGAACCTACACTGCTACACCACCGCCGTCGCTTTGACCTCTTACAATCAGCCCAGTAATCGTGCCCCACCCTGCCTAGTTTCAGGGTATCCTGATACACCTTTTAGGGTTACTGCTGAAAAGGGTCCCCCGTTACTAGGTTTTCTATCTCTAGCCAACATGCTAAGTTGGTTAAGTGTTTCTAACCTAACCCCCACCAGTCCGTTTAGTTTAGCATGTTCCATTTTGGTTAAGTCTTTAGTCCACTTAATCCTAACAATCCTGACTCAGCCTTAATTGTCTTATTAAGGCCCTGACCTCTCATATTAGACAGGTATTGTTGTGGCTGCCTGTTGCCGGTTGGTTCCGGGCAGTCTTACGCCACAACTCAGTCTAACCTCGGGTCCTTGCTGGGCTCCATGTTTAACCTCTCACATTGGATAGGTATTGTTGTGACTACTGGACAGCCGGGCGGTTCCGGGCAGGTTTACATCACAACTCAATCCAACCTCGGGTTAAACACATCGTATTTTCTACATTTACATATCTTGTCATTCTTCTTTATTTATATGTAAATATTTGCGGCCCATTATTAAGTAAATGGTGTAAGGTTACACCAATCATGGGCCCAACCCATACTTGAATTTGGGCCCTTCTATTTTATATTTTCATTCATTAATTAATTTTAACCCAACGTTATTTTCCCCCGTTTTACACGTTCGTTCATATATATTGGGCTTAGCCTTTTAAAGCCCAATTTAGCCATGCGAAAAGGGGAGGCTTATGGCGTATATACAAAGAGGGGAAAGTGAGCGCATGAACTTGCAATACGACGTTGGAAATACAAAATAGAAATTGGTGTACTTGCATAGTGGCAACATAGGTGACATGAATCAAAGCATGTGAACTTGCATAGGTTTAACTACAACATGAACCTATATTCTTATTTAGGCATAATGTCAAACATAAGCATGTCATAAATATTCCTAGCATAAGCATAGCATAATGTCAAACATAAGCATGGCATAAATAAAGTTAAATTTGTTCATGGCATAAACATAAACAAGTCATGTTCATAAGGTTTCTACATGTTTACAAAGGGGATACTTTGTTACCAATACAAAAGCATAATTCAACTTAATCATGGTTTAAGTCTAATCACATAACGATGGTATAAACATACTTATGCATAAATATTCCTAAACATGGTGTTTGTTTTAAAACTTGCAAAAAGGGATTTTTGAGTCTAACCTAGCCATGCCTCACATATGTCATCATATAATTCTTTAAACAAGATAGACTTAATCATAGATTTCAATTATGCCAAATATCATTCATAGCCTAGCCATATTCATAAGTTTTGCAAAAGCATGACTTAATACATGGATTATGGTGTCAAAATTCCCACATAGTTTCATATGAACTATAACAACCAAACTTGCTTTCAATTACTTGCAAAATGATTTATGCACAAAAATATACATCATGATGGCATAATAACAAAGCCCCAAACTTGCATAAAATTTCAATCAACTACATACATGTAGCTTCAACATAGATAACATAATTTGCGCAATATTCCAAACGTAAACTTGCATAGAACTACCGCATGTAGTTCTTTATAACATAATCCATAAATATCCAAACGTATATAATATTTCAAATTGATAAGAACGCACAAATATGAATAACTTCCATTGCCACAATTCAAGCATACACATCAACACAGTTGTTTATTTATACCAAAGTAATACTCTACTTACAATGGTGCGGCGAATTCTCAAATTAAGAGATATGATTCCTTTGTTGAATTGATTGGCTTTAGGTTGCTTGAATTGCTTTAGGCTTTAGAACTTTCTTCCTAATTCCCTCTCTAGTTGGCGGCTACTCTTTGTCGTTCCTCAGCAACATGGCGGCTATGTTCTTAATTTGAATGAATAGATTAGGGTTTAGTCTAGGGTTGTTTATATAGAGGTTAGGAATTGATTAGGACCCTTGATGTTGCTAGGTTAGATCATAGCCATTCATTAGGAAGAGAGACCAATAAAAACCCGCCACCTAGCCCTAATGACAAAGCAGACCACAGAAATTCGACCACACACCGACCTGGCCAGCCAGGTTGACTGGGCTCGACTAGGTCGATACCCCTGTCGACAGGGCTGTCGACAGCCCTGTCGACATGGGTAGCCCAGGTCGACAGCCCAGTCGACCTGGGTGGCCTAGGCGGGTCCTGGCCCATTGGGCCCGATTTTTAATTATTTTATTCTGTTTGAATTTTAAATTTAATTCAAAACTTCCGAAGGCCATATCTTCTTCATACGGACTCCGTTTTTCGAAAACTCGGACTCTATTTCGCGTATTTTTCCGAGACGAACGCAATGGCGTATCCCGTTTTCCTTAGTTCTTTGATTTGAATTTGATTATACTTTAATTTGTTAATTTCACAGTTATAGAATTTTTGGGGTGTTACAGATGATGTTTGAGATGCACTTTTCAGATATTGAGAAACTAAAGCAGTGAAATTAAGCTATAATGAGACTTTTTATATTTATATTGTTTACATTATTTTAATTAATCGTGTATCTAAATTAATAGGGAATATCAGCAAGAAACAAGGCAAATAGGAACAAGAACTCGGCTTTACATCGTGGTGGTCCGAAATCCTTCCAGCAACATAGGAGGGAATAGATAAATATTTGTAATTGTTGTTTATTTTATTCATGTATAACTTCAGTATATCTTTAGCATATTTTCATGTATATCATCCGTATATGTTTTCAGTACAATTTGTTCATGAATATCTTGAATTTGCGAAGTAAGGAAGGAGCCTGCATTGGATGAGGTTTTCAGAGTCACTTATATCGTTGAATAGACAGATGATGATGAGAATGTTTCATATGATTGGATAGACCAGAAATTTGCATCAGTAATGGTAAAAAATGCTTAGCTGTAATGACAATGCTTCATATTCGTTTATTTCATAGTATATAAGTGTATAGCCATTGCGTCAAATTTATGTTCAAAATTACAAGAGAGATATGAAGCAGAGCAAGCAAAAGTGACACAAATGACTGGATGGGAGGAGAATACATTTGAAGAATCGAATTGTATATGAGATTTTATTTACAGGAGGTAAACTATTTTAATAATTTATATTTTAATTAAATATAATAATATTCTGTATGTATGTGGACCCATACGATCAAACTATGATATAAAATATTTGTTAGGAAAGCAAAATAACTAATAAGTGACATGGATGAGATTTTATGATAACATCGTGAACCTATACAATCGAACCATTTTACATTCGAAAGTCTATTAAATTATTTACAATCAATTTACCACCTAATATTCTTGTCCATAAACTTATGTTATTTACGTTGTAAACATTATAAATTTATGTTATTTACGTTATAAATTTATGTTATTTGCAATCAAACTAGAGATCTATCAACAATCAAACTAAAACATTATAAATTTATGATATATACCACTATTGTGTTAAACAAAATGTTAAAGCTAACACTACAACAAAAATACCATTTTACAACACTGATTCTGCGATAGTTTACTGAAATGTTGTAGAAAAGTTATATTTTTCATGACATATGTTAAGAAAAATGTTGTAATAGATTTTTTCGAACGACATTCTTTTCACAAATGTTGTAAAATAATAACACTACAACAAAAAACACTTTTTGCAACAGGCAATATCTGTTGCAATAGGCCTATTGCAACAAGCAAGCGCCCGTCTGTATAGCCGAAGTTGCAATAGGTTGGTCCCTTTTTGCAACGATTATTTCCTATTGCGGTAGATTTTTATGCAACAGGTTTTTGCTGTTGCAACAGACCCTTTTGCAACAGTATATGCCCATTGCAATAGATTTATAAATCTATAAAAAAAAAAATATTACAGCTTATAGATATTACATATTAAATGTATTCATTTTAGTAATAGTATATATCAAAGAATGAAATGAACAAATAAATTTTTTATTTTAATAAAGTTTTAACAGTACAAACAATTACAATAAAAACTTCTACAATTTTCATACACCATTCATGTATAACAATTTCTTCTCTCACAACACATTTTTTTCGAATATACTATTTTCTAATCATATTTCTATTCTATCATACATATACTATAACAAAAGAATAAATATCATCAGTTCACTAACAAATCTGCAATTCATGCTCCAAGTTCACTATACCAAGTGGCCCTTGAACCAGAGCAGCATGAGGTATTTTTGGATTGCCAGCGTTCATCCAAACTCCAATGGATCTAGCATATGGACATATCACAGGTTGACATGATGCGGCTGCATCACAACAATAGACATTGATAAGAAAAATATGCATCTTATATAATTTTATCATTGGTTCCACAATTTTTAAGTCCAGTTCCGATGAACTTTATTTGCGTAGTATAATCTTAATTTAAGGTTTACTGTTCTTATGCCACTCAACTGGCCATTTTGCCAAAAAAAAACATAATTAATGACCGTGACTTCGTTGACTAACATGCGACAAGAGGTTTATAACAACAGCTGTAGGGTCGGGATTCACAAATTACATACGCTTGTACATATATGCTAAATGGCTATAGTTCTGGTGATAGAGTATTAGAAAATATTAACATGATACAAAGTGATTTTTCACTATGCTTATCTATCCATGTAGGAGCAAAGTGTAAGGCAGGTATGTACATGTTTAGTAAATTACCTGATTTAATTTATTTATTTTACGCAAAATAACGCATACGACTAATGGAAAGGCCCTGCTGAAAAAAAAATACATTACACCAAAACATGCTGGATTCATCACGTTAAACATTAAACTGAAAATAAAATAATCACACAGTTGGATTCATACCTGCATGCTCTAAGAGATGATAAACTATTGATGTTCCTCCTTTAGTAGCTTCTTCCTTATTCGATTCTGCCTTTCCTCAAATATTCTCCTCATTGTTTCAGAAATTGAAGCCTGTCTGAATGCAGTTTCCCAAATAGATCTACCATCAATTCTTGAATGAAAAGCTTTTACAGCTTCTACATTAATCTCATAAGCCGAAGCTAGAATGCTGTGCCCTATGATATTAAGACTAGTAAAGTTAATATGATGAAGATAATAGTCTCTTAAAGAAAGTCGCAATTGCTGTTTGTTCGGGTTTAGCTAACCATTCAAGTAATACTCTCTTTTGGGTAGTAGCAGCGATAATCATAGCAGCCATAAATTTGTCTATCTCATCTCTTTGTAAATCTGGTAAAGTTTTCCCAAGCTCTACGGATAAAGATACGGGTCCAGATCATGTAACAAATCTGGCATTGTCATTCTAGTCATCAGATGTAAGTTCACTGATAAAATCGCTGATTTCAATTGGGTAATCTATTTGTTTTCAAGTTCGTTTGACTGTACTATGTGGGTAATTTTGCGTAAATGAATATGTAGGCAGAGAGGACGAATTATCTGCTTTTATTGGTTCCATGCAGTGCTAAAGAAAAGACTAAGAGGGTGTTATGTCCATTATTCCTATCAGGCCGACGAAGGTATCTGCATTTGAAACAGGGATTGAACCTCAAATTCATACACACACTCCTCTGTTTAAGGGCTATCAAATACAACAATATTTGAAGGAGTTAATTAAGCCTTGTATTAATAAAAAAATAAGTTAACAGTCATGTATACATCATATAACATGCAATGTAGCGTTGAGGTGAAAACGATTGGATAGGGATAAAATAGACCAAATGAAAAAAAAATAAACTTTAAGAAAACTTCATAAATAAATAACCAGAATGTACAATAAAAATGGATCAAAAGTATCTTAATAGACGTGGTTTTGTAATTTCCGTTTTGCTTGCACTTGGACCACCAAGATAAGGAAATGGTCCTCTAGGAAGACCATAAGTTAAAGACCGCCATTAGTAGGTAGAGGAAGCCTTGCTAGTAAGTCAAACAGAAGTCACAAATAAGGAAAATAAATGAAAAATAGTGTATTAGAGATTTAGTCATTACCAGAAACTGGGAGAAGAGAAATTTGACCTCAAACAAAATGACATCTGCAACTATAGCAGCCTCATCTTAAAAATCAAAGAAACCCACGTCTTTAGTTTCGGAACTGTAGCATCGTCAACTAAAGCTACAGAAAAAATTAACATAAAATCTAGGATTGCACTTCAAAGTAGGAGCAACTGGTCGATCGCTCACCTAAAATTAAAACAAAATCGACATTAAAAGTTGTAAAATTAAAGAAAACATTTACTGTAAAGCTAAGATTTCACCTTACAACCGGCTGATTGCGCTGGGAAGTAGAGTTCAAAGGATTAAGGAACGACCGCCTTTAATACTCTTGTTTATCAGTCGTTTCGTTGTCGATTCATGCCTTCCAAAGGATGAATGGGTCGATCGAACAGAAGAGGATGTTCGTTTCATGGTCGGTTTAGGAGAGGAAGTGAATCGGGTTTTAGGCTTTGGGAATTTTTTCAGAAATTAGGTTTTTGAGAAATAAGGAATCTGGAAGAAGAATAGTCCGATTTAGATTGCGATCTCAATTATGAAGAGGGAACCAAAAAAAGAAGCTGGATTGGTAAATGTTTGAACTCGTCTACGAAGAAAAAAACAGCGGAAATATTACAATCGGAGCATAAATGTATAATCTACTTATCTAAGCCGCATCGTTTCAATCTAAATTGAGTGACCATGAAATTACCAAAAAAAAACTAGTATGTTTGTAATAAAACGGTAAACTTCAAACAGTATTTATTAAAGGCTAAACATTAACAGTAAATGGTAAGCTTCAAACATTATTTGTTAAACGCTAAACATTAAAAATTATTAGTGATTAATTATTAAAAACTAATTAGTGGTTATTTACTATTAATCACTAATTATATTCAATTATCATTTTTAACTCATCAGCATATCCTAATTCTTAATCAATTTTATGAATATATACAAAATATGTTTATACCTTATTACTAAAATTATTAATTAATTATATTATACTGATAATTATTACAATAATTATTAATTATTGAATACATTAGTTATTACTTTTGATTATTACTTATTACATATCAATTACTTCTTACTTATTAGTATTATTAATTATTAAAATGTAGTTTTGTATTTGTAAAATATTATTTATTATTTAATGCTCAATGACTGCAATTCAATATTATGTACTAAATGTTAGCTGTTATGCATAAATTATCGATTATTATTAATTATTATATATTCAGTTGACTATTATACTTATAGGGCATTGTTATTGACACTCCAAATATTGTTAGGGGGAGACCAATTTTTTATTTTTTAAAAAATTGTTAAGGGGAGTACCAAGGAGGAAAGTAGCCCCTAAACAAATAAATGTACTTTTACATTATTATCCATTTAGGCTTAATTTGGTTTTTTGTGATTTAGGAGACTTATGATTTTACGATTGGCTAATTCTATTTATACACCAAAATATGTTAAACATATACCAAAAATTATAATAAACTAATATACAACATATATTACTTTACATACACCGTTTCTTTTACTAAAATATCAATGTTCTCATCTTCTTTTTCTTTCCTTTTTCAAACTTAAAACACAATTACCAAAAATTAGAAGCTCTTTGCATCAAATTGAGTAAAATTTTACAAAATGAAATATATTTCTTGTACTAATATTGCAACTTTTATTAACTTTATGGAAAAAAAAATCAATTTCAGCAAAATTACTGTAATTTTACAAAATAAATCAACACTTCTAAATTAGACCATTATTTATGAATGTTTTCTTAATTTAAATTTTAGATTTCATGATTAAATAAATTATTAACATACCTAGTTTGTATCAAATTTCAATACATTTAAGAATAATTTGACTTTCTATATGCAGAAGTATTAAAAAAGCAACTATGAGAAAAGGGTAATTTAGTAATAAAATTTTAAAGAAAAAATAATGGTGTAATTTAGTAATAAAATTTTATAGAAAAAATAATGGTGTATGTTAAGGAATTTTCGGTGTATAAATAGAATTTGCCTTTATGGTGAGTAATTTTTAGAAGTAAGGGTAAAAACGTAAAAAGTAAAAAAAAATCACCTACATTGATCCCTCCTTTAACAATTTAAAAAAAATGGAGTGTCCTTAAAATTTGGCCTCCCCTTAACAGAAAATGGAGTGTCAATAACAATGCCCTACTTATACTTCTTATAGTATGACCGAATACTGCTTGGGGAAAAAAATATTTTTTTTAAAGTAACTTTTTTGCAAGTGGCTTTACCAGTTGCAAAAGAATTACAGTTATCGCAAGAGGTGAAAACAATTGCTAAATGAATATTTTTTGCAACTAGTTCAGAAGTGTTGCTGCAAATAATATGTCTATTGCAACTGGAATAGTAGAGCAGTTGCTAAAAGTATGTTTTTGCAACAGGTAGGAAAGCACTGTTGCGAAAAATATGCTTTTCGCAACAGGAAGAAAAAGCTTGTCGTTAAATCTTATCTATTGCAACTGTTACAAAAGGACTCTTGCTAAATATCATTTAATGCAACTATCATTTGACGCCAGTTGCAAATAGCTAGTTGCAATAGGGTATTTTTCTTGTAGTGTAAATATTTACAACGTTTACTTAAAATGTCGTAAAAAACAATTTTTAACAATGCCTTTTTAACATTGTATTATATTTGCCTTTTCATAACATGTACGTAATGTTGTTGACATATGCAACTAAGACTACAGTTTTTAAACTTTGTAAATTAGTAGTATTCAACAATAGTTACTAAACGTTTTAAACTCAGTGTTTTATAACAACAAAAAATAGTTGTATATTCTATTTATTTTTCAATTTACAACATTTGCGTAATGTTATCTCAATTCTTTTTAGGACAATGTTTATTTAACGTTATTATTAACATTATATTTAACAACTTTTGATTTATATTGTAATATTCATATTTCAATAATATATTAGTAACATTGTTATAAGTACATTGTATGACTTTTATATGTTATTGTTCAAAATCGTAATAAAGACATCAAACTATGAATATTATAGAAAATAAAGTTTTTAACAACTTCAACTTGATGATGTAATCTTGTTCTAGACAAAAATGTTTTAGTAGTCTTTAATGATGTTTGCTTGATACTGTAAAAGTACACGATATTTTTGTTGTAGTGTAATTTCAATCACAACTTATAAATCATATAAAACAATAATAACAAGTTTTATTTGTACTTCATTTATCTTGACAAATTTATCATACATTTTATTGTAAATTTCTATTTTTAGTTTCAGTTGCCTACATCTATATACTGTGATTATTTATAAAATTAACAATATTCTTCCTTGTATATATACTATGTTCACTGCATATAGTTAAATTAATAATGCAATCATATGTCTAAACTAGTTTGATAGATATGATCAAATCTTTTTTGTTAGTTCGTCTACTTTAATTACTTTTTTGATTCATTTGACTTACTAAATATAAACAAAAATTAAATTTATCCTTTTGTAAAGTTGTATACTTAAAGCTACATAATATACAATATATACGTAAACAATACTGAAAAATCAATGTATGATTCATTTAACTTAGTAAATTCATATTTGCAAATACCTTCATTTTATATTTCTACAATCATTTATAGAAACTCCTCATTTCACTCTTTATATTTTGCATTTAACATCATTAGTTAGGTTGATCATGTAATCTTTAAACCCTACCATGATTTGTTGTTAATGATAGCATAATATATGATCCAAGTAAACTTTAAACTCTACTATTTTGAAGAATGCATGTTTTGTTTCTGAATATTGATCTAATTTATTTCACAGGCTCAATTTGCAGAGAGCTTATAGGAGATCCATCAATGAGAAGGAGAGATCGCTAAAATGAAAAGACAGTTGGATGAGCTCAATGATTGGCGAAAGAGCTTCTTGGCGCAACAGATAGATGAGTGTATTATTGTCTACTGTCAAGAGCATGTGTGTCAATGCCCAGGTTGAAGATGCAGATGCTTATGAGGATGGTGATGATGATGCGTAGTTGGATTTTTTTTTTTTTTTTTTTTTTTTTTTTGTGTATTTATGGGTATGTTTTATGTGCATATTTTATCTGATGGGTTTGACGGTTGGTTGATAGTGTTGATACTTGGTAGTTGTTTGATGTATTTGGTAGTTTTTTTTTAGTTTGGTGGATTCATGGATGTTATGATTTATGTAGTTATTTGGTCTGGTAAATTTTGGTACTTTGTTTGATGGAATGGCGGAATATGTGTTAACTGATGATATGATTGTGTGGATATTGATTATTTAATTATATGGTGAAATGATGGAATGATAATGTTTCTGAAGAATGATAAAATATGACGATTGATTATTTGTGGTTGGAAGGAATGAAGTTGCTGGTTGGAACAACAGAAACCCAAATTTGCAAAGGTTTGTGACGTACACCTGGGAAAACCAACTAACTAACACGTTGGTTGTCTCGTGGACACACGTAGCCCTTGCAAGCCATTGCTAAATTAGTGATGGAACCGTCGTTATTCCTGTTGCTTTTACTATTGGCAACGGGGTAAATTGCAATGGCTTTTAGCGACGGCTTTCAACGGTTTACAATGATCGTCGATGCTAAAAAGCTGTTGCAATTGACTCTGTGTTTTGTAGTGATTCCCACTATTGGATGAGAGAATAGATAATAAGATTAAAACCATTTCTTGCATTTGATGGGCATCAGTTTATCCAAACCGATCAAGACATTTGCACATAGTGCAAGAGATCTTGGGTTCGATTCAGGTTTTATGTGGTTCAACCCATTTGTCATGTACTACTAACTTGTATATACAAGAATCAATTTGCACAAAATATAAAAAAGAAAAAGGAAAAATTCTTCGATTTTGAGAAAAAAGGGGCGCCCAGATTACTTTTATAATAGAGCTCAAATCTTTTGTCAAAAGGTAATGAATTATAAGCGAGGTCCACCATAGTATATATATAAAAGAAGTAGATCTTGCATACTGAAATTCAATAGATGCAAAAGAACATGTAAAATGGGTACATGTGATTTGAAATTCAACCAATATGACCTCTAAATTACAAAAGAATTTTCATTAGGAACCATTTCAATATTCACCATAGATAGATTCAAAATCAGGCTCGCAATTGAACTGGTTGACAAAACATAAAGGCAACGAATTCAAAGGAAAATATTAAAAGGAAAAATATGATAACTGAGGTAGGTTCGGTAACAAATTTACAGTTTAGGATATGGTATGGTCTATAGAATGGACATATAATTACATTAATACAACAGGCATGTGGTTCACCCAGGTATATGCACTTGTCAACATAAGCAGTATGCAGCGCATAGCCAACGTCAAGGCGGTGCTATATGCTATGATATCACGAGCTCATCCTCGAAATATATCTCGTCGTCGGCATGTAAACCTGAAAGTTATAAATAGAAATTTCTAGCCTACAAAAGAAACTATCATTAACGACTGAAGTTGTAACTGCAAGGAAAGATGAAGCAAGGTCAAAAATACGCCTATCCTTACCCTGCTCAAGGTATGTATAATTACCATATGTAATGGGCACTGATTAATTTCCACCTACATGACTATGCATGCATGCATGGCTTCTTATATTTAATGGGAGGGACTGGTTGAATGGTGTGAAAATTGCAATTAGGGTATTATGAAGGGGCACCACCGGTTATGGCTCCACCTCAGTATGTAGCTGCTCCGCCACCTAGAAGACGCCATGGTTTTTTCCAAGCATGGTATATGTTGTTATTATTATTCAATTATGTTTTTACAAGTAATTACTGTAGACTTGCTATTGCTTTTTGACATTTATTAACCTGCTATTCCTTGATGGTGGGTAAGAAATTAAAGTTGCTTGTTTATGAAAATGCAGTCTGGCTACCCTTTGTTGCTGCTGCCTTTTGGACGACTGTTTCTGCGATCCCTTTTGCTGCTATCCGTTTTGCTGCTGTGATCCTTTAATTTTTGTCCCTTAGATCATCATCTATTTTCTAACAACATAATCTCCAAACTATTTGTTATGTGATAAGTTTAATAGTCATACAGCCAATATGCACAAAACTTTGTATTGTTGTGAAAAAAATATACTTGCTTGAAGATGTGAAGTACTAAAAGTAACTTAATTATGCGGTTGATCAATCATTGGTATTGGTTATCGTCCATAAACCAATCAAGAACATATCCAGCTGCACGGGAAAGTCAGAGAATACATTTTGTTCCCTTGCTAGAAACAATGGCATGAGATTTCCAGTAACACGGGTTTTCCAACTATTTTCCGAATAAGACGCTTGGTTAACCAGCGTTTGGTCTTCAGAGGCTTGTTTACCCACAGACGTTTAAAGACTGGACGATTGCTAAATAAGCGTCCATGTTTGGAAATGGCTTAGACATTCGACGATTACTAAGGTCTAAAGTTAAGTGTTTGTTGAACAAGCTTCTAAGTCCGACATCTATGTATATATCATATGTTTTTCTCCTTTCACCTTTCTTTTCTATTTTTTTCATTGGGAAGTCGAAATTCCACCACCATCCTTCCAAACTGCTAGATGAATAATTGTCTATTACAGGACCAATATCGACATCGATGCAGCTCATACGGAGGGCCGGTTTGCGGAAATTGGTTGCCCTAGTCAAGAATAGTTTCCTTAAGGAAGTGAACATTTTTTTATATATATATTAAAAAAAAAAACATTAATTTTCGCGGGTATTGAACACAACGCCTTATTTAAAGGTAATTGGATGTCCTACCAACAAGACTTGAAGACGCTAATAAAAGTTGACAAGATTTAAAAAAAATATGATCAGAGATATATAGTGCTTGCTCCTCCTTCACTGTTGCCTCTCGAGAGGGTATTTCCCTATTCCCTCCACTACTAGAATAAGTTGTTATTCCAACATCCCTTTCCAATGGTCACCAAGGTTTTTAAGGAGCCGTTGGTAACCGATGGAACTATGGTCGTTGGCGGCCTTTGGAAGCCATTTCAAATTTACGTGATATTTCCTGCTCCAGCCAATCGAAAGCTTCATTCTTCCAACTCTTCCAACCATTCCTCTCCTTCCAAATTTGCTGCCAAAGCTTCCTCCACCATTCCAACCTCTTCACTACAAGAATTTTCTGATTTTCCTATGCCTAATTGGCGTAGGAATGGCATAGGAAAGCACCATTTCCTACGTCTTCCCTACGCCGAATATAGTGTCAAAATCCAAGTGTGGCAAAATTATTCCCTACGGCGTTCTGACTCCATGCATAGTGCAGTTTTCCACACCTTTTCTACATCATATTTTTTCATACGCCTTACCTACACCAGATATCATACGCTTTTTCTACGTCATGTTTCTTTCTTCGGCCAACCATTCCCTACGTCATTCCTACACCAGAAAAATTCCTATGCCGGTGTTACGACAACTATTTCCTACTCGTTAATCATGTCATACATACTCAACTTCAATAAATACAATTAAAAAAATTTATACGCCTTTCATACGTCAATTTTTCTCCACGCCTTACCTACGCCGTATTTCTTACGCCTTACCCACGCCGTATTTCCTTCGGCGGCCACCTATTCCCTACGTCGTTGCTGCACCCAAAAAGTCTCCTATGCCGACGTTACAACAAATATTTCCTACTAATTAGTTACGCCATACATACTCACTTTCAATAAATACATTAAAAGTTTTCCTACGCCTTTCCTACGCCATAGTACTACGTCTTTCCTACGTCATATTAAATATTTTCTGCCATATTATTACTGCTCATATTTTAATCCAGCATAAATCAATATGTTAAATTTATATATAACATAATCAACAATAATACTAAACTACACCAACAAAACACAATTTCATAATCATTAAATATGATAAACAATACTCAATAATGTCTAATTAAGTAAATATGTTGCTACATCCATGATTTTAAACTAACATCAATAACTATACATAACATGCATAGATGCTAAACACATGCATACCATAAAATGAATAACTTCAACATTGCTCCGGTTGATTTTGGCTTGCATCTCCATTTAAACACTGACACACTAGACTTTTGAACTCCGAAAAAGATTTGTTATGTTCTTGTAACTCATTTTTAGTGTGCTTTAGTTCTTCCTTCAACTGAGTTCTCTCTTGTGCATCGGTCTCGCTTATGCTATAGGTAGCATCTTTATATCTCTGCATTTCATTAAACAAATTATTTTAGAACAACCAGGTACTATGTTTTTTTTAAAAAGTACATAAAGAGAGGGAAGCTTGGCCAAAAATAAAAGCATACAACAAACAAATATTGTACATAACAGGACAACAAACAAGCTTTTCATAGCCAAAATAAAAATACAGCACATGCAAAACACCAAAATCGACCTAACAAAGTACCAGTATATAAATCCTATGAGCTAGACATGCATATAAAAAACCAAGTTCAAAAACTCAAGTTTAGCAGCAAGATACTACTGAAGGTCAAAGGTGTGGATGATGTGTACAAACATGGTGGCAGTGACGAAGCCAGCTCAAATGTTCAGATAGGGCAACATATGTTTGTAAAAAATAGCAAATGAAAGAAATCAAAAAACATATCAAACATAGTTTTTTTCCTTCCCACTTGCAACAAAATGAATCATAAAGAGGGAAATATCTTTGCATTAGAGGGGAAAATTTGGGTATATTCTTTCTAATTATTTTGAGCTTTGGCAGAATGAAATGTCCAGCAAGGGCCAACAATACAGCAATCAACAATACAACAGTTATGTAACAATCAACAATGCTACCCCCTTTTCGAAAAGTCGGGCTTTTTAGTAATCACAGAACCACAAGATGTAAACAGTATAGAATCATATGCCTAATTCTTTTTAGTTATCACGGAACTAGCCTTGTTTCTTTTTAGTTGTAACGTCCCATCTTTTTGATCGCTTCAAATCGGTAATTAAACCAACTTAAAATGTTCAAATCGACGAATCGTTATTTAGCTTATAGAGTTTAAAGATAGAATCAACACATAAATAGCAGAATAAATAAATAACACAATGTTGAACAGCGAAATATATTTTTATTTATAATTAGTATTTTTGAATATAAGATATTTATATACATACAGCAGAATTAAAACAATTTAAATACAAAAAAATATTTACTGTTTGAAACTTCAGAGTGCGCCGTCTTTGCAATCCCCAGCTTCATCAATCTTCGAATCCTAAACTGTAATCTTTAAATCTGTAATGCTCGGGTTTGACCCGAGCGTTCCATGCAAAAACATAGAACACTCGAGTCAGGATTAGTCATAACTCAAGTAAGTCAACTTCGATATAAACCAAATAAAATGATAGTTATCCTTAACTCATATCCAGTTCCTAAATTTCTCAAATACATGTCAAACTAACCGAGTAATCAAAACAACATGTTGCTACATATCACAATCTAAAGGGGTTCGGTCTAGTAGAAGATAGGTGCAGTAATAAGACAATGAAAACAAATGGCATGTTAATATGGATATATATATATTTCAGGTCTGATGCAAGTAGTGTTATAATGCAATATATGGCCCTTTATATGTTATTTACCATAAATGGAAACGACTTTCTATTTACTCTAAACTCATATACACAACAGCAAATATAATATAAGTTAACTACGTCATTCAATAAGATAAGAACTATATTTTTAACAAAACATAATGGATACTGGGGATACAACATTGTACTCTAGAGGCATAATGGATACTGGGGATACAACTATATTTTTAACAAAACAACATTGTACTCTAGAGACTTTCTATTCAATAATATAAGTTAACCATCAGGTATGAACTAGCAGATAGGAACAAAGGAACATGTAAGAACTTAAGGTGCGGTAACATGATGTTTGAAGTCTGGCCAAAAACACAACAGACAACGTATCCAAGGGAGGACCTCACGGCATAAAATCTTTGTTGCTACTTACTTGCTACCAGTGGTTTAACAAAAACTATAGAGTATTCAAACTTGGCAGAAGAATGTTTTTCTTCCAAACAAAAAGAAGACGAGAGTATCTTTTTTTTTTTTTACAGGAAATATAAAATTGAGATAAACCATTTAATTAATGATACAAACAATTTGTTAATACATGAAAAATCACAGAAAACATGGCAGCCTGATCACAAGTATATAAATAAATTGTCAGAAAATATTTCCCAAAACGAATTCAACATGGGGGAAACAATCAACAAAACAGTAAACACACTCAGTTCGTTCTAAAATAGAGCAGTGGCAGCAACATGAACTTACAAGAAAACAAGGGTGCAAAAGCACCCCAAAAAAAATAAAAAAATTTCAAGCATATGTACGCAGATTTGGAACTTCATGCTTCAGCACCTGAGATTGATACCTTTTATTTCACAGTAAAATTTAAATGAACTTACTACCCTTACCGTTATGGCTTTTTACTTAAATAATAGTGTTTTCTAACTTGAAACTGAATAGAAGTAAAATTTCAAAGAACTGGAAATTTATTATTATTATTTCCTTCTACGATACTGATGCTATCAAAAGCAGTAGCCCTTGACCAGATTTTCCATTTTGAAAACTCTTAGTTAACATGCAACAGCAAGGGGAAATTTAACATTTAAACACCATAGATAGGAACAACACATGTAACTTAGTTACATTCAAAGCCCAGCCAGGTTTATAATAATTCAACTGAACCTATATGCAATGTACAAGCTAAAGTGGGCTGGATACTATGAATATGGCAATTCCAGCCAAGTCAACCGTATATTATCACTCATTAATTTACTGATGAAGCCTACAATTGGGTTACATGTCATTTAAATGAGGTGGCTGTGTATACATATATGAATGTCAAGTAAAAGTGTTGTAGTGGTGAAGACATAGGCATGAATAATTTAGTGCAGAGAACACAAAATTATACAAATCATTTCAATCAAAATCATATAATATGTGTTTCAATTTCAAGACAGCATGGTAACAAGGCATATGTGGGTACAGTATGACCATTTATATATCAATATACAGGGTGCAGTAAATAGAGCAGCTAGAGGGATTTCAAGGGGGCAACGTTCTCAAGTATATATGTATGTCGGCGGTGCATATATACATATAAAAGTGTGTATATATATACGCACATATATGCCGGCCTCCACGCACATACTCGATTAAGTTCCCGACACCCAACCAAGCCACAGTCCGGGTACAACATAAGCAGGAATATTACTGCTTATGTAAATTGCCACTGAATACCAGAACAAGTGCTTTAATATCCTCATTTTTGGATATACATGTTTTTTAGTGGCTATTTCTGTGAGGGTGCATAAGCTAATGACCATTCATCTTTGTTATTATTTAATAATTATATTTAAGACAAAATAGAAAGGACTGATGCATCTCTTTACTTGAAATTTAAACTTGGCTTCTGCCTTTTTACTATTCTGAACTCGAAGTCGATTAACTAATGCAACTATTTTATTTGTCACGATGCAGGCAATTGTTGAATTAGCACAAATTGTGCATTTCATAGTATAGTACAAAGGACACTTACTGGTGACATGACATCTTTAGTTCTTCCTAAAACAATTTCTAATTTTAGAAACCATCACATATACCAAGCATCTACTTTTTCTTTCACTATCTGCACATGCCAAATACCCTTGACGGATTTTTCACTTAACCACTCTGGTGTTGGAAACGTGTATGAGCCGTGTAGCAAACACTAATGTTTTTATGAATCAAACACAAACACTCTCTTTTATTTCGGGCAAATACAAAAAACTACTACTTTCTCTCTTACAAATAAAGAACTTCAGCTCTTTTTTTTTTCTTTCTCTCTCTTACACTTTGTTTCTTCACTTGGTGTATCTTTAGCATACATGAAGCTTCATATATATAGGCTTCAAAATGTGCATACATGTCATGCCTTACATAATCTTTTATTTGTTCTTCTTCTTTTCACATGTGCAGCCAACTTTTGTTTACTCACCTACCAAGCTTATTTTTCACATGTGAGAGTTTGAATACTTTTAACACTCCCCCTCAAACTCGACTTTTCATCACAAGCTTCTTTTTTATTTTATGAAATATCTTTGGCTTCAACGGCTTCGTAAAGATATCTGCTAAATTTTCTTCGGTCCTGCAATGTACTAGCTCCACAATTTTATCGTTCACTTGTTCTCGAATAAAATGATATTTTGTGTTGATGTGCTTGCTTCGACTATGTGACACGGGATTCTTCGCAAGTGAAATAGCGGATTTATTATCTACGTAAATAGTAATTGGATCTTCCTTTGCAACATTTAATTCGCCCAATATGTAGCCTAGTCACTTAGCTTGACATGTGCATGCTGCTACTGCAATATACTCTGCTTGACATGTCGAGAGAGCAACTGTCTGTTGCTTCTTTGATGACCACGAGAATATCGCTGAACTGATATGAAAAACATACCCTGAAGTGTTTTTCCCATCATCCAAATCACCGCCATAATCACTGTCTGAGTAGCCAACTAATTTCGAATTTTGTGAATGAGTGTAAAACAACCCATGATCAAGTGTACCTTTTATGTAGCGCAAAATTCTTTTAGCTTCCATGAAATAATCTTTCTTTGGCTTCTCCATGTACCTACTAACCAATCCAACCGCGTACATAATATCGGGACGAGTGAAAGTTAGATATCTTAAACTTCCAACCAAACTTTTGAACAACGTTGGATTCACCAACTCTCTGGTTGAATCAATTCTCAGCTTTATGCTTGCATCTGCTGGTGTGCTCACTGGTTTGCAATTTTCCATTCTGAATTTGCTTAAAATCCGCTCTGCGTATTTTTTCTGTGACATAAAAATTCCCTCTTTGTTTTGCTTGACTTCGACTCCAAGAAAGTACGATATTTTACCAATATCTGTCATCTCAAATTCGTTAGTCATAACTTTCTTAAAATCATCAAACATACCAGGGTTGTTCCCAGTGAATATCATGTCATCCACGTATAAGCATACGATCATAATATCTCCCCTTGAATTTGTTTTTGTGTAGAGTGCATGCTCGTATGGATTCTTGACAAAACCATTTTTCTGAAAATATTCATCAACCCTTGTGTTTCATGCTCGCGGAGCTTGTTTCAAACCATATAAAGCTTTCTTCAGTTTGTAAACTTTGTTTTCCTGGCCTTTCTGAACATATCCAGGAGGTTGCTCGATGTAAACTTCTTCTTCGAGATAGTCATTCAAGAATGCTGACTTTACATCCATCTGATAAATCTTCCACTGATTCTGTCCTGCAAGTGCTGTTAGAAGTCTTATGGTATCAACTCTTACAACTGGACCAAATACCTCATCATAATCAATTCCGTATCTCTTTTTGTAGCCTTTAGCCACTAGCCTTGCCTTGTACTTTTCCACTTCTCCATCTTGATTTATCTTTGTCTTGTAGACTCATTTGACACCGATTGCTTTGTGTCCTTCTGGAAGATATGTGATCTCCCAAGAGTCATTCTTCTTTATTGCACCAATTTCTTCATCCATGGCTTTGTTCCATTTGCTTTCTTCACTAGCTTCCTCAAATGTCATTGGATCACATTCAGCCATTAAACAAAATAATGAGTAATCAAAAGTTGTTTGTACCGGACTTGTTGCCTCATAGATATTATCCAGACTCCGCATTCTTCTCGGTACTCCCTCTGAACTATTGCTGCTTCTTGAACTTGATGGCATTGAAGCATGAGTCTGTTGATTAGGGCTTTCTGGAGGAGTCTGATCATCATTTCCATCACCGTTTATATCAGCGTCATCATCGTCATTATCATCATCATTAAAGAATAGACCTGCAACTTTTCTTTCTTCCGTGCTCCATCTCCAGTGATCTGATTCTTCAAATTCAACATCTAGAGAAATGATTAATTTCTTTGTGAGTGGGTTATAAAGTCTGTAGGCCTTACTTCTTTTGTCATATCCGATAAAAATACATTTATCTCCTTTGTCATCCAGCTTCTTTCTTTTCTGATCGGGAACATGTGCATATGCAACACATCCGAAAATTCGGAGATGTCCAACTGATGGTTTACTATCACTCCATGCTTCATTTGGAGTTCTGTTTCGGATACTTTTTGTTGGACAACGATTCAACAAATAAACAGCGCATAGTACAGCTTCAGCCCAAAAGCTTCTTGGCATGTGCTTTTCCTTCACCATACTTCTCGCCATATCAAGAATAGTGCGATTCTTTCTTTCAGCAACGCCATTTTGTTGTGGAGTGTATGCTGTTGTCAACTGGTGATTGATTCCATGTGTCCTGCAAAATTGTTTAAACAAGTTTGAAGTATACTCGCCTCCTCTGTCTGATCTGAGTACCTTCACATAATGTCCACTTTTCTTTTCAGTCATTGCTTTGAACTCCTTGAATTTATCAAGAGCCTTTGCTTTTTCTTTCAGAATATATACCCAACTTTTTCTGCTAAAGTCATTAATAAATGTTAGGTAATACCTGCTCCCGCCAAGTGATGTAATATCAAATGGACCAGCTATGTCAGTGTGAACAATTTTTAGTGGCCTCCTAACTCTCCATGATTTTCCAACAGGAAAACTTTGTCTGTGTTGCTTTCCTCTGATGCAAGCATCACATAATTGATTTGGTTCATTGATTTCTGGCAAACCATCCACCATCTTTGTCCTTGATAATAATTTTAAGCCAGTAAATCCAAGATGACCAAATCTCAGATGCCATAACCATGAATCATTTTTAATAACCGACTTCAAGCATTTTCCCACTTTCATCTGCATATCAAGTGTGAATAGACGATTCTTTGACATCTCCACATTGGCGATCAACTATTGAACTTGATTCTGATAATGAGAGAATTGTCCTGCATCTGTATATTATATCCTTTCTCCACTAGTTGACCAAGACTGATGATATTGGTTTTCAATGCAGGAATATAATAAACATCATTTATGTATTTTTTTCTCACCATTCTTTGACACAATCATAATTGTACCTTTCCCTTTGATTGGAATCTTTGAAGAATCGCCGAATGTTACTTCTCCTTTGATAGTGTCGTCTATCTCCGTAAATAAATCTTTGTGGCCAGTCATATGATTGCTAGCGCCTGAATCAAGATACCAAACATTCTTCTTCTCCTTTGTAAGTGAGGAATATAGCAGTTCCTACATCTTTGTCTTCTTTTGCTGCAGCAAAATGACTTCTTTCTTCTACTTTTGGAGATCTAAACTCGTAACTGAAGTGACCATATTTATTGCAATTATAACATTGTAAATGAGACCTATCACCTCGTTGTTGAAGTATGTCTCTTCCTCGGCCTCTGAAATTTTGACCGCGACTAGATTGCTGATGGCCTTCATTATTTTGACCTCTGTTAAAAGGTTGCCTTCCACATCCATGTCCACCTCGGTAGCCACCTCTATAGCCACCTCTTCCACGAGCATAACTGCTACTGTTTGAACTGTCATTTATGGACACCTTACTTTGCAAAGCCTTCTCTAAATGATCCGCATCATCGTACTGGTTCATCCGTTGTTCATGTGCTTGAAGCGAACCAACAAGCTCGTCAATCGAAATTGTGGACAAATCTTTTGACTCTTCAATTGATGTAACAACATAATCAAATTTTCTTATTAACAAACGTAGAAGCTTTTCCATCACCCGAACATCATCGAGACTTTCGCCGTTTCTTTTCATTTCATTTGTCACCGTTTTTAAACGTGTAATATATTCATTGATGCTTTCCGGACTTTTCATTTTTATATTTTCGAACTCTCCACGTAGTACCTGGAGCCGTACCTTTTTTACTTTCTCGGCTCCTTGACATAATTTCTGTAGAATCTCCCACGCATCTTTTGATGCTTTTGCTTCCGAGATTTTTTGGAAGGTCGATTCGTCAACCCATTGAAAAATCATGAACAAAGCTTTCTTGTCTTTTTTCCGGGATTCTTTCAACGCCGTCTTCTCATCATTGAATAAACGTGCTTCAACAGTTGCATTTATAGGTTCGATGTACCCTTTTTCGACAATATCCCAATTATCATAGGAACCGAGTAACACCTTCATTTGGATACTCCAGTTCCCATAACTTGTAGCCGTCAACTTTGGGATTTGTTGTTGCATCATATTCGCCATCTTCCACGAACGGAACCTTCGCTCTGATACCACTTGTTGGAAATGTGTATGAGCCGTGTAGCAAACACTAATGTTTTTATGAATCAAACACAAACACTCTCTTTTATTTCATGCAAATACAAAAAACTACTACTTTCTCTCTTAAAAATAAAGAGCTTCAGCTCTTTTTTTTTCTCTCTCTTACACTTTGTTTCTTCACTTGGTGTATCTTTAGCATACATGAAGCTTCATATATATAGGCTTCAAAACGTGCATACATGTCATGCCTTACATAATCTTTTATTTGTTCTTCTTCTTTTCACATGTGCAGCCAACTTTTGTTTACTCACCTACCAAGCTTATTTTTCACATGTGAGAGTTTGAATACTTTTAACATCTGGGAACTTCGTATAATTAATCTCTTTTATTCTAATACCCTCATGACCATTGTTGAGTACGATGCATATAATAATCAAGTGGATTCAGGTGAATTAGAACAGATAGTGAGGACTCAATACAAATCAAATGAAAATGAAAAAAAAACACGAGGGACTGATTTGGTCTAGGAAACAACAAGGACCCATCCATAAAAATGGTGTATCAACACAGGGGTTAGAATAGTAACCGAGCGAACAAAATTCGGGTTCAAGCATGGAAGGCATGTGTATACTCACAATTTCAAACAGTAATGAACAACAGTAAGATGAAAGCCCAGCAAACCACATGTGACACCCCACGTCTGTTAATGTCACTCACTAAGGGAATGCATTAACTTTCGTGAAGCGTTATAGGTAAATAAATACATAATAGCACAAGACAGACATGTAAAATAGCAGTGGAATCAAAAACTTTATTTAAATCATAACATCATGGTCCCAAATACTGAATTTACATCATAGGTTTGAAATAACCAGTTACATGTTTAATAATCTGTCTTGCCAAAAATATCAAAGTACAAAAAAGCATAAACCATATTTCCCAAGCAAAGCCATATGAGAATTGACAAGAGTCAAAGTTGTACATCAATATCCAAAGTCCAAGCTAAGCTGAAAAGAATCCAAATCAACTCTAAGCACTTCCACCCTGAGAACCTGGGGGGAGGGGAGAACGGAAGAGAGAGAAGAGAAAACAAAAAGCGCTAAACATAAAGTCTGGCGAGTCCACTTACTTTTAAATATAAATAAATAAAAGTGTCATCGCAGGTATATAAAAACTGGAAGAACAAGATAACAATAACAAGGACAAATGTGAACTGAACAAGAAAAGATGAACAGGATATATTGCACTTCTTATATACATTTCTTTGTACCGCACGGATTTTAGTATATCAGAAATGGAATGATCCCTATCAATACCGTTCTATTTCATTTTCTTGTTTATTAGGTCACTTGGGTTAATCGCACTCAAGACTTATATGTGCATCGTACCCATTTACTTTCCTATGGATTCACCTAATACAATATATGTTGCTATCTCTCTATATTGAGATACACCCCATGGTAAGCCACTCACACGATCTCCACCGTAATGCAACAGAAGTGAATGCAGTCTCTCGTCCTATGTCGGAGTCTACATAACAATGTTACGTTTCGCATATATCTGTCATTACAATGCTACGTAAGCGTACGGACTGTCACCATCGATCGAATTAGATTCCATATCGGAATAATGCCCTTTAGTCTACGATACATCACCCAGAGCAGATGTACATGTATCCAGACTGTCCCACGTATGTATTGTAATTGTAGCTCGATGCCTCAATCGCACGTCCTCTAATGTGCACCGAGTTCCGTGGCAGGGAGAGACACGGAACTCAGCCGGGAGCTTTTCCATATCTGTATAGGCCTGTCTTTAATGAAGCTCTATATACAAATATACCTAGGGTCTGTTTTCGTGGTGGCAATGGCCCCACCTCGGCCCCTCCCTCAACAAGTAAAGACTACAGAGCTAAGCGACCGCCCCTAATAACAACCAATCTAAGCATCCGTGTGGTGTCTCCCCTTAACCCCGCACCTCAATAGTGAAAGGTAAAATGATATCTTGGGGTTAGCTCTAGTTTTTACGCATCCCACTGGCTGCAGATAACGGATATCCGACGGTCTACTATCCATGTTGGTTGTGAGCCTCTCTACCTCCTCATGAGGCAATCGCCAAACTACCCAAGTGTCATCTTGTTACAGCATTCTGACTGCATAGCTACATCTGCAATCAAGGCCCACCCACCTAGTAGTTACGCGCAGACCCAACCTCTGTGAGCACAGTCCGAAACTACACCACCACAGAGGACTACTAAGAGCACCTTCAACATCTCAGGAAGCCGCGTACTTCCCCTTCCAGTCCTTTGGATCCATCAAACCAATCATATGAATGTGCGCGCCCCTCGTGTATTATAACATCTCAATGATCTACCCCATTGGGTTATTCTACCTCAACCGTACAGACTGATCTAAGCGCCTTACTTTAGCATGTTGCTAGACCCTAAGTCTAAACATTCTTTTACGCGCTTATTTCACCTTACCAGGTTTCCAGCTAACTTGGTTATTCCAATTCAAATTGAATTCTTATTCAAATTACCAAGTTTCTCTTGCTTATTAATTTCAGTCATACAACTTAATTCATTTGAGTTTATTAATATGCTTACAACATGTTATTCTCTAGATTGTGGCCCACGGTCTGTAATCCACAATCTATTTTATATTCTTGCTTGGTTACATGATTACCATAACATATTTTTACTTAATGTGTAATTAAGTACGTCTCATTTTACATGTTTCCTTTTTAACATGTTAGTCATTATTTATGATTAAATATAATTTATGTTATAAGTTTTCCTCATTCTTTCTCATTTAATCATAATTCAATTTTTCATTTTTAATATAGCTTATTGTTGTTTACTTGTTAACTTAGTTCTATTAACTAAGTCCCATTAACAAGTTTCCCAATTATAACATGCGTTATGATTTCCTCTTGTCCCTAGGACAAGCCTAAGCATGTTGTTCACATCAGCAGGTTCCAGACTTCTAGATTACTTAATTTATAATTAAGTACCTCTTATCTTATTACACAGGTTGTCTCATTTCCTTACAAATTATGCTTACCCTAAACGGGGTTCTTTAATTACATAACTTTATTGTTTCTATCGGTTATGTATACCACTAGGTGTCTATAATTACATAACCTTATCGGGTTAAGTTTGTAGGCCTATATGCATATATTACCCATCCCTTCTAATTTACTTAACCCTAATTTAAGTTCATACTCACACAACCCTTATGGATTAAATCAGGTTAAGTAGTCCAATTCATTAGCATATCTAATTATGATTATAATAGGCTAGACCTCTCACATTAAGCCTGTAACGTGTGGATGCTGGATATGCCAGTCGGGTCCGGGCAGTCTTATTCCACAGTTGAGCCTAACCTCGTGCCTTAGATCGATTCACACTTATGTACTTAGACCTTCCACATTAGGTTCGACATTAGTGGCTGTTGGATATGCCGGTCGGGTCCGAGCAGACTTCCGCCACTAATGCAACCTAACCTCGTGTCATAAGTACGATTACAATTCCTAATTGTAATTACTAGATTTTTCGTTATTAATTAATTAATCCTTTCCTTTTGTAGGTATCAATACCTATTTTACCCCAGTAATTTGAATCACACGTCCAAAAATGTTCATATTCAAATTATACCATTTTTATCCAAATCTACCTATGTCATTATAGGTGATTATTCTATGTTTCCTCATTTGAATTATGTCTAGTACACTATTCAAATCATAGTCCTATATGCCTCGTTTTTATTCACCTTTTTAATTATGCACCATATGTCCCTTATCATAAATTAAGGCATATATATATATATATATATATATATATATAAGTGTGTGTGTGTATATATATATATATATATTGCACAAATCTCAAACCCTCATATTTTCCAACTTATGCCTAAAATTCATATTCACATAGGTGCTAATTTATGTCTCAATTCAATAATTAGACATGTCCCATTTTATACCCAATTCCATATTTACATATATTCCAATGCGTGCCTAAATTCATAATATCCAATGAGACATATACCCAAACCCATATTCGTATATTTCCAAATTTATGCCCAAATTTAGATCCATATTTTCCAATACCAATTATGCCCCAAATTATGTTTTTTCCCATTGTTCCCAATTTCGCATGTTCGCATTTTTCAGCGTTAGGCCTAGGCTCGAAGGTAACCTGGCTATATAAGAATAAAAAGGAAAAGAAGGAGAGAAGAGAATCAGAACAGGCATAATAACGAATCAACAACATAACGATAGAAATAGGCATAAACTGAATTGACATATTATGACAAGATTAGACTTGGAGATGATATAAACTTATAAGAACAGATCAATGGAATATATCATAATATAACTGATTAGGCACCGATTCAAGATCCAATTATTATATACATATCAAGGTCACTATTAGATATTTAGATCGAAAAGCAACATGAACTCACAGCGAATTTGCTGCGAAGAAAACGTTGAATAATTTGTTGTAGGCATCACTAAATTTGTTTTAGCAATCTTCAAATATATATAATCCTCTTTGAATTGTTTGTTTTTATATCTGATCTTCTAATTGGAATATTCCTATTCTGATTTGTTTTGGTGGAGAAGAAAGGCTAGTTTAGATTAGAGCAGCATAGAGGAGCCATGGATGAAAACTATGAGATTAGGGTTAGGTTTAGGTGTTTATTTATAGGAGTATTAGGTGAATTAGGACCTTTAGATTTGATTAGGAACCATCCGAACCACTCAAATTAGAAAAACATGTCATCGGAAAACTGCCCAGAATCAAACAGTCGACTGGCCAGTTTCAACCAGTTGACAGTTTTCACTTCTGTCTAAAAACAGTCTACTGGTGATAAATGGGCGGTCGACTTGTACCGGTCGAATGGTGAAAAATGGGAGGTCGACGTGTTTTACAGCTTTAAACTTTAAATCTTCCGAGCTTCATAACTTCTTCATATGATGTCCGTTTTACGCAAACTCGGACTCTATCTCAAGCAGCGTTCCGAGATGAATGCAATGGTGTAACCCGTTTCACTTAATTCTTCTTCTAAAAATTAAGTATCTTTAATTTGTCATTATAATATTTAAAATTATGGGGTGTTACATTCTCCCCTACTTAAAGGATTTCGTCCTCGAAATCTCTAAGTTAAGAAGAACGTATATCATAACATCCAACAATTATACATCCATCTAGCAACCACAGGCATCCATTGTCCTTAAGGAATTTCTAATACTTTTATGAAAATACACAATAGTGTGTGTATATGTCTGTAAACTAATGCGAAAGATCGGACGGTCTACTGATTCAGTTGACCTCCTTAATGCAATGTATGTTTGTGCCTTGCAACCAAAATGTATGCGAATCACCCTAGCATAACATGCAAGTTCTATATGGGTGCACAACCATCCGTCCAAATGCAACATCAATGCAACGACAATCCATAAAATTTAAGATGTACACACATCAATATATAACATGTAAGTGATTGAGCCAACCTAGTGCCTATTGTGTGTGTATGCATCCACGAGAAATCACTAGCAACCACTTGCATCCATCAAACATAACATGTCTCAAACACATGTTTGCATTCATTAGTTTTCTACCTAGAGACTCGATCGATAGGAGATATTCAAACACTAGATGCAAGTATTAATTCGAAGCTTGGAAAAAGAAGTTAAGAACATATTCTCGAAAAGGAAAGGATACGAAGTGCGAATCTTGTCTTCAGCCTCCCAAGTAGCATTCTCGCGGCCCTTTCCCCATATCACTCTTACTAGTTTCACTTCTTTGTTGCACAATTTCTTAACCTCCGATCCAAGTATGCAATTTAGAACTCGTCCAGTCGTTGCTTCCTTCTCCACTTTCACTTCCTCTCGCAAGTTTGGCTCCACTATCTCGAACTCTATGCCTTTTATCGCCTCTTGAATGAATAGTCATCTATCAAACTTCTTCTCAAGTAGCTCCCCTACTTGCTTATCAAGTTCCCTCTTTTTTTCACATGTCGCAAATCATCGATAGATATATCGAGAGGTTCTAGGAGACTAAGCATGACAGACCCTTTTGGGTTCATAAGAAATCTCAAGAGTCTTTCTATGGCAAGTCAGAAGTCTAACGACTCTCCTCTCTCAATCTAGAATGGCTCCATATATGGTTAACCCATCCATCTTAGAATCAAACCGTATCTTATGAAATCAAGTACATATGCATCGCAATCAAACTCGACGCCTAACACAGAGATTCTTAAACCCCGACAAATCATCGATAAAAGAGCCATACCTCAAATGGGGTTTAAGGCAATAATGTGATACAAAACCATACTAGTATCTAGGTGCAGAGACTCAACTCAACTAAAGGATCAGATATGAAAGAATATGAAGCACCAGAAAAAGAATCCTAACAGGATGATCAGAAATAGAAATAAATTCTTCGATGGAAACTTTCCTACCCCTACTCTGTCCACCAGCTATGAGAACATTAGCTCGCCTCCTAGAAGTTACTGCTTTCTGTCTTTGTCCTTGTCTCTTTGGGTACTCCTTAATAAGGTGTCCCGCCTTACCAAAGTGGTAGCAAACGTCTTACCTCTTTCTGCAATCCTTTTCCAAATGACCCACTGTTCCGAAGTTATGCTATTTCCTCTTTTCTTCTTTTATCTATATTCCCTTTTTAAGCCACCATTTTATTTCATCATTGGGCTGTGTTCCTTAGCCCAAATTCCCTTATTCTCCTTTTTACCATCTTGTGCAACATGCTAACCAGTCTCTTGAAAGTTGCCTCCACCGCACAGAAATCCTTACGAGGTTCGAAAGAAAATAAGACAAAGGTGAAAGCGCTACAGCTAAAGATGGAGGTTGGGCACTTCTTTGCCCTTCGATATGTACAATAGTTTTAACATGCCTACGGAACCATGACGAGATGGGGATACCCTTTTGGGAAGAAACGGTTCCCGGAACAAAAGGAAAAGGAAAAGGAATCAAGCGGAGAATTGAGAAGATATTTATGACATTGGGAAATATGCTCTTCAAAAACAGACTTTTTATTTTAAAATACTTTGTTTTTGAGACCTTTTTGAAAATGATTTTCAAAATACTTTATCTGATCTTATAACCATATGCTCTGATACCAAATGTGACACCCCACGTCCGTTAATGTCACTCGCTAAGGGAATGCATTAACTTTCGTGAAGCGTTATAGGTAAATAAGAACATAATAGCACAAGACAGATATGTAAAATAGCAGCGGAATTAAAAAATTTATTTAAATCATAACATCATGGTCCCAAATACTAAATTTACATCATAGGTTTGAAATAACCAGTTACATGTTTAATAATCTATCTTACCAAAAGTATCAGAGTACAAAAAAACATAAACCATATTTCCCAAGCAAAGCCATACGAGAGTTGACAATGAGTCAAAGCTGTACATCAATATCCAAAGTCCAAGCTAAGCTGAAAAGAATTCAAATCAACTCTAGGCACTTCCACCCTAAGAACCTTAAGGGAGGGGGGACGGAAGAGAGAGAAGAGGAAACAAAAAGGGTCAGACATAAAGTCTGGCGAGTCTAGTTACTTTTAAATATAAATTAATAAAAGTGTCATGGCAGGTATATAAAAGCTGGAAGAACAAGATAACAATAACAAGGACAAGTGTGAACTGAACAAGATAAGATGAATAGGATATATTACGCTTCTTATATACATTTCTCTGTACCGAACAGATACTACTATATCAGAAATGGAATGATCCCTATCAATACCGTTCTATTTCATTTTCTGGTTTATTAGGTCACTTGGGTTAATCGCACTCAAGACTTATATGCGCATCGTACCCATTTACTTTCCCATGGATTCACCTAATACAATATATGTAGTTATCTCTTAATATTGAGATACACCCCATGGTAAGCCACTCGCACGGTCTCCACCGTAATGCAACAGAAGTGAACGCAGTTCCTCGTCCTATGTCGGAGTCTACATAACAATGTTACGTTCCGTATATATATGTCATTACTACGCTATGTAGGCGTACGTACTGCCACCATCAATCGAATTAGATTCCATATCGGAATAATGCCCTCTAGTCTACGATACATCACCCAAAGCAGATGTGCATGTATCTAGACTGTCCCACGTATGTATTGTAATTGTAGCTCGAAGCCTCAATCGCACGTCTTCAAATGTGCACCGAGTTCCGTGGTAGGGCATGACACGGAACTCAACCGGTAGCCTTTCCATATCTGTATAGGCCCGTCTTTAATGAATCTTTATATACAGATATACCTAGGGTCTGATTTCGTGGTGGCTATGTCCCCACCTCGACCCCTCCCTCAACTAGTAAAGACTACAGAGCTAAGCAACTGTACCTAATAACAACCAATCTAAGCATCCATGTGGCATCTCCTCTCAACCCCGTACCTTGATAGTGAAAGGTGAAATGATATCTTGGGGTTAGCTCTAGTATTTTCGCATCCCGCTGGCTTTCGATGACGGATATCCAACGGTCTACTATCCTTGTTGGTCGTGACCCTCTCTACCTCCTCATGAGGCAACCGCCGAACTACCCTAATGCCATCTCGTCACAGCATTCTGACGGCATAGCTACATCTGCAGTCAAGGCCCACCCACCTAGTAGTTATGCGCAGACCCAAACTCTGTGAGCACAATCCGAAACTACACCACTACAGAGGACTACTAAGAGCACCTTCGACGTCTCAGGAAGTTGCGTACTTCCCCTTCCAGTCCTTTGGAGCCATCAAACCAATCATATGAATGTGCGCTCCCCTCGTGTCTTATAACACTTCGATGATCTACCCCGTTGGGTTATTCACCCTCAACCGTACGGACTTATCTAAGTGCCTTACTTTAGCATGTTGATAGACCCTATGTGTAAACATTCTTTTATGCACTTGTCTCACCTTACCAGGTTTCTAGCTAACTTGGTTATTCCAATTCATATTGAATTCTTATTCAAATTACCAAATTTGTCTTTCTTATTAATTTCAGTCATACAACTTAATTCATTTAAGTTTATTAATAAGCTTACAACATGTTATTCTCTAGATTGTGGTCCACGGTCTGTAATCCACAATCTATTTTATATTCTTGCTTGGTTACATCATTACCATAACATGTTTTTACTTAATGTGTAATTAAGTACGTCTCATTTTACATGTTTCCTTTTAACATGTCAGTCATTATTTATGATTAAATATAACTTATTTTATAAGTTTTCCTCATTCTTTCTCATTTAATCATAATTCCATTTTTCATTTTTAATACAACTTATCGTTGTTTACTTGTTAAATTAGTTCTATTAACTACGACCCATTAACAAATTTCCCAACCCATTAATTATAACATACGTTATAATTTCCTCTTGTCCCTAGGACAGGCCTAAGCATGTTGTTCACATCAATGAGTTCCAGACTTCTAGATTACTTAATTTATAATTAATTACCTCTTATCTTATTACACAGGCTGTCTCCTTTCCTTACAAGATATGCTTACCCTAAACGGTGTCCTTTAATTGCATAACTTTATTGTTTCTACTGGTTATGTATACCACTAGGTGTCTTAATTACATAACCTTATCGGGTTAAGTTTATGGGCCTATATGCATATATTACTCATCCCCTCTAATTTATTATCCCTAACTTAAGTTCATACTCATGCAACCCTTATGGATTAAATTAGGTTAAGTATTCCAATTCATTACCATGTCCAATTATGGTTATAATAGGCTAGACCTCTCACATTAGGCCTACAACGTGTGGATGCTGGATATGTCGGTCAGGTCCGGGCAGTCATATTCCACAGTTGGGCCTAATCTCGTGTCTTAGCCCGATTCGTACTTATGTACTTAGAACTCCCACATTAGGTTCAGCATTACTGGCTGTTGGATATGTCGGTCGGGTCTGGGCAGACTTTCGCCACTAATGCAACCTAACCTTGTGTCATAAGTACGATTACAATTCCTAATTGTAATTACTAGATTTTCCGTTATTAATTAATTAATACTTTCCTTTTGTAGGTATAAACACCTATTTTACCCCAGTAATTTGAATCACACATCCAAAAATGTTCATATTCAAATTATACCGTTTTTATCCAAATCTACCTATGTCATTATAGGTGATTATTCTATGTTTCCCCATTTGAATTATGTCTAAAATACTATTCAAATCATAGTCCTATATGCCTCTTTGTAATTCACCTTTTTAATTATGCACCATATGTCCCTTATCATAAATTTAGGGATATATATATATACATATATATATATATAAAAAAAAAATCCCAATCCCTCATATTTTCCAACTTAAGCCTAAAATTCATATTCACATATGTGCTAATTTATGCCTCAATTCAATAATTAGACATGTCCCATTTTATACCCAATTCCATATTTACATATATTCCAATGCGTGCCTAAATTCATAATATCCAATGAGACATATACCCAAACCCATATTCGTATATTTCCAAATTTATGCCCAAATTTATATCTATATTTTCCAATACCAATTATGTCCCAAATTATGTCTTTTCCCATTATTACCAATTTCACACGTTCGCATTTTTCAGCGTTAGGCCTAGGCTCAAAGGCAGCCTGGCTATATAAAAATAAAAAGGAAATGAAGGAGAGAAGAGAACCAGAACAAGCATAATAAAAAATCAACAACATAACAATAGAAATATGCATAAAATGAATTGATATATTATGACAAGATTAAACTTGAAGATGATATAAACTTATAAGAACAGATCAATGGAGTATGTCATAATATAACTGATTAGGCACCGATTCAAGATCCAATTATTATATACATATCAAGGTCGCTATTAGATATTTAGATCTAAAAGCAATATGAACTCACAGTGAATTTGCTGCGAAGAACATGTTGAATAAGTTGTTGTAGGCATCGCTAAATTTGTTGTAGCAATCTTCAAATATGTATAATCCTCTTTGAATTGTTTGTTTTTAGATCTGATCTTCTAATTGAAATACTCCTATTCTGATTTGTTTTGGTGGAGAAGAAAGGCTAGTTTAGATTAGAGCATCATGAAGGCGCCATGGATGAAAACAATGAGATTAGGGTTAGGTTTAGGTGTTTATTTATATGAGTATTAGGTGAATTAGGACCTTTAGATTTAATTAGGAACCATCTGAACCACTCAAATTAGAAAAACACGTCATCAGAAGACTGCCCAGAATCAACCGGTCGACTGGCCAATTTCAACCAGTTGACAACTTTCACTTTTGTCTAAAAATGCTCGACTGGTGATAAATGGGTGGTCGACTTATACTGGTCGAATGGTGAAAAATAGGCGATCGACTTGTTTTACAGCTTTAAACTTTAAATCTTCCGAGCTTCATAACTTCTTCATACGATGCCCGTTTTACGCAAACACGGACTCTATCTCATGCAGAGTTCCAAGACGAACGCAATGGCGTAACCCATTTCACTTAATTCTTCTTCTTAAAATTAAGTATTCTTTAATTTGTCATTTTAATATTTAAATTTATGGGCTGTTACACCACACAAACCATGATCAACCAATATAATTTCAGTTTTTAATCAAAGCCATTTTCTGTTCTTCAATTTTCATTACAGGGTCGATTAAATTTCCAACACTAACTGTAGTCCAATCATCCTTCCATTCGCCGACCGTTGAATTTTCACCACCCCTTTATCTTGCTGTGTCCTGAATCCTCATGCCTATTCATCTCTAGAACCCAAATTTCTTTATATTTCTAGTTATCATTTTATTTTTTATTTAAGAAATGTGTTATTCAAATCATGAATAAAAGGGAAATTCGTATCAATATACAGATATTTCATATTTGGCTGGAGATTAACATGAGTGGATAAATTGTTTACAAAGGGATTTAGAATGTGAAATGAACAGATACAAATAATGATTGGAACTATACGTGAGTAGAAAAAAGGAGGATGATGATTATGGTAGAGTCAAATTAGTAGTAGCTTTCCTTTCTATATGGAGAGTGTCAACGCTTTGATTGTTTCCTTAACAAAATTTGTAATGTTTCATCAACAAAGTAGAAAAACAATACTATAAACATGTTATTTCATTTGTAAATCGTTTTATGAGTGTCCTGCCATAACACTGTACAGAATGAATTCATACACTTTAACCTGCCATAACTTTTCATGGTCTATCCTTAATTTCTACAAAATGAATTACTAATTTATCCTTTCATGACTTTTCCATGCAAATTTCACATGCGTCTTTTCACATTGTAACGCTATTCCATGACAAGCTTTTATGTATTACCTCATGCCACGTTTAACTCATGTTATATCTCCACCACCAAGAAAAAAAAATCAATCTACTATTTTACTTTTCTAAGTTTTATTTACAAAATGATTTATTGTGATGGCCCGCCCTGCACCAAACGACATTTCCAATGAAAGTGTGTTGTGCTGATGTCCAACCAGCACGGGACGGTCGCCAAAGAAAGGAAAGGTAAGGAATTTGAACTAACAAGGAACTTGTAGAATGTCTCACAACGCATGGAATAGAATATAATAATAACATACTTGACGTAAATCAGGCGAGACAGCGCATAAGCTGAAAACTAAACCATAATCATCATAGTAGCAGAAATCCAAAATACAGCTTATGATCCATAACCATTATTACAACTTCAAAATTCTGTCTCTAAAGCAACAGAAAGGAGAGGTAAACTACTAATGCCCAAAGCAGTGACCATCAACCACACAGGAAAAATATACGTAGATAATACGTAGGAGGCTCCTGCTCGTCTTCAGATTAGCTACTCGTGCATAACCAGCTAACCTATCTCTAATTTTCCCGTTTAAAAGTACCTAGAGTAATAAGAAGAGACATAAAACTCTGGGTCAGACAAAAGTCTGGTATGAGCGATAAGCAGCAAAACAAAATAATAACAGGTATACTAAACCATACCTGAACCTGGACCTGCAACCAAAGAGTTAGCACTACATACTGTACAATACTCTAAGGTGCCACTAACATATAGTGTGAAGAATACGGGGTTGGGGGGTGTGCATGACATAGTGATGGTAAACAATCAATCATAGCAACCATCCTCACATCTCTCACTCAATGCGTAAAGTATATGATATCTACCATTTTGACCACCCAATTCCTTGCTACGATCACTCTGCCCCATGGTGTCGTAATGACACCACTGCACTGATCCATAGCCACTAATCCTTTGCTATGTCCACTCTGCCCCATGGAGTCATGATGGCTCCACTGCACTGGCTCATAGCCTTGCTATGTTCACTCTGACCCATGAGGTAATAACTACCCCACTACACTAATACGTAGCCCAACATTCGTCTTGGTGGTGAATCAAAGCTATAAACGTCGATAACCCCTTAGCACACGTCTCGCAGCAAAGCCCAACTCATGAAGTTAACTTGTTGGTTCCCAACTGGATCCTGAGTTCTACTTCCTATTTGGACTACCTTTGCGTCTCGGGTTTTGGTCATCATCTCTGGATCGGTTCGGAACAAGCTTCTATGTAGATCAGTTCTCTTCTTCTCGTTCAGTCCATTGTCATCAACCTCATTCGGTTCGTGATCGTTAAGTCTCAAGTCCAAGCTCCTCGGTTCAGGTCTTGGTTAACCCTAAAGGGTCAGTTCGTGCCCAATCACCAGCTTGTGCCACAACAGTTCGGCTCATGACATCCTTCCTCCATCGGTTCGAATCATGAGCTCCTCTCCAGGTCGGGTTGCACTCCTCCATTGACTCGTGGATCAGGCCTTCATCGGATCAGTTCGTAATGGAGCTCCGGATCGGGTCGGGGTCTTCAGTTGTGAGTTGTTCGTGAGCTCCTGTTCGGATCGGGCTGTGAGCTTCTGGTCGGATCGGGATCTCCAAGCGGTTCGGGGTCGTGAGCTCTTATCTCGTGGCGACTCGTGATGCAACAGTTTAGGGGAAACGGTTCGGTTCGTGCTTCCCCTCCGATCCGATCCGGTTGGGTAGATTTCCTACACTTCGTTCTAGCGACTGTTTTATGCCATTCGATGGCGTTTTCGAACAAATCTAATTTTCTAATCAATCACAAAGCATACCATACATTCATAGCAACATATAGAATTGACCACTAACACCAAAACGACAATTTGATAGGTTAAAACGGATCAAACATAGCCAAAACCCCATATTTTCCCAAGCATGTTTAAACAAAACTAATGATAGGATTAGTAAAACTTAACCAAGTTAACCAAACTCTCTAACAGAGGCCTAAAACAATATTTCGGAATTTATAAATATTTTTCCAGAATTTAATAATGTTTAAATTCACTAATTAACATTAATTACCCTTAATTAACCATAATTAGTGAGGACCTATGCAAATCACTCAACTTAGCCACAAACAAAATACCAAATCTGAAATTATCCTTTGTTTGGCATTGTTCCCAATGCTATATAGCAGTTCTAACCTTGCTTTGGTGCTATTTCTCCTTAATTTGATGTAATTTAGCCAAATCTTCAATTAGAAAGTGGTTTAGAGATGTTTTAGATGTTGGAGGCCATTACTAAGTTGAGAGGGATGATAAGTGGCGGCTGAAAAATGAAAAAGGGTGTTCTCTAAACCCTAACAGCCCTTAAATACTCCAAATCCCGAAATCCCCCTCTGGGCCTAACTGTTAATTACCCAATTAAGCCCGGTTAAGCTGTTTTTCACTTTCTAAACCTTAATTCAGCCATATCTCCCAAACGGTAAGTCCATATTTCATATATGACCATATTTCATATATGACCACTCTACGGAAAGGTAAACCATCACTCGGACCTAATGGAAGTGGTTTCAGGTCAAAACTCCTTTCCAATCAAAAGTTATGACTGAAACAAGATCAGCTAGGGGCAAAATGGTCATTTAAAAATCGGCAAAAATCATGAACATAGGAAATGACCCCAATAGTCATCTCCCAAAGTTACATGGCAATACGACTTCGTATGAGAAAGAAAGAAATATTCTACGATCCTTCGATGTGTAGAATGCGGGTCATTACATTCTCCTCCCTTAAGAAATTTCGTCCCCGAAATTCCTTAATCCAAAACTTTCAAAGGATCCCGCATGCCAACCAATCATTAACAAAACAACAAAGCATACAAAACAACACAACAAGCCTATCCTAGCGTGCGGTTTACTAATAAGGGAGTACTATACCGATATAAAAACCTTACCAGGCAAAGAGTTCTGGATACTTCCTCCTTATGTCCTCCTTTGTTTCCCAAGTACAGTCTTCCTTATCATCACCCCACTGAACTTTGACTAGTTTCACCACCTTCCTCCGAAGCTGCTTCGTATCGTTCCCAACAATACGCATAGGCATGCGGTTCCCAACCGCCTCGGGTTCAACCTCGATATCATCCAACTGATCTGGTGAAATAGCCACACTAGGTTCGTGCACAAACATCCTTAACTGGGAAACATGAAATACGTTGTGAACTCCTGCCATCTTGTCTGGTAATTCAACTTTATACGCCAAATTCCCAGCTTGCTCGAGAACTGGGAATGGTCCAAAAATCTTGGTGTTAACTTGCCTCTCCTACCAAATCGAATCACGCTCTTTAACGGAGAAATCTTGACAAACACCAAGTCGTCAATGGAGAATTTTAAATCTCTTCTCCTCTTATCAACATAACTCTTCTGCCTATCTTGGGCGGTCTTCATTCGCTGTTGAATAATCTTGATCTTGTCTGAAGTTTCTCTTATCACATCTGGTCCAAGCACAAACTTCTCACCAGTTTCTAACCAACATGATGGTGAGTTACACGGTCTTCCATACAAAGCTTCAAATGGAGCCATACCAATACTGGATTGATAACTGTTATTATAGGCAAACTCTACTAGATGTAAATGGTCATCCCATGATCCACCAAAATCCAATGCACAAGCTCGCAAAAGTTCTTCTAACACTCGATTCACCCTCTCTGTCTATCCGTCGGTTTGAGGAAGATACGCGGTACTGAGATGTAATTATGATCCTAACACCTCTTGTAAGCTCTTCCAAAACCCACTAGTAAACAACGGGTCTCGGTCACTCACAATGCTTTTAGGTACTCCATGAAATCTCACTACCCATTTCATATATAGCTCAGCTAACTTAGCTGTCGTTCTATTCGACTTGACGGGTATAAATCTTGCACTCTTGGTCAATCGGTCCACAATCACCCAAATGCTATCATGGCTCGACCTAGTCCTTGGTAACCCATCAATGAAACCCGTTGATACTTGTTCCCATTTCTATTCTGGAACTTCTAATGGTTGCAACAAACCACTAGGCTTCTTTTGCTCAGCTTTAACTAGCTGGCAATTCATGCATTTGGATATAAACTTCCCAATGTCTCTTTTCATTCCTTCCCAGTAGTAGGCCTGCTTCATGTCTCGATACATTTTGTTACCGCCGGGATGTATAGTCAGTTTTGAGTGATGACATTCTCTAAGCATTTCATCTCTCAATCCATTGACATTGGGTACAACTAGTTTTCCGTTCTTTCTAAGCCATCCATCTCGATCAAGCCCATACTTGTTCATCTCTTCGTTGATTCCTATCTCTAACTTTGAGATGATTTCCATTAGGTTAGGATCGTCCCTCTGGCTGGAACTAATCCGCTTAATCAAAGTGGGTCTGATCGTCGAACTTGATAAAACTTCTGGGTCCAATTCGCACTTTGGTCTGAAATCATACCCAGCAATGTACTCCAGTTGCTTCCATTCCAGAAACATAGCCCCTAAACTGACATGTCTTCTACTCAATGCATCAGCTACCGCATTTCCCTTTCCTGATGTGTATGCGATATCGAAATCGCAGAAAGCCAAGAATTCTAACCATCTTTGCTGTCGGAGATTTAGATCCTTCTGAGAGAAAAGATACTTTAACGATTTATGATCGATAAACAACTCGAATCTTTCTCCCAAGAGATAATATCTCCATATCTTCAATGCGAATATGATCGTTGCCAATTCTAAATCATGGGTAGGATATCTTTTCTCGTGCGGTTTCAGTTGCCGACTTGCATAAGCTACAACCCTACCTCCTTGCATCAGTGCAGCACCTGGTCCGGTACCATATGCATATGTATATACTGTCATCTCTTCATTCCCCTTAAGAATGACTAACACTGGTGCACATGTCAATTTTTCCTTTAGACTCTTGAATGCATTCTCGCACTTTTCGTCCCAGACAAAATCTTGATTCTTCTTGGTCAACTGAGTCAACGCTGCTGCTATCTTGGAGAAGTCTTGGATAAACTTACGATAATATCCAGCTAATCCCAAGAAATTTTTTACGTCTGTTGCATTCTTGGGCGTAGACCAATCCTGTACCATAGCCACCTTTGCTGGATCCACGGCAATACCGTTATATGAAACAACATGGCCCAAGAATCTCACCTCCCTCCTTCAGAAGTGACACTTAGAAAACTTTGCTTTCAATTGGTGTTTTCTCAACACCTCCGTCACTATCCTTAAGTGTTCCTTGTGTTCTTCCTCTATGCTCGTATAGACAAGTATATCGTCCATGAACACAAGAACAAACTTATTCAACCTATCTCTGAATACCCTATTCATAAGATCCACAAAAAATGTTGGTGCATTGGTCAACCCGAATGGCATGACCAACCACTCATAAAATCCAGACGGCGTCCGGAAGGTCGTTTTAGCTATACTCTCAGCTTCCACACTAAGCTGATGAAAACCTGTCGCGAGATCCAACTGGGAGAACTTTCTCACGCCACTCAACTAATCAAACAAATCATCTATCCGCGGTAGAGGATACTTATTCTTCCTCGTCACCCTATTCAATTCGCGGTAGTCCACACACAATCGAAGAGAACCATCTGCCTTGGTAGCAAACACAACTGGTGCTCCCCACTCAGAAACACTTCTTCTGATAAATCCCTTCTTCAAAAGATCGCTTGCTTGCACCCTGAGCTCTCGCTGCTCCCTTGGTGCCATACGATGAAGTGGCATCACTATAGGTCTGGCATCTTTCACTAAATCAATACGGAACTCAATCTCTCGGTGTGGTGGAAGTCCAGTAACTTCCTCGAAGACGTACGGATACTGGCCAGCCATGGGCACATCTGACAACTCATCATGCGGGATGTCGAGGGAATTTAGAAAACTAGCCATTACCCCATCAGTAGGTAGACCACCAAACACTTCCCTCCGCCCATCATCCACTCTAACTGTCACCAAAAAGCCCTCACAGTCTACCACCACCCCGTATCTTTGGAACCAATCGACTCCGAAAATAATGCCAAACCCAGTAAAGCCCAAAACAAAGCAATCACAAGCAAACATGCATCCATGACTCAATAAGACCACGTTACGACAAATCGTGCTAAGGCTAGTTGAACCACCAATCGAGTTCGTCACTGCTAAAGGTCTATCGACTATCTCGGGTTCCAATCCCAACCTATCTACCAGGTCACTAGATATGAAGGAACGGGAAGCTCCGGTATCAAACAATACTCGAACAGGAACATCATAAACAGAAAGCATACCTTGAATGACGACATTCTTTCCTTTCTCCGCCACAGTTTGGCCATTCGATGAAGAAGGAACAACATTGATAGCATATGCTTTCACAATCTGCATTTCTTTAGGGGGTTGCGGACACTTATCCTTGTGATGTCCCACTTGGCCACAGTCGAAGCACTTCCTATCCGCTGGCTTGGTCCGACGTTCTTTGGCATAATGGCCCTTCTTACCATGGCTGAAGCACTCAACATCTTTCTTATTCTTTTTCTTCTGGCCATTCTTGGTCTGATTCTGCTTTCTCTTATTCTGAGAACCATTCTTGCCTCCATCGCTTGCTTGCGGCTTTGGCCCTTCTGCGGATGCAACCTTAGTTTTCGTCTTAGGATAAAGACTCTCTGACCTCAATGCTTTCCCCACAATCGATTCAAATGTCTCATCGATGTGGTTAATAAGCCTTTCCCCCAAGTATCCATCCAAAACAGTTATGAACTTCTCGTTCTTCTAGGGAGTGTCGATAAGAGATAATCCATACTTCGATAAAGTATCGAACTCTGCAATGTACTCAGAGACTGCCCTACTATTCTGCTTAAGCTCCTGAAATTTCCTAAATAACTCTGACTTCTGGGTAGCTGGGATGAACTTATCACTGAATCGGGCCTTAAACTGATTCCATGTAACTTGATCTTGTGGAGTTGCCGCCTTAATAGCATTCCACCAATTCATTGCCCGTCCATGCAGCTGACGGGACGCTAGCTTTCTCTTCATCGCATCCTCGATACCCAAGTCTTCGAAGATACGCTCACAGCGATCCAACTAATCTTGAACATTAGTGGCCGATTCCGTTCCGTTGAACGGCTTTCCACCAAGACTAGTGTAATCCTTGCATAGCTTGGCGAAATCAGCCCTAGGCGCCTGCACCGCTGTGCTACCACCATTTGCAGTATTGGGAACTACTCCTTGCACATTTCTAAGCATATCTCTCATGAAATCAGTGAACATCGTCCTTATGTCAGGAGCATTCGCATTATTAGCTCCTCTACCAGTACCCCTCGTATATCGGCTCATCGTTCGATCTGTAAAGAGAAACGATTAACTATCTCTTTAGTGGTGCCAGTGTAATGCGACTTCATCCCTAGATATACTAATAGTATATATTTATAGCTTTTCAAAACCAAAATAATCACAAATACGCGCTCTCATATACGTATAGAATAAAATATAATAATAACATACTTGACGTAAAATAGGCGAGACAGTGCATAAGCTGAAAACTAAACCATAATCATCATAGCATCGGAAATCCAAAATACATCTTATGATCCATATCCATTATTAAAACTTCAAAATACTGTCTCTAAAGAAAAAGAAAGGAGAGGTACACTACTAATGCCCAAAGCAGTGACCATCAACAACACAGGGAGAATATATGTAGATAATATGTAGGAGCATCCTGCTCGTCTCCGAATCAGCTACCCATGCATAACCAGCTAACCTATCTCTAGTCTGCCCATTTAAGAGCATCCAGAGTAATAAGAAGAGACATAAAACTCTAGGTCAGACAAAAGTTTGGTATGTGCAATAAGCAGCAAAACAAAATAATAATAGGTATACTAAACCATACCTGAACCTGGACCTGCAACCAAAGAGTTAGCACTACATACTGTACAATACTCCAAGGTGCCACTAACATATAGTGTGAAGAATACGGGGGTGGGGGTATGCATGACATAGTGATGGAAAACAATCAATCATAGCAACCATCCTCACATCTCTCACTCAGTGTGTAAAGTATACGATATCTACCACTTTGACCACCCAATTCCTTGCTACGATCACTCTGCCCCATGGAGTCGTATTGACACCACTACACTGATCCATAGCCACTAATCCTTTGCTATGTCCACTTTGCCCCATGGAGTCATGATGGCTCCACTGCACTGGCTCGTAGCCTTGCTACGATCACAATTCCCCATGAGGTAATAACTACCCCACTGCACTGATACATAGCCCAACATCTGTCTTGGTGGTGAATCAAAGCTATAGACGTTGATAACCCCTTAGTACACGTCTCGCAGCAAAGCCCAACTCATGAAGTTAACTCGTTGGTTCCCAACTGGATCCTGAGTTCTACTTCCTATTTGGACTACCTAGGGTTTTGGTCATCATCTCTGGATCGGTTCGGAACTTTTATGCAGATCTGATCTCTTCTTCTCGTTCAGTCCATTGTCATAAACCTCATTCGGTTCGTGATCGTTAAGTCTCAAGTCCAAGCTCCTCGGTTCGGGTCTTGGTTAACCCTATAGGGTCGGTTCGTGCCCAATCACCAGCTTGTGCCACAACAGTTCGGCTCGTGACATCCTTCCTCCATCGGTTCAGATCGTGAGCTCCTCTCCAGGTCGGGTCGCACTCCTCCATTGACTCGTGGATCAGACCTTCATCGGATCGGTTCGTGATGGAGCTCCGGATCGGGTCGGGGTCTTCAGCTGTGAGCTGTTCGTGAGCTCCTGTTCGGTCGGGTTGTGAGCTCCTGGTCGGAACGGGATCTCCAAGCGGTTCGGGGTCGTGAGCTCTTATCTCGTGGCGACTCGTGATGCAACAATTTGGGGGAAATGGTTCGGTTCGTGCTTCCCCTCCGATCCGATCCGGTTCGGTTGATTTCCTGCACTTCTTTCCAGCGACCGTTTTACGCCATTCGACGGCGTTTTCGACCAAATCTAATTTTCTAATCAATCACAAAGCATATCATACAGTCATAGCAACATATAGAATTGACCACTAACACAAAACGACAATTTGATAGGTTAAAACGGATCAAACATAGCCAAAATCCCATATTTTCCCTTAAGCATGTTTAAGCAAAACTAATGATAGGATTAGTAAAACTTAACCAAGTTAACCAAACTTTCTAACAAAGGCCTAAAACAATATTTCGAAATTTATAAATATTTTTCCAGAATTTAATCATGTTTAAATTCGCTAATTAACATTAATTACCCTTAATTAACCATAATTAGTGAGGAACTATGCAAATCACTCATCTTAGCCACAAATAAAATACCAAATCTGAAATTATCCTCTGTTTGGCGCTGTTCCCAAGGCTATACAGCAGTTCTAACCTTGCTTTGGTGCTATTTCTCCTTAATTTGATGTAATTTAGCCAAATCTTCAATTAGAAAGTGGTTTAGATGTGTTTTAGATATTGGAGGCCATTACTAAGTTGAGAGGGATAATAAGTGGCAGCTGAAAAATGAGAAAAGGGTGTTCTCTAAACCCTAACAGCCCTTAAATACTCCAAATCCCGAAATCCCCCTCTGGGCCTAGCTGTTAATTACCCAACTAAGCCCGGTTAAGCTGTTTTTCACCTTCTAAACCTTAATTCAGCCATATCTCCCAAACGGTAAGTCCGTATTTTACATATGACCACTCTACGGAAAGGTAAACCATCATCTGGACCTAATGGAAGTGGTTTCAGGTCAAAACTATTTTCCAATCAAAAGTTATGGCTGAAACAAGATCAGCTAGGGGCAAAACTATCATTTAAAAATCGGCAAAAATCATGAACATGGGAAATGACCCCAATAGTCGTCTCCCAAAGTTACATGGCTATACGACTTCGCACGACAGAGTTACATTGACTGCCCGAAACCACCGTTATTTCTTTTCATTTTAGTTTTACCTCCAGAAATGTCATCCATATTAATTTCCTTACCTCTCCACACTCAATAAATCAGTAATTATCATATTCTTTATTTGTTACTTGTCTAATTGAAGATAATAAAGATGAAATAAAATTTATTTTGTAACTATTTTCTAATGTATTGCAGCAAGCAAGTAATGGTTATAGTACTATTAACATGTTTGAAGTAGTGACAATAATGCTACTACGACATTGAAACTAGTTTACGTTAATATCATATGTAAAGCGAATGACGTTGTAATTCATATATATACTGTCGTGTATTTTTTTTTAAATTAAAAGAAGATAAATTTTGTGGTACCAGTTTTTGTGTTAATGTTTAAGTTGATGACCTATTATTGAAGGAAATAAATGGTCAGTATATACTATATTCTGTATTTTATCGTCTTTGTTAGCATGCAAATTCTGACTACAGAGAGATAAAATGGGTAATATTTTTTTTCACAGTGCAATAAACATATAACATAACTATCAAACACAACCCCAATAAATATTCTGGAAATGCAACCTCTGAGTTTATAACAAACATGAAAAGCTTTATTCCTCAAAGGGAACAGACTTTCAAAAAATCTTTAATAAATAAAGTGGAGTGCTATCAGACAATAGCTTTAATTGCACTGACAATCCATGGTCACAAGTCCACGCATTCTTTTCCAATCGGACCGGTAATGGTTTAGTATTTATTTCATCTTATGTGTGTCAACGGATGGTATTTAAAATAAATTATTTGTATTTCCTATCAAACTCTCATGTGAACACTAATGTAGCCTTCAGTGTATCAACACAGTAGAAAAACAATACGTATGGACACTCAACTACCATGAAAAATAATTTGAGCAGAAGAAAGCGTATTTGACGGAGGAGTAAATAAAGAAATGAATTTACCTCGCCAGTTGCAAGTATTGATCCTTCCGCATTAAAAGCTAATGCCAACTGCATGTCAACATCATCCAACTTTTTCAACACCCTTTCAGATGATTTTAAAGCTAAGGGTTTTGCATCCGCTGGAAAGTCCTAATCGAAACACCTAAAAATATTTTGCACAAATCAGCACGCCTACTTTAATCCGTTTACAGGAATTAGCAGCTCTACCAATAAAATGTAACATATTGATATTTAAGGACATTAAACCGCTGCACTTACAACAGGAGATCAACCTCAGGCGGCGATGGCTTTTTGCTGCGGTGATTCCTTATGAGATTTCAATTCGTAAGTGAAAGCAGTTGTAGTATCCAACTTTTTGGTGGTGATCCTCTTCCTGACCTTCCATCGATGAAATCGGAGTTTTGATGATGATGGAAACCTGTTGATTTACGATTTAGGGATTTTTATGATGTATTTAGGGATTTAGTGAAATTTGAGGTGCTGATCGTTTTTTTTTTACTTTATGCTAGAAACTGTTGGATGAACAGCGATCCGAGTAAATCCATTCTGGGACATACGGAACGTTGGATGCAGTGAATTTGCATTCCAATTGGCCAGCACCAGGTGTTTCGGATTGTTTTTATTACCATTACATTGATAAGGTATTAGATGGAGCTAATCAGATATTATTAAATACGTTGAGTGCTTGTATTATTACGTTGGATGGCCCTGTTTTAGAACTAGTAAACACAACAGTAAGCCCCAAGTATTTATTAAATTTTATTATTAAATACAAAATATTAATTTATAATTATTAATTTTAATTATTAAAAGTATTACTTTATAATTACTGCACAGTAGTGAGAAAAAACGACCGTTAAATTGTATAATATTAAAGAAAAAGTATTTGTTAATTTTTTTCAATTATGAATTTGATGGAAAACCAACTGCATTGTTTTAAAAAAAAATGAAAATATTTAGAAAGTGGTATCTAATTACATTAAGATTTATATGTGTAATCTAGTTTGGTAATTAGAAGCTGGTATTATTGTATCAATGTAAATCATGCACGTTCAAATACATAGATATTATGTCTTGAAAAATTAATGCATTTCAACAAATAAGGCGGTGTTTAGTTGGTTTAAACCGTATTTTGAGTTTTCAGTTTTCAACGCTAGTTACAATAAATAAGTAAATAATTGAGAGACCAAATTAGTTTCTTTCTAAAATAATAAGACCTAAACTGCATGCTCAAATAAGTAACTATATAATAGTCTTACTAAAGTCAATTTTTGTGTCTCTTATCTTAATAGCAGAGACCGTACATAAGGTCTTTTACCAGTCTTTAGTATTGCTTTTACTATAGATAATTAATTAAATAATTAAAACAATCCAGGTTGTTCCCTTTTCATACAGAATGATGCAATAACATCACATAACATCAAAGTCAGCATATGACAAGATGTTTAATAATTCTCAATGCATATTCTGCATATACCATGAAAATTTATAATTTCTAGTACTTCAGAACAAAGGGAAAATAAACATTCTCATTTTAAAGAACAAAATACATACTTGCCAAAACTGTGATATGTTACATATAACAAGACAACCTAGGCTGTACCCATACTAAAAATACCACAAACTACTCACGAGAACAAACAAGGACTATATAAATCATAGATCAGAAGCTCAAAAGGAACTCATACATCATCAAGTTTTGTGGCCAAGATTGTACACGTCGCCCAACGATACATGCTGATTGCACTTCTTTTCCTCCATCGATTTGTGCCCTGATGTTAGTGCCAGTTAAGTATTTATAAACAGCCATAGAAATCGTCACATTTCCCCCATCGCTGTAGATGGTTAATTCAGAAAATGGGCAATTAAATCACGTTTTTCTAACAAAATTAACATAGCACTAGTAGTAGAAACAAAGTGGTGAATCATTAAATAACATAGTTGTAGAAATCGTCAAATTTATCCCTCCTTTTATAAACAGCCATAGAAAGGCAATTGGCGGCTTGATAAGTTAACAAGCGGTGCATGCGAAACCAAAAAGGAGGACCACAAACATCACCCACCCGTATCCAATTTTATTTTGTGCACTCACTGCTTTTGGAATTATGTGTTGATAAGGAATTTAAAATTTTATTTGAATACTGTGGCTTCAAATATGATAAGGGTGGTTTATTGCTGTATTATAGTCATGCCGCAGTTTATTCATGTTTCAAAATATATGATATTTAAGCTAATTTAAATGAACGTAGAATCTTGTTGTTACTAAATATATTGAACAATAACTCAACAAATCAAGAATTAAGCATAAAACAAATTAAAAAATCTCCACCTACGTGAATTTAACTCCTTACCGCATGAATTTGATTCCTAACTGCATGAATTAAGTCCCTTAAATCAACAATTCTGCAGATTGAGAGATTGACACCTAAATCAACAAAAAGAATTTAACAAAAAATTATTACTGTGAAATTCTTATCGGAAGTAAAATTTATCACCGTATAAACAACAAATCCTTATCGTAAAATTTAACAAATAGGCTACGGATCTCAGGCAGAAAGATCGACGAATCGAGACTCTAATCGGAGGCGAAGATCGAAGAGATTGTTGTTCTTGTTACCGAACTTCGCTTCTTCGACGAACAGGGGGAAACGAACAGAAATTTGCACGGATGCAATCTGGAATGTGGATTTGTGCGTACGGATGCAAATTGAACGGACATTTCTTCTTCGATCGGCGGCGAGTTCTGAGATTTGTGCGTATGTATTGGGGATGCGGTTTTGAAATTGAATAGGGTGGAATGGGGGCATGGATTGGGAATGCGGTTTAAATAGGGTTGAATGGGGTCTGGATTGGGGATGGATAGTGTTAACGATTGTTAAAGAAGAGCATGCTGTTTTTTCTGTTGTATTGATCCAGAACTCGGTCTGGATTAGGAATACAAGTTCTGAGACTTGTCAACCAACGGTTTAGTTTTTTAATTTTCAAGAAAAATATATATAATATAGTTTTCCATTATAATTAAATTAAAATATTATAATTTTCATTATTTTCAATTAAATACACGTTAGATTTTTTCTTATTACTAGTATTACTGTGCAACGGTGAAAAAACCGACCATTAAGTTGTGTGATATTAAAGAAAAAATATTGATAACTATTTTCTTAAACAAGAAATTAATGTTAAAATCACTATGTTATTTAAAAAAATGAAAATAAGCGTAAATATGTAAATTCTGTTAATTAATATATTCTAAATCATTATTGAATTTATAAAATGAAATAACAAGTTAAAGAAATGTTATCTTAAAACACATCATTATATTTGTGAATTCTCAGTTAAAGAATATGGACAATGCAATAATAAGTGTAATAAATAAATTACGTAATGATGAACTACATTATTTAAATAAATTCCTAAAAGTAGCATTGTTATTTTCAAAAACTAAAATTAGTGGGATGATCAAATTAACATTACTGAAATAAATAAATAATTAAACTGAAGAACATACGTAATATATAAAATATGTATTACAAGGTTTGAAGTTAACATGGACGACCCAAACTCGATTGCCATGAGTCTGTAGTAGATTTGTTCTTATTTGCAGCAAATAAGTTTTTTGGCTTCAAATCCCTAAGCATCACTCTATGCTTGTGATATGTCTCAAACAAAATCGCGATACAATATGTTCAATCGTCCTATTTAAAATATATAATATATTTCCAGTGTTTCTTACGAAATAATTTATGCTAGAAACAAATATTTTAAATTTTGGTTCATGCTTGGTTGTCTTTTGGAGAATCGTATGAGTTATATATATAAACGATTAACATTCTTACTAAAATGTAATTAATACAAAACTTACATGACATGCTCTCTTCCATAAATAAATTACTCCTTTGTCAATAACGGTGAGAGACTATTCATCCATCCTCATTTAGGTCATGATAAAGCAGGAGTAATTAACAAACTTCTTATCTTAAATGTTAGAGACTTTTTTTTTCAAATCGTTACAAAAAGGGAGAAAAACATGGTAGCTGCAATAGATTCCATGGTAGCTGCATTAGATTCCATGGTAGAAATGTATGCTCGAGGAAAAAGAGGTGATAACATGCGAAGAAGATTGGAGATGCTGAGACTACTTTAACGTCAGATATTGGGAGGCAGATCCATACACTAGAGAGGTAGGTCGTGGGTTAGTACATTGAAGGTAGGGGTGAGCAAACCCCGGTTCGGTTCGGTTTTGGGGTAAAACTGAAGCTGGAACCGAAAGACCTCGGTTTTAAAAATCAATAACCGAAACCATAACCGAAGCATCGGTTTCGGTTTCAAAACCTCAGTTTCGGCTTTAATCGGCTCGGTTTAGGTTTTAAAATCGATTTAAACAAAAAGGTAAAATGAATTCTAATTTTGTTACGTCAACTTGATCTGAACTATACCAATGCAAGCAAACAGAAGTGCAACTGCAACTACAAATTGAAAAATCAATAGTGCAACTGCAACTACAAATTTAGTCCAAAGTATGTGATAAAATGAAAGCAAACAGAAGTACAACCGGAAGTCTACAACTACAAATTAAAGAACACTTGAATCAATTTAAAGAAGAACACATAAAGCAAACAAAAGTTTAACAGCTGCAACTACAAATTAAAAAAAAAATGTTTTAACAGCCTGCAACTGCCTCTAATCATCGATGTCCACATTGTCCAGGTGCTCAATTGAGTGTCCAACAATTTTGAATTCATCTATAAGTATAAACATAAATATTAGTCAGTCTTAGCAGCAACAGTAGAATAAAAACATGCTTAGCATAATGAAAATATTAGCCAGTCTTAGCAGCAGCAGCATGAACCAAAGATATACAGCTAAACCACTTGGATGTTCGATGGGTCTAGTTCGCTGAGTATTATACAAACACTACATAATAAAGGTCAAGCCTCCTTGTCTCATGGACCATGGTGATATAAAAAATTTGAATTTGTTGAGTTATCCAGTGTTAGTGCCAATATCATTTTACTAAAATATTACTTAAATGAGAACCCATGGTGATTTTATTGATATATTACATCATTCCAGTTTGTGTTTGAATGCTTGTATAAAGGTACATTATGAGTGTAGGGTAACCTTCAAGAAGGAAAATCTAGCCAATTAGGATATAAATTTTTCGAAAGGGACTGAAAAGTGATATAAAAACATAATCAAAAGATATGCTTGAATAGGTAATAAATAGCTCTGATGCGATGTGATAAAAACACTACCAAATTAATATAGAAATTTTCAAATTTAATATCCTGAATGTTGTGAGAACTTATGAAGCCTTGGTTCTAAAATAGAATATTGGAGAGTTTCGACGAGAAATGAATCACATACACAACTAAGAGGCAATTGGATTCGGCAGAATGTTATTGAACAATCAGGCCTTCGATGATATCATAACAGAACATTAGATTGCATTTGATGGAAGTTAACGGAAAAAACTATGCGCTGATGTGTCGTATTGATGATTTAGTTATAAATTTATTCATTAAGTTCATTCTTTATATGCGACTTAACTAGGGGCGGGGATAATAGTTGTGGAATTCAATCATCTATTTTTCCTTTTTTTCCTTGTGTTTTACAGGAATGAACTTGAAATATTAACAATTTTTTATATTCAGAGATGCTTTTCTGGAAAGGATCAAAAGTAGCTACAACTATGTACTTGGGTAAACCTGCAACTTGCGTTTGAATAATCGTATGTGTCTTTAGTTGTAACAACCCAAAAATTGCCAGTCCTGATCATCGATACTAACACATATCCTATATCATATATTGACCAATCAAACACCCGAAATTAACAGATCATTAATAGAAAGAAGTTAGAGGGAGAAAAATAGAAAGAAAGAAGGTTAGAATAGAAAGAAGAAAAGAACATAACACAACAGAATTAGAGTATCACGAATCTTATAGCGGAACTGAATAAAATATATTATATAACAATACTTGAAATACAACTGGTATTTGTACTTACATATATCATCACAGTAAAATACATTTGCAATACAGCGGAAATAAACTCTATATATTTAACGCTGAAGCCTCCTGCTCCGAGCTCCTCCAAGTATATCTGGAAAATCCTAAACTACTTGACTGCCCGTACAAATTTGGGCACCCAAGAGTTTAGGGAAACATAAAAAAATAAACTCTGGGTCAGTCATGGGACTGGTGTGAGTAAACGATTTAAAAACAACATGATTTAACGTTCAAAAATCCTTTTGAAATAAAGATAATCATAAGACCAATCCACAAATATACGGATGGTTTTTATCTTACGATAACCCAAAACATTTCTTGATATCGAAATTATTCTAATATTATAATCGTGTATAAATCAAATAAATAGTAATCTAGCAGAACGTTTGCATATCACGTTCCACGTACATAGAATACAATCAAAAACCGCGAGCGCTTATTGGGTAATGGATTCCAACTATGACAAGGTATGGAACCACCTTCTGATAGTATATCTCTAGTGGGGAATACACTAGTTTCAATAAGAACATCTTGCAACCCGGCCACGCATGACTGACCACTCATTTCGCTTGAGTGTATCGAATGTATATCACCAACGGTTGGGCTCAAACCACCGTTTCCTGAAAGATCCATCAAATCACTAATTGATGCCCACAAATATACTTTGGGTGTTAAGCAAGAGAATTTCTCCGCCACCAAACTTGGTATATTTGTAAAAATCAATGTACGTGACCCTCAGGAAATACTCTGTCAGACATTCATCCATACAAGTCATCCAAGAACCAGATGAACCGAAGGCACCCTCCTACCACATCCTATATGGGAATCACCCCAAGTATTAGTAGCGAGAAGTACTTGCAATCCGAAGATTTCAATCACGACAGAATCATAAGTCAAATTCTTTCTGGGAGCGACCTAGAGATATCCAACGTGTAGTTCTTCCGTTCATGAAGATAAACGGTCTTTAATGCTCCATCTTCATACACCTGCACGTTAGTCGCGAGCGCATAGTTGGTTTGAAGTGGTTTTGGGTCTAGTCTTCATCCCGGTCTCTTCGAAACAACACGTCAAAAATCCAACAATAATATTGATGGGGTTTTAACTATCAACTCAAATAATATTGGTCAGTACTTTGGCAGCTCGGGCCCTTTTCATTTCAAATCATTCGTTAAAAGCCTTTATATCAATTAAAATCGATTCTATAATTTGTTTTAATATATCTCGTTTACTTTGTTATTTAAAACAAAATCAACCTTTATCTTTCTTCCTTAGCATAACATTCCCATAACCCACCTTACCATTTCTTTATTTAGAATATAACTATATTTCACAAAAGCTAATTTGATTTTTATTATCTCAAAAGTGCTTTATGGTTCCGACAGGCATTCGCGCAAGCGGGTGTTCCAACGAAGTGGTGCGAACAACTAAATTTTTTGTATCCCCCTGTTCCTCGGATACAATTCGATCCTTCTACGGCCAAATCTCAATTTGTGGAATGCCTTCGATGGCTTCCTTATGAAAACATCCATTTGTATATGGGTATAGACGGTCTTTCATTACTCTTCGTGATATTGACCACATTTCTTATCCCTATTTGCATTTCAGTGGGTTGGTCTAGTATGAGAAGTTATGGGAAAGAGTATATTACCGCATCTCTAATTCATGAATTTCTAATGATCGCCGTCTCCTGCTTGTTGGATCCTCTACTATTCTATGTTCTTCCCGAAAGCGTGTCAATCCCTATGTTGTGTGGAGCTGAGCATCTTCTATTCGCTAGGAGAAATCTTTTCCTCTGCAGGGGCCTTATGCAGTAAACCCCCTACGGGCGGTCCTTCGTCGTCGTAAAGTAGTAAAGAGTAGAATTTGTTCAATCCTTTTTTCTGTCATTAAGGTGGAGAACTGAACCAAGAATTCTCTTTCTTCATCATCAATCGAATCGAGATTACTGGATTAACTAGAATTAATACGTGACCCAGTATCTTAATTGGAACTTGATGAGTCGGCCCGCCTATACGTCTTGCTTTTACTGCTATATCAGGAGTTACTCCACGTATTGCTTGGCGTAAAACGGATAGTGGATTTGTTTCTGTCAGTGGACCTGGCCCATTAAATCATGACCATATTGGTTATTCTGATATTTAAATTCGATATATATTAAATTGTAGAAAGCGGGTTTTTTATTTCATTGGATTTCTCCCCTGATAAAACTATTGAACTATTGGCAATCCCTGATCTTCGATGAAGTGTGCTTATCTATCTCCTAATAAAGTGAAAGATTCTCTTGCACCACTTTTGATCAGATAGGAAGGACCTCGAACGGTTGGGAAATCCAGGTTGATTCAGTAGGTCTAAGTGACTTCATCCCTTAAATGGGACCATGAGGCGGGGACTCTGCAAGAGTAGGCTATTTGTCGAGAATGACTCTGCCTGGAAGGTTTAGGCGTGTCTTCTATGTATAGTCCAGAATTCGTTCATTCCTGGGTTCGACTTCCATAATGAGGCGGACTCCCACTAACCCCTACGTAATCTTTGTCATATATAGAAAATTTGAATATGAGTTTCCATTGTTATATTAAAGTGTTTTGTCTCCTCCCCAAGGTAGCATTGCCGAGCGGGCGCTTCCTAGCTTCCTTGCTCTGATGTCTCACTCGTCTCCTGCACAATTGCTCCTGACGAGTACGCCTTTATGAGAAAGAAAGGTTTGAATCTACTCCATATTATTAGGATAGAGAACTAGCAGACAGTTCTAACCAACCCTATGGCTATTTCCGTTAACCCAGGCAAGTAGCTTCATCATCTTAAATCTTCTGAATAGTAGCCAAAGATGTATGTTTGTCTTTCTCTAAAGAGTTGGCTCTGGTACTTCCGGTAGCAAGCTTTTCATGGGTAATCTCTTGCTGATAAGATGAAGAAGTTCTTCATTCCAGGCTAACTGAGACTCAGCATTTTCTTGTGCCTTCACTATATTTCTCAACAAATCGACATAAATTTAATTACCAACTTATACGACCCAAAATAACGTCAAGCGATGTACTTCCTTTAACATAACCTTAATTGTTTTATTTAATTTAAAATAAATCTTTCCCACGTGCTCAATATTCACGTCACTCGCCATGCATGAACTTCCTCATCCGTCAGCTGCCATCTCTTCCAACTCCTTCATCCGTCGAGACCTCCCACCACACCTCACGGGATTTTCTGAAACCACCATCGACGTTCTCCACCCACCTCGCCAACTCCCTCCTAGCTACCGTACACCTTCAACGAATTCCGGTACACCCTTTTTAAACCCGGACCGCTCCATTTTTCGTTTGTGCAAGAGCACGGGGATCATCCCAATCAAGCCTTCTACGGTTACGTTTTCCAAATCCCCGAGCACAATTATGATTGAGGAAATATGTTTTGTTTTGAATTGGAGCAGTTTAGTTTTAGAATGAAGAGGTTGCAGTTTTTACTTGCTCGCTGGGAAGAAAAAAAATGGTTTCTTTTGTTTTCTGGTTTATATATGTTTTTGTCGAGTTTAAATTAGGAAGAGTACGAAGTATTTATAAAGGGGAAGAACAGACAAATATATATATATATATATTTTAAGAAAAGAAAGGCGAGGAGCCGCAATTCTTGACTTAAGGCAAACATATCCTGTATGTAAATTCTGATAAGATTATAGTAAGACTTCCTGCCGACATTTTCATGTGCTATTGATACGAAAAGATTTGAGTTCATTAATACAGTATTTTTCTTCTAGAGTCAAAGAGGCTTCTGTCACAAACGTCAGTAACATGTGGGATGTTTGTATTAGGATTAGCTGGAATTTCTGCAATTTTTAAAAGATTACAGAGTACTCAGTCCAGATTTATTATAGAGTTTGTTAGATTTCTGAAATGATACGCTGACTTGCCAGATTTGTTTAAAAATAAGAAGAGACATTGAAAAGAGTTGACAATGCATTATACTGCGTCCAGATCTGGGTTTCATAAAATAAAAGTTATAGTAATAAAAATAAAATAGTACACATATTTAACTCTGTCTGCGCGAGATTAGGTTTTGGCAAGGACATGTTGGGATTTGAAAACGATTTGTAAAAGTTTTAGTTAGATTCGAAAACGATGCTCAAAAAGCGATCCTTATTTTATAAATTATCGCGCGGTTCCAAACTCCAATTAAAACCCCGCGATTGACATTTTTAGGTTTAGCTGTTATTTTAAACATCCGGAAACAAGTTTCGAGGTTTAATTCGGCCATATATAGAATATATAAATTTTTGTTCGATGATTTAAATTGATTTCAATTAAAGGATTTCTAAATATTTATATTAATTTTATAAACGAATTTCATAGCGACCTTTTAAATTTTGATTTGGACATAAAATAAAATATACTATATGAAAACTCGATTTTTCTCTTCCGTTGGAAAAATATTATTCAATAGATTCGAACGTTTCTTGTTTCAAAGAAATCCGACTTATTTTGGATCATGTACAATCAATTAAAGTTCAAAACGCAATATTACGAACTACCGCGACGTTACGAGCTTGACGTTTAAATTAAATTATACGTTCAAAGATCGTTTTAATTAAATAAATTCCTTATAAATTTCCATATATAATTTCAATACAACATTTAAAACCGTTTTTAAATATCAAATAAACGGTTAAAAATCTAGGTCATTACACATAGATCTTAGTTTTGAAGTACTCGAATCTAGCCTTCAACCTTTCTACAACACCTATTTCCTAAAATAATCAATTTAATATCAAGCAAATTTCCTTCATAACTCAAAAAGGAAAAACAACTGTAATCAATTTCCTATGTCGTGAACTCTGCCTATCAATTTCCTATGCCATGAACTCTGCCTATCAATTTCCTATGTGATTCCTACGCCATGAACTCTGCCTATCAAATTCCTATGCCAATCACATGCCCTGCCTTATGGCGTAGGAAAGGCGTAGGGAATTTCATCAATTTCCTACGTCATTCCTACGCCCTTCCTTATGGCGTAGGAAAGACGTAGGAAATTTTGCATATGAAATTAGAATGTTTTCTACGATGGCATGGAAATGGCGCAAAAGATTTTTATGCCTTCTACAAGCGTAGTTAAAGACATAAGAGATGGTTGACGTCTTTTCTACGCAAATTCTGCCTATCTATCTCCTATGCCTTTCCTACGCCATACCTTATGGCGTAGGAAAGACGTAGGAAAGACGTAGGAAATTTTAAGAATGAAATTAAAATGTTTTCTGCAATGGCATGGAAATGACGTAAGAGATTTCTACTCCTTCTATAGGCGGAGATAAGACATAAGAGATGGTTGACGCCTTTCCTGTACCGTAAACTCTGACTATCAATTTCCTACGCCATTCCTACGCCCTGCCTTATAGCGTAGAAAAGACGTAGAAAATTTCGCATATAAACTTAGAATGTTTTCTATGATAGAGCGGAAATGGCTCATAAGATTTCTACGCCTTCTACAGACGTAGTTAAGACATAAGAGATGGTTGGAGTCTTTTCTACGCCGCGAATTCTGCCTACCAATTTTCTACATCATTCATACACCATGCCTTATGGCGTAGGAAAGGCGTAGGAAAATTTGCGAATGAAATTAGAATATTTTCTATAATGGCATGGAAATGGTGTAAGAGATTTCTACGCCTTCTACAAGTGTAGGTAAGATATAAAAGATGTTTGATGTCTTTCCTGCACCGTAATCTCTGCCTGTCAATTTCCTATGCCTTTCCTATGCTTTGCCTTATGACGTAGAAAAGGCATAGAAAATTTCGCATATGAAATTAGAATATTTTGTACAATGGCGCGAAAATGGCGCATAAGATTTCTACGCCTTCTACAGGCGCAGTTAAGACGTAAGAGATGGTGACGTCTTTTCTACGCCGCAAATTCTATCTATCAATTTCCTACGTCATTCCAACGCCACGTCTTATGGCGTAGGAAATTTTGCGAATGAAATTACAATGTTATCAACAATGGCATGAAAATAGCGTAAGAGATTTTTACGCCTTCTACAGGCGTAGGTAAGACATAAAACATGCTTGATGTCTTTCCTACACTGTAAACTCTGCATATCAATTTCCTACGTCATTACTACGCCCTTTCTTATGGCGTAGGAAAGACGTAGAAAATTTCGCCTATAAAATTAAAAAGTTTTTTACAATGGCGTGGAAATGACGTAGAAGATTTCTCCTATCAGTTTCCTACGTCATTCCTACGCACCGCCTTATGGCGTAGGAAAGGCATAGGAAATTTTCTATCAATTTCCTACGTCATTCCTACACCACGCCTTACGGCATAGGAAAAATGTAGGAAATTTTACGATGAAATTAGAGAATTTCTACGTCTTCTGTAGGCGTAGGTAAGACATAAGAGATGTTTGACGCTTTTCCTACGCCGTGAACTCTGCTCCTACCCCCCCCTTATGGCATAGGAATGGCGTACGAAATTTCCTATCAATTTCCTACGTCATTCCTACGCCCCGCCCTATGGCGTAAGAAAGACGTAGAAAATTTCGCGTACGAAAGTAGAAGATTTCTACGCCTTCCATAGGCATAGATAAGACATAGCAGATGGTTGACGCCTTTCCTACGTTGTGAAGTCTGCCTACCAATTTCCTGCGCCATTCCTACGCCCCGCCTTGTGGCATAGGAAAGGCGTAGGAAATTTTGCGTAAGAAATCAGAATGTTTTCTAGTAGTGCTTTGGGCACCATCTACGAGCTTCTCCAACCCACTCCACCCTTCTTGTTCTCCAAATTAGGTAATTTCATTAAACATAATTTTTAGGGTTTAATTGATTTCAGGTTTAATTTGTAATTTGCTTAATTCCTACTTGTTTGTATATGTATATTACATCATGTTACCCTCTAATTGCTATTATTATCACAATAATGATCAAACTGTTTAGGGTTTAATTGTGTTTATTTATGTAACCTTGGTTAGTGAATGTTATACGTGTGTGATAGAGTTTGCTGATAATATAATTTATGCAAACACGAAGATTATATTATGTTAACAAACACAAAGTAAATTACAAAAATATATAATTTATGTAAACACAAAGTAAATTGCTATAATTTATGCAAACTCGAAGTAAATTACAAAAATATATAATTTAGTACACATGTACTAAAACGTTAAAATATTTACAAATTGTGGTGTTAGTTTTTGGTGTTTAGAAGTAAGTTTGTTTTGTTTGTTCATTAGCTTAATGTAATTAATCACGCTATGCGCTAAAAACTCCCTGCATGCATTTTGCATGCATTACTAGTACTATTGCTATCGGTCAGGCTTGTTGATCGAATATGTTATTATTATTATTATTATTATTATTATCTAATATGGTGTGTAGAGTCGCTTTACACAACTGTTATGCTATAAAACAAATTTAATATAGATAAATATTTAAACCATTAGTTAGTATTTGGCCGCGTCTGATAAGTTATGATCGTTATATGGATATTCGTTTTTTTTACAAAACGGATATCTATATTCATCTGATATAACATTTGTCGGATTTGTCCTTGTATTGGACAAGTTACAAACACTATAAAGTAATTATATTTCGTAGATCATATCACTTTAAACGGTTCACAAAATTTCGACGGTATTTCCTTTACGTTCCTTGTGTACACGCACGTGTGTACGATACAAGGAACACGGGGGAAATGCTGCCGAAATTTTGTAAAATCGTTTGAAATGATATGATTTATGAAATATAATTACTATTGTGTTTGTAATGGGAAGTAGGATGACCAATCATCAAAGAAGACACATAAGCGTTAATGAAGCAATAGTTATTTGAAAATAAAGTTTGTAGACAAATATAAAATTAATGATTACTTTTTTTTAATTTCATATCATAGGTTTTAAAGTAGGTAAAATGGCCAATTACTTTAATGATCGGAGCTGGATGTATCAAAGAAGGGGAATTATTGGTGCAATAAGTGAATGTTTTGAAAATGGGGTAAATGTTCATTGACTTTGCGATAAGTAATATCGGAAACAGTAGAGAAATTCGTTGTTCATGTAGTAGGTGTAGATTGTTGAACAATTTAATACCATGTATAGTTAAGATTCATTTGCACCAATATGGTTTTCTACCCAATTATTTGTTGTGGGTTCGTCATGGAGAAATTTTAGCCCCTAATACTCAAGAACAGTCGACAGAGGTCAATAGTGTTGAAGTTAGCATGAATCTCATAGAAAATATAGTCAAAGATGTTGCACGATCAATGTTACCTACCGTTCAAATTGGTAACGACGATGATAACGTCGAAGAGGAGCCAAATGTTGAAGCTAAAAAAATATGATTTATTGAATAATGCTAAAAAAAAATCTTTGGAATGAATGTGAAAGTGGCACTCAATTATCGGTAACTGCAGAATATATTGCAATGAAATCAAAATACAACCTTACAGAAGTTGGATTTATGGCTGTTGTTCAAGCAGCTAAATGGCATCTGCCATCCGATAATTTAATGTACGAAAATTATTATGAAGCGAATAAACTTATGTCATCTTTTAGTTTTCCATATCAGAAAATAGATACATGTTTAAAGGGTTGCATGTTGTATTGTAAAGAAGACAACAATCTTAGAAAATGTGAGTTTTGTAATCAAGAAAGATACAAACCAAGAAAAAAGAAAGGAAAAGAAGTTCCGTACAAGCGTATGCATTATTTACCCATCGTCCCTAGACTTCAAAGATTATATGCATCATCTGTAACAGCGCAGCATATGGGATGGAACAATGTGAGTACACCTCGAGAAGGTACGTTTACATACCCATCGGATAAAGAAGCATGAAAACATTTTGACAAGAAATATCCCGATTTCGCAGCGGAGAGCCGCAACGTTAGACTAGATTTATGTACAGATGGCTTCGCACCGTTTTCTCAGTTTGGTTCTAAATATTCATCTTGGCCTATAATAATCACACCTTATAATTTACCCCCGTGGATGTGTATGAAAACTCCAAACATATTTCTCACAGTTGTCATCCCTGGCCCTGATGATCCGACACAGGGTGTTGATGTTTACTTACAACCGCTAATCGAAGAATTGAAAATATTATGAAATGAAGAAGTTGAAACATACTATGTATCAAAAAAGAAAAAAATTCGGATGTTCGCTTCTTTGATACGGACTATTAGTGATTTTCCTGCATATGCAATGCTTTCGGGTTAGAGTATGGACGGTCGTTTTGCTTGTCCTTATTGCATGGAAGAAACACGAGTATTTTCGTTACCGTATGGAAAGAAAATTTCATGGTTTGATTGTCAACGATGCTTTCTTCATATTAATCATACTTCTATATAAGACAATTTTTTTATGTCTAATAGACAAGAGGCTCTACGGCCACCGACGGTTTGGTCAAGCGAGGAAATATATGAACTTGTAAAAGATTATACAAAGATACTTGAAACGGGAAAAAAATTGATATTCAAGGTAAATCAAAGATTTGTAATTGGTGCAAACTGAGTATATTCTGGGAATTGTCTTATTGGAAACATCTCTTAATCCGTCATAACATTGACGTGATGCATAGCGAGAAAGATGTTTTTGATAATGTGTTTAATACATTTCGGAATGTGAAGGGCAAGACTAAGGATGATCTGAAATCCAGACGTGATATAGAGAAAATATGTAATCGTCCTAAGCTTCATTTGAAGCCCAATGATAGTAAAAAACCCGAAGCATGCTATGAACTAAACAACAACCAAGTTAAAGTACTATGAAAATGGGTGAAAGAATTACGTTTTCCCGATGGAATTTCCTCTAATCTTCGTAGATGGGTCGACTATAAAAATGGAAGGCTGAGTGGAATGAAAAGCCATGATTGTCATGTAATGATGGAAAATTTGTTACCCATCACATTCAAAGAATTGTTACCTGGAAAAGTTTGGAATGTAATAACAGAACTTAGCTTATTTTACAAGGAGCTTTGTTCAACTACGTTAAAAGTTGACCGTCTACTTAAACTTGAAGAAGAAATCCCTATACTGCTCTGCAAACTGGAGAAAATATTTCCTTCGGGTTTCTTTAATGTAATAGAGCATTTACCTGTTCATCTTCCAAAGGACACACATCTTCGAGGTCCTGTGCAATATGGATGGATGTATCCATTCGAAACGTATGTTATTATATGAAGCATTCAAATGTTAATTTGATTATAAATAGAAATTAATATTGAACCAAACTATTTTTTATTAGGTACTTAAATCGTTTAAAAAAAAGTGAGACATAAAGCTCGAGTTGAAGGTTCTATTTGGAAATCATATATCGAAGAAGAAGCCTCTTTTTTTTCTCTTATTATTTTAATGATCATGTGAACTTATCATTTGCAAGTGTTTCGCGTAATGATGAGAGGGTTGAAAAAGATTCTTCTTCTGAATCAACATTATCTACTTTTAAACAACATGGCCGACATGTTGGAAAATGTGTGGAAATATGGATAAATGGTACAGATTGTCATGTAGCACACACATATATTCTTTTTAATAGTCCTAAAGTTTCTCCTTTTGTCAAGTAATCATTTTTCTAAGATTTACTAAATTTATGTTAAACGTGTTAATAATAATGTAACATATAATGTTTGTGTTTGCGGTATTTATGAATCACAAAATCCAAGCGGCGATTTAAGCAAAGATTTCACTAGTTGGTTTAGAAACTACGTTTTTGATCCGACAAATCATGTGCTAGATGAAGGACTAAAACATTTAGCCTTTGGACTGAAAAGAAAAGTCAAAACATGTACAATATTTTTTGTTAATGGGTATAAATTCAACACCAATGAATACGGTGCTGAAAAAATTAACAAACAATACTGGTGTGTTTGTTAAAGGCAGTGAAGATCCTAATAATCATATAAATGATTTTTATAGTGAGTTAACTCATATTTTGCAATTGACATATTTTACAAGGCCTCTAGAGGATGTTTATCTGTTTACATGCAACTGGTTCGGCAATGTTCCAGGTTATGGTATTAACATGCATCCAAAGTTTAATCTTGTAGAAATTAAACATACCTCACGTTATCAAAAGTACGACCCTTTCGTACTAGCCAAACAAGCCCTACAAGCTTATTATGCCCCTTATCTCTCTCTAAAAAGGGATAAAGTAGATTGTTCTGTGGTTTTAAAACCAAGGCAAGATTTATGTTCGATGGACAGAATATTCTTGATGAACAAGCCTATCAAGCAGATCTAGAGGAAAATGTTGAAATAACAATTGTAGACGATTAAACTAATTTTGGACCTCTAAATGATGAGGCAAATGTATTAGTTGATGCATTTGAGAGTGCAGAGGAAAACGACATAGAACCCGAAACCGAGTCTAAATCAGAAAACGACGACGAAATTGACGAAGACTGAGTAAAATTTGGTAATTTTCACAACTACTCACATTACATTTACCTATGTTTAATATTGCATTTTCACAACTATTCACATTACATTTACCTATGATTTATATATGTATCAATGTGGCAAGTATATTATGTCTGCCTCTCAATGACGTGGTGGTGAGAATAGTGACTTCGGGAATTTGACAGTAATGAATCCTCCTGTATATACAATAAATTAACGTTTAAATATACAGTGTTATAATATGTTATATGCTGAAATAACATTTTTACTATTCATTCTATTTGCAGACTCGACAACCTAAGAAGGCCCAATACAAAGAAGAAATTAAAGAGTTTAGAATCATGATTAAGCAACTACGTGACCAGAGTCGTCTTCAGACTATGTAGTTGGAACAGCTAAATCATAAGTTTGCGAAGTATGTGCACATTCATGATAGTCATCCTTCGTCGTCTGCTGATTCCGGAAGCGATGCTTGAGGTATGTTGTATATTTTGGCATGAAGTGGGTGAGAATGAATGTTTAGATGGTTTGTGGACATGTAACTTTTATGTATTTGGTTTATGAACATGTTTGTGTTGGTTTTTGGATGTTTAGTTTTGTTTGTATTGATGTTTCTTTGATATATTTTGGTTGTTTACATTGTTATTGGTATTGATGTGTTGTACATATGTGGAATTGATTGGGATTGGATTGGAACTGGATTGGATTGGAACTGGATTGGATTGGAAATGTGGTGGCAGGAAGGTTATATGCTTACTGGTATAAAAAAAATAACCCTGTTTTTCCAATGGCTACCAACGGTTTCCAACGGCTATCTGGTCATTGTTTTGTAACGGTTACCATCACAACAAGAAAAACAGCATATAGCAGCGGCAATATCTGCTTCTAATCTGTCGCTAAATAGGCCTTAGCGATGGATTCTCTACATAATGCTATGGTCGGTAAAAACCATGACGGTATCTATGTTCGATTTTTATGACGGAATTTGGCATGAGTTTTCCGATAGTTTTCCGTCATTTTACTAGTTATATAATAAAAATAAAATTTTATTTATTAATTTAATTTTAATTTATATACCGACTATTTATCGACGGATAATCAATTTATAATAAATTATTACTTATAAAAAGCGTTGGTAAATCATTACTAATTGCCAAGAGATTAACGACGAAAATTAAATTGAAGTAAACTCAACCTCCCTTTTTATGTTGGTAATCCGCTGCTATTCCCCTTCTAATCTTCATACATATATATATATATATATATATATATATATATATATATATATATATATATATATATATATATAGACACACACACACATAATTTGTGTTCCATTCAATAAATACAGCATAATTAATACAAACACACACATCTCATAATCAATGTATTATATCGATAATCGTCTCATAATCAACATTCAACATTACATTTTTCAAATAGAATATTTTCTAATCTTATTCTACTCTCATTAATTTACATTAGGGATATACTTCACTTAGCATCTGCCATTTCTTTAGGAGATTGTTCTAAATGAACATCACAAATATTACCCACTACATGTCTCCTTGGGCGGAATCATGCATTCAACGACTATCATTCTCTCCAGTGTAATTTAAGCAACCATCATTTGGCACAAAAGCTACATTCTTCCTCCTTTTTATCAATTGTGCTCTGGCCACTTACAAACGGTAGAATTTTGCATTTTTTTCTTCAATACCTCTACACCAATCATTGATGTTCATTAACACAACTAACAAAAAAGACATCCTAGCCTAATATAGTAAGGATTTTGTTCTTTCAAGTAGCATATTACTCTTTTTGTTGTTACTCATAATTAGACATGTACTCACTCAAAATACCAATTACCTGCTATCAAATAGTTAAACATATTTTTAGTCAAAACCTACGCTGCTGATTATTTGATAACCACCCAATTTTTTTTAATCTATAAAGTATAGCGTACTTTACCATACCAAAAGTAAACAAATATATGTCGTAACATATAAGATTTGCATATGATTTGTGTATTCTCTATTCCCCTAAAAAATTAAGCATGTATTCCTGATTTACCGTTTTCGTTTTTACGATAGAAAGAACATGATTAGTACTCTTTCATCAGGCTGCTACTTGCAGAAACAAAGATTATGTCAATTTTCATATGACCTTTTAAAGCTGAAGTTCTACAAATCATATTACTCAAGGACATAAATGATAGTCAGGAGTGGTAGCTTTATACTACAAGCAAAAAAAAAAAAAAAAAAAAAAAAAACAAAAAAAAAAAAAACAAAAACTCCTAGAACTAGGCATGGTTTCATGAATTTGAAGCTAATACACTCCTTTAGATGAAATGTTAAGGGGCAGGAAACATATGTACCCCACCAAAATTCATGTTAATCTAACATAAAAAATATGAATTATTATCCCAAAGCTCAAGCAGACTACTGCTAAATGCTGTAAAATTAGTAAAATGATGCTTTTGAAATTTGTGGTTGTTCTGTGAAAAGCTAAAAGAATTTCCTGTGAGATTATAAATATTGCTTAACACATTAAAGAGTTTCCAATGAAGCTTTAGTTGTAATTTTCAAAATAAATCATGGACTATACTTGATATGGAAATAATGTCAAACAAAAATCATTTATGAATCTAGTACTTATAACTTATGGAAATAATGAGGAATACGCGAAATAAAAATACGGATAACTACGAAATAATAAAATAAGATACATCTTTTCCTTTGCACTTGGGAAACTATAACAAATAATGTTGAGGATCTCTTTTATTATGTTCCTACCAACCGAAGTAAGAGTTCAATTTTGTACTAATTACCTTCAATCCATTTGTACGAAGATTCAAATTGAGGTTTGCCAACTTGGTGGTTTTCCTACAATGGAAACATCAAAATGAGCAGACTTAAAATTGAAATTCTTTTAAAACAGATAACGGGTTACTGCTAAAACTCAAAGCCTACAACAAACGAATTAGGTTTGTTAGCACCATAAGCGAACATGTCCTTTCTGAGTTTAATTTAATAACTAATAGTTCGTATTATGTGATAACATCATATACTAATCATAATTAGAAGGGGAATAGCAAATCATAATATACTAATGATTTTCAATTAGTATAGTACCATAATTTGTAGATGTTTATAATAATGAAGATTCGCTAAATTTTAATTGTGTTTTGGCACATGAAAAAAAACAATTTCCATATAAAATATTAACCAAACTCATTCAAAGTCATCTCAAAAAATCATGTAATCATCTAATCATCCAGCAAGCTTCAAGAATATAATTCCAAAATTCATAAAGTTATAAAGATACCAGAAAATGAGACATTAAACAGGGAATTTTCATGTATCAAAATAAAAGATTAAAATCCATCGAAAATTGTCAATTTGTGGACCATGCACTGTAACAGCATAACCTTGCACAACATAACCATGCACTGCAACAATACAGTAAAGCAGTAACGTATCAAAGTAACTTTGGCAATGTAACATACACAGCAAAGCAGCAGGAAGCAGCTGCTTACCTCAAATTGATACAAGTGCTTAAACAGGGAAAATTTAACAGCAAATGAGGTAAAATTGATCTGAAAAAAAATAGAAAATATATACCGAATGAAAAAAAACAATATGTAAGTCCTAATAAACCGTATAGTGGCTGGTTTGTTTATTGGTCATGAAACAATATTAGCTAGAAACAAATCAAAAAGAAAACAAAATTCGAGAAAAGGAATTGACAATACCTGATTTGGGAACTGACGATACAAGAATCGAGTAGCAGCTGGGTGTTGAAGCAATGATTGCGGTTTTTAATCAGCGGTATTTTATTTGTTCGGCGGAAGGATTTCAATTTGGTAATAAACTCTACATAAATTGACTGAGATCTGCGAAGGTGCTCTTGGGTCATGGATTTCCAGCTGAGTAAACTTCAGATTAGGGTTTGGATTATCCTCCTTCTTTGAGAAATCTGATGTTGGCATAGGGGTAGTTTGCCCCCAAATCATTATGGAACTGCGTGTTGCTACGCGAGTGGGTTAGGTCAAGGTCAGCGGAGGCGTTATTGGATGATTGCAGATCGATTGAAGATGTCGAAGGCGGTGATGTGTTCAGGTGATGCGAACTCGCGCCTGGGGGCTTTGGAGGAGGAGAATGAGGAGGAGACGGAGTCGGGGGAGGAGGGAAAGGTGGTTGAGAGGGGGGGGGGGGGGGGGGGGGGGGATGACGGATGAATAGAAAAAAGCTTTCCGTGGAAGTTGAAATTATCTCGCCTCTTGGAGCCAATAATTTTGGCACTGTCCGCCTAAATTTAAGTCAAAAGTTTAAACTTGGAGCTAAAAGTTTAACTTGCAGCAAACTGAGATTTAGTATAAATTATTGTGTATGATTTACTAACTATTCATAATTAACCATAATAAAATATTAAAATTAAATTTAGTTAGTGATTGTAAATAATAATTATGAATTATAAATTGTAGATAACTAACCCTTCTAAATTTTCAACTATAAATTATTAATTACAATTTATAAATTATTTAACTATATTTTAATATTTTTTATTAACTATAATTATTTATTACTATAATATTTTAATAAATGATAAATATATTTAATCGTTTTAGTATAGACCTATGTATAAAGTAAAATTACTTCTAAACAATTATAGTTGGAACCAGTGTTTTTTTATAAGCTTTTGAATAGCTATTAAAAGGTTAATAGATAATTATATGAACAAATGTTGTCTAAACTTGCAGCTATATTGTGTTATATGAAAATGTTATAAACGTTTATATTTTACAATGTTTCTAAAATGTTCTAAAAATATAAGTTTTTTAAACATTTTTATCAAAAACGTTGTAAAATTACATCTTTTACAACGTTTTGTTATCAATCATTGTAAGAAAACATTGTAAAAAGATGATTTTGTTGTAGGAACAATAAACTTTATAGATTAAAGTTTACCAATAATATCTATAAAAGATGATGTACCATCAAGTTTATCTCCAATATAACCAGTTAAATCTAAACTTATATTTGTGTAAAAGAACTGTACATTTATGGAGACTAAACGAATAACAATTTACATTAAACAGAACTTATATTTATGTTATATAAGTTTCAGATGTCGTTAGAAGGCCCAAAATAGTACGTTTTCCCATTTATATAAAAAAGAGCCATTTGGATCCGTTACCATGGACGCGATGGACGCTGGATTCTTTTCTACCTCTACACATGGAACACACCAGTTGAACCAAATAAACAAATGATTTCAATATTTTAATATTAAATTGGATTTTGATTTTAATATTAATAATCAGTTGTAAACAATATTTTTATTCCAACTGGTAAGAAAATGAAATTTGTTAAAAGTTTGTCTATTGCAACTAGCGGAAACTCACTGTTGTTAAAAATGCGTTTGTTACAACTTTATATTTATTTAAAAATATGAAAACTTCGAAGATTTATGTCTAAACTTCATATTTATTTTAGAAATTATGAAAGTTTTAATTTTTTGAATTAGGGGTATTTAGTTTAAAGGACAAGTTTCAAAAAAAAATTAGATCAAAGGACAACCAAGTTTAATAATTAAATTAAGGACAAATGCCAAATTCTATTATGTAACATAAAATGCACTTCAACTCTCATTATTAACGAATTAATTTATAAAACAAAAAACAACCCTCAAAATTGAAAGAAAAATATGATTTTAAAATTATTTTAGTCAATTTATGCATATAAAAATAAACAGTTCGGAAAGCTAAATGAATATAGCTTTATAACTTAAAAATATAGCTTTATATTGTATCATCCAAATACAGAACTAAGTCATTTTAAAGCTAATCTCATTTACACCATAAAAAAGCTATACCGTAAATAACGAAGCTATATGCATTTAGCTTTCCGTCCAGAATTTTCTTATATTGCTTTTTCTTTCATATTTATAACAAAAAAACATTTCATAATTAATTTTTATTATTTTTTAATCTTATAATCATAGAAAAATATTTTTGTATTAATTTTTATTATTTTTGAAATGCCAACACATGTCCTTAGTTTAAAATATTTGGACTTTTTCCAATTTAAACATGAAAGTTGTCCTTGATTTACATAGCAAAAGTCGCTTGTCCTTTGATCTAATTTTTTTCTAAAATGTGTCCTTGAAACAAATATCCACTTTGAATTAATATGTATTGAACATAATTATCAATTATACTTATTGAATTTTGGATACTTGATAATAAATTTTACTTGTTAATTATCAAAAATTACTTATTAATCATTTATTATTATAGATTACTTATTAATCTACATTATTAATTATTATTATTTCTTAATTATTTAGTAATTATTAATTAATCAATTATAACTATTGAACTTTATTTGTTATTAATAGTAATTATATTTTTTCATTATTAGTATATTATTATTAATATTAATTATTTAGAATTTATTTTTACTTATCAATAACTTAGTAAAAACATAAAAGTAAAACATTTTAAAAAGAATAAGCATATCAATTCCTTGCAAATCCCTTTAAATTCTGCTGCAAAATAGCTTCAAAAAATACATGACGGTAAACTGTCACAAATTGGAATGGAAATCAGCGACGAAAAAATGATGACGTTAAACCGTTGTAATTTGCTATGGTTTAATGACAGAAAAAAGAACTCAACGGTAGTATTTTAAAATAAGTTGAAGCAAAAATTCCTAGATAATATCCCTTACAAATTCCACGAAAATCCATCGCTAATTTGCGATGAAACTTCCCGCTGCTCAAATTCTGTCGCTATTTGCGGTTTTTCTTGTAATGCATCGCAGCCCACCGTTTGAATCCGTTGGTATCGCCATTGGAAATATTCTATTAGTTCCATTGGAAGTCGTGTGAACGATATTCCAACGGCCGCCAATGGCAGTCAGCTATTGGAATAGCCCTGTATTCTAGTAGTGGTCGCATAACTGACCTACCCCTAAAAAACACTATTCCAACGGCCGCCAACGGCAGTCAGCTATTGGAATAGCCCTGTATTCTAGTAGTGGTCGCATAACTGACCTACCCCTAAAACCGTCCATGCTCGTACCATTCCACATGTATGATCACAGATGAACTATAGTGCTTGCACGAGTTGCACTTGATGAGGACACATCGACTGGCGCTAGCCACATGCATATTTTTGATAAGTATGAAACAATTTGAAAATTATTTTAGTAAGTAATAATTAGATAAACATATGTATATATAATAGTAAACTTAGGACTGAATTGACATATGTAGACGTCTGTTTCCCATTATTTTTCAACTAATTCTTTAATTAATTCATTCATTAATTAATTTACTGTTCGTTAAAATTTGGGTGGTCACACTTCGTGTTATTATGAGTTGTGTTTGGTTATTGTGCCTTGTATTTATAGATGCAATTTATAGTACCTCCTATTTCTTGGTTGTTGTGATTGACGTCTACTCTTAGGTGGAAGCAGAGTGCAATATCAATTTGTTGCTTGTACGTCCTGTAATTGACTTTTTGTAGCCCTGCCTGCATAGTTTGGATATTAGGAGTGTGACAATCTTGGTTGTAAATTTAAGACTGTTATTGCATCCTGTAGCAGTGTAATAGTGTTAAGCGTTGTAAGTGTTCAGGCTTTCTAGTAATCATGTGCTATTTCTGATTGTCATTCTACATGGTGATTTTAAACCGGCCTGTATTTATTCGCAGCTAGAGCTAGGTAATATGTTTGTAGGAGGTAGGAAATCTTTTTGACTTCTGAATCATTTTGTACCCACTGTAATGGAAAATTTGTTACAGATCACTTTAAAAGTTGGTTGAACTTGCCCAACATTGTAGCGATATTTTAATGACACATATTTTTAACCAAATAAAGTATGCTTGTTAAAATGTGAAATCATGTTAAAGATTTATGGATAGTCTTATACCATTGGAATGAGAATATGATTACATATTGTGTATTGAAAAGTGTACAAATGAATAATAGAAATGGCTAAATAAAGTTTTATTAAATAAAAGAAGTTTTACCAATAAATGGAGGTTTTAATTAATAGAAGTATTACTTGAACAAAACAGGACTAAAACTCTCTTGTGTGACTCAATTGTTCTATTCATGTTACTTGTTAAAAAAAGTAATTAAGTACATTTAACACTAAAACTCAACAGAGTTGATTTATCTATTTGTGAGTGTTAAGATTGATGTTGGAATAGGGTTTAAAAGTAAAATTTCTCTAACCCACTGACTAAAATCTTGTTCAAGGAATAATTAAGATGAAAAGGTTGGAACCATGTTAATAAAATGTTTACTCACTCGTCTATGGAAAACATTTAGTCGTGTACTTAGAACTAAAAGCCCATGAAGCAGACTTGTCTGCCTATGAGAGTAAAGAATGAAGTGTATAGAAAAGACTTTAGTGTAATAAACGCTCTAATTTACATGGCTTTGCTCTTGACTAAGGGATAATGTAATTTGAAGATATCGAAAACATAAGTATAGGAAAATTGTTTTCCCTATACGGTCGTTTATTTTGAACTTGATAGTGGATTATTTGACTAATAAATTTAAGCGAAAGTTCATCGAATTAATTTCAAAGAGACCATGATTAATAAGTGCTTTACTTATTGAATACCACTTCAAAATTAGTATATAGGTTTTATATTTTGGAAGCAGTTGTGAAGTGAAATGCTACAGAGCTGAATAGCCTATACTAAACTTAAGCCCAAAGGGGCGCTTAGGTTCAACATTCATTGAAGGAGTCATTATAATAACCCCATATTTTCTCTAAGCATACATATACAGGTTTACTGGTAATTCTTGGATATATATATATATATATATATATATATGTATATATATATATATATGAGATATATGTATATGTGCCTATATAAGGGTCCCTAGTGGATATGTAGGGTATACAACTGAATTCAGTACAGTATTTAATTAAGTAAAGCATTTTATTATGTAGCATAAATGGTTGAATTCATGTGTCTATTTCAGAATTGTGTGCACATGCTTGGGGAAATGTGTGTGAACAATATATATAAGAACTGGGTAAAGAGGTAACACTACACTATATATGCTAATTAGGCTGTCTTCTTAGTCGTATCTAATGAAATTAGGCATGACTATAAGTCGTATCAAAAAATGGAGTGTTAAATTATTAGATATGGCTATAAACTGTATCTCACTACTCATAACATACGGCTTTTAGCTGTATCTAAATGATTATTAGACACGGTCTTAAACCGTATCTAATTATATGTGTATATATATACATATATGTATGTGTGTGTGTATATAAACAGAAACTGCAGCACATAATTTTCATAATAGAAATCGCAGCACATATTTTTCATAACATAGCATATAACACAATTTATACTCAAAGCATATATATAACAAGATTTTTCATAGCACTAACAGAATTTGTACAAAAGGTAACACAATAACTAGATTTTTCACAACACTAACATAATTTATACAAAGCATATACAATAAAAGGATACTGTCCAAGATTTTTCATCAAATTACAAAGTAACAAAAACATAAAGAAAAAACAGATCTGCAGGAGGCCGGGAAGATTGAGCATGTTGATCGTGCTAATGAAACGTACGTTGATGTAAATCAAAGCAGTGATGAGTAAGGTAGATGCTGATATGCAGAATGTACAAAATCTATATATGTCAAAGCAGTGATGAGCATAATTAAGCTAGTTAACTGTTGATGTGCGCACGAATCATGTGCACAGTTTGTGCATATTCATGAAAATACGAAGCCACTCATTACACATAATTCAAGTACGAAACGGTAGTGGCGACAAATCAGGTCAATAATGACGAAAACTCGAAACGATTCTATGTATACGAATTAGCAGCAAAACATAGCCATAGTAAAGACATGGCACAACAGAAATACATGACAATGAGCATATATAGACAAGTGAATAAGTGCAAGAATTTCAAATAAGTGTAATCACGCAAATGGTATAGCGCTGAATATCAGTTACAAAAGGTATAGCACTAAATATCAATTCGAACTAGAAACTTTGCAAAAAAGGTACAGCGCTGTGAGACTCTAGGTAATTCTGGCCCTCAATGGAAAAGGCCTTACATCATCAATAAAAGTCTCTTGGTTTCTCATATTCTTGGGTATTCTCATTTCCATAGTACGATAGTTGTGATACGATCAATTTACGCATACAAGCGCAAAATACTAAAATATCATCAATTTACACATCCAATCTGAATGCTTATAACTCGAGTGTCCGACCACCAACCCTTGTTTCATGACTTAGGAGAATTAAACTAAGTCTAATTGATGTCGATTGATTATAAATCTAAAGGCAAAATCTGACCATCGCACTAACTCCACTGCATGTGACAGGTGCTAAGTACAAACACTTATAGGGTTGATCATAGTGCCTAAACTCTTAAGTCTACACGACTTAAGTCCACAAACTCTAAGTTTACACGACTTAAGATTTGCAAAATAAAAACTATACATTAGGCCACTTAATCCACCTGTATTTGTTACTCCATTTTCCAGATACTTGTTTTGTGTACTTATACTCTTTCCTTTTATTTATTTGAATACAAACCTATATAAAATGAAAGAATACAAAAGACTGAGCAAACTTTGAAATAAATTACCTTTTCAAAAAACTGATCCTATTCTTTTTTAGTGTTTTTCAAGCACTTCACTATATTATCGCCATAATGTCGTTAATTAGTGTTAATTACTAAAAAGATTATTGTGTTTTTATCGTGAAGTAATTTTATTGTCCGGGTCATGTTTGCATCCTAGTTCCATCCCTGAGTGTAACTAATATGTAACCTAAAAGCGACTAACTAGAACTTAGAAAATACGTACAAGTTTTGAGTTCAACTATCCAAAGGTTAGAAATAAGCAGATATAGAGAATACAAATTTACCTGTCTCACGTGCCTTCCATGTCAGTCTATCTTCCTCCTCTTCCTTTTGCAAAATACTTGGCACCTTCCCTTTTGAATACCTCACAACTAGGTCCTTCTTATCAATGGTGGCGCTATGGATCAAGTAACAGTCTCAAGCATCATCAGGCGCTATCAGTAAACCCAAAACCACGACAAATCCAGATGGCTAAGGACCTACGCATTGAATATTAGTTACAAAAGGTATAACGGTAAAAATTTGTTTTCAGTTTAGATAACCTAAATTCATTGCAGTAGTGGATAGGAACTCAAAGCTATGGTAGTAGCAACTTAATCATAATATTCATGTTGTTCTTAAAAACCATTAAATCTCTACTATATAACCACTACAAAATCATGGACTCTTGTTGATCAAAGAGTAAAATCAAACTACCATATGCGCACAATTATTATGGACATGGTTTTAGCAAGGCATCGTATAAGTGCAAACAACATGTACAAGTGTAAAATTATATGTACCTGCTCCAACGTCTAAAGAATCATCATCTTCAGATGTCCTCAATACTCAACTTTCTGGTTAAGAATTTACAGGGTGATCCACCAGGTGGATGTATTTTAGCTCACGTGCAGATTCAGGCATCCATGCTTATTAGCTTCATTAAAATTTCAAATGCGGCTTCACTTAACATTAGGAAAAAGCTGCTTTCACTTGAAACTTTCAGTTTCTTTGAAGCAGACTATGTAGTGCAACTTACACTAAACAGTCTCTCTGCTACAAAATAGGTGAAAGTTGCTAGTGAAAACAGCTTCTTACAAAGGTTAAGTGAAGCCGCATTTTTTACTTGAATGAAGCTAATAAGCATGGATAAGTGACCCTGCACGTAGTTAAAATGCATCCACCTAGAGGATAACCCATTAACTTCTTATCCATAAAGTCGAATAATCATCCATCTTCCAAATTTTCAGCAAACCTGTTAATATATTTTTAGTAAACCTGTTATCTCTCAAAATAGAGTAATCATTACAAAGTATGATATAGTACGACAACATTATAATAAAAAGTAGCAATCATGTGAAAATCAAACTATAACAACTTGCAATTTCTTACAAAAAAGAATTCAAAATCCTTTAGATAATACATACCAATCGAAAACAAAATAAATATACACTAATTTATACTTGAACTTGCCATAGTAAGACTAGAACTTGTGAGTGAACTAATTCAAAATCCTTGAACTTGTCATAGTAAGACTAGAACTTGTGACTGAACTAATTGAAAATCCTTCAACTTGTGCCCTACTATCAGGCATGCACAACACAATTCTATTGAAACACATACCGACACACTTCAGTACAATTAAAATATCAGATTTTGTTTCATTTTAAACTTAGAGACAAATAGAAAGAACGGTTTTCGTAAAAGTAGAAACACATACCTGATGTCGAAGGAGGGCTAGGGACCTAGGTTGCTCGATTTCGGTCGAAGAAGAGGGCAGGTCGTCCCTGTCGAAGGAGAAGATTCCAGAGGAATATAGAGGCACGATTTGGTGAACGAAAACCCTAATTTGTGTTTTCGATCAACATTGAAGTAAAAAAGAGGGAAGAGGGAGCGGCCAAAATTTTTGTTCTAAATGAGCATAGGGTATGCATTATATGATACACTTTAGATTCGGCCCAAAGCTACAACAAATTAACTGATCTGGAGCTTTGCTGATGGACGGTCAGATTTAAGGTGTTTGGGTGGTGCGGATCGCAAAATGTGGTATGATACAGATGTGAGCACTACCAAATTTGATATGGCTATAAGCCGTACCTTATTTCTGCATCCTTAGGTATCAAATTTGTTGTTTTGGTGTAGTGTGAACTGGTTGCATAATATATCATTTGAAACTATGCATAAAAATCCCTCCAATACGTGGGAAGATAAGATCATGAAAATAGCATGATCAATAGGGATAAAAGTGGAAATTAATAAACAAGACTTTGCAGGAAAAAGTAAGCCAACATGGCTTGGAGGGTGCAATTCTCTCTATCAAAATAAGTAAAGAAAGATGGCTAAGAAAATGTGTGCTTAATGTGTGAATATAATTATTATTCTATGTAGGATAAATTCGACATTTCCTGAAAAAGGAAACCCTAATTAGTTCCAAGAATAACCGGTATAAAACTAGGTTGCCTAAGCTATTTTGTTTCCTCTTAGTAAAAATTAATCAAAGAAAGAATAGGGTGCAACAGTAGCTAGAAGGAATAGGGCAGAGCTAGAGAGCAGGGATCTAAAGAAGCAATTTATAGGTGCGTATATACTACTTTATGAAGGCACTAAGTCCTAGAGAAAGGCAACCATTTTTGAGTAGAAATATGTATTGGTTTTGTTTTCAGTTATATATATATATATATATGATAGGAAAATGAGCATAATATTGGTTGTGTTTGAGACACTTCTTTGTATGGGTAATAATAACTTGAACAGATTGAAAGTTTGGGGTTAGGTAGCATGGACCGGTGGGTCACAAGCTCATGTCTAACTCGTTATACATATAAAGAATGATGAAGAGGAGCAATATTTGTATATATGTGATGATCCTCTTGTATCAAATGAACAAAGAAAGGTTTTCTGAGGGCTATAATATAAATATATATTGGAATGTATAACTTGATCCTAGCAATAGCATGGATGTGGTTGACTGGGTGTTTATTTACATTTGCATGAATGCCAATTTAATGGTTACACTCGGTTCATATATAAATATATATGCTGAACTTTCATGATATGTGCATGAGTAATTCTTGTTTGGCAGATTAAAACCTATGGGGATTTAGATAAATAACCATTTAAATAAGCGTTAAATGAGGAATATAATAGAGGGATAAACACTTGAAATATCAAGAGGTTATTGGATGGTTAGGGAACTATTTATACATTGATTTGTTTGATTCCACAGATGAAATCAGGCATGCACATGGCTTGTAAAAGCCCCGTAGGCCTTTGTGTGTTTGGGAAACACAATGTGCACATATGTGTTTGTTGACACCAAAAATTGGCACAACACCTAAAGAAAGGGTTATGTAGAGAATAAACGAAGATGAATAATTGAAAATTTGAAAATAGAAGGAATCACACGCAAGTTTATAGTGGTTCGGCGTTAATCAGCCTACGTCCACTTTATAATCTCTTATATGTTCTTTAAACTATCAAACAGAATAGTTATAGCGACAGTACAACAAGAGATTAACAAAGATTTGAAAGCTAGAGTACTCAAACATCCAAAAGTCCTTTCTTTTGGGTCCAGAAGGGTATTTATAGGTGGTACAGTGCTTGAGCTGGCTTGGACACGCGTTGTATGATCCAAAATAATAGTTAAGCTTGAAGAAGTGTTCTCCTCCTATGGAATCAGCACTTCTTGAATTATTGGTGATAGGTGGCAATCGATTCGATCTATTCAAATGGCTTGGAACGGGAAAGGCTGGGCGTGAGCTATTCTTCAGGAAGACATTAGGTTCGTAACTAGGTGCAACCTGGCTCAGTTGGTTTGATCACAGCGGGCTTCAACTGGATTGCGTCTGGCATCAGTGATGGGCCTCATCGATTAGCCCACTTCTTGACTTCGGCTATCTGAGGTACGGGCTCATGGCATTGTCGAGCCTTTATGGGCTAGCCCATAAGCCCATCAATACTTTGCCCCCCCCCCCAAAGTATGTTGGGTTGGAGACGGGGCGTACTTCGTAAACACAGGTTCTGAATAACCTTTTCCATATCAATTAAGAAATTCTCCATTGGTTGGTTCGAGCTGTCCGTTCATGAGCTTCGTAAATTGAAATTTGTCTACTAGACATCTTAGAAACTTAAGCTGGCTCAGGTAATAATGACGCCTCACTCTCATATGTCCATAGCACACTGAAATGTTGTAAAAGTGGGAGCGACATCAATGTCCCAAAAAAATTTGTGCCTCCAAGGGATATATAAACATAGCCCTTGTTTGGGTCATTCATCGACCATCTTGCCCTTGGTGTCAGGGTATTTTGCGTGGTTATCAAGTTCTCTAAGGGATATATGAACATATGTCAGTCGGATCACAACATAAAGTCCTAGTCGTTAGAATAGAGCAGGAGAGGAGCTTTTATTTATAAACAACAACGGGTGATTGGAAACACCTTAAAACAATAACTAAATAAAAAAACTGAAAATTTGAAAATTCTAAGAAAAATAATGTCTCAAATGCTCAACATTCCATGCTCTTTGATACAGCTCGCCCTCAACAGTTGACAGCCTGAAGCTTTCATTATCAAGCTTTTGTTGAATGACGTATGGCTATTCCCCCTTGGGGCCCATATGGATAGGAGTTGTAAATACCAGTTTCAAAACAAGGTCGCCAATATTGAAGGTCTTTGGCCGGACCTTTTTGTTATAGTATCGTGCAACCCTTCACCTATGGGCTTCGGCACGAAGATTTGCCTCTTCTCTTTTCTCGTCAATCATGTCTAATGATGTCAAGAGAATTGCTTTATTAGACAATGGATCATAATAAGTCGTCCGATGAGAAGAGACCTCTAGTTCGATTGGAAGAACAACTTCCGAGCCATAAGACATGGCAAAAGGAATATGACTAGTGGCTGTCTTATGGGTGCTACGATATGCCCAAAGAGCTAGAGGCAATTCGTTGAACTTATTACTACCAAAATTAACAAAGAAGCGAGCTGGCAGTGAAGGGGTATCAGATATCCAAAGGCCCACTAAAAGCTCGACAGAAAGCGGAACTCATTATTAGGAAGGGTTAAAAGCTTGAAAGAATAACTCGAGACACGACACCAAACGAAACCCTTTGAGAAAAGGTCGTGAAAGTTACAGGGTCTAACTGGCGGGATTTATCCGTCAGGGTCAATCCAATAGGAATTCTCCATGCAACAGTGGTCTGACAAAGGAGTCCTATAGTGAAAGATCATCCTAAACTGAAACCAAGTAAGCTGGAGGCAATAGATCCGATGGACAAAATCCAAAGGAATCTTCTATAATGTCCTGCCCAAATAATGATGCACATGAAGATGAAAGCATCAAAAGAACTAACCAGGGAGAACACGAAGGCCGCTCGGAACCAACTTCTGGAGTATCTACTGCGTAAATACCGAAAGGTCACATTCGCAAATAAATAAGAGTGATATCGGAAGCCACCCTTCAAGGAAATAGGCTACCGCAAAGACCCCCAACGGAGGGCCAGCCAAAACCAGGCAAGGGTACAGGTTACTCATACTAACCTACCTAGTACCGAAACCCGCAATGGTTTCAACCCAACAGCTACCAATATACACTACGGGGACAAGCCCCTCTAGGTATTCATGATAAAGCCGAAAGCCTAGATCCGAAAATTCATATCCATAAGCTTACATTCAGAAGCTTCCCTCAAGAGTTCGAGTATCGTAACCAAATACACCAAAGGCGGCTGAAAGGTCAAGCACCCAAAACCAATAATAAAATGATCGACAGAGACCCATGCGGGTCCAATAGCCCTCTGATAGAAGAGGCCCTAAACCACTATAAATAAGACCCTAGAAGTCACATTGGGGAAGGTTTTTTTCCTTACTTCTGGTATCATTAGAAACAACTTGAGACAGAAGATTAATGGAGAATTCCTCTCTATAACATTCATGTACTTCCAATAAAAGCTTAATAAAAAGGGATCTTCTTATGTGAAAACTGCTCTATAAGTGTGCATTATTATTTTCCTAGTCATAGTAGTCGCAGTTTATCATTAATTCTGCAGAGAAACACGGGTTACACCCTTCAATTTCCTCGAATGGTGATCGAACCTCACCCGCTTAGCCTAGATCCTACCTGATAGTTCCCATTGATCTTACACCCCTGCGCCCTAGCCTCTTAAGTTCCCACCAGAATCAACAAGAGAAGGGAGCCAATCCTCTTGATTTCCCTTTGGGTCTGTCCTTTTTGACCTACTTTCAGTGTTGATGAAAAATATCGTTAACATTTTGGCACTAGAAGGAGGACCTGAACCTCCGACCTTGTGGTTAACAACCACACATCTACATGTGTTGTTCAGTCCCAGATCGGACTAGCTTTGAAGAAGCGAAGTTATGAGCAAGAGACCCAAACGAAGGCCTTTAGGATCTCGAGTGGATAAGTCGAGAACCGCCAGCCGTAGGGTAATGAAGGAGCAAGAGTTAAGAGTATAGGCTTTGCGAGTAATAAAGCAGAAGAAGAAAATGGGACTACATGCTTATGAGATGGGGAATAACAGCTCTTCCCACATAGGACAAACCATGGCGTTCCTACCCAGTAGATCTACATCGGAGGACGTTGGCATTTTCCCCCACTTAAAGGATGCTCTCTACAGAAAAGTTAGGGGAATGGCGCTCGAATGCGAAATAATGGACGATTTCAACCACTTCGCTGACAAACGGACTAAAGAGATGATAACTTGATTCCGGAATGTTTCGGAAAAAGAGGACGAAAGTATAGGAACCACTCCATCAACGAAAAAAGGAGTGTATGCCAAAGATACCCCAAGAACTCTACCTTACTACTTTGAGGGAGAAAGTTTACTTCCTAACCAAAAATGAACTCGACTATTGGACCTCCACGAAAAAGAGGCCTAAATACGAAAGAAAGGCAGGGGGACCTTACTACAATTATCACTTGATGAATGGACATGGGACTATTCACTGCAGAACCCTCGAGGAAGCCAGCGTCAGATTCTTCAGTCAAGGCCGATTACGGGAGTTTATCAAAAAATCGAGATGAGTTTGAGAAAATCCTTAGGACAAGGATTAATACACATGTACCAACGTACGGAAAGCACATCTCTCGGAATTTTAAAAGGAAAACCCAAAAAGGGTCCAACCACCAATGGATTAAACCACTCGTCAGTTGGCCGGGATTAGGCATCCCCCGAAGGGGGATGGTGTGTTAATCTCTCTCCATGCCCAAATCAAAAGGGGTATGGTTAAAGCATCAAAAGCGTAAGTCGTTGTTTCACACCAGAAATGGTCGTGGCGATGCATCTAAAATTAGCATGCCCTGCCTCTTCTCGTAGAAGAGTACGCCCTGCCTCTGCTAGAACTAAGCACGTCCTACCACTGCTCGCAGAAGAGCACGTCCTACCTCTGCTTATGTTCCGCGTTACCCGCAGAAGGGAACGCAAACCCCTGTCATCTCCTACGATGGTCAGGATAGGGCACCCCTTGGAGGGGGTGGCATATAAGCCTCTTTCAGTGCCTACGATGGCCCGTGTAGAGCGTCAAAAAAATAAACCTTAGTTTTGTGCCTATGATGGCCCCGTCTAAGTTTCTAAGCCCGTAGCATTGCCTATGGTGGTGAGAATAAGGCACCTCCTGGAGGGAGGTCGGATAAGTCCTTGGGTCATGCTTGTGGATAAGCTAACTAAGTGCTCTGGACGCACAGGCCCAGAGAGTGGCCAACAAAGCACGTACATCCTCTGCTTTGACATCAAAAGCCCAAGGGGATGCTCAAAAAGCACATACAACCTCTGCTTTCCAAATCAATATTGGAGGGGAGTTCTGGTCTTCTATACTAATACCCGAATCTGGGTCGATTCGGCACTTTACCAATACCGGAGGGGAGTTCCGGTCTTCTATACTAATACTCGAATTTGGGTCGATTCGGTGCCTTGCCAATACCGGAGGGGAGTTCCGCTCTTCTATACTAATACCCAAATCTGGGTCGATTCGGTGCCTTACCAATACCGGAGGGGAGTTCCGGTCTTCTATACTAATACCCGAATCAGGATCGATTCGGCGCTTTGCCAATACCGGATGGGAGTTCCGGTCTTCTATACTAATACCCGAATCTGGGTGGATTTGGTGCCTTACCAATACCGGAGGGGAGCTTCGGTCTTCTATGCTAATACCCGAATCTGGGTCGATTCGGTGCCTTGCCAATATCGGAGGGGATTTCCAGTCTTCTAAACTAATACCCGTATCTGGGTCGATTCGGCGCCTTGCCAATACTGGAGGGGAGTTCCTGTCTTCTATACTAATACCCGAATCTGGGTCGATTCGGCGCCTTGCCAATACCGAAGGGGAGTTCCGGTATTTTATGCTAATAGCCGAATCTGGGTCAATTCGGCGCTTTACCAATAACCGGAGGGGGTTCCGGTCTTTTATGCTGAGACCCAAATATGGGACAATTCAGTGCTTCACAAATGCTGAAGGAAAATCCAGTCTTCTATGTATATTCGGATCAGGGTCAATCCAAATCCTTTGCAAATTTTGGGAGAGGCAATTCAACTCCGACTCAACGTCGAACCACAGTGCAAATCAAACACCGATAGCCTTTATCATTTCTACTTTGTACTCAGGAAAGTTTCTCTGATTTAGACGGATGCACCAAATATTCGCACTAACACACAAAACACGAGCCATTATTTTGATCTTTTATGACCAAACGCACTACTATGGTACTGGTAACCCCAAAAGGGTATGGGACACTGTTTTAAAGCCCCTAAGACGGACCCTAACATGGTATTATGTGCCCCATCACGATATAGTAATGGCTAAAAGGAAAGCGTCTAGATTAAAGTACACAATTGCACGCCTAATCATATCATTGTAGGTCATACTCTTGTCCGTGTGTGCTACTTATATAAAATGCTACACTCCACTATTAAAATACAAGGTACTTTACGCATTACATAGATGTTTAAAAAAGAGAGGAAGGAAGCACGCCCCAACACAACGACTCCTGCATGAGCAATGGACCGACTTCCGATAGGATGCACTCTATTCATGTAACCCAGAGGAAGTGACATAACAATGAATTGCATCACGCAAAAGCTCGTCGACCTTTTGCACCTTTCCCATCGGCACGCTAGGGTCATCCGAGGATTTGGGTTGCCACTTTAAAGCTTAATTGAAAACCTTGCCTATCACACGAAGATTTTTGTTTCCCTTCCTCAGGTCGAAAGCATCTACGCACAAGAGTTGTTTCTCCTTTTTCAATTGCTTAAGTTTGGAGGTATAAAAGTCAGCATGATGAGAGTTTCCCTTAATCTCCTTCCTATCATAAAGACTTTTCACACTTGCCTTAACCCGTCTATGCCACCTAGCAGCAAAGGAATGATCTTTCCCGGGGGGAGGTTCCCCGATCTCAAAGTCTGAGGAGACACATTCTGTCGAGACCCACGACTGATTAGCGGCATACACCCTGAGAGCACATCAAAATGCAATCTCCCATTCTTTGCATTTCACTAGTACATCTTTGCATCTCGCCTCTAAGTTCCTAACTTGACGCCGCAACTCATCCTGTTCTTCACAAAAATCAATAGTAGGATTCGTTTTTACGCTCCTCTTTGCCTTGAGGATGTCTTTATCTTTTTGCCTCATTTGAGTCTCCAACACACATATTTGTTCTGCCAAACATTGAGTCGATCGTTTCCCAGATAGGGCACATCTATCACCTATGGTGGTAGGAGAAGTTCCCAAAAAATCTCTCAAACATAAAGAAAACAATGCATCTCTATCCACCAAAGAGGAAGTATCTTCAGGTAAATCGTCCTGTTTAAATAAGCAGATAAGATATCTTTTGCAAGAGTATTCCAAACCTAGGAAAAGCATGCAACAAAAATATGGTAAAAACAAATACGATTCACATTCACACGTGTTGTTGTCAAGAAATATATAGATATAACAGATCATCTTTCCCCAGTATTCTTTTCCTTCATGTTACATATTAACTTTACATGATGAGCTCTAAGTTTCTTTAATATTATCTCCTTTTCGTTCCCTAATAAGTTGAAAGATAACTGAGGATACTTCATGTAAATATGTTTGAGTTCTTTCAAGAAGCGTTCTCTGCCATATCTAAAGGGGGGCTTTGTGAGAAATTCCCTCTTCAGCTGAGAAAGAGAATGAAAATCAACCTTACCACTAAAAATAAAAGAGGGAGGGTGAGTAGCAAGGACATCATTCCTATCACCATAGGAACAAGTAATCAAAGGTCAACTAGTATAAGTAAAGAAATAATTCAGAGGATGTGGTTTATACCCGGAGAATAGGAGAACTTGCGTGCACCGCCTGCTCTCTCTCTCACCAAGCTCCAGAAGACTTACCCCCTGCAAATCTATCGTCTCCATACGGGCTGTCAACGTTACCCCCTTCTTTATGCAAAATAAGATTTTCATCACCCTTAGATGATTGGCAGTTGAACATCTTTTTGACAAGCAAAAGACCCTCGATCTTCGCTTTCTCTCCTTCAAAATCTCCAGTACCCTGATCTAAGGCAATAGCACCTCTCAAAATTTTGTTCCGAAGGGACGAATGAAGGGAAGTAAAGTCCATGTCAGGAAACTTGCCATGGTTGTTACGGTAAACTAAGAGGAGAGCCTTTTCATAACAGTCAGACATCATATCTGGAAAGTGCACTTTCAGGAACAAAGAAATCCGATCCTAAGTTTTGTAAATTATTCGCCTGACATCAGAAAGAGTCGCCTCCTTTGTTTTCAATCTCCTTGCGTATTTCATCAGCATGTATGACCGCTCACGCCTGAGAGCCAAAACATCGGTTGTTAAGGAATTGTTGGCAACCCTTTCCCTCTTAAAGGACTCCTTTATCTGACTGCAAACCTCTTCGTTGCTACTCTTCGCAAAGGTTAGATCATAAAACTTAGACTCCAACACTGCTTTCTCTCTCTGGAGTTCTTCCTTATCCCAAACTAGAGTGGCAGTTGTAGACCCAGTAACATACCAGTTCTTGGAAATCTAAAAAAAGGGAGGAGGGAGAAGGAGGCAACAACGATACGATGTTAGTCCTTACATCAATAGGGAAAGTAAGAGCCACAAGAGGGTAAAAGATATGAACCAAAAGTTGTCATTGAACGAAGTTGAGGTAAAACTTAAACCACCCTTCGGAAGAAAGTTTCTGAATGTCGGAGACATCGATAAAGGATAAAACAGATCTTATAATTGTGTCAAAATCTAGTGCCTGAAAAGAGGGATCCGCGGGGTCACATGGATAATATGGAGAATGGGAAGGCTCACACTCACCTGAACCCGGATCTCCCTGAAAATCGGATCTTAGAAAACCAGTAACAAAATACTTCAAATGGTCTCTGCGGAGGAGAGACAGACGTTATGAAAACTTCCAGGAGAAAATACAAGAGGGGTATGTGGTAGCCGACGACAAGGCGATGCAACAATTTTACCACCAGAAGAACGGGAAATAGAATTTACCCTTTTAGGATTCCGAAAGGAATCATTGTCAAAAACTAAAGCAGATCTCTTCTTAGACAGAAACTCAGGAGAAGAAGAAGCCACGAAGGGTGGGAACAAACCATCCCTAAGAAACGCAGAACAAGAAGGAGAAGTTTGCTATAAAAGATCTGGTCCCAAAGAAGAAAAGACATACCCAGAGGGAAAGTTTGAGAATAACAGTTCAGGATGCTGATTTAAGACACCTGGGATTTCACTCAAAACATTGCTCACTTGATGTTCCTTCATCCCAAGCTCCTCCTCCTTCAAATAAAGCCCAGACTTATTCAGAATGAAATCTCCTTGTGTAATCTTGTACATAGTCCTGCCAGATGATACCATAACATAAACTCGTAGTTCAATCTAATTTTACTTTAATGATTTTACACAAACACTACATAGGCATACGAATGATTTGGAATTTCATTATCCTATAGAACAACAATCCTAGATAAGGGAACTAATATCAATATGTTGAATTGCCCACTGCTACACTTTTTTTTTCTTATACACTTTTTACTTCCCAAAGCCCCGACAATAAACGGGATGGGTATGACCTCATAGAGGGTTGCTACTAATCGTCAATTCAGGCGATCAAAAAAACTTACTGCTATCTAGAGTTGAAGTCCTGGGAAAATAATACAACAAATTTCGATGAACAGTAATCTTGCTTTGATAAAATGCTATGCAGGGAAAGGAGGAGAGAGAAAGATAAAAAGATCTACCATGCCACTTTGCCGTCCACCTGAGACTGAATCAACGGACGAGATTCATACGAGGAAAGTAAGGATACTGTATAGGGGTAAAGAGAAAAAATATATACTTTGTATTCAGAATCCAGAAACAGTCCAAACCACTTAAAAAGAGGTCAATCAATGCAACCGATCGAAGGAAGGTAGGAGGCACAGAAGCAACATTCTGAAGAAAAGACAAAAGTTTGACTTGTAAATTCAAAAAAAAACTTTACTAAGGGGCAAATGTTACTACCAAAATTAACAAAGAAGCGAGCTGGCGATGAAGGGGTATCAGACAGCCGAAGGCCCACTAAAAGCTCGACAGAAAGCGGAACTCGTTATTAGGAAGGGTTAAAAGCTAGAAAGAATAACTCGAGACACGACACCAAACAAAAGCCTTTGAGAAAAAGAGTCGTGAAAGTTACAGGGTGTAACTGGCGGGATTTATCCATCAGGGCGAATCTGACAGGAATTCTCCAAGCAACATCGGTCCGACAAAGGAGTCCTATAGCGAAAGATCATCCTAAACCGAAACCAAGTAAGCCGGAGGCAATAGATCAGATGGACAAAATCCAAAGGAGTCTTCGATAATGACTTGCCCAAATACCGATACACCTGAAGATGAAAGCATCAAAGGAACTAACTAGGGAGAACGCGAAGGCCACTCAGAACCAACTTCTGGAGAATCTACTGCATAAATACCAAAAGGTCACATTCGTAAATAAATAAGAGTGATACCGGAAGCCACCCTTCAAGGAAACAGGCTATCGCAAAGACCCTCGCCGGAGTGCCAGCCAAAACCCGGGCAGGAATACAGGCTACCCATACTAATCTACCTAGTACTGAAACCCGCAGCGGTTTCAACCCGACAGCTATCAACATACACTACGGGGACAAGGCCCTCTAAGTATTCATGATAAAGACGAGAGCCTACATCCGAAAGTTCATGTCTGCAAGCTTACATTCAGAAGCTGCCCTCAAGAGTTTGAGTATCGTAACCAAATACACTAAAGGCGGTCGAAAGGTCAAGCACCCAAAATCGATAATAAAATGACCGGAAGAGACCCATGTAGGTCCAATAGCCCTCCGATAGAAGAGGCCCTGAACCACTATAAATAAGACCCTAGAGGTCACATTGGAGAAGGTTTTTTTTCCCTAACTTCTGGTATCATTAGAAACAACTTGAGAAAGAAGATTAATGGAGAATTCCTCTCTATAACATTCATGTACTTCCAATAAAAGCTTAATAAAAAGGGATCTTCTTATGTGAAAATTGCACTGTAAGTGTGTATTATTATTTTCCTAGTCATAGTAGTCGCAGTTTATCATTAATTCTGCAGAGAAACACGGGTTACACCCTTCAATTTCCTCGAATGGAAATCGAACCTTGCTCGCTGAGCCTAGATTCTACTTGATAGTTCCCATCGATCCTACACCTCTGCACCCTAGCCTCTTAAGTTCCCACGAGAATCGACTAGAGAAGGGAGCCAATCCTCTTGATTTCCCTTTGGGTCTGTCCCTGTTGACATACTTCCGGTATTCACGAAAAATATCGTTAATAAACCCATTTACCCTTAGCTCGCTCTAATCGTTTCTTCAAAATTGTTTTGGTAATTTTTTTGACAACCTCAACTTGTACATTGGAATTTGGATGCTTGACCGATGTATACTTCTTTTCAATATGATATCGCTTGCAGAAGTTTCCAAATTCCTAGCTGTCAAATTGGGTCCCATTATCAGTGAAAATCGCCCGGGGCACCCCATAGCGACATATAATATCCCTCACGATGAAATTGATGCCACGCTTTGTAGTACTTGTGGTAAGCCGCTCGGCCTCTGCCCACTTTGTGATGTAATCCACAATCACGATCGCATATCTGGCACCCCTTTTAAGATTGGCAAGGTCCCTATTATGTCGATTCCCCAAATAGCGAATGGCCAAGGACTAGTCATCTGAGTAAGCTTCGTGGACGGAGCTCGGGGTATTTGGGCAAACATCTGGCCCCTATCACATCGTCTAGAGTAGTTTGTTGCATCTTTGCTGATAGTTAGCCAGAAATACCCATATCTTAACACCTTCTTCACTAAAGTCTGCCCTCCCGTTTGAGCGCCGCACACTCCTTCGTGAACCTCTCTGAGCACCTTCTTAATGTCGTCATTTGCCACACACTGAAACATTGGGACTGAAAAGCCTCTTCGATAAAGCTGACCTTGTTCGATAATATATCTGGAGGCTTATCGCACAAGGGCGCGTCAGCCTTTCTCTCCGAGAGGGTCCCATATAGTAGGTAATTTTTGATGGAGGTCATCCAGGATTCTCTTTCGGGCACTATCTCCGACTGATTGACCTCCATTTGATCTATACTCGGGATGTTCAAAGTTTCAATGGGAACTGATTCGGTCTCACTCGGATTGTCGGAGCTAGCTAATTTTTCCAACGGTCTGCTTTCTGATTATCATCTCTGGGGATATGGGAAAAGTTATACTGACTAAATCTATTTAGTAACTCCTCAACCCGTTTAAGATATAAGCCAGTCGAGCGCCCCTGGCTTGAAATTCCTTCTTAACCTGAAACACAATCAACTGTGAATCGCAAAAGATATTAAGTGAAGTTATTTTTAAATCCTTCGCATGTTTAATCCCGATAATTAGAGCTTCATATTTGGAATCATTATTGGTAGCTATAAAGTTTAATCTCAAGGCGTAATAGATCAACTGCCCCTCGAGGGATAATAACACTACCCCAGCTCCAGAATGTTGATTGTTGCAGGCTCCATTGGTGTATAACTTCCAGACGTCGGATCTCAACTCTACTTCTGGGAGCTCGGTACCTTCTTCCATATTGTCGTCCTCCGGGATGGTAAATTCGGCTATAAAATCGGCCAATGCTTGTCCTCGGATGGACTTTCTCAGAAAAAAGGTCAAGTCGAACTGGCTCAGTTCGATGTTCCATTTAAGCAGTCGTCCACTAATTCGGGCCATTGTAGGACCTACCGAAGGGGTTGATCCATAAAGATTTTAATAGGATGAGCTTGGAAGTAATGACAAAGCTTTCGAGATGCAAACAGCAAACTTTATGCGAGTTTCTCAATTTTCGAATAATTATGTTTTGCTCCAGTTATCTTCTGGCTCACATAGTAAACCGGTCATTGTATTCGATCCTTTTCCTGAATTAGAACCAAGCTGATAGCATGCGCAGATACAACCGGATATACAAACAGTTCGCCATGGTCGATAGGTTTGGATAGAATGGGAGGTTCCTCTAAATGATCAAGTAAATTCTAAAAGGCTTCAACACAGTCAGCTATCCAAGCAAAATTCCATTTTCCTCTCTTGATTAATTCAAAGAAGGGTAAACATTTGTCGGTTGCCTTGGATATAAATTGACCCATGACCGCAACCTTTCCTGCCAAACTTTGCACATCCTTAATCTTTCTCGGCTCTTAGATATTCTTGATATCCGAGATCTGGTCGGGATTAATTTCAATGCCTTGAGAACTAACTATGAATCTTAAGAACTTTCCCGATGCCACACCAAAGGAACATTTTAAGGGATTAAGCTTCATACTATACTTTCGCAAGATATCGAACATCTCTGAAAAATCTTTAACATGGTCGGATGATCGCTTTGGCTTCACCAACATGTCATCGACATAAACCTCCATTGTTCCAATTTGATCATGAAACACGCGATTGACCAAGCGCTGATATGTTTCCCCTACATTTTTCAATCCGAAGGGCATAACCACGTAAAAATACAATCTAAGGTCAGTGATGAAGCTGTTATGTTCCTGGTCGGGGAAATGCATGGCAATCTGGTTATACCTCGAGTATGCATCCATGAACGATAGGAGTTCGTGTCCAGCGGTCGAGTCAACCAGCTGATCGATCTTAGGCAATGGGAAGCTGCCTTTAGGGCAAGCTTTATTCAAGTCATAAAAATCAATACACGTCCTCCATTTCCTGTTAACTTTCTTTACCAACACAGGTTTTGTTATCCATTTGGGATAAGTCGCATCTCAGATGAAGCCATTGGATTGGAGTTTTTCAATCTCTTCTTTTAAAGCGGTGAACCTCTCTGGGCCTAACAAACGCCTTTTCTGTTTTATTGGAGTATACTTGGGGTCGATGCTAAGAGCGTGAGTCATGATGGAAGGCGAGATCCCACACATGTTAGCATGGGTCCATGCGAATACGTCCAGGTTAGCTTGGAGAAACTCGGCCAACTCCCTCGTCCGGAGGGGGTCGAGATAGGATCCAATCTTCAAGACCCTCGTGGGGTCATCGTCGGCGATGGGTATCTTGACCGTAGTCTCGTTTGGTGTTTCCTTCTTACATCCCGGCTCTTCGTCCTCCCTTGGGTCGATGTCCTCGAACCGACAAGGGGGCAACCCTGACCGGGATGCTCTCTGTAATTGGTATGCTTCCTTCTCCTCTGTAAGAGGGGGTTCTTTGATTGTTTGCTCTTATTCTGCAGTTCTTTCCACTTCGCCAAATAGCAAGCTCGTCCAATCACTTGATCCCCTCGTACCGTTCCAACCCATCAATCAGTTGGGAATTTCAACAGTAGACACCAGGGAGCGATATAAACTTTGAACTCCATTAAAGCCGCCCGTCCTAGAAATGCTTTGTACCGGGTGTTAGATCCAAAATTGGCTCTAACACCCGAATTGTTCAGTTATGCAGAAATTAATATCAGGAAAAATGCTAGAAAATCAGAAAAGATACAAGATTTATAGTGGTTCGGCGTTAACGAGCCTACGTCCACTTTATATCAATGATTATACTTGAAATCAGAGTATAATCGATGATTTATCCCTCAATTTCACTCTTACAATGTTGAATTCACTCAATAATTTCGAGACAACTCTGAATAATAATGGAGGTGTAATAATGGTGGATTCAGAGCTTAGAATTGAGGATCCCAAAAAATGCCAAGTTCTAGGCTATTTATAGGTGATTTCTTCAGGCGGATCGCGGTCATACGTGGCACACATCTCGAGAATCTCGGACTGGCTCGTGGCTTAATGGAGAATTGGTCAATATGACAGTTGTGGACATGTGTCGCGAGATCCTTCATTTGCAGATCGTGATGGACTCAGTCATGGCCTTCATCACGTCTCCTGGGCTTAAATCGGATCGGATCGAGTTGCTGTGGACGGACCGGGTCGGATCGCATTGGGCTGACATGAGCGGGTCGCATCGGATTGGGTCGGGCTAGCAGGGGGCGATCATGATCGGATCCAGGCCTTCTCACAAGTAATGCTTCATCTTGAACTCGTGTTTGAAAAGTCATATCGCTTCAAAAAGTTGCATCCTTTGATTGGTATAAATATTGAGTTAGACTACCAATTATTTCCTTGCTCATCGGGTAATTTCCATCTTTTAAACTCCCGGAGATATCATTGTTGAATCACCAAGTAAGTCTCAGAATTCATTGTAGAAAATAGTATTTAGTTTGTATTTCTGCAAGCCTAAAGCTCTACCTTTCCGATTCACAAATCATGTTGGAGCTCAGATCATCGTTTTACGTCGCGGATCGTGGAGGGCTGTGCGACACACCTGGAGGGGAGCGCCCCTTGTGCCAACGACCGTTACCCGAAAGGACCCATACTTGGACCGCGACGGGGCTTGTTTCACGCTCCGTAGCCCACTAGGCCCAGCGAATCAAATGAGACAAAAAGGGGAATACGAGCGATCACCAATCCACCTATATAAACCGACCTGCTCTCTCCTTTCCCTTTCTTCTTCGTTCGTTGCTGCCGCCAGTTCCTTTGAGTGAAACCCTAGCCTTTAATTCTCCGAAAACCCAATTGTTTCCTAATTTTTAGAAAGGTGATCATATTTGAAATGTTTTCATGCGATTCTATCCTCGTTTTTCTTGGGTTCCCACTGGCTTGAGAGGACAGAACGGCGGAGTTATGTGGTGTTCGAGGCTTTGGACGCTGATGAGGCGCCATGGGTTTTGCTATCCGAGTTCAGATATGGAGAGGAGGAAATAGGAGGAAGAAGGAGGGAGAAGGAGGGTGTTAGGTCGGTTCGTGGGCGAGGCTTCGGATCGGGTCGAGGAGTGTTGGCTCGTGGGGACGTGAGTAGGATCGTGGGGCTCTTATCACGAGCCGATGGATCGCTGTGCCCAACCCACGAGTCAACATTTCATTGCCGATTCAGCTCACTAGCGATCTGCTCCTGCCATCACGACCCGATCCGTTCCCAGAAGCCAAGCTGAGGGTTATGACCCAGTCATTCATGATCCATAGACATACCACGATCCGATCCCTGCTGCATGATCCCGCTTGATGAACTTGTTAAATAAACAATGTGACCTAACTCTGATATATCGATGGACAGTTAGGCTAGAGCCCTTAAGAGATCCTTCTGGACTGAATGACAACATAATTTGACTATAGTTGACGACTAATCCTTCGATGATCTTGTTAACTTTTGTGCATGCACAGGCACACATTTGCACTTGCACACATGGGGAACGGGTAACTGTATTCTCATCTCATGTTTGCTCACCAAAACAGCAATGTCGGATAATCGTTCTACTGAAAGATCTGAAACAGAGGTGGACCCGAAGGTGTCGGAACACCATAATCCCGAGTTTCCTCCAATTAATCCAGAGGATGAGGATTCTGAATCCGAATATGAGGCTGAGACAGAGTCAAATTCATCTGAGAGTACCTCGCTAGAGGAGGAGTCCGAAGTGGATGACCGAGCTTTGATGAGATTCCCGACGTTTTAGGGATTGAGAAGTTCACTGACTCTTTAGCTTCCAAACTAGACGATATAAAACTTAAGAAAATTTGTTTGAAACACGGGATCCCATGGGACGATGTGAAAACACCCGAAAGCGGAGATAGACCACATCTTGCTCCAGAAGGGTACATGGCAATCAGCTGAATCATGTGCTGGGTAGGCGCTATTCCTCCGTTTCCTCCAATCATCTTTGAAACCTTAATACGATTGTGTATTGCCCCTATGCAGCTTCATCCCAATGCTTATGCATCCTTATACACTCTATATGTCGCGTATGCAGAGATTCTGCAAACTGAGCTTACTTTTAAAGACTTGAAATTCTACTATCTTTTCAAGCACCGTTCCACAACGACTCCAAATTTCTCTTTCTTTGAATCAGTAGCCAACAGGAAGGTTCTGTCCGACGGTTACAGCAACATAGGGGATCCCAAAGCTGACTGGTTTTACAAAAAATACCAGGCTGGGTGTGCGAGGAGGTGGCTCAAATCTAGTAAGTTTCGGGCCTCCAGATGCATGACTGAATTACATAATCAAAGTATTAACATGTTTCCTTTTCCTTTGCGCAGATCACACATTCCCCAAGACAGAAGGCTCAGTGTATAACGATCGATTGTCCCGTCTTCTAAAAAGCAAATCTGACTTCTTGAGAATCAAGAAATGTATTACTAACGAAAACCTTCACAAACTTCATCTTTTGGACATAAGATTCGTACTTGGCGCGGGTGGCAAACCTTACAAGTATGTGCCCCCAGCTGAAGGAGAAGGAACTTCTCAAGTTGCGGAGACGACTACTCTTCGCAAGAGCCCTTCACCGATGATTAATCAGGACGACGAAGATTTAAACGTGTATAAAGGGGATGAGGGACGAGCTGATAAATCAAAGGAGGTTTCAACCTCCGAGGGGCAGTCTCCACTGAGGACTTCATCGCTAGTTGAGTCTGTCGCTCACGACGAATTAACGGAGGAATATATTTTCAGGGAACTAAGTAAAATTTCTTTGCCAGATGATATTTATACCCAAGAAGATTTCGAAGGGGAACCAATCTTTCCCGTTTCCGAAGAGACGGGTGCTCCAGTTAGAGAAAAAGAAGTTACCCAGACGAGCCTAACTTCGGGCCCTGGTCTGTTTCAAAAAAGGGGATTCCACGGGATGCACAAAACACATGCACCATTTATCATAACACTCTTTGCTACTCTGGTTCACAATTCTAACATGCACTTGTTTTCTTTGCAGGAAAAATGTCTCGCAAACGGTCTTATTCCTACCGTTCCCTTCGCGAGGGCACACCAAGCCTCCTTCCAGATCCTGAGCACACTCGTAGCGACAGTCGGGGAAGGGATAGTCGTCGACCCCGGGATTCTCATCATTCTTATCCTGCATGACCTCGATATCCACCAAAGCAAAGTTATGGAAAGCCACCTAGTCGTCTAGTGCCACCAGCTGGAGGGAAGCAACTTCCTAGAGATTTAACCCCTCCAAAAAGAACTCCTTCTCATGCCCAGTCTTCTAAGAAACACGCCGAGCCAAAGGACAAGGACAAAGATGAGGGCAGAATTATAGAGAAGTGGAAGACAGTTCCTACTTCCTCTGGTGAGCGTGGCTTGGATACTACTGCTGCAAGGTATGTTGCCCCCAGTTCTTGAGATCAAGGCCAGGTTAGAGCATTTACGAAAATAGTTTCCCGACATTTACTTTGAGAGGATGGTGTTCGTCCCAGATCTTGAACCAGTCCCCGAGGATTGGGACACAGAGGTGATAGAGTATGTATGCCATGCAGCTAAACAATACGGGGTAATGAAGAAGCATGCGGCTACACTCTCTTCTATCATCCGCCGGATGGAGACGGACGCAGCCAGGGCCAGAGTAAAGATTGACAATGATGCTAGGGCTAGGTGCAAAATGGAAAAAGAACTGGAGGATGCACAGGCCCAACTGGCTTTAGCTCAGCGAGATGCAGAGAATTACAAGTCCGAGTTGGAAAGTGCCAGGGAGCGCTTTTGCAATGAGCTTGACTTAAATAGCCAAGAACGGGTGGCCCTGAGGAAAGAAGTGGAGGATCTCAGGGCAGTTAACACTGAACTGAAGACAGTACAAGATCGCTTTTCTGCTGAGAAAGAGGCTTGGGAGAAAGAGAGGGCGAGCTTAAAAAATGACCTTGCCCTTGCGAAGAAAGAGAAGGAGGTTCTAGATGATCAACTCGCTCAAGCTAAGGAGCGGGTAGCTGTCGCCGAAAGCAATGCCAATAACGCTCTTGAGTCAGCAGCTGTTGCGGCAGACAAGCTTGCCGAAAAATAGAAGGAAATAGATAGCTTTGAAGAATTGTTGTTTGATTTCTTTGGTCAAGTTATCAAGCATCAAGACATCTCTTGGATTCCCGACTACCATGTTACCTTGGCCAATATATGGGATGCAATTATCGAGGACGAGAAGTAGCGACTGGGGGTCGATGAAATTGACGAGCACCAGCTGATGTAAACCTTTCTCAGAGGTGAAGAGCCGGCGGCTTTGAAGGAAGGTAGACGCCTTATCCACGAGGAAATAGAGAAGGAGAAGAGTAGGCTCAAGGGTGAGGATAAAGTTGGCGAGAGCTTGAGTTCGATAGTAGAGCCCAGAACCTCTGAAGTTGAGGGATATAATCCCGATGATCCATTGATCCCCTTGGCACCTACTTCTCCGATTGTCGGGGCCACCAGTACAAGTCTGGGAGATGAGTCAGCCGAAGGTATCTCCACATTTTCTCCACAGTTCACTAAAGCAATCGTAACTTGTCGTCGTCTCATGAGATAGTCAACTGACATGGCCACATCTCCTCCTGATTTGCTAACCCTTATTTCTAATGGTGTAGGTACCAAAGTGGTCGAAAAGGGTGCAGAGGAGAAGGCAGAGGCTGAGAGGGTTGAGATTCCCCCAATTTCTTGTATCGAAGCTTCCGAGGTCTCAAAGCAAACTGGGGGCTCAACCAGTGATAGAGTTACAATGGCACCCGTGGAGCCTAGCGCTGGCGCTCCTACAGACGCCGAGATCATTGCTGCTCTGCATGACTCAGATGGCGGTCATGGAGATGAGGAATAAGAGGTAGAAATCATTGACGAGGCCAAGGATGATGATAGTGAAACCTTGGCTGACATACAGACTAGGAAGGAGAAACAGTTGGCTCTTAAAAGGGAGGAACAGAATCCTGTGCTCGTGACCCCTATTTCTGAAATCAGCCCCAAAACCGGGTTGGTTATAAGATTCTCTTCTAGATCGATAACTTCACAGCTTGCCTCCGAACCCTCCAGTCCTCCTCCGGAGCCCCTTGTCGACAAGAGGAAGAGGAAGAAAAGCGACCGCTCCGGTACTGATAAGGAGGAGTTAGAGAAACAGAAGAAGGACAAGAAATCAAAGCCATCTCCCAAGCGCAAATAGAATGCAACTATCGGCTCATGTTTTAGTTTTAGGATTTCTTTTGGCCAAAAGATGTAGTCGTGAGATTGGCCCTCACTTTTTGCTTAGTTTCTTGTTTTTTGTATATCCGTTTCTAGTAAATAAGGACCTATTTCTTTTGTGTCACAGTGTTCCTGCAAATTCATCGTGTTAGCAGAGTTTAAGTAATCATAATTAAAGCTTTCATAGTTTAAAGTTGTAAGTAACGATCATTAATCATAACGAAAACAATCATCGGTAAATACATGTGCTAAGTAATCGTGTAGTAATGCACGTATACATTCCTAATTGATAGTCATTATAGTGCCTAGCCAGGGCGTGTTGGCGAACGATTAGAATTGTATTCGTACTACCCTGATTTTTCCATGGGGTAATGGTTCTTGCGGCGCTAAGTCTCTAGCTCTTTTATACTCTCCCGATCCTTCAGCGGGTTAGAGTTTGCGTGGCAAAGTCTCTAGCGCCTTTATACTCTCCTGATCCTTCAGTGGGTTAGAGTTTGAGCTCGATTTTTGGTCTGCTCACCGATCTTCAGCGGGACAGAAGTTCTGGGGGCGCTAAGTCTATAGTGCTTTATACTCTCCCGATCCTTCAGCGGGTTAGAGTGTTGCCAAGGCGGTTTTATCATGGTGCACCTGCACGCCTCGGGGACGTCATCTTCGCGTCCTTTATATTCTCTCCCTAATCTCAGGGGTTAAGTTGTAATGCAATTTACCCTACTGTACCTTTTGAAGCTTTAATCATTGCGAACTTTCCGATTCGCCGAACGGTATCTTGAATTAGTTGTTTTGAGATTACTACATAAATTTAAAACAATTTCCTGAAATGGTAACAATATATATATTGATCAAAATAAAAGAGTAGATAAGAAATGGTGCAGTAAGGGTAAATAACACACAACATTTTTATAGTGGTTCGGTCGAATCATGACCTACGTCCACTTTATAATCTTTTGTTCAAATAACCAGACTGTTCTTAGGCAGGTCAAGCCTTTTTACATGGTTCTAAAAACAAAAGAATAAAACTGACACTTTATATGTCAGGTAAAGCCGTAAATGCTGGGCATTCCACACTCTGGGGATTTCTTCTCCATCTACGATTGCTAGCTTGAAGGTTCCATTATCAAGCCTTCGTAAAATGGAGTACGGTCCTTCCCATTTCGGGCCCATATGTACCGGGGGCGGAAAGACACGTTTCAAAACCAAGTCTCCGGGTTCGAATGTGCGAGCTCGGACTCTTCTGTTGTAGTACCGAGCTACTTGTTGTTTGTGCCTCAAGGCACGTAAGTCGGCTTCGTCCCTTTTTTCCTCAATCATGTCCAGGGATTCAAGGAGCAACACATTGTTGGTCATCGAGTCGTAATAAATGGTACGATGGGATGGTACTTCTAACTCGACCGGAATAACTGCTTCAGCTCCGAAAGTAAGGGAAAATGGGGTGTGACCCGTTGTCGACTTGTACGTCGTTCTGTAGGCACATAGTGCCTGGGGTAATTCATCAACCCACATAGCTTTGGCCCTCTTCAATCTTTTCTTCATAATGGATTTAATCACCTTATTTGCTGCTTCAACCTTTTCGTTTGATTGCGAATGTGCCACAGAGGTGTATCTTTTCTCGATGTGATACTTCCGACATAAATCTCGAAACTCTGTACTGTCGAATTGGGTCCCATTGTCGGTTATGATGACTTTTGGAATCCCAAACCGACAGATGATGTTCTTAACGACAAAGGTGATCACTCGTTTGGTCATGATCGTGGTCAAAGGCTCTGCTTCTACCCATTTAGTAAAATAATCCATGGCTACAATAGTGAACTTTGCTCCACCCTTTGCAATGGGGAGGCTTCCAATAATGTCAATTCCCCACATAGCAAAAGGCCACGGGCTTATCATTGTCTTCAACTGGTTAGGTGGCGCCCTAGGGATTTTGGAGAACTTCTAGCAAGCATCACAACGTCGTGCATGCTTAGCTGCATCCTTGTTTATAGTGGGCCAGAAATAGCCGTATCGCAATATCTTCTTTGCCAATATTTGTCCTCCTGTGTGGTCGCCACACTCACCTTCATGGACTTCCTTCAGCACATGCTTGATGTCGTCGTGGGGAATGCACCGGAGGAGAGGCATCAAGAAACCTTGTCAGTATAGGACTTCGCCTTGCAACACATATCGGGAAGCCTTCTGTATGACCGTGCGCCTCTCGCTTTTCTTATTTGGGAGCGTTCCGTTCATCAAGAAATTCTTCAAGGGGGTCATCCATGACTCCCTTTCAGGTTCAATTTCCAGTATCGGATCAACTTCCATCTGATCCACACTGGGGAACCGTAATACTTAAATCGGGACTAGCTCCGTATGTTCTGGATTATAGGAACTAGCCATCTTTGCTAGCTTGTCCGCTCTTTGATTCTCTGCTCGAGGAATGTGAGATATACTATGGTGCTCAAAACCACCCAATAATGTTCTTACTTTTTCCAGATATGATATCAACCTTGGACTCTTGGCCTGAAAATTTTCATTAACTTGGTTCACGACCAAATTGGAGTCACAAAAGATGTCTAGCTTTGTTACCCCTAGTTCCTTTGCAAGCTTCAACCCGGCGATCAGAGCTTCATACTCGGAATCATTATTGGTCGCATGGAACTCCAATCTAAGAGCGTAATATATTATCCGTTTTTCTGGAGTTTCAAGGACCACTCTAACACCTGATCGTCTGTCATTTTTAGCTCCATCAGTATATAGTTTCCAGGCATTAGGGTCAAGGAGTAGCTTTGGCGGATCGTCTTCTTCAGTTTCCGCGTCAACTTCTGGGATGGTAAATTCTGCTATAAAGTTTGCAAGTGCTTGCCCTTTTATCGACCTCCGAGGTTGGAAGTTCAGGTCGAATTGACTCAGTTCGATGTTCCATTTGAGCAATCTTCCCGATGCTTCTGGCCTTTGCAGGACTTGCTTAAGCGGTGATCAGTATAAATAGTAATGGGATGAGCTTGGAAATAGTGACGAAGCTTCCTAGATGCGATCAGCAAACTGTACGCGAGCTTTTCTATCTTTGGGTAATTTCGTTCTGCGGCTGCCAATTTCTTGCTCACACAGTACACCAGTCTTTGCAACTTATCCTCTTCTTTTACCAAAACCGAACTGATCGCGTGGGATGACACTGCCAGATACACGAATAAATCCTCGTGATCCACAAGCTTAGACAGTATCTGGGGTCTCTCCAGATGATTCAACAGATTTTGGAAAGCTTCTACGCAATCAGGAGTCCATTTAAATTTGCACTTGCCTCGCTTTATTAATTCGAAGAACGGGATGCATTTATCTGTAGCTTTTGAAATAAATCTGCTTAGCACTGCCACTTTTCCAACAAGGCTTTGCACATCTTTAATTTGCTTTGGTTCTTGGATATTTCGGATTGATGTAATTTGGTCTGGATTAATCTCGATTCCACGCGAGCTTACAATGAACCCGAGGAATTTTCCAGATGCTACCCTAAACGAGCATTTCAAAGGATTCAATTTCATCCCATATTTTCGAAGAATTTGAAACATCTCTGCCAAATCGCTGGTATGATCGGACGACTGTCTGGACTTTACCAACATATCGTCGACGTATACCTCCATTGTTTTCCCAATCTGGTTGTAGAACATCCTATTCACCAACCGCTGATATGTTGCACCGGCATTTTTCAGACTGAAAGGCATTACCACATAGCAATATAACCCCAAATCTGTAATGAAGTTGGTATGCTCTTGGTCTAGGACATGCATAGGGATCTGATTATATCCTGAATAGGCATCCATAAAGGAAAGGAGTTCATGACCTGCAGTTGAATCTACTAATTGATCAATTCTGGGCAACGGGAAACTATCCTTCGGACAAGCTTTGTTTAAATCAGAGAAATCAATACATGTTTGCCACTTTCCATTGGACTTTTTTTACCAAAACCGGATTCGAAATCAAGTCAGTGTACGTCGAATCTTTAATAAATCCATTACTCTTTAGTTTCTCGACTTCTTCTTTTAATGCGGCAGACCTTTCTGGACCCAACATTCGCCTTTTCTGCTTGACGGGAGGATGTTTCGGGTTAATGCTCAGCGAATGACTCATTACCAAGGGAGATATCCCACACATGTCTGCATGGGTCCAGGCAAATACATCCAAGTTAGTTTTCTGAAACTTTGTTAATTCCTTGGTTTGAACAGGATCCAACTGAGATCCAATCTTCAGGACCTTCTCTGCGTCACTATCATCGATTAGTACATCCACAGTTGCTTCATTGGGAGACACCATTCTGCCCCCAGACTCTTTATCCTCTCTGGGATCTATGTCCTCAGGCAACTCTCTGGGCGACCCTCCCAAAGGTACTTCCTTTAGTTGCTATGACGATTCCTCCCTTAGAGGGGAGGAGCCACCTTTAGCTTTTATATCTCTTCCTTTGTGGAGCAGTTTTAACTCTGCAATGTAGCATGCTCGTGCCACAACTTAATCTCCTCTAACAATACCCACACCGGAATCCGTGGGAAATTTCAACAATAAGCACCAGGGTGCAATACAGGTCCTGAATTTGGTTAGGGCCGGTCGGCCCAAGAAGGCATTGTACGGAGATTCAATATCCAAGACCACGAAGGGGAGGATCCTCACGCTCTGGCGTTCCCCTTCCCCAAGGGTTACTGATAATTCCACGTATCCTATTGGAGCGGTCGAGGCCCCATTAAATCCGCGTATCCACCCTTCATATGGCTTTAAATCCTTCGGTTCGAGTTTCATTTGATCGACAGTTTTCTTGAACAAAATGTTGACGGAACTCCCGTTATCTACCAAGACCTTATGAACTATCGCTGGGCCAATGGTGACGGTGATCACCAACGGATCTTCAGTTAGGGAGTGTACTCCAATACTCTCTCGCTCGCGAAATATGACGTCATCGGACATCGTCTTCTGTTGCTTAATCGGAGCACTGTCCTCAGGGTTACTGCACTCTCCCACTTCGAAATGTTGTTTAGCTGCATTTATGTATTGATCCATAGCTCTGAAACTGTGCCCTACTAGGTGGAGCCCACCGATTATGGTATTGATAAGGATATTTTTTCCTTTTTGTCGAGCCGTCGGTTTAGTAGTAGGTTGGCTTTGGTTTGGAGCTTGTACGGGTTGCCCCCTGTCCCTGGGAGTCACCTTATACTCATCAAGCTTCCCTTCTCGGAGCAGCCTTTCAACCACGTCTCTCAAGTGACGACACTCGTTTGTGGAATGATTGTGGATCTGATGAAAAAGACAGAATTTCCCAGTTTCACGCTCTTTCTCGGTAAAATCTCTCGGAGGAGGCCTTTTGTGCTGGAGGACATTGTATGTATCCAGGAATATGTTTACCAATGTATCATTTAACGGTGTGAAGTTCTCAAATGGTCTAGACCGGGATCTCCTCTGAGAGTCGTTCCCTCGATTCTCTTCCGATTATTGTTATTATTATTCCCTGATTGATGACCGCAGCCTTGATTCTTGTTCCCAACGTTAACTTCAACCTTTCCTGAGATATCTCCCGTTTGCTTAATGGCCACGTTGCTTTGGATATCTTCCTTATCGGTAGCTTTTATTTTTCGATTAGCATATATCTCCTCCCGACACCGGCGAATGTTGGCTTTTTCATAAAATATTTCTCTGATCGGGGGAGGTTTACCAGCCAGATATCTTCCAAACTCGGCATCTTTATCGACGCCATCGATCAAGGCCATCAACACAGTTTGTTCATGCGGATCTTTGACTTCTGTGACAGCCAAGTTAAAATGATCCAAATATGACCTCAGTCTTTCGTCCGGTCGTTGTTTAATGAGGGATAGCTCGATCACATTCTTAGACCTCTGGGCATGAAGACGGAATTGGTTTACGAATTTCTCACTCAATTCCCTGAAGCTGGATATTGACCGTGCTGGAAGGTGGGTAAACCATAATAACGCCACATCTTCCAAGAATATAGGGAATGCTTTACATTTGACTGCGTCTGTAGCTGCAGCGGAATTCATTGACCAGGAGTACCGCATTAAATGCTGGATGGGGTCAGTCCTTCCCGTATAGCGATTCATGGTTGCCATATTGAAGCGCCTAGGGAATGTAACATCCAGTATGTCATTAGTAAAAGGTGTGTGAATGTGGTCTATTCCCCAATCTTCATTCCTCTGTCCATGGCTATCTACCAGGACTTGTCTAATCATTGCTTCAACCCCTGCATGGGTCAGGGTAGATTCGGGATCAGCACTCCTTGCCCTACGTCCTCCTCCGGCGTTTCTTTGACGTGCTGCTATAAAATATGGCCCCTGAGCAGAACTCCCTTGCCCCTTGTTGCCGCGGTTGATCACGCGACGAGCGGGAGGCATGCCATTCCTTGGTGTTAGTACAGGCTCATTTAAGTTGCGGTTACTAGTTCCATGATTAAATGCCTCCTCTTCACGAGACGGAAGCGACCCAAATCGAAGTCGTTCTACGTTTTCGGGCCTTTCTAACGGGGGCCATCGTTGGTTCCTTCGGGGCTCTTCAGATGACGACGTATGTTCCGGAGAGGAAGGGTGAGCTGTAGGTGGTGAAACCTGCCTTTGATTATCGTCGATTCTTCTGCCTAAGGCAGTTATATTTTGACGTGGCAATGAGCTCTCCTGCCTTTGAGCGGCCAGTTCATCGGTTTGCCTGTCCAATGCTTCAAGTATTCGAGTTAAATGTCCCTCGGTAACTGGGGCAGAAGGATCAAATTGATCATCAACATTCTCTCTTATACATAAAGAACTTGGGCCAGGTCGAGCAGATGTACCAGCACGAGAGTAACGAGCCATAACCTCCTTTCCGGGTCGGGTCGTAGTCTGCTTGTCTCTTTGGATCACGAAATCCTTACCTCGGTGGCTCGGAGCGCCCCCCTGGGACCGGATCGTGGAAGTGTTGGGGGGACGGTTCGTGACAAGGTCGTGGGAGCGAGTGGTAACTCCTTCAGCTTGTTGGATCATGATCTCCTCAACGGATCGGTTCGCCCCCTCCTCTCGGCGATCCGAGAGCTCCTGCTCGTGCACACTTTCTTCGATTGCTTCGTTTTCATCTTTGTTAGCCTGCGAAGCTCGTACTTCCTTAGACTTCTTTCCAGCCATAATATCTGAACTTCGCTGAAATCTTCAAAAACTAAAATAGTGGAGTTTTGGACTGTTTTCTTCGGATTTGAGTATCCAAACAACGGAACAACAATCCAATATACTGAAGATTCGTTTCTCAGTGAAAGCACCAAAATGTTAGATCCAAAATTGGCTCTAACACCCGAATTGTTTAGTTATACAGAAATTAATATCAGGAAAAATGCTAGAAAATCAGAAAAGACACAAGATTTATAGTGGTTCGGCGTTAACGAGCCTACGTCCACTTTCTATCAATGATTGTACTTGAAATCATAGTACAATCGATGATTTATCCCTCAATTTCACTCTTACAATGTTGAATTCACTCAATAATTTCGAGACAACTCTGAATAATAATTGAGGTGTAATAATGGTGGATTCAGAACTCAGAATTGCCGAAAGGATCCTGAAAAATGCAAAGTTCTGGGCTATTTATAGGTGATTTATTCAGGCGGATCGCGGTCATACGTGGCACACATCTCGAGAATCTCGGACTGGTTCGTGGCTTGATGGAGAATCGGTCAATATGACAGTTGTGGACTTGTTTCGCGAGATCCTTCATTTGCGGATCGTGATGGACTCAGTCATGGCCTTCATCACGTCTCTTGGGCTTGAATCGGATCGGATCGAGTTGTTGTGGATGGACCGGGTCGGATCGCATCGGGCTGACACAAGCGGGTCGCATCGGATCGAGTTGGGCTAGCAGGGGGCAATCGCGATCGGGTCTAGGCCTTCTCACAAGTAAAGCTTCATCTTGAACTCGTGTTTGAATCTTGGTGGCTTGGTTCAAAAGCTAGCCAACACAGGGAATTTATGTTCATCACAACAAATGGCAGAAGTTGTACCCTCCTATGATCTCTGTCACCCAACTCTATGGATAGTTTGATCAGTCTGATAGGCTAAGTGGAGGATCCATTGAAGCCGTGTATCTGGCCGGTGTATGACTCTAAATCTTTTAGTTCCAGATTCATCCGATCATAAGCCTGTTTGAACAATATGTTGACCGAACTCCCATTGTCGATCAGAACCTTTCGCACTGTTGCCGGACCTATGATTATTATTATTACTAGTGGGTCGACCGTTGGAGCTTCTATGCCTATTGCTTCCCGTTCTCAAAAGATAACATATTTTGCCTCTGTTTTCCTTTGCTTCATTGGGCTTATAGCTTCAGGGATACTGGTCTCCACCACATCAAGGTGCTTCGTGGAGTTTACATATTGCTCCACAATCCAGATGCTGTACCCAGCAGGATGTGGTCCTCCAACAATGGCATTGATGACTATTCCTTTCCCCTTCTCCTGGGCGGTGGCTTGGGTCTCTGCTTGGCTTTTCCCAAGCGCCGAGCTTCCTTGTCCCCTGTCTCTCGGGGTCATCCTGTATTCATTGATCTTTCCTTCCCGGATTAACTTTTCCACTACGTCTCGCAAGTGTCGACACTCGTTCGTTGAATGTCCATAAATCTCATTAAACAGACAAAATTTCCCTGTCGCCCTTTCTTATTTCATTGCCTCATGCAAGAGCGGGTTTTTGTACTGGACAGTACTACATGTGTCCAAATAAATGTTCTCAAATGTGTTATTCAATGTAGTATAGCTTTCAAAGACTTGGAACCAGGGTCGCTTTATGGGATTCCCTCTTTGTCCAGGGTTCCCACTAGCTTCCCTCGGTCCATCACCATTTCACTTGCCACGATTTCTGATGTTCACTTCTACCTTTCCTGAATTATCCTCAGATTTCTTGACCACGATGTTGCTCTGGATTGGTTTGGCAGATCCATCTTTTGGCCCATCCTCCTCATCTAGCTGCGCATCCTCCTGCCTCAGCCAGATGTTGGCCTTTTCATTAAATGTTTCAATCGATGTGAGTGACTTCCTGATTAAATATTTTCCAAACTCTATCCGCTTATCAATGCCATCGACAATGGCCATCAGGACAGTCTCATGATTAGGATTGCTTACTTCGATGGTCGCCCGGTTGAATCGGTTTAGATAGTTTCTGAATGATTCGCCTCTTCCCTTTTTGACTGCTGAGAGGGCCATAACATGCTTCGACTTGGAGGCATGGAGATGGAACTGATTCAAGAATTTTTCACTCAAGTATTAAATCTTGGGTCTGACCTTGCGTGTAGACGAATGAACCACATTAGTGCTACCCGCTCAAGAAGATCGGAAAGGCTTTACATTTAATGGTATCTGGAGCTATTGCCACCTCTATGTGCCAAGAGTATCTCATTAAATGTTGTTGTGGGTCAGCAGTCCCTTCGTAATGGTTCATTTGGGGCATATTGAACCTTCGAGGGAATTTAGCCCGCTAGATGTCGTCAGTGAATGGCGTATTGCTTCGGTCAACCCCCAGTCTTCATTCTTGTGCCCTATGTTGTCATTCATGATCTGCCATACCACAACAGCCAATTTTGGGGGAATGACTGTGTCTCGATCGGAATTCTCAACCGACCGACCTCTTCTGGCTCGTTCTACAGGCAACGTCGCCCGACTGTTCATTCGAGCAGTCCGCCCTCCTCTTCGGACATCTCGGTCGATCATAAGGTTCCGGGGGGAGAATAGGGGCTTGATCTGCCCGGGTAGCATTTTGATGAACTAGTGGAGAGGTACCTCGGTTAGGTTGAGCCACAAGATCGATGGCTTTTGTTTCGGTTGGATCTGTCTAGGTTTGTCCTTCCGTCCCTGGTTGATCTAATCGTCCTTCCAGATGCAACTGATGGATGTTTTCGGCTCTTTCCAATGGTTGTCGAGGTAGACGCCAGTCTCTGCTCCCCCGGATGATACTAATCTCTCTGAGTGTTGGTCTAGCCGATGAGGGGAGATTTGGTGATCCCTGAGCTTCTGAGTTTGATGATTCCTGAACTCCTCAAATTGCCTCGATATGCTGTTCATATCCTGCCGGATGGTAGCATTCTCTTGCACATGAACTTTTAAGGATTCTGTAGTCTCCCGGAGCTGATTTAACACGGTCGTAAATTCATTTCGGGTGGCAAAGGCTGACGACGAAGTCGGATCTGCTGCGGGGGGTAATGCAGGTTGATTCGAAGTAGTTTCAGGCGCAACCAATCCACCGGCAGCGTCCACAGATGTCCCAACTTGCGGTTGTTTCCCGGTATTGCGAGTTATCTTTCCATCCATAACTCAACAATATAGGAAAAAAGGTAAGATTTCGTCTCGAACTTGGTGATCCGAAAGTAGAGCAAAAACCCGTCTTAGGCTGAGAATATCACTTCTCAGTGAAAGCACCAAAGTGTTGACACCAAAAGTTAGCACAACACCTAAAGAAAGGTTAATGTAGGGAATAAATGAAGATGAAAAATTGAAAAATTGAATATAGAGGGAATCACACAAACATTTATAGTGGTTCGGTGTTAATGAGCCTACATCCACTTTATAATCTCCTATATATTCTTCAAACTATCAGGCGGAATAGTTACAACGACAGTACAACAAGAGATTAACAAAGATTTGAAAGCTATATTATTCAAACTTCCAAAAGTCCATTCTTCTGAGTCCACAAGGGGTATTTATAGGTGGTACAGTGCTTGAGTTGGCTTGGACACGCAATGTATGATCCAAAATAATAGTTAAGCTTGAAGAAGTGTTCTCCTCCTATGGAATTGGCACTCCTTGAATTACTGGTGATAGGTGGCAATCAATCTATTTGGATGCCTTGGAAAGAGAAAGGTTGGGCGTGAGCTATTCTTCAGGTATACATTAGGTTCGTAACTAGGTGCGACCTGGCTTAGTTAGTTTGATCACAACGATCTTCAACTGGACTGCGTCTGGCGTCAGTGATGAGTTTAAGTGATGGGCCTCATCGATCGGCCCACTTCTTGACTTCGGCTATCTACTTCTGGTATCCGAGGTATGGGCTCATGCCTTTATCGAGCCTTGATGGGCTAGCAAAAGGCGCATCAATAGTGTTCAATGTAGGAGGGACCATAACCTATAGAAATTAGGATGCGGCAATCCAGGAAGAAAATAATTGACAAACAATAAGGAATGATAACATGGGATGCATCAGATGGTTTGTTAATGATAGTTAGGTATATAATTTACATTTGGTTGTATGCATGTTTTATCCAGGAATTCAGGGAGATATTCCTGGCATGAATATTAAGAAGTATTGAGTGAACTCTTGTGAAGGCAATGATATCTGAATATATCACTCAATATATATTCAAGTCTAACATTGTCTATTTGAGTAGAATAGTGTTCTCTCACACTATACACAAAGTCTGGCCCTATTTGCTAATGGAATCAATGGGATGTCCTACAATAATGAGGCAGCCTCTGATGCTTTTACAGGAAATGGTAAAGCTTAGTAGGGTTTATGGAACTTATGTATGGAATTTTGAAGTAATATGCTAGAACGAATGAAGTAATCAAATCCGGGTTTTATGTGATCACATTTTAGGAGCAGTATGATATTTGTAAAGTTGAAATTGGCATATTTTAAGGTTATTGATCATTAGAAACATGCCACAAGTTTACATGCACCTGATACACACATGTGTGCACTAAGCATGATCCTCCTAAGAAGGAACAAATGCAAAAAGGATTACGTGTCAGTGTACTCCATGTAAATGCAAATATATACGTTGAACCTAAGGGATAAGTTCAAGTTTCTAATGATCAAATATACAAAAAGAAATACCAAGTTTCACCTTTGCAAATATTAATAGAAACCTCTTGTGAAGAGAAAATGACAACCACAACTAATAATCTGGACAATTGTAGTAGAAAATGGGTAAGACTGAATTGTAATATTTTGAGCAACTGTGAATTAGAAGCATCTTCCCTGTTTACAAAAATATATACCACGTTATGTGTTCACAAACGCATGGCTAGCATGGGAAGATAACAGATTTTTATTCTCATGCAATTCAAGACCCATATGATGGTGTTCTCATATAACCATTTTATATTGATTACATAGGGAGTATCAATGCTTCTAAGTCAAAATTCCTATAAATTGTTGAACCCATATAGCACAATTCCAAACAAGAAACCTCGGTATACACAAAAAGTTCTGTACGTGTAAAGATGAATTTTCACTTCGCTGGTTCAATGATATATATATATATAAAAACCTCTAGCTAGTACTGAAGCATTGACTTGGTATGAGAAAAGTATTAAAACTTCTTTTCTATGTGAATAAAATATGCACTGAAAGTGCATGCATGGATGTCCTTATATAACCCATTTACTTGTCCACGTTTTACCCCACCGAGTCAATATTTTATATAATAGAATGTACCCATTTCGAAGTAGTGCTTAACACGTTTTTTTTCAGTAGCAGGTAATAACGTTATAAATTACCTAGGGATGACTTAAGGCCTGACTATGTGTATTTATGCACTAACATATGCATGCATAGGAAGTTTTCAGATAACCAAATTCTTTCCACGTTGTACCTCACAAAGTAAGTGTCTATTATAAAAAAAATCACAGGCTTCGAAATAGGGTTGATCGAGTTTTTATAGTAGGATGAAGGATATATATATATATAAACTATCTTGAGAAGGTCTTCAGGAAAGGACATAGCTTAGTAGCTACTTTCTTATATAATAGCACCCGTTTTTATACTGAACATGAAGTAGCCACTACTATAAGTGACGTGATGCTAACCTGTTATGCATCCACATAATTATTTAGGTAAGGGAATGACCAATCAATTCATATTAGCTGTGTGGAATGGATTAGAGAACTTACTCAATTTACTTTGCTTAAAGCGTGCAACTCTGATTTTCAAAGTGTTAAATGATGTATAAAATATCACTTAAACATAAATTATGTGTCCAAACCAATATACTGGTATGTATATACTAGCGAAAAGGGATCCTGGTAAATTTTTATAAGTTGGGAATGAGAACCCCTGGAGAAGATAATACAAGATAGAATTTTTTTTTTACCAATCATCAATTAATATTTTATTTTTTGAGGGGTCATCTCAGTCATGTTGGAATCTATGAGGAGATTCGAGTATACTCAAGATGCTTAAAACTATATAGTGACTCGTGATCTATTCAAGATATTGGAATCATTTTGGGGATTTGTATTTTTTTCAAATGACGAATATTCGTGTAAGAAAATTCGAACATAAGCTAGTCATTGGGAATAATATAAAATAAAGTAGGGGCATAACTTGGAGTTTAACCAAAACACAATGAAATATTATCACTCCATATATAAATTATACTTATTGATTTTGCACGCGAGAGATGATGTTATTTAGGATCACATGCTTAGACGTGGACCAATAATTTTTTGCTTAGTTGTAACAACCCGCCCAGAATGGGCCTAATTTCGACCCAGAAAAGACCCATCAGAGCTTAGAGTCACTATAAACGGGTCGTTGATTCCTGTAAGGAATTAAATTTGCATAGACAATATATGTATACACTTCGAATGGAAACCTCCACGGCGGAAAGAGAAAATATAGTACTGAAATAAGATGTACCACATTATTAAAAATCATAGAATTCCAACACATTTGTTCCGTATGTACATCAATAGATCCAATCTCAAAAGCTTCCATAATAAGTATAGTAATAATAATTAATAAAGCATGACATCCTCGTCTTCTGCCTACATCCTTGTTTCGTCCATGGATTCTACCCCATCTACTGACCTGTTGGATATGTTAAGGAGAGGGGTCAGAACATAAAATTCAGTGTGACTAAAATATAGTGTTTACTTAAAGTCCATACCTAGTTTTTAGCAAGTTACATATGTAAAGGTATGTCTACGCAGCATACAATATTCACTTAAACACCAAATATCTAACCAATGAGGTGGATATCCAAGTCAATAGCTCATTAGTGTTTTTAGGGTAAAGGCCCAACGAGTTGGGCATTCTTGGTCACTTATGGCCCTATTAAAGGTGGATTCTTATGATCTCTTATAACCCTGAAGCGAACCCTTGCCTCTTAAGACCCCGTCCTAATACGTTAACGTTCTTAAGTTTATACTCTCAATTGTAATATAAGAAGTAGTATTGCGAATAGCACTACTTAACTGATATTACGGTAGAACACCTATTGTAACACCCCGTAAAATTCATAAGTATTATTATTATTAATTAATTAATTAAAAATAAGTAATTAAATAATATGGATAGAAATGAGATTTTGCAGCTTTAGGAATTTGGCTTGTGAATTCTTTTATTTGGATTCGTGGCGGAATTCTACATCGTTTTCATATATAATATGTTGAAAACGGTCGATGTATGAAAAAGTTATGAACAAATGAATTTGGATAGAAAACGCAGAAATATATATATAATTTTATAAATGTTATGTATATTGTCCAAATTATAAATTAAAGATAAAGAGGGAATTTCATATTTTGAAATTTGAGATAAGATAAGGGGGACAACATATCTTGTAAATATGGAATAACATAAAAAGAATTGGAAACGTGTTAATAAAAATAAACAGCTTAGCAGCGAACATTTATTGGGCGTTCCAGCCCCGAAGGGGTCGACTGGCCCTTTAAAGGGTGTCGACCGCCAGTCGACCGCTAGGGGTCGACCGCTCAGTGGCTAAACAGCCCAATAAAGCTATGTGGTTATGGTTTTCTTAGAGGGATTTATAAAAATGAAAGGCTTGAATTAATTTAATCGATCCAATGGTTCATGCTCACAAGAGCAAGTACAAATACCCCCTCATACCACACACTAGAAACCCTAATTATACTCCATCTCTGCCTCCATGCTGGCGCTCCACCATTGCTAAATTCCATAGAAAAATAAAAAAAATAGGGTAAAGGTTTCTTCTACTTCTCTAACTCTATTCTAAATCTCTCTATTCCAATTTATATAAGTTTACGATTTTGGAATTTAGCATAAACATATATGTATAAGATTCTAATGTATGTTTCTTATATGTATATTGTTAGGAGGATTATTGGAGCTCGCTTGAACGTAAAGATTATTGCAGATCTAGATCTACCAAAGAATTTTTTCTATTCCACCTATAGTTTGTGAGTGGAATGTCATGTACTTAAGGCATATTCATGTTTTTAATAGTTTGTCATGTGAATATATATTCCTAAGAAGATTTGGATATTCGATAATGTAAATATGAAAACCCCCAAATCTTCTATCTTGTAATTTCGTATGAATTGTCATGAATTATTGGGTTTTGTGGATTTTTTGTTTTTGTATTGGATTAAAATAAGTATGAATGTTGCCATCATTTTTTCTATTTCATGTAATTCACTTTTGTTTACCATTGAATGTAACCTAAAAAGACATAGATTTGATTATTTCATGATTTGGTTTGGGTCTCGATCCTATTTTGGATCCAAACGCATTCAAAATGAAATAGGTCAAATGTAAGTATTTTTATGTGCATAACGCCAAAAGTGGTGAATTAGGTGAAATAGGGATTATAGCATACAAGTGGAAGCGTATGTAATATTTAGGCTAATCTAATATTGAAATCATTCGAACAAGCCTATGATGCAAGTTAAAATTGTCATGTATGTATATTTTCCATTCATTGCTATTTGTTGTATTGTCATTGTGCCATCATGCCTATGTTGTAGCGATAAACATTTGGGAAAATCTAACTTGTATACCTTGGATTTTAGAAAATTGACAATTGCCACCTCTTTAAAATGTTTCTCCGTTTATACGAGTGTTACGTTATATAAACGTAATCAACGTTGTATTAGTGTAATAAATGCGATTAGGTTAGAATTCAAATTTGAAAGTGAAATGTCCCCTTAACAAATATATATTTGTTTGCTTGTGTGTGCGTATATTGAATGGCTTTAAATTTACACACACGCACATACATACATACATACATACATACATACATATATATATATATATAAGTGACACATGGACACGATGTTAGTTTCCATTTATGGTAGAAGCTAGCAAGAAACCGATCGACAAATCCAGCAACCACAAGCAGGCCTAACTAATGTGAGATGTCTAGGTGGCATGGGCCGCTCATAAACTTAATACACTAGACATGAGGTTAAACCAACTTGTAGTAGAAGTCTTTCTGGAACTGACATGCATATCCAGCATCTACAAGTGCAGGTTTAATGTGAGAGGTCTAGTGTATGTATATATATATAACTACATATATACATATATATCAAAATTTATCTATAACTATTTTTCAGCTTTAATGGCAGACAAATTTCATGCAAATTCTTCCACTTTCTCTCTCCCATGTTCATAACCTTCTTCTTCAACCGCAAATACATCTTCATCATCTACATCTGATAATCCTCATCCAAATGCGTCATTGAATCCTTCTTCAAATCTAGATCAGGCATCAGGTGCGATTAATAGGAAGCTCGACTTTGTGAAACCTGCTCTGGTATATGTTTTCATTACTAAGAAAATATATAACCAATCTGAGTTTTCTTGGGTAAACACAGTAGCTTTGATCCCGATCTATTTCAGACTATCAACGATTCAGCTAAAGGAATATATTAAAAAGGTATGGTAGCCATTGGGCACTTTTAATATTCATATCTCTTCTAGCTAAAATTTTGTAGTTCAGTTTGAAAGAAAAGAGGATTACTCTCATATAATAGAAAGCTCAACATATTCATACTTTGGTAGATTATTATTTGTTGATGCTTAGCATCTTGGTTTTAATTTTAAAGGAAAACAAAGTAGTGTGGTTCAGATCTGGATCAGGTTACTAGATCTACCATTAGAACTATGGACTGGAGAGGCGATTCAAACTGATTTAAAAATTGAAATCCCCATAATACTTCATAATGGACAGAAGTTAGTCATTCCAGTAGAGTATGAATTTGTATCTATGAAGTGTCTTCAATGTGGTACTTTTAGGCATGGCGTTGATTTTCATATAGAATTAAATGATCCTCAATGGATTCCCCCAGATTCACAAGAAGAAGCTCAGGTGGATAATTCTGAAACTCAAGTACAAGATAAATCAGAAAACCATGAAATGCAAGCAACAGAGAACATTTCTTCAAATGAATAAGAGCATCCTGAAGCACAAGCAAGAAAGAACTCTTCCTCAAATGAACCCGATCAGTCTTCTTTAGGAAATGTGGATAACCTTGATTTTTAAACTCCAAGCTACCTGATGATGTAATTCAAGATTTGTTAAATAATATTGCAGATGCTATTGAAGAGAATGATAAGGTGAAAGAATTGGAAAAGGGAAAATAGGTTGATGTCTCCTCATTTGTTAATAAAGATACTAGCTACTTTCAAGGTTCCAAATAAAAAAACTCTTGCTCCTGCTAAAAGAAATACGAGGAGCTCTACAACCATTAAATGACTCTTTTATCATGGAATGTTAGGGGTATGAACACAAGCTATCGTATGAAGGATGTGATCACACTCCTAAATGAAACTAAATCAACTATAGTTATTTAGTTGAAACAAAACTATCTTAAGCTAATTTAGTTTTATTTTCCTCTTTTCTCCCCAATTCTTGGAAGTACTTAACAAATAACTCACATGTTTCTATGTTAGATTTTTGCTGATTTAGGATTTCAATGTATGGGATTTGGATGTATTATCGTTCTCTCCTCAACACTTGACAGTAAATGCATTAAATAGGGGGTGGTTTTGGTATGATTTTTACAGTGATATATGGAAGTAACACTTTTACAGATAGGCTACATTTATGGTAGTTGTTGGTGAATGAATCTAATTCTTTTTCAAATGCATGGGTTTTAATGGAAGAAACACTTTATCATCAAATGACAAAAAGGAGGTTTGCTAGTTCCATATCAATAGCTACGTGAGTTTCAAAAGTTTATAATTCAAACTAGTTTGACAGAATTAAAAACTTTGGGCTTTCAATTCACTTGGCGTAGAAGGGGAATTGCAACTTATATTGATAAAATATTGGTGAATAATGTATGTATGCATCAATTTCTAAATATGACGGCTCTCTCTTTTCCTTAGAAATCAAGTGACTATAATCCTATCTTGTTGGACCTTATTCCTACTCAAGAAATAGAAGGTTTTCCTTTTAGATACAGAAATGATTGGTTAAGCCATGCAGGTTATTATAAAGCTATTCATAAAGGTCTAAATTCTAGTTTTTGGGGTTTTCAAAGCTGCCAGTTTTTGCAAAATCTTAAAAACTGTCAATAAAGAGCTTAAAAACTGGAATAAAGTAAGAGATAGAAATGCATCAAACCTTAAGCAACCAGAACAACTTCTCACATAACTAGAGACTGCAGTACATTCAAATCCAGAGGATATTCAAATATGTTATAATTACCTGCAAGCCAAAAGAGAATTTCAAAACATGCAGCTTATTTATTTCAGTGGGTTTAAACAGCAAGCTAAAGTTTCATGGTTACAGCAAGGTGATACAAACTCGATTTTTTTTACTCTCATATGTCAAATCGTAGGTATTTTAATCATATTAGAGCTTTGATTGAAAACAATGGTAATTTGCTGTTTAAATAAAATGAGATAGAATCTGAAGCTATTAACTACTTTACTTCTATGTTCAATGGTCCAAATTCAAATGATTTTCCAAGCTTTCAACCTATTTCAACTGTCAATGAACAAGGACACAGATTTTTATTAAGGAAAGTAGAATTGTCTGAAATCAGAGAAGTTGTGTTTTCAATCCATGATGATTCAAGCCCGGGACCTGGTGGTATGAATGCTAAATTCTTTAAAATTCATTGGGATATATTAAAAGAATATTTTTTTTGAAACTTGATAAAAAACAGTGAAAGGCCCAGGCCCAATAAACTGGGTACATAACCCAGCAAACAACAAAAGGCTAAGGGTTAGAAACCCTAGCCGACACAACCAATCTCTCGTAATCACTCGAGAAAACTCAAAAATGGCTGCTTCTCTGTGGAAAAAATTATGTTGTTCTTCATGGCGGCTTCCACACCTTCTCTTCGTTAATATCCTTGCTTTGCTTGCTCGAAACCATTATACGATTGACTTCATAGTGTCTCAAAGGCATACGATCCTTTCTTGAAGGGGGATCTAGAGGCTCGATGTAAGTTATTGAGTTTATATCTTTTAAATCGGAATTTTCCATGCTTTCAAAGCTTCTCTTCAGACCAAATGAGTCTCTGTTGATGTTCTCAGAGTTGTTAGAGCTATTCTCTCCTTCGGAACAAACAGATAAGTGATAGATCTGATTGTTCAGCTTGCTTTTGTAGTGACTATCCCCGATTCTGTGTAAAAATCTGATCTTTTCTTCTGATTTCTTCTTATCCAGGTGCTTTGTGAGATCTGGATCACTGCCGGAGGAACCACGCTCTGGCATAGGCAAAAACTTGTGATTACTATATGAATTACTCACAAAATCACGCACTTTATTATCAAAATTAAGTCCACTTCCCTTTCTAACATTCGAATTGAATGCAGGTTTTGTGGAAGCCCCAGTAAGGACGTCAGATCTGAATAAAGCATCTGTACTGGTGTGAATATAGTCTTTGTTTCCTGCAATAGGTAAAGTCACAGAATTATTGTTCCTATTATATGCATTAAGAGGATGACTATCAATAAAGTTGTGGTTCTTCCCTTTGCAGTGTTGATGACTATTGGCATGGCAAAGATTTCTGTCACCAAATTCGAGGCTTGAGAGCTTATTATTGGGGAGATGCTTGCCATTAAGTAAAAAATCTTCAACCTGTTTATCTACATCTGCAATATCTTTATGTGACATAAATATATGCTTGTTCTCATTGCCAAATGTGTTGGCTTTTTTCATGATAATGTCACTGTCATGATAAATAGTTTTCCAGACTTGAATGCAATTAGTTTCCTTACCAGTGTGTAGTCTCTGATTTCTTTCTCTCCAGATATAATAAAAAGAAGCAGTGAGTAAAACACAGGCTCTATTAAAATTGTAGGACTTGGGCTTATTTTTTTTTTAGAATTAACTCTATGCTATCCCTAATGCTCATAGTATCAGATGAATGACTGAGACCCAAAGTGCATTTGGCTTTAATCCAGATGTACTGGGAGAAAATGCAGTCAAAAAATAAGTGATTGGAGCTTTCAACCTCTTTTTTACATAAAAGACAATTGTTTTCAGAATTTTCAAACCATTTGCTACATCTATCCCTAGTTGGAAGCATATTTAAAATAGAAATAAAAGAACAGTGAGCTATTTTAGGACTATTTGCTTTGCACCAAATAATTTTATGCCAGTTCACCTCTACTTTCTCTCCTTGTAAAAACTCCCACACTTTTTTAAAAGAGAATTTATCCTTGGAACACAAAATCCAGGACCAATGATCCCTATAACTGTCCTGATCCATATGAATGTCCAATATAGCATTTTTAAAAATACTAGTAGCAGGGTTATTAGAAAAGCTCCAACAGTTATTTGATATAATATTCTGCACTCTGTCATTAACCCCCCTAGTATGTATAGGTTGTTCCAGCCCAGAAGATTGATTAATGAATTGCCACTAATCCATGGGTCAAACCATAAGTTGGTTTGACTTCCATCCTTTAACTTTCTGAGCAGAAATTTCCTACTTGTTTCTCTGCAGTCCAAAATGTTTTTCCAAACATAGGAATGGTGCATCTCTTTTCTAGCAGTCCAGAAGTTTTTATTGTTTTTTAAGTATTTTTCTCTCATCCATCTGGACCAAAGAGATGTACCATCTAAAAATTTCCAGAAAAGCTTAAATTTGCTAACTTCAGCAATATCCTTAATTTTTCTAAGCCCAAGCCCTCCAAATTTTTTAGGCTTGTACACTATGTCCCATGCAACTTTATGATACTTACCTCTCCATATAAAATTGGAGCACATTTTATCAATTTTGATAATAACACTATTGGGAATGTTGTGAGACTGGACCCGGTAGATAACCATTGCAGTGATGACTGTGTGAGTTAACTCCATCCTGCCGGCTAAAGAAAGTAATTTGCCAGACCACCCTTCAAGTTTGTTCTAAATCATGTCTAATAATCTAAGGCAATCCCTATCATTAACCTAATTAATACTTAAAGGCAGCCCTAAGTATTTTACAGGAAGATTACCCTCTTTAAACTTCAGGAGATTTAAAATCTCATTTTTAAGGAGGACATCTTTGCTGAAATATACCTTGCTTTTATTAAGATTAACAGCTAATCCAGCATATTTTTCCATATTATTTAAAATTTTGTGAATAGCAATAGCACTGCTTTTATCTGCTTTTAAAAACAGAAGCATATTATCTGCATATAGGAGGTGTGTAATGTGTGGCTTTACCCTATTAATTGGTTTGATGTTTCCCTTAAGAACTTCTATCTCCATCTGCATGGAGAAATATTCCATAACAATAGAGAATAAGTAAGGTGACAATGGGTCACTTTGCCTTATTCCTCTATTGCTATGAATGAATCCCTTAGGGGAACCATTTATCATAATAGAGTAAGACACATTACATATACATTCTTTGATCAAATCACAAAATCTTTCCTCAAAGCCCATTTTTTGCATAACATAAATGATAAAATTTATATTAATTTTATCAAAAGCTTTGTGAAGATCAATCTTTATGCACATGAGATTTCTGTGTTTCATATTAAAATCCCTGATGAGCTCATGGGCTAATAAGCTGTTTTCAGATATTAATCTACCAGGTATGAAAGCACTTTGGTTTTCTGAAATAATAAACTTTAAAAAACATTTCAACCTATTACACAAGAGGGAAGAAATAATTTTATAAATAAAATTGCAACAGGCAATTGGCCTGTACTCATCCAGTACTGATGGGTTTTCAACTTTTGGGATTAAAGTGATATAAGTGTGGTTAGTGTTCTTCAAAAATTTTCCAGAAATGAAAAATTCCTTAATAGAATCACTAAGAGTATTTTGCATCTCATCCCAATGTGTTTTGTAAAACTTTGCTCCATACCCATCAGGCCCTGGACTTTTATCATTATTTGCATTAAAAATAATATTTTTAATCTCCTCTTGTCTAATAGGGGCAAGCAGAATATCAGTGCTATTGTTATTAGCTAAATATTTAAACTCTATATCAGGAAAATTATTGGTAGGCTTATCAGTGTTATATAGAGAGGAAAAGTAGTTAATGGCTTCCTTCTCAATGATGGTAGCTTCATTAAGTATCTTTCCCGTACTGTCAATAATCTTACCAATATTATTCCTATTTTTCCTACTGGACATCTTTGCATAAAAGAATTTACTAGCTACATCCCCAGCTGTAAGCCAATCTACTTTAGCTTTTTGCTTGAGATTGACCGAGCTAATATGAAGAGCATTAATTAACTTGGCTTGAGCATTGAAAAATTCCTCAGCCTTTTTCAAGTCTGAGTAATTGTTATCTAATTCGTCCTGTAATTTAGCACAATCATTCCTAAAAGAATTGATGTCATCTGTTTTTCTAGAATAGTTCCATTTTTTCAAGTTGTTCTTAACCAGCTGTAAGGTTTTGTTGAACTTAAATTGAGTAGTTCCATAGTAGTTGTTATTAAAGCAATTGGAAACAGTATCTTTGTAGTCTTTATCATACACCCATCCATTGATAAATCTGGAAGGAGAGAAACTTACTTTACCCTTATTAGTACTAAGAGTGACCAGGATAGGTGTATGGTCACTAGTATTTTGTGGTTAAGTACTACAGTAGATGTTAGGGAAAAAGTCAATGAAATGCTAATTAAATAGAACTCTGTCTAGCTTGCAGTGAATATTTCTAAACTCCCCCGACTTCCAAGTGAATTTATTGCCAGCAATTTGGGGTTTTATTAATCCAGTTTTCAACATAAAACAGGCAATCTTATTTAATTTAGCAAAAGGAATAGGATTGCCTCCTTTTTTCTCACTATTGTGAAAAACAGTGTTGAAATCCCCTATAAGCATCCAAGGACTTTTAATAACATTACTGAACTGCTCAATATAATTCCAAAGCATATGTTTATCATTTTCAAAGTTGGAAGCATAAATAAAGGTAATTTTAAGTGAAAAACCTCCCTTATTTTGAAAAGTGCAATGAATGTATTGCTTATCAATGAAATAATTGATGAGTGACTAAATGGTAGGATTGTAAAGTATCATGATCCTGCCATTTCCACCCATCAGGTTATTGTTGATAATGCTCCAATTTGAAAAGATTTTAAACTGCAAATCATTGATCTTTTGATCATTGAGTTTGTGTTCAATTAAACCAATAATGCTAGGCTTGTGCTTTCCTAAAAAATTAACTAAATCTAACTGTCTTTCAGGGGAATTGAGACCCCTTAAATTCCATGCAATTATATCCATATAAAAAACTATTTAAAAATAATGTAAAGGAAAAAGAACATAGTACCTAAGGAGGACCGTTGTTCCTTTTGTTATCCACTTTAACTCCCACCTGTTTTCCACTTTTTTGCAGCTGCTTTTGTCCTTAGGCTTTAGCTGTTTGTCCCATTTAGCATTTCTACTAATGTATTTGTTTCTGAAGTCATGATCTTTGTCATCTTCAGTGTCTTCTGCAATAGCTATGTCTGTTAGGCTCTTGGATCTGCCTTTTTTCTTTTTGCTTACAGGGGGAGCAGGCTTTGACGGCTTAGCTGCAGCAATAGATTGATTTACAACTTCCTGGATGTTTTCAATGGTGATGTTAAATTTGGATGGAGCTAGACCATCAGCCAACAATGAGACGTCAGTATATATAGGATCTGCATCAAGAAGCTTGCTGCAATTTTCCATATAATCATTTTTTGAGCTATTTGTTGTATCTGTAATAATTTTTGCAACTTTTGAGAGTGGAGGGGTCTCTAGAGTCTGAATAGCGTAGGATCCCTCTGATACTTTTTCCTTTGTATTTTCTGATATTGTTTTGTCCATTGCACATGTGGGAATTTCAGAGTTTATTCCCACTGTGGGGATTGACACATACGGGTTCTGCATTTTTTCAGAGGAGATTGCAGAACCTGGAGGAGTTTTAGCCGTATGTTTGTGGCTGCTATGTCCTTGTGTCGAATACAGAGATGGTGCATCAATATTCATCTCATCCTGGCCTATTATCTTGTTAACAACTGCATGATCAGGGTTGTTGACCATAGATGCTGAATTAGATCCAGTTGTATTCATTTCTGTGTTAACGAAATCTGAAATGATTTCAGATTCTTTACCATTAGAATTACTGTCGTTTATTTTAGTGTCTTTTGGCTGATTTTGCTGATCCTTATTGATCGAACAAAGATCAGTAGTGTGTCCGAAACACTTGCAGAATATACATCTATCTAGTATAGTTTCGTATGTGATTGGTTGAGAGATAAACTCTCCGTCATGCGTGTAGATAGAAGCCTCATTGGGTAGATCAGCATCTGCTTTAATTTCAACAAGTAGTCTCGCATAACTCAGCCTCGTTTCCTTAGCTGTTTGTTCGTCCATCTTTAATGGAATTTCAACTAGACTCCCAATCGCGCTAAAAATCTCTTTATCCCAAAAACGAAGATTCAACTCTGGTAATCGAATCCATATAGGCATGGTACTCAACACATCTCGATCAAGAACTACTTTCTTTGACCATTTTTTTAAAATAATCAACTTTCCATTTATAAAATAGGGATCTCCGTTCAAAAGTTTTTCGCTATCTTCAGAATTTGTGAATCTAAGTATGAAGAACCCATTTTCTCTAGTAAAAATTTCAAATGAACCACTCGGGTTCCATGTTCTTACAACAAAATTCCTGAAATAATGGTATGCTGGTCTCTTTCCAAAAACATAAGCGACAATAGAAAGTTCCCATTTACCTTCGGTGCGATTGCATATTTCTTCAGAAGCCACAACTATTCTTTCAGCCATCGTTTCTACTGGCTCAATAAAAGTTAAGTCAAAGTTCGAATCTTGATTGCTTTTCTTGACAAGATCTGCCCATGAAGATGCCTTAAGATCTTTGGCAGGGGCTTTTGGTGTCTGAACTGGATCTTGTGCCATCTTTGTTGGGTTTCTTGGTTGGTATCGCGCTCCATTAGAGGAGGGGTAAGGATTTTGCTTGGGTTTTGTAAGCACTTCATTATTGGAACCCGCTGCCTTTCTCGAATGGACAGTATTCTTAGGAAAGAAGATGGGTCTCGTGTCTTTCGCTCCTTTTTTACGATTGACAACTCTAGTAAAGCCTTCATCTTCCACTAAAAAATCAGGAGATGGATGAGAAGGTTTGGGGGGAGGTTAGGAGGATTAGAAGAGGAAGAAGGACCCTCTTTAGAGGTAGGATTGTCCTCGAAAATCAGATTCTTGAAAAAAGGGGCAGCCATGGCTGCAGGAGTTTCTTGGAGGAGAGCTCTCTCAACTTTTTTTCTAAGAAATTTTAGTTTAATAGCCTGCAGTAGTATTTTATATTAAATGAAGATTTATTGCAAGCTATTTCTGATATTTTTCAATTTGGAAATTTGCCCAAAGCATTAAATCATACTTTTATCACATTAATACCAAAAAATGAAAGGCCATCAAAAATTGCACATTATAGACCAATATCATGTTGTAATGTCTATTATGAAAAAAATTCAAAAAATTTATTTAACAGACTAAAACCATTTCTTCCCTTTATGATATAAGCAAATCAGAGTGCTTTCATTCAAGATTGGTATATTGGGGATAATATACTTTTAGCTCATGAACTTTTGAGAGATTTCAGGATAATAGCAATGCCAAAAATATGTGTGAAAGTTGATTTACAGAAAGCCTTTGATAAAGCTAATAGGGAATTAATTTTTTTTTATGGCAAAAATGAATTTCCCTACACATTTCATTAATTTGATATATGAATGCATGACTACTGCAACTTTCTTTATAACCATTCAAGGTACTCCTAAAGGCTTTATATCATCAATGAGAGGAATAAGGCAAGGGGATGCTCTATCTCCGTATTTATTTGCCACAACAATGCAGTATTTCACATACTTGATGGATGAAGCAACTATGTCTAATGCATTTAAGCTTAGTTGTCGAGTTCAACCTATAATCTCTCATCTTCTATATGCAGACGATTTAATGATATTAGGAAAATCTTCAATTCAAAATGCAAACAACCTAAAGATGAAATTCTAGAAGCTAAGTTTGTATGCAGATTTGAATGTCAATGCATCAAAAACTAAGATATTTTTCAGTGCTTCAGCGAATAATGCTATAGAAATTCTTAATGTTCTAGGATTTAAGAGAGTTTTTTTTCATTTAAATGTCTTAGAGTACCTTTTTCATCTAATTATCTGTATTATTCAGAGTGCAATTCATTGATTCAAAGAGTTCAAAGTAAGATACAACGATGAGAAAAAACTTCTTAGTTTTGCAGGCGGAGCAGAATTAATCAATTATGTCATAACCCCAATTATTCTTTATTCGCTCTTTATCTATTAAATACCAGAATTTACTTTAAATAAATGTCAGTCTCTATGTGCTTATTTTTTCTGGGGAGGAACAGCTCATAAAGTAACTTGGAATACTCTATGTAAACCTAAATGTGAAGGAGGAATTGGAATAAAGAAATTTTCTAAACTTAAGAGAGTGGCTTGCATAAAACTTCTTTGGAATTTTCTATCAAATACATCATTGTGGAGTAAATGGGTTCACAATAGATATTGCAAGAAAGATTATTTCTGGTCTATGGTTATAGATTCTAATGCTTCAAGCACTTGGAAATCCATTCTAAGGCTTAGAACTAATTCAAAGCAGTTGTTTAACAAGGTTATTTCAAGAGGATAGAATACTTACCATTGGTTTGAGCCATGGATTAACTGTAAATGCATGGTTGATTTGCTCGGTTTTGATAGATTGCATTTGATTGGTCAAACTAAACAAAGGGTAAGTACAGTTATAAGAAATGAAGCATTCCATCCTGAAGTACATCCTGCAACAAGAGAATTAATTGAAGAAATTAATTCAATTTCAATTTAGCTAGATTTAAATCATGACTTATATGAATGGTGTGAAGGAGGCAATATTCTTGCATATAACATGGGAGTATATAAGACCACATGAAGCATCAGATCTAGTTTTTTCAGTTATATGGCACAAGAAAAATAGTAAAAGAATGTCGTTTATATCCTACCTTGAAGTAATGGGAAGATTAGACACAAAAGATAGAATCCTTCATTTTAGCAATGTTGCAAACAATATGTGCTCTTCGTGTGACAGTCACCCAGAAACCATTCAACACATTCTTTTCCAGGGTGATTTTTCTACGTTCATCTAGTTATCATTGAAGCAAAAATTATCTTTTCCTCTTAACATTCTTTCAGATCTAAAGGAGGAAGCTAAATTTGTGTATTCAGACTTCACTACAAAGGACCAACTAAGAGAATTGGCATTTGGAGCTTTCGATACTGTGATCTATTTTATTTGGAGAGAAAGAAACATGCGAATTTTCAAGGTCGAAGAACTCATAAAACTGCTATTTTATTGAAGATTGAAAGAGAAATAATTTATCTAGTTAAAAACAATGGTTCTAAATCAGCTTGAAATTTGAGGAATGAACAGTTGTTGGAGAGGTGGGGTATTGAGATGAATGATACAGGGTAAAGAAGTAGTTTTTGAATTTTGAAGTGGCAGATTTTTTTGTAGGCCTTTTCAATGGGCCGTGCTGATGGACATGAAGCATCTTTATTTTTATGGTTTTTTATCTTGTATTTAATTTCGGATATGTCTTTAGATTTCCTCTTGTGTATACCAAATTTATAAGTACTATTTTTCCCTGTAAGGCACCCACTTAGGTTAGGGGGGTTACAGGGTTTTGACGAGGCTTATAAAGGAGGTTTTTACTTGGTTTTAGCAATAAAGTGAACCAAATTTCATATATATATATATATATATATATATGTATGTATGTATGTATGTATAAGTCTATTATGTGTGGAAATGAATAGGTTCACTACGCCTTGAGAACGTCATAGGTGGTTGACTCTCTTTTTATCTATTTTGGGTCTTAAGTGGTTAGGACCAGGATCCCTCCGAAGGTTTATTCCTTGGAGAGGAACCAAAGTCATGAGACCCACCCTTACTAGATTTGAAGTAGGTCTTTGGGTCCTGCTTCTCTAAAAGTGGTTAGGCATAAAACGGTAACGAGTAGGGTATTTCACAGGGATTTCCACTTCATCTAGAAGCTTGTAAGGGCTTAACTAGGGATATATGGGTAATTGAAAAGATATGTGGCCATTGCATGCTCACGAACTGTCTAAGGGAAGTCTTAAGCGACATAGGAGTCCTACCGGGTAATATACGTTAAGTAGTAACATTCACAATACTAATTCTCATATTACTAATGAGGGAATAGAATTAAGAACGTTAAGGTACTAGGACGGGGTTTAAAAAGGGCTAGGGGTCCGACTTAGGGTTATAAGAGATCATAAGAATCCACTTTTAATAAGGCCACAAGTGACCGAGAATGCCACCTCGTTGAGTCTTTACCGTAAAAACACTAATGGGCGATTGAATTGGATATCCACCCCATTGGTTAGATATTTATGTTTGTGTGAATCTTGTGTGCTGCGTACACATACACTGATATATGTAACTTGTTAAAAATATAGCGCAAGGACATTAAGTAACACCATATTTCAGTCACACAGAACTTTATGTTCTGACCCCTCTCCTTAACATCCAACAAGTTAGTAGATGGGGTAAAAGCATGGATGAAGTCATGATTGAAGTCGATGGAGAAGACGAAGTTATTATGATATTATTAGCAGTTATTGCTTTACTTCTTTTGGAATCTTATGGGATTGAACAATTTGATGTACCTATTGAATAAATGTAACTGTGACTGTTGTATTTCTGAGATTTTGAAATAATGGTACATCTTATTTGAATATTATATTTTCTCTTTCCGTTGTGTGAGATTCCCATTCGAAGTATATGTTATTATCATCTGTGCAAATGTCATCCTTACAGAAACCTACGAACCATTTAGAGTGGCTCTAAGTTTCGATGGGTCTTTTCTGGGTCGAAATTTTGGCCTATTTCGGGTGGGTTGTTACATTTGGTATCAGAGCCTATGTTACTCCATTATAAGGGAAATATATGTATGAGAGGCGTATTTTCATATTAAAAAGGTTTTTCAAACTATATATATATATATTGTGTGTGTATGTGTGTGTGTGTATATATATACCCCTAATAAGCGTACGCATTTATACTAGGCACCTTTATCGTTTTCTTTCTCTTTCAGGTTAAATACTATCTCAGGATTATCCACTAGAGGACTCTTCCTTTTCTTTTCAGATAGTAGAATGACTGAAAATCTAGTTGAACAAGGTAACCGGGCAAGACCTCGCTATTTGCCTGAATGGTTTCAACAGTATCTTCATACCGTTGACCAAGTCCCTGTTGCCAATCCTGCCCCAAAGGCTCTTACAACTCTTACCGCTGAAGTGGCCTTTGGCTTTTTCCACTTTTGTAAGACCTTTACGAATCTTGGAGGGAAATTGTTTTCTGGAAAGGAAGGCTTTGCTAGTGCCCAATCTTAGGTGATGGATTGCAAAAAATTCTTTGAAACTAATGCTGGCCCAACGAAGTAAAAAGGAGGATAGCAGCCTGGCATTTGAAGGATGAGACCCTTGAATGGTGGAACTTATTATCAATGGAGAACGAAGGCCAGATCTTCACATGGGCCGAGTTCCAGACTCGTTTTGAAGCGAATTTTCTACCACGGACCGAGAAGACTATTCAGCTAGAGAAATTCATCCACCTCAAGTAAGGAAACTTCAGCCTGCAAGAATATATATCCAAATTCACCGAGTGATGTAAGTTTAGGAGAGGGTTGGTAGACACCCCCATGAACAAAGCCCATAGGTTTGTTAAAGGACTAAACTCCCCGTTGAAGGAGACCCTATTAGCCTAAGTAATGTTTGGAGAAACTTTTGAGACTCTGGTTGAAATAGCTACCCTCCGCGTGGTCGAAAGCTCCAAGAAGGATAAAGATGGTGAGAAAGGATAAAGTTCCAATTAAAATAAGAAGAAGGAATGCTGGAAGAACAAGAAGAAGAATAAATTCAAAAAGGACGTAAAGACTTGTACGAGGTGCAACCTCAAGGGCCATGAGACCAAGGATTATAGGACCTCGTTAGCGAAAAAGGAGTTCAAGGGAAAATGTTACAACTTCCATAAAGAAGGACATATGTCCAAAGACTGCCCAAAGCCCAAGGAAGTGGTCAAAACTATGCAATAGAAGCAACACCAATTCAAAGTCGATCCCTAAGAGACCAAGGACAACCCGACTTGAAGGTATAACCTTTGTTTTAGGAAATTTGGTATACACCTTGTTTGATTCTGGAGCGACCCATTCTTTTACCTCCAAGGGATTAGTAAATCTGTTGAACCTTCCCATATTTATCTCGGATAGTCCGATAGAGGTGGCCAACCCTATCGGAGGATCTAAGTATCTTGAGTTGTTGTGTAAAAACCTAGTATTGGAGGTCGACATTGTCGAGTTCTATTGCAAAGCGTATGCGTTGGACTTTATGGGGTATTACCTTATTCTAGGTATGGACCAACTTTCGTTTTATGGGGCCATCGTAGATTGCGATAAGTGACTTGTTCGTCTTAGGAGTCGAGGAGGACGCAACCTGAATACTCCTTGTAATGTTAGAAACAAGGATAAAGCTTTCTTATATTCCTTGTCTCCTAGTTCTGAAGGACCAACTTCGGTCCCTATAGTTTGTGAATTCTTGGATGCCTTCGTGGAAGTCACGGGACTTCCTCTCCATAGAGAAATCTCCTTTCATATTGACCTAGAGAAGGACGTTAGACCTGTACCACTGCCCTTGAGGCATATGGCGCCCAAAGAAAGGAGGGAGTTAGACAAACAAATTCTAGAGTTATTGAAAAAAGGTTTTATTCATCGAAGTACCTCAGAATGGGGTGCACCTATTATATTTTCCACCAAAGCAGATGGATCTTTGAGACTTCCTGTAGACTATATGGAACTTAATAAATTGACCAAGAAGAGTAGGTACCCTTTGCCAAAAATCAATGACATTTTCGACCACTTGGGAAGAGCCCAAGTATTTTTCCAACTAGACCTTGCTACTGGATTTCACCAGTTGAGAATTGTGGAGGACAGCAAGGACAAAACCGCGTTTCGCACACTAGACGGATTGTTCCAATGGGAAGTTATGCCCTTCGGATTAACGAATGCACCCGCCTTCTTTGTTGGCCTCATGAGTAGAATGTTTAGAGGAATTCTAAATAAAATTGTGGTAGTATTCATAGATGATATCCTCATATTTTCAAATGATCGTGAAGAGTATGAAAAACACTTGAGACAAGTGTTAGGGGTATTAAGAAAGAACCAATTGAAAGCAAAATTCCTGAAGTGCCATTTCTGAAAGGAAGAAGTAAGATTTTTAGGACATATTGTATAGAGCAAAGGCTTGGCTATAGACCCTGGTAAGATTGAGGCAATCAAGGAATGGAGGACACTTCGAAATGTTACAGAGGTACAGAGTTTCCTTAAATTGGCCAGGTATTATAGAAAATTCATTAAAGACTTCGCAAAGACCGCTACTCCATTAACCCAGTTAATGAGAAAGAATTTGGTATTAATTTGGAGTAATAAATGTGAAATAGCCTTTAGGAAATTAAAGGAAGAAATAATTAGTGCACCAGTCCTAATTATACCCGATGGTTCAAAGTTTTTCACCGTTTACGCCAATGCATGTGGGACCGGTTTAGGAGCAGTCCTTATGAAAGAAGGAAGAGTAGTTGCCTATGCTAGTAGAAAACTCAAGGATCCAGAGAAAAGATATCCAGTGCATGACCTTGAGTTAGCCGCAGTGATGTTTGCTCTTAAGATGTGGAGACATTACCTTTTAGAGGAGAAATCTGAACTCTTTACTGACCATAAATCCCTTAAGTATTTATTTTCTCAATGTCACTCGAATTTGAGACAAAAAAGGTGGATGGAGTATACTGCCTCATTTGACTTTACGATTCAGCATACCCTAAGGGGAATGTTGTGGCGGATGCTTTAAGTAGGAAACATACGACATTGAATGTGATGATAGAATGGAAACAATAAGAGTTCCTTGCTAATTTTAATTTGCAACCCTCACTAACCACTTCCATTGGTTTTCTTGGGGCTATGGTAATTAGACCTACCCTAAGCGAAAGAATCCAAAGTGCACAAGACCTGGACAAGGAGTTAAGAGGCATAAAGGAGAAAGTGGGAAAGAAAGAGACTTTTCCTCATTCGGTTAGGTATTCGATCAACAATGATGAGAATTTACTTTGGGATGGACGACTTTACATCCCTAAGGATGAAGGCTTGAGGAAAGAAATTCTAGAAGAATGCCATAGGTCAAAACTGAACATACACCCTGGTAGGGATAAAATGTACAATGATATGAAGATAAATCTCCATTGGAAAGGAATGAAGAGAGATGTAGTCGAATTTGTGGCCAAATGCTTGACGTACCAAAAAGTCAAGGCGGAGCAAGGAAAGCCCGAAGGACTGTCTTTTTATCTATCATGTGTGGAAATGAATAGGTTTACTACACCTTGAGAGGGTTTTAAGTGCTGACTCTATTTTTATCTAGTTTGGGTCTTAAGTGGTTAGGACTAGGATCCCTCCAAATGTTTATTCCTTAGAGAGAAACCAAAGTCATGGGATCCACCCTTACTAAATTTGAAGCAGGTCTTTGGGTCCTCCTCTAAAAGTGGTTAGGCATAAAACGATAATGGAGTAGGGTAGTTCACGGGGATGTCCACTTCCTCTGGAAGCTTGTAAGGGCTTAACTACAAGTAGATTTTACCTTGTGTCATAGTGTACTAAGTTCGAATGGCTCATCGCACCTAGAGCTCTCATATTAGTTGGGTCTACTTATGGTTGCTGGATTTGTCTGTCGGTTCTGGGCAGGCTTATATCACAAATGGCAACTAACCTCGTGTTTATGTGTCACTATTAATATATGTAAAGCCATTCTATACACACACAACAATCACAATATATATTTATGGGGACATTTCAAAATTCGAATCCTATCCTAATCGCATTTATTACATTAATTGCGTTGATTATGCTATATTAATGTAATAATTATAACGCGTAAATAACGTTCTAACGAGACAAAAATTGCCACCTTGTCTAAATTAAGGTATACAAGTTAATTTTCCATATTTCGATCACTACAATTTAGGCATGATGCATAATAACACAATAACAGATAGCAGTGAATGGAAAATACACATACATGCCAATTTTAACTTGCATCCTAGGCTTATTGGAATGATTTTAATATTGGATCAAGAATAGAGTATAATATACACATATACACATATATTCATAAATATATACATGTATATTTATAAGCTCCACTTTATCTAATTCACCCCTTTTTCGTGTATTGCATATAAAAACATTACATTTGATATATTTCAAATACGAATACGTTTGAATTCAAAATAGAACCCAAACCTAATCAAATCGTGGAACAAGCCAAATTTAAACCCATTTAGATTACATTAATCAAATATTTACATAAGGGTGAATTACACAAAGTAGAAACACAACACCGCTTCGTTCTTAATTCAATATTAAGATCCAAAATCCATAAACTCAAATATTGACAATTCTTACGCAAACATAGAATAGATTTGGGGGTTTTTGTATTGATGTTTTTGTTGCCAAATCCTCTTAGGCATAACTATCAATATGTTAATCTATTAAAAATAGAATACGCCAAACAAATAAGATATTCCACTCATAGATCTAAAAGGAAGAACAATTGAATTCTTGTTGTAGATTCAGATCTGGATTCAATCTTCGTGATAAACGTGCTCCAAACCTTCTAATATACATGTAAGAATCATCTTTAGAATCTTATGCATATATATAACTAAATTCCAGAATTCATACTAAAATCTATATGAATTAAGATTAGAGAGAAGATAAAAATAAAGGTTAGGGGAATAGAAGAGAAATATCTAACCTTTTTGGAATTCAACAATGGCAGAACGATAATATGGAGATAGATAAAAGAGAGTGACTAGGGTTTTATTGTAGGATTTGAGGGACTGTATATAGTTGCTCGTGTGAGCGCGAGCCATTAAATTACTTAGATGTAATCCTAGCCTTATATTTATATATATATTCCCCCTAGAAAACCCTAACCAACATAGATTCATTAGGCTTCTCAACCGCCAGGCGGTCGGTCTAGGCGGTTGACCGACGATCTACACCCCTTCTACGGGGCGCTCGACCTCCTGGTCGCTGAAACGCCCAATGAATTTATGTGGCGCTGAGGTGTTCAATTATATAATACGTTAGTTTATTTTCTAATCTCTTTCCTTACTTAAAATATTTTATGTCCCCTCTATCTTATCCTCAGTTGGAAATTCAAATTCAACTTTATTTATTTTAATATATTTTGAATATATATTACTCATCTGATTATATATATATATATATATATATACACATATATAATTGCGTTTTACTATCCAACTTCATTTGCTTGTAACTTCTTCACACTTTCACCGTTTTCATCATATTATATATGAAAACGATTCAGAACTTTGCCACGAATCCAAAGAAAAGATTTTCGTAGCCAAATTCCTAAGCTGCAAAATCTCATTTTCTGACCTTATTATTTAATTGTTTATTTTTATTTGTTGTTTAATATTTATGATTTTAGGTATATTTTACGGGGTGTTACATTAGTGGTATAATTTATATAGAGGTATTGATAGTCAAAGGTATTTTCTAACCCTTGTGTAGGATAACCCTCTTTCAAATAATAGACTGATGTTTTTAGCGATCAGATAACACTCTTTTAATTAATAAATAATTATAGGGAATAAATTGTGAAAATTTATTTATAAAAATAAAAAGTTCAATGAAAAACTGAAAATGTAACCGAAAATTGTTTTTTGGATTTTCGTCTTTTTATCGAATGAAATTTTTCATAATGTTATTGCACACATTTACACAAATAATAAGTCTATTAATAACATACAAATAATTAGTAAAAAGAAATGAGATTGAATGTTAATTAAGTAATGTGATGTAAAAATAGACATTTTCAACTCTTAAAGGTCAATACTCAAAACATCCACGATATTCGCATATCGAGCTGTCAATTGCTTGAAAGACAGATTGTTAGAAAAAATAAAAGACAGAACAAAATCAAAGCACACAACTTACAACCCTGAATAGTGATAATATCATGTCCTCAGAAGCATTAATACATATAACAACAAATATTGAGAAAATAAAGAAATATGAGAAGATTTCTTGGACCACCATCTGTCTTACTAAAGCTCTAAAGCAATCCAAGCTAATCTGGAAAATAGGTCTGAAATGAGTATTATAAGGAAAATAAAGTCTGGACTAGTCTGTTAAACCAGCTTGGGAAGGTACACCATTTGGATTATTATATTTATAAAATGCTATAGAAAGTATGGTATCTCCTAAGACTTACTCGCACGTAAACCTAGGAGAGCCTTTATCCTACGATAACCAAAATATTTTATGTGAAAATCGAGTTATATTGTAGTAATATCAATTCTTTAAAGTAAATTATTAAAATAACCAAATTAGTTACATTTATCAAATTCTAGCATAGGTATATGGTTAAGTTGAAAGGCACTTTTTGGAGAGTGGATCTCATCTATGATTGGGCTACGATGGTACCGCCTACCATAGTACACCTCCAAATAAAATGTATCGAAATACTCACATGGACTATCTACAAATTAGCTTACGCCTTAGTGGATAGTACAAAATTTTAACATCTCGGTTTTCATCCACTAATCGCACCAAATCCTAAGCATACATAAAAGGTCAGTATCGAATCTAGATCGAGTGATGACAATGCCTTAATGGGAGCGACCCACATAGTCATAAAATGTTTTAGTCATTTCTAGTTAACAGGGTTTGAGGCTATGCCTTTAGCATTTTAGAAATCCCAATGGAATGCTAACACTTTCTTCTAAATGCTAACACTTTATTTTTCTACGCGGAAGTAAAGCTTAACCATATTAGAAAAGAACAGAAAATGGAAGGCTCCAACGATTAACTAAACTTTAGCCATACTAACAAAGAACTGAGCATTTGATAACTATGTGTTGATGGTGTAACAAAAATGACAATAATAAGATTTGTTGCAGATCTCAATTACAAACTCACTGCATTAACTACAAACCTCAAATTTGCACATCAGTTGTACAAACCAATATAATAAATCATCAAGGAACAAGAGAACAAATTCCAAGCACGACAGCTGGTCAATCCTTGTCATCCACTACTTAATGTTAACCTTTATTGGATCTGAAAAGCAAGCCGACAGCGTAGAAAAATAGGCTTATAACCATGTTTTTTTAACCTAACACGCAGCTTGTTCTTTTAACTTCAAAGTATAATACTGTCATGAAGAAACATCAACGTAATAAACCATAAGGCTTGCAGATAAACTGTCATGAAGAAAGAAGCAAACAAATTCCAAGAACCAAAGCTGCTTGATCCTTATACTCCAGTACGAGAAGTTTAACAGCATTCACTAGATCTGAAATAAAGCTTTGAAGAACAATGATGAAAGGGTGGAACCTGGAGAATATGAAAACTCATGACATTATAAATGTTTATTTTCTTTCTTTTTGACCTTGTACAAAGAAGGGCGAAGCCTTTGTAGTGATACACTTGCGTCGCATGGTTTGAACTTTGAAATACTTGTTTCAAAAGGTTTTGGTTTCTTTCTCTTAAATTTTAAATTATGTTCACTTCTAAAAAATATTAGTTGTCATCGATAAAGATTTTAAAAGGATACATTTTGACATGGTGGTTTTTTTTTTTTTTCTTTTTTTTTCAGTAATTGGTTACAAAATTTCATTGTTTAAAGATGATATTCAAAGAAGTGAAATACATATTAAGATCTATGTTTTTAAGGTAATATTTATGAGTATTTGATTTATTAATGCAAATTATAATTCATTCACCATTTGATAGACGGAAAGAGGATTGTTTTAACTGTAACAATTAAAAAACCAGTTAGTAATGTTGTAGGATCGTACCCTATACTTAAGCTATCATCACTAACTTAATTTGATCAAAATGCCAATGCATAGAGAACATTAGGGTAAAACTGGAAGCTGTTGTGAAAACCTGCGCCTTTGCGGAAGCGTCCAGGATCTTATTCACTCAATTACTTAAAGATGATTTCTATGGAAACAAACACAGATATGAAATCACACGCGCAAACACAAAATATTCCACCCAACCACCCCCTTTATTGATTCTCAAAACGAATTTTGTTTACACACACTGGTTCAACAACCAACAATAAACAAACTACAAGAATCAATAACCTTACTGGGAGAGGGAAAGAATATCTAGATGACTACAACTCTTGTTGGATAAGGAGAACAATGAAAAACGACGGCTAACCTTGGATTAATTGGAGGCACCAATAGGAATAGCTTCTCTCAGCCCTCAATTCCTAATCTTCCTCTCTTGGGCACACAAGCCCTAGAGGCACATAGCCTCCACTCTATTCGGTTATCTCATGCTTTTAATCCAACCCTAGATGTTGCTTTTATAGGAGAATAGAAGCCCTAGGCAAATACCCAATTTGCCCCTTCATTACTTGCAGAATAAGTCACAGAAAAAGACCAAGTCAAGCCGCAGAAAAACCGGCTCAGACGTCTGACCTAAATAGATCAGACGTCTGTCCATGCTCTCAGATTACAATCCCTGACAAGTCAGACGTCTGACCCAGATTGGTTAGACGTCTGTCCACACTCTCGGATTTCAGATCTCTGTAGGCACAGACGTTTGACCAAGCTCCCTCAGACGTCTGTGCTGAAGCAGATCACACACCTGCTCTTCCTTGCCTTCTTTCTGTCGTTGCTCCATTTCCTCTAACGCCTAGCACATCCACGTCTCGTCTTCATCAACATATGTGATTTCATGTCACAAATCACAACAGAAGCATGTTAAGCAATTAAAAAAAAATACATAATGAGTTGCCTTTTAGTGAGCCGACAAAATCATCATATTTGTAGAAAGTATAGGAATAACTAAGATTAAGCATGGAAGTTAGACTACAGCTAGTTTATATTCTGATGGAACTTTTGGTATTTTCCTAGCTAATAGATCATAAGATATTTATATCTGGTAGGCCCAAGTCAGCCATATAGGTTTGCAGTAACCGTAGCAAAACTATAAAGTAGAGATGGATAATCAGGATTACCTATGAGTCATGCATGCATTTTTTTGATTATGATTATTACGTCTAATAGTCATTGTAATTTCAAAATCAAGATTTGATTAAGTTAAATAAGGATACCAATAAGGGAAAACTCATTTCTTTCACTGGCATGGTCTCACTAGATATTCATTTTCCAAGGTAACATGTTAATATTCAATCAAACTTATTGTCTGATCAAAAAAAATTCCTCTTTAACTTCCGGAAACTCATTTGAGTAGATCAATAATAAGTTTTTCAACTTTTTAGATTTTGGCGAATAAATCTTGCGAAGACGCGCAAGAGGCATCGTTGGCTATTTAGGAATCATCTTTTGGAGTCCATTGTATTTTATTATTGAATGTTTTAATAATTATCGTTCCTCAATTATTAGTACCGTGATCAATCAAGAGGACATATTCTTATGTCACTCCTGATGTATTCTGTTATTATATGAGTATTTATGTTATTATATTTATCAGAATGAAGGGAAACGTATAAGATTATGTAATGAATATGAAATAATTCTTTTTAAAATGAGAAATGTGTTTTGGAACTTGTGTCTAAATTTAATCCATATCCATGTGCTATTGGTGTTGATATTGTTAAGATATCTATATTCGATCGTTGGAAATAATATTATGGATGATCGCAACATTTGTAGCCCTTACTTTCGAATCTCAAAATGAGTAATGTTATAGTTTAGTCTCATAGCACATGGTTATGGAAAACTAAAATAATTTTAACTTTAAAAAGTTTTTGAAAACATAATATTGGTGACATAAGAAAGAAATTGGGATGTGATATCACTACAAGAAAATCCACTTTAATTACAATGTCTTAGGCAGGTCAACCCAAGGGTCGACGAAGGTAAAGGTTGGTCAACCCACCTGCATGCAAAGGTAGATTCTTGGTTCTGTATTTGGACTGTTTTCTTAACTACATACGCGCGTTGACTTAGCATTGGGTGTACGATCGGATTTGAAAACCTAAAATCTAATAGTATTGAATTATCCTAGGTAATCTATATAAAGGCTAGCAGTCTCATTACATAAACTATTCTTCATTTCTTCTTCCTTCAAGCCTTGTTCTAAATAAAAATATAAAGATGCTGAGGTGCCGCCTAAACATGGATTAGAGAGGACAATTCTTATTCTTCTACAACAAATAAAAAAAGGACTTTCTATAACAACAGCATATAAAAGAAATATTTTTCTGAACATCAATCCAATCACTATGAGTTTTAGTCATTTTCAGATTTAATTACTAAACAGTATTTTGGACAGTAAATAAATCTAAATATGAGATTACACATATTTATGTATTATTATGTTACTATCACATACCTATTCATCTTCCAGTTGTTTTACTGTTACATATGTATCCTATTATCCCTTTTCTGTTTTAGATTTATTCACAGTCTTATGCCTATTTTATTCCGTATATATTTTTTCTCCTTTTTCTTTATATTTTGCACTGTACCTAGGCTATATAATGCCTAGGTTATTCACGTTCAAATTGCGTTAAATTGGGTTAATTGGGAATAACTTAAAATGATAGTAAAAAGGAGAATTAGGCATATTAAATATGAAATGACTATAAAATTTGGGAGAATATGCAAAACATGTTAATATGAATATGTTAAGCTTAATTTAATAATTAAGTAGAACATGTTAGTAGTATTAGATGTAATTAAGTAAAATAGTCAACTTAATATACGTATACATTTGGGCAGGTGCTTATTTGGGGAAATTGGTTGTATATAGAAGAACATTTATAGAAAATGTCATTTACAAGCATGCTTATCAATACACTTAAACCTTCTAAGTTATTGCTTATTGATTAATAAGCTAAGAGATTCCACAGTCTTATTGTTGGTATCCAATTTTGGGACTCTTAAAATCCTAGTTACTTGAGGGCACAAGCTAGGGGGTGGCTTCTGTCAATCTTGTTGTGTGGAACTCATATCAGTCAGTATCCCTGATAGTATCTTAGAGAGGGGACTCACACTAGGTAGGGGTCACGTTACGCTTTACTGATCTGGATTGTAAGAGGTTCGAAATGAAGGTGGGTACGGAGCCATTTCGACGGAGTTATGAGCGTCCATGTGTCTGATTAAGATAAACTACGACAATGTAACATCAACAAATAGGTTTGTTTCGTAAAAGTCGTCGGGTTAGTGACTGGTACACCCTACTGTTGGGGATGGCATAGGATATTTGTGTATTAGGGAGCCGATCACATGAATAGTAATTAAGATAACACCTAATCTTGTTAATTCTAGCAATTGGTGCAGTAACTTTATTCTTGCGATACGAATGAGATGCGTATACGATCTTTACCTTGCCTTGTTTTCTCGTCACCATGTTATCTCATACATGTCTATTTTACTGTAGTTTCATGTTCATCATTATTTACTTGTCTTGATACTTTCTATCTTATCCTAGTGAAGAAAATCACTGGAACTCGCCAGACTTTATGTCTGACCTAATTTTTTTCCTTCTCTCTCTTCTTTCTCCCTTCAAGTTCTCAGGGAGGTAGTGTTCAGCAGTGATCGTGGTTTCTTTTTGCTTGGATTTGGACTTCTTTTGATTAGATGTACCGCTTTGATTATTGTTCTATTTTATTATGGCTTTTGAGGAGGGATATGATTTTACATTTTTGTAATTTGATGTTTGTTATTATGAGATAGATGGTTTTAATTGAAGTTTTTGGTATTCGAAACAATGTGATATTGTAACTAGTTTGAAATGATGTTTTTCTTTAATAATAAAAGTTAGGATTTCTTTTGTACATTTACATCTGTCTTGTGAATTTTATTTACTGTTTACTTATTGCGCTTCACAAAACTAAATGCATCCGTATATGGGTGGCATTAAAGGACGTGGGGCGTTACATTTGGTATCAGGACGAAGATTACAAGATCAAAGAAAAAGTTTCTGAAAAAAGTATTTTTCAAAGGAAAGGTTTTCAAATAAAACCAATTTTTGAAAAGTATATCCCCTCAAGTCATTTTACAATATTCCTTCGATCTCATTCTTAGTTCTTGTTTTCATCCTTTTTCAGCATGTTTGGGGCTCCCAATCTTCCCGAGGGTATCCCACTCTCGACATGGTTCCATAGATACTTAGATGTTATGGCACCAGTCGGAGTGCAAGAAATTGTCCCTCCCTCAGCTGCAACCGCAGTATCTCCACCCAATCTTGTAGTCAACTTTTCTAAACTTTGTAAGGACTTCTACGCGATGGGAGGCAAGTAGTTCCATGGTACCTAGACTTTTATGGAGGCACACAATTGGCTTAGGGAGACAAAGTATATATTTAATTTGTGGGAGCTCGGTGATTGGAGGAAAATTCAGTTGGTCGCTTGGCAACTGAAGGAAGAAACATCTTATTGGTGGGAGGTGATTTGGGCCAGAAAAATGGTAGCTACTTGGAATGAATTTAAGGTTAGATTCGAGATGAAATTCTTATTGCAAGTAGAGGAAGGAATGAAAATGGAAATATTTCTGAATTTGAAGCAAAGAAGCATGACAATAATAGAATATGTTAACAGCTTTAATCAACAAGCGAGATTTGGATTGGACTTGGTAAACACTCCTCATAAAAAGGCCATGAGATTCGCAAAAGGATTGAACCAACCGCTCCAAGATTTATCATTGACGCATTTACCGATGGGAGAAACTTTTGAAAGGCATGTTGACATGGCTTTGATGCACCACAAGGATGGTAAACAGGAAACGAAAGATTTTAAGATTGAGGAGGAGAAACCCAAGGCTGAGAAAAAGAAGTGGTAGCGTAACAAGGCACAGATCAAGACAGAAGTTAAATGCCATGGTTGTGGGGCTTTGGGACACTTTGCAAGATAATGTAAGAAGACAAGGAATGCTTGATTTACTTGTGGTCAAGTTGGGCATTTCAAAGGGCAGTACCCTAACAGGCAAGGGCAGAAGGCTGGATCGTCTGGAGGACAAGTTAGTGCTCTAGAGACTGGTGGATAGGATCGTGGTATGAAAGTCATAATGGAAGGTTTGATTTCTCTTTTAAACTATCCTATTAGAACTCATTTTGATTCCTGTGCTTCTCATTCATTCATATCCAACTCCATGGTAGAAAATCTGCACCTAGACACTACTATTGTTTCTGATTCTATTGTAATGTCAAACCCCATAGGAGGAACGACTCATGTATTCATGATATGTAGGGGATTAAGAATTTCTGTTATGGGCGTCGAATTTGAATGTGACGCATATGTTCTGGCTTTATGGGTTAAAGATTAATTCTAGGAATGGATTGGCTAGCCATGTATGGTACTATCCTTGATTGTGAGAAGAGAGTTGTTAGACATCTAAAATGCCAAGGTAGAACTCTCGAAATTTGTTGTGACCCACGGGGGCCGGTTATGCTCAGTTTCCTAGATTCACTTGATGTTGTCGGTGATGATTTTCGATCAGTACCCATAGTTAGTAGTTTACTGGATGTGTTCGATGAGGTTAGGGGATTACCTACAAGGCGTGAGATAGATTTCTGGATTTACATGGTGGAGAATGCGAAACCAGTCGCTTTACCGGTGCGCCATATGGCTCCTAAGGAAAGGAGGGAACTCAGCAACAAGTAGGTGAGTTATCAAAGAAGGAATTTATTAGATGAAGCATTTCTGAATGGGGAGTTCCATTTGTCTTTGCAACCAAGATAGACGGCTCTCTCAGCCTATGCGTGGACTATCGAGAATTAAATAAACTCACCAAGAAGAATAGGCACCCACTTCCGAGGATTGATGACTTGTTTGACCAACTAGTAGGCGCTTCGGTTTTTCACGATTGGACTTAGCTATGGAATTTCATCAGCTTAGGGAGGTCAATAATAGTATTAACAAGATGGCTTTCAGAACTCCCGATGGTCCGCATACTTCGAGTTCATGGACTTAACGAGTCAGGTGTTTAAGGAGTATTTCAACAATTTCATGGTAGTTTTCATCAATGACCTTTTGGTTTTCTCGAGGAACAGTGAAGCATGCCAAACACTTGGAGGAGGTTCTCAATACTCTCAGATCGCATCAGCTTAAAGATAAATTTTCTAAGTGTCATTTCTAGAGGAAGGAATTAAGGTTCCTATGTCATGTGGTCTCCAAGGATGGAATAGCGGTGGACCCTGCTAAAGTTATCGCCGTTTAAGATTGGAAAGCCCCTAAGGATGCGATGGAGGTAAGGAGTTTCCTTGGATTAACAGGTTACTACGGAATGTTCATTAAGGGCTTTGCATGGATATCAGCTCAGCTTACCCGTCCGATGAAGAAGAACTTGGCTTTCGCTTGAAGCATTGATTGCGAGGATGCGTTCTAGAGATTGAAAAGGGATCTGACATCAGCCCTTGTTCTGATTCTTCCCGATGGTAGTAAGGTATTTACGGTCTACACGGATGCTTGTGGCAAAGGATTAGGTCCATGTTGATGTAAGAGGGTAGGGTGGTCTGCTATGGAAGTAGCCAACTAAGAGTTTATGTGAAGAACTACCCCACCTACGACTTGGAGTTGGCTACAATAATGTTTGCACTTAAGCCTTGGGGACACTATCTACTGGGAGAGATATTTGAGATTTATACAGATTACAATTCGCTCAAATATTTGTTCTCGCAGAAGGTCCTCAACTTAAGGCAACAAAGATAGATGGAGTTCATTGCATCCTACGATTTTGAGATAACTTATACCCCAGGCAAGGGTAATGTAGTTGCGGACGCATTGAGTATGTAAAGGATGACCTTGAATCCTTTGCTTATAGAGAGGCAGAGTTTGGAGTTTATCTTAACCTTTGATTGTTAGCCATCTACATATTTTACTTTTGGATTGTTAGCATAATTGGAGGTACGACCTACTCTTATGGCGCATACTGGATCTACGCAGCGAGAGGATCAGCAGTTGGTGGAATCTTAAATAGACTCGATGGAGGAGAAGCCTCTAGTCACCTAGCTAGATATTCGGTGGACGAGAAAGGGTGGCTAAGACGAGATGGGAGGTTGTGTATTTCCAAAATTGGAGATTTACTGCTCTCATCGCTCTCAGATGACTATCCATCCGGGTGGTGACAAGATGTATCGAGACATGAAGCGAGTTTTTCATTTGACTGGCATGAAGAAAGATATGGCAGAGTTCGTGGCCCGATGTTTGACTTGTCAACGAGTCAAGGTTGAAAAAAGGAAACCTGCCGGATTGCTTCAGCCATTGGATATCCCACAATGGAAATGGGAAAGTGTCTCTATGGACTTTATTAATGTACTACCCCGATCAAGGAAGATCAATACAAGCATATGGGTGATAGTAGAAAAGCTTACTAAGAGCGCTAATTTTATCCCAGTCAAGAGCAAGAGGATAGCGACTTGGCTAGCATCGGTATACCTTAAGGAGATCATTCGATTTCATGGGGTACCTACAAGTATGGTAAGTGGTCATGACCCCATCTTTACAATTGTATTTTGGAAAAGCTTGTAAGGCGTCCTTGGTACACAGTCATGACTTAGCGCAGCTTATCACCCTTAGACTGATAGATAGATTGAGAGGGTAAATATAGTTCTAGAGGATCTACTAAGACTGTGTATCCTTGAATTCGGAGGGACTTGAGAGGAACATCTCCCATTGGTTGAGTTCGCTTACAACAATAGTTATCAGTCAAGTATAGGGATGGCGCCTTTTGATGCACTTTATGGACGACCATGCAGATCGCCGACATGTTGGTGGAAGTCTGCAGACAGACTTCTACTTGGGCCAGCGATGGTGAGAGAAACTTCTAAAAAAATAGACCTTATTCAAAGAAGGATGAAAGAAGCTCAAGATAGACAGAAGTCATATGCCGATAGGAGAAGGACTTACTTGGAATTCGAGGTAGGAGATATGGTCTTCATCAAAGTATCGCCTTTAAGTTATGTATCGGTTTGGCTCGGTAGGGAAGTTGGCACCAAGGTTCGTAAGTCCATGTCTCATAGTTGAGAGGATAAGACAAATGGCCTATAGAGTTAGGCTACTGGAGAGGCTGGCGGGAGTTCACGACGTGTTCCGTGTTTCCCATTTAAGGAAATGTCTACATGGTTCAGCAGAGGTAGTAGAGCTCAGTACGCTTGAGGATGTTAAAGTCGAGAAAGAGGCATGAGTTTCAGAAAGTTCCTACTCGTATTCTTGAAATGGAAGTTAAGAGGAGACGTTACAAAGAGATCAAGTTAGTGAAGGTGCAATGGGGAGAAGACCAAGATGACGCGACATGGGAACCCGAAGACAAGTTTTGTGCTTCTTACTGTTTTCTCTTTGAAAGCATGTTCGAAATTTCCTTTCTAGCTTTTGAATTTGAGTTATTTATCTCTATCGTTTGAATCATCGATCCTTAGGTAGAAACCTATGTTTGAAAACATGTGTTTGAGACATGATATGTTTGATAATTGCAAGTGGATGCAAATGTTTGCTAGTGGATGCATATACATACACATTAGGCACTATATCAGCTCAAGAACTTACATATTGTATATGGATGTGTGCGCATTTTAATTTTTCAAATGGATGTAAGTGGTTGAATCATCACATAGATGTTGCATTATGATGAATGATTGAGTACATATGTAGAACTTATATGTATTATTAGGATTATTTGCATACATGTTGGATACATGTCACAGACATACATTGCATTAAGGAGGCCAACTTAATCAGTCGATCGTCTGATTTTTGCATTATTTAAGGGACATATACACACAACACATTTTCATATGTTCGTACAAAGCATCAGAAAATATAAGGACAATGGATGCCCGTGGATGATGGATGAGTAGATGGGTGTAGGTTCTAGCTAAGTGAATACATTTTTCTTAGCTTAAAGATTTCAGGGATAAAATCCTTTAAGGAGTGGAGAATGTAACACGCCATATTTTAATACACAGTAATCATATATTAAAGATAATAAAATGAATATTAGTTAATTGAATATTTAGAATTAGGTAAAACAGACTTTGTCGTTGCGTCAGTTACGAAATTTTGGTTCAGATTGACTCTTAGTTTTCGTAATTCGGATTTAATATAAAGAAGTTATGGACTTAAGAAGAATGCACTAAAATATATACATATTTTATATATTTAATTAAAATATACAGCGTTCAGAAAGCAACAATCATAGGCTGACCCAGCCTGACTGGGTCGACCTATGTGTAAGGCAGGTAGGCCCAACGGTCGACACATGCAAAGGTGGGTCGACCCACCTACATGCAGAGGCAGATTCTTGGCTCTGTATTTGGACTGATTTCTTAACTACAAATGTGCGCTGACTCAATATTGGATGTATGGTTGGATTTGAAAACCTAAAATCTAACGGTATGGAATTATTCTAGGTAATCTATATAAAAGGCTAGCAGTCTCATTGTTTTCTACACACAAACTATTCTTCATTTCTTCTTCCTACAAGCCTTATTCTAAATAAAAATATGAAGATGCTGAGATGCCGCCTAAACATAGATTAGAGAGGACAATCCTTATTCTTCTACAACAAATCTAAAGAGCACTTTCTTCAACGACAACATGTAAAAGAAATATTTTTCTGAACTTCAACCTAACCACTGTGAGTTTAAGTCATTTTCAAATTTGATAACTAAATAGTATTTGGGAAGTTAATAAATCTGAATCTGAGATTACACATGTTTATATATTATTATGTTACTGCCACATACCTATATATTCATTTTCCAGTTGTTTATTGTTACATGTATATTCTATTATCCCTTTTCTTTTTTAGATTTATTTACAGTCTTATGCCTATTTTATTCCGTCTATATGTTTCTGAATCAAATCTATATTTTCTCCTTTTTCTTTATATTTTGCATTATACCTAGGCTATATAACGCCTAGGCTATTCACGTTCGAACTGCGTAGATTGGGAATAACTTAAAATGAAACTAAAAAGGAGAATTAGGCATATCGAAACATGAAATGACTATAAAATTTGGGATAATATGCAAAACATGTTAATCTGAATAGGTTAAGCTTAATTTTATTATTAAGTAGAACATGTTGGTAGTATCAGATGTAATTAAGTAAAATAGGCAACTTAATATACATATACATTTGGGCAGGTGCTTGTTTGGGGAAGGGGGGTTGTACACAATAACATTTATTGGAAATGTCATTTACAACCATGTTTATTAATAGACTTAAATTTGCTAAGATATTACTTGTTGATTAATTAGCTAATAGGTCCTACAGTCTTATTGTTGGTATCGGATTTTGGGACTCTTAAAATCCTAGTTACTTGGGGGCACAAGCTTAGGGGGTGTCTTGTGTCAATATTGTTGTGTGGAACTCGTATCAGTCAGTATCCCTGTTAGTATCTTAGATAGGGGCCTCGCACTAGGTAGTTGTCAGGGCATGCTTTACTGATCTGGATTGTAAGAGGTTCAAGGTGGAAGGTGGGTACATGCGCGTTTCGGCGGAGTCATGAGCATGCATGAGTCCGTTAGAGGAAACTAAGACTTTGTAACACCAACAAATATGTCTGTGTTTTTTAAGTTATCGGGTTAGGGACTGATACACCCTACTGTCATGGATGGCACAGGATATTTGTGTAGTATTGAACCGATCGCATGAGTAGCAATTAGGGTAACACCTTATCTTGTTAATTCTAGTAATTGGTGCAGTAACTTTATTCTTAGGATATGAATGAGAATCGTATACGATCTTTACCTTACCTTGTTGTCTCGTCATCATGTTATCTCATACCTATCCTTTTCACTCTAGTTTCATGTTCATCATTATTTACATGTCTTGATACATTCTATCTTATCCTATTGTTGAAAATCACTGGAACTCGCCAAGCATTATGTTTAACCTATTTGTGTTTCCCTTCTCTCTGTTTTCCTTCCCTCCCCCCTCAGGTTCTTAGGGATGCAGTTTTCAGTAGTGACCGTGATTTCTTTCAACTTGTGTTTGAACTTCTTCCGATTAGAAGTACCGCTTTGATTATTATTCTATTTTGTTTTGGCTTTTGAGGAGGGGTTTGATCTTACATTTTTGGACTTTGATGTTTGGTATTATGAGATAGACGGTTTTAGTTGGAGTTTTTGGTATTTGAAACAATTTGATGTTTTTGAAACGATGTTTTTCTTTAATAATAAAAGTTAGCTTTTCCGTTGTATATTTACATATGTCTTGTGAAATGTGAATTTTAGTTACTGTTTACCTATTGCGCTTCACAAAACTTAATGCATCCTTATATGGGTGACATTAAAGGACGTGAGGTGTTACAACTCCCCTCCCACTTTATTTTCAAGAAAAATGGTAATTTGTATGGCTCTGACCGTAAAACAGTGTTAGACCTGAGCAGATGGCGTATGAAGTTTGGGATTACATATTTGGTGGAGGGACATTTCCTTAATCAGTCATTCCCACCTCTCTCCTTTAAAAGATGAAACAGGTGCTTGAATATTGGTATCCATTCAATCTCTGTGTTTTAGGTAATAATCTAAATCAGAACCACCTGACGTTTACCATTTACAATCATACTGCGCTTTTACATAAAGATGTCTAAATCAATAAGAAACTTCTAAATCCTCCACCAAGCAATCGAGGAGTTTTCTTCAGATGCCACTAGGTTTTCTTTAACGGATGCAGGCGATGGAATGGATGATACAAAATTCATTCTTGACACTGCAAATTTTGCTATATTGAGATTGACTAAGGAGATAACATGGATGGAAGATATAATTGCTGCTGAGTCAAAATTAAGAACTGCTAAGTCATCATCAAAATATACCAAGATACGATTAACATTTGACCAACCATCTACATTTGCAAATAAAATGTTTGAAAATGAAATAAATATTGCAGTAAAATCATGTTAATGGAGCTATGATGAATATTTGTTTTGCTGATCTTTAAAAACTGTTTCTTATGATCTGCAAGCAGCTAGAGATGAGTATAGGTTGTCCTGCAGACTAGATGGAATGAACAAACATTTATTTTGGAGGTTTATGGACTTCAATTTTCTCTCTCTGAGGTTTCCGATCAAGAATGGTTTCTCACTGTCATATGCTTATTATTTCAGTGTTTGATAGTTATGTTCTGTAACAAGTTCATTACTGCGTTTTTCCTTTTAGATACTAAAATTGACAACATATCCCAAGCTTCTATTCCTATTGTACCATATTTGCACAATGGAGTTGTAAACTATAAAATAACGGGTTAGTAAATCTTCTTTTTTTTACTAGCTCCTTCCCTTTTATTATTATTTCAAAAGTTGATTTCATGATAGAAATACCATCGGAGGGATGATACAAGTGTGCATCCAAGTTTAGTGCTGGTTTGTGTTCGACCAATTTTCGTGTGTGTGTGATTCTGGTTAAATAATAACATTAATATTTAGATGGAATCGGTAAACAGGAGGATGGCTTATTATTTGAGGGTAATACTAAGTTCACAACATTTATTTCCACCTCATGTGCAATGATGTGTATGTTTTATTTCCATGTGTGAAGTAACATCAAAAGGTGTAGAAATAGCCTTCTCATCCTTTTTTATTTTCTTCATTCATTGCCTCATAATGTAAAAGTACAACTTTTACTTGATCCCTTTCACAGGCATCTATATTAGCAAATTATATATATCAACAACGTAATTGTTATTGTATATAGTCATGCTAGGTTACACCTGTAGTTAATAGCATAACATTGAATTTTATAAGAAGAGAAGAGTGCTAAATTTTTGTTATTGCAACCTATGCGATAAAATTCCACTAGGAGGGAGTGAGCTGTTATTTCAAAAGTCTTATTAAAACAAACTTAGTTGAACAATAAACTAATTATATTCAATTTTGAACACCTAATTAGAACATGTACGTTAAGTACTAAATTGGTGAACGTATGCCAGAAAATGCTTGAACTGAAAAAAAAACAGACCATGAGAAGTACTACTGCATAAACAACAGTTGCACCAATTCAAGGAAACTTGTTTTTTTTTCCTACTTAACCACGCTTACTAATAGTTTTTCTCTTTTTTTTTTAACCCTCCTTTCATATTGTTTATAATAAGTTTGTTATTTCCTCAATCTTTTCATTGCTTCGATTATTTATAAAAATTAATCCTATGAGAACATCAATTTTTTAGGAACTACTTTGCCTCGAATTATGCCAATAAAGTTTTCAATTCCTTTATATACGGTCAACATACATTTTCCTTCTTCTAGCCAAGGTAGAGACAAATACTTATACTACCAAAGATACTCCCTCACTAAACAACCCCTTGTTAAATAACATAATAGCTTTCTTTGGTAAACTTACGCAGAGTTTCTCTAATGTTTCAACAAATTTTTTAGCCCATAGCAGTCTTCTTAATATCACTCTCTGTGTGTGTGTATGTGTGTGTGTGTGTGTGTGTATATATATATATATATATATATATATATGTGTGTGTGTGTGTGTGTGTGTGTGTGTGTGGTAGATAAGTGAGTTAGTGTTAGAGGGTGAGCTATGGTTTTATGGTCGCATTGATATGTATTTTTGTGTGTGTTGCGCTGAGTAAATAGTTATATATTTACTTATCCCAGGCTTTATTGTTTTTTTTTATTGCCTTATGCTTCTTTCTATCTATACTACTTTATATATATACACTTGTTACTTTCTCTTGCTTGTGTGCATAACTAAGCGTCTTTTTTTTTCTTACACTATATCATAGAGGCAGAAGGATGATATGTTAGCAAAAGGATATGTTGAGGCATACCCAGTTGTTTATAATTTGATTATGGAGGGCTTTATGAAAAATGGTGAGACAGATAAATTATTGTAGTTGTATGAGGAGATGAAGGAGAAGTTAGGCGGTATTAGAGAATGAAGACAAATGGATCTATATGCAAACCGCACTTTCTTTTACACATTATGATGGGTTGTCTTATTCATTTTGATTGGGCCTTATGTTCAGCCCAGAGCTGTTTCATCTCGCTATATATTAGTGGCGAGTGATTGTACTAGATCATTATTCTATTCTGTTACATTAAGATAATTACATTTAGTTTATCAAATACATATAAAATCTTATATGGTATCAGAGCTCTATAGCCAAACGGCAATTCAAGAAATCATCTATTTTTGTTAAAGAAAGAGGAAGATTAAGTTAGGTCTCCTCAGAGTAATTTCATCATTGGAGAGCATCCTTCCCCGATCGCGCAGCGATTGTTCTTACCAGTCAAAAACAATGCTTGCCAGGCTGGAACAGTGTTCACAGCGGCTACAATTGTTTGTTTTCTGACCATCAGAGATTCTTGGATCTCATCCCCTGATCTTTGCCCATTGTTTAGCGATTCTTGAATCTCCAAGAGAAGCAAGAACCACTAAATGTTCCTGTTACTGCAGTATATTACCATCATAGGCTGCTACTCTTGATTAGTAGCCTCGCCTTTTATTTCTCCATGGCAGGAGCCAGCGTTGATCAATCATCAGCCACATCCAGGACTGACAACAATGGACCACCGCCAGCCTTTCCACTACCACTTGTTAAGCCAAAGACCCAGGTCATCACTGTTCCTCTTGACGAGGACAATTTCTTGATGTGGAAATTCCAAGTTGAAACAGCCTTGAAAGGATACAACCTTCTAGATTATGTCAATGGAACCAAGCCAACACCACCTGCAATGATAACAGACGCGCAAAACAATATTATTAGCAACCCAGAACATGTTCACCATCAAAAACAAGATAACTTACTATCTTCTTGGCTTCTATCGTCCATTAGTACCAATCTATTATCGCAAGTTATAGGATGTAGTTCATCTTATGAAATTTGGTCTACTATTCAGCAAATTTTCAATTCACAATCATCGGCACGCATAATGCACTACAGGAGAGAATTTCAAAATGCAAGAAAAGGCGATATGAGCATGCACGAGTATATTTCTAAGGTGAAGACTCTTTGTGGCAAACTGAAGGCTATTGGACACATAATTTCAGACAGTGAACAAATTCTGACGCTAACCAATGGACTCGATGAAGAATACGAATCACTTGTCACATACATAGCCACCCAACCCACATTACCTGACATTCAAACAGTATACTCAGCACTATTGGCACATGAAGGCCAGGTGGAGCAAAGAAAAGCCATTCAGAGTGATTTCAGTGTGAACTTGGCATCCAATTCAAGAAATGCAAATCAACAAAAAGGTGTACCTGGGTATGGTAGAGGCAACCAGCAAGGTCCAAGAGGCAATCCCAATCAGAGAGGCAGAGGAAGAGGCAGATCAAACAACATAAACAGAGTGAGATGTCAGATGTGTGATAAACCAGGCCATACAGCGAATAGATGCTATTTCAGGTTCAATGTGAATGTTAATAATACACAGCAAAGTCAAGGTGGACAAAGAGGCATTAATGTCAACATGGCACAAGCAAACTATCAGGGGAGGACAAATTCTGAAGGCTCTACATCACAAAATACATGCAATGATGACAACAGTAAGGCAGATGACATAAATACAGAGAACTGGTTTCCAGACTCAGGAGCAACCAATCATCTGACCAACAACCTCCAGAATTTGAATCTTGGTAACAAGAATTATTCAGGTACCCAAGTTATACACACTTGCAATGGTGAAACTATGAATATATCTCATATTGGGGCAGGATATGTCAAAGGGAAAAGAAAACTCTATCTTAATAACCTTCTTAGAGTTCCCACAGTTAAGAAAAATTTAATTAGCGTGTCCCAATTTACTAATGATAATTAGGTATATTTTGAGTTTCACCCTAAACACTGTTTAATTAGAGACTTGCTAAGCAAGGAAATATTATTACAGGGTAGGCTGAGTAATGGTCTTTACAGATTTGACAACATGCAATCAAGATTGGGTAAAGAAGACAACACATGGTGTTGTAATGTTAACATACAAATTAACAGCATAGATGAAAATGATTTTAACAGTTCTAATGATAGTGACAATCATATCCATAATGATTTAGACATTTGGCATTGTAAATTTGGACATCCTAGCTATGATATTGTAATGCAAATATTGAAGAGCAATAATATTCCTTTTAAACACTCACCTGTTCCTAATGTTTGCACACATTGTCAACTTGGAAAAAGTCACAAATTACCCTTTGCCAAGTCTGAAACTGTTTATCATAAGCCTCTTGAGCTAATTACAGCAGATTTATGGGGTCTTGCACCAGTTTGCTCAAGACAAGGACACATGCATTATCTATCAATTGTGGATGCATATACAAGGTACACTTGGATTTTCTTTCTTAAGGCAAAATCAGATACACATAATGTAATGCTACAGTTCATAAATACCATAGAAAAACAAATGAAGTGCAGCATTAAGGCTGTACAGACAGATGGGGGCAGTGAATTTTTACCACTTAAACGTATTTTCAACCAAAAAGGTATCATTCATAGAATCACTTGCCCACACACATCTGAACAGAATGGTATTGTGGAAAGAAAACACAAGCACATAGTAGAGACAGGGTTAACATTGTTATCTATGTCATCTCTCCCCCTAAAGTACTGGAATGAGGCATTTAGCACAAGTGTTTACTTAATAAATAAGATGCCAACCAAGGTGTTACAACACAAATGTCCTCATGAAATGTTGTTTGGTAATAAACCAGACTATAAATTCTTGAGAACATTTGGGTGTTTGTGCTTCCCGTGCCTTAGACCATAAAATAATCACAAACTTTCTCTAAGATCAAGCCCATGTACCTTTTTAGGATATGCAGATAAGCAAAAAAGGATACAAGTGCTTAGATGACAAGGGGAAAGTATATGTATCTAGACATGTTGTTTTTGATGAATGTGTGTTTCCCTTTGCAGACAAGAAGAACAAAGGGAATCATGAAATTGATCAATCAAAAACAACTATGGGACCTATTCCTATTTTGACTGAATGGACTATGCAATCTGAAGATAAAGGGACACCACAGATGACAACGGCTACTCCAACCATTTCCAGTACCAGATCTGGATACAGTTCCAGTGAACATTTAAGTGATGATGATAACCAATATTCAAACTATGACAGTCAAAACAACAACCACCATCAAGGTGGAAGCAGTGAAGATGACACAACAGACGCAGGAAACAATGAGGATAATACTCAAGCACAACTACCAGGACATCACATGATCACAAGATCTAAAAGTGGTATTTTCAAACCAAAGATTTACAGTGCTACTACAGAAAATGCAGACATTATAGAACCAGTCACATATGAAGAGGTTGTTCAACACAGACCCTGGTGCAAGGCCATGAAAGAAGAATATGATGCATTAATTAAAAATAAAACATGGGATTTAGTCATAGCACCAAAAGGTCAGAACATTGTGGGATGCAAGTGGACTTATAAACTCAAGAAAGATGCTGAAGGAAAGATATGCAAGCATAAAGCCAGGTTAGTTGCAAGAGGATTCTCTCAAAAATATGGGTTTGACTTTAATGAGACTTTCTCCCCAGTGGTCAAACCCACAACCATCACGATTATTTTAACCATAGCCATACACAATGGATGGGACATAAGACAGTTAGATGTATGCAACGCATTTCTGAATGGAGATCTACATGAAACTATCTACATGCAACAACCAAAAGGATTTGTGTGTAATGGGAAAGAAAACTATGTTTGTCAACTAAACAAGGCAATTTATGGTCTGAAGCAAGCTTCAAGAGCCTGGTATGTTAAGTTCAAGAACACATTGGCTGAGTTGGGTTACATGGCTACAAAGTCTGACAGTTCACTGTACACTAAAGTTCAAAGTCAGGGAAGTGTGTACATACTTGTCTATGTAGACGACATTCTTATAACAGGAAGTGATAACCTTGAAATCAATAAATTCATAACTCACTTGAACAAAATCTTTTCTATTAAAGACATGGGGGAAGTGAATTATTTTTTGGGCATTCAGGTTCAAAGAAAGTCAAAATCAGAGATTTTCCTATCTCAAAGAAATTACATATATGAGATACTTGCTAGAGCTAACATGGACAAGGCAAAACCTATATGCACACCGATGACAAGCAATCTACGTCTATCCAAGCACAGAGGAGAGGCCATTGATAACAGTAAACAATATCGTAGTATAGTTGGGGCTCTACAATATTTAACTATTACTAGACCTGAGATTTGTTTTAGTGTGAACAAGGTGTGTCAAGTCATGGCTAATCCCCTAAGTGAGCACTGGAGAGCCGTCAAACGAATTTTGCGTTACTTAAGAGGAACAGTGGATCATGGATTAGTGATAAAAGCAGGAAATGATATAAATCTGAGTGCTTACAATGATGCAGACTGGGCTAATGACCCAGACGATCGGAGGTCAACCTCTGGGTACTGCATATTCATGGGATCAACTCCAATTTCGTGGTGCACGAAGAAACAACCAACCATCTCTAGATCCAGCACCGAAGCGAAGTATAGAGCTGTTGCATCAGCTACGGCTGAAATCATCTGGGTTGAAACCCTAATCAAGGAATTGGGGCTTTCGCTTACAAGGAAGCCAATCGTCTGATGTGACAATAAAAGCACCATAGCTCTGTCCAGTAACCCTGTACAACATTCGAGAGTAAAACACATGGAGATCGACTTCCACTTCATCAGAGAACGAACAGAAGCGGGGAAATTGGTTATCAAACATGTGCCATCCTACTTCCAGAAGGCAGATATTTTAACCAAAGCTTTATCCAGAAATAATTTTGAGTGATTAAGAAGAGAGTTAATGGTTTTTGGAGGTGGCACAGCAGAAGACATGAAACCCTAAGTTCGGTTTGAGGCGGGGTATTAGAGAATGAAGACAAATGGATCTATATGCAAACCGCACTTTCTTTTACCCATTATGATGGGCTGTCTTATTCATTTTGATTGGGCCTTATGTTCAGCCCAGAGCTGTTTCATCTCGCTATATATTAGTGGCGAGTGATTGTACTAGATCATTATTCTGTTCTGTTACATCAAGATAATTACATTCAGTTTATCAAATACATATAAAATCTTATAGGCAGTGATTTGATTGAGGATGGGATTATTTATGGGAATTTGATGAAGGCTTATTTTGCTATAGGAATGGAAAATGAAGCTACGAATGTTTATTACAAAGTGCTTGGAAATGGAGCAAAGCTTAGGTTTAAAGCGGTTAGTTATAATTTGGTTTTGGAAGCCTTAGCAAAGAACGTGAAGTTGGATATGGCGATTGAGTTGTTTGATAGAATGTTTAGAAAGCACGATCCTCCACTTAAGAGATTTGGTGATGCCATTGAGGTTTTTAAAAGCATGGGTGAGAAGAAATATAGTCTTGGTACGTTGTCTTACAATAATCTCATATAAAAAATTAGGTCGAATAAGTTGGTTCAAGAGGTGGAGTAGCTTTATAAAGAGATGAGTGAGAGGGAGATAAAACGTGATGAATATACTTAAGTTTTGTCAATGGATGCTTGTTTTGGAGTCGATAAAGTCGATGATGCAATTGGATATTTCAAGAAAATAGTTGATTGAATCCTAATGCAAATTCATACAATAAGGTTATAAGAGGATTAGTAAATGTACGAAAGATAGATGAGGCGAAAGAGTTTTTCTATGGTGAAGGAGGAAGTAAAACCTAATCTAGCTACTTATGAAATGATGACTAAGGCTTTATAGAAGTGGGCAAATTAGATGACATGCTCAAGAAAGTTAAGAGTATATTATTGGATGAGAGTTTGACATTTGGTGATGAAATGAAAGAGCTAGTAGAAGATGCATTGCACAAGGAAGGAAGGGCAGAAAATATCGGTAAGCTTTATGAAGAGGTGGTAAAAGAAAAAGTAGAAGCGTTAGTTAGGGAGGAATAGAAGCATTATCCATAGAAGAATAATAGTGAAAGAAAGAAGAAATTGCTACTAAGGATGCTGTCGTTGCTAGAGTAAGTGCTGCTACATTGAATTAATGATAAGTAAAAAAAAGTGCTTTCTTCTTATGACTTTCAAGATGTTGTCGTTTCATAACAGGTATGACTTGTATCATTTCCCACTTTTTGTAACACTTTCATGTATTTCATACAAGTTCTAAAGAAAATCTTAGCATGCCCTGTTGAACACGAGTATATAAGGATGTTTTTGTTTGATATTTCAGTGCTTGTCTTTGTAAATAGGCAGCTACTGCCTTGCTAGTATGAAAGTACGGTTGATAGGAGTCTACGCTTATATATTTTACATTTACTTATAGATTATGTAGAAGGATGATACCCATATCGAATCTTCTTGCAGTTAACCACTCATGCACAATATATAGTTTAGGCAATTTGCGGTGACACAATATCATATATTAGTGGAGTGGGAGGACAACGAATTAAAATTGGCTTTGTGTTCTCCCTGCATCTTCCATCACACATGCAACTTACTGGTACATGTACTGAATATACATATATAAAATATACACACGTTCCTGCCATGGCCTTGGGTGTTCATTTAGTGCCCAGACAAGTGCTTAATAATTTATGTTCATGCATGGCCATATACTGCATGGCCTTGTATCTATACTCAGCCTTGTGGTCATTAGTAGCTTATGGCCCAGTATTTGACATTGAGTGGAGGACATTCTAGTAGAAAGATAGGACTTTGGTTGATCGGTTATGTGAGACTTATTGTTTAAATGTTAAGTCTGGGTGGAGTCAGCGTAAAATGCAACTGGAAAATGTTAACTATGTGTGAATGTTCCTCTAATAATACTGATATATTCTTCTACTTCTTTCCACCAACTATTTTGAGAATTATGATATTTGCGAAGTTTTGTTAGCTTATTGGTGAAGGTGAACAACATGTGTGGCCTTGGATGCCCATATACTGTTGTATGTGTAACATATAGGATGAGTAGGCCGCCTGGAAAGGAATTTACTTATTTGTTTGCCTCACATGTATACATATGTTTACAAATCGTCTAACTATTTTGTTGCTTCTTATTCACCTCCACCATAATTAAGCCCTTTTCCACTTGGCCCATAACTCAATTTTACCTATGCTCCCTTTTGATTTCTTACCGTCTTTTCCCTATTTTAGGCTAAATCTCTTGCGCTATATATTTTATTTTATCTTGTTCCTTTTTTATACTCACTCATTTTTTTCCTAATTAAATGCATGCCTTTTTTCCCATTTACTGTCCTTCACCAACATGCATGCTTATTGTTTATTTCTGACACAGTTTACTCTGTATTTCTCATTTTCTCAGTATGTCAGCAAGTTGACTCAGACTCTAATATGGATGAAGGTGATGTTGATCATGATGAAGTGCTTATGGATGTAGTGGCAGATCTCCTTCCTGCTTTTGCTAAAGCAATGGGTCCTCATTTCGAACCAATCTCTGCAGGGTTATTTGCCCCCATTAATGAAATTTATGGTGCATATTTATTCTTATCAAGTTACTTACCATAGTTTGATTATATTATATTGTTAAGAGTGCATGTGCTTTGTGTGTGTAATGCTTTATTATAGACAACATACAGAGCATTGCATATTGATCAGCATAGGCTTAAAAGTATAAAAGAAAACATATATAATGTGTTTAGTATGTTGAATATATTTTTCTATTTAGTATATTCTTAACTCCTTACCTTTAAAAGCATGAGAAGCATCGCATAAGAAAGCGTGTCACATTGTGCAATAAAAAGGAGACAAAACCAACAAAGTGGTAATTGATAATTTAAGTTCTTATTTCAATCTTCACATTGTTGTGAACCACATCCCTACTTAACTTTGAATAAACATCAACTTTTCTAAACTATGATTCCATAAAATGGATTAAATCGATGTCAACAAATTTATAATTTTGCTATTCCATAATACCTTTTCTCAATAGCTAAGATATATAATCAACACCATCAAAAAAAATTCAATTGGTATAACTGAAAACATGAATGATCAGTAATCCTTTATATCTACGTAAATAAATACATATATGTTATCATGTTGACAAAGGTTAAAGATCATTCATCTATATGTCATATATATGCCATTCTAAACTGAAAGTTGTTTGAAGTTACAACATTAATGATAAGATGATTAAGGAGAAGTTAAAACATGTCACCAATTTGAAGCTATAATACAAAAATTTACGTGATCTTTCAAAGCTTTACTTGATGATGAGCAATTGGTTTGGGTGTCATCTATATTTACAATATATTTATGCATACATCTATCCACAATTTTTAGTCTTTGGTAAGAAAGCAATATGAGCCTATAGAAGAAGGCATTTTCATAAATTCAATTTTGTAAATACTTTCCTTTTTAGTGCTTCCTAGGATGCTAAAGTTTCATGTGAATCAAATAAATTGATTATTACAGCAACTCATATTTTTTCACAAAACAAAAGAAATAAACAGCAATTTTTGTATACTAAATCGCATATACATTGCAACCCAATATCTTATGATCATTTTGGCTTTTTAGTTAAATTGCATCTCGATTTTCAAAACTGATTTGTATTTTGCAACCCAAATGCAAATTTTTTTGCTATGTAACTGAGTTGCAAATTGCAATTGCTATTTTGAAAAACTGAAGTGCAAGTGCAACTCATTTGGAAAATACAACTCAATATATGGTTTTAAAACACTACAAAAAGGGCTTGATGAAGTTTTAGGTATGACTTTTAGTTGATTTCAAAGTTCTTAGCTCTTTCAACTTTTTGAATCAACACTGATCTTGAACTTTTTGAATCGTTTGCGGAGACACAATCTCATATATTAGGGGAGTTCGAGGACAATAAATTAAAAATGGATTAAGGTGAGGCAAGACAGTTGGTTAATTTATTAATCAATAATAACCCAAATCATTTCATAAACCCGATCATTAGAGAAACAAGTTGAAATAAGCTTGATCATAAAAAGTTGCTTAATGTATTAGATAAGTACAAGGATCCTTCAGAGAGAATGTTTGGAACTTTTGGTACTAGGTGGTGCAATATAGGTGGAGTAAGGTAAACTAGGGATTTATGCGTATTTCCACTTACTACTCTTGATTTACTGTTGTTTCACTTTTGATTTTCAGACCACACTAGCCTTTTTTAGATTTAATGTTGTTTCACTTTTGGTACTAGTGGAGTAAACTATTTACTTGATTGGTTTTTATACCGCAGGGAAAGAGAAGTATTTAGGAACTGTAAGTGGAGCGAGCAACGAGTTGAGTTGAAGGTGATGATATTTAACCTGTTAAATACAATATGGTGCTAAGAATAGTTAATTCTTAATACCTTATAAACAAACAAGTATATAACTTGATTCATTTTCAGTTTTTTTTGCTAGTTATAACTTTCTCAAGGGATGCGCCAATATATTTTGCGCGCTTTTCATTTGGTTTGTTTGACACAACTATGTCACAAAATCGGTAGGTGTTCCCATTCGGCTGCACTCAATATATTTTAGGTTCACAACTTATTGACTTGCTCTCAATTTCTTTTGATTTCAGTCCTAGTTAATGGTTTTATAATTTAACTAACAGTTACAATACTTTGAGTAATTGGCTTAACATATAATTTTGTAGTAAGTACAATACATTCGACATATTTGTCTAAGCATGTAATTTGTAGCATTCCCCAACAAAGGTTAAGTCTACAGTTAGTATGCATGTAATTAGTTTGTCTATCAAATTACCTATTCTTTCAAGATTTTGAAATAATGGTGAATTTACTATCTATATAGGTTTGCTGAACTGAACAAATTTTCTCCCAAATTTGATTTACCATTATATCTTACTCGATGTTGAAATTCATATCTGCATGAAAATATACTACTGCTTCCACTTTTTTAGGACCTACTTCACTCACTTTTACCGATGATCTCACAGGGATAAAACCATCTACCAAAAAAAACCTTGCCCAATTATCTTTAAATCAGGCATGGTTTTTCAACTATTTCTTTTTGCATTGCCACATTAATAATACATGTTAAGTAACTTATTTGTTGCATCTTCTTATCTGTCGCAAGTACTCAACAATGGATGTTGATCATGCATCACTGAATTCACTCACCATTGACATTATAGGAGCAACAATAAGATTGTGTATTTAGGCAGGATGTGAGCCTTGGCCTATATCAGAAGCAATGATGTTTCTGGGTCAGATTTGCCATTCTTGGATAGTGAGGTATGATTGTTCACTGTGTATGTTTTATTATGTAATTAACACTATATGTTTGGTATCTTTGTTAACATGTTTAGATGAATATTGTGGTAACGTTGGACCGTCAGTAACTTTCTTCCTTCCTATCTTTAAGCTGAAACCAAGTAACAGGGAACTTTTGAATGCTTTTTGTATAAACTTATCCTTGAACACTCATTACAGAACTCACACATTGTTTAAAAACCTGACATATGCAATTCATGTGTAAAACAATCTATGCTATAGGCCAATTATCAAAACAATCTATGTTGTAGGCCAATCATTTACTATAGTCGTATTGACCATGTCCATGTCATTTACTTCTATGAAACCAAAACATATAACAAATGATGCAGGTCCTGTTTATTTACTATACCATACTGGTATGAATGAAGGTAGGAAAACATATTCTTTTGATGAACATATTGCACTGCACCAAATCAACGTTCGCAATTAAGTAGGTACATATACACATGTATGTATGTGGTGGAGTGGTGACCTATGTTTGCAGTATTCATTTTTCTAATATCAAATGCTAATGATTAGCTGATCAATACCATCAAAATTTTAGGAGTCATTAACTAGCACTTCTAAAATGCGTGTGTTAGTAGTAGTCTTTATGTACAATTTATAAAATGTGGTGAAGAAATAGCCCTCTTCCTAATTATTATTTTTTAAGAAAAAATAAAATAGAACAAGAAGTAGTACTTCAATTCTTATCGAATCATGTTCAAAGCACAAGTTTCTTTTACGATGACAAAGCTCCTAATCAAGTGAAAGAGCAAAGGAATAACAATAATATTTTGAGGATATTAAAGGTCGATAGCCAATAATCAGTCTATCTATTTAAGAAGCATCTGACTATGATGCTTATTAAACAAGCTAATGAATCACAAAATTTGTTTAATGTGTTGTTTGGGTTTTAATATTTATTTAATATTTGTCTCACAATCACACAGTTAATAAATAAATAAAATTAGATATCTATTACATAAGCATCCATGTATAAAATGCTTTTTCAACAACTCAAACTACTACTAAATCAATTTCGACTTTTCCAATTTAACATTCTTAATTGGAACATGAATAATACCTTTGTTCCTGTCATGTTAATATTAGGCATATGATTTTAGAATTGATAGACAAATATTACAATTTTCATGTACAAGGGACCTACCTATTCTGAAGGCTTATATCATAATTTGTGTTTTATTATCTAAACAACCGACTTCGAATAAATGTACACGTTCGATGGTACATAAACAATGCAACATTTCAAAGTTTGATGATTTTTATCATGTAATGGTCCATTCTTTCGCGTTTCATTACTACTATTTTTTAAATTAGTAAGGTACGATGGAGAACACTACAAGAAACACACAGTATAGCAACGGATCCTTCCAATGGTCTCCAACGGCTTCCAATGGAGCATAATTGTGGAAATTTCTTTACGTAATAAAAAATAGGAAGTTGGGGGTTGTTGGAGGCCATTGTTTATAATCCCATTGGAAGCCGTTGCATAGTTGAGCAGAAATTTGCCGAAGCAGCTTCCTTCTTCCCCATTTCCAAACGCTGCTCGTTTTTTTTTTTTTTTTTTTTTTTTTTTTTTGCTTCCCCCAAAATTGTTGCTCCATAAATTCTAAAATCGGCCTCCTAGCTCCATCACCCGCCTATAGTCTCTCCAACTCCTTCAAGGCTCTCCTTCCTCCTCTCTAATCTCCAACTCATCCCCAATTTCGGATGTATGAACCCTAATTTTATTTATTACCCTAGGTTGGCTAATTTAAGCTTAATTTGTTTGTTAGATTGTATGTTAGTATGTGTAGTTGCTGTTAATACATGTATATATGGATTGATTTGATTATGTTGCTAATTTAAGGTTAATTATGTTGTATATGTATATGTGCATATATATATATATATGTATGTATGTATATATATGTATGTATATATATATAGTGTTGTATTTCTGAGTTAAACTATGATTATCACATGGTATCTTGATGGACATGAAGATGTACATATGATTAAAATTTGTAAACATCCAAATTCATTGAAAATGATATTTAATTTGTCGAAAACGTGTAGTGGAAATGGAAATAATTAAGTTTATATTTTATAAAAATTTAGCGAAAACATATGGTTATATAGTTTGATTTAATATTTAAAGTATACGTATATGTGATAAAATTCGTATACATACAATTAAAGATCGAAGACCACCAATCATAATATATTATATTCATAAAGCCTTTGACAGTTTTTTTTTGGCCCCATCTGATAAGTATTATATATAATTGTTATGTTAATGTTCGTTTTATTAACGGATCGGAAATTTATATTCATCATATACAATATTTGTTGGATTTGTCCTTTGTATTGGACAAGTTACGAACACAATAACAAAATTAAATTTCGTAAGTAATTTCATTTTAAACGGTTCTCAAAATTTCTAATGCGCTTCCTTTATGTTCCCTATGTACACAAAACTATGTACTATTCACGGAATTAAAGCGAAATGCTACTGAAATTTTGTTGAATCCACTACAACAAAAAAGGCTTTTTATAGCATTTGAAAAACGCTATTAAATCCTTCTGTAGCGTTTCAGAGAACACCCTGTAACGACGTGCTATGTTAGACCTTCAATTTTAAATAGTAGTGACAAAAACGCTATGCAAAATCAACTTTCTATAGCGTTTTTTGTTCATGTACTATAGCGTTTGGCAATTTACTTATGTAGCATTTTATATATCTTTCCATAGCATTTACTTAGTCATATTATAGTGTTTACAGTGATGTGATTCTATAGCGTTTCATCAATCAACAGCGTTTTTAAAGCGCTATAGTACAATATATTGATTTATATGCACGTTTCAACGTGTTCCATATACGTTTATCTATTTCTTATATGCATATAGATATAACATATTTTCCAAGACAACAAATATGTAAATTATAGCAAAATATTTCATAGATATCACTCAAACAACTTTCACATATCCAATTTAGTATTTCGTACATGTCATTCAAACAACTTTTCACATGCCAACTTAGCATTTCATACACATTGTTTTATCAAGTTTTCCATGTCACTAAAATGTCATACATAGTTGCACCGACAAATTACCATGCATTTCTTCCTCCCCTTCCTTCTCCCACAGCTTTTCCACTTGACTTTCATAACAGTACCTACAATTTGAACGACCACTTGATTAGTAACAAAAACAATAATTGAAGGATTATACTCATGATTAGTACTTCATTATCAGAAGCAAAACAAGTAGAAACTTTTATATTTTGCTTGTAACAATGATGTGCATAAAAAAGATTCACAGACACTACATGATAGATTCACATTAAGTAAAATCTCCACTAAAATTCTGCATGAAATCTAAAAAAAATTCAATCATTAATCTATTGTTCATGGTGTCTTATTTATACCAATTTGACATGATTATGATTACTTATAAGAAATATATACCAGATAGCAAATACGAAGGTCGTGATGAAGACAAAATGATAAACTAAAAGCAAAACCAAGAAATCTCAGCAAATATCATGTGAAGATTGTATTGTTTCTCCATTTGCATAATCTATAAATCTCCACTTATGATTTGAAGTACAAAATGTGAAATAGGAATTTGTAACTTGCTACAAATCAGTCTACTTTGCTATATGAAATTTTTTGTTGAAAAATGAAAAGTTCTTTGCATAATTAGGACCAAGGATTTGTACATCTCTCATTGGCTTTCAATTCAAAGTTTGCTTTCTACTTCCTTATCTTGTTGTGCATATAAAGAGATAATGACTCTTTTCGAATTTGTGCTTCTACTCGTACAGTTTATTGACATGATATGTTGCCATATTATTCAGGCAACATTGAATGAGAAGAAACATGTCGTTTTGATCTATTTGTAATCATTAGCTAAAAATACTCCAATTCGAAAATTCTGTATCCAGTAGTTAAAAGAACATTTTCTAGGATTGATTTTGAATAAATACCAGGACATGCACAAAGGAATTTCAGCAAAATTCTTATTGGAGCCTTAATCGCATGTATAACATTTTTACCGTACTCGGACAATTCATATAATTATTGAATATTCATTTATCTCAAATAATTAAATTCCTTCATATTGCAACTACTCAATCTTTACCGCTTCCTCAAAATCAAAACCACTCAATTATCCCAACCCATCATTCTGTCCTACAGTGAAACAAGCTGAGTGTACAAGAGTACATGTAATAGAACAACACTAGTTTTGTCCACTATTTCGATTGCACTAGCACTTAACTGGAAACATCAAAATGCAACGTATAAGAGTGTAGATAATATTTCTTAACTGGAAACATCAAAGACACACCAGTATTTTTAGTCAAGTGACATAAAAACTAACTTTCCTAATTCAATGATTGAATTATTCAGTCTCCTTCATTGCCTACCAAGAATATATTTCTTATACATTAGTGTTAAGCTAATGAGGTGCTAAGCAAGGCAATTAAACTATTGCATTATTTAATGGTGCATAAGTGTATATTTAGTTAATTTGAAGATTGGGTAGGGCCCCATACATTTCCTAAGAAGGAATTCATTGGGGAAGGAAATTACGAACATACATCATTATCTCCTAGTAAAGCACTAGGGTGAACATTAATACCTTTAACCGAGCAAAGAATTGAGGGTTACAAATTGATGCTAGTGATGCAGGAATAGCTTGAATTTCCTTCATGTCTTCCTAAAGTAAAAATAACTTGGTCTTGGCTTGAAAAGAAATGATAGCCCTACAAATAATCAAAACATGCATTTACCAAAACCTAGAAGGCTAATTAATCAAATTCACTATCAAATAGCAATGCTTTCGTGTGTATATATTAGTCTGTTTTTCATTATTTGAAAATGTTGTTAAAGGAAACATTTAAGCTTTTCAAAGAAGCAACAGCAGCACTATTGCAATGTCCACATACACGTACACTATTATTAACTCTATTTCTGAATTATAACTCTAGTTTTAGTGTAATATGATTAGGTTTAGGAGCAAGATTCTCTCATGACTAGAGATAATCACTTATGGTCCTTTTGGCATTCTTCTTGGAGTGGTAATATTGTAATTTATCTAACATAATTAATTATGACTTGCAGTCAATTGCCGGTATCCTTGAACCTGTTGTTGCTAATGACTGTGTACGCTTTAGCACTGTTATTTTGCCTTATGTTAGTTGTACCAGTGTTAGCATTATGGAATTATCCACTCATACTTATTTTTGAATTATATCTATACGTATAAATTATGGACATGTGTATGAGCAAAACATCACCATTTTTCAATTATCAACTCTATTTTTGTAATAATTACACACAACACAATAATTCTACGCCTCATCACTCTCTTCAACAATAAAATAAACATTTCTTCAAGAATAATAATATATAAAATGGAAAATAAATATTGATTGTAAGTAAAATCTAAACTTACTGATAGAGTGAAATGAGCTTTTTCCTTCGAACAATATATAATTGAAAGTAACAATTTATAGAGCTACAAACAAAACGGTTTAAAGCCCAACAAACGCAGCTTTTATTTCCTGACATTTCCGGATGCCAAACCAATCTAATATGGTGGATCAATTTTGCAAAGCAAACACCTCAATCATACCACTTTTTTGACTATATAAACGAAGATCAAATTAAATATTATTTTGCTTGTAAAGAAAAACTGTTTGATAGCATTTGTCATGTCAGCCTGTATGATATCCTAGTGATCACTGAATAAGATAGCATGCTCGTTAATATTGTGACTTTACTCGCTAATTCAATAGTCAACCAAATATTAATATTGTGATTTTTCTCACTAATTTAATCTTTTATATTATGAGCACTGCAGTACATGCTCGTTAAGTTGTAGAATAATCTATGGTCTCTTAAGTAATAACTGATTCTTCGTTAATAATGCCCTCTATATCTTCAAACAAGCATCGAGTATTAGCGTTCGCTCTAAATCAAAATATTGGATGCTTATCCTACGTGTAAGCCAGTTGGCTTTAGCTTTTTGTTTCAGATTGTACGTATGCACATGTAATGCTTTGGCTACTAGATTTTGGTTATCAAAAAAGAGGTTGGCAACTTTCCTATCATTGCCATTATTACCCATTCCAATTTGCAGATGTCCGTGGCCTCCTTCAACTTTTGAGTCAAGTCTCTATATCATTTTTATCCTTCTACTGCAATATAACATCCCGTATAATTCAATCATTAAACTATTGAATTAAATTTAATCATTGAATTTGAAATGGTTTATAATAGGAATTAAACGATAAATTGAATTTAGAATGTATTAATTTGGAAACTAAAATAAGAAATTAATTTACAATAAAACGTTTATCTTTAAGATTTATTATTTTCTGCTATGCCAAAAAAAATTATTATTTTCACGTAGAAGTGATATAAACAATTGTATATAGAAAACATTAAAGTCTAGTCGCTCCGTTTGAATCGATTTTTGATGATTATTTGCGGTAGCGGAAACCGTATCGGAAACAGATATATCATAAATAAAAATAAAAATTTAAAATTTGAATGAAATTCCAAAATTAATTATTTCAGATGCACCTAACTAGACATAACAGAGGAACGAATTTCATAAAAAATACGCAAGTTCATTCTGTTTGCGCTAATTTAATTAAACATTTAATAAATCGCTACGAATAAAACGTTGTCGGAATCCAATTGAAATTGAACTGAAAATACTAGATTGAATTCTAAGATTAACACTATTTTTTGTTTCGTGAAAATCAGACATTTTGACGTCCGTTTAATTATTTTGACACGCGAATTTTACGTTAAAAGGGGTCCATAACGCTTTTTTGATTAAAGCGTCATGCTACTGCAAACTGTGTACCGTTATGTCCATCTCGTCGCGCTGATCACCGTAATATATATATATATATATATATATATATATATATATATATATATATATATATATATATATATTTGGTAGTTTCGGTACTCGGTATGCCACAAAATTGCGAAATAGCTTGCACAGTTCATTTTGGAAACTGAGTCATTTGAGTTCGATGTGTCCCTATTTGAGTTCGTTATATTTTTTTAGTCATTTTGGGTCCACTACGCCGATATGTAAACTTCACCTGGTACTTGAATGGTCAAAAAATGTAAATAATTGAGAAAGGTGCGTATATATTTAACCAAACACTTTGCACTTTACATTACAGTATCTCATCTTCATTAAAGCCTTTCCAATTTGCATAAATGCATTTCATTGTTGTGCCTTTACCATTTTTTATTACATGCGTACATTTATTTCACTACAAGTTACAAATGCATCCATGAGCGAAGGTAGGCGTACAGTCTTCTTTCTTGGGTATGGGTATGAACGTGCTTAAGCTTTTGAAAGAAAGGATGAAAATCATTGTTACCTCTACAAAGTGACGATCTTGCACTAAACAATTAATTCTTGTTACTGGATGAAGTAAATGTTGAAGCTGACAAAGCAGAAGAGATGTATGTGCTAGCTGTTATTGAGCAATTACATAAAGATCCCATTGTACCCGACCTTGGTTCGTTTTCCCATTTAGAAATGCATTCTTTCCTACCTAATTGAAATAATGGTTTTACTATGTCCTTCCCAAAATCCAACAGCCAAAATTACAACTCTCATATGTGCCATGCCAAATTCCATGCTACAAATGCCCAATGCCTCTAAATCCACTGCTAACCCTCCTAAGCTTGCCAAGCAACCTAACTCCCTTGCCACTGAACAAGTAACTCATTCATCTGGTTTAAATGTTGACTGTACCTCTCATGTTTCAAATAATGCCTTGTCTGTTTCTCCTGTTCTAATAAGTAACAAATGCTAATCCTTTCACTAATGCCAAATCAGATGCAAATGTTGATCAAACTCAATGTTTCAAAGCTAAAAGCCAAATATTACTGGCCTGTGTACTGGTGAAACTGACATGCACGTTGTGCATGTCACAAAACCTCTTGATCAAAACCAAGCCCTCTTGCATCGCATTGATCACAAAGATAATGCTAAATAATGTATTCATGAATATTGCTAAATAATGTACCCAAAGATATCTACGTTTTACAGAAGTAACTAGTGAATGTTTATGAATACAGTACAAATGCTTAGTTTCCCTTTTAATGAAACTACCTTTGTTTGCTTTTAAGTTGTTTGTTTATTCCTTCCATCTAGCATTTTCAATGATAAATTTCCCAATAAATTATTTCTTCTCTTATAACCCGCCGCTATATTTTTTGTCAACTGTATTATTGATTATATCTTTATTCATATTATCTAACAAGTAAGGAACAGTATTAAATGAGGAGTTAGGTAAGATACCACACCTGTCCCATCATTCTGGACAGGTGAATTGTCTGGACTCAACAAGATTTGGAAAAGTTCTAATTCACTACCTTTGATTAGCTCGACTTGCGAGCCTCCATAGCTGCATATACATCCACATTAATCGTCTATCTGAACAATTCTCCTCAGCGAGGTACTCTAGTGCATCTTGCATTGGTTCATAAAATGTATCGTCATTTTCATTCGGGCTATCTGCGCCATTGTTCAGCTTGCATTGGTTCAGCTAGCATTTTATTTCCAAATGCTTACTATCAGGATTCAGAATCCATTTGTGCAGACTACATCTGAAAATCTTGCATTACCTTCAACTGTTTTTGCAGGATCCATTCGCTAAAGCAGAAGATCAAATAAAGTGGCAGTGTCATTTGAATTCCAAAACAATTAAAATGAAAGGAACAGAAGAAAAACTCCATGGATAGAACATCTTAATACCTTATTCATTGCTCCCATTGCCTTATTTGTACCTTAGTACCAACAACAACAGAAGCATTGCCTATATTTTGTTAGAAATCAATCATTGAGTACAACATATGTTTTGGTAGTACTTCATTTAGATCATAGGTTTTGGTACTTCATCACAAAATGGAGAGAAACCTTACTCTGTTACTGTTATTACTTTACACAAGCCATTGCACAAACTAAGCATTTTCAAATGAATGTGTGGACAACCAAATGAATATATGAACAAAAAGCGCTAAGTTGATTAACCGTGAAGTGATCACCAGACCCCATAGATTTACCCTGAAGTGATGACCAAATCCCATGGCTTTACCCTTAAGCCCACTGGGCTGTAGCTTTACCCCAAGGCCCATTGGCCTTCCACAGCCTAATAACTCACACTTACCATATGAGGTCCCTCAAGCCCACACTTGTTCAACCCACGATTACTGCCAATTCTCTAAACCCACACTAAATCACATGTGGCTACCTTCATTTGCCTTTGCCTTATCCTTATAGTGCACCATTGAGCTCCTATATTACACTAGTTATACCGGCTCCAACTTTCAAAATTTTAATATTCCTTGGCGAACAAAAATTATGTATCTTTATGGATAAGGTTTTGCAGCAACACAAAGATAGGGTGAAGATGCATGAATTGGTTTCAAGATAAACTAAAGTCATTTGACAATTTATAAGGTTTTTGAAGTTATGTTCTTCTCAAATATGCATAATCGACGCATTCTATCTTTGTCCTTAATGACTATACACTTGTAAGTCATCCCAATATATATGGCTGCACAGAATGCTCAAATAAGAATAACAAGCACATCCTCATTTTGTCAGAGAATCACTTATATTATATGTTGGGATCCCTCCTTAATTGGAGAGTTTCTAGAAAATTCTAGATCTTTCTAGAGAAATCTAGAATTTTCTAGAATGTACCAGAGAACTCTAGAGAAGTGTAGAACCCTCTAGAAGCTTGTGGAAGAATGTGGAACCCTCTGGAATATTCTAGAGATGTGTGGAACCTTCCGGAACCTTACGGAAGTGTATGACCAGAGAACTCTAGAGAAGTGTAGAATCCTCTAGAAGCTTGTGGAAAAATGTGGAACCCTCTGGAATATTCTGGAGATGTGTGGAACCTTCCGGATCCTTACGGAAGAGTATGATCGGAGAACTCTAGAGAAGTGTAGAACCCTCTAGAAGCTTATGAAAGAATGTGGAACCCTCTGGAATATTCTGGAGATGTGTGGAACCTTCCGGAACCTTACGGAAGAGTATGACCAGAGAACTCTAGAGAAGTGTATAATCCTCTAGAAGCTTGTGGAAGAATGTGGAACCCTCTAGAATATTCTGGAGATGTGTGGAACCTTCCGGAACCTACGGAAGAGTATGGAAGGATGCATAAGGGAATGGAAGAGTGTTGAGATTTCTAGAGAGTATGGAGCATTCTAGAGAATCAATCTTCACCCTTGGATGCAAGTAATCTCCACCGTTCATCATGGAGGATGAATAGTATACATAGGAGAAGGAACCTTCATTACTATCCAAGGATCCAAAGATCCAAGAATCTAAGGATCCAAGAATTCAAGAAAGAAGCCACTCCTTAGAGTGAGATCCAAGAATCCAAGAGTCAAAAGAGAGAAGCCACTCCTTAGAGTGAGAAAAAAATAACTTGAGAGTTAGAGAGAGCCTCTTTGAGATAAAAGAGAGATAGCTTGGGAAGTCTTTATCCTCAAGCTTGAGTGAGCCACCGAGTGTGAGTTACTATTGTAATCATATTCTTGTAATCGTACTATTCTTTTGTATAGTGGAAGAATCTCCATATTGGAGAATTATAAACTCTTCTGCTTCTGTTGCTACTTTTAATCTTAAAGTGCCTATCTTAACTTCACGAAGCGGGGAAAGACCGAGATTTCCCCAACATTATATGCACTACTTGGACTTTCTACAAGTATATCACTTATACATTATTATTATTTTCCTTAAAACATATTCATTCTGTTTCAATAATCTTAGATATCATTTCATACTACTTAATTAAATAACTGAACAATCATATAGAAACAGGTGTAGATACAAAAGTTTCATGTGTCCCAATCGACAACAGCTATACTCAAAATTGTATGACTACCTAACAGGAATATATTTTATGGTCTTACTATGAATATATCAAATGATTTTAATTCTATGCAGTGAGCTAACCCCAAATTTCTAGAACACAAAAAAAAAACCAACAAAACTAGGAATGGCTATAAAGAAAATACCTTAAATTGTAGATTATAAACTAGGGTTTGCCCATATGAGGTCTGGAAAAGTAGAATCTATCAAAGATGGAGAGCTAAGGTGTGAAATTAGCATTGTGATGAGTTAAATCGAGATCGGTATACTTTGTTCAGCGAATGAAATCTAGGGCATGAAGTGAGGTTGAAAGGAAGACCGAGGGAAGTGAAATTTTAGGAGGGAAACGAGAAAAGGGAAATGAAAATAACCCGCCTTCTACATGGGTCCAAATAAACTTATAGCGTTTAGCGAGTTTTAATACTGATTTAGTCCCGAGTTTTTAGATTCAACATGGATTTAATAGGGTTTGAAGAAGAAAGCTATGAATAAATGCTATATATGGTCCATTTTCTTGCAGTGATCGTTTAAATTGAAAAGATTTACGCGTTTTAATTATGTTATTGTATTTGAAATGGGAGGTAGGATCACTCATCAGTAAATGATCAATTAATATAACATGCATTCAGCAATAAAATTATTTTTATAAAATGTCAATGCAAATTTTATCATTATTAATACGTAAAAGAAATGTTTTCATTAAAATAAAAACTTAGCTTTTGAGCTTTCCGGATGAAAATATATATTAATATTCATCATTAAGATACGAATTTGTGACATCATATATCAATTATACGGGAATTTTGAGAATTTAATAATCGGACATAACAATTGTGAATCTATTTCAACTATTAATAGTGATAAAAATAATAAAAATGGTTGTCTACTTAGAAAATGTATTTTCATCTACTTAAAAAAATGGACTATCATCTGCTTAAGTAAACTTTATACTCTATTCCCTTTTTGGTTTTACGTTATTTTTATCATACTTTTTAATTTTATATGTACTTAGGAAAAATGGATGATTATTTTAATGATCGAAACTGGATGTACAAACGAAGAGAAATCAATGGTACAATAAACAAACAGTTTATTAATGGTGTCAGCGTGTTTATTTATTATGCTTTAAGTAACAATGAAAACGACGTCGAAATCTGTTGTCCATGTAGTAGATGCAAGTTATTAAAACATTTGATACAACAAATGGTTAGAGTTCATTTGCGTTAGTACGGTTTTGTGCCAAACTATTTGGTTTGGGGTCGTCATGGAGAACCGTTAGCATTTACTTCTGTACAAGTTGAGAAGGTAGTGAATAATGAAATTGCTACGATGAATCTCGTAGAACAAATGTTTGAAGATGTTGCACGGTCAATATTGCGGGTTCATAAATTTAATGATGACGATGGTAATGATGAAGAAGAAGAAAATATTGAAGCCCAAAAAAATATATGATTTATCAGATGCCGCGAAAAACCCCTTCGGGAAGGCTATGGAAGAGGAACGCAATTATCAATAACTCCTGAATACATTGTGATGAAATTTACATACAACTGCACAGAAGCTGGATTTACAGCCGTTGTACAGGCTGCGAAGAGGCATATGCCTCCCAATAATTTAAAATGTGAAAATCATTATGAAGCAAAAAAAATTGATGTCGGTCTTTGGTTTACGGTATCAAAAAATAGATACTTGTCTAAAGGGTTGCATTCTATTTTGGAAGGAAGATATCAACCTTAGGAATTGTAGAATATGTAATCAGGAAAGATACAAACCGAGAAAGAAAAAGGGAAAGGAAGTCTCGTATAAACGTATGCATTATTTACCTATTATTCCTAGACTTCAAAGGTTATATGCATCTTCTGTAATCACGCAACATATGAGATGGCACAGTGTGAGAACACAGGAAGAAGATACGTTAACACACCCATCTGATGGAGAAGCATGGAAGCATTTTGATCAAAAGTATCCTGATTTTGCATCTGAGAGTCGTAATGTTAAACTTGGTCTATGCACGGATGGATTTTCATCATTTTCTCAGTTTGGTTCTAAATATTCATCTGGCGTATAATTGTTACACCTTATAATTTATCTTCATGGATGTGTATGAAAACTCCTTATATGTTTTTCACAATTGTCGTCCTTGGTCCTAATAATCTGACACAAGGAAACGATGTTTATTTACAACCATTGATTGAAGAATTAAAAAATTGTGGTACGAAGGGGTAGAAACATATGATATTTCACAAAAAAAAAAGAACTTTCGTATGCATGCTTCTCTATTGTGGACAGTTAGCAATTTTCATGTGTATGCAATGCTTTCAGGTTGGAGTATGGCTGGTGTGACGACCGCCCATAACCCCCACACTATACAAGAGGAACAATGCGCTGAAAGGTGTGTCAGGTTGCTATGGGAGATCATCAAGGTATGATACATAAGTGGAACCTGTCGTGAACTCACAGCGCAATGATAAAATATAATAGAACATATACAATAGGTAGTGATAGTGAAGCAGAAAACACCAAACTTTCATGAAAATGAGAAAGTATTTCCCATACCGTGAATAACAACAGTAGTTTTTATACAATTTACCTCACTACAACACTCAGAGAAATAGAAAACAACGGAAACAAATACTAGATAATAGTAAAACTGGTACGTGAGCCTCCTGCTCGCCATTGATCAACATCGTCGTTATCACTAAAGCACCACATGTCACCTGCTACTCAGTTTGCCCATCCACAACTGGATGAACAACCCAAGGTAATAAGAGAAAACATAAAACCTTGAGTCAGACAATAGTCTTAGTGAGCGATAAAATAGCTAACAAACTTCATCAATAAACTATATGAGAATGGGTAAATAAACAACTAATCTACCTAGCTCCAGAGAAGAACTTATACTTGCCTTCCCCACAATACGACAGTGATAGCCTTTATGATCCATACATCCAAAGGAATAACAATTTAGCCATGGCAACCAGAGCGATCATTCACACATAGAAATAGCAACTCTGCCATTATTACGACAATCATTCAAACATCCATGACTGACTCTAGCTATCACCACCAACCTTGTCTTGGAACCCTCATTATCGTATGACTGGCTAACAACTTGTCGTCAATTGTCAAGGGCCACACATGATACCCTGGTTCGAGTAAGACCCCACACGCTTTGCATAACACATGTCTGCTTCGAGTCAGCTAGAACCTACGACAACGGAAATTCCTCGGTCCTCTTATTTCTAGTCGTTATCAATCACGACTATTCATTAGCTTAGAACACTTTAGAGAAATTACTTCACATGAACTCTATACATCCTTGAGTCGTCCTTTTATATGAACTCAATACATCCTCTAATCATTCCCACATTCGTTGTTCTACAACGATCAAATGGACACCTTCAACACTTCGAATACTCCCCCTTGAAGTCTCCTCGAAGTCACGACATCATTAGAAATGTCCGACCAGAAATTTCCACCAAAAATGCTAACCAGACTCATTTCGGACCTACCGGACCCATTTTGGACTGACCAGGCCACTTGAGGCTGACCAGGAATATTTGAGACCGACCAGACAACTTGGTACCGACCAGAGCAACTTGAGGCCGACTAGAGCAACTTGAGGCCGACCAGAACCATTTGGGATCAACCGAAACCACTTAGAACTCAAAAGAACCATTTAGGACCGATCAGAACAACTTGAGGCCAACCAGAACTATTTGAGACCGACTAGAACAACTTGAGGCCGACCAGAACTGTTTGAGACCGACCAGAACAACTTAAGGCCGACCAGAACTGTTTGAGACTGACCAGAACTACTTGAGGCCGACCTAAAACCTGCATTCTTCAATGCAACTCCAATTTCGACCAAAACTTCGCCAAAACGATTCGTTCGACGAAACCAACTCATATAATTCATCCAAAAGGATTACAAGCATGTTATGAAATCAACAATATCATTAATATGACAATTCTATAAATGATAGTGTCAAATTCACCAAAATCACCATAAATATGCATATGAACAAAATCATGGATCTAACTTGCATATTCATATGAAATATCATAGAAATTACCTATCTAAACTTGCTAGATTAGATCATAAGATGATCTATAAGAAAATGAACTTACCAATGCATAAATCTAAAGAAAAATACTTGAATTTGATGAAAACATGATCTACTACTCATACACTTCATTGAATCCATGTGAGAGATGTAATCCACTCACCGATTCTCCCAAACAAGCAAAAATCAATGGAATACGAATTCGGACAGCAAGCACTTCACACCAAACACCTTGATATGATGAATCCTTGCTTCAATTGATGTAGATCTAGCCTCCAATGGTGTAGATCTATGATTTCCCTCCTTGGATTTGGATTTTTAATATTGGAAAGGTGTTAGAGGAAGGTGGAACACAAGGCCACCAAATGAGAGAATGGGAAAATAAACTTTTCCATCCTCTCTCACCCCCTGTTTATAGGATTCCACCAGCCCACTAATGGGACTTCCCAAATCAGCCCACTAAGGCTCCAAAACCTGAACAACCAACTGTTAAATCTTAAAACATCGATGCCACCCAAACCGCTGAGCCTAATCTTTAATGTAACCACTCCACAGAAAGGCAATCATTAATTCCTTTCCAATGGCACATGTTTCACCATCTAATTCAACTTGAGTCAAAAGTTATGCCTTGTACAAGACTGAAAGGGGAAAAATGGTCACAAATAAAATCGATAAAAATTATGGACATGTCTCACATCCCCATAAGAAACATATCAAAATATGAGAATGATCCAACCCTCAGGGAACGAAACAAAAATATTTTATAATCTTCCGATACGTAAAATGCGGGTTGTTACATTCTTCCCTCCATAAGAATTTCGCCCTCGAAATTCCAAACAGACACAAGCAGTCATAATAATTCCGCATGCCAATCATCCATGAGAAGCCAATTCTATCATCCAAAATAGCAACCATCAAGCCATGCATCTATAGCCTTATCCTAGCACGCAAAATTCTATCAAACAGCAAGAAGATACAACGATATAATGATTATACAATATCAAAGGATCCTACCAACGAAGAGTTCTGGATGAGTCGCCTTCATACTCTCTTTCGTCTCCCATGCACAATCGTCACCATCCTCGCTCCATTGTACCTTGAATAGCTTCACCGTTTTCCTCCTAAGCTGTTTCGTGTCATTTCTTACAACACGAAGCGGATTACGAGGTCTTACAACTGTCGTCTTTACTTCTAGGTCTTCGTACTGCTCTAGAGATACCACCACATTTGAATCATGCACGTACTTCCGTAGAAACGACACATGGAACACATTATGCACACTCGACATCTTCTCGGGTATCTCCAATCTATATGTGAGCTTTCCAATTCGCTTGACTATTGGAAATGGTCCAACGAACCTAGGAACTAACTTCCCTTTGCTTCCAAATCTCACCATATGCTTCAACGGTGAAAACTTCACGAAAACCATGTCGTCCACGTCAAAATTCCAAGTCCTTAAGACGCTTACCGGCGTAACTCTTCTGATGATCTTGGGCTGCCTTCATTCGTTACCGAACGATCTCGATACAATCCAAAGTCTCTCTTATCATTTCTGGCCCAAGTACCAACTTATCTCCAGTTTCTAACCAACATGTTGTAGAATTGCACGGACTTCCATATAACACCTCGTATGGTGCCATCCCAATGCTCGACTGGTAGTTGTTTTTATAAGAAAACTCAACCATATGTAGATGGTCTTCCCATAATCCTCCAAAGTTTAACACACAAGCCCTCAGGAGATCTTTTAAAACTTGATTGACTCTCTTGGTCTGACCATCAGTTTGGGGATGATAAGCCATACTCAAGCACAACTCAGTTCCCAAAGCCTCTTGTAAACTCCTCCAAAACCCGCTAGTGAACAACGGATCATGATCATTCACTATACTCTTTGGGACACCATGGAATCGAACTATCCATTTCACATAAAGTTCAGCCAGTTTCGACGCCGTCCCAGTCGACTTGACGGGAATGAATCTCGCACTTTTGTTAAAGCGATCTACAATGACCCAAATCCCTTCGTTTCCTATCCTGGTTCTAGGTAATCCATCGATATCTGCTCCCACTTCTACGTAGGAACCTCTAATGACTGAAGTAAACCACTCGGATTCTTCTGTTCAACCTTCACCAACTGACAGTTCATACACTTGGAAATGAACTTTTCAATATCTTGCTTTATTCCCTCCCAGTAGTAGACTCGCTTCATGTCCTGATACATCTTATTACCACCAAGATGAATCATCAACTTCAAATGATGACATTCTCTTAGAACCTCATCTCTCAATCTGTCAATATCAAGAACAATTAATCTCCCTTGCTTTCGAAGCCAACCTTCTCGATCGATTTCGAACTCTATATCCTTTGATTCCAATCCCTGGATAAACTCAACAAGCTTCACATCTCACTTTTGGCTCTCGCCAATCCTTTCGATAAGAGTAGGTCTAATCGATAAGCTTGACAACATTTCGGGTCCCAACTCGCATCGTGGCCTGAAATCAAACCTTACCAAATACTCGAGGCTCTTCTATTCTGAAAACGTCGCTCCTGAACTTGCGTGTCTTTGACTCAACGCATCTACAACCGCGTTATCTTTGCCTGGAGTACATGCTATACCAAAATCATATAATGCCAGAAACTCCAACCATCGTTGCTACCGAAGATTCAAATCCTTTTGGGAGAAAATATACCTCAACGACTTGTGGTCCGTAACAACTCGAACCGCACTCCCAATAGGTAATGTCTCCACATCTTCAGTGCAAACACAATCGCTGCCAACTCTAAATCATGAGTTGGGTAGTTCTTCTCATGCGGCTTTAGCTGTCGACTCGCATAAACCTTATCCTTTTGCATCAGCGCTCCAAGACCAGTACCACACGCATCGGTATACACCACCATCTCTTCATTCCCATCTGGAATGGTCAACACAGGAGCACTTGTTAGTCTCTCTTTCAGGATTCCGAATGCTTGTTCACACTTCACATCCCATGTGAACACTTGGTTCTTCTTTGTTAATCCTGTCAACGGTGTAACAATCTTGGAGAAATCCTTAATAAACTGTCGGTAATAACCAGCCAACCAAAGGAAACTTCTCACAACTGTCGCATTCTTAGGTCTATCCCAATCTTGAATTGCTGCCACTTTAGCAGGGTCAACTGCTATCCCACTACCGGAGACTACATGACTTAAAAATCTCACTTCACTCTTCCATAAGTGACACTTTGAAAACTTGGCTCTTAGCTTATGTTTTATTAAGATTTCCAACATGATCCTCAAGTGCGTCTTGTGCTCTTCCTCAGTCCGTGAATAGACCAAAATGTCATCCACGAACACTAGTACGAACTTATTCAACTGATCTCTGAATACCCTATTCATAAGATCCTCAAAATATGTTGGCACGTTAGTCAACCCGAATGGCATCACCAACCATTCAAAGAACCCGAACGGTGTCCTAAAAGCGGTCTTTGACACACTATCCTTAGGCACCCTCAACTTGTGAAATCCCGTTGCCAGATCCATGTGAGAAAACACTTTGGCTTTGTGAAGCTGATCGAACAAGTCATCTATCCTTGGCAACGAATACTAGTTCTTCTTAGTCACCTTACTCAGCTCATGATAGTCTACACACAACCTTAACGAGCCATTTGCCTTGGTTGTAAACACGATTGGTGCACCCCAATCTGATACACTCCTCAAAATGAATCCTTTTCCCAAAAGGTCACGAACTTGTACCTTCAACTCTCATTGTTCCTTATGCGCCATCTGACTAAGAGGCATGACGATTAGCCTAGCACCCTCGACCAAACCAATCCTAAACTTGATCTCACGATGCGACGACAACCCTTTGATCTCGTCAATGATATCCTCATACTCATTAGCGATCAGCACAGACGACAAGTCTTCTTTTGGAATCACAACCGAATATAGATAGCTAATGAAGGCACTATCTTCGTGCTTACACTTTATCAACACCTTTCGCCCTTCCACATCCCCGACTCTCACCACTAGCTTTTCGCAATTCACCCTTGCCGCATACTTCTTGAGCCAATCCATGCCCATGATGATCCCAAACCCAGCGAAGTTAAGAACAAAGCAATCTCACACAAAAGAGAAACCATGACTCGATAATACTAGACCACGACACAACATGCACAAACTGGACGAACCCCTAAGTGGATTAGTCATGATCACTGGTCTATCACAAATCTCGGGTTCCAAACCCAAGCGACACACAAGCTCATTGCAAATGAATGAATGCGATGCTCCAGTATCAAACAAAACTCGAACTAAAACACCATGAACAAAAAGAGTACCTTGCACCACGACACCCTTTCCCTTCTCATCTACGGCAGGGGCTTTCGAAGAAGATGGCACTGCCCCTAAAGCATAAGCCTTAACCAATTGCTTCCCTTGAGCTGATTCTGGACAATCTTTCTTCTTATGTCCCGGCCTCCCACACTTGAAGCATTTCTTTTAGCTTTAGGATTCTTGCATTCACTAGAAAAATGGCCCTTTTGCCAACAGTTGAAGCAAGTCACTTCTCCCTTCTGCTTCTTCTGGCCATCCTTTCCTTTCTAATGTTGCTGCTTCCTCTTCTTATTATTACCACCCTGGTGTGGCTTTTGTTCTTCCTAAGTTGCAACAATAGACACCTTCTTAGGAAACAGACTTTCATGCCTCAAAGCCTTCTCGACGACTTTATCAAAGCTGTCATCGAGGTGATCCACAAACTGATTCCCAATATATTCATCCAACCCCAAGACAAACTTCTCATTCCTTTGATAAGAAGTATCCACATATTAATGAGCATACTTCGACAAGACCTCGAAGTCTGAAATATAGTCAAGAACTAGGCTACCATTTTGTTTAAGCTCCAAGAATCTCTTAAGCAGAACAGACTCTGCACGGTGGAGATAAATTTTGCTTCAAACTTAGCTGAACAATTCCCATGAAATATCCTCTTCAGGGGTCTCAAGTGTGACAGAGTTCCACCAGCCCATTGATGTTCCCACCAACTGCCTTGATGGAAGTTTCCTCTTTGTTGCATCATCAATACCCATGTCCTTGAAGATTTGGACACAAGTATCCATCCACCTTTGAACCTCTTCAATTGGTTCAGTGCCCTTGAACTGTTTTCCCCCCAATGAGGAAAAGTCTTTGCATAGCTTTGCAAATTCTACAGCTCTAGGCACTGGAACTTCTATATCAAACGTAGCTGCTACTTGAGCGGGGTTCCTTCGAAGGCATGCTTCAATCATAGCTTCAAACATAGCTGGGTAATCAGGTTCCCATCCATTACCCCCTCCAGGCACAGCTTCTCCCCTAGCAGAATGTCTCGCATAGCTTTGACTCATTCTAAATCTGCAAATTAGAATGATTAGCCACTTTCAAGGAAAAAAACTACTAAAGGAAGTACAAATTCTACTACTATATATGCTAATATATATAGTAAGCATCCAACTGAAATATACAAATACGTCTCTCATACGTAATTACGTCTTCGAACTTTTGCCTCAATCGTTGACCAGAGCTCTGATACCAAATGCGATGACCGCCCACAACCCTCGCACTATACAAGAGGAATAATGCACTGAAAGGTGTTCCAGGCAGCTATGAGCGATCATCAAGGTATGATACATAAGCGGAACCTATCGTGAACCCATAGCGCAAGGATAAAACATAATAGAACATATACAACAGATAGTGATAGTGAAGCAGAAAACATCAAACATTCATGATGATTAGAAAGTATTTCCCATACACGTGGATAACAACAATAGTGTTTATACAATTTGCCTCACTACAACACTCAGAGAAATAGAAAACAGCGGAAAAAATACTAGATAGTAGTAAAACTGGTACGTGAGCCTCTTGCTCGTCATCGATCAGTGTCGTCGTTCTCACTAAAGCATCACCTATCACCTGCTACTCAGTCTGCCCATCCATAACTGGATGAACAGCCCAAGGTAATAAGAGGAAACATAAAACCTTGAGTCAGACAACAGTCCTAGTGAGCGATAAAACATTTAACAAACTTCATCAATAAGGTATATGAGAATGGGTAAATAAACAACGAATCTATCCAGCTGTAGAGAAGAACTTACACCTGCCTTCCCTACAATACGACAATGATAGCCTTTATGATCCATACATCAAAGGAATAACAATTCAGCCATGGAAACCAAAGTGTCATTCACACTTAGCAATAACAACTCAACCATTATTACGACAAGCATTCAAACACCCCGGACTGACTCTGGCTATCACCGCCAACCTTGCCTTGGAACCCTCATTATCGTATGACTGGCCAACAACTTGTTGTCAATTATTAAGGACCACACATGATGCCCTGGTTCTAGCAAGACCCCACACGCTATACACAACACATGTTTAGGCCATACACGACGCCCAGGGCACTCGACCTACCATTGGTCTTTGATTGTACCCCTTCTTTGAGTCAGCTAGAACCTACGACAATGGAAATTCCTTGGCCCTCTTATTTCTAGTCATTATCAATCATGACTATTCATTATCTCAGAACACTTTAGAGCAATTACTTCACACGAACTCAATACATCCTTGCGTCGTCCTTTTATCTGAACTCAATACATCCTTGAGTCATCCCGCATTCGTTGTTCTACACCGATCAATGGACACATTCAACACTTTGAATACTCCCTCTTGAAGTCTCCTCGAAGTCATGACATCACTAGAAATGTCCGACCAGAAATTTCCACCAGAAATTCCAACCGAACTCATTTCGGACCAACCGGAGCCATTTTGGACCGACCAGGCCACTTGAGGTCGACCAGGAATATTTGGGACCAACCAGACCAATTTGAGACCGACCAGAGCAACTTGAGGCCGACCAAAGCAACTTGAGACCGACCATAGCAACTTGAGGCCGATCAGAGCAACTTGAGGCCGACCATAACCGTTTGGGACCGACCAGAACCACTTAGAACTCAACAGAACCACTTCGGACCGACCAGAACAACCTGAGGACAACCATAACTGTTTGAGACCGACCAGAACAACTTGAGGCTGACCAGAACTATTTGAGACCGACCAGAACAACTTGAGGCCGACCCAAAATCTGCATTCTTCAATGCAACTCCAATTTCAACCAAAACTTCGCCAAAGCGATTCGTTCAACGAAACTAACTCATCTAATTCATCCAAAAGGATTACAAGCATGTTATGAAATCAACAATATCATCAATATGACAATTCTATCAATGATAGTGTCAAATTCTCCAAAATAACCATAAATATGCATATGAACAAAACCATGAATCTAACTTGCACATTCATACGAAATATCATAGAAATTACCCATCTAAACTTGCTAAATCTGATCATAGGATGATCTATATGAAAATGAAATTACCAATGCATACATCTAAAGAAAAATACTTGAATTTGATGAAAAGCATGATCTACTACTCATACACTTCATTGAATCCATGTGAGAGATGTAATCCACTCACTAATTCTCCCAAATAAGTAAAAATCAATGGAATACGAATCCGAACAGCAATCACCTTGCACTAAACACCTAGATCTGATGAATCCTTGCTTCAATTGATGTAGATCTAGCCTCCAATGGTGTAGATCTATGATTTCCCTCCTTGGATTTGGATTTTTAATGGTGGAAAGGTGTTAGAGGAAGGTGGAACACAAGGCCACCAAATGAGAGAATGGAAAAGTAAACTTTTCCCTCCTCTCTCACCCCCATATGTATAGGATTCCACCAGCCAACTAATGGGCCTTCCCAAATCAGCCCAATAAGGCTCCAAAACCTGAATAACCAACTGTTAAACCTTAAAACGGCAATTCCTCCTAAACCGCTGAGCCAAATTTTTAATGTACCACTCTACGGAAAGGCAATAATCAATTCCTTTGCAATGGAACAGGTCTCACCCTCTAATTCGACCTGAGTCAAAAGTTATGCCATGTACAAGACTGATAGGGGCAAAATGGTCATAAACAAAATCGGTAAAAATTATGGACATGTCTCGTTTCCCCATAAGCAACATATTAAAAGATTAGAATGATCGAACCCTCAGGGAATGAAATAAAAATATTTTACGGTCTTCCGATACGTAAAATGCGGGCTGTTACAGCAGGTCTTCTAGCTTGTCCGTACTACATGGAAGAAATAAGAGCATTTTCTTTACCTATTGGAAAGAAAATTTCATGGTTTGACTGTCATTGATGTTTTCTTCATATTAATCATCCTTTTAGAAGAGATAAGAATTTTTTTACAGCCAATAGGCAGGAAAATACGAGACCACCTAAAATATGGACAAGTGAAAAAAATTATGAACTTGTACAAGATTAGCCAAAGATTTATGAAACTGGAGTACATATTTTTATGGCGTGCTAACCTAGATTATGTAAAGGTAGTGATGATCCAAATGACCATATACATGATTTTTATGGCGTGCTAACCCAGATTTTGCAATTGACTTATTTCTCGCGACCCGCGGAATAAGTATTTTTGTTTGAATGCAACTGGTTCAGCAATGTTCCAGATCTGGAATCAGCGTGCACCCAAAATTTAATCTTATAGAAGTAAGATATACTTCCCATTGTTATAAGCACGATCCTTTTGTACTTGCCAAACAAGCTCTATAAGTATATTACGCTCCTTATCATCTATAAGAAGAGACAAAATAGATTGGTGGGCTGTTTTTAAAACAAAGGCAAGGTTTACGTTTGACGGATGTAATATTCCAAACGACCAAGCTTATTAAGCAGATGTCGAGGAAAATAGAGGAATAGTAATAACCGATGATCGAATAGATTTTGGACCTCTAAACATGAATCAAATGCATTAATTGAAGTATTTGAGACTATAAATGAACCATATATAGAGGAGGAAATAGAGACAGAATCCAAAAGTGACGAGGACTAACCAATAATTCTCATTTTAAAAAGGTAATTTTAATTATATTATGTTATGTTATAGATATTTCTTATGTTATCTATTAATTAGTAACATATTTTTACGAATTAAACTCATATGTTAAATAACCAGACATTTGTATGAATCAAAATCATATGCAACATTTCTATGAATCAAATTGTAATGTTAATCAGACATTTGTATTGAGAAGTAACATATTTTTTATGTTATATCATGTCATATTTTTATGTTATGTCATGTCATCACTAACATAAAGAATCATAGCCTTTCCTACTTTTTTATATCACATAGTACTTTTATATATCTTAGCTAGTGTGTTATTTATATCACAAAAAGAAATCTAGTGTGTTATTTATGTTATGTCATGCCATATTATTTATATCGCATAGTACTCTTATATATGTTATCTCTCGTACTATTTGTTTTACATGACACTTTTACGTAATGTTATGTTGTTGTTTGTAACATGTATGATGTCACAAGATCCTGTAGGTGGCGATGGCAGTGGTCCATCGCGGGAGCTAGCCCGTCCTTTAGTATGGCTTAAGCCAAAAGCCAACAAAGGGTATAAATTTAATTTCTGTACAATAAATTATGTAAATTGTTGTTCCACTAGCCATGAAATGTTTTTTTTGTTGAACACATGGGTTTTGAGTTAGAGCCTTCCAACACGGTCTTGAGTACATCAAGACGTGCTTATCGGGATCGTATGACAGGATGTTGGTCCACGTAGACGTCGATACCCGACATGGTTAGGGAGACAATGTGGCAGGATTTTCCGGTACGTACGTGTGCTATATCGTTTATTACATTAATTAAGTAGTCATGCTCCCATTTGATCAGTTCATATTTATGCTTTTTTAAAAAAATTACAGGGAGCTGTGGATCTTAAGGAGACTGATTTAGACCTCGTCAAGCGCCACTGGAACTCTAGAGTGGCAAAAAATTATAGAGAGGTGATGAACAACATAAAATCAGGTGGGAAAAACCTGATTGGATGAGCGAGAAGGTGTGGGATGACCTACATACTTATTAGAATAATGATGATGAGTTTCTGATAAAGTTACTGGAAATTTAATTTAAAATTTTCTATTCAATTAATATATAATTTAGATTAATTTTTTTAATTTAAATGTATAACCAAGTCTGCGAGAAACGCGGCAAACAGGGGCAAGAATCCAGTTAGGCATCGGGGTGGGTCTAAGATGTTTCAGCACCATCGCAAGGACCTGGTATATTTATTAATTACACGGTTAAAGATTTTAATTTATAACTTGTTAAAATTAATAATTGATTAAACGTTGAGTTCTAATTTACACACACACACACACAGATATATATATATAAGCTTATTTCAGGAGGGACAGCGTGGTGTTCCTGTGTCGTACTGGGATGTATTTGAGCGTACACATGCATTGCCTGAGGTCGGCGACACAGGCTCAGTTTCCTACTCTTGGGACCACGATCCCAAGGCACGTAGGGCATATGTAAGTATAACATAGTTAACTTAAAGTTATAATTTAATTATAGTGTAATCTAGATTCAATTATTTTTTATTTAACATGAGAAATTTCAGGAACAGAGGGCGCTGATGCTGGATCCCAGTGGGAGGACTGAGTTGACTAAGGAGGATGAAGATAGGATATTTGATGTTGTCATGGATCCACCTACCCGGAGTAGATGATATGGTTTTGGCAATCTAGAGGTGTCGAAACTAAAATTTATAATAAAAACTAAAATTTACTCCAATTGTTATTACTAAAACTTTAGACAAACAATTGCAAAGTATATGTCATCTTTGACGTTCATATCATTAAAACCGACGTTGGCAAATGAAGAATCCCTAGAAAATGATGAGTATCAGTACTAATAAAGCATTTATACCAAATTTATATGATGGTGTAGATGAAACGTTGACTTAAATAAAATTTTAGTGAGGCAGGCTAAAATATATGCCAAAATTATATACCATTAAAGGTTGTATATTTAGGTTGTATTTTGTTCTAATTTGAGACTAGCATTAATGGTATATTAATTTGATTATTACTCCTTCTATTCTAAAAATCTAAAATTATATACAGGTTCTGACATCTCAGCAGACCTACCAGAGGGCTCAGGATAAGGAGTAGATCATAAAGCTCCGAGCACAGATTGCAGAGCTTCATGAGCACGATCGTCACCGCAAAGAGCAGATTGTAACACCCCGCATTTTTAATTAAAGATAATAAATTAGGGATAACTTAATTTAACTTCGGGAATTAAGTAAAACGGACTATACCATTGCGTTCGTCTCGGAATTATGGTTCAGACAGACTCTGAGTTTGCGTAAAACAAATAACGTATGAAGAGGTTATAGAAGTTTGACGAATCAAACGGGAAGCAGGCTAGTGTAACTGGCGCAATTGGCAAGTGCGCCAGGGCTAATTTACACTGGCGCACCTGTGAAGTGCACCAATGTAAGTTTCTAGCATCTGGACCCATGAGGATCGACCCATACCCCCACGGTGTCGACCCATGGATCGACTCCTACAAGGGTGTGTCGACCTTAGGGTCGATCCCGGGGTCAACCCACCCCAGATCTGAGCAGATTCTTTAACGAACCAGGACCGTTTTTCAGACCATGTTCGTTGTTGACTCAGCGCTGCTTGTATGATAAGATCCTGAACACATATAAATATGCCAGCAGAGCCTAGCCTAGCCTAAATCTCACATTTTCTGCGAGGCTGCCTAAGCTCTACCACTCTTCTTCCTCCTCAAATCTCTTCAGAAAATAGAATAATTAGCTTAGGAAAATTCCGATTCAAGATCTGGAGGAAAAGAATGAATATTAATAAAGAAGGTGTTCAGAATTCTATTCGAAGTAAGGTAAATTTTTGGATCTGGTCAATTTATATATCCCCTCTTTCTTCCCTTTTTCTTTTAGTTGAGAATTGTGGATCCATGGTTATTTAGGTTCTAAATTCAGTTAGGAGAACCATGGAAGGCTAGATCTGGACCAGATTCATGAATTGGAAAGCAATTAGGTGAGTGGATTTAAGTTATACCTCTTTGACAATGGTATATTTATCGTTTGACATTCCCCATTAATATGCAATGTAAATCTACTAGAATGATTAATTTGTTGAAATGAAAATCTACTAGAATGGTTAATCTGTTGAAATGTAAACCTATTAAAAAATGTGGAAACGGTCAATGTTGTATACATACACGTTCTAATAGCTTGTTAATTGGGTACTGTAAGTTAAGTTGGGATAACACATGTTAAGTGCATATTATGTACCTGAACCCTTAATTGTAAGAATTGGGATAATTACATGTTAATTTGTTGGATTGGAATGATTAAATGATTGATGATTACATGTTATTCTTTTAAAATGGAGTTAATTATGTGTTAGGATAAACATGCGACATGATAATCAGTTAAAATAGACTTAATATGATATTAAATATGACACATAAAAATAGAAGTATAGCAAAAATTTAGAAAAATAGATATGCCTAAATTATATGGAAATATACGGTAATTAAGAAATGGTAACCGCACTTAGACACAACGTTAAATTCAACTTGTGGTAGAAGTCTGCCCGGAAGCACCTAGCAAATCCAACATCCACAAGTTGTTAATTTAATGTGAGGGGTCTAGTGTGTAAATATACATGTAATGGTGCTAAGACACAAGATTAAGTCCAACTAGTGGTAGAAGTCTGTCCAGAACCGCCCGGCAAATCCAGCATCCACAAGCGGTCGGCTTAATGTGAGAGGTCTGGTCATAAACACACACACACACACACACACACACACACATATATATATATATATATATATATATATATATATAAATAGATAGAAATAAAAGGCACAAGTTGTGATAAATGGAAATGAATGGAAATGAATGAAAGTTACAACAGTAAAATAAGTGGAATGAATGGGGAATGATAATAACATATTACAATTAATTACATTAATGAGAATGTTATATAATAGATAGGCTTGTCCTAGGGACAAGTGGAAAAAATAACATAGGTTATAATAAATGGAAAGGAAACTTATTAGTAAACCAAAGTTAAGAGAACTAAGTTAATAAGTAAACAACGACAAGTTGTAGTGACAATGTAAGATGGAATTATGATTAAATAAGAAAGAACAAGGTGGATATATGGGATGAAATAAGTTATATTTAATCATAAATAAAAAGTGACATGTTAAAAAGAAAACATGTGAATTGAGATAAAATATACTTAATAACATTAAGTGAACATGTTATTGTAACTATGGAATCAGACAATGAATAATATAAAGAGATTGTAGACCTTGGATTACAATCTAGAAAATAACATATTAAAGGCTTATTAACGAACTTAAATGGGTTAAGTTATATAACTGAAATTAATAAGCAAGAGTAACTTGGTAACTTGAATAAGAAGTCAATATGACTAGGAATAACCAAGTTGAATGGAAATATGAAAAAGGAAGAGCAAGCGCGTAATTAAATGATCAAACATAGGGTCTAATAACATTAACCCGAGGCGCTTGGACCAGTCCGTACGTGTGAAGGTGAATAACCCAACGGGGTAGATCATCGTGGTGTCATGAGGCACGAGGGGAGCGCACATCCATTGATTTTTCTGTTGTTATGCTGATATTTTGCTGGCTCCGAAGGACTGAAAAGGGAAGCACACAGCTTCAAGGGACTATTATTGTTTACTGGGCCACGTCACTAGCTCTCAATACCGTTTGTCTTTCACTAGTTGAGGAGGGGTTGGGCGGGTGGGGTACTATTGAGTGTACCTTAATGTTGGGGATAGCTACATATGTACCGTATTAGGTTAATCTACTAGGGAGTAGAAGGGTACGACGTAAGTGTAAGTCTTGAGTGTTGTTAACCCAAGTAACCTAATAAATAAGAAAATGTAATTGAATGGTATATGTAGGGTTATCCAAAATATGTAGTTTAAGCCCAGTTACCAGAACTTTGTTCTGACGCCCTCCTCATAACATGCTCGCAGGTTAGATTTGTTGCAGAGATATGATAGCTTTGGATACTGGTTAGGTAGTATTATTATTTGGATAAGGATAAATTTCGATTATATTATATTCTATCAATTCCGTTGTCAGATGTTTTCTGAGCTCTGATATATTTTATATCCCTCTCTTTTCTTCAGGATACCAAACAAACCAACATGAGTTTCGATAGATTAGACTTTAAAAAAAAATCGGTATATCGGGATTCGGGTTGTTACATTTGGTATCGGAGCTTAGGTTTAGAATTCCTGTATAGATAATGAGTGAACGTATTTGTATTTTTTAAAAATATAAATATTATATATAAACCTTGATCCATAGAGGAATCCGCTAAATTTGAAAAATATAATATGGTAAAAGTTGGAAATCTGAGACCCTTAGATAATTTGGGTGGAAAGTGTACAATATACTTTGTATGGAAAAAGGTGAATCCCATATGTTAGTATTTCGGGTTAGTGGGTTTGGCGGTATAACCATATAAATTGGAAAAGGTTAAAAAGAGAAGAATGGATTAGGAATATATATATAGTTGAGAGAATTAACTTTGTGGGAGTGTCTACGAAAGCCTAGTTAAGATTGGAAACCCACTTTGAGTCTAACCCCGTTGTTATCTTTTAAGAACTTGAAATATAAAAGCTTTTGGAAGATGGTTTATGGTGTTTCCAAGTTTTTAATCTAAAAAGTTTTAGTTTTAAAATATGTAAAGTACATATTGGGTTTTGAAGTAAAATGGGGTATATTTTGAAGATAGTGATTTCTTGTGAAAGTTTTGTTTAAAACGAATTCTCTTAGAAAAAGGTGCACATTATAGAGCATGTATAGCTCGCTAGTTTTCAAGTTATATGGTATGCAAGGATTAAAGAGAAAAACATAGAAAAGGTTGCATTTTGATGTTGCACTTTATTAAAGCTAGAATTTTTAGTGAAGGAAGTTTTGAAATCTCTATTCTTTCGACAATCATTTTTTATAAATTGTTTTAAAAGAATAAATTTTGTTGGGTGGACAAAATAAGTTGTAGAAATTAAGAATAGAGCAGATGTTTGCACCTTGTAGTAAGAAACTAAACTGACCTTATAGGCAAGAACAAGTGGTAAACCTGATTGAGAAATAATTGTCGTTATCTACTCCAGTTTTTGGTGATTTGAAAGAAAAAATGATTTACATTTTTTTTAATAAAATGACATGTTTTATGTTTTGGAAAAAAGCGGGCTTTTGGTAAGGAAAGTAAAATTTTGATACTTTTAACATTCAGAAGAAAAGTGAAATGAAAAGTCCAAATTGTGTTTTATAAAGTATGGAGTAGGTAAGGATTACTGCCTAGGGAAAACGGGAAAACTTTAGAGGCTATGAAGTAGATAGCGAGGATTATCTTCAAATAATGGTAAGTTCCCGTATAATGCGTAAGCATTACAAAGCCTAGGGTGTTGCTTGAAAATGACTGTTGGTACATAGCTAGGACTAGTGGTGACCACTGGATAGTGAAGGGAAATTAAGTGTTAAGATCCCGTTGCTAATTTTTCTATTAGGGGTAAAACCCATTATTACATTTCTGTTAGGATCGTTCTGTTATTTTGCTACTGTTGGGTAGTTAGGATAACACCTAAACCTGTCATTGACCCCATGGTTTGAACTTTTCTGTCTAAGGGGGACATAGTCCTGAGATTCTTGGCCCTTAATAGTAGCTGTGTAAAGAGTCTATTTTCCTGTTGTAATTGAAGGACTAGAAGGCTTAATTAAAACTAAACTTAGATCAGAGGATTAAGTTAAATTAGCTAATAAAAGTGTAACGGTACAACTAAAAAGGAAACAACAAATTCAGTAAAGCAACAAATATGACAATTAAAGAAGATGGAAAATTCTGAGAAAAGGTGTATAAGAAAAAAAAATCAAGACAAGTTGAAAAAGGAATTCTGTAATAAAGAAAGTTTTCTTATGTGGGTTGTGTTTGGATAGGAAAATAGGGAATCGTTATATAATAGTTTCATAAATTCCAAGTACAGTTGGAAAAAGGTACATAAAAGAAAAACAGAAGATATGATGTTTTCCGTTTTCCAACTTTTTGTAACATAAGAAATCGAATTTAGAAAATTAGGTTTTTATGAAATTCGAGAAATAAAGTTGCCCAATAGGGTTTTGGAGGATGAACAACACTCTTTATCGGTAAGAGTGTGGGAAATTTTGGATGAAAAAGTATTTTGATTTTCAAATATTGCATTCATATAGAAGATGCCAGTATATTTAGGATGTGTGCATCATGTTTTCAAAGAGATTTTCAAGAAAAATTTGCATTTATATAGGAGGTATCGCTTAGGCATTCATTTCATTTATGTATTATTATGTTGAATTACAATTTGCACTAGTACACAAATGGTTGCAAAATTGGATGCACATATGATGGTTGAGAATTATGCGAGGAATTACTGAATTTTACCCTTATCAAATTTCGAGGATGAAATTTCCTAAGGGTAGGAGAATGTAACAACCCGCATTTTTAATTAAATATAATAAATTGAGGATAACTTAATTTAACATCGGGAATTAAGTAAAATGGACTGTACCAATGAGTTCATCTCGGAATTCTGGTTCGGATAAACTCAGAGTTTGTGTAAAACAGATAGTGTATGAAGAAGTTATGGACGATAGAAGTTTGACGAAGCAAGTGGGAAGAAGGCCAGTGTAACAGGCGCACTTGGCAAGTGCGCCAGGGTTAATTTACATTGGCGCACTTGTGAAGTGTGCCAGTGTAAGTTTCTGGCATCTAGACCCATGGGGGTCGACCCACACCCCCACGGTGTCGACACATGGGTCGACCCCTACAAGGGTGTGTCGGCCCTAGAGTCCTGAAGCAGATTCTTTGACTAATCTGGACTGTTTTTTAGACCATGTTCATTGCTGACTCAGCGTTGCGTGTACGATAAGGTCCTGAAGCAGAGCCTATGTAACGACTCAATTTTTGGACTAATTTTTAAATCTATAATGCATAGATTATACTAATAATTTAATTAAATTAAATAAATTAAATTTATATATTTGGGAATATATCATAGAATTTCAATTAAATAAATTTGTTGATAATTTTTTTTTACCAATTCGTATATGTATATAAATTGAATAATTTATATTTTATCATTTTTGTGTTTTAATTGCTCTTAAAACTCAAGTGAATATAGATTACTTAAGTAAGAAATAAAAGGAAGATATAAATTTAAAACAAGATATACCTTGATAAGATCAAACTCATATTAATTAGAATAAATGTATGCTTGAAGTACTTAAAATAAGAATGAAGTTAAATAAAAATCTAAGCCAAATCTAAAAAGAACAAAGATGCAACTTCATACTAATTCAAATAGGAAGGCAATAATGCTCTAATATAACTTCTCCTTTGATCTATACCAAATGTATGAATTGTATTTTAGTAGACTTGACCCTTTCGGTTTAATGAATAAATCCATGCCCATTTGAGTGTACGGCTAGGATACCAGATAGGGACTTTTGGAAATAATATTGTTCCAGTAAAACAAAACACATATGAGGCCGACGTGCACTCATACATGTCCTTAACTAAAGACTCCTACAAGCAGATTTCCTCTACTACTATACACTCTACGTAGGCACTACTCACTTCCTTAGTTACTTTGCTTTTAAATTTGAATATTTGGTTAATGCGCTCCATATGTAAACCTTGTCTATATGCTTCCTTAATTTACTGTTATTTAGTCATCACTCCAATGCTCCATGCATGTCTCATTTACACTTTAAATCCGTCCTTTAGAATACTTAATATTACAGCTAGTGCAATACTCACTTAACATCCTAGGTGTAGGCAAAGTGTAGCCATGTGTAAACACATAAACACACCATTGTAATGTCAGATATCAACCGAAAAGAAAGGGAGAAGAGGATCAAAATAAATCTAAAATACATGTGCCAATCTGTATTCTTAGCAGCATAGTCGTTGATTTGTAATGAGAGATGGCTAGCCAAGTACAAGCTAGAACATGAGCTTCAGTAGGTGGATTTTTGCTTAGTTGCTAAGCTTGAATTGTTAACATGTGTAAGGTACACGCGTGTACAGATGGAACATGGCATAGAGCTGTGTTTAGGAGCCTAGTATAGACAGTAGTAGAAGAATTCAATCAAACATCACATATCAACATCATCGCATTGCCTATATGCTGCAGCATATGTCTCTTCTTGCCTAACAGCCTACCCAACTTAAAGCCAAAAAATTTCCATCTATAAATATATGCCTGGAAAGTCCACCCATCCATACATCAATCCTCTGGAAATTCGATGTAAATGGGAGAGAAACAATGTGAAAACAGAGAATGAGTGAAAAAGACAGTGTGAAACAAAAAGTGCAAAACAATGAAACTAAACTGTGTAGAAATTGTGAGAAACAATGGAAATAAAAAAACATGAACAAATTCAAGTAGAATCAAGGCCTGAAAGAAAGAAGAAATCATGGAGCGGGACTGGAAAATTTGAAAACAGAACAGGAAGAATGCAGACTGAAATTTATGTGGCAAGGCAGAATACAAATATAAAAGCAACAGTATGAAATAAGTGATTAAAACTCTCAACTCTTTTACAGTTTTCAGTTAAGCTATTTGTGTAACGACATGTATTTATCATCTTGGATCCGTTAAATATTCAATTTACTGGAAGAACTTAGATTAGGAACCTGAGGCAGAAAAGGAATAAAGCAGTAACCAACATAGGTGAGTAAATTCCTTCATATTCCTCTTTATAAACTATGTTAAGATTGTTTGTCGATTTTGTTTTGATTCACATAAGTATACATGACATTTGAAGATTGGTAGGATGAAATCAAACTCTATTAATATTGAAATTCATAATAGTAATTTTCTATGTGAGTAAACATTCAAACCCTTTTACAGATTTTATTATTTGATCATATGTATTCTTAGATTTCAATATAATTGCTCAAATCTCGGAAATTAGTTGATAAATAATCTGGGAACAGAGAATAAAATGGAAAAAGACAGTGAAACAATTGGTAAGTAAACACTTCTTAAATGTTTAATTTTGATAACCGTTGGTGTGTTGATAGTGCTTACCATAGTTGATTCAACATACATCTGTATGTGATCATGATTCCATCTTATCGAATATCATATAAATGAACTGGGAATAAATGGCAAAGCCCATAAAAACAGTATTATTCTAAAATGATAAAAACAATCTACATCCCTCTACTGTTTTTTTTATAAATTCTAGTAGGATTTAAGTTGTATTTATGCTGATATGTACACATTGTATTAAATGAAGTGGTTAAGTTAGTTTAAGGTTAAATCCATAAACCAGTTAGATTAAAACAAACTGAGAAGAAGGGTACAAAAGACAGAGAGAAAATTTATATTAGTGAGTAAACACCTAAATTTTTCCTTGATCTAGATATTGACGTTAAATCTCTGGAATCTAGTTAGATTTAGACTCAAGGATTTGACAAAAAGAGGATGGAACAACTTAATAGGAAAGATAGTGAACACAGACATTTAACAGCAGTATTTTATAGGTTTGTAAGTAAGCACTTAAACTATTTTACAATTATATTTAAATTATTGGTGTAGTGATATGCACCCTTTATCTTAGATCAAATGTAATTATAAAGTTGAATAATTTGGGAGCAAAAACATATAATAAAATAAACAGAAAAGGAAGTGAAGATATATACAAAACAGTAAACAAATATAAACAGCAGTAATATACAATGCGAAATAAACAACTACATTTTTTTCTATTGAAAATCTATCGCATAATTGTATGATTATTTGATTCAACATGGTTGTTGCTACTGATTAATATAATATTATATATACATGATTATTTTTGTTGAGCTATAAGAAAACTTCTAAAGTTTGCCTGTGTGTCTTACAGTAAGGGTATATATATGAAACCCTTGTTAACTTAAAAATCAAGAACTTGAATCCTAATCTGTTTTAGAAGTGGGATCATGATGAAAATTATTTTGTTTAGTCTAATGTATGCTCTAAAAATAGTTTCAAGCAAAACAGTTGTATATACCCTTAGAATTCATAAAAATACAGTAAACAATAAATATACCCAAAATTTCAGTTAGCATTATTGTATGATTTAGATACATGGATGCAACTGTATGAAGAAACCATGAATTTTAATAGTGAAATCTCGATTTTTACTATAGTGGTTGTGTAGAACGCTGTAACACCCCACACCCGCTACGGTCACTCTCTAAGGGAATGCCATAACATCGGCGGAGTATTTTTATTTAGCAAGAATGGATATTTGTACTTAACTCTTATTACGGTTTTGTGATGTAACCAGATATGTTTTACTTTCCGCTGCATTGAAATGTTGTTTTAAATTTTCAAGTATTACTTATATCTGTCTTGCTGTAATTTCTCTGTTCTATATTCACTAAAATACTCCGCCGATGTTATGGCATTCCCTTAGAGAGTGACCGTAGCAGGTGTGGGGTGTTACACGCATATCTGGTTACATCACAAAACCATAATAAGAGTTAAGTACAAATATCCATTCTTGTTGTAATTTCTCTGTTCTATATTCACTAAAATACTCCGTCGATGTTATGGCATTCCCTTAGAGAGTGACCGTAGCGGGTGTGGGGTGTTACAAACGCCAAGGTTCCTTAAAGGAGGAGTTTGGGGGTAATTCCGATGATGTAGTTGATCGGATTACATGTAAATTGGATAGAAGAAGTATGGATGATTGAATAACATAGGAAAACTACAATCAAAATTTTTAAACAACTTTTTGGGAATTCAAGGCCAAATTAGGGTGTTTAGTACGGATTAGGTTGCCTGTGTTCATCGATGAACTGCGTCGAGATGGCGAAGTTCCAAATGATCACATGGAGGGGGATGAGGCCAGATGGTCACCACCAACCTCTGACTGAAAGATAGAGGCAACTGGTCGTTAATTGTGGTGGCGCGAGGTGTTTTCAATTATGGTGGACTTTGCGTGAAATTTCAGTGGGACAGCATATTTTGATGATGTAGTGGAATGGAGTTGATGGTGGCATAGATGGATTCGGGGATGATTTTGGGGCATGTGGCGATGATCAGAAGTACAAGGTGGCCATGGAGTCACGTGTACATGTGCACGGTGGTTCTGTGTAGAGGAAGAACAGTATAAGTAATTGAGAAGAAGAAAAATGGGCAAGAGGAAAAGGAATAAAGGGATTGTGTTGATCCATGCTTTTGTGATGCTACGCACATATTTTTGGGTTTGGATTATCATCTGGAAAAAAGAAACGTGAGGCGTGAGGGTCGATCTGATCAGAAGAAAAAGATATAAGCAGATGTGTGTTGATTCATTTCTTTTCGTTTACAAGACCGTGTTTTCCTTGATTTTTATTCATAGTTGTCCCTTGTTTTGTTCACGTGAATAATATGTTATGGGTCGGTTGTTGTTAGGTGTAAATCGGGCTTTGGGATTGAAATGGAATAAATGCTTTATTAAATGGTAAAGGTTTATTTAAAAAAAATAAAAAAATAAAGTAATATATATAAATTTAAAAGAAGGGAAGATGGGACTTGTTCGGGAAGTCTAATCTAATTATGTCGGCTTGGGAGTATCGAGTTATTTCTTCTAAATGAAATTTGATTTATTTATGTTAAATAGGAGTAAATATTATATATATAAGGAAGAAAAATGTAAGAAAGGATCGGGAAGTTACTAAATTTTTCCGTAAATTCAGAATTCATATTATCGTGTAAACCTGAGACGAGTCTATAATATTAATATTTAAATGTATATGTAGTCTATTAAAAATCAATAGAAGTATAATTAAAATTAATTAATTTATTTTTAAGGACCTTGGATAAAATAATTATGTGAAATAGATTGTTATATAAGATTAAATATTTCAAACTATCATAAGTTTGAAATAAAATGTCAAATTCTTGTTGAATGTTAGTGTTGTATTGAATGATTATTGTGAATCATCTACATGCTTTGAAGCAACTAAACGCCCTTGAATTAGTTAAAATAAATGCTGACACATCTTACTTTAGTCGTCTCATACTGTTGTTATTCTTAATGTGTGTAAATAAAATAAATTGAATTGACATGTCATGTAAATTAAATATGGAATAAATTGTATAAATAGTTTTTACTCATCTACTGTTTAAATTTGATAGTTAAAACACAGACTATTAATTATATATTCCCTACATGTTAGTTCGAAGAGACCGGGATGGGAACTGGACCCAAAACCACTTCGAACCAACTTTACGTAAACTAATTTGCAAGGACGACTATACAATTTAAAGAATTGAAGACAGTTGATCTTCATAAGCAGGAGAATCACTTATTGAAAGTCTCTGGTTAGCTCCCAAACGTATTTCAGCAGTGATTCTATTGTGATTGAAATCTTTGGATTACAAGGACTACTCTCTACTGATCCATCGGGTTGATTCGTATATTGGATGCAGTAGGAGATTACCTTCGGTTCATCCTGTTCCTGGATGACTTGTATGGACGAATGTCTGACAGAGTATTTCCTAAAAACCACATACGTTGATTTTTAGAAATATACCAAGTTGATGGCAAAGAATGGCCCTTCTTTTACATCCAGAGTATATTTGTGGATGTCAATTAGTGATTTGACGGATCTGACAATGTGGCATTTAAAGTAAATCGCGACCAGATATTCTAAAGGTAAATTCTAACCTCAAGCCTCATCATTTGGGAAATGACAAAAATCGAGCAGGCAGCATGGCTATGTGGGTCGCTCCCATTAGGGTGTATAATCACCTATCTAGAGAAATTCCATTTGCTTCTTAAATCTATCGATGATGTCCCTTTTCGGGAGACGGTTGCCGTACACAACCGTTGGTGATATACATTCTATACACTCAAGCGAAATGAGTGGTCAGCCATGTGTATGCCGGGTTGCAAGACGTTCTTGTTGAACCCAGTGTATTCCCCTCTAGAGATACACTATCGGCAGGTGGTTCCATACCTTGTCATAGTTGGAATCCAATCTCCAATAAGCGCCCGCGGTTTTGATTGTATACTATATATGTGGAGCGTGAGATGCAAGCGTTCCTTTAGATTGCTATTTATTTGTATTTAGACATTATGATAATATCAAAATAATATATTTTTCAAAAACATTTTGAGTTATTGTAAGGTAAAAACCATCCGTGTTTATGTGTCGATTGGTTTTACGATTATCATTTATTTCAAAAGGATTTTTGAAAGTTAAATCAATCTGTTTTAAAATCGTTTGCTCACACCAGTCCCATGACTAACCTAGAGTTTATTTTTCTGTGTTTTCCCTAAACTCTTGGGTGCCCAAATTTGTACGGGCAGTCAAGTAGTGCAAAATTTTATAGATATCTTGAAGGAGCTTGGAGGTGAAGGCTTCAATATTAGATATATAGAGTTTATTTCCGTTGTGTTGTACATGAGTTGTACTTTGATGATGTATGTAGGAAAATATCAGTTTGTATTTCAAGTATTGTTATATAAAATATTTTATTCAGTTCCGCTGTGAGATTCATGATGCTCTAATTCTGTTGTGTTTTTTCTTTTCCTTCTATTCTAACTTTTTTCCTTTTTGTTTCTCACCCTCTAACTTCTTTCTATTAACGATCTGTTAATTTCTGATGCATGGTTAGTCGATATGTGATACAGGGTATGTATTTGCATCGATGGTTAGGTTCGGAAATTTGCGGGTCGCTACAGCCTAGCCTAAATCTCACATTTTCTAAGAGGCTACCTAAGCCTGCCATTCTTCTTCCTCATCAAATCTCTTCAGAAAATAGAATAATTAGTTTAGGAAAATTCTGATTCAAGATCTAGAGGAAAAGAATGTATAATAATAAAGAAGGTGTTCAGAATTCTATTCAAAGTAAGGTAAATTCTTAGATCTGGTCAATTTAAATTTCCCCTCTTTCTTCCCTTTTTCTTTTAGTTGAGAATCGTGGATCCATGGTTATTTCGGTTCTAAATTCGGTTAGGAGAACCATGGAAGACTAGATCCGGACCAGATTCATGAATTGGAAAGCAATTAGGTGAGTGGGTTTAAGTTATACCTTTTTTATAATGGTATATTTATCATTTGACATTCCCCATTAATATGCAATGTAAATCTGCTACATTGATTAATTGATTAATCTATTGAAATGTAAATCTGCAAGAATGATTAATCTATTGAAATGTAAACCTATTAAAACATGTGGAAACGATTACTGTTGTATCATACACGTTCTAATAACTTGTTAATTGGGTATTATAAGTTAAGTTACGGTGAAATTGGGACATATACATGTTAATCAGTGGCATATTATGTACTTGAACCCTTAATTGTAAGAATTGGGATAATGACATGTTAATTCGTTAGATTGGAATAATTACATGATTGATGATTACATGTCATTCTTTTAAAATGGAGTTAATTACATGTTAGGAAGAACATGCGACATGATAATCAACTAAAGTAGACTTAATATGATATTAAGTATGACACATAAAAATAGAATTACAATAGAAATTTGGAAGAATGGATACGCCTAAATTATGTGGAAAATTTATGGTTATTAAGAAACGGTAACTGCACTTGGACACGAGATTAAATTCAACTTGTGGTATAAGTCTGCCCGTAACCGTCCGGAATTGCCGGAATCCACAAGTTGTTAATTTAATGTGAGAGGTCCAGTGTGTAAATATACATGTAATGGTGCTAAGACACGAGGTTAAATCCAACTTGTGTTAGTAGTCTGCCCGGAACCTCCCCGTAAATCCAGCATCCACAAGCGGTCGGCTTAATGTGAGAGGTATGGTGCATAAACATATATATAAATATATGTAAATAAAAAGATAGAAATAAAAGGCATAGGTTGTGATAAATGGAAATGAATGAAAGTTACAACAGTAAAAGAAGTGGAATGAACGGGGAATGATAATAACCTATTATGATTAGTTACATTAATGAGAATGTTATATAATAGATAGATTTATCCTAGGGACAAGCGGAAATTATAACATAAGTTATAATAAATGGTAAGGAAACTTATTAGTAAACCTTAGTAAAGAGAACTAAGTTAATAAGTAAACAACGACAAGTTATAGTGACAGTGTAAGATGGAATTATGATTAAATAAGAAAGAACAAGGTGAATATATGGGATGAAATAAGTTATATTTAATCACAAATAAAAAGTGACATGTTAAACAGAAAACATGTGAATTGAGATAAAATATACTTAATTACACATTAAGTGGAACATGTTATTGTAACTATGGAATCAGATAATGAATAACATAAAGAGATTGTAGACCTTGAATTACAATCTAGAAAATAACATGTTAAAGGCTTATTAATGAACTTAAAAGGGTTCAGTTATTGAACTTAAATTAATAAGCAAGAGGAACTTGGTAACTTGAATAAGAAGTCAATATGACTAGGAATAACCTAGTTGAATGGAAATCTGAAAAAGGAAGAGCAAGCGCGTAATTAACTGATTAGACATAGGGTCTAATAACACATTAACCCGAGGCGCTTTGGACCAGTCCATATGTATGAAGGTGAATAACCCAATGAGGTAGATCATCGTGGTGTCATGAGGCATGAGGGGAGTGCACAGCCATTTGATTATTTTGTTGTTCTGCTGGCTCCTAAGGACTGTAGAGGGAAGCATGCGACTTCCGGGGACGTGGAGGGTACTCCCGGTAGTCCTTTGTGCGGTGATAGCGTTCGGTCTGTACTCGCAAAGGTTAGGTCTACGCGTTACTACCAGGTGAGTATACCTTGACTGCCACAATGATGGGAAGTCAGAAGGCTGTAGGGTGGCATAGGTGATTCGACGAACAGGTTGCCTTATGACTAGGCCGGTTACAGCCATTTTATCAGGTTGCCTTTGGCGTGTCGTGGATAGCAGTCGTCGGGTACCAACCATCGACAGTCAACGTGACGCGTGATGCAGAAAGATGAAGAGCTAAACCTGCATATCATCTACCTTTCGCTATCAAGGCTTTAGTTGTGGGACAGGCCAATTTGGATGTTGAATGTTATTTACTAGGCCACGTCACTAGTTCTCAATACCGTTTGTCTTACACTAGTTGAGGGAGGGTTCGTGTGGGACCATAGCCATAGAAAATGCAGACATTAGCATCTGTGTATACAGATATATGAAAAGCTCCCGACCGAGTTTCGTGTTTCTCGTATAGCCCTGTTATGGAACTCAGTGCAGAATAGAGAATATGTGCAGTTAAGGCATCGAGTGCGATTAACGATACATACGTGGCGAAGTCTAGATACATGCATGTATGCTCTGGGTGGTGTATCGTAGACTCTAAGGCATTACTTTGTGTTGGAATTTGATTTGATCGAATGGTTCGAAGGTTGTCGTTCATGCGCTTAGTAGCATGGCGATGGTGGTTCTATGCGGAACGTAGCATGGTTATGCAGAGATCTGTACGTCGTTCGGCCATAGGAAGAGGGACTGCGTATATTTCTATGGCATTATGGTAGAGACCGTGAGAGTGGGGTACTATGGGGTGTGCCTTAATGTTGGGGGTATCTACATATATACTGTATTAGGTTAATCTACCGGGGAGTAGATGGGTATGATGTGAGTGTAAGCCTTGAGTGTTGTTAACCCAAGTAACCTAATAAATAAGAAAATGTAACTAAATGTTATATGTATAGTTATCCAAAATGTGTAGTTTAAATCCAACCGCTAGAACTTATGTTATGACCCCCTCCTCATATCATACTCGCAGGTTAGATTTATGGTAGAGATATGATAGATTTGGATACTGGTTAGGCAGTATTATTATCTGGATGAGGTTACATTTTAATTATATTAGATTTTATCCATTCCGTTGTGAAATGTTTTCCAAGCTCTGATATATTTTATATCTCTGTCTTTTCTGTAGAATACCAGACAAACCAACACGAGTTTCGATAGATTAGACTTTTGGAAAAAAAATCGGTCTGTCGCGATTCAGGTTGTTGCATTTGGTATCAGAGCTTAGATTTAGGATTTCAATATATATAATGAGTGAACGTATTTGTATTTTTAAAAATATAAATATTATATTTATATACCTAGATCCATAGAGGAACCCACTAAATAGAAAAAACATAATATGGTAAAAGTTAGGATATATGTTTTGTACACAAAAGGAATGAACATGGAAATCTGTGACCCTTAGGTAATTTGGGTGGAACTTGTACAATATACTTTGTATGGAAGGAAGGTGGATCCCATATGTTAGTATTTCGGGTTAGTGGGTTTGGCGGTAAAAACTTATATATTGGAAAAGGTTAAAAAGAGAAGAAAGGATTTGGAATATATATAGTTGAGAGAATTGACTTTGTGGGAGTGTCTAGGAAAGCCTAGTTAAGACTGGAAACCCACTTTGAGTCTAACCCCATTGTTAACTTTTAAGAACTTGAAATTATAAAAGCTTTTGGAAGATGGCTTATGGTGTTTTCATGTTTTAATCTTAAAAGTTATAGTTTTAAAATATGTAAAGAAATACATTTTAGGTTTTGAAGTAAAATGGGGTATATTTTGGAGATAGTGATTTCTTGTGAAAATTTTGTTTAAAACGAATTATCTCAGAAAAAGGTGCACATTATAGAGCATGTATAACTCGCTAGTTTTCTAGTTATATGGTATGAAAGGATTAAAAAAAACATAGAAAACGTTGCATTTTGATGTTGCGCTTTGTTGAAAAGTAGAATTTTTAGTAAAGGAAATTTTGAAATCTATATTCTTTTGACGATCATTTTTGATAAATTGTTTTAAAAGAGAAAATTTTGTCGGGTGGACAAAATAAGTTGTACAAATTAAGAATAGAGTAGATGTTTGCACCTTGTAGTAAGAAATTGAACTGACCTTATAGGCAAGAACAAGTGGTAAACTTGACTGAGAAATGGCTGTCCTTATCTACTCCTGTTTTGGGTGATTTGAAAATAAAATGATTCACATTTTTCTTATAAAATGACAAGTTTTATAGTTTGGCAAAAATAGGATTTTGGTAAGGAAAATAAATTATTGATACTTTTAACTTTTGGAAGAAAAGTGAAATGAAATGGCCAAACCGCGTTTTAAAAAGTATGGAGTAGGTAAGGATCCATGCCTAGGGAAAACGGGAAAAGTTTTGAGGCTATGAAGTAGATAGCGAGGATTAACTTGGAATAATGGTAAGTTTCCCGTAGAATGCGTAAGCATTAAGAAGCTTAGGGTGTTGCTTGAAAATGACTGTTGGTACACAGCTAGGACTAGTGGTGACTACTAGATAGTGAAGGGCAAGTAAATGTTTAAATTTTGTTGCTAATTTTTCTATTAGGGATAAAACCAGTTATTACATTTCTGTTGGGATCGTTCTGTTATTTTGCTACTGTTGGGTAGTTAGGATAACACCTAAACATGTCACTGACCCCATGGTTTGAACTTTTCTGTCTAAGGGGCTAAGGGGGGCATATTCCTAAGATTCTTGGCCCTTAATAGTAGCTGTGTAGAGCGTCTATTTTCCTGTTGTAATTGAAGGACTAGAAGGCTTAATTAAAACTAAACTTAGATCATAGGATTAAGTTAAATAAGCTAAGAAAAGAGTAATGGTACAACTAAAAAGGAAACAACAAATTCAGTAAAGCAACAAATATTACAGTTAAAGAAGATGGAAAATTCTTAGAAAAGATGTAAAAGAATAAATTTTTCCAAGACATGTTGAAAAAGAAAATCTGTAATAAAGAAAGTTTTCTTATATGGGCTGTGCTTGTTAGGGATTGCGGAAAGGACCGTTAAGGCAAAACAAACACGAGAGAGGGGGAGGGGTAAATAGTGTTTTGAGAATTTAACGGAAATCTAAAACTTATGTTATAAACTATATGATTCAAACACTACAGAAACAATCATAGACACAGAATCAAACATAGATGCAAAATAAACAAAAACAAAAATGCAGAAAAGAAAAGAACACACCGGATTTTATACTGGTTCGGATTGCTCCTACGTCCAGTTCCACGCAACGTTGGATTGCGCAGAGTTTTAGTACTATATCAATATCCAATTACAACCCTCCTTGGTTTAACGGCTACAAGGGATACCACCGTTTCTACACACACTTGATCAAGTTTTTTCCCGTCCTTGATTTCACGGCTACAAGGGATACCACCGATCCCATCCTTGATTTTACGGCTACAAGGGATTCCACCGATTCCTTTACTCAACCCAAACAATTACAAACAACCCTATAACTCTTCAGTAGCACTTGATTGAGAGAGTAGAGAGTGTAGAGAGAAGAATTTTGATCAAAACAGAATTGAACTCGGCAGAGTATCAGTGTAGCAATCATAAAAATGATTAAGAATAATGATGTAGAGAAAGGGAATGAAGTTAGAGAAGAAGAGATGATTAAAAATTCGAATTCAAGCCTTGTTTATAGTGTATGAAACGATGCCACGCTTCAAAACCGTCACAATTAGTGAAAAGACACTTCCTTTTAAATTCAAATTTCTGACAGTTATATGCCGACATATAGTTTTATTTATGTCGACATATCCATAGTAGGAATTTGATTTTTGAATATTTTTAAAATGTTTTGATATAAATATAATTCTGGAAATTCTTAAATTAAAATATTATGTTATAGACTAATATTATAAAGTAGGAAATCATATAAAAACACAAATACGAACAATATAAACATATTTATAAAATTTAAAATTATATAAATATAAAATGTAAAAACATAAGTATATGAAACTTATAAAACTTTGAGATTTAAAACAAAAAATAAAATAAGAAAGGAAAATAGAAAGGATAGAAAATAAAATAGAGAGAAAATATAGTAGAGAGGATTGAAGATAGACTTTGAAAACAAAATTTGAAATGAACCTGGAGTGCTATTTAGAGTCTTACATAATCTAGACTCTATAACTATATTAGTCTTGAACTCTTGAAATCTTGAATACTCATGAGTCTTGAAATTTCTTTGAACTCTGATTCTCTAGTATCTTTAAACTGTAAAGTGTTCTATAATTTTTCCTGTATATAAATCCTGCATATGTGTATATATATATTCTACACAAAAGTGTTAGTATATATTTTATAATCAATTAATATTGAAATAAGGTTGTTGTCATCAAAACTCCATTCTCTAACAATCTCCCATTTTTGATGATGACAACCTTAGTTTATAAAATATCATACCTGTATATACCTGTTGATGATTATCCTCTTAAGTACTCCCTCTGTCTATATGAATTCTACTATATTTTATAATTTCTCCCCTTTTGTCATTATCAAAAAGAAATTCTAAAAGTACTCCTCCTAAATTATATAACTATCTAAATAGAACTTAAGTCACTAACCTAATTATGATATTCCCCTTAATTTATAACTAATTCAAAGTAAGAATACTCCCCTTTAATCTATAACTAAAAATACTCCCCCTTAATTTATATACACCTATAATGGTAATTGCCAACAATATGACAATTAAATACAAACCAATCCAAGTATTATAATTACATATGTTTGTCTGTTGTATATATACAAACCAAACTAAATCAAATCAAATCACACCATATGTCTTAGTATATATACAAGTTCTAAATCATAGAATCCAAATCAAATTCAAACAAATCAATCAAATCGTAACGAATAACTAAACATTTCTTGGGACTTCAACCCAACTATCTTCTTTAAAGATAGGATCCTTTTTAATGACTTCCCAAACCTCATCTTCTTTGGTTGGCGGAGCCTTTGCAAGATTATTGTCTTCATCTCTAAAAAGAGAGGAGATTAGCCATCGCATTGCATCAAAATGTGTTTCTTGTTATTCAAACATCTTTATTTGACTTAGTTCGAGAGGATGCTGATTTCGTAGAATGATAGAGAGAATATTTTTGAAAGAATTCAAGGTTTCTTCTAGATTTTCACTAAGATAATGAATAGAATTTGACATAGTTTTGAGTAGAAATGAATAAGGAAGAAGGAGAAATAGAATAATGAATTTTTCTGGAAGAAATAAACTTAAATAGGGTCTGGAATTCGTTGGATTTTGAATGCACATGGGTAGTTATTTTAATTTTAAAATTTGAAACAATTTGAAAATCTGGCTGTTATATGTCGACATACACTTATTTTTATGTCAACATACTTTAGTGAAAATTTTGAAACTTTTCAAATTTTGAATTATTTTGAACTCTGTTATATTATAACTATTTCTAAAAATTTTACGAGATATAAAGATGATTTTATCATAAATAAAACCCCATTCATTACTGAATATACAACAAATACATCCAACTAATCAAGACACGCTTAAATACGAGATTTGAAAGCAAATACAAGGAAATTTAAACGAATACATAAAGCTAGATTAAACTAGATGGCCTAGTTTCCAGATGATCATGAAGGAGGTGAGACTCCAAGCTTTCTTCTTATCTTGACGATGAATTTGGTCACTTTGGAAAGTTTCTTGTTAAACATCTTTTGATTTTTGACGATTTTCACTTGATTTTGAATAATCGTCTCTTTGTAGATATGTTTAGTGTCGGTTGGATACTCAACACATTCTGTAGAAGCCTCTTCTTCTTTGACTTCCATTGGCTCTTTTTCTTGTTGCATTCGAGCTTGTTTGGCTTCGAATGTTTCATAAGGTTTAAAAGTAAGAGGAATTTGCATGAGATTAATGTTTGATGAGCTTTTCTAGGCACAAATTCTTCTCCATGAAGATCAACATTAAAGTATTTGAAAATACAAGTGAGATAAACACCATATTAGAGAGTGTTTTCTCTTGATGATAATTCTATGGGCTTGATTTCATTTAAAATCATTTCGTCCCAATTGATAGTTTAGCTACACATAATAACAAAGAGAGCCTTTTGAACTTTGAGAGTTGGATTGTTAAAATTTTCAGAACGGGGAGTGATGGTATGTTGATGTAGAAGGTTGACAATTCTTGTTTTTGGATGAAAGGAACGATTTTTGAACTCCATTGGAGCACCATCTTCAAATATGTCATGAAAGGTTTCCAAATCGGTTTCGTCGATAAAAAAAATCCGAAAAATCCAAGCCCATTCTTCTACAATTTAGAATAGTGCCTAAGAGTTTTCGGCATTGAGGACAATTTGCGTGCCTTTGGCGCTACTCCAAATTTGATTTTCGTTGCATTCGTAAAATTTGCGAATTGAGATTTGCATAGAACATCTTGACTAGTTTGGGATAACATACTTCGACGTTATCATGAGAATCAATTAGAGTCAAGACTTCATTGTGTTGAAAGAGAGAAGAAAGATCATAGGAGGGAAAATCGATAAAGACGATGAAAGCACTCGTGTTAACTTTAGCACTTGCTAAAAAGTTACCATAGGTTCTGATAGCTTCTTTGTTATTATGAAGTTAGCCTTTGATGGTTTTGGTTATCTTCAATTTTTGAGATGAACTAGAGGAAGCCATTGAATTGATAGTTTTGAAGAGAATAGATATGAAAAGTATTGTTTTGAGTTGTGAATGAAAGGTAGAAAGAATAGATGTATATATAGAAATTGAATGGATATGAATTGAATATATATGAATTGAATATGCATAACTTTTTAGATTTAAATGACATCTTTTCAGACCATGGGAGTTGGTGAAAAGTTGAAGGGAAGTTTGAAAGTTTAAACTTTTGAAATTCAAATTTCAAGTTTCTGACTGGTATATCGATATATAGTAAAATGTATGTCGACATATAGGCTAACTTTCAAACAGAAATTGGTTTTGGTGATTTTTATTTAAATTGACGATATATATTTCAGGTTTAACGATTTCCTGAAATAATTCTAATCCTATCAAACGTACAAACTTTATTTCAAAATTCAAATTTAAAAATTAAATTTCTAGTTTAAATTTTAAAATTTTAAAATTCATATCAAAGTAATCAAGCAAAGCAACCATTCTACCAAATAATATTAAAAATTAATTAAGGCATACCCAGTTTTTGGATCCTTTTCTTCAAAATTTTCTGAACTCTATATTGCCATAAAGCATATATTTGTATTTGCGGTTTCTGGTTTTTTGTCACTTGATGATGGATCTGAATCATCTAATGTTGCTGCGTATGCTTTCTTTCTCTTTCTTGACGAATTGTTGTTGTCTATTTATTGAGTTGATTTGTCAGGATATGGACACATTTTCTTTATAAGGCCTGGTTTGTTGCAGTCATAACATCGACCTTCATTACTTCTTGAACTTCCTTAATTATAATTCTTCCTTATATATCTCAGAAATCTTCTAAAATGATTTTTCATAAGTGTTGTTTCTTCATTATCTTCACTACTCGAGTTAGAATCATTTCTTATTGCTTTCAACGCAATAGATTTCTTTTCTATTGATATGTTTTCTTTTCTTTACTATAATTGGACTTCGTAAGACGTCAGATTTCCAATAACTCTTCAATCTTCATTTCATTCACATTATTGGCTTCTTCAATTGCCAAAGTTTTCTGATCACATTCTGAAGTTAATGAACTTAATATTTTATTGACTTGACCAATTTCAGAATAAGTTTTTCCAAGTGCTATTAATGAATGCACTATCTCTTGAAATCTTCAATATATATCAGAAATAGACCCATTCTCATTCATTTTGAATAATTCAAACTGATTTACTAACACTGATATTTTGGTTTGTTTAACTCTATTAGTTCCTTCATGAGTAACATCTAAAGTTCTCCAAATTTCATAAGCAGTTTTACATACTGACACTCTATTAAACTCATTCCTATCTAATGAACAAAATAATACATTCATGTGTAATGACCCGTCTTTTGGCAGCGATACACTCATAAATCGGAGATGAAAGCAAGTTCACATAGACATCATGGCATGGAAGGGGTGGAACACATGTGAACACATATACTTCACTTATATATGGACCGGATCTACTATTGTGTGTATTTTCATATTTTTCCAACTATAACGACCCGCCTTTTTGCCCGGTTTTCGCCAGTAATTAAACCAACTTAAATCGTTCATAAAGACAGATGGTTATGGGTATAGACATATTTGAACATAAAGAAAAGAACTTTTATTTTATTCCAAAATGTTTACATCAGAGTTATAATGAATCAAAGTATACCATAAACTCAGCGGAAACAAATTGCTCTCAGCGGAAGTAGAAAAACCCAACAAGACTCTAGCTCCAATCAGAAACCAGTGCTAAAACTAAACTTGCAAACTAAACTACTAGCTGCCCATGCAAAATTATGGGCACCCAGAGTTTAGGTGTAGGAACAATAAACTCCAGGTCAGTCGTGGTCTGGTGCATTTCTCAACTTGATGTGGGAGGCGTGAAGACGCATGCGCGCGCTACGCTAAAAAATAAAGTGTAAATTTATTCACCTAAAGTTTATATGCAAATTTATTTATCTTCCGCTGTAAATTTTGTACAACTCTAATATTTATATAGAAAATTTATTCTGCTACAAATTCTGTACACTGTGATTCTGTATTTATTCTATTTAAACCCTGTGAGCCAATAACAATCTATCGTTTTGGACGTTTCGAATTGTTTCAAATGCCGATTTGGAATGAGCAAAATGTCAGGTCGTTACAACTTTGGGTAACATAAATTTGGGGAAAGATGAATTGGCTGCCAGCTCTGATACCAACTGTAACGACCCGCCTTTTTGACCGTTTCTCGCTGGTAATTAAACCAACATAACCATTCGTCTTCAAGAACAATTTAACTTGGTTTAATTACCAACGAGAATCGGTCAAAAAGGCAGGTCATTACATCATGGCTTTAGAATTACTTTGTGCAATAACCTTTTGTTCATTTACCCATTATGCAAATGCAGTTGTGGGTTCAACATATTCATTTTGTGTACTATTCCATATGTCTAAACCTACTGATTGTAAATAATTTTTCATTCAACATGCCCAATATAAATAATTACTACCATTAAACAATGGTGGTCTAACAGTGGATTGGCCCTCTACAAAAGAACTATTATTACTACCAGTGTTGGTCGCCATTATCACTATTTTCAAAAATCAGATTATGAACTTTTTGAAAGAAGTTGCTCCAATACCAATTGTTAGGGATTGCGGAAAGGATCATTAAGGCAAAACAAACACTAGAGGGGGTGAATAGTTTTTTTGAGAATTTAACGGAAATCTAAAACTTATGTTATAAACTATATGATTTAAACACTACAGAAACAATCACATCACAGAATCAAACACAAATGCAAAATAAACAAAAATAATAATGCAGAAAAAAAAGAACACACCGGATTTTATAATAGTTCATATTCCTCCTACATCCAGTCCCATGCAATGCTAAATTGCACAGAGTTTTATTACTATATCAATATCCAATTACAACCCTCCTTGATTTCACGGCTACAAGGGATACCACCGTTTCTACACACACTTGATCAAGTTTTTCCCATCCTTGATTTCACGGCTACAAGGGATACCACCGATTTCGTCCTTGATTTTACGGCAACAAGGGATTCCACCGATTCCTTTACTCAACCCAAACAATTACAAACAGCCGTATAACTCTTCAATAGCACTTGATTCAGAGAGTAGAGAGTGTAGAGAGAAGAAGTTTGATCAAAACAGAATTGAATTCGGTAGAGTATAAGTGTAGAAATCATAAAAATGATTAAGAATAATGATGTAGAGAAAGTGGCTGAAGTTAGAGAAGAAGAGATGATTAAAAATTTGAATTCAAGCCCTTTTTACAGTGTATAAAATGATGCCACGCTTCAGAACCGTCACAATTAGTGAAAAGATACTTCGTTTCAAATTAAAATTTCTGACGGTTATATGTCAACAAATAGTTTTATTTATATCGACATACTGAATATTTTTAAAATGTTTTGATATAAATATAATTATGGAAATTCTTGAATTAAAATATGGTGTTACAGACTAATATTGCAAAGTAGGAAATCATATGAAACACAAATATGAACTATATAAACATATTTATAAAATTATAAAAATTTAAAACTATATAAATATAAAATGTAAATATATGGAACTTATAAAACTTTGAGATTGAAAACAAAAAATAAAATAAGAAAGGAAAATATAAAGGATAGAAAATAAAATAGAGAGGATTGAAGATAGAATTTGAAAAAAGAATTTGAAATGAACCTAGAGTGCTATTTAGAGTCTTCCATAATCTAAACTCTATTAGTCCAGAACTCTTGAAATCTTGAATACTCATGAGTCTTGAAATTTCTCTGAACTTTGATTCTCTAATATTTTTAAACTGTAAAGTCATCAATAATATTTCATGTATATAGATCCTACATATGTGTATATATATACTCTATACAAAAGTGTTAGTATATATTTTATAATCAATTAATATTAAAATAAGGTTGTTGTCATCAAAACTCTATTCTCCAACAGTGCTTGGATAGGAAAATAGGGAATCTTTATATAATAGTTTCATAAAATCCAAGTGCAGTTGGAAAAAGGTACATAAAAGAAAAAGGGAATATGTTAAGTTGTATATTTTCCACCTTTTCGTAACATATGAAATCGAATTAGGAAAATTAGTTTTTTCTAAAATTCGAGAAATAAAGTTGCTCGGTAGGGTTTTAGATGCAAAAATTGGATGAATTACGCTCTTGCTTAGTAAGAGTGTAGGAAAATATAGACGAAAAAGTATTCTGATTTCAAACATTGCATTCATATAGAAGTTGCCAGTATATTTAGGATGTGTGCATCATATTTTCAAAGAAATTTTAAAGAAAAAATTGCATTCATAAAGGAGGTACCGCTTAGGCATTCATTTCATTCATGTATTATTATGTTGAATTACACTTTGCACTAGTTCACAAATGGTTGCAAAATTGGATGCACACACAATGGTTGTGATTTATGTGAGGAATTACTGAAATTTTACCCTTATCAAATTTCGGGGATGAAATTTCCTAAGGGTGGGAGAATGTAACACCCCGCATATTTAATTAAAGATAATAAATTGGGGATAACTTAATTTAACATCGGGAATTAAGTAAAACGGACTGTACCATTGCGTACGTCTCAAAATTCTGGTTTAGATAGACTTCGAGTTTGCATAAAACATATAACATATGAAGAAGTTATGAATGATAGAAGTTTGAGGAAGCAAGTGGGATGCAGGCCAATGTAACTGGCGCACTTGGCAAGTGCGCCAGGGTTAGTTTACACTGGCGCACTTGGGCATTGCGCCAGTGTAAGTTTCTGGCATTTAGACCCATGGGTGTCGACCCACACCCCCACGGTGTCGACCCATGGGTCGACCCCTACAAGGGTGTGTCGGCCCTAGAATCGGTCCCAGGGTCAACCCAACCCAGATTTGGGCAGATTCTTTGATGAATCTGGACTGTATTTCAGACCATGTTCATTGTCGACTCAGCGCTGCGTGTACGATAAGATCCTGAACACAGATAAATAAGCTAGCAGAGCCTAGCCTAAACCTCACATTTTCTGAGAGTCTGCCTAAGCTCTACCATTCTTCTTCCTCCTCAAATCTCTTTAGAAAATAGAATAATTAGTTTAGGAAAATTCTGATTCAAGATCTGGCGCAAAAGAATGTATATTAATAAAGGAGTTGTTCAGAATTTTATTTGAAGTAAGGTAAATTCTCGGATCTGGTTAATTTAAATTTCCCCTCTTTCTTCCCTTTTTCTTTTAGTTGAGAATTGTGGTTCCATGGTTATTTAGGTTCTTAATTCAGTTAGGAGAACCATGTGTAACACCCCACGTCCATTAATGTCACTCACAAAAGGAATGCATTAACTTCTATGGAGCGTTTTAAGTGTGTATAGAACAGAAACTTAACAATAAGACAAATATAAACAATACTTAAAAATTTAAAACTTTATTCATTAAAGCGGTAAACACATAAGTTTGATTACATCATCAAAAACCAGAGTCAAAGTACATAATATCCATCTTGACTAAATCGGAGTACATAAATTGAAAGACATAACCCCAGTACAAAATAGCCATAAATAAGATAGGCTGAACTTTACTTCAGCGATCCAAGCAATCTTCTAAAAGCAAGAGATGCAGCTGTCCAAAATCAAGCTTCACCAGTGCTAGTTACACCCTGAGCACCTTGGGGGGGGGGGGAGGGAAGAAAAGAGGTGGAAACAAAAGGGGGTCAGACATAAAGTCTGGCGAGTGCGATAACTTTAACAATATAATTACCAAAATAACTAGGCTAAGGCATAAGTTGGAAAATAAGGAAATGACTGTGAACAATTGAGTATGACAGAGTAAATAAGGAAATAAGATGAACAAAGATAACGTTAAAGCGCACCTAAACCACTATAAGATAATTACTATACTGCACCATCACTAGTCACCCTAAGGTTGATCCTGCCTACAAAACTTAATAATGATAATGGTAGTTTCGTGCACCCCTAGTTGCCTTCATAGGTGCCGCCTGCCCCTATCTCCACTAGGTGTACCCACTACCCCCATGCGACCGGCTCCCTAACTCGTAGATACCCGTGCTGGCCCCACAATGGCGTGTATCACTCCCCAAAGTGGCAACCCGGTACCACCAATAATGCACGGCTTATACATACACGATGCAACAACGTCTTACCTACCAACCCGGTCCCACACATGCATATGAACCCGTTGGACTTGCGTTGCCACCTCTAACCCATTTTGGCCTCTTACAGTCAAGCCCAGTATGCGTGTCCTGTCCTCGAATTGGGTCGAGCCCACAAAGATACGTATGGGTTACTGGTTGAAACGGGCCCCCATTACTTGACACAAGCTATCCACCTAAGCTTGGTCCCCTTTAGTACACCCCACTTAACCCTCTTCTTATTCATGTTCACTTACATCTTTCAATTTTGGTTAAGTGTTTCTAATCGTATTTCAAATGCCACCCAAGGCACCCACAAGATTCCACATGCCACCCAAGGCACCCACTTAACCCCCTCATGTCCCACTACATGTTTATCTGGTTAAGTGTTTCTTAACATCGTAACCTTGTAAAGACCTCTCACATTAGACTGACATTTGTGGCAGCTGGATTTCCGGGCGGGTCCGGGCAGTCTTACACCACAAAAGAGCCTAACCTCGTGTCTTAGACGATTAATTACACCTAATTAATCATTCCCCAATTTGAATTAATTTCCCTATTCAAATTATCAATCAATTCCAAATTTAACTATGGCCATAATTGAATCAATTATGTCCATCCATTTATGGTATGCAAAATCATACCAATTATCATCACAAATTAATTTTATGCCATTTAAGGCATTTATGCCAATTCTTAATATTAAATCTTTTTAATATTATCCCATTACCCCACGTTGCACATTCGTTTGACGTAAAATATACGTTAGACTCGAATAGTCTAACTCATGAAATAAAGAGAAAACGTCACAACATACATATAGATAAAACTAGATCTAAACATAGGGGTGAACTTGCATGTGTGAATGAGGTTCTACATCTAAAACTTGCATAGGCCAAAGTTACAACTTGCATAAAACTACATATGTCATAGATCCAAATCTAAAGGTGTAAACTTGTTTAGGTAGTAGTCACAAACTTGCAAAAATCATGTATGTCATAGATCTACATCTAAAGGTGTAAACTTGCATAGGAAATAACCACAAACTTACATAACATGATTCATATTCCAAACTCATATATTTATATTAACTTGCATATGTGATTTATGCAACATAACAATGGTGTAAACTTACATCTAAACATGTAAACTAGCATGTAGAATTTAGCATATAACTCGCACATGTCATAGCCTAACTTTAGATCTAAAATAGATGTCATGAAACATGTAAGGTTATACATAATCTTTACTAACTTGCATATGATTCATTTCTAAATCAAGATCTAAACTTGCATACATACTTATGATTTATTATATGAATCAACATAACCAAACTAGCATATGAAACACCATTATGAATACATAACCATAGGATTACAACATAGATGACAACATCACAACTTTACAACATAGATGATAACATCATAGAATTTACAACATAAATGATAACATCACAATTTTACAACATAGATGATAACATGCGGTCAATAATTCACAACATAACCATATAATCTGCATCATAACTTAATCCAATTAAATTGCTAATTATTTTATTAAAGAAATCGAACTCACAACTCAAAGAAGGTCTTGAGTTCTGAAGTTGTATTAGCTTTCCTTTGAAGTAGATTCGTTGTTAGCGTTGAATAGAATTGATTTTGATTAGCTTTCTTCCTCTCTAATTGGTGGCGACTATTCCGAGTTGCAAGGTGACGGCATGGAGGCCATGGCTCTAATTTTAATTTGATTTTAGGGTTTGAGTCTACATGTCTTTTTATAGAGTTTAGGATTAGCTTAGGCCATCCGATCAATACAGAATTAATCCCAGCCAATCAGAGCAGATCAGAATCCCTAATGAGTCAGCACACAGTCATTAACAAGTCACTAATCAAATCTGCCCGGGGGGAGGGGGCAGGTCGACCCAATTGTCGACCTGGTCAGGGTAGGTCAACCCCCAGGTCGACCCTATGGTCGACCTGGCCTTGGTGGGAAAATTCCCGCCTAGCCTGTATGACTCTGAAATTTGAATTTTTCGAAATCTGTTTTGAATTTTCTGAAACTTTCGATGGCTATAACTTCTTCATACGAAGTCCAATTCACGCAAACTCGGACTCTATCTCAACCAGAATTCCAAGACGAACACAATGGCACAACCCGTTTCCCTTAATTCTCACATCTGAGTCTAGTTGTTCTTAAATTTGTGAACATTAATATTGAAAATTACGGGGTGTTACATTCTCCCCTCCTTAAAGGATTTCGTCCCCGAAATCTCCAAGTTAAGGAGAATGCATATCCTAATATCCAATTAACCATCTACTCAACCATAAAACATAGGCATCCATTGTCTTTATAAATTTCCTAATGTTGTATGAACATATGCAAGAAGTGTGTGTATATGTTCTTTATCTAATGCGAAATCAGGCGGTCTACTGATTCAGTTGACCTCCTTAATGCAAACCATGATAGTGCCATGCGTCCATTATATATGCGAAAGAATCCTATCGATACATATTATTTCTACATGTGTGCACAACCATTCACCAAAATGCAGCATCCATATGATAGTTCAACCATTATACATCCATTAACTTAAATATGCACACACATTTATATGCAATATGCAATATGAAGTGACTGAGCCGATCTAGTGCCTAAAGTGTGTGTATATGCATCCACAAGCAACCACTAGCAAACACTTGCATCCACATGCATCCATCATACATAACATGTCTCAAACACATGTTTCAACCATAGGTGTGACGGTCGGGAATTTCGCTCGATCCTAATCAGTCGTTAAACCGATCTAGACCGTTCGAAACCCCTGATCGTTTGAAAACAAGACAAAACAGAACGCAGACGTGAGAACATTTCATTGCTATTACAACAATTCCATCAGATACAAGAATATACAGAGTATAATTGAATAAATTACATTCGATATATATCAGAGATTACAATAAATTACATAGCAGCGGAAAATAATACAAAGCACAACTGAAGGTGATATACGGATACAGAGCTTTCCGGATATCATTCCAGCTGTAAACCAGGATCCTGTGAATAAAATTTGCAAAACCAAAGCTACTAGCTGCCCGTGCAGAAAATAGGGGCACCCAGAGTTTAGGTTAAAACAATAAACTCCAGGTCAGTCATGTGACTGATGTGAGAACTAAAATAGTTATTTAAAACTTTATTTTAAAAGAGAGTAATTCAAGGGACCACGCCGTATAACACGGAACGGGTTTCCTCCCAAGAATACTGGTGCATAGAATAAACAGCGCAATGCTTTTTCGAAAATTGAAGCTATTATAAGACCCAGGTCCCATCACACAATGCAACGCAAGCCGGAGGATAGGGTTTTCCCTTATAATAGCCAAACATGCTTGGTATGTTTAAAACAAATCATTTGATACTATAATAAGTGTATAGTGTCAAAACAATTTCAATCATAAATATAAATCATAGGCGGCATGGGTACCATCTATCATGTCGCCATACTAGTTCTACAATTAAAACCGCAATACACGTGTTGGAAATTGGATTTCCGTCATGAGTCGAGGCAAGGGGCAAGCTCCTCTCCGCGTTCGAGACACTCTAGCAAATGTCCCAGGGCTACGCACTCTGGGCAACCCTTGGATGCTTCAAGGCCGGTCCTCACTTACGTTAGAGGATTGGCAATTCCTGAACACACGTTTCCCGGTCCTTACAGACCTATAATCGAGGCGCCTCGCATTCCAACAACCACATAGGTGAAAAGTATATAAATGTCAGGGCTGGTAAGTCACTGACACCACCAAAGCTAGAAAGAAACGTCGTGCTCTCCCTGCAGTCCGTATCCCGTTTTTAACTCATACCGAGGTGTGAGGCTCGCGAATTCACGTTATACACAAAGCTGCCACATAGGTGTGCTTTGATCATCAACCACAAGACTTTGCTTTTCAACAGAAGCCTTGATCATTGCATCTTAGCGTGCCACACAGGCAATTCATGCCATGCGACTGATGTCCATCGATATACAACCTCTGAGCTCGTACGTCTCAGAGAAGGGCGTTAAGCAAAAGAATAAATTCTCCGCCGCCAAACAGATGTATATTTAATAGAAATCAATCAACACAGAATAAAATCCAATGTCAGACACACAATCCATTTTTAAGTCCGTTCTGGGTCTGAACGAAACCGGAGGCACTTTCCTCGCATATCCATCCATCTCCAGGTACGTCTGGACGACCACCAACTATTTCCATCCTCTTGGGTGTACAGCCCAATCAGGATCGACAGTAATAATCCAAACGATGTGAAGACTTCCGGTCTTCAACCACCGTCTTCATCTTCGACTTATCGTCGAATCGGTTATTCAGAATGGGTATAAACCCGGACTTTCCGAACAACCCGCGTATATTAAAACAAATGTTACACAAACTCAACATACGCCTCATTCTGATTCAGAATATTCTTTTATTCACAAAATCACATTTTTAGGGAAAGGTTCCCATTAATTTTATCCAAGATAAATTCTTTCAAATTTATCCTTTAATCTTCCTTTGGATGTCATTTCAAACCAAAATATGGTTTTTCAAACTAGTCGAGATTAGCGAACCACAACGAAGTAATTATTTATTTTATTTCCAATCCCGACCTATTCATCCCATGAAGCAAAACTGGTAATACTCCATATCTAATACTTTGGTGTTATCGGTAAGATTAATTACCATTACACGTTCAAATCTAATTAAAGATTTAACTATCGCTTTGGAGCAAAATTGGCGATACTCCATATCTAATACTTTGGTGTTATCGGTAAGATTAATTACCATTACACGTTCAAATCTAATTAAAGATTTAACTATCGCTTTGGAGCAAAACTGGCGATACTCCATTCTCGCTCATTTCTAAATTTGATAATTTAGATTATAGATTCACATTTCAACCTAATTGCAGATTCGTTAAAACTCCTTTTACTGGGTTAAAGAACTGGGTGTTATTTAAAACACAGTTCACGACAAACCCAAATCACATTCTATTTATTGTCGGGTTAAAGAACTAGTGTTGTTTAAAACACAATTCACGATAAACCCACAAATTAATTCTAGTTCAATTCAAATCAAATATATTAGGAATTCCGATTATTTAAAACCCCTTTTTAAATCTAATTTATTTATTTAAAAACAAACCGGGTTTTAAATTTAGTTCAAACTAGTTCATTTTGATAAAAATCTATTTTTATCTTTTCAAATATGGAGTTTTTCATCCCAAATTTTCCCAAATCGTTTCTTATGATTCTACACAAATTATTGATATTTTTAATAATTTTATCAAGGCCCGTACAGTCGATTTCCATCAACGGCCATCGAACTGCACTTACATCGACCTTTTCCCTATTTGATTTGGACGTATCTCCAAATCCAACCGTTAGATTTTGAATTTCTAATATTCGTTAGAAAGCTCTTTTCGATACGAACCCAATGGTTCCGGTTTTAGGAGAATCCGACGGTCGGATCTCCCGTAATGTCCGTTTGAAATAAATGGTCGAAATTCACGAACTGCCGCGGCGCGGTGCGTTCTATTCAGGCGATTATATTATATATATAATATATATTTCGTCAATTACTGTTTAAAACGAAGTTTTAAAAATAGTTTTGAATTCGTTTCAAAAACAAATTTCAACTTCCATTTCAATTCAAATCAAAATTGAATTCTTCTTTATTAATTCGTTTTAAAATTCATTTCTATTCAATTCAAATTTGCTTTCAATTCAATTTGAATTCGTTTTCAATTCAATTCAATTCAAATTGGTTTTCTATTCGATTCAATTCAAATTGGTTTTCTATTCGATTCAATTCAAATTGGTTTTCTATTTGAATCAAATTCAAATTGGTTTTCTATTCGATTCAATTCAAATTGGTTTTCTATTTGAATCAAATTCGTTATATATTCAAATCAAATTCGTTTTCTATTTGAATCAAATTCGTTATATATTCAAATCAAATCAAATTCGTTTTCTACTCAAATCAAAATCGTTTTCAATTCAATTCATTTCGAAATCGTTTTATATTCAATTCATTTTGAAATCGTTTTCAATTTTCATTTCGAAATCACTTTTCAATATTCATTTCGAAATCACTTTCTATTCAATTCATTTCGAAATCGTTTTATATTCAATTCATTTCGAAATCGTTTTATATTCATTTCATTTCGAAATCGTTTTCTATTCAATTCATTTCGAAATCGTTTTCAATTCAATTCATTTCAAAATCGTTTTATATTCATTTCAATTCAAATTTCATTTCAAAATATTCGATTTCAAAATCACTTTTCAATATTCATTTCGAAATCACTTTCTATTCAATTCATTTCAAAATGAATAAATCGATATAAATATCGTTCGCGTCAAAATGGCGTCAATCTAATCAACACGGCTTCATATATTTCTATTTTCAAATTTTCTATTTCAAATATTCTATTTCAAATATTTCTATTTTCAACAAATGAGTATTTATTTTTGTCAACACACGACTAATCTCAACGAATGAGTACTGTCCACGTGTGACTATTTTTGTTAAATTATCTCGTTCAACACATGACTAATCTCAACGGATGAGTACAGTCAATACATGAACCTTTATTTTATAGTGATAAAGATATAAATTTTATTGTTAAAATATTTCGTTCAACACATGACTAATCTCACGAATGAGTACAGTCAACACATGAACCTTTATTTTATAGTGATAAAGACGTAAATTTTATTGTTAAAATATTTCGTTCAACACATGACTAATCTCAACGGATGAGTACAGTCAACACATGAACCTTTATTTTATAGTGATAAAGATATAAATTTTATTGTTAAAATATTTCGTTCAACACATGACTAATCTCAACGGATGAGTACAGTCAACACATGAACCTTTATTTTATAATATTCTTTATTTTCTAAATTGGAATGAGGCCCAATCAATCACCATATAATGTTAATTATATGGATTCCATACACACATGTATAAAATAGCAACGACAAATAATCAACCATCATCCAAAGTGCACTACACTGTATAAGCATCAAATATAGATATCTAACGCTTATAACAGCCTGTCAATCAATCGATCGACATATTTAATCAGTCAGGATGAGTAAACTTCAAATTTCATCCCAATACCCGTGTGGGGTTTCAAAACAATCAAACACAGATTTTATTCGTGCAGTTGGGCGATGTGTAAAATTTATCGACCCAATCAATATCAGTCAAATCAGTGTATATAAACAAATCGGTCGATTTGTTTATAGATATTTATTTATTCACATTCACGCTAAAAATTATATTTTTAACGACAAAACATTTTATTTTAACACATGAATTTCTATTCAGTTCATTTACACAATAAAAATGATATTTTATTTTTCTAACTTATTTTAGAAAATTTCGGCGGCATAACGGCACGATACTAAAAACGGGACGAGGCCTAGCCTTATCCCCGATCTAGTGAAGGCCCACGCCATTCACACATCAATCAAATTCACCAAACAACCAAATTCAAATCAAATCATCAAATTAATTTATGCAACCAAACAAACAAGTCCATGGTCTGTGGACGATTGTGTCGGGTGCTACTAAGCACCGTCTGCATCCTAGTATATAAATATAACTAGAAAAGAAATTGAAAGGTGAGAAATTCTCACCGAAAGCTATTCAATCATCTTGACTCTTCTTTTGCAGAAACCTTCGTTGTTCTCGCCCTTTTGTTATCTTCGTTGCCCGTATTCTCTACATATGTAAAAATCGAATTTTTACTTCGTTATTCAATATATAAAAATCGAATTTTTACTTCGCTATTCAATATATAAAAATCGAATTTTTACTTCGCTATTCAATATATAAAAATCGAATTTTTACTTCGCTATTCAATATATAAAAATAGAATTTTTATTATCATGCTATATGGATAAAAATTCTATTTTTTTCATCTATAAAGATTTCACCTTTTCTATAATATAAAAATTATATTTTTTTCTCGAAGTAAAAATCATATTTTTACTTCACTACTCATTTAAAAATATCGTCTTTTCATATAAAAATCTAATTTTTTTGCATTTTAAAAATCTAATCTTTACAGTCACTTCCTATAGTAAAAATCAAACCTTTTCTAATCATAAGCAAATGGAAAATAAAACTGAAAAGAAAATCAAAACTGTCAAGTAAAAACCCTATTTTCCTATGACTTGAATTTGCAGGTTTATATGAATGTAAATTAAATAATAAACAATAAAGAAAATAAAGCAAATAAAAAAAACTAAAATTAAACTTACAGCCGGGGGGGGGGGGGGGGGTCTTCCTGCATCGTCGGAGGATGGGGGGGCTCTCGAGCAGGCGGAGGGGATGCGGGGTGGGGGTGGTGGATCACGAGGGGGGGGGGGGGCGGTGCCGATTTAGGGCAAAAAAGGGGGGTTCGATCGTGCGGCGGGGGGGGGGGGGGGGTTCGGGGGAAAGGGGGGGTCGGCGCAGGCGTGGAGGGGGGTACTGCGGTGGTGGCGCGGCGGTCTCGGGGAGGGCGGCGGCTGCTGCGCTCCTCCTTTCTTCTTCTTCTTTTTTTTATTTTTTTTTATTTTCTTAAGAATGAAATCGGGGGGGGGGGGGCCTGGGTAGTTAAGGGAAGAAAGGATTTTTTTATTTAATTATTTTATTTTTTTCACTAAAAAGAAACTTTTATTTTCGACCTCTAAACGAGGCCCACCGCCTGTCGTCCATAGCGTTTTACCCCCATTCCGAACACAATGGGATATGTATCGTAGGTTGATTCGGCTGTTACAATAAGTTTCCGTTAAAATCAACATATAACACTATATATTGAATTTGAACGCGCATTTCAATTTACCGGGGTCACAAACTAACTCGAAAAATTCCAGAAAAATATTTTCTAGCTTCGTATTGACGATACGGTCCTAACAAAACTAGTTTCGTCGAATTCTGAGACCGTTAGAAAAATGGCCATTTTCCAGTCGATTAAAATCAACTGAAACCGGTCAAACGCGTTTTCCTTTGCCACGCTCACATATTGATTCGAAAAATTATGAAATTTGGAACTTAGCAATAACTTGACATCACGGACCCAACAAAAGTGGTTTCGTCGAAATCCGAGGTCATCTGCAAAATTTCCATTTTTAAGGGCCTGAATTTCATAGCGACTATTCAGAATTTTCAACTGGACATATCTTTTGATTCCCGCTATGAAATTTCGATTTTTCGGATTTGCTGGAAAGATATTATCAATTAGATCCTAATGTTTTTGGTTTCACTAAAATCCGGATTGTTTTGCACCCGGTACATTCAAATAAAGTTTGAAATCGAATTATCGAACTACCACGCCATTTTCAATTCTATTATAATTATATATAAATATTTATATTCTAACGACGACGCGTATAATATATACGTTCTAATTATATTCAAAATAAGTTTTCTCGTCGATTTTATTTAAAATAATCTATTTTAAATATTCAAAATTCACTAAAATTGCCAAAATAAAAATTTTAAACTGGTTCAGATTTTCCGGGTTATTACAATCTCTCCCACTTAAAACTTTTCTTCCCCGAAAAGGAACAAAGTCGAAAGTGGTTTGATTATTCAGCTCTACGTTCGATCTGGCTTGCATCCTCCAACTTTTCAGTTTCTGAGAATTTTCAAATTTTCAAAAATTTGGCTAACACCCTAAATTTTCGAAAAATTTCGCCATAACCTCCCCTGCACCGGGAGCATCGGGGAATTTCAAATAGCTTCCCCGGTCCTTCTAATCTCAAAAAGAAAAAAGAAAAAGCCAAGCGGCTAGCCAATAGGCTCATAAAATCATCATCACCCAAACAAAACAGTAAATTATAGTAAACATGTACCTATTTGTCGGGCAAACAAATTTTATTCTCTGCTTTAGCCTCCTTGCTATGACCTGTTCAATGTAAGTACATGTATATGCAAGCAAATGTGACCAATTTTCGATACAACTCAATATTTGATTCAATTAGGCATAATGGTTCAAAATTAGCAAACAACTAAACAAACAACACAAACATCAATCAATTAGTGAATTATAGTTTCAAATTCATAATTTTGATATATATACAAAAAATCTCGTTTTTGATGTCAATTCTCAACAAAGTGTTCTAGCTATATAAGTTTTGGTTCTCACACCAGTCTAATGGAAATATATAGAAAATCACACCTTCGAAACACGAACATAAATATTGATGATGCGATCGCTATCATCAATACCATCTCCGGGCGACTAGAGTGTAACCCTATATCTATCTAATATACTAAAACTTCGAATATACGTTCATGACGCGTATATGCAAAATCTTTATATATTGGATTGTCCATATTCAATACAAATAGATAATCAAATACGTATAAAGCGATTTGAATTTTAAAACAAAATTGTTTTCATTTGAAAAATATACTCTTCACACTCGTTCTAGGATACTACTGAGCCCATCTCTAACGAGTCATTCTAATTGGATATTACTAATCCAATATCTGATGAATTCTTTCGTACGGTTCTAATGTGTCTTGTTCTCGAGCTCTGTAAACCAAAGCTCTGATACCAAATGTGACAGCCGGGAATTTCGCTCGATCCTAATCAGTCGTTAAACCGATCTAGACCGTTCGAAACCCCTGATTGTTTGAAAACAAGACAAAACAGAACGCAGACGTGAGAACATTTCATTGCTATTACAACAATTCCATCAGATACAAGAATATACAGAGTATAATTGAATAAATTACATTCGATATATATCAGAGATTACAATAAATTACATAGCAGCGGAAAATAATACAAAGCACAACTGAAGGTGATATACGGATACAGAGCTTTCCGGATATCATTCCAGCTATAAACCAGGATCCTGTGAATAAAATCTGCAAAACCAAAGCTACTAGCTGCCCGTGCGGAAAATAGGGGCACCCAGAGTTTAGGTTAAAACAATAAACTCCAGGTCAGTCATGTGACTGGTGTGAGAACTAAAATAGTTATTTAAAACTTTATTTTAAAAGAGAGTAATTCAAGGGACCACGCCGTATAACACGGAACGGGTTTCCTCCCAAGAATACTGGTGCATAGAATAAACAGCGCAATGCTTTTTCGAAAAATGAAGCTATTATAAGACCCAGGTCCCATCACACAATGCAACACAAGCCGGAGGATAGGGTTTTCCCTTATAATAGCCAAACATGCTTGGTACGTTTAAAACAAATCATTTGATACTATAATAAGTGTATAGTGTCAAAACAATTTCAATCATAAATATAAATCATAGGCGGCATGGGTACCATCTATCATGTCGCCATATTAGTTCTACAATTAAAACCGCAACACACGTATTGGAAATTGGATTTCCGTCATGAGTCGAGGCAAGGGGCAAGCTCCTCTCCACGTTCGAGACACTCTAGCAAATGTCCCAGGGCTACGCACTCTGGGCAACCCTTGGATGCTTCAGGGCCGGTCCTCACTTACGTTAGAGGATTGGCAATTCCTGAACACACGTTTCCTGGTCCTTACAGACATATAATCGAGGCGCCTCGCATTCCAACAACCACATAGGTGAAAAGTATATAAATGTCAGGGCTGGTAAGTCACTGACACCACCAAAGCTAGAAAGAAACGTCGTGCTCTCCCTGCAGTCCGTATCCCGTTTTTAACTCATACCGAGGTGTGAGGCTCGCGAATTCACGTTATACACAAAGCTGCCACATAGGCGTGCTTTGATCATCAACCACAAGACTTTGCTTTTCGACAGAAGCCTTGATCATTGCATCTTAGCGTGCCACACAGGCAATTCATGCCATGCGACTGATGTCCATCGATATACAACCTCTGAGCTCGTACGTCTCAGAGAAGGGCGTTAAGCAAAAGAATAAATTCTCCGCCGCCAAACAGATGTATATTTAATAGAAATCAATCAACACAGAATAAAATCCAATGTCAGACACACAATCCATTTTTAAGTCCGTTCTGGGTCTGAACGAAACCGGAGGCACTTTCCTCGCATATCCATCCATCTCCAGGTACATCTGGACGACCACCAACTATTTCCATCCTCTTGGGTGTACAGCCCAATCAGGATCGTCGGTAATAATCCAAACGATGTGAAGACTTCCGGTCTTCAACCACCGTCTTCATCTTCGACTTATCGTCGAATTGGTTATTCAGAATGGGTATAAACCCGGACTTTCCGAACAACCCGCGTATATTAAAACAAATGTTACACAAACTCAACATACGCCTCATTCTGATTCAGAATATTCTTTTATTCACAAAATCACATTTTTAGGGAAAGGTTCCCATTAATTTTATCCAAGATAAATTCTTTCAAATTTATCCTTTAATCTTCCTTTGGATGTCATTTCAAACCAAAATATGGTTTTTCAAACTAGTCGAGATTAGCGAACCACAACGAAGTAATTATTTATTTTATTTCCCAATCCCGACCTATTCATCCCATGAAGCAAAACTGGTAATACTCCATATCTAATACTTTGGTGTTATCGGTAAGATTAATTACCATTACACGTTCAAATCTAATTAAAGATTTAACTATCGCTTTGGAGCAAAATTGGCGATACTCCATATCTAATACTTTGGTGTTATCGTTAAGATTAATTACCATTACACGTTCAAATCTAATTAAAGATTTAACTATCGCTTTGGAGCAAAACTGGCGATACTCCATTCTCGCTCATTTCTAAATTTGATAATTTAGATTATAGATTCACATTTCAACCTAATTGCAGATTCGTTAAAACTCCTTTTACTGGGTTAAAGAACTAGGTGTTATTTAAAACACAGTTCACGACAAACCCAAATCACATTCTATTTATTGTCGGGTTAAAGAACTAGTGTTGTTTAAAACACAATTCACGATAAACCCATAAATCAATTCTAGTTCAATTCAAATCAAATATATTAGGAATTCCGATTATTTAAAACCCCTTTTTAAATCTAATTTATTTATTTAAAAATAAACCGGGTTTTAAATTTAGTTCAAACTAGTTCATTTTGATAAAAATCTATTTTTATCTTTTCAAATATGGAGTTTTTCATCCCAAATTTTCCCAAATCGTTTCTTATGATTTTACACAAATTATTGATATTTTTAATAATTTTATCAAGGCCCGTACAGTCGATTTCCATCAACGGCCATCGAACTGCACTTACAACGACCTTTTCCCTATTTGATTTGGACGTATCTCCAAATCCAACCGTTAGATTTTGAATTTCTAATATTCGTTAGAAAGCTCTTTTCGATACGAACCCAACGGTTCCGGTTTTAGGAGAATCCGACGGTCGGATCTCCCGTAATGTCCGTTTGAAATAAATGGTCGAAATTCACGAACTGCCGCGGCGCGTTCTATTCAGGCGATTATATTATATATATAATATATATAATATATATTTCGTCGATTACTATTTAAAACGAAGTTTTAAAAATAGTTTTGAATTCGTTTCAAAAACAAATTTCAACTTCCATTTCAATTCAAATCAAAATTGAATTCTTCTTTATTAATTCGTTTTAAAATTCATTTCTATTCAATTCAATTTGAATTCGTTTTCAATTCAATTCAATTCAAATTGGTTTTCTATTCGATTCAATTCAAATTGGTTTTCTATTCGATTCAATTCAAATTGGTTTTCTATTTGAATCAAATTCAAATTGGTTTTCTATTCGATTCAATTCAAATTGGTTTTCTATTTGAATCAAATTCGTTATATATTCAAATCAAATCAAATTCGTTTTCTATTTGAATCAAATTCGTTATATATTCAAATTAAATCAAATTCGTTTTCTACTCAAATCAAAATCGTTTTCAATTCAATTCATTTCGAAATCGTTTTATATTCAATTCATTTCGAAATCGTTTTCGATTTTCATTTCGAAATCACTTTTCAATATTCATTTCGAAATCACTTTCTATTCAATTCATTTCGAAATCGTTTTATATTCAATTCATTTCGAAATCGTTTTATATTCATTTCATTTCGAAATCGTTTTCTATTCAATTCATTTCGAAATCGTTTTCAATTCAATTCATTTCGAAATCGTTTTATATTCATTTCAATTCAAATTTCATTTCAAAATATTCGATTTCAAAATCACTTTTCAATATTCATTTCGAAATCACTTTCTATTCAATTCATTTCAAAATGAATAAATCGATATAAATATCGTTCGCGTCAAAATGGCGTCAATCTAATCAACAAGGCTTCATATATTTCTATTTTCAAATTTTCAATTTCAAATATTCTATTTCAAATATTTCTATTTTCAACAAATGAGTATTTATTTTTGTCAACACACGACTAATCTCAACGAATGAGTGTTGTCCACGTGTGACTATTTTTGTTAAATTATCTCGTTCAACACATGACTAATCTCAACGGATGAGTACAGTCAATACATGAACCTTTATTTTATAGTGATAAAGATATAAATTTTATTGTTAAAATATTTCGTTCAACACATGACTAATCTCACGAATGAGTACAGTCAACACATGAACCTTTATTTTATAGTGATAAAGATATAAATTTTATTGTTAAAATATTTCGTTCAACACATGACTAATCTCAACGGATGAGTACAGTCAATACATGAACCTTTATTTTATAGTGATAAAGATATAAATTTTATTGTTAAAATATTTCGTTCAACACATGACTAATCTCAACGGATGAGTACAGTCAACACATGAACCTTTATTTTATAATATTCTTTATTTTCTAAATTGGAATGAGGCCCAATCAATCACCATATAATGTTAATTATATGGATTCCATATACACATGTATAAAATAGCAACGACAAATAATCAACCATCATCCAAAGTGCACTACACTGTATAAGCATCAAATATAGATATCTAACGCTTATAACAGCCTGTCAATCAATCGATCGACATATTTAATCAATCAGGATGAGTGAACTTCAAATTTCATCCCAATACCCGTGTGGGGTTTCAAAACAATCAAACACAGATTTTATTCGTGCAGTTGGGCGATGTGTAAAATTTATCGACCCAATCAATATCAGTCAAATCAGTGTATATAAACAAATCGGTCGATTTGTTTATAGATATTTATTTATTCACATTCACGCTAAAAATTATATTTTTAACGACAAAACATTTTATTTTAACACATGAATTTCTATTCAGTTCATTTACACAATAAAAATGATATTTTTATTTCTCTAACTTATTTTAGAAAATTTCGGCGGCATGACGGCACGATACTAAAAACGGGACGAGGCCTAGCCTTATCCCCGATCTAGTGAAGGCCCACGCCATTCACACATCAATCAAATTCACCAAACAACCAAATTCAAATCAAATCATCAAATTAATTTATGCAACCAAACAAACAAGTCCATGGTCTGTGGACGATTGTGTCGGGTGCTACTAAGCACCGTCTGCATCCTAGTATATAAATATAACTAGAAAAGAAATTGAAAGGTGAGAAATTCTCACCGAAAGCTATTCAATCATCTTGACTCTTCTTTTGCAGAAACCTTCGTTGTTCTCGCCCTTTTGTTATCTTCGTTGCCCGTATTCTCTACATATGTAAAAATCGAATTTTTACTTCGTTATTCAATATATAAAAATCGACTTTTTACTTCGCTATTCAATATATAAAAATCGAATTTTTATTATCATGCTATATGGATAAAAATTCTATTTTTTTCATCTATAAAGATTTCACCTTTTCTATAATATAAAAATTATATTTTTTTCTCGAAGTAAAAATCATATTTTTACTTCACTACTCATTTAAAAATATCGTCTTTTCATATTTAAAAATATCGTCTTTTCATATAAAAATCTAATTTTTTTTTGCATTTTAAAAATCTAATCTTTACAGTCACTTCCTATATTTAAAAATCAAACCTTTTCTAATCATAAGCAAATGGATTTTTTTTTATTTAATTATTTTTTTTTCACTAAAAAGAAACTTTTATTTTCGACCTCTAAACGAGGCCCACCGCCTGTCGTCCATAGCGTTTTACCCCCATTCCGAACACAATGGGATATGTATCGTAGGTTGATTCGGCTGCTACAATCAGTTTCCGTTAAAATCAACATATAACACTATATATTGAATTTGAACGCGCATTTCAATTTACCGGAGTCACAAACTAACTCGAAAAATTCCAGAAAAATATTTTCTAGCTTCGTATTGACGATACGGTCCTAACAAAACTAGTTTCGTCGAATTCTGAGACCGTTAGAAAAATGGCCATTTTCCGGTCGATTAAAATCAACTTAAACCGGTCAAACGCGTTTTCCTTTGCCACGCTCACATATTGATTCGAAAAATTATGAAATTTGGAACTTAGCAATAACTTGACATCACGGATCCAACAAAAGTGGTTTCGTCGAAATCCGAGGTCATTTGCAAAATTTCCATTTTTAAGGGCCTGAATTTCATAGCGACTATTCAGAATTTTCAACTGGACATATCTTTTGATTCCCGCTATGAAATTTCGATTTTTCGGATTTGCTGGAAAGATATTATCAATTAGATCCTAATGTTTTTGGTTTCACTAAAATCCGGATTGTTTTGCACCCGGTACATTCAAATAAAGTTTTAAATCGAATTATCGAACTACCGCGCCATTTTCAATTCTATTATAATTATATATAAATATTTATATTCTAACGACGACGCGTATAATATATACGTTATAATTATATTCAAAATAAGTTTCCTCGTCGATTTTATTTAAAATAATCTATTTTAAATATTCAAAATTCACTAAAATTGCCAAAATAAAAATTTTAAACTGGTTCAGATTTTCCGGGTTATTACAATAGGACTACCCTATCTAAAGGCCAAAGATACTAGCGAGAGAACATACTAAAGATAAGATAAGTACAAGCTAAGCGATAAAGGAGAAATTAAAAGACATACCCTAGAAAAGAAAAGGGTACAATGAACGCATCTTCTCTTCCGTCTCCCAAGTAGCGTCGCTCTCATCATCTCTCCATTGCACTTTGACTAGCTTGACCTCTCGATTCCTCAACTTCTTAATCTCTGACCCAAGAATGCACGTAGGAGCTCGTCGAATCGTCGCATCATGCTCTATCTCCACCTCTCTAAGCAAGCTCGGCTCTACCACTTCCGCGGTCTTGTGCAACCACTTCCTCAAATGTGATACATGGAATACGTCGTGTACACCACTAAGTCTTTCGGGTAACTCCACTCTATACGCCATCTGTCCAATCCTTTCCTTAATAGGAAATGACCCTACGAACCTTGGTGCTAACTTCCCAACGGACCCAAAGCGAACGACGTTCCGTAATGGAGATACCTTGACAAAGACCATGTCCCCAATATCAAACTCAAGATATGTCCTCCTCTTGTCCGCATAAGATTTCTGCCTATCTTGCGCCGTCTTCATCCTCCTTCGAATCAATTCGATCTTTTCCGAAGTCTCTCTAATCATATCAGGCCCAAGCAAGATCTTATCTGTAGACTCTCACCAACATGTAGGCGAACAACACGACCACCCATAAAGAGCCTCGAACAGTGCCATGCCAATGCTAGACTGAAAGCCATTATTATATGCGAACTCCATTAACGGAAGATGTTCCTCCCATGTATCCTCCGAAGTCTAAGACACACAACCTCAATAGGTCCTCTAGAATACGATTCACCCTCTCGGTCTGGCCGTTCGTCTGAGGATTATATGCGGTGCTCAAACATAACTGAGTCCCTACCGCCTCTTGCAAGCTCTTCCAAAATTCGCTAGTAAAAATATGATCGCGGTCTCTCACTATGCTAGAAGGAACACCGTGCAAACGAACTATCTCTCGAATGTATACGGAGGCTAACCATGGAGCAGTCCTCTTACTCTTCACGGGAATGAAATGGACGCTCTTAGTAAGTCTGTCTACCAAGATCCAAATCCCCGTATTACCCTTCCTCTATCTTGGTAACCCATCGATAAAATCCATCGAGACACTTTCCCACTTCCATTGTGGGACCTCCAATGGGTGAAGCAACCCACCGGGTTTCTTTTGCTCTACTTTTACTTGTTGGCACACCAAGCATCTAATGAAAAACTCAGCCACGTCCTTCTTTATGCCAGCCCAAAAGTAAACTCGTCTCATGTCCATGTACATCTTGTCCCCGCCGGGATGGATGGTCATCTTCAAACGATGTGCATCATCAAGAATGGTCTTCCTCAAATTCTCGTCCCGTGGTACACAAAGTCTACCGTCCTTACGCAACCAACCCTTATCATCTAGGGTATACCTCCTGAGATGGCTCGATGACTCCCTCCTTTTGAGCTTTTCTACTAACTCAACCAACTGTAGGTCATCTCGCTGTGCCTCACCAATCCGTCCCAAAAGCGTAGGTCTAACCTCTAAGGATGCTAGCAAACCGGGTACAAAGTCAATGGAAGGTCTAAAATCAAACGTAGAGATGAACTCTAAGCTTCTCCGCTCAACAAACAATGGACTCAAGGACAACCTTTTCCTACTTAAGGCGTCTGCCACCATGTTACCCTTGCCAGGGGTATATGCTATCTCGAAATCGTAGGACGCTAAGAATTCCATCCACCTTTGCTGCCTTAAGTTCAAGTCCTTCTGAGAGAATAAGTATTTTAACGATTTGTGGTCATTGAACAATTCGAATTTCTTGCCAAGAAGATAATGGCGCCAAGACTTAAGCGCGAAAACAATAGCGGCCAACTCAAGGTCATGTGTAGGGTAATTTCTCTCATGCACTCTCAACTGCCTTCCACCATAGGCTATTACCCTTCCCTCTTGCATTAAGACTGCGCCTAGTCCTGTCCCACAAGCATCGGTATAAACAGTAAATGGCTTACTCCCATCTGGCAACACTAAGACTGGGGCTGTGGTCAAAGCTCTCTTTAAACGTTGGAACGTATCATCACAATCTACGTCCCATGTGAAAACTAGGTTCTTCTTCGTCAAGCTTGTTAATGGAGCTGATATTTTTGCGAAGTCTTTGATAAACTTCTTATAGTAGCCAGCCAACCCTAAGAAACTCCTCACCTCGGTAGCATTTTCAGGGACCTTCCAATCTTGGATGGCCACTACCTTCGCGGGATCCACAGCTATCCCTTCCTTGGAAACCACGTGCCCTAAGAATCGCACTTCCTTCCTCCAAAAGTGACATTTAGAAAATTTAGCTTTAAGGCTATGCGTTCGAAGAGTCTCCAACACTTCCCTAAGATGTAGGGCATGCTCTTCCTCGCTCTTAGAAAATACAAGGGTCTTTCCACAACAAGTCAACAATCTAACTACCCTTCTTTCACAATCTAGGATGGCCCCGTATCTAGTTAGCCAATCCATACCTAGAATCAAGCCATAGCCCATGAAGCCAAGCACAAAGGCATTGCATTCAAACCCAACGCCCAAGATAGACACTCTCAAATCCTGACAGATCATAGAAAGATGAACCGAACCAGTAATAGGATTTGAGACTACTAAGGGATCTGTAACTAGACTAGTATTCAGGTGCAGTGTTTCAACTTATGATGTAGAGATAAACGAATGTGATGCGCCAGAATCAAATAAAGTACGGATAGGGTGATCAAACAGAAAAACTAAACTTTCAACAGAAATTGCTCTACCTCGTTCTTGCAGCGATGGGACCACGAGAGCTTGAACTTGCCCCCTTGCCTGACCTGGTGCCATAAGAGCCTGCACATGTCCTCCCAAGGTAGATCCTGCCCTCTGCCCTTTCTTTGGGTAGTCCTTAATCAGATGTCCCGCTTTGCCACAGTGGAAACAACCAGTCTTCTTTTTCTTCCAACAATCTTTGCTTAGATGGTCTGGTGTCCCACAGTTAAAGCATCTTTTCTTACCCTTACCATTGTTGCCTTTACCACCTTTCTTGTTCTGTTGTTGCTGTTGCAGTTTCTTTTGATCCCCTTTCTTCTCGGGTGCCTTATTAGCGTTGGCGCCCTTCTCCTCTTCAAGCATAAGCGCCATGTCAACAAGTCTCTCAAAGGTAGCCCCCATGGGGATGTGGGTCATAGCTAACCCATGAAGCGGCACGTTCAAACCCTTAACAAATCTCAGGGCCTTCTTTTCTGGTGTATTCACCAAGTCCAAGCCAAATCTCGCCAACTGATTGAACTTGTTGACATATTCCTTCACTGATAGATTCCCTTGCTTCAATGCCAAAAAACTTTCCATATATAAATTCTCTTCAGCCCGTGAGAGAAACTTTGCTTCAAACCTCCGCCTGAACTCTGGACATGTATCAACTGGACGCTCTCCATTATTGACCTCCCACCAAAACGAGGCCTCATCCTTCATTAGCCAGGCAGCTAACTGGACCTTTCTTCCATCTTCCACTTCAAAGATCACAAACAATTCTTCTACCTCCTTTAGCCAATTTCGAGCTTCAACAAACGTCTCCGTCTAGTGAAAAGGTTTTCCACCCATTGCCCGAAAGTCCTTACTTATCTTTGCGAAAGTATTGACACGAGGAGGAGGAGGAGCATTTGCTGGACCTGCGATGGTGGCCCTAATTTCCAAATACCTCCTAAACCATCCTGGTATTGGTATCCCCTCGGGTATCTCGGGAATTCCAGACATACTGAAATGAAAAAGGAAAGATTCAATACAAAAGAACCGAAGGAAAGATATATGGCTCTTGGGGTTGTGCTTTTTAAAATAAGCTTTTCTCTTGAAAATACTTTCCTTAAAACATACTTTTGAAGGTACTTCTTTATAAAGGTTGTTTTTCAAAAACACTTTTCAAAATTCATATTTGTTTTGGTAACCTTCAGCTCTGATACCATGTGTAACACCCCATGTCCATTAATGTCACTCACAAAGAGAATGCATTAACTTCTATGGAGCGTTTTAAGTGTGTATAGAACAGAAACTTAACAACAAGATAGATATAAACAGTACTTAAAAATTTAAAACTTTATTCATTGCAGCGATAAACACATAAGTTTGATTACATCATCAAAAACCAGAGTCAAAGTACATAATATCCATCTTGACTAAATCAGAGTACATAAATTGAAAGACATAACCCCAGTACAAAATAGCCATAAATAAGATAGGCTGAACTTTACTTCAGTGATCCAAGCAATCTTCTAAAAGCAAGAGATACAGCTGTCCAAAATCAAGCTTCACTGCTGCTAGTTCCACCCTGAGCACCTGGAGGGGGGTAGGGAAAGGAAGAAAAGAGGTGGAAACAAAGGGGGTCAGACATAAAGTCTGGCGAGTGCGATAACTTTAACAATATAATTACCAAAATAACTAGGCTAAGGCATAAGTTGGAAAATAAGGAAATGACTGTGAACAATTGAGTATGATAGAGTAAACAAGGAAATAAGATGAACAAAGATAACGTTAAAGCGCACCTAAACCACTATAAGATAATTACTATACCGCACCACCACTAATCACCCTAAGGTTGATCCCGCCTACAAAACTTAATAATGATAATGGTAGTTTCGTGCACCCCTAGTTGCCTTCATAGGTGCCGCCTGCCCCTATTTCCACTGGGTGTACCGACAACTCCCATGCGATCGGCTCCCTAACTCGTAGATACCCGTGCTGGCCCCACAGTGGGGTGTATCACTCCCCAAAGTGGCAACCCGATACCACCAATAATGCACGGCCTATACCTACATGATGCAACAATGTCTTAATTACCAGCCCGGGCCTACACACGCATATGAACCCGTTGGACTTGCGTTGCCACCGCTAACCCGTTGGACTTGCGTTGCCACCGCTAACCCATTTTGGCCTCTTACAGTCAAGCCCAGTATGTGTGTCCTGTCCTCGACTTGGGTCGAGCCCACAAAGATACGTATGGGTTACTGGTTGAAATGGGCCCCCATTACTTGACACAAGCTATCCCCTTAAGCTTGGTCTCCTCTAGTACATCCCACTTAACCCTCTTCTTATTCATGTTCACTTACATGTTTCAATTTTGGTTAAGTGTTTCTAATCGTATTTCAAATGCCACCCAAGGCACCCACTAGATTCCACATGCCACCCAAGGCACCCACTTAACCCCCTCATGTCCCACTACATGTTTATCTGGTTAAGTGTTTCTTAACACCGTAACCTTGTAAAGACCTCTCACATTAGACTGGCATTTGTGGCAGCTGGATTTGTCGGGCGGGTCCGGACAGTCTTACACCACAAACGAGCCTAACCTCGTGTCTTTACAACTGTTACGCATTTAATTTATGCCTAAGACCTCCCACATTAGAATGACATTTGTGGCAGCCGGATTTGCCAGGCGGGTCCGGGCAGTCTTACACCACAAAAGAGCCTAATCTCGTGTCTTAGACGATTAATTACACATAATTAATCATTCCCCAAATTGAATTAATTTCCCTACTAAAAACTATCAATCAATTCCAAATTTAACTATGGACATAATTGACTCAATTATGTCCATCCATTTATGGTATGCAAAATCATACCAATTATCATCACAAATTAATTTTATGCCATTTAAGGCATTTATGCCAATTCTTAATATTAAATCTTTTTAATATTATCCCATTACCCCCATGTTGTACATTCGTTCGTTTAACGTAAAATATGCGTTAGACTCGAATAGTCTAACTCATGGAATAAAGAGAAAACATCACAACATACATATAGATAAAACTAGATCTAAACATAGGGGTGAACATGCATGTGTGAATGAGGTTCTACATCTAAAACTTGCATCAGCTAAAGTTACAACTTGCATAAAACTACATATGTCATAGATCCAAATCTAAAGGTGTAAACTTGTTTAGGTACTAGCCACAAACTTGCATAAATAATGTATGTCATAGATCTACATCTAAAGGTATAAACTTGCATAGGCAATAACCACAAACTTACATAACATGATTCATATTCCAAACTCATATATTTATATAAACTTGCATATGTGATTTATGCAACATAGCAATGGTGTAAACTTACATCTAAACATGTAAACTAGCATGTAGAATTTAGCATATAACTCACACATGTCATAGCCTAACTTTAGATCTAAAATAGATGCCATGAAACATGTAAGGTTATACATAATCTTTACTAACTTGCATATGATTCATGTCTAAATCAAGATCTAAACTTGCATACATACTTATGATTTATTTTATGAATCAACATAACCAAACTAGCATATGAAACACCATTATGAATACATAATCATAGGATTACAACATAGATGATAACATCACAACTTTATAACAGAGATGATAACATCATAGAATTTACAACATAAATGATAACATCACAATTTTACAACATAGATGATAACATGCGGTCAATAATTCACAACATAACCATATATCCGCATCATAACTTAATCCAATTAAATTGCTAATTATTTTATTAAAGAAATCGAACTCACAACTCAAAGAAGGTCTTGAGTTCTGAATTCTGAGTTCTGAAGTTGTATTAGCTTTCCTTTGAAGTAGATTCATTGTTAGAGTTGAATAGAATTGATTTTGATTAGCTTTCTTCCTCTCTAATTGGTGGCGGCTATTCTGAGTTGCAAGGTGACGGCATGGAGGCCATGGCTCTAATTTTAATTTGATTTTAGGGTTTGAGTCTGCATGTCTTTTTATAGAGTTTAGGATTAGTTTAGGCCGTCCGATCAATCCAGAATTTATCCCACCCAATCAGAGCAGATCAGAAACCCTAATGAGTCAGCACACAGTCATTAACAGGTCACTAATCAAATCTGCCCGGGGAGGTGGGGGGCAGGTCGACCCCCAGGTCGACCCTATGGTCAACCTGGCCTTGGCGGGAAAATTCCCACCTAGCCCGTCTGACTATGAATTTTGAATTTTTCGAAAACTGTTTTGAATTTTCTGAAACTTCCGATGGCCATAATTTCTTCATACGAAGTCCAATTCACGCAAACTCAGACTCTATCTCAACCAGAATTCCGAGATGAACACAATGGCGCAACCCGTTTCCCTTAATTCTCACATCTGAGTTTAGTTATTCTTTAATTTGTGAACATTAATATTGAAAATTATGGGGTGTTACACCATGGAAGGCTAGATCTAGACCAGATTCATGAATTGGAAAGCAACTAAGTGAGTGGATTTAAGTTATACCTTTTTGAGAAGGGTATATTTATCGTTTGACATTCCCCATTAATATGCAATGTAAATCTGCTAGAATGATTAAAATATTGAAATGTATATATACTAGAATGATTAATCTATTGATATGTAAACCTGTTAAAATATGTGGAAACGATTGTTCTTGTATACATACACGTTCTATTAACTTGTTAATTGGTACTGTAAGTTAAGTTACAGTGAAACTGGGATAAATACATGTTAATCAGTGGCATATTACGTACTTGAACCCTTAATTGTAAGAATTGGGGTAATTACATGTTAATTTGTTGGATTGGAATAATTACATGATTGATGATTACATGTTATTCTTTTAAAGTGGAGTTAGTTACATGTTAGGAAAAACATAAGACATGATAATCAGTTAAAATAGACTTAATATGATATTAAGTATGACATGTAAAAATAGAATTACAGTAGAAATTTTGAAGAATGGATACACCTAAATTATATGGAAAATTTATGGTAATTAAGATATGGTAACCGCACTTAGACACGAGGTTAAATTCAACTTGTGGTAGAAGTCTGCCCAGAACCGCTTGGCAAATCCAACATCCACAAGTTGTTAATTTAATGTGAGGGGCCTAGTGCGTAAATATACATGTAACGGTGCTAAGACACAAGGTTAAGTCCAACTTGTGGTAGAAGTCTGCCGGAACCACTCGGCAAATCCAACATCCACAAGCGGTCGGTTTAACGTGAGAGTTTGGTGCATAAGCATATATATATATATATAAGGCATAAGTTGGGATAAATGGAAGTGAATGAAAATTACAACAATAAAAGAAGTGGAATGAACGGAGAATAATAATAACCTATTATAATTAATTACATTAATGAGAACGTTATATAATAGATAGGCTTGTCCTAGGGACGAGTGGAAATTATAACATAAGTTATAATAAATGGAAAGGAAACTTATTGGTAAACCTTAATTAAGAGAACTAATTTAATAAGTAAACAACGACAAGTTCTAGTGATCGTGTAAGATGCAATTATGATTAAATAAGAAATAACAAGGTGAATATATGGGATGAAATAAGTTATATTTAATCATAAATAATAAGTGACATGTTAAGCAAGAAACCTATTAATTAAGATAAAATATACTTAATTACATATTAAGTGGAACATGTTATTGTAACTATGGAATAAGACAATGAATAATATAAAGAGATTGTAGACCTTGGATTATAATCTAGAAAATAACATGTTAAAGGCTTATTAATGAACTTAAATGGGTTAAGTTATATAACTGAAATTAATAAGCAAGAGGAACTTGGTAACTTGAATAAGAAGTCAATATGACTAGGAATAACCAAGTTGAATGGAAATATGAAAAAGGAAGATCAAGCACGTAATTATGATTAGACATAGGGTCTAATAACACATTAACCCAAAGTGCTTGGACCAGTCCGTACGTGTGAAGGTGAATAACCCAACGGGGTAGATCATCGTGGTGTCATGCGGCACGAGGGGAGCGCACGTCCATCTAGTTATTCTGTTGTTCTGCTAATATTTTGTTGTCTCCGAAGGATTGGAAAGGGAAGCACGTGGCTTCTGGGGACGTAGAGGGTACTCATGGTAGTCCTCTATGCGGTGACAACGTTCGATCTGTGCTATCAGAGGTTAGATCTGCACGTTACTACCCGGTGAGTATACCTTGACTACCATGATAATGGGCAGTTAGAAGGCTGTAGGGTGGCATAGGTGATTCGACGAACAGGTTACCTTGTGATTAGGCGGGTTACGACCATTTTATTAGGTTCCCTTTGGCGGGTTGTGGATAGAAGTCGTCGAGTACCGACCATCGACAGTCAGCGTGATGCGGAAAGACAACAACTAAACCTACAAATCATCGACCTTTCGCTATCAAAGCTTTGGTTGCGGGACAAGTCAATTAGGATGTTGATTGTTGTTTACTGGGCCACGTCACTAGCTCTTAACACCATTTGTCTTTTACTAGTTGAGGGAGGGGTCGGGTGGGACCATAACCACTAAAAATGCAGACCTTAGCATCTTTGTATATATATATCTGAAAAGATCCCGACTGAGTTCCGTGTTTATCGTACAGCCCTATTACGGAACTCGGTGCACAGTAATATGTGCGGTTAAGGCATCGAGTACAATTAATGATACGTACGTGGGAAAGTCTAGATACTTGCGTATCTGCTCTAGGTGGTGTATCGCAGACTCTAAGGCATTACTTTGTGATGGAATTTGATTCGATCGAATGGTTCGAAGGTGGCAGTCCGTACACTTACGTAGCATGGCGATGGCGGTTCTATGCAGAACATAGCATGGTTATATAGAGATTCTTACGTCGTTCTGGCGTAGGATGAGGGACTACGTATATTTCTATGGCATTACGGTGGAGACCATGCGAGTGGGGTACTATGGGGTGTACCTTAATGTTGGGGGTAGGTACATTATATTGTATTAGGTTAATCTACTGGGGAGTAGATGGGTACGACGTGAGTGTAAGCCTTGAGTAATGTTAACCCAAGTAACCTAATAAATTAGAAAATGTAACTGAACGATATATGCAGGGTTATCTAAAATGTGTAGTTTAAATCCAGTCACCAGAACTTGTGTTCTGACCCCCTCCTCATAACATACTTGCAGTTTAGATTTATGGCAGAGATATGATAGCTTTGGATACTGGTTGGGCAGTATTAGTATCTGGGTAAGGCTACACTTTGATTATATTATATTTTATCCATTCCATTGTGAGATGTTTTCTGAGCTTCGATATATTTTATATCTCTGTCTTTTCTGCAGGATACCAGACAAACCAACACGAGTTTCGATAGATTAGAATTTTGAAAAAAAATTGGTCTTTCGGGATTCGGGTAGTTACACAGATGGAGCAGCTTAACCGTCAGGTGGTGGAGTTCATTGCTTGGTAAGGTACGTCACCTTCATCTTCTGGTGGAGAGAGTTGAAGTTAGTTTGTTTTTTGTTATATATATATATATATACATGATATTAGGGTTGGTGATGCTTGATACATTGTGATCATGGTTGTATATATATGTATGTTATGTTGGTGATGATGTTATGGACATGATGATAGAGGTTTTTGTTGGTAATGACATGGTTTGGACATGATTGTATATATTGGGTTGTCTTTTATGTAAATATTGGTTTGTGGTATGTGTTTTGATTTTCGTATAATATTGTATTTAGGTCAATGTATGATTATGACTGAGATTTATATGCTCAAAATAGAGCAGTTATGATATATATATATATATATATATATATATATCTTTGTGTGGCTGGTAGTGTGCAGTTTCAATTCTGCAAAAAAAAAAAAAATTACCCAGATTTTCAATGGCTTCCAACGACAAGTAACGACTTATAGGTCATTGTTTTTCAATTGTTTCCAACGGCTATCCACAGCATGTTTCCATGGTTTTCAACACGTTCCAACATTTGTTTGACCAAAAAAAACATGTGGCCATGTAAGGAAGTTGGAAGCCATTGGAAATATGTGTTGTCTGCCATTGGAAGTCATCGGAAGCCATTGATCTGTATACCAACGGCCGCCAACAGCCCCTAGCCGTTGGTATTTACTGTTATCCTTGTAGTGGAATAAGGGGGAAAATATTATTATGGGATTAAAGCTAGTATTAAAGGAAGGAAATGATTACTTTGTACGCCAAGCGGAAACTATAAATATGAAGTCCAAATAGTGGTGTGCACCACCTCTAACGTTTGGTTTTCATATTAAAATACAACAAATTTGTCAGAGGTTGAATTAATTTTTAATTTATATATTCATCAACAAATGATTATTTGCAAATCTAAATATTTGATGTTGTAGTATCGAAATTTAAATTTAAATGCGTTGTAAGCATTTCAGATACAACAACTTGTTAAAATGAGACAAAATCTTGAAATGAATATTAGATCATGGTCTTCTGTTGTTTGTACATGGGTACTTTTATATTTTAATGAAATAATTGTGTTTTCATATTATTTTTGCAAGCATTTGTATACGACGCCTAACACTTGGAGGCTGCTGATTTGAAAAAAAAGGCAGAAGAGAAGACAAAGTCGAATTGCTGCAAGTCCTTTGTAATCTCCATGACATGTAAACGAGTGATTCTTATACTATATATTTGTTTAGTACATGAAAATGCATACGGTATTTTATTGTTGTTCAAAATTGTTGGTATGATTGTTAGAATTATCCACGAGCCAACATGGAGATCAATTGGATAACCAAGGATGGCATAATGCAAATGCATATGTAATTCCTGGCATATGCAAATGCATAATCCCTTGGCATGCAAATTCATATGCCATGCATTGGCATATGAAGATGCATATTCCCCGGGCATATTCAGATGCATTTGCATCTGCCATGCAATGCATGGAATATGAAGATGCATATGGCTCAGGAATATGCATATGCATTTGCATTTGCCATGCAAAGCCAGGCATATGCAGAATCATTTGCCATGCAATGCCTTTCATATGCAATTCCATGTGTATGAATTTGTAATATATTTTAACATTAAGTTCTATAAATTATATGATATATCACAATGAAAAAATATTATATATCATAACACTAATTTATATCCGATTTCAATAGAGATTTTACAAGTGATTCTATATTGTGGCAGTAGAATTGAGCTACTGGGAGACTGGGTTTGTCATGAATGTTAGTGTGGATGTGATTTATGGGAACAAGACAGATGATCTCGGATAAGAACTACAATAAGAAACCACTGTATAACTTCTTTAAATGTTATTCTGGTTTTTAAACCATATTTTGGTTAATATCCTAATTAATGCCTCTGTTTGCTACAATACTTATGGTTGCCAAATGCCATTATGTGTATTGTTACTAGCTCTGCTATATCCTAGTTTTTTGAGTAGTCTAGTACCACTTATCTATGGTCTGTCTGATGGCAAGTTTCTTGGCTCAAACACTATCTTACTATTATCGATAAGTGTTGATGTGAGAATATTTCGTTTGTGGGTATAAATCCAACTTAGTCAATGTAGGTCAACCTTTAAAGTTCTAATAAAACATGGAGAGTTATTACTGATTAATTACTTTCCCGTCCTTGAGTTCATTACTTTCCTGTCCTTAAGTTCATCTGCCAAGTTTTGTTAAATTCCAAGGCATCCCATTAAAACATGACAAATCATTCTAATTAGTTTGTACTAGTTTCAAATGGCCATTATACTTCCTTATACTAAACATGAAATCCTGCATGTTTGGATTTTATGACTAATAGACATATGTTTTTTTGACAGGCGATGTATGATGCTCTAGGTTTATGCTATGGTGAAAGACATGAAAAAAATGTGTTGTCGCAATCATTCTCCTTCAAATATATTTTGCGTCGATGTTTATACATCTTTGTTTTTACTATGTATCATTTTGGTGAGCTACGGTTTTATGGATTGTCCTTGTTAGTATGTATTATTTTGGTTAGCAACGATTGTAAGAATTGTTACTTTTGACCACAAATATTTATATGCTTTGAACTTTGTATGACATATTTTAGATCAAAATATTTATGTGCTTAATATTGTGCATGAAATACTTTTAATAATCATTATACATACTATAGCATTATGCTAATGCAATAAAAATATTTTGTAACGATTAAACACTTTTCATGGCAAGTAAATAATGCTATAAAATACGAAATCAAACTTACTATCGCGCCTGTAGTTGCTATAATAATCTGGCTATGAAATTTCTACAACGTGTGCAGTTGCTATAATCATCGAGCAATGCTTATCTACAGTGTTTATAGTTGCTACAACTTGCAATTAAATGACGTCACAAATATTAGCAGCATAAACCACAACTAGAGAAAGTTTTATAGCAAGCAAAAAAAGCTATTGATAGGAATTTATATGTTACAAATCGTCCATTTAATAGCAATTCGGAAATGCTATGAATAACATCATTTATAACCGTTTTATAGCGATTATTAGGTTGCTATTGTAGACCCCTACCATATTATAACATGTTGATATAAAACGTTTATTAAAACGCCATTGCATCCTTTCATAGCGTTTTTAAAACGCTATAAAAAGGTCTTTTTCTTATAGTGGATAATTTAATGGTAACATACTTGTATTTTTATTATATAAACATATAGATCATATCTTTATTCTTTTGTTTCTAAAGCTCTTAGATCATTTTGTCATATCTTATCAAAGTTCGAATGCAGATTAAGAAGTATTATGGAGGCAGGAAATAAACGGCTTAATCCTAGTAGAGAAAGAAACGCAATCAATAGAAATATTAGGCCCAATACTTGGAGAAAACAGTATCAATAACCAAATTTCATTAGTGCATACATGATCCACTCTAACGGATCCTTAAGAGATATACATTCTTACTGTACTGTGCTTATACGAAACCGTCATCTCTTACGATTGTAATAGCGACTCTTAACTTTTGCAATAACCGTAGAACTATCACAATAGATCAACACTGTTGGTATCAGTTTTTCCCATAAAAGGATCTCAGCTAGTAGATTTCTCAAGTGATCTTCTTCTTTATTAGGTGTAGCTTTTCCAACTCTATAGCGGATTGAGCCAAAACAGCCTTTTTCCTAGATTTCAAAGAAATAACTCCTTGTGTTGTACTAAAGATATATCCACTGCTCATTACTAGGTATGCTAGTAAGCCTGCACAGTATAATCCAAGGTTCATGGGTTTTTTAAGATATCTTATGACCATTTCAATAACATGTCAGTGCTTATTACTAGGTATGCTAGTAAGCCTGCACAGTAACTAATGTCATGTATAATACAATCAGTGGCGTACCAAAGGTAGTCAATGATTCTTATAGATCTAGACTGCCTTACGCATTCATTGGTGTTCTTAAATAGTTTTAAACTTAGATCATATATGTACTAGCACGTTTACATTAACCATTAATTATTGTTTAAGATCTTCCCAATATAATAGGACTTACTTGAAGAAGTTTCATTTTCATACGTAGCGATCTTAACGCTATAGAATTACATTCACTTCACCAAGATATTTTGTATCATAGTTGGCATATAACATTAACTCATAGCATAATGTATGATCCAATATAAGCAAATCACCCAATACAAATCTATGATAATGAAAATGTTATTCTCGAATTTACAATAAATACATTTGTCTCTTTCATTCGCTTTAAAAATATGTGAAATAATTAGATTATTAAAATTTTCAGGTTATTATTTAAGTGCTTGTTTAAGACCCTACAGAGATTTATCTAATTTACAAACCTTATGTTCTTGAACGAATATAATAAAGCCATCGGGTTGATCCATATAAGTATCTTCTTTAAATTCAATGTTCAGAAAGGCAATTTATACAACCATTTGATGAGTAGATCATAAAGTGAAGTAAGGGAAATTAATGCTTCAATGGCTAAATCAAAAGGTCAATATTTTATCCTTGTCTATATCATTTATCTATAAGACGAGGCTTATATTTATCAATTGTACCATCACGTTTTATTTTCTTTTAAGTACCCACTTAGAACCTATCTTTTTTCAACTGAAAAATAAATCAACTAAATGTCGTGTTTTATTAGATTCAAAAGATTCTATTTCTTCATTTATAGCTACTTGTCAAAAGTATGAATCTAAAAGGATAGAGTAGGAGAGTCCTCTTCTAATGTGTTGGAAAAATACTCTAGGCTAAAATCTTTAGCTGTAGTAGCACTTTTACTTCTTCTAAGTTTAAATCCAATTTCCTTACCATGCTCGCTAATTTTGATTATAGGAATATTAGTTATAGATATACTGTAACAACCCGAAAATCTGGGCCAGTTTAAAATTTTTATTTTGGCAATTTTAGTGAATTTTGAATATTTAAAATAGATTATTTTAAATAATATCGACGAGAAATTTATTTTGAATAGAATTCGACGTATATATTATATACGTCGTCGTTAAAATATAAATATTTATATATAATTATAAATAGAATTGAAAATGGCACGGTAGTTCGATAATTCGATTTCAAACTTCAATTGAATGTACCGGGTGCAAAACAATCCGGATTTTAGTGAAACCAAAAACATTAGGATCTAATTGATAATATCTTTCCAACGAATCCGACAAATCAAAATTTCATAGCGGGGATCAAAAGATATGTCCAGTTGAAAATTTTGAATAGTCGCTATGGAATTCAGGTCCTTAAAAATAGACATTTTGCAAACGACCTCGGATTTCGACGAAACCACTTTTGTTGGATCCGCAGTGTCAAGTTATTGCTAGATTCCAAATTTCATAATTTTTCGAATCAATATGTGAGCGTGGCAAAGGAAAACGCGTTTGACCAGTTTCAGTTGATTTTAATCGACTGGAAATTGGCCATTTTTCTAACGGTCTCAGAATTCGACGAAACTAGTTTTGTTAGGACCGAATCGTCAATACGAAGCTAGAAAATATTTTTCTGGAATTTTTCTAGTTAGTATGTGACCCCGGTAAATTGAAATGCGCGTTCAAATTCAATATATAGAGTTATATGTTGATTTTAACGGAAACAGATCGAAACGATCAAATCAGCTTACGATACATATCCCATTGTGTTCGGAATGGGGGTTAAACGCTATGGACGACAGGCGGTGGGCCTCGTTTTGAGATCGAAAATAAAAGTTGCTTTTTGGCAAAAAAATAAATTAAATAAAAAAAAATAACCCTCTCTATACCCTGCCCCCCCCCCCCCCCCCCCACGTTCGAATTTCATTTTTCTGAAATCAAAACAAAAATAAAAAAAACCCGCCGCCTTCATCGATCCATCGCGCCCCCTCCAAGGCGGCGCCGCCCACCGCCTCATCGGAGGAAACCCCCTCCCTCCACCCGCGTCGCAACTCTCTTCCCCCTCCTCGTCAGATCGACAGCCCCCCCCCCCCCCCCCGATAAATCGCGCCGCCGTTCAGAAAGCCACCCCCCCCCCCATCGCCTACCCCTCCGCCTCCCTGCCCAACCCCGCAACCCCCTAGTCTTCACCGACGAACGCTGACAGTCCCCCTCCTCTTTTCTGAAACCAGTAAGTATTTTTACTTTTATTTATTCTAGTTTTCTTGTTAATAAAACTGATTTTGTATATGTATAAAAAAAAAGTATGACCTTTAAAACTGAAATAAGATTATTTTTAAAATGATAAAGGTTGAATTTTATGACAATAAAATTATGGTTTTTATTGTGAAGTTAGAATAGAAAATATACGATTTTCATATATCATATAGTTTTTTTTTAAAAGGTTTGATTTTTTTAATTTAAATAAAGGTTGGATTTTTAAAAACTAAAAAGGTTAGATTTTTGTTCGTGTGAAGTAGCTAATAAAAATATGATTTTTATATTTTTAAAGTAATAAAAATATGATTTTTATATTTTTAAGGTATTAAAAATATAATCTTTATTTAGTAGAAGATGTGAAAATATGATTTTTGGTTATGTAGAGAATTAAAAATATAATTTTTACATGATAGGAATATTAGAAATATCATCTTTATATGTATAGCAAAATAAAGAGGTGATTTTTATAGTGATGAAATTGAAAAGGTAAAATCTTTATAGTTGAAAAGACGGAGTCTTTATATAGAGAATAGCGTTGTAAAAATAGAATTTTTATCTATATAGTAGCGGTATAAAAATTCGGTTTTTATATATTGAATAGCAAAGTAAAAATCCGATTTTTACATATGAAGAGAATACGGGCAACGAAGGTAATAAAAAGGCGAGAACGACGAAGACTTCTCTAAATAAAGAGTCAAGATGAGTGGACAGTTATCGGTGAGAACTTCTCACCTTTCAATTTAATTTTTCTAGTTATATATATACTAGGATGCAGACGGTGTTTAGTAGCACCCGACACCCGTCATCCACAGACCATGGATGACTTGTTTGTTTAATTGTTTGGCTGTGTGGTTGGTTAGATTAATTGAAATGGAATTGAATTGTTTGGTGAAATGAAATTGATTTGATTGATATGTGAATGGCGTGGGCCTTCACTAGACCGGGGATAAGGCTAGGCCTCGTCCCGTTTCTAGTATCGTGCCGTTATGCCGCCGAAATTTTCTAAAATAAGTTAGAAAAATAAAAATATCATTTTTATTTGGTAAATGAACTGAATAAAAATTCATGTGTTGAAATAAAATATTTGATCGTTAAAAATATAATTTTTAACGTGAATGTGAATAAATAAATATTCATTTACAAACCGGACGGTTTGTTTATGTACACCTATTTGAAGGACATTGATTGGGACGATAAAATTTTACACATCGCCCAACTGCACAAATAAAAATCTTTGTTTGATTGCTTGAAACCCCACACGGGTATTGGGATGATATTTGACGTACACTAATCCCGATTGTTTAGTTGTATGTCGATCGATTGATTGACAGGCTGTTATAAGCGTTGAATATTTATATTTGATGCTTATACAGTGTAGAATGCACTTTGGATGATGGTTGATTATTCATCGTTGTTGATATATACATGTGTTGTAGAAAATCCATATAATTAACATTATATGGTAATTGATTGGGCCTCATTCCAGTTTTGAAAAAGAAATATTTGAAAAAGAAATATTTGAAATAGAAATATTTGAAATAGAATATTTGAAAATAGAAATATATGAAGCCGTGTTGATTAGATTGACGCCATTTTGACGTGAACGATATTTATATCGATTTTATTCATTTTGAAATGAATTGAAGTGAAAACGATTTTGAAATGAATTGAATTGAAAACGATTTCGAAATGAATTGAAGTGAAAACGATTTTGAAATGAATTGAATTGAAAACGATTTCGAAATGAATTGAATTGAAAACGATTTTGAAATGAATTGAATTGAAAACGATTTCGAAATGAATTGAATTGAAAACGAATTCAAATTGAATGGAAAACGAATTCAAATTGAATTGAAAGCGAATTGAATTGAATTCAAATTGAATTGAAATTTGAATTGAATAGAAATGAATTTTAAAACGAATTTATAAAGAAGAATTCAATTTTGCTTTGGATTGAAATGGAAGTTGAAATTGTTTTTGAAATGAATTTAAAACTATCTATATAATTCGTTTTAAATAGAAATCGACGAAATATATATTATATATATTATATATATAATATAATGGCCTGAATAGAACGCGTCGCGCCGCGGCAGTTCGCGAATTTCGATCATTGACTTCGAATGGATATTGCGGGAGATCCGACCGTCGGATTCTCCTAAAACCGGAACCGTTGGGTTCGTATCGAAAAGAGCTTTCTAACGAATATTAGAAATTAGAAATCTAACGGTTGGATTTGGAATTATGTTCAAATCAAATTTGAAAAAGGTCGCTGTAAGTGCAGTTCGATGGCCATTGATGGAAATCGACTGTACGGGCCTTGATAAAATTATTAAAAATAGTAATAATTTATGTAAAATCATAAGAAATGATTTAGAAAGAATTGGGATGAAAAACTCCGTATTTGAAAAGATAAAAATAGATTTTTATCGAAATGAACTAGTTTTGAACTAGAATTATAATTCTATTTATTTTTAAATAAATAAATTGAATTTGAAAAAGGGTTTTAAAAATAACCAGAATTCCCAATGATTGCATTGGAGTGGATTTGAATCAAAATTGTCTTCGGAATATTTCGATGTTGGAATTCGTGATTATACGGATGTTGTTATGGAAATTTGAAAGATATATATTTATATCGTTATTTCCAATACGACATTTGTTAATCGTAGAATTTGATATTGAATATAAGCCGATATATTTTCTATTCAGAGCCTTGTATTGAATATCAAATGTGATTTGGGTTTGTCGTGAATGGTGTCTTCACTAACACTGTTCTAGAGCCCAGTTGAGAAAAGATTAAATCTTTTTATTTAGATTTAATGAAGAGTACCAATTAAATAATATTTAATTGGAATTGAATCGATATTGATTTTTGGGTTTATCGTGGACAGTGTTTTAAATAACACTCGTTCTTTAACCCGATAATTAATGGATGTGATTTTGGGTCTATCGTGAACCGTGTTTTAAATGACACTGATTCTTTAACCCGGTTAACGATTAAAACTAAGTGGAGTTTTAATGAATCTTTAATTAGATTGAAAAGATCGAGAATGGAGTATCACCAGTTTTGCTCCAGGCGATAGTTAAATCTTTAATTAGATTTGAACGGGAAATGGTAATTGAATTTACCGATAACACCGTGGTGTTAGATATGAAGTATTACCAGTTTTGCTTCATGGGATGAATAGGTTGGGATTGGGAAATTAAAACCAATGATTACTTCGGTATGGTTCGTTAATCTCGACTAGTTGAATCGAAATTCGAAAGGATAGATTAAAGAATAAATTCAAGGAATTTATCTTGGATAAAATTAATGGGAACCTTTCCCTATGAATGTAAAATTTAGAAACTAACTGTCGGTTAGCCAAGCAGAATGGTTTTCTGGATATTGATCTGATGTTGGTTTCGGCCTTCGGGGTTAATATTTGGGGAATTATTCTCTTGTTAATTTACGGTTAGTGACTGATGAATTGGAATGAGGTGTATGTTGTGTTTGTGTAACACTTATTTAAAATATACGTGAGTTATTCGGAAAGACTGGGTTTATCCCATTCTGAATAACTGATACGACGATAAGTCGAAGATGAAGACGATGGTCGAAGACCGGAGGTCTTCACGTCGTTTGGGTAATTACTGATGATCTTGATTGGGCTGTACACCCAAGAAGATGGAAACAGTTAGTGATCGTCCAGACGTACTTGGAGATCGATGGATATGCGGGGTACTAGGTGCCTCCGGTTTCGTTCAGACCCAGAACGGACTTGTAAATGGACGGTGTGTCTGACATTGGATTTTAGTCCGTGTGATTGATCTCTATTAAATATATATCTGTTTGGCGGCGGAGAATTTATTCTCTTGCTTAACGCCCTTCTCTGAGACGTACGAGCTCAGGGGTTATATATTGATGGATATCAAACGCATGGAGTGAATTGCCTGTGTGGCAGCCCTAAGTGGCAAATGATCAAGGCTTCTGTTGAAAAGCAAAGTCTTGTGGTTGATGATCAAAGCACGGCCTTTGTGGCATAGCTTTGTGTAACGTTTACTTCGCGAATCTCACACCCGGTATGAACCAGAAACGGGAGAGGACATCAGGGAGGGCATGCGTTTCTTTCTAGTTAGAAGTGGCGTCAGTGGTTTTACACGCCCTGACGAGTTTGACTTATGTGGTTGTTGTTGTTGCGAGGCGCCTCGGTTTGATCGGACGATCCGGGTCCGATGGAGTCATTCGTTGGCTCATTTACGCCCCAAAGGGCGGAGAAACGTATTGTTCAGGCATTATAATCCACATCGGTGGACCGGCCCTGACGATCCAAGGTACGGTTGCGGCTGTGCCTGAGGCTCGGGCTAGAGAGTCTCGAATCGGTTGAGGACTATCTTTTGCCTCGGTTCATAGATGGAAATCCAACTTCCAAATACGTGACATTTGCGGTTTTATTTGTAGAGCCTAGTATGGCGACATAGTGGGATGGGGCGCTTATGCCGTCTATGATTGATACTTATGATTTGAAGTTGTTTTATACACTATGCACTCATAATAGTATCAAATGATTTGTTTTAAACGTATCAAGCATTCTTGGCTATTATAAGGTAAAAACCCTATCCCCCGGCTTGCGTTGCATTGTGTGATAGGACCTGTGTCTTATAATAGCTTCATTTTTCTTTATTTAGCATTGCGCTGTTTGTTTTATGCACTGGTATTCTTGGGAGGAAACCCGTTCCGTGTTATACGGCGTGGTCCCTTGATTTACCTAACTTTGAAATAAAGATTAATAACTGTTTTAGTTCTCACACCAGTCACATGACTGACCTGGAGTTTATTGTTTTAACCTAAACTCTGGGTGCCCTTATTTTCGACGGGCAGCTAGTAGTTTTGGTTTTGCAGATTTATATTCACAGGATCCTGGTTTACAGCTGGAACGATATCCGGAAAGCTTTGTATCCGTATATCTCTTCTAGTTGTGTATTGTATTATTTTCCGCTGCTATGTATTTAATGTAATTTAAATCTCTGATATTTCTGTGTAATATTTATTTATACTCTGTATATTCTTGTAATCTGATGCATTGTTGTAATATACAATGAAATGTTCTTCTGTATGCGTTCTGTTTTGTCCTGTTCTCGAACTATCCGACGCTTTCCTTTACGGGGAAGTTACGGGTTTTCACAGTTGGTATCAGAGCTTTGGTTTACAAAGCTCAGAGAACAAGGCACATTAGAACCATACGAAAGAATTCATCAGATATTGGATTAGTAATATCCAATTAGAATGACTCGTTAGAGATGGGATCAGTAGTATCCCAGGACGAGTGTGAAGAGTATATTTTTAAAACGAAAACAATTTTTGTTTTGAAAATCTAAATCAACTATTCGTATTTGATTATTTATTTGTATTGATTAGAACAGTCCAGTATATAGAGATTTCGCATATACGTCTTGCAAACGTGTATTTGAAGTTTTAATATACCGGATAGATATAGAATCACACTCTAGTCGCCCGGAGATGATTCTGATGATAGTTCGAACATCATCAGAATTGGTATTCGTGTTTCGAAGGTGTGATATCTATATATTTCCTATTGACTGGTGTGAGAACCAAAATTAGATAGGGCCTATTGTTGTGATTTGGCATCAAAAATCTGATTTTTGACTATGTATCAAAATTATGAATTTGAAACGTTACTCCACTAATCGATTGATGTTTGTGTTGTTTGTTTAATTGTTTGATAATTTCGAACCATTACACCTAATTGTATCAAATATTGAACTGTATTGAAAATTAGTTGCATTTGCGTGCATATCCATGTACTTATATTGAACAGGTCATAGCAAGGAGGCTAGAGCAGAGAATAAAATTTGTTTGCCCGACAAATAGGTACATATTTACTACATAATTTACTGTTTTGTTTGGGTGATGATGATTTTATGAGCCTATTGGCTAGCCGCTTGGCTTTTTCTTTTTCTTTTTGAGATCAGAAGGCCTATATGGCAATTTCGGGATTTTCCCATGGCTCCTGGTGCAGGGGAGGTTATGGCGAAATTTTTCGAAAATTCCGGGTGTTAGCCAAATTTTTGAAGAATTTGAAAATTCTCAGAAACTGAAAAGTTGGAGAATGGAAGCCAGATCGAACGTAGAGTTGATTAATCAAACCACTTTCGACTTTGTTCCTTTTCGGGGACGAAAAGTTTTAAGTGGGGGAGATTGTAACAACCCGAAAATCTGGGCCAGTTTAAAATTTTTATTTTGGCAATTTTAGCGAATTTTGAATATTTAAAATAGATTATTTTAAATAATATCGACGAGAAATTTATTTTGAATAGAATTCGACGTATATATTATATACGTCGTCGTTAAAATATAAATATTTATATATAATTATAAATAGAATTGAAAATGGCGCGGTAATTCGATAATTCGATTTCAAACTTCAATTGAATGTACCGGGTGCAAAACAATCCGGATTTTAGTGAAACCAAAAACATTAGGATCTAATTGATAATATCTTTCCAACGAATCCGACAAATCAAAATTTCATAGCAGGGATCAAAAGATATGTCCAGTTGAAAATTCTGAATAGTCGCTATGGAATTCAGGCCCTTAAAAAAATAGACATTTTGCAAACAACCTCGGATTTCGACGAAACCACTTTTGTTGGATCCGCAGTGTCAAGTTATTGCTAGATTCCAAATTTCATAATTTTTCGAATCAATATGTGAGCGTGGCAAAGGAAAACGCGTTTGACCAGTTTCAGTTGATTTTAATCGACTGGAAATTGGCCATTTTTCTAACTGTCTCAGAATTTGACAAAACTAGTTTTGTTAGGACCGTATCGTCAATACGAAGCTAGAAAATATTTTTCTGGAATTTTTCTAGTTAGTATGTGACCCCGGTAAATTGAAATGCGCGTTCAAATTCAATATGTAGAGTTATATGTTGATTTTAACGGAAACAGATCGAAACGATCAAATCAGCTTACGATACATATCCCATTGTGTTCGGAATGGGGGTTAAACGCTATGGACGACAGGCGGTGGGCCTCGTTTTGAGATCGAAAATAAAAGTTGCTTTTTGGCAAAAAAATAAATAAATTAAATAATAAAAAAATAATAATAACCCTCTCTATACCCTCCCCCCCCCCCCCCCCCCCACGTTCGAATTTCATTTTTCAGAAATCAAAACAAAAATAAATAAATAAAAACTCGCCGCCTTCATCGATCCATCGAGCCCCCTCCAAGGCGGCGCCGCCCACCGCCTCATCGGAGGAAACCCCCTCCGTCCACCCGCGTCGCAACTCTCTTCCCCCTCCTCGTCAGATCGACAGCCCCCCCCCCCCCCCCCCCCCGATAAATCGCGCTGCCGTTCAGACAGCCCCCCCTCCCATCGCCTACCCCTCCGCCTCCCTGCCCAACACCGCAACCCCCTAGTCTTCACCGACGAACGCTGACAGTCCCCCTCCTCTTTTCTAAAACCAGTAAGTATTTTTACTTTTATTTATTCTAGTTTTCTTATTAATAAAACTGATTTTGTATATGTGTATATATATAAAAAAAAGTATGACCTTTAAAACTGAAATAAGATTATTTTTAAAATGATAAAGGTTGAATTTTATGACGATAAAATTATGGTTTTTATTGTGAAGTTAGAATAGAAAATATACGATTTTCATATATCATATAGGTTTTTTAAAAAAGGTTTGATTTTTTTAATTTAAATAAAGGTTGGATTTTTAAAAACTAAAAAGGTTAGATTTTTGTTCGTGTGAAGTAGCTTATAAAAATATGATTTTTATATTTTTAAAGTAATAAAAATATGATTTTTATATTTTTAAGGTATTAAAAATATAATCTTTATTTAGTAGAAGATGTGAAAATATGATTTTTGGTTATGTAGAGAATTAAAAATATAATTTTTACATGATAGGAATATTAGAAATATCATCTTTATATGTATAGCAAAATAAAGAGGTGATTTTTATAGTGATGAAATTGAAAAGGTAAAATCTTTATAGTTGAAAAGACGGAGTCTTTATATAGAGAATAGCGTTGTAAAAATAGAATTTTTATCTATATAGTAGCGGTATAAAAATTCGGTTTTTATATATTGAATAGCAAAGTAAAAATCCGATTTTTACATATGTAGAGAATACGGGCAACGAAGGTGATCAAAAGGCGAGAACGACGAAGACTTCTCTAAATAAAGAGTCAAGATGAGTGGACAGCTATCGGTGAGAACTTCTCACCTTTCAATTTAATTTTTCTAGTTATATATATATATATACTAGGATGCAGACGGTGTTTAGTAGCACCCGACACCCGTCATCCACAGACCATGGATGGCTTGTTTTGTGTGGTTGGTTAGATTAATTGAAATGGAATTGAATTGTTTGGTGAAATGAAATTGATTTGATTGATATGTGAATGGCGTGGGCCTTCACTAGACCGGGGATAAGGCTAGGCCTCGTCCCGTTTCTACTATCGTGCCGTTATGCCGCCGAAATTTTCTAAAATAAGTTAGAAAAATAAAAATATCATTTTTATTTGGTAAATGAACTGAATAAAAATTCATGTGTTGAAATAAAATATTTGATCGTTAAAAATATAATTTTTAACGTGAATGTGAATAAATAAATATTCATTTACAAACCGGACGGTTTGTTTATGTACACCTATTTGAAGGACATTGATTGGGACGATAAAATTTTACACATCGCCCAACTACACAAATAAAAATCTTTTTTGATTGCTTGAAACCCCACACGGGTATTGGGATGATATTTGACGTACACTAATCCTGATTGTTTAGTTGTATGTCGATCGATTGATTGACAGGCTGTTATAAGCGTTGAATATTTATATTTGATGCTTATACAGTGTAGAATGCACTTTGGATGATGGTTGATTATTCATCGTTGTTGATATATACATGTGTTGTAGAAAATCCATATAATTAACATTATATGGTAATTGATTGGGCCTCATTCCAGTTTTGAAAAAGAAATATTTGAAAAAGAAATATTTGAAATAGAAATATTTGAAATAGAATATTTGAAAATAGAAATATATGAAGCCGTGTTGATTAGATTGACGCCATTTTGACGTGAACGATATTTATATCGATTTTATTCATTTCGAAATGAATTGAAGTGAAAACGATTTTGAAATGAATTGAATTGAAAACGATTTCGAAATGAATTGAAGTGAAAACGATTTTGAAATGAATTGAATTGAAAATGATTTCGAAATGAATTGAATTGAAAACGATTTTGAAATGAATTGAATTGAAAATGATTTCGAAATGAATTGAATTGAAAACGAATTCAAATTGAATGGAAAACGAATTCAAATTGAATTGAAAGCGAATTGAATTGAATTCAAATTGAATTGAAATTTGAATTGAATAGAAATGAATTTTAAAACGAATTTATAAAGAAGAATTCAATTTTGCTTTGGATTGAAATGGAAGTTGAAATTGTTTTTGAAACGAATTTAAAACTATCTATATAATTTGTTTTAAATAGAAATCGACGAAATATATATTATATATATTATATATATAATATAATGGCCTGAATAGAACGCGCCGCGCCGCGGTAGTTCGCGAATTTCGACCATTGATTTCGAATGGATATTGCGGGAGATCCGACCGTCAGATTCTCCTAAAACCGGAACCGTTGGGTTCGTATCGAAAAGAGCTTTCTAACGAATATTAGAAATTAGAAATCTAACGGTTGGATTTGGAATTATGTTCAAATCAAATTTGAAAAAGGTCGCTGTAAGTGCAGTTCGATGGCCGTTGATGGAAATCGACTGTACGGGCCTTGATAAAATTATTAAAAATAGTAATAATTTATGTAAAATCATAAGAAATGATTTAGAAAGAATTGGGATGAAAAACTCCGTATTTGAAAAGATAAAAATAGATTTTTATCGAAATGAACTAGTTTTGAACTAGAATTATAATTCTATTTATTTTTAAATAAATAAATTGAATTTGAAAAAGGGTTTTAAAAATAACCAGAATTCCCAATGATTGCATTGGAGTGGATTTGAATCGAAATTGTCTTCGGAATATTTCGATGTTGGAATTCATGATTATACGGATGTTGTTATGGAAATTTGAAAGATATATATTTATATCGTTATTTCCAATACGACATTTGTTAATCGTAGAATTTGATATTGAATATAAGTCGATATATTTTCTATTCAGAGCCTTGTATTAAATATCAAATGTGATTTGGGTTTGTCGTGAATGGTGTCTTCACTAACACTGTTCTTGAACCCAGTTGAGAAAAGATTAAATCTTTTTATTTAAATTTAATGAAGAGTACCAATTAAATAATATTTAATTGGAATTGAATCGATATTGATTTTTGGGTTTATCGTGGACAGTGTTTTAAATAACACTCGTTCTTTAACCCGATAATTAATGGATGTGATTTTGGGTCTATCGTGAACCGTGTTTTAAATGACACTGAGTTAACGATTAAAACTAAGTGGAGTTTTAACGAATCTTTAATTAGATTGAAAAGATCGAGAATGGAGTATCACCAGTTTTGCTCCAGGCGATAGTTAAATCTTTAATTAGATTTGAACGGGAAATGGTAATTGAATTTACCGATAACACCGTGGTGTTAGATATGAAGTATTACCAGTTTTGCTTCATGGGATGAATAGGTTGGGATTGGGAAATTAAAACCAATGATTACTTCGGTAAGGTTCGTTAATCTCGACTAGTTGAGTCGAAATTCAAAAGGATAGATTAAAGAATAAATTCAAGGAATTTATCTTGGATAAAATTAATGGGAACCTTTCCCTATGAATGTAAAATTTAGAAACTAACTGTCGGTTAGCCAAGCAGAATGGTTTTCTGGATATTGATCTGATGTTGGTTTCGGCCTTCGGGGTTAATATTTGGGGAATTATTCTCTTGTTAATTTACGGTTAGTGACTGATGAATTGGAATGAGGCGTATGTTGTGTTTGTGTAACACTTATTTAAAATATACGTGAGTTATTCGGAAAGACCGGGTTTATCCCATTCTGAATAACTGATACGACGATAAGTCGAAGATGAAGACGATGGTCGAAGACCGGAGGTCTTCACGTCGTTTGGGTAATTACTGATGATCTTGATTGGGCTGTACACCCAAGAAGATGGAAACAGTTAGTGATCATCCAGACGTACTTGGAGATCGATGGATATGCGGGGTACTAGGTGCCTCCGGTTTCATTTAGACCCAGAACGGACTTGTAAATGGACGGTGTGTCTGACATTGGATTTTAGTCCGTGTGATTGATCTCTATTAAATATATAACTGTTTGGCGACGGAGAATTTATTCTCTTGCTTAACGCCCTTCTCTGAGACGTACGAGCTCAGGGGTTATATATTGATGGATATCAAACGCATGGAGTGAATTGCCTGTGTGGCAGCCCTAAGTGGCAAATGATCAAGGCTTCTGTTGAAAAGCAAAGTCTTGTGGTTGATGATCAAAGCACGGCCTTTGTGGCGTAGCTTTGTGTAACGTTTACTTCGCGAGTCTCACACCCGGTATGAACCAGAAACGGGAGAGGACATCAGGGAGGGCATGCGTTTCTTTCTAGTTAGAAGTGGCGTCAGTGGTTTTACACGCCCTGACGAGTTTGACTTATGTGGTTGTTGTTGTTGCGAGGCGCCTCGGTTTGATCGGACAATCCGGGTCCGATGGAGTCATTCGTTGGCTCATTTACGCCCCAAAGGGCGGAGAAACGTATTGTTCAGGCATTATAATCCACATCGGTGGACCGGCCCTGACGATCCAAGGTACGGTTGCGGCTGTGCCTGAGGCTCGGGCTAGAGAGTCTCGAATCGGTTGAGGACTATCTTTTGCCTCGGTTCATAGATGGAAATCCAACTTCCAAATACGTGACATTTGCGGTTTTATTTGTAGAGCCTAGTATGGCGACATAGTGGGATGGGGCGCTTATGCCGTCTATGATTGATACTTATGATTTGAAGTTGTTTTATACACTATGCACTCATAATAGTATCAAATGATTTGTTTTAAACGTATCAAGCATTCTTGGCTATTATAAGGTAAAAACCCTATCCCCCGGCTTGCGTTGCATTGTGTGATAGGACCTGGGTCTTATAATAGCTTCATTTTTCTTTATTTAGCATTGCGCTGTTTGTTTTATGCACTGGTATTCTTGGGAGGAAACCCGTTCCGTGTTATACGGCGTGGTCCCTTGATTTACCTAACTTCGAAATAAAGATTAATAACTGTTTTAGTTCTCACACCAGTCACATGACTGACCTGGAGTTTATTGTTTTAACCTAAACTCTGGGTGCCCTTATTTTCGACGGGCAGCTAGTAGTTTTGGTTTTGCAGATTTATATTCACAGGATCCTGGTTTACAGCTGGAACGATATCCGGAAAGCTTTGTATCCGTATATCTCTTCTAGTTGTGTATTGTATTATTTTCCACTACTATGTATTTAATGTAATTTAAATCTATGATATTTCTGTGTAATATTTATTTATACTCTGTATATTCTTGTAATCTGATGCATTGTTGTAATATACAATGAAATGTTCTTCTGTATGCGTTCTGTTTTGTCCTGTTCTCGAACTATCTGACGCTTTCCTTTACGGGGAAGTTACGGGTTTTCACATATACCTCCACTACTTTTAAATCTAAAAGGAAATTTTCAAAGAGAATAGCATCATCTGACTTAGTGATATCTCGAGCATTAATGCTTTGTTATTTATGGTAATCAATAAAAACACATTCATATGTTCGACCTGGCAATTTAGTTCTTTTTGGGTCAAGAATACAAACATATGCTAAGCAACCCCAAGTTTTAATATATGAAAAGTTAGGTTTGTGATTTTAAAAATCCAAAAAAGTTGAAATCTTGCTATTAGAACTAGGAATCTAGTTCACACATAAAAAGCACTTAACAAATTTTCCCTCTATCAGTGCAATGTTACACGTCAATTTAATAAAATAGCTACAACTAATTTGGTACTTATATTAACTTTTCTTTTAGCTTTATCATTCATTTCAAGTGAATATGGTGTGGTTCAATCATGAATAATACCATGCAATTTATGAAATTCAATGAATGGACTAGATACATACTCTATTCCTCTATTACTTCAAAATCTCTTAACTTTATTATTAATTTTGTTTCAAATTTAAGTGACAAGAGTTTTTAACATATACAGTGCAACATTTTTATTTTTCATGAGATAAACATAAATGAAAACAAAGCAATCATCAGCAAAAGAAATAAAGTAGCATTTTCCATTTCTAGTCAGATTACCATCAAGTTTTCATATATCAGAATGTATCAAATCTAATGGTTCCGACTCTCTAAATACAAATGTATGTGTTGTATTAGTAATTTTTGCTTGACTATGTAATTTACATTTTTTTTAAAACACTTATGGATATTTTAGGGATTTAATCAGGGTTACTTATGTAATGAATCAGTCGCTCATTAACATGACAAAACCTAGCATGCTAAATACTAAAATTACACAATATATAAGCAGAACTACTATTGTGTTCATATCAACATTTAATTTAAACCCTACATCTACAGCATATCTTTTACTAACAGATTCACAATTTTTAGTGATTGCGTACAGGTCAAATCCAATAATTTGAGTAAAACTAGATTTACTTAACAAGAAACTAATAAATAAAATTTTCCTCATCCTTGGAGTATGCATCACATCTTTCAAAAATAAGTTCTTTTCAGAGGTAAACTTCGACTCCATGGTCTCAATTCCAGCAATAGTAGTGGTGAGAGAATCTTCCAACATTAGTTTTATATCATTGACTTTTTTTTTTCTTTTTTATAATTCTCAATCATAGCAGACATGGCAAGAAGCACTAGTATTTACAACCACCCTTACAATCCACCAAGTAGGTTGATCTTAGTAAGCATAACTACAAGGGATTCTTCATTCAGATTAGCCTACGATATAGGATTTGTCCTATTCCACCACTTTCATGCTATATGCATGATTTGCAACAATTGTAACATAAGAACGTCCAATATCAATCTTTACTGGAGGCATTTTGTTCTTTATGTTGAGGCTGATTATTGTGGTTTTGAATCTATTTGCGATTCTAACTTTTGAAATTTTTCGCATTTCGTTTCAAACCCATGTTTGTGGATTTCTTAGTTTGATTGGCAAAGTCAACAAGCGTCATTTTTTCTGATCTTGTTTTCTGGCCTCCTCTTGAATAAGAAGACGAGTAATCAAAATCTGTAAGAAAAGTTCTTTAACCTTAGGTTTGAGGATGTTTTTAAAATCTTTCCAACTAGCGGGTAGTTTATCAATAAGAACAGCAACAAGAAACTGCTCATTAAAGTTATACCTACGGTGGTAATCTCATGTGCAATTTTTAAAGCTCGTGAGACTACACCTCCACTGATTTAATGATATAAAACTTCAAATAGTGGCTGATGACACACTTCTTCTCTCTAACTTCCTTGATATCATATTTCTTTTGCAGCGCATCCCATATCTCTTTTGCTGATTTATAAGAGTTGTAGTAGTCATATAGATCGTCGCTCAAACCATTAAGCACATAAATTTTGTAGAGGTAGTCATTATACATCTAGTCCTGCAGAGCCTTTTTATGGTCATTCATTACTTATTTCGGTAGTTCAGGTTTTTCTAGTGGTTAGAACATATGTCACCTTAATGAAGAATTGCATTTTTTATCTCCATCACTTGAAGTGAAGTCCTTTAAGTCTAAACGTTTTGTTCACATCGTAATTATCATAGTTGCTCGTGATCGAAATCATATCGTTTTAAATTTGTTGTATCCCCATTTAAATAATTGAAATTTGAAATTCTCTAAGTGATTGAGTCACATGCTAGGCTGCTTTCTTTAAGACGTTTCGCCTTTATGTTAAAAGCGTGCAAGACAATTAAAAATATATAGTGCTACTTCAAGATAAAACAATACTATAATATTAACAATTTGTTGCACAAAAATCGCTAATCAAATAGATCCCAAATGTTGTTTAATATTGCTCGGATCATAAAAAACTATAGGTGGAAGAATACGAGAACTTGGTTATAAAAATGATGCATTTCTGAAATTTGAACAGAACAGTTAATATAAGAACAGATATGGGGAAATATTGAGAAGATAAAATGAAATCTAAAAATACTGAGTCAAAACCGATTTAAAAATATAGTGTCAAAAATAAAGAGTTTTATGCCACACTAGCCAAGCCAAGCCCAATTCAGTTTGGGACGAGTTGATCAATCGGGGTACGCGTGGATGTGGTGGTCATGCATGTGCTTCATCCTCAACGCAAAAGTCATATTAGATGCCTTAAGGATACAATGTAAAGGCTAAGAAACTCATATAAATATGAGTATATTTTTTACTATGTGCGAATTTTCACAAAAGGAGTAATAAATATGTTTTTCTTAGTATTTTTAGTAATTCATTTAAAACAATTTTTTTCCAACGTACTCTTGTTGATGGTTTAGTGCAATGTAATTAGTGGTAGAAGAGGATTATTTTTTATACATATAGTGAAAATGTAATATGTTTAATTCAGAATACACTAACTTGATGTTGTACTGTTATGTACTTTGAGCTTGCATATGGATATCATTTTGGCTGATAAAGATCATTGTGCATACAAATTCCAATAAATGTGGTTATATTAATGTAAATAAACACTAGCACTGTAGGATCTAAATTAACCCTAGAGGGGGGTGAATAGGGTTTATCGCAGATTTTCGTAGAATAATTAAATAACAACAGCACAGATAATAATCAGAATAAATGCGGAAAATAAATAGCACACAGATATACTCAGCTTCGGCAAAACCCTGCCTATTGCTGCATTCCCCAAGGTTTCTACTAGGAGTTAAAACAATCTCTACGCTTACAATCCCCTGTAAACTCGCGACACTCGCTCCAACTGTTCTTAACCCTACGCTCAAAACCCTGCACTAGTTTCTATCCCCAAAATCAGATTTCCCCGAATTACAAATCTCGTAATTCGTCTCCCTAGTTTTAGAGACAAGCTAGAAAACTACAGATTCGATTACAAATTTAAAATTGAAAAACGAACAAGAAATAAATACCCTTAAAAGTTTAAACCCCTATACTAAAATAAATAAATAAAGTATCCTTGTCCCTTTTATCGTGGCCGACCACTTTGAAGTGATGCACCCATTCTCTTTAGTCCCGATCTCTTTTCTTTGTTAAAAAATGGCGGCTCTGAAATTTTCTAGGGTTTCTTCTGATTTCACAAATCGATCGACGGCTTTCTGATGCTTGAAATCTCGTTGGTGTTCTTGTTCAATCTCTGGTGCTCCTCTCTTCACGATTTGGAAATTTGTTGGTTTAGGGTTTCGATTCTGATTAGAAGTCGCAACACTCTCCTGTGATACTCTCGAAGTTGAAGCACTTCTATTTGATCCAAGTATTTTTTTTATATCTGGTACGATTTTAGATTTGAATTTTTGCTTTAATTTTGCTTGAACTTGGATGGTTTTAATGCCGATGATGATGTAGGTGTTAAATAAGGTTTCAAGTCCGAGATTTTTTCTGATTTCGTGTTTGATTTGGTCTGCAAAATTATTGGGTCTATGATATCCTTGGCTTTGAATTGGTCTAGTTTGAAATATCCAGTCTTTCTGGAATATACTGCGAGATGAAATCATTGACTTTGAAATTTTGGGGTTTGAGCTTTTCTTCCAAGTTTTCTTATTTAAACTTGGCTTTTTCAATGTTTATTTTCCTTGATTTTGAACTGGTAAGAACGGATATAATACTTGATCAATTTTTTGACCTGATATTGCTCTTTGAGGTATTTGGCATGTTTTCATTAACTGATACTACAGTTGATCCTTCACTTTGTTGTGAAAAAAAAACTGCATTGTTTTGTATCATTCTTGCCATATTTTTATCTCTGTGATCCCAATTCATTTTACTTTTTCATGTTGTATCCTCTTATAGTTTGCATGTCGAACCTGAAACTTGTTACTATGTGAACTTCGACTGGTCTGACCATCTCGAACCAGTCTTGATCATGAACTTATTTACTGTCCATTCTCCATTGTTGTTTGTACCGTCACCTGAGTTGTACTGTCCATTTACCACCACTTGTACATGCTCACATTCATGCACATGCCATGTCCATGCTGATCATACATTTTCTTTGATTTGTTATTGTATTTGTCCACTTGACACTTGCTACTGTTATGATTCATGTAGTTGAGCTCGACCGACCACTTTGGTTATACAGCTACTTTAACCTTGTATATGTACTTGATCATGTAGATAAAGACTGAACTGATATACCCATTAGTTTTGTAACCTGAGCCATGTAATTGAGCACCCTTACTTGGTGTTGTAGTTGTTTCACCATTTGCTCGAGACCGTGCTTGCTGACCTGGAACTGATATTGATGTAGCACACTAATTCACTTGAAATGTTCACCCCAACCTAGTCTATGTTCATTTGCTTGTATTGTTGAACCATGCTTTTAGCCGATGTTATATATATTTGACCATATGCTTTCTCGACCATGTTTTGGCTACACCCTTTAACTTGACCTGAACCATTTGATTTCTGTTGTGTTCATCATGACCATTGAGCTGCTCCACAATATGCTCGACCATCTTTGTCTCCATGTAGTTGTTGTGCCATACTTCTTATGCTTGTGCCATGATTACTTTGGCAGTTCACTTTTGCTGTTGATTTGTATTTATCACCATGTAGTTGCACCATGTCCATTCATTGTTCTTTATATATGAGTAGCTCGACCACTGTGACTTGTTCACCCAGTTCATGCTTTTATTCAAATTTGTTGATCATGTAGTGTATCCAGGCATTTGAACCCATACTTAATGCACAATTCACTTGAAACTGATCATTGCTGCTGCATATACATGATAGAGGCTTAAAATTGTGTCATATCTACATGTACTTATGTCTTGACCATCTTTGAATTGGAGACTGAGTTTAGTGTTAGCACTTGTACTTCAGACTTGAGTTGCTCCATCTTGTTATTGTTCAGATCTGATTTGTTTGGGCTGGTTCGACCATGTATGTTGAACTGTAATTTGAAATGTTGTATTTGACACTTTGATTTAAAAAAGTATTATTTCATTTTGCTGAAAATGATTTGATCCATCATGTTCCACTGTTTTGACCATGCTTTCACTTTGGCTAGTATTTTGTCTTTACTTGATATGTCTCGACTATTGGCTTTGAAATACCATGCTGAAATATTTGCACACTGTTTTGCATTGTGCACTGAGTCGAGAAGGTCCTTGTGGCTACTCCTCAGATGCATACTGAATGACGTGGCAGTGCACACGTGTATATCTATACACGTGTGTATATGCAGCCATCAGACTGATTTTCTGTCCCTGCATATCAGACCAAGTCTCGAAAAATGATGAGAAACACACCGTAATTCTGAGGCAAATAAAATTTAAAAATAATTTTTTTATTTGCTTTTATTTTGTTTTATTTTTGTTGCAGTCTACTGTGTGTTCTTCTGTATGTGACAGGTATGAAGATGACTGGACTGACATAAGAATGCTGTGAAGACAGAAGATTGAAGATGAAGACAAGAACAGTGTTAGTGTGTGTCTGTATTTGTTGTAGAGAGAAGCTGAGTATGAAATTGAATGTATACAAATAGTGGAGTTGTAAATCTGTACTGTTTAAATATTGAAATAAAATAATCTTATTCAAATAAAATACTGTGTGAATATTTAAATTTCTGTATAGTTGTATTTTATTTAAATAGAAATATTATATTCCTGTCTGTTGTGTAGTATACCAGTACAGTTACAAACACATTCAATAATAAAATATATTTGGTTGTTATCATCAAACAAAAATCATATAATTGTGTATACAACACTGTTATATACAACAAGCACCATTAAATACATCAACGAAATATAAATTCAAAAGATTTACCATTACTTAGGCACTAATTTTCAATAGTCAAGTATCACATATCTTAATGGTGAAATAGAAATTTTAACAATGCAGAAGTAAAGTCTAACCATATTAACAGAGAATTGAAAATGAAACACTCTAACAACTACCTATAAGCAAATTCTATTTGAACTCATTTAATTGTTGAATTTGAAAACAAATAAATCATTTTCTTCTTTTTGATTTAAATTTATGTTTTTTCTTCATATTTTATGTCCACTATGCAATGATACTTTCACGGTATCACGCAGTGGCACTACATTGTGCTCTAAAGTCACCATGTAGTGCCATTGCATGGTACCTTGAAAGCAATACCTAGTGGCACTACGTGGGATGATTTTTTTCGTAAAATGGACGGTGACAACTCAACAAAATAAAGAGTTTTTTAATTTTTTTCAAAATTCGAAGAGAAACTCACTGATATGGTGGGTTCAAATGGATTTTTTCCTAACTATAAAGTCTAACCATATTAACAAAGGAATGAAAATGTGGTAACTAAATTTTGATGGTGAAACAAAAATGACAATAATAAGATTTGTCACATAACTCAATTACAAACTCACAACGTTAACTACAAACCCTGAATCTGCACATCAATAGTACAAACTAATGTAACACTCCTACCGAAAAGCTAATCCAAATATCTTTTAGCATAATGTTTAGTACATGGTGTTGTTTTCTGAAAGATTGGGGGTTCGAGTCCCGCGAAAGCTTACAGATAAACAACCATTGAGGAAAAAGAGAACAAATTTATCTTTTTCATCCTGTGCTAATGTTAACCTTTATTGGATCTAAAAAGAATGCCGACAGTGTAGAAAAAGACTAATTCTATTTTCATCTCTTGTTTCTCGTTTCACACCTCATCTAGTTAAGAAAATCAACTACGCCCTACGTTTTTCATTTCACTTCCTTTTCTTTTCGAAAATACGTTATTTTTAAAGCACATTCAACTACAATGTGGTTTGTTCACGAACCACGCTCTGACCGAACTAGGTTATTGTACAAACCTCACTTGAGTTGAATTAGGTTGTTGTACGAACGTCACTCAGTCCAAGCTAGACTATTACGTGAACCTCACTTTGATCGAGCTAGGTTTGTATAGAAATATCGCTTCAATAGGGATATGTACGTTTGGGCTTGTATAAAAACCTCACTTTGACCGGCTTATTTTGTGTCGACTAAGAGAGTTTGGGGTTTATTTTTTTTATTTTTATTTTTCGTTTGGGGTTGGTTTGGTTGATCCAGCTTGAATGGATCAAAACCAACACCAACGGAATGCTCTTATTACTCCAGTACTAGATGTTTAACAGCCTTCACTGGATCTGAAAAGTATATCGACAGTGGTTTGAAGAACAATGGCAAAATGTGGAACTTGGAGAATCTGAAAACTATGCAGGCGGTAGTTTGAAAAACAGAGAGAAAACAATCGACATTATCAAAATTATTATTAGATGAATAGCTTGATCGATTTAGCATTGATGAGCAAAAAATAATATGAATAAAGCAGAAGATCCGAGCCCAAGCTACAAAGAGCAAAATGAAATCCAAATTGACCCCTTTTAAAAGTACAAATAACATATAGGCCAACTCGTACACGCTATATGATAAAGTAATCATACATCTGATTACATACAAACAAGGCTAATCAGTACGTGACTTAATCTAAAGATACTACTTACCTACACTGAAAAATCAAAGTCAAGCGTGCTCCAACATTCTTACAAGTAGCATTTCACGCTTTTTCAAACAGACTGCACGACTTTAGCCATTGCATATGCCGCAGCAGAGGCGATAGCACCGATGAATGCAGTCTGAATGGCACTGAGGACAGGCCTGTTACCCGTGAAATGACCTTTTATATAACCAAAGAACAAGAGTGCTAGCAATGTAACTCCGATCGAGATCAACAAAGCCTTCTGTGCAGCTGCAACAAACATGTATGGAAGAAGAGGCACTAAACCACCAACGACGTAAGAAAGTGCTATTGTAAGCGCACTTTCTAATGCTCTTCTCGGGTTTGGCTTTTCCAGTCCTAATTCAAACCTGAAACGAGGATGATCAGTGAAAACACAAGACAAATGGTAGAGTTCTGTGTGCTTTTTACAAACTTACTTCATCATGAACTCAAGCCAGGCTTCGGGGTTCTTGCGAAGGGCATTCACAACTGGATCGTACTCGTGTGGCTGCAGACCATACTCTGACATTATCTCTCCAATCTCCGCTGCCTCTGTTCAAATAAAATAATTTCCTACCTGTTAGTTTTCCGTGTAAGTGTCACACAAAATGCTGTTATGTACAATTACTACCAATATCTGGAACATTGATTATTTCATCCTGTTCTCTCTTCATTTCTCGTAAGTAGTGGTCGGCTTCGCTCTTGGCAGCTAGGTACCTGCCACATAAATGGTTAAATCTGAGACTAGAGCAACTATTATATATACACATCCAAAAAAGAAAAAACACAATTTTTCTATAACAAGTATAGGGTAGGCTTTGCATCACGGGGGGCACATAAGAAGTTTCAACCATCTATTATTCATCCTTATCCACTGATCTAAGTAGTCACAAATATTTGGATATGTTGGACATATTTAGCAATGTAGGTCTGGTTATGGATTGGTGTGCAGAATTTGGTATGCAGAATCTTATTGTTTGATATAACAGTGATGCTTAATTTACCAGATATTCATTGATCATAATTAATTGTTATTAGCTAAGAATTCATAACTTAATCCAAATTTCCATTAATGAAAACTCTGAAGTAAAAGATCAAGATTATGAATTGTATAATAAAGCATTGAACTTTAGGCTAATACATAAAGTTAGTACCAAAATTGGCTAGTTTCATTAAAAATTAGTGATACAATGTTCCATATTGATTATAGACAAACATGGGATAAAACAGGAAATGTATTGATTGCAAAATTTACTTCAAGTATTTAGAATTTCAGGCGGAATACAGGGAGATCAAAGCCATTCATTATAGTTTCATTAAAAATTAGTGATACAATGTTCCATATTGATTATAGACAAACATGGGATAAAACAGGAAATGCATTGACTGCAAAATTTACTTCAAGTATTTAGAATTTCAGGCGGAATACAGGGAGATCAAAGCCATTCATTATAGTTCAGGGTCCTTAATTTTTGAAGGTAATCAGTGATGGATCTAAAAAAGGTCCAAATGTCCTTTCTTCCTATAAGTTCTTATCAAATCTCAAGTTCAACTAGATGATTTGCCAGTCCTGGATATATTTCATGGACCAGATTCATTAGAATAAGCAACAAATTGTTCAAATTACTTTGTTGTTCAACTATGATATAGGTGCATAATTATTTCTAGCAATTTCTTGAGTTTTCTCGGAATCTTTCCAGCACAATTATTGTGTGGTCTTGGCCAAAAAGAGATGATGGTTGCTTCATATGAAAAATGAAAAATAGACATCTTGCACAATGACAGAAACTTTTATGTAGTGCTTAAGTTTAATGAGTGCTGCAAATGATAAGATGGACCATTCTGATAAACAAAAGGTGCAATGAAAACCTACCATGAAAGAACCACAGCCATGCAATGGCATAAGGACATAGAACACAGGTCAAGTTGAGAAAAAACAAGAAATTGCTAGAAATAATGATGCACCTATATGTCTAAGTAACAAACGATTTGAGAAACAATGCTACATAACTTATTAATCCAAAGATTCACACTAGTGATATGCTCAGTAGATGACGTAATATTTGAATCCATACATATTCCATGGTGAATGTCAAATTCTTTTCCAACTCTTAATTCTCATCTAATTCAAAATTCAAACACATTCAAGAAAAGTGGTCGAACATGTTGTGCTGTAGATAAGAAGAAAAACAGCATTTAAAAAATGGTACATGAGTCCATCGATCCATAATATACAAACATATTATAATTACAGCAACAAGAATGGTTTGCTCGCTTGATGTGAAGTAAGTGTCGAACCAACAAGCATAAATACAATGAATTTGAATATAGCAGAAAGTGAATGAATAAACAGAGGATGATGTCTTCAGCATCACAAACATTGCAGGGGCAAAATTAGATACTATGAAGTACTATGAACTTTAACGGTTACTCAATTATCCTTTTCCAGTAAAGCACTTTAAATACATGCATCAGCTTTAATATATCACATATACCACGCATATTTCCAATAAAGTATTTGCCTTTCCAAAAAGGTTTTCTAACGGTTTTAGATTCTTATTCAAAAGGCAAAATTATTTCACAAACGAAAAATGTTTAACCATTTTTATTTTAATTAAGTGTTCAAAACTGCCAGTGCCAGATGCTCATGGGGTATACAAACAGTTTTCCCATATTCTCTAACTACACCACTATAATTAAACAGTGCAAAAGAATCTTCCCCAAACTTCATCAAAAGGTAAAGATTGAATATTCAATCCAAAACGCACAAAACGATTGTACAAGTTAAATAGGAAAATTCCACTACCAGTTAAAATTCTAACGAGAAACTAATGAATAAACGTGGAAAAATTGAAATCTTTAAAATAATCATTACATACCCTCCAAGACCCATGGAGATAGCGCCGGCGGCCACCTCCGCCAAACCGGCGGTTAGAATGAGGGAAGAAGCGGCATTGGCACCGGAGAGACCTGCCGCCAGAGCGAATGGCACCGTCAGACCGTCTGACACTCCGATTATGACGTCCCTTACCACGTCGCCAGCCGTGAAGTGCTTCTCGTTGTGATGCTTTAACAGCACTTGCTCGTTTTCTGATATCATTTCGTTCTTTGTTTTTGGCCTTTTCGTTTGTGGGAAAATGAAAATTGATCGGTTTGGCTGCGATGCACGATCTAAAGCCTTAACTGAAGGGGGGATTTAAAGGAATTTGGCAGGTACATATTACGGAAATGCCACTGATTAGATTGTTAAAAGGAGTTGTTTTTGCGTGGCTTGATTTGGAAATCATAAATTCATACGGATTTGCAGTTGAGCATCCACCTTTAACTGCTAGGTAGAAGTAGTTTAGCCCTCGCAGCAAAGTCTGTTTCTAGTTGAAAATAGCATGCAACTTATCATAAATTCATTACTTCTAGTTGAAAATAGCATGCAACTTATCATAAATTCATTACAGCTCCTCTTATTTTCATTGTCAACTTTCACAGAACACAATCCTTTAAAGTATCTAACTCAAATGGTTTGTAATCACAATTAAATCATAGGTGTCAATTGCATATGTGAAATTATTAGACATGACATTCAAAATAAAACATCAACTGTAAGCTAACTTGTCTGTAGAAATAACATTGTTCGACATGTCTCAATTATATCATAGATAAGTAAAAGAGGTAGTTTGACTAAAGTCCTATAAAATTTTAAAGTACATTAAACATTTTTATCCAAAAAAAAAAAAAAAATTGCAAATTAGGTCATTAGAATTTTTTTTTTAGGAAACAACCCATATAACAACCAAAATTGAAGAAAAATGACATTTCTCTTAGGTCACTAGTATTAAGTCATGATCAATTATATAAATTTATGTAATTATTCAATAAATAATTGGAGACATTTAGCGATTATATCCAAAAATTGCAGACACTACCGACAATTATTTAATAACAATTTGCAAAATTTTCACAATTATTGATAAATAAAATTGTAAGAATATCCACAATTATTCACTAAATAATAACTTAAGTTTGATTTTAAGGATATAATCCTAATATTCGCTAAATAAAACTTATTTATAAAATAATACTTATATTTATATTTTATTTTTTAAATGTAGAGTTGATTGTCTAAAACTAGACATTTCACTTGATAATGTTTAATCAATTTTATATCAGATCAACCTAACATTCTAATTAGGTAATTTTTATTCTAATCCACAATTTTAGTAAGTTAATCCACCATATTTTATAAGATCGTTGACTTTTACTAAAATTTAAACTTTAATCAGTGTATCAACCTAAAAAACGTACATATTTTTCTTTTTCTTAGTCCTCTTCTGTGTGTTTTGCATCGTATTCTTGTTTCTGAAATCCTACGATCTAAATCCAAGTTTAAGTGGAGTAATTCAACGTAATAACAGTAAGTAGTTATCTTGCTTCTGCCGATGATGCATTTTCCTCACCTCCTTTTGCTTCTGATAAGGTTGGAGAGTCTACTGAGTGGTACTTATCTAGGTTTCGTATCATAGAAGGACCTGAAATGGTTTAGGATTTTGCTAAGATGGAGTTGCAGGAAATTTACTTAAAATACACAGGCTACAAAATCTAACGATGTATGAATAACATTAAAACCATATGTTTAACATATGATATATTTTGACAAGGTAAATGTGGCATCACGAGTAAAACTGGTTTTCCTGTAATTAACTAAGCATGTATGATTTGTTTATCATTATATACGTCCTACCTTTTTTCAATACATATGTATGGTAATCGGTTGTTCTCCATGTCAACTTCATACATTGATCTATCGACTTATAAACTTAAAGATACAACAAATAAAATGACTGCATATATCAACTATTTTACATGCATCGTTAAACCATTTTTGTTCAAATAGTTAACTAAATGCGGATATGTTGTCCTTGTGAATGGAGTTGCTCATGTAAAACTTGTATTCTATAACACAAAAATGAATTTCTCTTCACGTATTTTTTGTAAATAAAAATAATAGGTAGGCAACTGTTGATTCGAACGCTGAAATTTAATTGGGCAAACTTACAGTATGGTGCTATTAGAAAATCCCTTCATTGTTTGTATGCAAAAGTTTGTATTAGTGATGTTGCATAATTTTGAATTCTTTTACTTCTAATTTGGATACGTACCAAATAGTGACTTTTTATGTCATATGAATTGAAATATAAGCATGATCCACGAATTGATCCATTTGATTGAACATTATTGTGTTTAATTGGTCTTCAGGAGTTGAAGATCAAAGCTTCACGTTCTTATTTCCCATTCATATTTATAGAGCATGTTTACCCATTGATATTGTTTTGAGAATATATTTTCCCTGTATGTACTGTTAGATATCTGTAATGAAATTAGATATCAAAATAGGGAGGAAAAAAAAGAAATCTTTAAGTTAATCCACTCATGGATTAACTTACAAAATAGTTGTAGATTAACTTATTAAAGTAAAATGGTGGATTAACTTATTAAAAATGTGGATTAGAATAAAAATTATCTTCTAATTAACATTGACATTGTAGAATAAAACTTAAATAATTTTGAGGTATAATGATGTATAATTGACATTTACATTCTAACTGGGGTAAGGATTGGAGAGCTCTAATTTTCAGTTAAAATCTAAAGTTTAAATACATTATTCTTCTTAGAAATACTAGCAGCAAGAAATTGCAAATTGTATATTTTAGCTTTGAGCTAAAACCTGCAGCCCATTTCTATTTAGATATTTAGTCCATATGATAAAAGAGAGAAAACCTGACTATTTAAATAGCAATATGTGGTGGACATATTCAGTGTCCACTAGATCTTATTCAGTGTATGAAATATTCAGTGTTAAATGTAACCAAAATGGCAGAAACCCTTTTGCTTGCGGCTACCCAGATCTTATCTTCTTGCGCCACCGCTTCTTAACCCACTCCTTCCCCATCGCGCTTCTTCTTCCCTGCTCATGGCCAAGAACAAAAAGCCTAAGTCATGTTCGCTATCTTCAGTGGCGGAGCCAGGATTCAAAACTAGAGGGGGCCAAAAAGGTTGTATACATATGGTCGTATACATATTCAGAAGCCAAAAATATTGCAGAGTCAGAAAGTTGTATACATATTGACTTGTTCTTCTGTATGGTTCTCCTGTATTTTATACATATACATAAGCCAAGAGGGAATTGCAGAAGCTAAAGTAGAATTACATTTGAGAATGGAACAAAGCAAATACAGAAGAACAGGGATTCGACCAGAAAGTTGTAAACATATGCTGATGTAAAAAGTCTAGTGGGGTCCAGTGACCCCACCTACCCACCCTAAATCGGCCACTGACTATCTTCAATAACCACTAGATCTGCTAGCTGCACAAAATCGCTCCAACCCATGTCCAATTCAGATGTTGATCCTGAATACTTCACTGCCCCTCCACAACCCGTATACACCTTGCCAGAAACCTATCCCCTTAATACTTTAATCGCTGAAATAACTGTTGTAGGTCAATATCCTGTGCATCCTCCAAATTTGGGAACTTTGGCTCCTATATGTTCACCGTATTTAGGCAAGTCACTTATTTCATCTATGCTAGCTCAAGCTATGTCAGCATGGCCTCTACCTGTTGCTTTGGGGACGAGTAATGTTAATGAGTGTTCTGTTCTTGGTTTTAATTTAGTTACTAAGTCGATTATTTTGGGTTCGAATTCGGCTATTGAGCCATCCTTTTTGGGTTTGAATTCAGAGGAAAATATCTGAGCCATCCTTTTTGGGCTTGAATTCGGAGGTAAATGCTTGTGTTAGGGATAATGAAATGAATTGCGAGCTAGAAGGTATTGGTTTGTCTAGTTATCGTACCCTAATTACTGTGCCTCATGAAATTTTACAACGCTCACTGCATGTTCATCAAAACTCACCATCCAATGTGCCATCAAAAACTCAAGCCCATGTCCCTTTAAAAATTCTGCACCTGGTTCGATCCTGTCACCGTTGCCTCCCAAGTGTTGGACATCGTTGTTTGATTCCCTTCCTCAAATTGTCGGGGAATACTCAACGGTGAATTTTGATATCTTGAATGCTGATCTTGGATCGATCCCTCCCCCAAAAATCTATGACGAAGCAACAAAATTTTGGAACGGTCACCTAGTAGATTTTTTTACTTGATCAAACCGTCCTGCTGTTAACATGCACTCGGCATGTCGTAACTCCTATCAAATCCGTGCTCCCTTGAGACAATAGTTGATGGTCTTATTATTTCAAGTTTTCTTCTGTTGAAGAAAGGTTACATGTCCTGGAAGCTTCTCCATCTATTATTGATGGTAGACCTTTTATTGTGACTACATGGAGTGCTCTGATTGATAGAGTTCGAGAATAGGTTCTTTCGATTTCGGTCTGGAAACAATTCACTCAAGATTCCCTTTGTTCTTTAACCTCTTCTAGGTCTAAATTGCCTTTCTTGTCATATTGGTAAGCTCAAATGTTTTGATGCCAATTATTGTAACACCCCACATCCGTTAAGGTCACTCACAAAAGGGAATGCCTTTACTTCAATGGAGCATTATGGGTACTGGAACAGAAATATTACAAGACAGACATATATAAAACAGCGGAAGGTAAAGTAGAAGTAGTTCAAATGATTTATTAAATATAATTGTTTACAATAAAAGTCCATCAACTTTCAAATACCCAGTTACATAGCTAAAATATCTGTCTTGCTCAAAAACAAAGAGGCATGGAAATAAATTGTAGTATTCCCCAATAAAGCAAAGCAAGCCATAGCCAAGAGAGATCCAAGCCACACATGAAAGGAGCCTTGGAGCTTGGTAAGATCCGAACTAAGCTGTATTCCCACCCTGCGAACCTGGGGGGGGGGGACGGAAGAAAAAGAGGCGAAACAAACCGGGTCAGTCATAAAGACTGAGTAAGTCCGAATGGCTTTCAGCATAAAAACAGGTGAAGATAATATGGCATGAATAAACTGAAAGTAAACATAAGCATGATGACAAGGTAAGCTACATGCACGATGAATCAAGTATAACATCCCATGCTTCCTATCAAGAGTATCATCACAAGGTTCTACCAAGTATCACATTGCAAGGTTTCTATTAAGTATAACATCGCAAAATTTCTAAGCTTCACCATTTCACTATTTTCTTTGATTTCCTATATTCTTTGCACCACCTAACTAGCGTTCCAATTAGTTTACTTAGTTATAATTACAAGATAAGTGATCCCCCATAACCCACATGATAGTTTTATAGGTACATATCCTACGATGAGGGTCCCACCTCATATTGATAGTTTTGTGTCCCCACCGTACCTATTTGATCGGCTCTTACTTACAATGTTTCACATGTGTTATATACTAAGGTTATCCCAACCCCGTAGTTGTGGTAGCCTTCAGGACTACATCTAATATGAGGGTTTTACCTCAACCAGCCCAATTCCATGAATGTGTTAGATGTATCCTTACTACCCTAATCGATCGGCTCCTACTCGACCTAGTTCTTGCGGCCCCTTACTTGTAGATACCTGTGCGGGTCCCACCCTAGGGTGTATCAATCCCTAGGGTGGCAACCACAACACCCTTTTTGATGCACAACTTTATATCTACTGATGCCCAGTGGTTAAATTTTCCACTCCGGAATACGTGCACGCCCGTAATCCGTCAGAACCTGTATTGCTGCATCCCCTGCCGCCGTTTTGACTGCTTACAATCAGCCCAGTAATCATACCCCACCCTGCCTAGCTCAGGGTACCGTTGATACCTAATGTGGGTTACTGCTGAAACGGGTCCCGCTACTAGGGTTTTTCTAGGGTCTATTCGTATACCCCACAGGTTGGTTAAGTGTTATCTATTTAACTTAACCCTACCCCCATCATGATACTGTGGTTAAGTGTTTTCTCTTGTGTTACTTAACCCTACCGCATGTCTTGTTATATCGGTTAAGCGTTCTCCCCTGTGTTAACTCAACCCTTACCACACCTCACGTTAGATTGGTTAAGTGTATGTTAACTCAACCTCATCCACTAGCCATTTTATAATGGTTAAGTGCTAGCCTCGTATATTTACTTAACACTACCACACATCAGGTTATATCGGTTGGGTGTTATCAACCCATTCAAGCTAAACCAACCCATTTAACTTAACCCTCCCATTCGTCAGATTGCATTGGTTGAGTATTTCAAATAATTCATGGCTTAACCCGCCCACGTATCATGTCAAGTTGGTTAAATGCTGTCAGTGATTCATAACTTAACCCTGCTATCTTAGCATATCAAATTGGTTAAGTATTTTCAAGTAGTTCATGACTTAACCCGCCCACGTATCATGCTAAGTTGGTTAAGTATTATCTATATGTTCCAGTTGACTTAACCCTGCAACGTGTCATGTTATATTGGTTAAGTGTCATTAGTCTGGTCATATTACTTAACCCACCCATTGGTCTGATTAACAGTTATGTTGGTTAAGCCTACATTTATAAGTTTTACATGTTCTTAACTCATACCGGTTAGGTTCACATTTACATGTCAAATTTCCATGTCATCCCACCTAACCCTCTAACCATACCCACGTCTTATTATGGTTAGTATTCCTTACTTCATTCATTATGACGAACGAATCATGACCGCTCACATTAGACCGTGCATTTTGTGGCCACTGGATTTGCCGGGCAGTTCCGGGCAGATTTACACCACAAACTGGGTCTAACCTCGTGTCATAAACCGTTACGCCTACAATTTGGCCTTCGACCTCTCACATTAGACTGACACTTTGTGGCTACTGGATTTGCCGGGCGGTTCTGGGCAGATTTACACCACAAACTAAGTCTAACCTCGTGTCAAAGGTTCATTAATGGTCGTATTTCACCCAAAACCCCAATAACAGTTCATGTGTTTAACATATAGAAATGTTCGTGTTCAAGTCATTTATCCAATACACAGCCATTTTCATGTTTCAAATTCCCAACTTTACATATTAATAAACATATGCCCAAGTTCCAAATTACATGCCAATTTGTATATATACCCAATTCTAGTCAGTTTACATATGTCCAATTCTTGCCTATTTACATGTATGCCGAGTTTATGCCATTTTACCCATATCAAGTTCTAGCCAAGATTACAAGTATCAAGTTTCATGTCCAAATAAACCCAAATCATGATTCATGATGTAGTTATCCCAAACTATAATCTTTTTATTTCAACACACGCCAACTACCCAAGTTCATAATACATATTTATGCCAATTATCAAGTTTACAATTGCTTTTAGGTTCAAAGTCCCAATTCTACTTATGCCCAATCATAAACATAATCTTTTGATTTAATTTACATAGGCCCGAACTCTTGATTTGATTTACATGCTAATTCATTATGCCCACTTCATGCCAATTTAATTATGCCAATGGCCAAACTTGCAATTTCAATTATATTGACAATACCCCAAATTTCCAATTTCATGTTATGCCATCAATTTTACCAAACATATATATCCAATATAGACAACATTCCCATATTTCCCCGTATTCAATCGTACGCAAATCGCGGTTTAGGCCTAGGTCCGAAATTGACCTAGGTTCATCGAAAGGAAATAAATAGGGGAAGGTAGAATTTGTATAACAATCAGCATAGAGAGAAAACTGGCATAAAAACATCATCTCTGGCATAAAAGATAGATCTTGATAATAATATCAATATGAATCAAGAAAAACTGATTTACAATAGGCTATATAGATCATAAGCTTGACATGAGAACGAACATAGAAAAGTCCCAAAACTCAAGATTCAAGAAGCAACAGAAATAGATCTGAATCAATAAACATACCTAAATCCAATTCCACTTTATTCCATGGCCATATTATAATTAAATGTTTAAATCTAAAAACAACTAGAACTTACAGAGCATGGCTAATGAATTAGGAACTGAATTTGTTGTAGAATGTTGCAGTGATGTTGTTGATTTATTGTCTTGAATCATTGTAGAAGCCTTAATCTTCGAATTGGATTGTATATGAAAGCTTAGGAAATTGATTAGAGACGGCGGCCATGATCAAGAGGGACCTCAACAGCATTTTGGTGTAAGAATGATTTGTTGTGAATTAGGTTAGGTCTAAGGGTGTTTTTATAGGTGTAACAACTAGTTTAGGCCCTTAGATTAACCCTAGAATCAATCCGGACCATCAAAACACGTCTCAGGCTTCAAAAATGAGTTCTGTGTCAAAACAGGCCTACCAGGTCGACCTGTAAGGGGGGAGGTCGACCACATGGTCGATCTGGGGGGTAGGTCGACCACATGGTCGACCTGGCCCCCAGGTCGACCTGTCTGGTCCTGTGCTGCCTAAAATCTGCTGAATCTTCTACAGGCCATAACTTCTTCATCCGGACTCCGATTTTCGAAAACTCATACTCTATTTCATGTAAAATTTCGAGACGAACGCAATGGCGTAACCCGTTTCCCTTGATTCTTATTTTAAAAATTAATTATACCCTGATTTCTAGTTTCAACATGCTATTGAAATTCGGGTTGTTACATTCTCCCCTCCTTAAAGGATTTCGTCCCTGAAATCTTCAAGTTAAGAAGAATGTGTCCTACCATCCAATCATCCATCTACTCAATCATCAATCACAGGCATCCATTGTCCTTAAGAGTTTTTAATGCTGTATGAACATATACAGAAAGTGTGTGTATATGTTCCTTATCTAATGCAAATGATCAGGCCTGATTGATCTCTTTAATGCAAAAAATGTTTTAGTGCCATGAGTCCAACATGTATGCGAATAGTCCTAGCCACATAAACACTATATGTGTGCACAAACATCCATCCATATGCAACATCCACATGATAACACATTTAATTTCATCCATAAACAAGTATAAACACTCATGCATATGCAATATGAAAGGTGATGGAGCCGATCTAGTGTCTAAGGTGCGTGTATATGCATCCACGAGCAACCACTAGCAACCACTTGCAACCATTACTCATAACATGTCTCAAACACATGTTTACACCCAATTGTTCCTACCTAAAGATATAGTCGAATGATAGAAGCAAGTAAAAACTTTGTGCCCATTAGGCAATGTCAAAACTGGAAATCTATGCCACATATATACTGATTAGGAAAAGAACTCCCTAAGCACCAGCCCCGAAGACCGAAATCAATAACAGACTGGTATCCAAAGAATTAACCAACCAATATATATGTTTCTAGGAAACTAAGCATGATGGACTCCTTTTTGGTCACAAGAAATCTCTTCCTAAGACCAACCCATATCCTATAAAACCCAAAAAGTTTAGTTAACCCAACAGACACCCTCAAGCCCCAACATGTATTACTAATAGATGAGTCATACTCCCTATGGGGTTTGCAACAGAAATAGGATGAAGAATAGGACCGAGAGGATATGCTTAAAAGATAGCATGCAAAAAAGCTCTATAGGAAAAGAGGGATCAAGGATATACTCTTAAAAAGAGATATGATGCGCGTATCTAGTCTTCAATCTTCTGAGTCGCATTTCCTTGAGCTTAGCTCCATTGTGCTTACACCGTCTTTAACTTCACAATTTCGTAGCTTCTTAATTCTTGCTTCCAAAATATGAGTTGGAACCCATTCCACTGTTGCCTCTCGTTTCACTTATTCTCCTCCTAGTATACTCGGCCCAAACATAACTGCGAACTCATGGTTTCATGCAAGCTCTCAAAAATTCACTAGTGAATCTCGGATCTCATTCACTTACTAGAAGGTATGCCACATAAATGAATTATCTCTTGAAAATAAACAAACGCTAACCATGTTGCCAAGTGTACTTACTAAGGTGATTTTCTATAACTCATGCATAAGCGAGACGAACCATCTTCCTTAGTGGCGAACACTACTCGAGCGGATCAATAAATATATCAAGAGATTCTAGGTAACTAAGCATGGTAGAACCCTAAGGGTTACACTAGACTTCGAGGGCATTACCGGGGCAAGTCAAGAGTCTAACTACCCTCTTTTCATATTCGAGAATGGTATCATTTCTGGACAACCACTCCATCCCTAGAATCAACCCATTGCCCAAAAACATAAGCATTACTTCTGAACTCAACAATTAGCATAGACATTCTCAAATCCAAACAAGTCATGAATAAATGAGCCGATTCCCCAACAGGATTGGAGACAAAAACGGGATCCTCTACTACGCTAGTACTAAGGTGCAGAGACTTCAACTATCGAAGCAGAATTAAAAGGATGCGATGTACAAAAACAAAGTTCTAATAGGATGACAGAAAAGAAAAGCTAAACCTTTAACAGAAACGTTACCACCTCTCTTAGGTATGCTAGTAGTGAGAGCATACAATTTCCCTCTCGACGATCTTGTTCTTTGCCCTTGTCCTTGTCCTATAATACTTAACTACATGTCCCTTTTTACCATACCAAATATATTCTCTCTTGTCATGGGTTTTATTATTCCCTCACTTTGGCCTCTTTCCTTTCACCTTCTCCTCCTTCGTGGATTAAGCCATATCAACAAGTTTTTCATCCTTAGGCTTGTGTTCTTTATCCCTGTTCTTACTATCCATGTATAGTTTATTGACAAGTTTCTAGAAAGCTACCTCCATCGCACGGGAACTCTACAAAGCTTGAAATAAGATTAGACGCAGATGGAACTATTGCGGCTATAGATGGAGTTGGGCATTTCTTTGCCCTCCTACATGTGTCGTACACCTACCAAACTATGATGAAAAAGAAAGAGAGAAGAAACTCAAGGAGAGAATCAAAAGATAGTGCATATGTCTTTGGGGAATATGCCTTTCGTAAAACAAAACTTTTCTTAGAAAATTTTTTCTTTGTAAACGTTTTGAAAATAATTTCAGAAGGTTTTAAAAAGCTTTTGCCCAGTCTGGTAACCTTCGCTCTGATACCAAATGTAACACCCCACATCCGTTAAGGTCACTCACAAAAGGGAGTGCCTTAACTTCAATGGAGCATTATGGGTATTGGAACAGAAATATTACAAGACAGACATATATAAAATAGCGGAAGGTAAAGTAGAAGTACTTCAAATCATTTATTAAATATAATTGTTTACAATAAAAGCCCATCAACTTTCAAATACCCATTTACATAGCTAAAATATTGTTTTGCTCAAAAACAAAGAGGCATGGAAATAAATTGTAGTATTCCCCAATAAAGCAAAGCAAGCCATAGCCAAGAGAGATCCAGCCGCACATGAAAAGAGCCTTGGAGCTTGGTAAGATCCGAACTAAGCTGTATTCCCACCCTACGAACCTGGAGGGGGAGGGGGGGTAGAAACGGAAGAAAAAGAGGCGAAACAAACCGGGTCAATCATAAAGACTGAGTAAGTCCTAGTGGCTTTCAGCCTAAAAACAGGTGAAGATAATATGGCATGAACAAACTGAAAGTAAACATAAGCATGATGACAAGGTAAGCTACATGCACGATGAATCAAGTATAACATACCATGCTTCCTATCAAGAGTATCATCACAAGGTTCCTACCAAGTATCACATTGCAAGGTTTCTATTAAGTATAACATCGCAAGATTTCTAAGCTTCACCATTTCACTATTTTCTTTGATTTCCTATATTTTTTGCACCACCTAACTAGCATTCCAATTAGTTTACTTAGTTATAATTACAAGATAAGTGATCCCCCATAACCCACATGATAGTTTTATAGGTACATATCCTACGATGATGGTCACACCTCATATTGACAGTTTCGTGTCCCCACCGTACCTATTTGATCGGCTCTTACTTACAATGTTTCATATGTGTTATATACTAAGGTTATCCCAACCCCGTAGTTGTGGTAGCCTTCAGGACTACATCTAATATGAGGGTTTTACCTCAACTAGCCCAATTCCATGAATGTGTTAGATGTCTCCTTAATACCCTAATCTATCGGCTCCTACTCGACCTAGTTCTTGCGGCCCCCTACTTGTAGATACCTGTGCTGGTCCCACCCTAGGGTGTATCAATCCCTAGGATGGCAACCCCAACACCCTTTTTGATGCACAGCTTTATATCTACTGATGCCCAATGGCTAATTTTTCCACTTTGGAATACGTGCACGCCCGTAATCCGTCGGAACCTACACTGCTGCATCCCATGCCGCCGTTTTGACCGCTTACAATCAGCTCAGTAACCATGCCCCACCCTGCCTAGCTCAGGGTACCGTTGATACCTAATGTGGGTTACTGCTAAAACGGGTCCCGCTACTAGGGTTTTCCTAGGGTCTATTCGTATACCCCATAGGTTGGTTAAGTGTTATCTATTTAACTTAACCCCACCCCCCATCATGATACCGTGGTTAAGTGTTTTCTCTTGTGTTACTTAACCCTACCGCATGTCTTGTTATATCGGTTAAGCGTTCTCCCCTGTGTTAACTCAACCCTTACCACACCTTACGTTAGATTGGTTAAGTGTATGTTAACTCAACCTCATCCACTAGCCATTTTATAATGGTTAAGTGTTACCCTCATATAATTACTTAACCCTACCACACATCAGGTTATATCGGTTGGGTGTTATCAACCCATTCAAGTTAAACCAACCCATTTAACTTAACCCTCCCATTTGTTAGATTGCATTGGTTAAGTATTTCAAATAATTCATGGCTTAACCCGCCCACGTATCATGTCAAGTTGGTTAAATGCTGTCCAGTGATTCATAACTTAACCCCGCTATCTTAGCATATCAAATTGGTTAAGTATTTTCAAGTAGTTCATGACTTAACCCACCCACGTATCATGCTAAGTTGGTTAAGTATTATCTATATGTTCCAGTTTACTTAACCCTGCCACGTGTCATGTTATATTGGTTAAGTGTCATTAGTCTAGTCATATTACTTAACCCACCCATTGGTCTGATTAACAGTTATGTTGGTTAAGCCTACATTTATAAGTTTTACATGTTCCTAACTCATACCGGTTAGGTCCACATTTACATGTCAAATTTCCATGTCATCCCACCTAACCCTCTAACCATACCCACGTCTTACTATGGTTAGTATTCCTCAATTCATTCATTATGACGAATGAATCATGACCTCTCACATTAGACCATGCATTTTGTGGCCACTGGATTTGCCGGGCGGTTCCGGGCAGATTACACCACAAACTGGGTCTAACCTCGTGTCATAAACCATTACGCCTACAATTTGGCCTTCGACCTCTCACATTAGACTGACACTTTATGGCTACTGGATTTGCTGGGCGGTTCCGGGCAGATTTACACCACAAACTGAGTCTAACCTCGTGTCAAAGGTTCATTAATGGTCGTATTCCACCCAAAACCCCAATATCAGTTCATGTGTTTAACATATAGAAATGCTCATGTTCGTGTTCAAGTCAATTATCCAATACACAATCATTTTCATGTTTCAAATTCCCAACTTTACATATTAATAAACATATGCCCAAGTTCCAAATTACATGCCAATTTGTATATATACCCAATTCTAGTCAGTTTACATATGTCCAATTCTTGCCTATTTACATGTATGCCAAGTTTATGCCATTTTACCTATATCAAGTTCTAGCCAAGGTTACATGTATCAAGTTTCATGTCCAAATAAACCCAAATCATGATTCATGATGTAGTTATCCCAAACTATAATCTTTTTATTACAGCACACGCCAACTACCCAAGTTCATAATACATATTTATGCCAATTATCAAGTTTACAATTGCTTTTAGGTTCAAAGTCCCAATTCTACTTATGCCCAATCATAAACATAATCTTTTGATTTTATTTACATAGGCCCGAACTCGTGATTTGATTTACATGCTAATTCATTATGCCCACTTCATGCCAATTTAATTATGCCAATAGCCAAACTTGCAATTTCAATTATATTGACAATACCCCAAATTTCCAATTTCATGTTATGCCATCAATTTTACCAAACATATATATCCAATATGGACAACATTCCCATATTTCCCCATATTCAATCGTACGCAAATCGCGGTTTAGGCCTAGGTCCGAAATTGACCTAGGTTCATCAAAAGAAAATAAATAGGGGAAGGTAGAATTTGTATTAGAATCAGCATAGAGAGAACACTGGCATAAAAACATCATCTCTCGCATAAAAGATAGATCTTGATAATAATATCAATATGAATCAAGAAAAACTGATTTACAACAGGCTGAATAGATCATAAGCTTGACATGAGAACGAACATAGAAAAGTCCCAAAACTCAAGATTCAAGAAGCAACAGAAATAGATCTGAATCAATAAACATACTTAAATCTAATTCCACTTTATTCCATGGCCATATTATAATTAAATGTTTAAATCTAAAAACAACTAGAACTTACAGAGTATGGCTAATGAATTAAGAACTAAATTTGTTGTAGACTGTTGCAGTGACGTTTTTGATTTATTGTCTTGAATCATTGTAGAAGCCTTAATCTTCGAATTGGATTGTGTATGAAAGCTTAGGAAATTGATTAGAGACGGCGGCCATGATCAAGAAGGACCTCAACAGCATTTTGGTGTAAGAATGATTTGTTGTGAATTAGGTTAGGTCTAAGGGTGTTTTTATAGGTGTAGCAACTAGTTAAGCCCTTAGATTAACCCTAGAATCAATCCGGACCATCAAAACACCTCTCAGGCTTCAAAAATGAGTTCTGGGTCAAAACAGGCCGACCAGGTCGACCTGTAAGGGGGTGAGTTCGACCACATGGTCGAGCTGGGGGGTAGGTCGACCCTAAGGTTGACCACATGGTCGACCTGGCCCCCAGGTCGACCCCTAGGTCGACCTGCCTGGTCCTGTGCTGCCTAAAATCTGCTGAATCTTCTACAGACCATAACTTCTTCATCCGGACTCTGATTTTCGAAAACTCAGACTCTATTTCATGTAAAATTTCGAGACGAATGCAATGGCGTGACCCGTTTCCCTTGATTCTTGTTTTAAAAATTAATTATACCATGATTTCTAGTTTCAACATGCTATTAAAATTCGGGTTGTTACAATTATGCAGTAAGGAAAAATTTAGTATATGCTAGGGCCATGATTGAGATTACACCGAATAAGCCATTGCCTTCTTAAATCAAAGTTCGCATTGAGAACGTGAACATTTTGTGGATATTAAGTATAGATGAAAACCAGATATTTGCACTATATGTAAATCCTTTGGTCATTTTGCTGATGTTTGTCAGATTGATGCTAATATGCCTCCCCTCGATAAAACTTCACTCCTTAGCCCCCTGATAGAGTTTGGGTCCATGTTGGTGAGAAGAAAGTCCGTGTAGAGGAAGAGCCACCTGTTACTATTTTACCTAATGTGCTTCTTGATCCTGATGTTTTTTGGATTGAGAGTGGGAGAGCTTAGGTATATGCCCCCTCTCGCATGCGTTATGACATTGAGCATTATTTTTACAAATTTATTGGGGATAAGGGAGATTGAAGACATCATTTCTACGATCCTATTGGTAAGTTACTGACATTGCGGAATGAGCATGAAATTGATGATGATAACACAGAACTCATGCATGACTCTACCTGGAACATGAACCTTATTATTTGCCCGATAGCTTCTTACTATGTGGATGATTTAGCTTTTCACTTTTGGACCTATTAACACCTTTCGTTGGCGCCTTTTTTTAGAATGATTCTGACCATGAAATGCTATGGTTGACCTAAATTTATATTTCATAGCTTGTATTGTGTATGTTTTTTTTTGCTATTTTGTTGTATTGATTGTGACTAGACACTTCAAACCAGATTAGTTACTATGTGCATGTGCAGAGTACTTGTTTTCCCTTTTCTTCAATAAAAGTGCTACGCTCACTATAAAAATAACTTGCCTTGCCAAAAAAGTACCTGTGGTGGACATCGGAAGTAAAATACAAGGGATAACAAATCCTATCTCTTTAGTTTTTGTAACAAATATTTAAAGTTTTTAACATAAATTTTTGCATGAAAAACTGTAAACTTTTCAAAATTAATTACTGTGATGTTTTCTGAAAGTTGTTTGCAAGTGACGACATTGTATTCTGAAATTTCTAAAATGACCTTTCACAAAACTTCTTTTTTAACTTCGCCAAATTTCGTTGCTTTAACCACGTCTTCTTGTACAAGAAAAATAAAATTGAAATTTCCGAAGTCAGTCTTTTAGAACATCTTGATAGAAAAACTAAAACCTTATTTATGTGGACTATTTATTCGAACTTAATCCTATCAAAATTGCGTTTATACATATATCACTCAAACAAATATCAAAATCTACTGAATTGGCTTCATCATCTTTCCCTTAATTCTTGTATTTTTCCTTGCTATTCCTTTTTAGGATAGCCCAGTTACCTTGAAACCCCTCTGCATCCAACAATAAATAACGACATATTAACTACCGTCAATGCGCGCCAATTCTTTACCACCAAACATAACTTTGCAAATATCTAACCATCACAACCTTATAAATTGAAACTCTATATTTGTTGTTTTCTCTTCTTAATAAACTTACTTTCCATAACAAGAACTTGATATTATAACTCCTTGGTAATAGAATTGCTTTCAAGTAGTTAAAGGAACAGAACTAGTGTAAAGCATAAAAAAATGTAGATTCTAAAAAAAAAATCTGTGTTCGATTTACATGATCAATGAAATTTGAATGGATTATTAGGTCCAATTTAATATTGTTTTAAATAAAACTTATTTTATCAAACTTTTTAAAAGGGGATTTATTTTAATTAATTATGCATTATAAAAAGCACATCAAACACCCTCATATGTTATAGTCCAAGTGTAATAAATGAACATTGTGCATGGTTAATGTTGACCCACCTTTTTACAAGGCAGGCACTCGTCGAATTTTGGCTATCGGAGTGCTCGGAACTCAAGTACGAACCCAGGAAAGTTTGAAGCGATTTGGATAAAGCCGCAGAATTATCGAAAAACATGGATTTTTGGTTAAGTATTTTGGGATCGGTACAACTCTTGAAACCATATCTGGATTGGTGCAACTCGCGAAAGTTCGGGAAGGTGGAAAAGTTGGCTAAGTTTCCTAGGATCGGTATTTGTCTTAATGATCCTTGGATCGGTATTCTTTGCGGGTACGAAATTTCGTATCCTACATTTGCACCGGATCATTTGGGATTTCTTATCCTTTACTTCGGATTAGGATTTTGTATTCGCAAGACACGACGCGGGTTTTGGCAATTGGAGCTAAAGCATAAGGGATCGGTGAAGTCGTTTCGTCTTTCGATGATAACACTTTCGGGGATCAACTTTTGCATTTAGTATCATGGGATACGAAACGGCTTGGCAATATGGAGTTCAGAATGCTTCGAAGTGAGGTAGCAAAATGGTCAAGTCCCAGGTTCGGTATCGATTATGAGATACGAGTTTGGGGGGGAGGATGAATCCCATATCCCCTTGCTTATAAATACCCCACTATTTGGTTATTTTAGAGATCTATTTGTTGATTGCTTCCCACTCAGGATTCTTGGTTTTGGAGCTTTTTAATGGCTTCCTCCATGGATTCTTCCTTCTTGGAAACTTCCTTGGACTTATGAACATAACTTGTCATTTGGAAAGCATTCTTAGACTCTTTTGGACTCTTTCGGACATTGCAACATACTTTTAGGCATATCTACTTCTTCTTGGACATTTGGACATTGGAATGGACATGTTGGCTTTGAGCAAGGACTTTGTTGTCGTTGACGTTAACTATTAAACAAAAGGATTGAACTTGGATTGTACTTATAACTATATGGCATAATATATAAGTTACCTCGGAGCGGACATTGGCATAATTTGTCGAACTACTATAAATGTCTTTATTATTTACATTTCTACACTTCCGTGTTGGGAATATTCAGATTTACTAATAACTCGCACATATTGGGTGTTGATGTGTGAAGGGACCAATTTCTCATGTCAACATTTTGGCGCATCAGGTAGGGGATAACGGAAAACTTTGGTTTGCTAAGGATTTGGATTCCTCAGAATTCTAAGGATGGTAAAAAAGGAAACAGATCACTTTTTCTCACTCTTAAGGAGCAGGAATAGAGGAAACTCAGGAGGTCTTCTCTACTAGAAATTCCCCGAACTATCTGGCTCGAAAGGATATAGAAGTTTTGGTTAAGGATTTGACTTTGTGGTTAGATAGGCAAGAACAGCTTTTCAATAGGCAACAAGAGACTATGGACACTCTTATGGCTAGGATCGATGGTTTTAATTGTCGTTAGGCCTAAGGAATATTGCCAGAACAAGTGCTGGTGTTCCTCAAGGCTTGGCTCGAGACTTGGGGCAATTCCCATAAGTCGCCCCTGGTCGAGACCAATCCCAAGATCGGTACCAGTTTGGCTAGACTCGGGGGAGTGGGGGGGGGGGAGGGGAGGGGAGGACACCCCCAACCCTAATGGAAGTATGACTCAAGAGGTTTTGATTGGTCAGATTTTGGGTTTCGGAGTTGGTGATGTGCAAAGGTTTGGATACAGGAACTTTGATGGTTTCAGGAGTTAGGTTTGTGCCCACGGATGTACCGTAGGCTAGGATTGAATCATACGCTCTTGTTGGGACCTATTAGAATGCTAGTTCTGGACTTGAAACCAAGGGAACCGGTGTAGGATCGAATGATTGGAGTTGATTTCTTAGAAATGGAAGTGGAATTCAGATCATGAATGTGATTCGGCAATATACTTGAGGCGGAGCATCTCTTTCAGACTTGGACTGTGTTACTCACAGTCCGCTTATTTAGAACATAAGGAATTCTCAAATCCCACTGAATTTCAAGTTGCCAATCTTAGATGCTTATGATGGAAGGAAGGATCCTACTATTCACTTGATGTGTTACATGTGACGTTTGTAAGTTCTTTCGGCGTCAGATAATTTCATGGTGAAGTGTTTCCCATCTTACCTTACTGATATTTCTTCCATATGGTTTAGGCAGTTGGAAAATGAATTGGTCAGTAGCTGGAGTGTGTTGGTCGAAAAATTCATCAAACAATTCAGGGTTCATATATATCGACCCAAGAGCGTGATGACTCTTACGGTGACTAAGCAAAGGTACGGTGAGACTTCGCAGAAATTCTTGAAAAGGTTTAATGAGACAGTGGCATCAATCGATCGGACCTGTCCATGGTTCTTGTAGCTGTTGTTTCTGGAATTTTGGATAAAATGGATTTCAAGATCTTGCTTTAGTGGGATCCACCACGAGACGTTGGTGAGTTTTACTTTGAAGCGAATAGATTTCTATGGAAAGATGATGTGAGAACCAATAAGAAAGTTCTCGAGGTTAACTCGGTTAAGGGCAGAGGACCGTCCGGCTCTGGTAAAGTAAAGATCTCATTTGGAAATAATCAGAATACTCAGCAATAGAGGGGACCAAAATTCCTTTGTACGCAGAACTTACTCGCTTTCTGGAAGAAATGTACTTGGATGTTCACCCAGTTGTTCCGATTTCGGAAGACATTGCTTACTACGTGAGCTGGTTAGCCAAGATACAAATTCTGTAGGCATCTTGGGATATGATTGAGGAACGTGTCAGACGTGGCGAGCTGGCACAATATGTTAGGAGTCGGGTTGCGGCACCGGAACGGGCATGGCTTCCTGCTCCAACTCGGAATAGAAACGAGCCAGCACGTGGCACGGGTGGATTGATCATCAGTTGATATGGTTTTCCCCGGACACCTTGGATTTGTGGGTTTTGGATTTTTGATTTTTAGCTGTTTGATTTCTGGCTCTATGGTTCTTCAGCTTTAAAACTTTGGCATTTTGGCTTTCCGGCTTTATGATTTTGGCATTTTTCTCTTCCGTCTTTTGGATGTGATTGTATGGATTTCTGGCTTTTGGTTTTCGGTTACTTGGTCACTAGCATTCTGGCTTTTGGTTGTTTGGAATTTGGCCTTTTGAATGTTGTACTCCTTGTCTTCTGGTTTTGGACGGTTTTAAGTAGGCCTAACCACATACGGGATTAGGACTTAATCCTTAGGCGTGCTCTACACTTGACTATAAAGCATCTGCTTTCTAGTTAATAACTTTACTTGATTTTTCGTATTTAGGGTGTTGAAGGGCTAAGTCTTCCTACCCATGTACGGGATTAGGGATTAATCCCTAAGTATGCTCTTTATGGACGAGAAACCGTTCAACCTCCTAGGCTCATATTCAGTTATTTGGCTATAGATGACTAAGTCTACATACTCATGTACGGGAACCAATGAGATCCTTAGGCATGCTCTTTTCAGATGATAAACCATCCCCTTCAAATTAAGCAAACTCAATAAACTTGAAATAAAAAATAGCTAAGTCGGACAATTCACGTACAAGATGAGGCCTTAACCCCGAGGCGTGTTTTGTACCTGTTGACACGCTTTTTGGTCAAAGTTGTTACACGTTAAGAATATCATCAGAAAACATAAAGCGATTCGATCAAAGTCGTGACGTGTTCGGAAAAATGATTTGAAATGGCGTTGATTCGTAAAATCATCGTCGATGGATTCAAAAAAGCTCGCATAGTGAAAATATGTAATCGAAACTGTCCGATCAGCTCAAAATGGTTGAGCGCATCGGTTCGATCACGTGGCATAGCTCGTCGCGCAAAAATATATGGATTTGGTAAAAAAACCAGTGTCGTGCACTCAAAAACAGCTAATTGACACGCGTCGATCGCGAAAAGGGCTTGCGTGGCTCAAGGCATCAAAATATGGTAAACTGGCAAAAGCTGATTCGACACGTCAAAAATAGATGACCAGCGTGTGAAAATCAGGAAAATCATGTGTACACCCTTTCTGGATCACTTGGGAACTTGGCCGATCATCTGGTACAAATGGCAAATTTGGCATTTGGCACGATGGAAAACGTGGTAGATCACTCAAAAACTATGTACGCACCCTTTCCAGATCACACCGAAAAACTTAGCAAAAATCATGGCTTGGCAAAGTTGCTAGAATTTCAAATCCCTTAGGGGATCCAAAATTTTCATGGTACGCACTCGGCCCGGCTAGCAAAACTCGAATCACACACATGCATCTAAAAATTGGTAAAGTGGCAGAGGGATTCAATTTTTTTTGGGAAAATGGCAGATCATTTTGGCATGGCCCAGAACTCGAGAAGATCACCAAAATCACCATGCTCAACATGTGATTTTTTGGATCTGAAGTTTTGGACCTGGAAAACGTGCCAGAATTTGGCCGATCACTTTGGCATAGCCCAGAACTCGTGTCAATCACCCTTTTTGACACGTGCCACATATGAGTTTGGCAGATTTTGGGGACTTGATTTTTTCGAACCCAGGAATACGAAATTTTGATGAAACACTAATTTTTCAACTCCAATTTTGGGATCTGAATTTCATACCCATCAGGGATACGAAATTATACTGTGTGGGCCCCATTTCTCACCTACTTCGCTACAAAACTCACATATAAATAGCCACTTGCTTGGCATTCAAAGGGATTGGTTCTCACTTAGTATTTTGGACTTCTTAGAGCTCCCAAGCATCATTAATGGCAGCCACCATCTTCCTAATGACCATTGGACATGGCATGAACCTCTAGAACATTACATAAATGTTTTCCATCAACTTTTGGACATTTGCCAGCATAAAAACACCATATTTTGGCTGTTTTGGATATTTATTGAATTTCTTCAACATCGAAGCTACTTTTTGGACATTGTTGACTAAGTCAACATATTTTTCACCCAACGAAGAAGAAAGTGGGATTTTTTTGTCAAAGTTTAGAATTAACAACTATTTTGTTGTTCTATTGTAACACTTCGTACACAAACATTGTCCGAACTTGTACAACAATTATAATCGAATATTATTAGATGAATGATTACTATAAAATGGTCATAGGCGTTAGTGCTGAACCACTATAAAAAGTTGTGTCTTCCCCGCATTACTTTACTATATCTTTGGATTACTATGTTGCTTATACACACTCACATTCGAGGATTGGCGTGCGCAAAATCCATGGCAATTCCCCATGTCAGCACTTTGGCGCGCCAGGTAGGGAGCTGTTGATGGAAAAAGTTGGTCACTAGTGACAGTCAACCCCCAAATGTGTGAAGAGCACACGAATAACAATCACAAAATTGCAGTAAAGTAAAAAAAACAGGGAACACGATAGACTTTTTATAGTGCTTCGGCAAAGATGGTGCCTACGTCCACTTTATATGTATTGATTAGTTAATCGTGGAATATGACCTAAAGAATGAGAGAGAGATCTTGCCCAAGAGTGGAAGTGGAGAAGTGAAGGTCTCCAAAAAGTCCCTTTCTATTTTCAGCATAGGGGTATTTATAGGTGAAGAAGTAGGTTGAGTGGGCCACCACGTGGCTTGCCTCTTTTGCGGAGCTCGGACACGTGGAGCCTTATCATTTGAAGTTGTTATGGCGGTAGGACCTGGTTTACTGTTAATTAATAGTATCCTCGAAAATTGTGGTTTACGTGGCACTCGAGATGAGGTATATAAAAAGTGGAGCCTTGTCTGGAAATGGTTGGCCGCCTTTAATGTCATGAGAATCGAGCTGAGTATTGAATGACTCAACTGAATATTTCCGCATAGATCTAGAGATATTTGGTTAATCCAAACTTTAGGGAAGTGATTGACTCGGTTGGTCTAGGAGAACGATTATGTCGGGGAACGAGATGCCGCTGCTCGAAGGAAATTAGCTCGGGCTAAATCTTTTTTGGACTTTTTGAAATACAGGTCGTCCTATTGGTCAATCGACCGATGCTGAAAAGTGAGGTTCTTGACATCGGGCTTCGATCTGTTGAACCGCGACAGCTTTTGCCAAAAAGTTGGCAACACTTTGCCCCTCAGAATACATCTTTCTTGGTAAAGGCGGTGTGTTCTGAACCTTGTATTGAAGCTCAATGTGCTGGTAGCTATGTTTGCGACGAATCATAATAAGGCCATAAATCCAACGATCCTGGTGGTTGTATTAAGACCAGAAAAAACGACGATCGAAGTAGATCGTATTAAGGTCAGAAAAATGACAACCATCGAGGACCGTATTAAGGACGATAAAGTAATTGTTAACTTCGGTCGTGAGATTTAACACATGCAGAGACTGAGTGGTCCATTCTCGGTCTAGAGAAGACTTTGGTCTTGATTGGGCGAGTATTAACCATACTCGGCTTGAAGATATGGGTGAGCAACAATCACACTTGGCTTAGAAAGGTGGCGAGTATTATCCATACTTGGCTTACAAAGATGGCGAGTATTATCCATACTCGGCTGACAGAGAGGGCGAGTTTCATCCATACTCGGCTTACAGGGATGACAAGTATTTTCCATACTCGGCTTACAGGGATGGCGAGTATTTTCCATACTCAGCTTATAGAAAGTGTTAATTATGCTCGACTTATGTAAGATCATTTGTGAAGTTCAACAAGTGGAGAGTGCACTTAGTTTAGAGAAGGGCGAGTATGATCCATACTCAGCTTAAAGAAATCTGACCATACTCAGCTCAAGTAATAGGTTTAGTTATGGTGGAAAGCTTTGATCGTGCATTACGGACGATGGCTTAACACTGACCATATTCGGATTAGTGAGCGTCAGTCACCTCGACTTAAATCTTTCAAACATAGTCCATGTTTGCAAAAGAAAGTTCATTGTTGCTAAAGAACTATTATAAGGAAATGAAAATAAATTCTAAGAGCGCGAACGTTGATTCCAAAGCATGCCTAGGAGCTAAAATCCTAATCCTGTATATGTGTACATCAACATACCCGTTTTATTGAAAGAAATAAAAATACATTGAAAATAAGAAATCTAAATTGTATCAATTGATGATGATGCCGCGAGTGTTGATCTCAGGGTCCTTTCTGTTTCTAGGAGCTCGGGTACCGGCCTAAGGAACTTGGGCAGAAGATTGTGGCGGCATGGCCGGTGCATTTTTATTGATGTACTCGGGAAGTTCTCCTCGCCTGACACTATCCTTGATGAGATCGCGTAAGTGTCTGCATTCATTGGTGCTGTGACTGGCTGTGTTGTGAAACATGCACTGCTTTCCAGAATCGAGCTCTTCCTGAGTTGGCTTCTTCGAGAAGGTTTTGGGAAAGGTAGGGATCCTTGTACATCAAGGTAGATGTCGAGCAGGGAAGAATTGAGCTTGGTATACTGATCGTACTTGTTCTCTCTCCGAGGTCGCACGTTGCATTCATTCTTTTCCGAGTCCTTTCCTCTTCCTTTATTCTGTCTATTAGTGTTCAATGGACCTCCTCCTTTGGTAGCAAGGACCTCGAGGCTCTCCATCTCAATGTTGGCATCTTCTTGTCAGAGGAATCTCTCGGCCTCTGCGTAGAAATCTTCAATGTCTGGGGGGATCTTTAGTTAAAGAGATTGGGAATTCTGATCGGTTCTGGACACCTGCGATAACGGCCATAAGCATCATCGATGGCTCGGGTCGATCGACTGATGCTACGACCACGTTGAGTCTTTCGAGGAAAGATCGAAGTGTCTCTCCCGGACATTGCTTGATGGAGGTCAGGAACATGACACTTTTCAGTCGGGAGATGTCAACCCTGAATTGCTCGATGAAGTGGGTAACCAGTGTGTTCCAACTGCCGATCGACTCCGTTGTTAGCTGCCGAAACCACATCCTGGCTATATCCGTAAGAAAGAGTGGGAAGCACTTGGCCATAACATTGGTCGATGCAGAGAGTATTTTCATATGATGCATGTATCACATAAGGTGAATGGTTGGCTCGGTCCGACCATTGTAAGGTTCAGTGGCTGGAAATTTAAAGTCCGGAGGATTGCTGGAGTTTCTAATTTCCCTGATAAAGGGGCAGCTGTGGATATCATCTATATCCTGCTGAGAAGAAGTTCCCCAAGTGAAGCGTCAGATGATGCTTGACAGCTGGCTTACATCTTCGAGGAGTCACTGCCATGAATCCAGCTCTGCATTTGTGGGAGCTCCACCACCATGGTCCAATGAAAGCATGCTCGAAAGGGTGGCCGTTAGTTGAGGTCAACCTCCGAGAGTCGAGTGAAGGTGAGGGCGAGGGTTCATCGCAGTTGTTGGTTCTGGGCAGACTCGCTCCTCTTGAACCTGATGAGAATTGGTCCGAGCCATGCCCGCGACGGAAGGTCCCGGATGATACACCATAGCATGTGATGTTCGGGGCTCTTCAGTGCCCCCGCCCAAAGTGATGTTAGAAGGGTTTATGGTAGCATTTTCCTCCGCCAGTCTGCGAATCGGTATGGTAGAGTGATCTTCCTGGTTTGAAGGGAAGTCTCCACCATCTTTTGATTGAAGGAGAGGCGGCATAAGACGAGTCTTCTGTAAGATGCCGGGTTGTAATGGGATTGGAATTGATCTTGATTGACCTAGCTACTGATCGATTGGTTCGGGGGTTCGAGCTGGTCCCCGGAGTGGAGGTAACACGGTCGAATGACCTAGATCTTAATCGCGGGCCTCCTGTGAATCTGCAGCTGCGCCGGTCGCTGGAAGCGATACTCCTGGCTATGATTGGTCGGGAGGTGGAGCCGAGCCAGGAGGAAGCAAAGGTGTGACATGATCTGCGGCTTGCATTTGTGCAGACCGGAGATCGGTTATTGCCCCTGCCTCGCCTAGTGGAGAAATTGATGTTGAAGCGTTAAATCCTTTTTCCATCTGAGCGAGTAGGTGATCCATCAACTATTGTTGTTGTTCGAGGATTTTACCCTAATATGTTGTCTTGCCTATGACCTCGACCATAATCTTATCCATGTCGTCCCGGGTAAGATATCGGGACACGTCTTCATGAGAGGAGGTTTCCTGACTTGCCTCTGCAGCGTTTGTTTCGGCCTGCATCAGCGTTTGTAGGACGAGAAGATGCTGCATCTTTCTTCTGCTTGTTCGCCATGGGTCGGAACTTGCTGAAGGTGAGTATGTCGATGCATGCCCCTACCTGGCGCGCCAAAGTGTCGATGTCAAAAGTTGGTCATTAGTGACAGTCAACCCCCAATCGTGTGAAGAGCATGTGACTACCGCCCACAACCCCTACACTATACAAGAGAAATATGGCACTGAAGGGCGTGCCAGGAAGCTATGGACGATCATCAAGGTATGGTATATAAGCAAAACCTGTCGTAATCTCAAAGCGCAGGGATAAAATATAATAGAACATATACAACAGGTAGTAATAGTGAAGCTGAAACACTAAACTTTCATGATAACTAGAAAGTATTTCCCATACACGTGGATAACAAAAATAGTGCTTGTACAATTTGCCTCACAACAACACTCAGAGAAATAGCAAACAACGGAAACAAATACTAGATAGTAATAAAACTAGTACATGAGCCTCTTGCTTGCCATCGATCAGCATCGTCGTCCTCACTAAAGCAATACCTACCACCCATTACTCAGTCTGCCTATCCACAGCTAGATGAACAACCCAAGATAATAAGAGGAAACATAAAACCTTGAGTCAGACAACAGTCTTAGTGGGCGGTAAAACAACTAACAAACTTCATCAATAAAGTATATGAGAATGGGTAAATAATCAACTAATCTACCCAGCTCCAGAGAAGAACTCTCAATTTCCTTCCTCATTACATGATCGTGATAGCCTTTACAATCCATACACCTAAAGGAATAATAATTCAGCCATGACAATTAAAGCATCCATTCATGTACGGAAAAGCAACTCAATCATGATCACAACATGCATTCAAACGTCCATGACTGACTCTGGCTATCACCGCCAACCTTGTTTTAGAACCCTCGTTATCATATGACTAGCTAACAATTTGCCGTCAATTGTCAAAGACCATACATGACGCCTCGGTTCTAGCAAAACTCCACACGCTATACTCGACACGTGCTACATGCTATACTCAACACATGTCTAGGCCATACACGACGCCCAAGGAACTGGACCTACAATTGGTCTTCAACTGTACCTCTACTTTGAGTCCGCTAAAACTTATGACAACGATAATTCCTCGGCCTTTGTCTCTCTAGTCGTTATCAATTACGACTATTAATTATCTCAGAACACTTTAGAGCTATCACTTCACACGAACTCAATACATCCTTGAGTTGTCTCCCCATTTGTTGCATACAACGAACAACAAACACTTTTCAACACTTGCAAACTTCCCAATTGAATTCACTTTGTCACATCATCACCAGAAATGTCTGACTAAAAAGCGCCCAGAAATGGCAGAAATGGCCGACCAGAATAGGCCGAACCAACTTTAGTCCGACCCAACTTTGGTTCGACTAAACTTTGGTCCGACCCAACTTTGGTCCGACCCAACTTTAGTCCGACCCAACTTCTTCTGTCAAGGCCGGCCCACTTTTTCTGACTAGGCCGACCCATCTTATGGTCGATCCAACTTTGGTCCGACCCAAAATCTGCATATTGCAATTCAACTCCGATTTCGACCAAAACTTTGCCAAATGATAAATCCGACGAAACTAACTCATCCAATTCATCCAAAAGGATTATAAACATGTTATGAAATCAACAATATCATCAATATGACAATTCTATCAAGGTAATGTCAAATTCACCAAAATCACCACAAATATGCATATGAAGAAAAACTATGGATCTAACTTGCACATTTGTATGAAATACCATAGAAGCTACCGATTTAAACTTGCTAAATCAGATCCTATGGTGATCTATATGAAAAAGAACTTACCAATGCATAGATCTAAGGAGATACACTTGAAATTGATGAAAAACATGACCTACTACTCATACACTCCATTAAATCCATTAGAGAGATGTAAATCACTCACTAATTCTCTAATACAAGCTAAAATGATAGAAATAAGAATCCGGACAACAAGCACCTCGCACCAAACACCTTGATCCGATGAATCCTTGTTTCAATTGATGTAGATCTAGCCTCAAGTTATGTAGATCTATGATTTCCCTCATTGGATTTGGATTTTTAATGGTGGAAAGGTGTTAAAGGAAGAAGCAATGCCTCCAAATGAGAGAATGGGAAAGTAAATTTTTTCCTCCACTCTCACCCCCTATTTATAGGATTCCACTAGCTCATTAATGGGTCTTCCCAAATCAGCCCATTAAGGCTCCAAAACCTGAACAGTCAACTGTTAAACCTTAAAACAACGATTCCTCCCAAACCGCTGAGCCAAATCTTTAATGTAACCACTCTACGGAAAGGCCACCATCAATTCCTTTCCAATGGCATAAGTCTTACCCTTTGATTCGACCTGAGTCAAAAGTTATGCCTTATACAAAACTGACAGGGGAAAAGTGGTTACAAAAAAATTGGTAAAAATTATGGACATGTCTCACATCCCCATAGGAAACATATTAAAAGATGAGAATAATCCAGCCCTCAAGGAATATAATAAAAATAATTTACGATCCTTCAATACATAAAAATGCGGGCTATTACATTCTCCCCCCTTTAGAATTTCGCCCCCGAAATTCCAAGCAAACAAAAGCAATCACAACAATTCTGCATGCCTATAATTCTTGAGAAGCCAATTCTATCATTCAAACTAGCAGCCATCAAGCCATGCATCCATAGCCTTATCCTACCACGTAGAATTCTATCAAACGACAATAAGATACAATGATATAACGATAGTATGATATCAAAGGGTCCTACCGACGAAGAATTCTGGATGAGTCGCCTTCATGCCCTCTTCCATCTCCCACGTACAATCATCTCCATCTTCACTCTATTGTACCTTGACTAGTTTAACCGTCTTCCTCCTAAGCTGTTTCGTGTCATTCCCCACAACGCGAAGCGGTTTACGAGGTCTCGCAACGGCGGTTTCCACTTTTAGGTCTTCGTACTGCTATGGAGATACCACCTCATTCGAATCATGCATGAACTTCTGTTGAAACGACATATGGAACACATTATGCACACTCGACATCTTCTCAGGTAACCCCAATCTATGTGCAAGCTTTCCAATTCGCTCGACTATCGGAAATGGTCCAACGAACCTAGGAGCTAACTTTACTTTATTTCCAAATCTCACCATATGCTTCAACGGCGAAACGTTCATGAAAACCATATCGCCAACGTGAAATTCCAAATCCTTACGACGTTTATCGGCGTACCTCTTCTGACGATCTTGGGCTGCCTTCATTCGTTGCCAAATGATCTCGATACAGTCCGAGGTCTTTCTTATCATTTCTGGCCTAAATACCAACTTATCTCCAATTTCTAACCAATATGCCGGAGAATTGCACGGTCTCCTATACAACGCCTCGTATGGTGTCATCCCAAAACTGGACTGGTAGCTATTGTTATATGCAAACTCAACCAGATGTAAATGGTCCTCCTATGATCCCCCAAAATCCAACACACAAGCTCTTAGAAGATCTTCCAAAACTCGATTGATTCTCTCGGTCTGACCATCAGTTTGGGGATGATATGCCATACTCAAGCACAACTCGGTTCCCAAAGCTTCTTGCAAACTCTTCCAAAATCCACTAGTGAATAACGGATCTCAATCACTCACTATACTCTTTGGGACGCCATGGAATCTAACAATCCATTTCACATAAAGTTCAATAGGCTTCAACGCTGTCCTAGTCGACTTGACAGGAATGAATCTTGCACTTTTGGTCAAGCGATGCACAATGGCCCAAATCTCTTCATTTCCTGCCCTGGTTCTGGGTAGTCCATCGATGCTTGTTCCCACTTCCACGTAGGAACTTCCAATGGCCGAAGCAAATCACTCGGCTTCTTCTGTTCATCTTTCACCAACTGATAATTCATGCACTTGGAAATGAACTTTCCAATATCTCGCTTCATCCCCTCCCTGTAGTAAATTCTCTTCATGTCCTGATACATCTTATTACCACTGGGACGGATCGTCAATTTCGAGTGATGACATTCTCTCAGAACCTTTATCTCTCAATCCATCGATATCAGGAACAACTAATCGCCTTGCTTTCGAATCCAACCTTCTCGATCGACTTCAAACCCTTTATCTTCCAGTTCTAGTCGCTGGATAAACTCGACAAGTTTTGCATCTCGCTTTTGGGTCTCGCCAATCCTTTCGATAAGAGTAGGCCTTATCGACAAGCTTGCCAACATTTCAGGTTCCAACTCACACTTTGGCCTGAACTCAAACCTTGCCAAATACGCAAGGCTCATCCATTCCGAAAACATCACTCCCAAACTTGCCTGTCTTCGACTCAATGCATTTGCAACTGTGTTACCTTTGCTAGGAGTATAGGCTATATCAAAATCATACGATGCCAGAAACTCTAGCCACCGCTGCTGCCAAAGATTCAAATCCCTTTGGTAGAAAAAGATACTTCAACGACTTGTGATCCATAAACAACTCAAATCAGACTCCCAACAGGTAATGTCTCCACATCTTCAGAGCAAACACAATCGTTGCCAACTCCGAATCATGAGTTGGGTAATTCTTCTCATGCGGCTTTAACTGTCGACTCGCGTAGGCCACAACCTTATCCTTTTGCATTAGCACTGCTCCAAGCCCAGTACCACATGCATCGGTGTATACCACCATCTCTTCACTCCCACTTGGAATGGTCAACACATGAGCACTTGTCAATCTCTCCTTCAGGATTTCGAACACTTGTTCACACTTCGCATCCCATGTGAACACTTGGTTCTTTTTCGTTAATCCTGTCAACGGTGCAGCTATCTTGGAGAAATCCTTGATAAACCTTCGATAATATCCTGCAACCCAAGGAAACTTCGAACATCCGTCACATTCTTAGGTCGATCCCAGTCCTGGATTGCTGCAACTCTAGCGTGGTCAACTGCTACCCCTTTTCCAGAAACCAGATGGCCTAAGAATCTCACCTCATCCTTCCAGAAGTGACACTTCGAGAACTTAGCTTTCAACTGATGCTTTCGTAAGATCTCTAAAACAACTCTCAAGTGTGTCAACCCGAATGGCATCACCAACCACTCGAAGAAACCGGATGGTGTCCTAAAAGCAGTCTTTGGAACACTATCCTTAGCCACCCTCAACTGGTGAAATCCCGTTGCCAAAACCAATTGAGAAAACACATTGGCTTCGTGAAGATGATCGAACAAGTCATCTATCCTTGGCAACGGATACTTGTTCTTCTTAGTCACCCTGTTCAGCTCACGATAGTCCACACACAATCTTAACCAGCCATCTTCCTTGGTTGCTAACACGACTGGTGCGCCCTATTCAGAAACACTTTTCCGAATGAATCCCTTCCTTAGAAGGTAACAAACTTACACCTCCAACTCTCGTTGTTCCCTAGGCACCATCCGCCTAAAAGGCATGACTATTGATCTAACTCCCTCGACCAGATCGATCCTAAACTCGATCTCATGATGCAGCGGCAACCTTTTGACCTCGTCAAAGACATCCTCATACTCATTAGCAATCAACACAGATGACAAGTCTTCTTGTGGAATCCAAAGCGAATATTGATAACTAACGAAGACACCCTCTTCGCACTTACACTTTATCAACACCTTTCGCCCTTCCACATCCCTGACTCTCACCTCTATCTTCTTGCAGTTCACCCTTGCTGCATACCTCTTGAGCCAATCCATGCCCAAGATGATCCCAAACCCAGCGAAGTTAGGAACAAAACAATCACACACAAAAGAGCAATAATGACTCGACAACACTAGACCACGACACAACATGCACAAACTGGACGAACCCCCAACTAGATTAGTCACGATCAATGGTCTATCGCAAATCTCGGTTTCCAAACCCAAACGAAAAACAAGTCTTCAAACTAAGCTTGGAACTGTTCCTATGAAATATCCTCTCTAGGGGTCTCAAGTGTGATAGAGTTCTACCAGTCCATTGCTCTGCCCACTAACTGCCTTGATGCAAGTTTCCTCTTTGTTGCATCATCAATATCCATGTCCATGAAGATTTGGACACAAGTATCCATCCACCTTTGAACCTCTTCAACTGGTTCAGTGCCCTTGAACTGTTTACCTCCCAATGAGGAAAAGTCTTTGCATAGCTTTGCAAATTCTATAGCTCTAGGCACTTGGACTCCAACATCAACTGTAGCTTCCACTGGAGCGGGGTTCCTTCAAAGGCATGCTTCATTCATAGCTTCAAACATGGCCGGGTAGTCTTGTGCCCCACCATTACCCCCTCCAGTATTAGCTTCCCCAGCAGTGTGTCTTGATGGTCGTCTGCTTATTCTAAATCTGCAATTTAGAATAATTAGCCACTTCCAAGAAAACTGCTAAAGAATACAACTGCTACTACTATATATGCTAACATATACAATAAGCATCCAACTGAAATCTACAACTACATCTCCCATACGTGATTACGTCTTTGAACTTTGTCTATAATCGTTAACTAGAGCTCTGATACGAAATTTGACGACCGCCCACAGCCCCTGCACTAAACAAGAGAAATAATGTGCTGAAGGGTGTGCCAGGCAGCTACGGGCGATCATCAAGGTATGGTATATAAGTGAAACATGTTGTAATCTCACAGCGCAAGAATAAAATATAATAAAACATATACAACTGGTAGTAATAGTGAAGCTGAAACACTAAAGTTTCATGATAACTAGAAAGTATTTCCCATACACGTGGATAACAACACTGGTGCTTGTCCAATTTGCCTCACTACAACACTTAGAGAAATAGCAAACAATGGAAACAAATACTAGATAGTAATAAAACTGGTACAAAAGCCTCCTGCTCGCCATCAATCAACATCGTCGTCCTCACTAAAGCAATACCTGCCACTTGTTACTCAGTCTGACCATCCACAATCGGATGAACAACCCAAGGTAATAAGAGGAAACATAAAACCTTGAGTCAGACAATAGTCTTAGTGAGTGATAAAACAGCTAACAAACATCATCAATAAAGTATTTGGGAATGGGTAAATAATCAACTAATCTACCCAGCTTTGGATAAGAACTCCCAATTTCCTTCTCTATTACATGACAGTGATAGCCTTTACCATCCATACACCCAAAGGAATAACAATTCAGTCACGGCAATTAAAGCATCCATTCATATATGGAAAAACAACTCAATCATGATCACAACATGCATTCAAACGTCCATGACTGACTCTAGCTATCACCGCCGACCTAGCTTTAGAACCCTCGTTATCGTATGACTGGCTAACAATTTGTCGTCAATTGTCAAGGACCACACATGATGCCCCGGTTCTAGCAAAACTCCACACGCTATACTCAGCACGTGCTACACACTATACTTAACACGTTTCTAGGTCATACACGACACCCAAGGCACTCGACCTACAATTGGTCTTCAATTGTACCTCTGCTTTGAGTCCTCTAGAACCTACGATAATGATAATTCCTCGGCCTCAGTCTCTCTAGTCGTTATCAATTACGACTATTAATTAGCTCAAAACGCTTTAGAGCTATCACTTCACACGAACTCAATACATCCTTGAGTTGTCTCCCCATTGGTTGCATACAATGAACAATAAACACTTTTCAACACTTCTAAACTTCCCAATTGAATTCACTTTGAAGTCACATCATCACCGGAAATGTCCGACCAGAATTAGCCGCCTAGAAATGGCAAAAATAGCTGACCAGAATAGGCCGACCCATCTTTAGTCTGACCCAACTTTGGTCCGACCCAACTTCTTCTGACTGGGCCGACCCACTTTTTCTTACTAGGCCGACCCAACTTATGGCCGATCCAACTTTGATCCGACCCAAAACCTGCATATTGCATTTCAACTCTGATTTCGACTAAAACTTCGCCAAACGATAATCCGACGAAACTAACTCATCCAATTTATCCAAAAGGATTACAAACATGTTATGAAATCAACAATATCATCAATATGACAATTCTATCAAGGATAATGTCAAATTCACCAAAATCACCACAAATATGCATATGAACAAAAACTATGGATCTGACTTGCACATTCGTATGAAATACCATAGAAATTATCTATCTAAACTTGCTAAATCAGACCCTAGGGTGTTCTATATGAAAATGAACTTACCAATGCATAGATCTAAGGAAAAACACTTGAAATTGATGAAAAACATGACCTACTACTCATACACTTCATTGAATCCATGTGAGAGTTGTAAATCACTCACCGATTCTCCAATACAAGCTAAAATGATAGAAATAAGAATCCAGACAGCAAGCACCTCGCACCAAACACCTTGATCTGATGAATTCTTGCTTCAATTGATGTAGATCTAGCCTCAAATGGTGTAGATCTATGATTTCCCTCCTTGGATTTGGATTTTTAATGGTGGAATGGTGTTAGAGGAAAAAGGGGATCGATGCCTCCAAATGAGAGAATGGGAAAGTAAATTTTTTCCCTCCACTCTCACCCCATATTTATAGGATTCCACCAGCCCACTAATGGGCCTTCCCAAATCAGCCCATTAAGGCTCTAAAACTTGAACAACCAATTGTTAAACCTTAAAACAGCGATTCCTCTCAAACTGCTGAGCCAAATCTTTAATGTAACCACTCTATGGAAAGGAAACCATCAATTCCTTTCCAATAGCATAGGTCTTACCGTTTGATTCGACTTGAGTTAAAAGTTATGTCTTTTACAAGACTGACAGCATCAAAATGGTCACAAATAAAATTGGTAAAAATTATGGATAGGTCTCACATCCCCCATAGGCAACATATTAAAAGATGAGAATGACCCAGCCCTCAGGAAATAAAATAAAAATATTTTACGATCCTCCAACACGTAAAAGTGCAGGTTATTATAGAGCACACGAATAACAATCACAAAAATGCAGTAAAGTAAAGAAAACAGGGAACACATAAGACTTTTTATAGTGGTTAAGGAAAGAGGTACCTACTTCCACTTTATATGTATTGATTTGCTTTTGATTACAAGTAAATCACATTTTGTATTTGAAAAAAAGAAGGAGAATTGGCTATTTTCGGAGTTAACCATGGGATATGAGCTTAAGTAAGAGAGAGACGAGTGGAAGTGGAGAAGTGAAGGACTCCAAAAATTCCCTTTCTATTTTCAACATGGAGGTATTTATAGGTGACGAAGTGGGCTGAATGGGCCGCCACGTGTCTTGCCTCTTTTACGAAACTCGGACACATAGAGCTTGATCATTTGAAGTAGTTGCGGCGATCGGGCCTGGTTTACTATTGATTAATAGTGTCCTCGAAAATTGTGGTTTACGCGGCACTCGAGATGAGGTGTATCAAAAGTAGAGCCTTGTCCGTAAGTGGTTGATCGCCTTTAATGCCTTGAGAACCGAGACGAGTATTGAATGACTCAGCTGAATATTTCCTTATAGATCCAGAGATATCTGGTCAATCCGAATTTTAAGTGCTTGACTCGGTCGGTCCAATAGAGCGATTATGCTGGGGAATGAGATGCCGATGCTTGAAGGAAATTAGTTCGGGACAAATCTTTTTTGGACTTTTTGAAATACAGGTCGTAGTATCGGTCGATCGACCGATGCTGAAAAGTGACCTTCTTGACATTGGGCTTCGACCCGTTGTACCACGACAACTTTTGCCAAAAAGTTGGTCAATAGGAGTGCAGAACTTTGACCTATGCTTCGGATTACATTCCCGGATTTCTCTTCAGATTTCGACTTCAACTTGTTACTCGATTTCTACCATGGTTAAGCATAAGAAGCTTGAGGCTATCGCTTAAGCTTAAGGTACAGAAGGAGGAGGAATTTATGAACTTTCTTCAATTGGAGTTCCATCGAACCACATCACTCAAGAAGACGTCGATGAAATGATTAAGAACTTAGCTGCAAAATTGAATGCTTGACCTGAGCGATAGGAAGATGCTTTTAACACCTTTCTTGCTCGGGTTGAGGACATGATAAGAACTACTTCAAGGCCAACAGGCCAGGTAGATATTGTTGGAACCAGTACCAATGTTCCTCCACCTGCGACTCGGGACTTAGGGGAAACCCCGCAAACTAATCAACCGGCCAACGCCGCTTCTTAGAACGGTGTTGTTCCCGCTACACTCGGAGGGCACCTCTAATCCCGACATCACTCCAGCCTATGACGATATGGTAGGTCAGGTTGCGGGCTCCGCTATTGATAATGTTGCTCAAGCACCGGTGTGTGTAGCTTTAGATGGTAGTGCTCCCATGGTTCCAGGAGTTAGGATAGTGCCTAATGTCACCCCTCAGGCTGAAATTCAACCGGATATCCTTCTCGCTTATCACTAGAATCCTAACTTGGACTTAAACACTGGGGGCACTAGTGTCGCTTTGGATAACTTGAATCAGCTTCTTGCTTTTGGTAATGGATCTCAGAATACGGATGTAATCCGTCGATTCACTCGAGGCAGTGCCTCTTCTTTTGATTTAGATTGTATAATCCGCGATCCGCTCTCCATGGATATCGGAACTCTTGTAACCCACCGAATTTCAAGCTACCGGTGTTAGACCCCAATGATGGTCGGAAGGACTCGACTGCCCTTTTGATGAGATATATTCGCCACTTGGAAGTGCTCTCTACTTCAGAATATATCATAGTGAAGTTTTTTTGCTTTACTTAACATATATAGCTGCAATGTTGTTCAAGCAGCTAGAGGAAGACTCATTACTTCTTAGAATTCTTCGATTACCAGATTTGTGGAACAGTTTAGAGTCAACATCGCTCCTCCGAAAAGCGTGATGATTCTCAATGGCAATATGCAGAAGTCCGGTAAGACTATGCGGAAATTCTTTAAATGCTTTAATGTTGTGGTGGCATCGGTCGATAGACCTGATCTTTCTATGGTTTTGATGGTCGTAGTATCTGGAATTCTGGACAAGTCTAACTTTTAGACATCATTGCATGGAACCCACCGAGGGATCTTGGCGAGTTCTATTTTGAGGTTAAAAGATTCCTTCGAGAAGAAGATGCGTGGAATGAGAAAAAGGTTCTCCATGTTAATGCCGTTAAGGGCCGGAAACCGTCTGATTCTGGAAAGGCTAAAGAATCTATTGTTGTTAAGGAACCTCCTTCGGGGAATGATCGCAATAGAACTTGGGGGCAACCCAAGTTCTCGTCTAACTCGGAACTCACTCATACCCACGATGAGATTTATTTGGAAGTTCATCCCGTTGCTCCTTTCAGACAGCTTCCCACAAGGGAGTCAACGCAAAGAGAAAGGAATACTGGTAAACATTTCATATTTCACGATCTTGACTGTCACACTATTTCAAATCTCGCATATATCTCCCGAGATCTCCTCCGACATCTCGTTTTGGGCTTCTTTCGAAACGAAACAAAAAATATTACTCTAAATCTCCTTCTGAATATATCGCCCGAGATGTTGCAATATCGAACCATATATCGATCGAGATGAAATACTGGAATATTGTCTAAGATCTTGGTTTTTTGGTTAAATTTTAAATCTGTGCCTGGACTAGAACAATAATTTAAAAACTCAAATCTAGCTAAGATAGTCTTTTGTTAATTTACATTTTGCATGTTAAATGACCATATTGTATGTTCATGTATGTTCTACAAAGCTTATGATTTTCATATTCGTCTTTTTTACATACATGTTACCTATGAAATTATGTATTTTATGGCCTATTTATGCTAATTTTTTAAATGTTTTGGATCCTTTTAATGTTTTATGTCTAACAATATTTCTGTTTTAAGCCTACTACTATTTAGAATATGAACGATCTTTCGCAAAATAAAGTATAATAAAGTTATTTTGCAATTGAAGTTTAAATTACTATGTTTTTAATATCATTCATAAAAATCATTTTGTAAAAATCTCATTTTTAACATATCATGTACCCCGAGAATGTTCCGATATGAGCTTTCATACCTGAGATAGAAACCCGAGACAAACTCCTGAGTTAGACTCATCTCGTCTGAGATCTCCCCCGATATGAGATCAAGTCTATAAAATCTCCGTGACGAAACGCGACCGATTTAGGAGATTTAAAACCGTTTCATGATACAAATTATTGTCGACATCTCAAGGATATGATAGAAGAAAGTGTCGGATGTGGAGAGCTGGCATGATTTGTTTGGACTCGGGATGTGGTGCCAGGGCATGCACAACCCCTCAAAGGAATCAAGACAAGCCTGGGACTAGCAATCGTTCCAATAGCATTGTTATCAACTAAACCCCTTATTGGCTCTAATGTCTCAGATTCAAGTCTCCTTGGCATCAGTATCTTTTAGCTTGCAGATTCTTGTTTTTTTGGCATTGTTGATATCTTGGTTTTTTGGCTCTTGATCCTGCTAGGCCTTTTGGACTTTGGATATCTTGGTTATTTGGCTCTCGACTTCGTTTGGTATCTAAATATTGTCCTGGCTTTCCGATCTCTTGGTTTTGGATTCTCCGGTTTAGTTTCTAGGGATTTTGCTCTTGTGGATTCTCCGACTTCTTGGATTTTGACTTTCATTGGTTGTTTGGCTCATGGATTGTTTGGCTTTCGGATGATGGTCGTCTCACTTATGGATTTCTTACTCTTGGCTCTTCGGTTTTCAGATCCCCTGGACTTCTCGAGCTTATGGCATTGGCTATCTTGGCTTTCTCTGGATTTGGTTGTTTGGTCTTCGACCCATGGTTTTTGGCTTTAAGGACTTCGGTCCACTGGATGTATCCTTCCTTTTGCTTAATTTGGTTATGTAGGTTGTAAGATGGTTGAGTAGACATATCCCTGCACGGGAACAGACATTCCCAGATAGGCTCTTTATTCAGCAATATACCATCACCCCCTTTGGATTATTAATGAAAAGTTTAGGTGGCGTTTGGTTTATTTTCTGTTTTGCATTTTGAGTTTTCAACATTAGCTATATAAAATGGAAGGAGTAAATGGATGACGAAGGGGATGGAAGAAACATGGAGGGGACCACGGAGAGGTTGGAGGACGACGGAAGGATGAATTGTGTGTCGTTTATTCGTTGTTTCCGAAAACATGAAAAAAAGTTGTTTTCCGTTTTATTTGTTAACTTTGTTTTCTAAAACGGTCATTTTGCATATTTTTTGTGCATCGCTTGCAATTTTGTATTGGTGAAAACCGAAAATTAAAAAGTGGTGAACCAAACACACCCTTACTTTTCCTGGTTTTGGATTTTGAACGACTAAGTTTGCCTACCTGCAACGGGAATGAATAAGTTCCCAGGTATGCTCGTTGTAAATGATAAATCGTTCATCTTCCCTCAGTAATGAATTTGGAATCAAATAATGGCTAAGTCCACCAACCCATGAACGAGGGCAGGCTAGCCCCTTAGGTATGCTCTTTATAGAGGATGAACCGTTGCGTTTTATTTTTGGCTTTACTAAAAAATCCCTAACTTTTGTAACTTTAATAAAATTACTTCACAAAGTAAGGACGCTTGCTTGTGAAGTATGAAATCGACAAAAGGTTGCAAACTATAATAAGCATCTGGCTATCTTGCCCTCTTGTCCTACTTCGACAAGATTGTCTTAATTTGTGGCGGATATGCAATCTTGAGCGTCTGGCCGATGGATCCTACTCGTTTGGCTATAAGGTCGTCCTGTCAAGACGGTCTTGGATTACATCGGGTGGCTTATCATTGACATGACAAGATTATTCATCATGGCTGTCTTGGCCTCTTGTCCTACTTCGACATGATTGCCTCGATTTGTGGTGAGTTTCGGGTCTCAGGCGTCCAGTCGGTGTACCCTGCTCGTTTGGCTATTGGATCATCTCAAAAAGGCGATTCATCTAGTTATCTGGCTATATGGTTATTGGTTATTGTGGATTTACAAATGTCAGGTTCTCCCTACTCCTAGGCTATGGATTTTCTTGTTATTCAGGTTATCATACCCTTGCAGTCCTCTGGTTATTCTAGCTATTCTGGTTATCTCTCTAAATGATTAGGTAATCATCATCTTTCATTGGATTTTGTGCTTTTTGGTTTGCCGACATTGGATTTCTAGATTAATATGATCTAGCACGATCATGGATCTTCAGTTTTCTTGTTATAGAGGTTCACTTCAGACTTCTCCTGGCTTTGTTTTAGTGGATTTCTGAATTTCTCTTCTTCTCGCAAAACACAACTTTCTTTGATCAAGCAAGAGATGTTTTGGGGGGAAAATGTTGACATGCGTTTTGCTCAAAGCTGTCACACATCAAGAATATCGTCAGAAAACACAAAGTGGGAGTCACGACATGTTCGGAAAAAGAATTGCAAACGGCGTTGATTCGTAAAGTCATCGTCGATGGACTCCGAAAAGCTTGCGCAGTAAAAATATGTGATGGACACTATCCGGTTAGCTCAATATGGTTGAGTGTCGCGCACTCAAAAAAAGCTGATCGGCATGCATCGATCGCGAAAAATGTCTTGTACGACTCACGACGTCAAAATATGGTAAACTAGAAAAAGCAGATTCGACACGTCAAAAACACATGATCGACGTGTGAAAATCATGAAAAATCATGTGTGCACCCTTGCCAGATCACTTTGCGAACATGACCGATCATCTGGTAAAAATGGCAAATGTGGCATTTGGCACGATGGAAAATGTGGTGGATCACTCAAAAACCATGTTCGCAGACTTGCCAGATCACACCCAAAAACTTGGAAAAAATCATGGCTTGGCAACACATGATTTTTTGAATCCGAAGTTCTGGACCTGGAAAACATGCCAGAATTTGGCTGACCACTTTGGCACGCCCCAAAACTCGTGTCGATCACCCTTTTTGACGTGTGCAACACATGATTTTGGTAGATTTTGGGGATTTGAGTTTTCAAAACTAGGGATCTGAAATTTTGATGAAACGCCGATTTTTCGACTCTTATTTTGGGAAACAAATTTTGTACCTCTTAAGGATACGAATTTACGAATTTTGTTGTATGGGCCTCATTTCTCACCTACTCCACTACAAAACTCACCTATAAATAGCCCATTGCCTGGCATTCAAAGGGATTGGTTCTCACTTGGTATTTTGGACTTCTTGGAGCTTCCAAGCATCATTAATGGTAGACACCATCTTCCTCATGACCATTGGACATGGTATGAACCTCTCTTACGTTATATAAACGTTTTCCATCAACTTTTGGACATCTACAAGCATAAAACACCATTTTGGGATGTTTTGGTATTTCTTGGATTTCTTCAACATTAAAGTTACTTTTTGTACACTGTTGACCAAGTAAACATTTTTTTCACGCAACGAAGAAGAAAATGGGCACTTTGGTCAACGTTTAGAATTAATAGATATTTTGTTGTTTTATTGTAACAATTCGTATATAAACATTGTCCTACAACAATTGTAATCGAATATTTTTAAATGAATTATTACCATAAAGTGTATGTAGGCATTAGTGCCGAACCACTATAAAAAATTGTGTCTTCCTCGCATTACTTTGATATATCTTTGGATTACTGTGTGCTAATACACACTCGCATTCGAGGCTTGGTGTGCGCTGAATCCATGGAAATTCCCCACGTCAACAATACTAGATGATAAATCATTAGGTTTATGTTGATTTTATTTAAAACTTCAAAAATTAAAAACTTTAATAAAATTACTTCGTTCGTAAGGACTTTGCTTAAGGATTATGAAATTGGGAATTGGAATTGCGAACTTTAAGGACTTGGTGAGTAAGGACTTTGCTCATTAAGTATAAAATTCTAGTCCTTAAGTAAGGAGATTGCTTACAAAGGTATGGGCCGTCTTGTCAGGACTTGGCAAGGTCTCCCAATCTAGTGGTGAGTAATTCCTATTTGGTTTTGGGTTTCCCTATCAGGACTTGGCAGATAACTCATCGGTTTTTCGGTTAATCTCGGATGGTCTTGTCAGGACTTGGCAAGTTCATTCGCTCATGGCTCGAGTATGGAATATGCCTCTCTTGGTCACGGATTGTTCTGTTAGGATTTGGCAGGGCAATTCATCTATCTTTTTTGAAGATATGGACTATACCGGCTCTAGTTATTTTGGATTTCGGATTTATCTGGTTGTTGGGTTATTAATTACACCGCCTTTTGGATTTTAGATACCTTAATTCTAGTATTCTCTCATAGTACGATCAGAAGTGATCATGGGATTATACTTGCCTTCAAATTTGGTTTTATTTGGATTTTGGCTCCCGGTTGCCTATTCAATATAATCTAGACTGACTGTGGATTTTTTTCGGTCTTCAGGCTGGATTTCTTTGGTTTCGGTTCTTTGGTTTTCCATCTAATGCGATCCCGCGCGATCACGACCTTCTGCACTTCTGGTTTTCAACTAATACGAGCCAGTGTAATTGACATTTTTTATTACTAGAATTTGGACTTATTTTGGCTTGCTGCTTCTGGATTCTCATATTTTTGGATTATACAAAACACGTCTTCCTCAGAAAAAACATGTTCAAGGAGCAAGTGTTGACTTGTCTTTTACAAGGATGTCATATATCGAATTTTGGCTACTGAAGTTCTCAGGAGTCAATTACGAACCCAGGAAAGTTTGGAGCGATCTGCAAAAAGTCACAAAATTCTCAAAAAGCATGGATTTTTGGTTTAGTGTTTTGAGATCAGTGCAACTATCGGAAACATGTCTGGATCGGTGTAACTTGCGGAAGTTCAGAAAGGGGGAAAAGTTGGCTAAGTATCCCGGGATCAGTATTCGTATTCACCGATCCCGGGATCGCTATTCTTTGTGGGTACGTAATTTCGTATCCCACATTTGCACTGAATCATTTAGGATTTTGTATCCCTCGCTTCGACTTAAATTCCGTATCCTTGAGATATGGAATGGGTTTTGGCAATTGGAGCTAAGGCATGCTGGATTAGTGAAGTCATTTCGTCTTCCGAAGATAGCACATTTTTTTGGATCGGCTTTTACACGTAGTATCATGGGATATGAAAAGGCTTGGCAACATGGAGTTCAGAATGCTTCGAAGGGAAGCAACAAAATAGTTAAGTTGCATGTTCGATATCGATCCTGGGATCGCTACCGATCCCAGGGTATGAATTTTGAAGGAGACAAATCCCGTATCTCCCTGCAAATAAATACCCTACTACTTGGTTGTTTTTGGAGATCGTTTTTCTAATTGTTGGTGCTCTCGAGATTCTTGGTTTTGGAGCTTTTAAATGGTTTCCTCCATAGCTTTTTCCTTCTTGAAAACTTCCTTGGACTTGTGAACATAACTTGGTATTTGGACATCATTCTTGGACTTTCTCGGACATTGGAACATAGTTTTGGGCATATCTTCTTCTTCTTGGACATTGGAAAGAACATGTTGGCTTTGATCAAGGACATTGCTATCATTGATGTCAACTTTGTAAACAAAAGGATTGGACTTGGATTGCACTTGTAACTCTATAGCATAATATACAAGTTACCTTGGAGTGGACATAGACACAACTTGCTGAACCACTATTAATTTTCGTGTCATTAACATTTCTGCATTCCTATGTTGGGAGTATTCAAATTTACTATATAACTCATACACATCGAGTGTTGGCATGTGAAGCGACTATTAGGGATTGAGTTGGTTTTAATGATGGTTTTAATGACAACAACCTCATTTTTACTATATTGTTACAAAATATATACTAACACTATTATCTAGAATATATATATATATATATATATATATATACAGGAAATATATGCAAGTATGAATTATTAAAGATTGTACAGTTTAGAGAATCAAGATTTCAAAGAAGAAGAGTTCAAGATACAAGACTCATGAGTATCAAGTGTATCAAGAGTTCAAGAAATAAAATTATTGAGTCTAGATTTCTTGTTAGAACTCCAGTTAGCACTATATCCTTATTTCAATCTTTTTACACTATTTTTAAATATTCTTATCTTAATTTCAAAATGATTTCAAAATTACTTCCTTATTTTAAATCTATATTTCTTTGTTCTTAAATTTATTTTAAACTCTTGTTTTTAGATATATTTTATTTTATAATACTTTTCAAAATCCGGATTCAAATATTTCTTATTTTATATTTAGTTTTACTTAGTTTTCAATTTCTTGACATATACTTATTAAGTTCTAAAGTATTTTTTATATTCATAGTTTTGCAGATATACTTTAATATCATTCTTTGTTATAGTTTTTAATCATCTAAATCTATGTTTTTTAAAATATACTTTTTACTTGAAAAACACTATTTTAATATAAAGGAAAACAATTTGTTTTTAACTCAAGAATCACCATAATTTATTTAATTATTATTTTCTTTAATTCAAATTTTAATATTTTGAAAAATTATTAAGGTATGTCGACATACCTAAATATTATGTCCATATAGTGGTTGTTGTTTTCAAATTCAAAATTTTAAAAGTTGTGTCTTTTAATTTCAAAACTATTCTGGAAGAATTTGACGTTAGGAGGCTATAAATAGGCTTCTAAATTCGTTTTTTTAAACTAATTTTTCATTGTCTTCTTCTTCATTTCTCCTCTCCCCCTTAATATTCTTAAATTCTATACTTATACTCTACCGTTTTTCAAGGAGAATCATATCAACTTCTTCCTAGTTCAATTCTCTAATAAACTCTCTCAAAGATTCAAGTGCTACTCAAGAGTTATAGACTTTTTATACTCAAAGATCGCAAGATCAAGTTCTATCGAGTCTGTCTTCAAAAACCGATACAGAAAAGGTGTGGTCATGTCTCATTTCGACTGAATGTGATTGTGTGTCAGAAATCAATTGGGTGTAGGTTACGGCTCGGAAATCTGTTGAGTCTCACTATACTTCTGAAACAGTTGGGGTGTACCCTTGTAGCCTGGAAATCAAGGATTGTAAGTTGGATATTATTTGAAAATAAATCCAAATCAACCCAGCGTTGTGTAGGACTAGATGTAGGGTAACTCCGAGCCAGTAAAAAATCTTGGTATGCACTTTTCTTTTATTGCTTATTATTATTATTATCTGCATCTTTGTTTGATTCTCTAGTTATTCAAGAAATATATAAAATCCAAACGATACTATTTACCCTTTACTGTGTTTGGTTTAGCATAAGATCTTAATCCCCGTTCCCCAACAATTGGTATCAAAGCATTGGTTTTCAAAGTTTTCGTAATTTGAATTTTTGAAAAACAAATAAATGGCAATTTCTAGAATTTATTATAGCACTAGATCAAAAATATTCATTTCATCATTATTTCATAAGTTTGCATTCAATTTTATTGAAAATTCTTATTATCTACCGAATTGGCGTGTTGTACAGGAACAGATGTGCTACATGGCTCTTGATGATTCAAAACTTGACGGACAAATGGTGTAAATATAAATGGATACTTGATAGTGGTTATTCGAGATATATGACGAGAAATCCGGACATACTGAATAATATAATCTATGAAGATGGAGGAATAGTCAATTTTAGAGTTAACTCGAAAGGATATGTGATTGGCATCGACAATACTAGTAATTCTAAAACTCCTACTATTTCTGATGTTTTATTAGTTAAGAATTTAAAACATACATGCTTAGTATAAGTCAATTATGTGTAAAGGTTATAAAATTAAATTTGAAAAAGTAATAGTTTCATCGAAGATAATAATTCAAAATAATTTTTTAAGGAATTAGAAAGAAAATTATTTGCATCTTAAATATGAAAATTTCAAACGATAACTTATGTCTTTTGGCCAATACAAGTGACCCTTGGATTTGACATAAAAAAATCGGTCATTTAAATTTCAAACACCAATTTAGAATTTCCAAATTAGATTTAGTTAGAGGGCTTCCCAAAATGAATTTTAAATTAAATAACTGATGTCACGCATGTGAATTAGGGAAATTTAGAAAAAGTGCATTTAAATTAAAAGATGTGATTTCCACTTCAAATCCATTAGAATTATGGTCCATCTCAAACACAGTCAATAAATCATAATATGTACATTTCATAATTATCAATGATTTCTCTAGATTTACTTGGATTCTTTTTCTTCTTTTAGCAAGGCTAAGCCGGTTTTTATAGTGGCCGTAACCACTTTCATTATAACAATTAAATGAATGCATGCAAGTACAGGAGTTAGACAAATTGTCTAACTACTACTAGCTGGTTTGAAGTGCCAGAACACTAAAGAAAAAATAGGAGTGAAGCATAGCCCTTCAACTACTAAATATATTAATGTCAGTCCCTAACAAAGGTGGAATAACTAGAGCCATCACGTGATCCTATAACATTGATATACTCAGTAAAAAGTACATCAAGTTTAGGAACAAAGCACGGGTTAGAAATACAAAATTCCTCAACCCGATCCCAAGTAGTATCAAAGAACAATGAACTATTCAACTCACCTAGCTCACACTCCTCAATGAGGTCAAAGGCAACACCCACGAGATGATATATCAGCTTCCTAAAGTAATCATCAATGTCTTTTACATATCTGTAATACATGTTTTCAAGAGGATCAAATCTCATCCCAGAACTGTCATGAATCCAAGAATGATCATCCGAACTCTAGTAGATACCATCAAAATCCATTGGCTTATTAGAAATAGCACCTTCTTCTATCTTTGGCGCAACAACCTCATCTGTAATGCTAGGAATATCGACATATGGTCGTACTTTCTAGACCCATTTCACAACAGGGGGACATGGCTGAGGAACACGCTAAGAAGGAGGAACATGTGCAGGGGCATAGGCAGTAGGTTTCAAAGTACAAGAAGTCTGTAACTGACCAAAGGAGTGACTTAAGGAGCATATGTCAGGCCTTCATCCATTGTGCACTCTCACCTCAGCTATAAAGTCATAAGTAATTCTAACTTTTATGGTTTGGGAAAGAGGTTTGTTAGGGGTTATTTCAATTAGAGCTTTAGCATATAATAATGTATCTCTGGCCACCGTGTTATCGTCAAAACATCTAAGCTTCCCAATATAATTGGACAACCAGTTCAGGCTTATCAGGGATTGTAGTACTGAAGGAATGTGCGAGAAATATGTGCAAACCGGTACGGAGAGGACATGCTTTCTGGGTCCATCAATTGCAGTACTCCACATAGTAATAATAAATTGTTTCCGTCTTATAAGAGTAGGTTCTGCGCATAGGACACGAAGCCGATCCTCAAGGAGAGAAAATTTCATAAAAATCATTATTATATCCATGTTTACTTGGAGGCTACCACCAAGTTGCCATGCTTTCTTGCAATGCTCCTTTACTTCCATATATGGTGGAGGAGTGTTAAGGAAAAATCCAACCAAACAGTCTATTCGGAATTCGGCCCCCATATTTATAACCTCCAAAGGCAGGTTGCTAATGCCATCAGAGATAGTATGGACAAAGTAACGAGGCTCATAGGTTCCCTTATTACTCAGGGATTTCTCAAACAGCAAAGACCATTTAGGAGCTTGAACTCCATTAGTATTAACATGTTGGCCAATTTCAATAGCAGCTCCAACCACTACAGAAGCCAATATGATTTTGTACATTCAGATATTTGGAGAAGGACTACCGCAGTTCATGTTAAGGGCAACATTCAGTGTGCCAGAATTCCCTATTGCAAATTTATAAATAGATATATTTTTCATTGTTGCCACTACATCAACATTACAATAGATGCAGACTTGAGAGCAGCATTTTCTCGAGCAGGTTGTAGGATGGGTGTGGAAACCATTTCATTAGCATCATAGAGGAGGCCAGTCACATTTCCAATAACAAGAATTGAATCCCTCTCCATCTCACAGTTTGTCACCAACGTATCATTCTCTATATCCATCTGTTCTACCGCAATACCATTCAAAAGAGGTTTGGGTATACCTGATTCATTTAGCTCGTTGTTAGTTGCAAACTCATGCATGGAATCCTGCTGATCCCATCGATCTATAGGGTCTGCAGCAAGCATATTGAACAGTGGTGTCTCAACTGACTTCACTATACCCGACAGTGGTAATGGAGGCATAGTAGTAATCTCATTGGCTAAGGTTTGCATCGACGAAGAAGAGACTAGGGCAACCAAAATTTCTTTACGGAAACTATCGAATCTTGGACTCTTTTTCTCCAACATAAAAGTGATGCTTCTGATAATTTAAAACTTTTCCTAAAAGGATTTAAAATATATTATCTTTAAAAATAAAACTATATGTAGTGACTGGGGTGGAGAACATGAAAATGAAAATTTTGAGAATTCCGGTAACAGGAAGGGAATTACTCATAATTTTTCTTTTCCTATAACTCCTCAACAAAACGGAGTTGTTGAGTGTAAAAATAGAACGATCCAAGAGGGTGCGAGAACTAAGCTTTCTGATAGTAATCCACTAAGAAGTTTTTTGAGCTAAAGTAGTTGCTACAACTTGTTACATCTTAAATAAAATTGTAATTGGACCATTAACAAACAAAACTCCATACGAACTTATTTATAATAAGAAACAAAATTTATCCTATAATAGAATTTTTGTAAGTAAATGTTTATTTTAAATACTAATGAAAATCTAGATAAAATTGACCCTAAATCAAATAGAGGAATTTTTACTAGATACTTAAATAGAAGTAAAGCATATAGAGTTTTAAATTTCAAAACTATCACTATAGAAGAAACTCTAAATGTATCTTTTGATGAAAATTATTTAATTAAAAAACATAATGAAGATGAATGTGATAATGGTAATAAATTAAGTGAAATAAATAATGAAATTAGTCAGCCCAATTGAAGAATTAGACCTCTAAGTGATCATTCTATAGAAAATATACTATGAGATATTGAATTTGTAGTTAGAACTACAAATCAATTAAATAACATGAGTAATGTAGCATTTATATCAATTATTAAATCTAAAACTCCAAAGGAAGCATCGTCTGATGATTCATGGATACCTGATGTACAAGAAGAATTGAATAAATTCACCAAAAAATGATGTATGGGAACTTGTTCCTAGACCAGAGGATAAAACTATAATAAGAACTAAATGTGTTTATAAAACAAAATGAACGAACTTGGTGAGGTTGCTAGAAAGAAAGCTCTATTAGTTGAACATTGTCAAGAGGAAGGAATGTATTACGATGAAACCTTTTGCCCTCGTAGAAAGATTAGAGGCTATTAGAATTCTCATTGCTTCGCTAATTATAATAAATGGATTTGTTAAAAAAGATGTTTATGTTGAACAACCTCCATTATTCGAAGACAAAAAAATTCTAAACCATGTTTATAAGTTAAAGAAAGCTTTATATGGATTAAAAAAAAGCTCCTAGAGCCTGGTATGATAGACTAAGAAATTATTTATTATAATCAAAGTTTGAAATTGGTAAAGTAGATAATACTTTATTTATTAAAAGAAGCGGAAATGATATTCAATTAGCACAAATTTATGTAGACGGTATCATTTTTGACCAACTAAACGTAAAATAATTCAAGATTTTTTTGAAATCATGACGAAGAATTTGAAATGAGTCACATGGGAGAACTTACTTTCTTTAGGATTACAAATAAGATAATTAGATACTGGAATATATATCAATCAAGAAAAATATGCTAAGGATATAATTAATCAATTTAACATGGCTAATGCTAAAGGAAAACCAACACCTATGGCAACCAATGAAGCATTAAGTAAAGACGGTTCTTCAAAAGATATAGTTCAGAAATTATGTATAGGAGTATGATAGGTTCTTCATTATATCTAACTGCAAGTAGAACAAACATAATGCATAGCTTTTGTCTCTGCGCAAGATATCAATCAAAACCTAAGGAAACTCACTTAAAGTCGTGAAACGTATTGTACAATATGTCAAACATACTTTATACTTTGGTTTATTTTATCCTCAAAATGGTTCATTCAATTTAATTTCATATTATGATTTTGAATATATTGGTTGTAAATCAGACTGAAAAAGTACAAGTGGAACTTGTCACTTTTTTGGGTCATTCTCTGGTTTCTTGGTTTAGTAAAAAAACAAAATAATATTTCCATGCCAATACCTGAAGCAGAGTATATATCTGCTACTTTGGCATGTTCACAAGTTGTACAGTTAATGCCTCGCTATATCGTGTAGCGGATTTAAACCGCTATGTTGTTTCCGAATAGCATATGAAATAGCCTTTCCGCTTTAATCCCCACTGTATTCTAACATTCCCGATATATCTCATTACTTTGTCTGTATTCTGCTATTTTCGCTATATCTTCTATAAAAGAAATGAATTTAAAATGACATTTATATATTATAAAATTTATAAAATTAGATTTTTAATATAATTTTTAACATACATTTTTTACAATATAAAATACTATAATGTTCTATTAAATTTAATCAAGCTAAAAAAATTCACATTTATTACATATATTTGCGTACGCTTTTATTTAATAAAAGAATGCACTAATTATAATTAAGTTGAATGTTAATTTTGAATTTATTTATCATTTACATATTTGTAAAAGCACTAAATACGAGCTTTATATCCTAATTTAGAATCATCCCTATTTCCTAGTTTTATCCCTGCTACAACTTTTTGCACCTCCGCCGCATTGGATCCTTTAAGCGCTTTAACTGCAAAGTCCTCAAGTAGTATACATGCAACAAACTCTAAGAGATTTCAAATTAAATATAATTTAACCACCTATTTACTAAGATAATATAAATGTTATAAATCTATCTAAAAATCCTACACATCGTGCTATAACAAAACGCATTGGTGTTATATACCATTTTCTTAAAGATAACGTAAATACAAATTTATTTCATTAGAATTTATTAAAACAGAAAATCAAATTGCAGACATATTAACTAAGCCACTAAATGAAGCAACGTTTAATAAATTAAGAAGAGAACTAGGAATTTGTTCATTAATCGAAGTAAAATAATTAGATATATTAATATAAATATATAACAAAATATAGGAAAAAACAAAAAATTCAAAATTTTAATAGGTATGTCGACATACCTAAAATGTTACGTCGACATATACAGTAAAATTTCGAAATCTAAATTCCCTCCAAAATTAGTTGTTACACTTATTTAAACTCCCCACTTCGAAAATTCTTCTCTTCCCACTCATTTTTCTCTGTAATAAAATTATGAAACAAATAAATAATGGCTTTCACTTCAAATAACAACTAAAACAACACCGTTTTGTTTCCTACTTGTTACAACACGCCCGGAGTAAGCCTAAATTTCGACCCAAAAAAGGCCCATCGAAACTTAGAGCCACTCTAAATTGGCCATCAATTCCTGTAAGGAATTACATTTGCACTGAATAACAGAATAATATAACGAGATGGAATCCCATACAACGCAATGAGAAAATATAATAATCAAAATAGATGTACCATTTATTCCAAAACAACATGTTCAATTACTAAACACCAAATTAATATGTTGACAATGGTACATTATATTTATTCACCATCAAGAGGTTCTAAAAATAAAAGAGCAATAGCAGCTAGTAGCATAATAATAGCCTCATTGCCTTCTTTGAGCTCCATCAATATCTCGTCCACCATACCTATGCCCCACCTACCAGCCTGTTGGATATGTTAAGGAGAGGGGTCAGAACATAAAGTTCCGGTGATTGAAAATAACATGTGTTTAAAAGACTATACTCTAAATTTAGCAGGTTATGTGCTTCAAAGTATGTCTACAAAAAACACAAGCACACAGACACACAAAGGTATATTAATTAATGAGGTGGATATCTGAATCAAGCAACTAAGATTTATTAATGTATGTAGGATGGATCAGCGATCACTTAAGACCCAACGAGGTGGACATTCTTGTTCACTTAAGGCCCGTTCTAGTATAATTATTATGGGTGGATTTTCGTGATCTCTTATGACCCTAAGGCGGACCCTTATCCCTTAAGACATGTCCTAACATGTCAACGCCCTGAGTGTGTGTGTGTATATATATATATATATATTCTCATAAGTAATATGAGAAGTTGTACCTCGTCGTTTAGTACCAGTTTAGGGTAGGTCAGCATACAATTATTTAAGACCCGTCTAGAGGACGCCACATGTTACTACTTAACTGGTATTACAGTAGTAGACCTATGCCACTTAAGACTTCCCTTAGACGGTTGGTTAATTAAATTGCATGCTAGTTCCGCGTGTACCAAACCCGTCCCTAAGTTAGCCCTCACAAAGCTCCTAGAGGAAGTGGACATTCCGGTAAACTACCCTGCTTCATTATCGCCATGACTATACCACTTTAGGGAAGGAGGATCCATAGACCACTTCGAATCTAATAAGGGAGAGTCCGATAATTTCGGCCCAAATCCAAGTTAATAAACCTTCGGAACATGCTTAGTCCTAACCACTCAAGACCCACACTAGAAAAGAAGAAAGTCAGTCATTTAAGACGTTCTCAAGTCGGGTAATTAGCCTACTTATTTACACACAATATAGGTATACATATATATACACACACACACTAGACCTCTCACATTAAACCAACTATTTAGATGCTGGATATGCCGGGCAGTTTCAGGAAAACTTGTACAAAAGCGGGCCTAACCTCGTGTCATAGTGTAATGAGTTTAATGGCCCATGGCACCCAAACCTCTCACATTAGCCAAACTCACTTGTGGTTGTTGGATTTGCCGGTTGGTTCCAGGCAAAATTCTACCACAAATGACGTTAACCTCATGTCTTTGTGTTGCTATTTAATATATATATATATATATATATATATATAGATATAGATATATATATATATATAAATAAGCCATTTATACACACACAAAAGAAAAAATTCATATGGGGACATTTACAAATTTCTAATTTTATTTTAACATATTTATTACGCCACTATTACGTTTGATTATGCTGATTACACTATATATATATATATATATTTATATATAGTTTAATATGTGCTATAGACGCTAATTTCCGTTCGAATTAAGAAATGTTCTAATGGTGATTTTTCCAATCCTGTTCATATAAGGTATAGTGGCCTAATTCCCATATTAAACTACTCAATTTATGGCATAATTAATAACAATAAACAAATGGGAAAACATCAACATAATTATTCAAACATGTATCCTAGGCTTGTTAGAATTATTTAGATAATGAAGGAGAAACAAGGTGTTACGTACATACATATTCAACATATATATACATACACATATAAATACTATATGTATGTATGTATGTATGTATGTATATGTATGTATATACATACATATATATATATAACTTTTTTTTGAATCAAATTCGCACTTTTCTATGTTGCACATAAAAACGATAACATTTGATTATTTCAAATTTGAATACGTTCAAATTCTCCATTTTTAGAATGGAGATCTAAACCTATGCAAATAATGAAATTAAACCAAATCTTAACCCTTTTACACATAGACACTTTTGAATTAAAAGGGAAAATCGTATTAAACAGAAACAGAATCACCAAACTATTCCTCAAACGTAACCCAAATAATTAACAAACCCAAATTATTGATTGATATCTTTGCGATAAATAAAAAGATAGGAGATTTGGTGGTTTAATTATAATGTTACTATGAAAACCCAAACCTCCTTAGGCAAACAAATCAATATGAAATCTATAAAACATAGAATTTAGTTTAAACAAATATTATTTCCACTCAGTGATTGAGGAAAAGGAATTAACATTGATTTGAATGTTGTAAAATCTACAATGTTAGTGCAAATTTGCATAAGAAAATCCTATAAATTTGAGCCTCCTGTATAGATAATTAAAATTCTAAATAAAATCTATTGACCAGCCTTTTGCCAAGGCCGTCAAAAGTGCATTTAGCTTTATGGAAGACCATTGAGTTAGTTTAAAAGGCCATATATTCTCGAATGAAGAACTAACTGACCCACATAGATGGTAGTTAGACTCAGGACTACCATGTAGAAGTTTAATACGCGAACCTGAAGGATCGAACAACTTTCGATCGATCTATGAGAACCTATTCTGCTTATGCGCATGATATTTTCCTGAAGATGCGCTCCCATTCCTATTTGATCGGTTCTAGCCATCCGTGAACATCGAATCAATTGCCACCTGTCATATCATAAATGAATCATACGGAAAGAACGCTTCTCCGTATTTCCCTATGGACCAGGAATGAATGACACGTGTCCTGGCTGATTTGAACACTATAGCATCTATAAATATCCCTTTTGGACTCTGAAGAAGGGGTCCTTTGGCGATTCTCTTATCAAATCATTGTTGTTACAAAACTCTATAATAGACTCTATATATAAGAGATTTTAAAGTGGACATAGGTTCATTAACACCGAACCACCATATATTCTTGTGTGATCGCATTTCTTTTCATCGTTTATCGAATCATCTTCATTTTTATTCTCTGTGTTTCTATTTCATGGGTGTTGTACCATTTTTTTGGTGTTAATACTTTGGTGTTTTCACTAAGAATTGGTTTCCTTTACATTCGAAGTATTTTGCTTTACTTTTGGATTGCCAAGTCCGAAACGAGATCCTAAGTCTCTTTCAATGTCATTGAACCATGGTTGCCAAAACTTCAACATGAGCTTTTGGAAAGCAACAACAGCCGCGGGCTGCAGTACCTGCAGAAACAGCCAGAGGATCGACCATTCCAGTATCAACTTCAGATCAACCTGCTTCATCACCTTCGAGACAACCACCTGCATCGGATTATGCTCCTGCGTCAGCATTCGCCACTCGCGATGACTTCATGACCATGTTGACTCCACTTCAAGAGACGACGACGGCGTTAAATGCCCAAGCTAGGGAAAATGCTGCGATAAGACGGGATGTGAGTCGTATAACGAGGCAGTGGGAAGAATTCAGAAAAAAACAATCCTCCCCTCATCTCCCAGACCAAAACTCCGAAGGCTCATCGTCCTCTGGGGGAAGCAGGGATTGACCTTGTCCACGACACTCGCTCAAGAGACCAGAGAATGTGCAGCTGTTACCCATCTTGGCTTGACTGATCAAACCCGAGTCGATCTGGTCGAACTAGAAGATGTCGACCCCTTGACCCAGTAGAATCGAGGTACTTCTCCCACGGCTCGCTGTGGCACCGCCCGAAGGACTCGAGCTCCTGTTCTTCCTCCCAAGCGTCCTCTGAATGTCTAGGACAATCAGGGTCAAAGAGTTCCCCCCGAACGGCGATTGGGCGGCCTCGCCCCGGATGGGAACAGGGAGGATTCAAACGGTCGAAGATGCCAATCGATATGCACTTAGCACCCCCATATTCGACCGCTATGGTATGACAAATAGGTGCTACAAGAACGAGGACTGGGGAATTGATCGTAGTCATAACCCATTTACGTACGAACTCTTGCAAGCTGAATTTCCGAGGAGGTTTAACATGCCCCAGATAAGTCATTATATGAGCACGACCGATCCATAACAACATCTAATGAGATATTCGTGGCATATGGATGCAACAAGCTCCTAACGCGATCAAGTGCAAAGCCTTTCCAATCTTCCTAGGCTGGGTTGCACTCATGTGGTTCACATGACTTCCTCCAAGGTCAGTTCCGAATTTTAAAGATTTAAGCGAGAAATTCCTAAATCAATTCCACCTTCACGCTTCCAAGTCACAACATGTCATTGCCCTGTTATCAATAAAAGAAGTAAGAGGCGAATATCTGAGGGAATACATTAGTCGATTTAACCTAGAACCATTACTAAAGTGAGCAATCCCAATCACGAGACGGTCCTAATGGCCATAGTTGACGGGGTCGAAAAAAGGACAGAGTTCGGGAAATATCTGATCGGGAAACCGCCTACAACAATAGAACAGTTTTACTAGAAGGCTAGCATTCGGCTAGGACAGGAAAGTGCATAGTTAGATGAGGAAGATGGCTCAAAGGACATTTCTAATAAAGCAATCCAGAGTAATGTGGCGGTTAAGCAATCTGAGGACAACTCCGGAAAGGTAGAGGTGAACGTTGGAAATCGGGGTAAGAGAAATGACAGCCAATAGAGAGGCTCTAATGGGAACTCTGGTAAAAAGGGGAATCCTAGGAAAAGACCTTGGTTTCAAGTATTCAAGAGTTATACCCCGTCGAATGACATGCTGGAAAATATTTATCTCGATACATGTAGTACAGTACAATATAAGAAGCCACCTTTGCAAGAATCTACAAAGAAAGAACAAGCGACTGGGAAGTTTTGTTTGTTCCATGAGATCTACGGGCATGCGACTAATGACCGTCATCATCTCATGGACATCTTTGAGAATCTAATTAGAGAAGGAAAACTCGATGAGTAAAAGGTGACACCAAGGGACGGGGGGGGGGGGGCAAGTAACATTTACCCCCAAACAAAGTCAAGCGACACCTAGGGCCAGTACCCAAAAAAAAAACTAAAGAAATACCGATTAATACTACTGTCGGAGGACCTCAATTAGCAGGATATAGTGTTTGGGCTATGAAATGATATGTGAACTCTGTAAAACATCTGGATGTTGGAGAATCTAACATTCCCGAAGTTGCAAGCCCTGCAAGAAAAGGAAGACGATGACTGACGACATCATCTTTCGTGATAGGATGTCAATTGGGATTGAGGTCCCAGGCATCGACTAGTTGGTAATTACAGTCATTATCGGACTAGCCACAATACGGAAGGTTCTAGTTGACAGTGGAAGTCCGGTGAACGTCCTATTCAAATAGGCCTACGACAAAATGAAGTTGGAATTGAGAGACCTGAAAACATGCACAGGCCAGATACGCGGTTTTAATGTGTCTTCCACTGAACCGGTGGGACTGGTCGATCTGTCGGTAGAATTTAGAGATGGAGACCGCAGAAGGGTATGGATCCTGCCATTGGTTGTGATGGATATAAGTTCCCATTACAATGCATTTTTGGGACAACCAGCCCTAGAGAAATTTAGAGCATGTATCGCTCCTTGGCGTTTACTCTTAAAATTCCGTACTAATGGAGGGATTGGAACCGTGCGCGATGATCGAGTGACAGGGCAAGCATGTTACTTAGCAGAATGGAAAGAGCTTTGGGACAAAGATAGCATGGAATCAGAAGACAATCCTCCTCTTGCAAAGGGGAAGGAAGCATAACAACTAAGGAAAACATCTCGGTCAGGATCATCCATTTGCTAACTTGAAGATATCGATCCAAGAGAGGACGAAGAGCAGGGATGTAGGAAAGCGGCCCCAAATGAAACCACGGTGGAAATTTCGATCGATGACGACAACCCGACTAAGATCTTGAGGATCGGTTCCCACCTTGACCCTCTCCGAACGAGAGAGTTGACTAAATTTCTCCGCACTAACCATGACGTGTTCGCATGGACCCATGCTGACATATGTGGGATCTCACCTTCCATCATGACTCACTCCCTTAGCATTGATCCAAAGTATACCCCTGAGAAGCAGAAAAGGCGAATGCTCAATCCAGAGTGGTTCGCAGCTTTGAAGGAAGAAATCGGGAAACTTTAGTCTAATGGATTTATTCAAGACACAAACTATCACAAGTGGATAACAAACCCCGTGCTTGCGAAGAAAGCTAACGGGAAGTGGAAAACTTGTATTGACTTCTCAGATTTAAATAAAGTCTATCCCAAAGATAGCCTCCAACTGCCCAGGATCGATCAGTTGGTTGATTCTACATTAGGGCATGAACTCCTTTCTTTATTGAGGCATACCCAGGGTGTAACCAGATAGCAATGCATGTCCCAGACCAAGAATAAGAACACAACGGTTTCATAACAGGTCTCAGATTATATTGTTATGTGGTCACGCCCTTTGAACTGAAAAATGTTGGGGCAACTTATCAACATTTGGTCAGTTGTATGTTTCATGATTAGATCAGAAGAACGAAGGAGGTTTATGTGGATGATATGTTGGTAAAGCTGAAGCAATCGTCTGATCACATTCGGTATCTGACAATAATGTTTGGCCTTCTCTGAAGTCATGAGATGAAGCTCAATCCCTTTAAGTGCTCTTTTTGATTCGCATCAGGAAAGATCTTGGGTTTCATAGCCAGCTCCTAAGGGATCGAAATCAATCTCGATCACATCTTAGTAATCAAGAGAATCCAAGAGCCTAGAAGGATCAAGGACGTGCAAAGTTTACCCAGAAAGGTTACCGCCCTAGGATGATTCATATTAAAGCTACCGACAAGTGCCTCCTTTTCTTCGAATTAATTAAGAGAGGGAAACATAACTTCACATGGACGCCTAACTACATCGCAGCTTTCCAGAATTTTCTCAACCATCTGGAAAAGCCTCCCATCTTGTTTAAGTCAGTCGATCATGAGGACTTGTTTGTGTAATTCCCAGTATCTATGCACGCAATCAACTTGGTCCTAGTTTGTGAGGAAGATCGAGTGCAACGTCCAGTCTACTATGTAAGCAAGGAACTAACGGGGGCTGGACGCAATTATCCAAAGATTGAGAAAGCTCTGTTATTACTTGCAGGCTCATACCATTAAGATGTTTACCGACCAACCGCTACGGTAGCTTCTGCAATGGCCCGAGGCAAGCAGGAGGCTACTTAAGTGGAACATTGAACTAAGTTAATTCAACCTCATTTTTGTTCCACGGAAATCTATCCGAGGGCAGGAATTAGCTGATTTTATAGCTGAATTTACTAATCCAGAAGATGGCAGCCTAGAAGATGATCCCCAAGCTCGCGAACATCGAATTAAGATTGGACATTTAGAAGTTATACACGGACAAAGCTCGCAACAATTGGTGCTCTGGCGCCAATCGAAGCTCTGGCGCCGGGATAATACTATTAGCTCCTGAAGAGCTGTCGATTTATTATTCCATAAGGCTAAATTTCTTTGCTATCAACAATGACTCCAAGTACGAAGCCTTGGTTGCCTGGCTCAAGCTCGCGAGGGCTTAAGAGTAGTAGCGCTAAATATTTTCTGTGATTCACAACATATTGAATTTCAGGTTCGAAAATAATACTAAACTAAGGGGGATCGGCCTGCTGCCTATCTCGAGCGTGTTGAAGAAATATTGAATGACTTTGACAAGTATAACATCTCTCACATTCCCAAGGAGGAAAAACAAAAGGCAGACAGATTGGCAAAACTTGCTAGCTCTGATGACCTGAGCGAGGCAGAATTGGTCCACATAGAGACTTTGAGCACCCTGAGCATTTATTAGATGGAAGTTGATCAATCCACGAAGACCAAACCCGAGAAGGAATCTTGGATGACTCCCATCAAAAAAATTCTGCTATACGGGACTCTCCCGGATAGAAGGAATGAGAGATGAGGCATTGTGCGACAAGCCTCTAGGTATGCCATCCAGCAAGACAAACTTTTAAGGAGGAGTTTCTCGGTTCCAATGCTTCGATGTGTGGCTAACAGCGATGTTAAGAGGATATCGCGAGAAGTACATGAGAGATAATGTGGTGCTTATACAGGAGGAATAACCCTGGGTTAGAAAGTATTGCAATACATATACTTCTTGCCGACCGTTAGTAAAAATGCGACCAACTATTCTGGGCGATATGATAGATGCTAGAGATTTTCCCAGATCCCATGGGCTCCACCAACTTAACTCACCCAAATGGTCAACCCATGGTCATTCGTTGTTTGGGGAATAGATATTATTGGGAGTCTACCAATTTCGAAAGGGGGCACAAAGCATGCAATCGTGGCTGTGGACTATTTTACAAAATGGGCCGAAGCTGAAAAGTTAACCACGTTCACCGCAAAACGAGTCATTAATTTTGTTGTCAACAATAGCATATGTCGATTTGGACTGCCTCGAACTATCTTCACAGAAAGTAGGACTTAATTTGATAGCTCAGAATTTAGAGATTTCTATGGACGATATCATATCGAGAAGAAGCACACGGTAGTCGCGCATCTGCAATCCAATGGACAGGTTGAAGCCGTCAACAAGTTCACCAAGTCCACATTAAAGAAATGCCTAGAACGAGCCAAAGGAAAATGGGTCGATGAATTACCTTTACCCATTTGGGAATAACGAACCACCCATAAAACTGCCACAGGTCGTACTCCTTTCGCTTTGTCTTATGGCTCTGAAGTCGTCATTCCTATACAACTTGAAGTTCCTTCCCACATAACTAAATACTATGACCCACTATCAAACAAGGACCTTCTCTTGGAATCATTAGACATCATTAGTGGAAACAAAGAGGAAGCTAATATCCGCGTTGAGGCTCATCGGCGTTGGGTCGCCCGATACTACAATAAGAAGGTCCGATTCAAGACCTTCGATGTTGGCGACCTTGTTTTGAAACGAGTTTTCCGACTCCCGTACACATGGAACCTTTAGGCTAGCAACCATTGATGAATGTGTTCTCCAAAGAGCATGGAATGCTGAGCATTTGCGATGTTATATTTCATAGAACTTTTGTTTATTTAGTATTATAACAAGGTGTGTTTTGCCATCCATTGTTGTCTATAGATAAAAGCTCATTTCCTGCTCTACCTCGCTACTCTAGTGACTATGACTATATGTTGTGACTCGACCGACATAGGTCAAAATTTAGGATTAAGGGAGTAGCTTACTCCCCAACCCTATTTATCGATCCATGCCTCAATAAGCTGATTTACTTGGGATTGAAAGAAAATATGGGTTGACTAACTTCGAGTCTGATATCAACCCTCGATTTTTCGGATTACACTTTGCAGACCAAAAGTGGGAATGACACGGATACAAACAACAAGACTACCTGTTTAAATAACTCCGACTCTCATGACTTGAGAAGGAGTATAAAATTATGGATGAGTGTGAAAGGTAAACCCAGATTAAAGACCACTCAATTCTCGAAACTCTAACCCCTGATGACTAAGGGGAGAGTATAAGAGGACTTACATACCTCTACCCAAGATCGTTCGACCTTCCATTTGGGTTAAACCGATCTCGAAAGTCGATAAGAGGACCTGACGTCCAAATCGACCCCCCATGACATGGGGGGCATGAGGATGGGCAAGTAGGCCGATTATGTGCTTCACTTAAGCAATCGTTATATTTTGAAATAAATTGGGGGCATTTATGGCATTTCCCATGTCTTAGTCACATTTTAACCCTTTAACTTATTATTAATAATTCAAAGACTTAAAGGAAAATAACTTTGTCTACATAAACAGTAATTTCACTTACAAGATACAGGGTAAAGCAAAAGAAAAAATGTGAGGGCCGCACTTGCAAAAACATCCAAAGGGCCTATAACGATGTAAAACAAAAGAAAAATCATCATCACTGAGCTCGAGGTGGCTTACCACCAGACTTCTTGACTTCTTCCATTTATTTTCCCTCGATCATCTCGAGGGCATCCTTAGTAGACCAAAGACACTTTTGTTTCTTGGGCTTGCTGTCGAGAGGGATAGAGTGAACAAACACTGTTGCATCATATTTTCTCTTACTCCGATCGGTCGGGACTGAGGAAAGAGTTCCATTGGCAAACATACTTATAGTTGGAGGAATAGCCTGGAGAGGAGGAATATCGAGGGGATCGGTAGATGGTTTGACTTTTAAGAGAGGAGACCTTGCTCTCATCCCTGGCTTTCATCTCTGCAATGGTTAGGGAATCAGACTTATTGATCTCTCATTTGATTACCACATCATCCTTATCTGACTGAGCGTTTCTGGTTTCTGATACCTATAAAGCATCGATTGTTTCCTCATTTTTGCTTAGTACGGCGGCAGGATCCTTTCCCGGCACCTTGGTTTCTGACCTGGTAACTGTCTTCCCTGCTGGTGTACCTATAACAAGATGTGCAACAGTTAGACTTTAAGAAATGAATACTCTCTAGAATTGAGGAAGTAGTAGTTTACCATTAGTAGTGGATTCTTACGACTTTTCAAAAGTATTTGCTTCGGAAGTAGGAGCAACTGGACTCTTTTGGAACATAGGAAGAGGAGGGTCATCCAGATTATACTCCACTTCTCCTAAGGACTAATTTAGAGGAGAAGGAATGGTGGATAAACCAATGATAACATTTCTAGCGGGATGGGGAAGAGATGTTTTCTCCTTACCCACACTAGTCTCCCCCTCCCTCTCCATGATCGACTTTCCTTTTACCCTACATTGTTCGGTGGCTCTTGATTCACTTAATATTCTTTTCCCCTCGGCCAACGCCTCTGGCTTACCACCATGAAAAAATTAGGTTATTAAATCTTCTTCATTCACTGGTTGTCCCTTCGATGTCTCAACTGCTTCCGTCATAAACACTTCCCAAGCATCGACCAATATCTGTTGGTAGTTGTCCATCCAAGAAAGATCTTTATGGCGGAGGACACGAGCAAAGAACAACAATACGTTATCGCCAAACTTATTACGCATCTCATCTACCTTTTATGCATGTTAGGATTTGATAGATTGGATCTCAATGTCATGCCGGAGTCAGGAGTTGCCAGAGTTCTCAATCACAGCCTCAACATTATCTTCGGCCTTTTTACTGGTCGCCTCGGAAGAAATAAGTTGGGCTTTGAGGCTCTGCATCTCCTGATCCAAACGCCCTTTATCATTCTTCAAAATTTTCATTTTTGGTTATAAGGGATGCACACTCGTTACTCATTGAATTCACTCGGGCCTGTAAGTCCTTCATTCTCTTCCCATACTTTTCTTTAAGCACATCCAATCGAGCATCTCATTCCTCCATCTCTTTCTTCACTGTCTCAAGAGCTCTTTTGTCAGAATCCTGCTCCATCTGATTACCTTCATTTACTATTGCCATGTTCCTAGCAACTTCGCATACGAATCTTCCGTATGTGTACATTGCATCGTATTGAGATAAAGCAAAGTCAACACCGGACCTGACATAATAACGAGCACTTGGTGGAAACGACAGTATATCAGGAGTGAACTTGTTTCCAGCAAAGCGAAGGCGAGGGGAAAGCTCCTCCATTTCTTTGTTTCATTTAGCAGGTGCCCTCTCTTGAGCCGAAGAGATCGGTATCTGGGGGCTTTTCTCAGGATGCTTGGCGGGAGAGGTAAAGTCCTGGTCACGAATGCCAACTAACTGTGTCTTGGTAAGTGGATCGGTTGAATGTTTGGAATGGGGAAGAGCAATTTGAGAATTTTCACTGGTTGTCTTCCCGTCACCCCTAGGATTCATGTACCGAGAACAAGGCAAAAACCGATGCTTGGGAGTCTCACGCTCCTTATCTTTTCCTTAGGATTTGTGTTTCTCTATCCCTTTCTCCTTCTTGTCTTTCTTACACTTTTCCCGGTCTTCCATCTCTTGTCTCTCTCGCTCTTTTCTCTCCCGATCCCTTCCCACTCTGAAACACCCCACCTCCATTAAGGTCACTCACAAAGGGAATGCCTTAACTTCGGTGGAGCATTATAGGTAAAAGATGCAGATAAATTACAAGACAGACAAATAAAGTAGCGGAAAATAAAGTCATTTTTATTAATGATGTGGTTAAGTCAAGCTTTTACAACAGTTATCTCAATCATACTTAAAAGTAATACATTGAACTTCTACCTTGATTAAACATAAAGAAGCATAAAACGATAATAAAGTAGCATAATCCCCATTAAGAGTGTATCCAAAGCCATAGCCCAAGAAAGGGAAGTCCAAACAATACATCTATTCTCTTCAAGATTGCAGAAGGTCCGAACTAAGCTGAGATGTTCCCGCCCTGTGGACCTGGAGGGAGGGGGAACGGAAGAAAAGAAGACGAAAGGAAAATGGGTCAGACATGAGTTTGGTAAGTCCAGTGATTATTTAACATGTAAACAAGAAAATGATTATGATATGAATAAACTGGATCTAGGGCAACATCCTAGAAATAGAAAATAAGAATGAATATGCTATCACACTCATTTCAACTTCTCTACACCCCCTTACAAGTGTTTCAACTAGTAATTTGTATGAAATGATAATATGATAACGTGATCCCAATCCCCGCGATTGTGGTAGCCTTCAGGTGTACATCTATTATAAGGATTCCACCTCAATCTCCCCAAATTCCATGAATGTGTTAGATGTACCGTTACTACCCTATCGATCGGCTCCCTACTTGTATTAGTTTCTCTTGTGTCTGTGTCAACCGACTCTCCCTTGCGTGTAGATACCTTGTGTTGGCCCCACCATGAGGTGTATCAGTCCTTATGACAACGACCCGACACAATTCAAGATGCACAGTGTATAACTATTGGCACCCAGTGTGTAGTTACCCGGATTTTGAGCGACTTTGGTTATCGACGTAAGCTCGACGTCGATAACCAAAAGATCGAAAAATCCCGGTAATTAATGAAAGAAATTAGAAGGTGAGAATAGATAAGATAGAACTTATAGAATAGAAGAAGAAGAAGAAGAACATCATCATCAGAGTAAACACGAATCTCACATCGGAACGAATAAAATATACATAATATATCTTTGAAATAACATCAGTATATGTATACAATAACACTTATCAGAGTACAACACTTACAACAACAGCGGAAATAATAATAGCTATAGAATCCTGAAGCCTCCTGCTCCAAGCTCTCCAAGTGTATCTGTAAAATCCCGACTACTTGACTGCCCGTACAAATTTAGGCACCCAAGAGTTTAGGGAAAACAACAAAATAAACTCCGGGTCAGTCATGGGACTGGTATGAGTAAAACAATTTAATACTTGATTTAATAAAGGATATCTCACAAGACCACGCCGCATAACGGAACGGGTTTTTCCCTTATGAGAATCCAAACAACTTTTCAAAGCAATATCATTCTGATATTATAATAATGTCTAAGTACAAATAAATATCAATCTAGCAGAAACGCTTTCATCTCACGTTACTACATATATAGTATACAATCAAAATCGCAAGCACGTATTGGATTATTGGATTTCCAATTATGACAAGGTATGGAACCACCTTCCGATCAGTGTACTCTAGGAACGATACACTGGAGTTCAACAAGAACATCTTGCAACTCAGCCACACATGACCGACCACTCATTTCGCTTGAGTGTATCGAATGTACATCACCAACGGTTGGGATCAGCAACCGTTCCCGTATATATATATGGGACAGCATTGATAGATTTAAGAAAACAAATGAATATTCACTAGATAGGTGATTATACACCCTACTTCGGTGCGACCGACTTAGCCATGCTGCCTGCCCGATTTCTGTCATTTACCGGTTGATGAGGCTAGAAGCTACGCTTTATCATTACATCAGATTTACTTCGAATGCTACATTGTCAAATCCATCGAAATCACTAATTGACGTCTACAACCATACATTACGTGTCAGCTAAAAGAAGTTTCCTTCTCCGCTTCCACTCTTGGTACAGTTGAAGAAATCAATGTACATGACCGTCTGGAAATACTATGTCAGACATCCATCTTCATTCACTTAGAAATGTCACATCGTCATACCCGCCAAATTACAAATTGACTTATTCAAAAATAACACGGGTATACAGCTAAGAGAAACGAATTCCTCCGCAACCAAACGTGAATACGTTTGAACAGATCAACTTACGCGATCCATTGGATATACTCTGTCAGACATTCGTCCATACAAGTTGTCCTGGGACTGAACAAACCGAAGGCACTATTCTGTAAACAGGATAGCCCTTGCATTTTACTCCGTCTTCAATTATCTTTGGCATATATGATTCGCGATGCTTATGCCAATACAGAGTGGTTCTATGGATAATAATCCAACCGGTCTCTCCATATTAACAACGTTAAAATGGTCAAAACTCTGATAGTCTGTGAGTTAACTATCAAAGAAAAACAAGTGTGCAAACAACAATATTATTTCCCAATGGAAATTATATCGAACAAACATTATTTAACATAAATCTCTTTAGTTCATTTATTTACTTATCTCCTGTTTCCCTATATTCTAAATTCTTATTTTCTTTTATCAGAAAACATTTCTGATTCTCGTTTGGAAAACATTTCCAAAACTCCTTTACGATCAAACCTTACCATTTCTTAGTTAAGAAGGAAGTCACTCAAGTTGGGGTATAATTACCTCTCAGACCTTAACTGAACAACGTTATAACTTCGAAATGGTCAAAGTTTATCTTTTAATCTTTAACAACTTCTTTACGCCTTTCTCGGATTAAATTTTACTAATCCACTTCTATATTTAAAACATTGGTTATAACGATAACGTTATAATCCCTCCTTTCGAATTATCTAACTTTAATTATAACTTCTATTCTTATTAGTGATTAATTAACCTAACACTTATTTATTTATAAATAAATAAATCTCTGTTTAAAACACTGAAAAGTATAAGTACTTTCCCGAATTCGATATAATCGAATTTTCCGATTAGCTCTCTTCGAGAAATCTCTATTTGATTAACTCTTCTTCGAATAACCTATATTCGATTAACTTCTTCTCGAATAAACGATATTCGATAATCTTTCTTCGAATAACTAATATTCGATAACTCTTCCTTTTCAAATATCTCATATTTGAAAATCTCACTTCGATTAAACTATAATCGATAACTCCCTTCGATGAAACTAACATCGATAACTCCTTTCGATGAAACTAACATCGATAACTCCTTTCGATGAAACTAACATCGATTTATTTAACTCGACGAACTTAACTCGACTAACTTAACTTGACTCGACTAACTCGACTTACTTTGTTCGACCAATTCGATTCGATTAACTAGGCTCGACTAACTCTATTGGTTTAACTCTAATCGATTAGTTCTATGGTTTAACCCTAATCGATTAATTCTATTTGACTAACCCTATTCGGCTAACTCGACTAACTTGGTTCGACCGACCAGGTTTGACTAACCTGACCCATTTGGTTTGACTGACCAGGTTTGGCTAACCTGACCCATTTGGTTTGACTGACTAGGTTTGGCTAACCTGACCCATTTGGTTTTGCTGACCATGTTTGGCTAACCTGACCCATTTGGTTTTGCTGACCATGTTTGGCTAACCTGACCCATTTTGTTTTTTTTGCTGACCATGTTTGGCTAACCTGACCCATTTGGTTTGACCACTGGGCTTGACTACTTGGTTTGACCATTTGGTTTGAATACCATATTCGACTAACTCCTCTCGATTCATTAAAACCGATTAACTCATCTCGATTGACTAAATCAATTAACTCCTATCGATTAACTAAATCGATAAACTCCTTTCGATTAACTAAGTTTGATTTACTCGACTCGATTGACCAGGTTCGACAAACTCGACCAGCTTGGTTGTACTGACCAGGTTCGACTAACTTGACCAGCTTGACTCGATTGGTTCGACTCGACCAGCTCGACTCGGTTGGTTTGACTCGACCATCTAGACTCGATTGGTTCGACTCGACCATTTGGCTCGATTGGTTCGACTCGACCATTTGGCTCGATTGGTTCGACTCGACCATTTCGACTCGGTTGGGTTCGACTAGCTTGACTAGTTTGGTTCGACTAGCTAGGTTTGACCACTTAACTAACTTGATTCGAATATTTATATTCGACTAACTAACTTCACTTTTATTTCTATTTATTTTAACTTCTATTTATTTCCTAAATAGATTTCCTTTTGTATAATCTATTTATTTTCCTAAATAGATTTTCCTTTATAACTCTAATTATTTAATCCCTAATTAAATATCCGTTATTCTATTTATTTAATCTAAATAAACATTCCTTTATTTTATTTATTTATTTCTAAATAAATATCCTTTTATAAAATCCTTCGATTTTATAAATAGATTCATTTTCAATATAAATATTGAAAATCCCCTTTTCTACATTTTCAGTGTTTTCTATTGTTTTTAAACAACCAACTGTCAAAGATCAATATCATCCAAACATATACAATCAACAACAGATTATATATCACAGTATATATCACAATATACAAATAACAGTAAAATAAATGTTGAGGAATCCAGTCGGATTCCTCCAACCTGTTTCCTTGCATCCACCGATGTTAAACAACGTATATAACATCACTTGCATTTCTAATGAAATACACTGATAACAAAATCACCGTTTAATAACAATATATATATATATATATGTATATATATATATATATATATATCCATACTGTTTTCAATCAATTATTTAACAGTCCAATCTACAGTCCAATTTAACAATACAACTTAACAGTCCAAATTAACAGTACATAACTAGTAGTCACATACAGAAATAAAATACAATTTATATTAAAATATAAATTGAGGAGAGTTAGTGAGTTTTTACTCACTTTGGCGCATTAACCGTTAAATAATCGGTTTGCGTTATTTGACTTCGACGGACAATTTATTTCGCCATAAATTGTAACGAGCTCGGATCCACTCCCAGTCAGCTCCATTGTGAAGCTCTCGTCCATACGGTCCTGTCGGATCTTGTTTTTCTGAAAACCGATAACGTATGCAATAGATACTGATTATACAAGTTATGATATATATATATTTACACAATTTTATTTAAATTAAATTTGAAAGCTGGGCCTTAACTTAAATTCGTTGGCCCATCCTCCTTTAACAAACCCGCTCCCTTAAAGCCCAGGATTCTCCTTCTCAAATCAGACATCGCTGAACCCAAAACACCACCAACGGCACCTCGTTGACCCCCTTTCTCCATCACTCCGATCACCGAACTCCGGCGCAACCACCTCCAATCAGTTCGCCACCGAAAACCCTTTCCTCTCATCCCACTTTCAGTCAACTCGACACCCCTTGCCAACAACCGAACTCATCGTCTCCCCGAAGAAGACGCAACCTGAAATGCTTCGAGGTCCTTAAAAATCACCTACCAAGGTGCGGAACACATCACGAGTTCATCTCCGACCATTTTCCTGACCTCCGATGCCACGAGATAGCCCGTAAAACGAACCCTAGATGTTCGTGGTTGGTTTTCAAGCATCCGAAAATGGATGTCGAGCTCTGCAATACTTCACTGGATTGAAAAGCTACTCAACAGAAGCTCATACACATATATTTAGTGATTTATAGATTAAATTTGGATTTTCTTTTGATTTGCTAGAGAAAGGGTTTTTGTTTCCTGAAGAAAAAAGCTAGCGGCGGAATAAACGTTGACTAATGAATGAAGTATATTAGGTTTAGAATTGTTAAGGTGTATTTATAGGCTTTTATATTTTATTTAAATATTCCTTTATATTGCATTGATGCTAGTATTTATCTTCTAAAAATCCATACGATCTCATATGCTACCTAAAAATCACGAAACTTGATATGTAGCTACAGTTCGACATTACGGTCCCAACGAAACTTGTTTCATTGAATTCCGACTCCGTATGCTCACACAGCGTATTTTTAACTGTCAAAATACTGACTGTTTCTCACTCTAAAAATCCGTACGGCCACACAGTGACTCTAAAAATCACGAAACTTGGAATCTAACAACTATTTGACATTGCGGATCCAACAAAATTAGTTTCGTCGAATTCCGACTTTGTTTGCAAAAGTGACTATTTTTAATCCCTTAAATAATCCATTTAAATATATAAATATATTTAAATAAATTAAATTAAATATAAATAAATTTATATTATCGTATATATTCACATATGATTCGTACAGCTACAGAATATCATGTCAGAATTTACAGTTTGATATTTCAGATTTCAGATTATCTCGATATTCAGTTTATACCGAAAATCCTTTTATAACGTATATAAAGCATCGCAAATTTTAAAGGAATTCTACAGCGACTTTTCTGAAATTTGATTTGGACGTACATCAAAATCTACACGACGAAATCCCAATTTTTCTCTTCCACTAGATAGATACACTCCACCAGCTCCACACGTTTCTTGTTTCACAGAAATCCGGCTTAAAACGAATCCTGTACATTCAGTTGAAGTCTGAATCGCCAAATAGTGAACTGCCGCGCCATTTCAAGCTCTATTTAAATTATATTATAAATTATAAATTCAATTGGCTTATATAAATATATTCGTCAATATAATTCAATATAACTGAATTATATATTTTCAACTGTCCAGTTTACACAATATTGTCAATTCCACTATTTCTGACTAATTCAGAAATAAATATATTTTATCCTATTATTTAAATTAATTAAATAATCATTTTTATTTAATTCAGGTCGTCGATATCGCTAAAACGATATTTAAATAATTAAATAATTTAATTATCGGCAGCTAAAAATGCGGGTTACTACAATCTTCCCCCCTTAATAAAATTTCGTCCTCGAAATTGCTAAGCTAGGGGATGACCCTATCTTCTGGGTAAAAATTTATCTGTTTACCTCTTGTCTCCGGTTTCAACTGAACCAATTAATATCGACTAAAATATTAATTTATTCCGACTAACTAAATTTTCAAAAATTTTGAAAATTTTCTAACACCTTAACTTTTCGAAAATTTTTGCCAGCACCTCCTTTGTACTGGTCAATATCTCAAACTCCAACTCGCCTCTCTGGGCCTTCTTTAACCCAAAAGAAAATTAAACAGCCAAGCGGCTTGCCAATTCGGCTCATAAATCTCATATCCATATATAATATAAACTGGTACCTTTTTGTCGGGAATATCAACTCTATCACTTCCATATGCTATCAACTCAGCATATACCAGTGTTATTTCCATCAAATTCCAATCAGTTCATATCCTCAAAACCAAATCGAATTTCATTCGAACCCGAATATCAAATTTCAAATTCTTAACTCATCAACCCAATTCCATAATAGATTATTCTCTAATCCAATTCAATTCTATTTAACTCAGTTCAAGTTAATATTTCAATTTATTTCTACTATCTTATTCTATTCAACTTCATAAGTTAAAATTAAATTCCGAAACTTAATTTCGTGGGTCTGTTTCAAATCAATTTGAAATTACAATGCCAATTCAAAACCTTTGAATTTCTAAACAACTTGTTTTCTCAAAACAATTCAAAAACAAAACCTTTGGTAGTAGTCCGTCACTTAGAACTCGAAAATGAACACTGATGATGTCGCGATTCATCATCAGAATCTATTTTCCAGCTATCGAAGTGAGTTCAATACTATATCACCTTCAGTTTGAAAAACATTTTCAAAATCTCCCAGGACTTAAAATTTCCTTATTTTAATTCCAATCTGATTTAAATTCATATTTTTCTTCATTTTATTTCATATACTTTACTTATATGAATTCTGATTAGTTATTTATAACAATTTTACTTTTTATAATCTTATTCGATTATAATAACAACCAACACAACCCATATACTATATCAAATATATTTGGGTAAAATTATTCCATTTACCCTTTTTCAAAACATACTATGTTGGTTCATCGTATTCAAGTGTTTATAAAACTCCTACCGATACAGTGGATCAAACTGATCGTCCAGAATCCATAAGCCACTCAACCAACGAGTCTCCACAATATAAATCACTTTATATTAACTAACAAATACGCACTCGTATATATACACTCAAACTCGGTCTAGGATATTACTAATCCCATCTCTACTGAATCACGCCACAGAGCCAAGGTAATACTAAACCAATGCTCTGATACCAACTATAGTAACCCGGATTTTGAGCGACTTTGGTTATCGACGTAAGCTCGACGTCGATAACCAAAAGATCGAAAAATCCCAGTAATTAATGAAAGAAATTAGAAGGTTAGAATAGATAAGATAGAACTTATAGAATAGAAGAAGAAGAAGAACATCATCATCAGAGTAAACACGAATCTCACAGCGGAACGAATAAAATATACATAACATATCTTTGAAATAACATCAGTATATGTATACAATAACACTTATCAGAGTACAACACTTACAACAACAGCGGAAATAATAATAGCTATAGAATCCTGAAGCCTCCTGCTCCAAGCTCTCCAAGTGTATCTGTAAAATCCCGACTACTTGACTGCCCGTACAAATTTAGGCACCCAAGAGTTTAGGGAAAACAACAAAATAAACTCCGGGTCAGTCATGGGACTGGTATGAGTAAAACAATTTAATACTTGATTTAATAAAGGATATCTCACAAGACCACGCCGCATAACGGAACGGGTTTTTCCCTTATGAGAATCCAAACAACTTTTCAAAGCAATATCATTCTGATATTATAATAATGTCTAAGTACAAATAAATATCAATCTAGCAGAAATGCTTTCATCTCACGTTACTACATATATAGTATACAATCAAAATCGCAAGCACGTATTGGATTATTGGATTTCCAATTATGAAAAGTTATGGAACCACCTTCCGATCAGTGTACTCTAGGAACGATACACTGGAGTTCAACAAGAACATCTTGCAACTCAGCCACACATGACCGACCACTCATTTCGCTTGAGTGTATCGAATGTACATCACCAACGGTTGGGATCAGCAACCGTTCCCGTATATATATATGGGACAGCATTGATAGATTTAAGAAAACAAATGAATATTCACTAGATAGGTGATTATACACCCTACTTCGGTGCGACCGACTTAGCCATGCTGCCTGCCCGATTTCTGTCATTTACCGGTTGATGAGGCTAGAAGCTACGCTTTATCATTACATCAGATTTACTTCGAATGCTACATTGTCAAATCCATCGAAATCACTAATTGACGTCTACAACCATACATTACGTGTCAGCTAAAAGAAGTTTCCTTCTCCGCTTCCACTCTTGGTACAGTTGAAGAAATGAATGTACATGACCATCTGGAAATACTATGTCAGACATCCATCTTCATTCACTTAGAAATGTCACATCGTCATACCCGCCAAATCACAAATTGACTTATTCAAAAATAACACGGGTATACAGCTAAGAGAAACGAATTCCTCCGCCACCAAACGTGAATACGTTTGAATAGATCAACTTACGCGATCCATTGGATATACTCTGTCAGACATTCGTCCATACAAGTTGTCCTGGGACTGAACAAACCGAAGGCACTATTCTGTAAACAGGATAGCCCTTGCATTTTACTCCGTCTTCAATTATCTTTGGCATATATGATTCGCGATGCTTATGCCAACACAGAGTGGTTCTATGGATAATAATCCAACCGGTCTCTCCATATTAACAACGTTAAAATGGTCAAAACTCTGATAGTCTATGAGTTAACTATCAAAGAAAAACAAGTGTGCAAACAACAATATTATTTCCCAATGGAAATTATATCGAACAAACATCATTTAACATAAATCTCTTTAGTTCATTTATTTACTTATCTCCTGTTTCCCTATATTCTAAATTCTTATTTTCTTTTATCAGAAAACATTTCTGATTCTCGTTTGGAAAACATTTCCAAAACTCCTTTACGATCAAACCTTACCATTTCTTAGTTAAGAAGGAAGTCACTCAAGTTGGGATATAATTACCTCTCATACCTTAACTGAACAACGTTATAACTTCGAAATGGTCAAAGTTTATCTTTTAATCTTTAACAACTTCTTTACGCCTTTCTCGGATTAAATTTTACTAATCCACTTCTATATTTAAAACATTGGTTATAACGATAACGTTATAATCCCTCCTTTCGAATTATCTAACTTTAATTATAACTTCTATTCTTATTAGTGAATAATTAACCTAACACTTATTTATTTATAAATAAATAAATCTCTGTTTAAAACACTGAAAAATATAAGTACTTTCCCGAATTCGATATAATCGAATTTTCCGATTAGCTCTCATCGAGAAATCTCTATTTGATTAACTCTTCTTCGAATAACCTATATTCGATTAACTTCTTCTCGAATAAACGATATTCGATAATCTTTCTTCGAATAACTAATATTCGATAACTCTTCCTTTTCAAATATCTCATATTTGAAAATCTCACTTTGATTAAACTATAATCGATAACTCCCTTCGATGAAACTAACATCGATAACTCCTTTCGATGAAACTAACATCGATAACTCCTTTCGATGAAACTAACATCGATTTATTTAACTCGACGAACTTAACTCGACTAACTTAACTTGACTCGACTAACTCGACTTACTTGGTTCGACCAATTCGATTCGATTAACTAGGCTCGACTAACTCTATTGGTTTAACTCTAATCGATTAGTTCTATGGTTTAACCCAAATCGATTAATTCTATTTGACTAACCCTATTCGGCTAACTCGACTAACTTGGTTCGACCGACCAGGTTTGACTAACCTGACCCATTTGGTTTGACTGACCAGGTTTGGCTAACCTGACCCATTTGGTTTTGCAGACCATGTTTGGCTAACCTGACCCATTTGGTTTGACCATTGGGCTTGACTACTTGGTTTGACCATTTGGTTTGACCATTTGGTTCGAATACCATATTCGACTAACTCCTCTCGATTCATTAAAACCGATTAACTCATCTCGATTGACTAAATCAATTAACTCCTATCGATTAACTAAATCGATAAACTCCTTTCGATTAACTAAGTTTGATTTACTCGACTGACCAGGTTCGACTAACTTGACCAACTTGGTTGTACTGACCAGGTTCGACTAACTTGACCAGCTTGACTCGATTGGTTCGACTCGACCAGCTCGACTCAGTTGGTTCGACTCGACCATCTTGACTCGATTGGTTCGACTCGACCATTTGGCTCGATTGGTTCGACTCGACCATTTGGCTCGATTGGTTCGACTCGACCATTTCGACTCGGTTGGGTTCGACTGGCTTGACTAGTTTGGTTCGACTAGCTTGGTTTGACCACTTAACTAACTTGATTCGAATATTTATATTCGACTAACTAACTTCACTTTTATTTCTATTTATTTTAACTTCTATTTATTTCCTAAATAGATTTCCTTTTGTATAATCTATTTATTTTCCTAAATAGATTTTCCTTTATAACTCTAATTATTTAATCCCTAATTAAATATCCTTTATTCTATTTATTTAATCTAAATAAACATTCCTTTATTTTATTTATTTATTTCTAAATAAATATCCTTTTATAAAATCCTTCGATTTTATAAATAGATTCATTTTCAATATAAATATTGAAAATCCCCTTTTCTACATTTTCAGTGTTTTCTATTGTTTTTAAACAACCAACTGTCAATGATCAATATCATCCAAACATATACAATCAACAACAGATTATATATCACAGTATATATCACAATATACAAATAACAGTAAAATAAATGTTGAGGAATCCAATCGGATTCCTCCAACCTGTTTCCTTGCATCCACCGATGTTAAACAACGTATATAACATCACTTGCATTTCTAATGAAATACACTGATAACAAAATCACCGTTTAATAACGATATATATATATATATATATATGTAGATATATATATATATATATATATATATATCCATACTGTTTTCAATCAATTATTTAACAGTCCAATCTACAGTCCAATTTAACAATACAACTTAACAGTCCAAATTAACATTACATAACTAGCAGTCACATACAGAAATAAAATACAATTTATATTAAAATATAAATTGAGGAGAGTTAGTGAGTTTTTACTCACTTTGGCGCATTAACCGTTAAATAATCGGCTTGCGTTATTTGACTTCGACGGACAATTTATTTCGCCATAAATTGTAACGAGCTCGGATCCACTCCCAGTTAGCTCCATTGTGAAGCTCTCGTCCATACGGTCCTGTCGGATCTTGTTTTTCTGAAAACCGATAACGTATGCAATAGATACTGATTATACAAGTTATGATATATATATATATATTTACACAATTTTATTTAAATTAAATTTGAAAGCTGGGCCTTAACTTAAATTCGTTGGCCCATCCTCCTTTAACAAACCCGCTCCCTTAAAGCCCAGGATTCTCCTTCTCAAATCAGACATCGCTGAACCCAAAACACCACCAACGGCACCTCGTTGACCCCCTTTCTCCATCACTCTGATCACCGAACTCCGGCGCAACCACCTCCAATCAATTGCCACCGAAAACCCTTTCCTCTCATCCCACTTTCAGTCAACTCGACACCCCTTGCCAACAACCGAACTCATCGCCTCCCCGAAGAAGACGCAACCTGAAATGCTTCGAGGTCCTTAAAAATCACCTACCAAGGTGCAGAACCCATCACGAGTTCATCTCCGACCATTTTCCTGACCTCCGATGCCACGAGATAGCCCGTAAAACGAACCCTAAATGTTCGTGGTTGGTTTTCCAGCATCCGAAAATGGATGTCGAGCTCTGCAATACTTCACTGGATTGAAAAGCTACTCAACAGAAGCTCATACACATATATTTAGTGATTTATAGATTAAATTTGGATTTTCTTTTGATTTGCTAGAGAAAGGGTTTTTGTTTCCTGAAGAAAAAAGCTAGCGGCGGAATAAACGTTGACTAATGAATGAAGTATATTAGGTTTAGAATTGTTAAGGTGTATTTATAGGCTTTTATATTTTATTTAAATATTCCTTTATATTGCATTGATGCTAGTATTTATCTTCTAAAAATCCATACGATCTCATATGCTACCTAAAAATCACGAAACTTGATATGCAGCTACAGTTCGACATTACGGTCCCAACGAAACTTGTTTCATTGAATTCCGACTCCGTATGCTCACACAGCGTATTTTTAACTGTCAAAATACTGACTGTTTCTCACTCTAAAAATCCGTACGGCCACACAATGACTCTAAAAATCACGAAACTTGGAATCTGACAACTATTTGACATTGCGGATCCAACAAAATTAGTTTCGTCGAATTCCGACTTCGTTTGCAAAAGTGACTATTTTTAATCCCTTGAATAATCCATTTAAATATATAAATATATTTAAATAAATTAAATTAAATATAAATAAATTTATATTATCGTATATATTCACATATGATTCGTACAGCTACAGAATATCATGTCAGAATTTACAGTTTGATATTTCAAATTTCAGATTATCTCGATATTCAGTTTATACCGAAAATCCTTTTATAACGTATATAAAGCGTCGCAAATTTTAAAGGAATTCTACAGCGACTTTTCTGAAATTTGATTTGGACGTACATCAAAATCTACATGACGAAATCCCGATTTTTCTCTTCCACTAGAAAGATACACTCCACCAGCTCCACACGTTTCTTGTTTCACAGAAATCCGGCTTAAAACGAATCCTATACATTCAGTTGAAGTCTGAATCGCCAAATAGCGAACTGCCGCGCCATTTCAAGCCCTATTTAAATTATATTATAAATTATAAATTCAATTGGCTTATATAAATATATTCGTCAATATAATTCAATATAACTGAATTATATATTTTCAACTGTCCAGTTTACACAATATTGTCAATTCCACTATTTCTGACTAATTCAGAAATAAATATATTTTATCCTATTATTTAAATTAATTAAATAATCATTTTTATTTAATTCAGGTCGTCGATATCGCCAAAACGATATTTAAATAATTAAATAATTTAATTATCGGCAACTAAAAATGCGGGTTACTACACAGTGCCTGCTTTATCCCACTCTGGAGTACGTGCATGCCCGTAAACCGTCGGAACCTACACTGACGTACCCTTGCCGCTGTTTTTGACTGCTTATAATCAGCCTGGTAATCGTGTCCCACCCTGCCTAGTTTCAGGGTACCATGATACATCTATGTTGGTTACTGCTGAAATGGGTCCCCATTACTAAGGTTTCTTATTGGTTAAGTTTGTGGGCCTATATATATACAGATATTACCCACCTATACGAGATATGCTTAACCCTCCCATCGATTCTGGCATGTTTACTTAACAGTTAAGTTTGAGGGCCTATATGTACTAATATTACCCACCTACACGATATGTACTTAACCCCCCCATCGATTCAAGCATGTTTATTTAACGGTTAAGTTTGTGGGCCTATATGTACTAATATTACCCACCAACCCGATATGTACTTAACCCTCTCGTACATCATGTCGTGTTGGTTAAGTGTTGTCCATCCATGTTAACTTAACCTACTCATTCATCCTGTCATGTTGGTTAAGTGTTTCCTATTAACTTAACCCTCCTTACTTATCATGTTGAATTGGTTAAGCGTTTCCTATTAACTTAACCCCGTTCATCCATCAAGTTATATTGGTCAAGCGTTCTTTGTTAACTCAACCCCACGTGTTCATAATGTTGTATTGGTTAAGTGTCATCAATCAATTCAAGTTAACTTAACCCACCTACTTGTCATGTTACTTTGGTTAAGTGTTGCCTTCTTGTGTTAACTTAACCCTACCACAAATCAAGTTATATTGGTTAAGTGTTGCCCTCTTGTTTTAACTTAACCTTACCACAAATCAAGTTATATCGGTTAAGTGTTTCTTATTACTTAACCCTAGTCATTCATGTTATATTGGTTAAGTGTTCCTATGAACTTAACCCTAGTCATTCATGTTATATTGGTTAATTGTTACCTTAATTAACTTAACCCTACCATTCCTGTCTTAGCTTTAATTCATTCATTAAAGCACCAACCACTCACATTAGACAGGTATTGTTACGGATGTGTCGGGCGGTTCCGCGCGGTTTCGGGCAATTTTACACCGCAACTCAGTCTAACCTCGGGTTCTTTTGGGCTTGATGCACTAACCTCTCACATTAGATATATATTGTTATGGTTGCTGGATGTGCCGGGCGGTTCCGGGAAGTCTTACACCGTAACTCAATCTGACCTCGGGTTAGGAATATTCGTCTTTTTCCAAATTTACATATTTACCTTTTTATGTTTATATGTAAATTATTGTCATTCAAGTCATCCCCAATTTCTCTCTAAATCATGTTCATAATTTTAGGTATATAAATTTTACCATTTCAATGCCACTAATCATTTAAAATATGCCAATAACATGTAACTTCATGTTTCTCCCAACGTTACCCCCGCTAAACGTCCGCATAAATTTCATAGAATGTTGGGCTTCGCAATTTAGCCTAACTCAAAATCAAAAGGGGAAAAGGAAGAAACATGTAGCATTCAAGACAAGCATAATATGGATCCAACATGTGTCACATAAATTTGGCATAGAATAAATATATGTTTAACTGTGAACTTGCAATTTTGAACCTAATCAACATGAACCATAAGCATATAAATGGGAGTTTACATAGAACTACACAATTCCAATTAGTCATACAAAGGTGAACTTGCATTTTTGGACCTAATTAATATGAGTCTTAAACACATGAAATTTCCCAAATCCAACTAGGCATGTAAATGTAAACTTTTAATTTGGATCCAATAAGCATGAATCTCAAGCTTACAGAATTACACAAGTTCAACTAGGCATGTGAATGTGACCTTTTATTTTAGATATAATAAACATGATTCTTAAGCATATGGAATTGCACAAACCCACTAGGCATGTAAATGTAAAATTTAAATTTTGGATCCAATTTTCATAGGTCTAAATGTAGATCTAAACATAATACATGTCTAACAACTTGCATGTTGCATAACATGAAAATCATAGATCTAAATGTAGGTCTAAACATAATACATGTCTAACAACTTGCATGTTACATAACATGAAAATCATAGATCTAAATGTTGATCTAAACATAATACATAATTGGTTTAACATCGACATAATAACCACAATAATCTCACAAGCATATACGATAGAATCGTTACAAGCATAGACATAAATCAGCATCGTCATTATCTTACAACTAGGAATTACTCTAGTTTTCACTTTATTTCAAATCATATCTTTTACTCGTTCACATCTAAATAATAACAGGACTTACAAACAAAAGAAAGTCATGTTTTCTGGGATCTGTATTCTGAAATTGAATAGCTCTCCTTTGTTGTAGACGTTGAATTCTCTTAGTTGAATTAGATTTTGATTTGTAATTCCTAACTTGCTTTTAGTAGAAGGAGAATGGAGGCTACTCTAGGTTGAGTATTGACAGCATGACGGTCTTAGGAATATTTTTGTGTGGCTTAGGGTTTAGATTTAGGTTGCTTATATAGAAGTTTGGTTTAATAGGAGCCGTCAGATCAACCTAGTGCCAATCAAAGCCATTCAAATCTAAGAGAAGCAACCAGAACTTGCCACACAATCCCTAATGACACATCAAATCGTCACACAAAGAAACAGTCAGGTTTCAGATCTGGCCCGAGGGGGAGGTCAACCCCCAGGTTCTGGTCGACCTGTATGGGGGGAGGTCGACCCCCTGGTGGACCTCCTGGTCGACCTGGCCTGGGGCGGGAAATTTCCCGCCCAGCCCGCTTCTGCTTCTGATTTTGAAATTTGAATTTTTAGAACTTTAATCTGAGCTATTTATTTAAATTCTTGAATCTTCTGAAGGTCATAACTCCTTCATACGGAGTCCGATTTACACAAACTCAGACTCTATTTCAAGCAGAATTCCGAGACAAACGCAATGGCGTAACCAGTTTCCCTTAATTCTTCTTTTAAAAATTAAGTATACTTTAATTTGTTAGTTCGACGTTCACAGAGAATAGGGGGTGTTACATTCTCCCCTCCTTAAAGGATTTCATCCCTAAAATCTCTAAGTTAAGAAGAATGCATATCCTAACATCCAACATTCATCTACTCAACCATTCAATCACGGACGTCCATTGTCCTTAAAAGATTTCTAACGCCTTCATGATCATATGCACAGTGTGTGTACATGTCCTTATCTAATGCAAAATCAGGCGGTCTACAGATTCAGTTGACCTCCTTAATGCGGATTATGTTGGTGCCAACAGTCCATCATGTATGCAATTATTCCTAATCATACTTTATAACTTCTACATGAGTTCTTAATAATTCATACAAATGCAATATCCATATGATAACACATAAAGTTTCAATCCATACATATATAAATTCACTCATGCATATGCAATATGAAGGCGACTGAGCTGATCTGGTGCCTAATGTGTGTATTTGCATCCACGACCAACAATTGGCAAACACTTGCAACCACCAAACATAACATGTCTCAAACACATGTTTACATCCATTGGTTTCTACCTAAGGATCGAGGATAGGACCGAGAGGATATACTTAAAAGATAAAGACTAGCATGCAAATAAACTTCACAGAAAAAGAGGAATCAAGGATATACCCTCAAAAAGGGTATGATGCGCGTATCTAGTCTTCAGTCTTCTAAGTCGCATCTTCTTGAGCTTCACTCCACTATACCTTAACTAATTTAACTTCATGGTTGCGAAGCTTCTTGACCTCAATTTCCAAAACTCACTAGTAAAGATAGGACCTCGATCACTTACTATGCTAGAGGGTATCCAACGTAGCCGAACTATCTTTCCAAGATAAACATATGTTAACCATGATACCAAGTGTATATACTAAGATGATTAGAGGTCTCTCTTCTACTAAGCTTATCCATCATGTCACAAATCTGAAGGTCGATATCTCTCACGCAAACCATCCTAGTCGAATTTGACATCCCTCAAGTACAAGCCCCAAAGGCCTAAACCAGTATCAAACAAGCACCCAAGGAATACCTCCTCCGAATTTGAACGATCTATGTGAGATGATACTAGCAAAACAACCAAACAATTGAGCACTTAACCGAATCTGGCTATCCTTGCCAATCTTGCTCTAAAACTATCGTTGATCGCACAACTGGCTTTGCCTTGTCAACTAGATATATATGGAAGCCTTCCTCACGTTTTAAGGGACAAACCCCTAACCTTAATCAAAAACATCTGAGTAATCATGGACTACTCCAACGGATCGAAAATTGTCGATTAATACATAAAGTGATTCTAGGTAGCTAAGACAAACTGATCCCTTAGGATCGCACGAAATCTCGAGGGTATTTCCGAGGCAAGTAAAAAGTCTAACTACCCTCCTTTCACAATTACTATCTAACCAATCCATGCCTAGAATCAACCCATGGCCTATGAAACCAAAAACATAAGTATCTTAAATCCTTACAAACCAAAGATAATTGAGCCGAACCACAAATTGGATTTGAGACAATAATGGGATCTTTTACTATACAAGTACTAAGGTGCAAAGACTCAACTATGGAAGCAGATATAAACGAATGTGAAGCGCTAAAATCAAAAAGACTACTAACAGGTTGATCAAGAAGAAAAACTAAACTTTTTCAGTAGAAGCCCTACTACCTCTCATTCAGGTATGCTGGTGGTGAGAGCATGAACTTGCCTTCCGGAAAATCCTGTCCTTTGTTCTTGCCCTTGTCCTTAATTATACGACCCGTCATACCCTAATAAAGTTACTTCCTCTTGTCTTAGGTTTTACTATTCTTTCCTCTCCTCCTTTGTGAACCAAGTCTATACCCATGAGTTCTTCATCCTTGGGTTGTGCTCCTTAGCCAAACTCCATCATTCTCATCTTTTCCATCCTTGTGTAACTTATTGACAAGTCTCTTGAAAGCTACCTCCATCGCATGGAAAACCCTACAAAGCTTGAAAGAAAATTAGCCGCAGGTGAAACTAATGCGGCTATAGAAGGAAGTTGGGCACTTATTTGCCCTTTGACAAGTGTCGTAGTCTCATCAAGCCTACGGAACCATGTCGCGTTAAGGTTACCTCCCAGAAAGCCAGGAGCCCCGGAGACGCAGGAAAGAAGGAAACAAGGATTCAAATAGAGGATCAAAAAGATAGTGCATATGGTTTTGGAGAATATGCCTTCAAAAACAAAACTTTTCTTTAGAAAATGCTTCTTTTAAAACCACTTTGAAAATAATTTTTCAAATCTTTTATCTGATCTGGTAACCTTCATCTCTGATACCAAGTGAAACACCCCACCTCCGTTAAGGTCACTCACAAAGGGAATGCCTTAACTTCGGTGGAGCATTATAGGTAAAAGATGCAGATAAACTACAAGACAGATAAATAAAGTAGCGGAAAATAAAGTCATTTTATTAATGATGTGGTTCAGTCAAGCTTTTACAACAGTTGTCTCAATCATACTTCAAAGTAATACATAGAACTTCTGTCTTGATTAAACATAAAGAAGCATAAAACGAAAATAAAGTAGCATAATCCCCATTAAGAGTGTATCCAAATCCATAGCCCAAGAAAGGGAAGTCCAAGTAATACATCTAATCTCTTCAAGCTTGCAAAAGGTCTGAACTAAGCTGAGATGTTCCCTCCCTGCGGACCTAAGTGAGGGGGGGGGGAACGGAAGAAAACAAGATGAAAGGAAAATGGGTCAGACATGAGTCTGGTAAGTCCAGTGATTATTTAACATGTAAACAAGAAAAGGATTATGATATGAATAAACTGAATCTAGGGTAACATCCTAGAAATAAGATAATAAGATTGAATATGCTATCACACTCATTTCAACTTCTCTGCACCCCCTTACAAGTGTTTCAACTAGTAATCTGTATAAAATGATAATATGATAACGTGGTCCCAATCCCCGCGATTGTGGTAGCCTTCAGGTGTACATCTATTATGAGGATTCCACCTCAGTCTGCCTAATTGCCATGGATGTGTTAGATGTACCCATACTACCCTGTCGATCGGCTCCCTACTTGTATTAGTTTCTCTTGTGTCTGTGTAAATCGGCCCTCTCTTGCGTGTAGATACCCTGTGCTGGCCCCACCATGAGGTGTATCAGTCCTTATGATAGCGACCCGACATGATTCAAGATGCACAGTGTATAACTACTGGTACTCAGTGCCTGCTTTTTCCCACTCCGGAGTACGTGCATGCCTGTAAACCATCGGAACCTACACAGACGTACCCCCTGCCGCTGTTTTTGACCGCTTATAATCAGCTTAGTAATCGTGCCCCACCCTGCCTAGTTTCAGGGTACCATGATACATCTATGTGGGTTACTGCTGAAATGGGTCACCGTTACTAGGGTTTCTTATTGGTTAAGTTTGTGGGCCTATATATATACAAATATTACCCACCTACACGAGATGTGCTTAACCCTTCCACCGATTCAGGCATGTTTACTTAACGATTAAGTTTGTGGGCCTATATGTACTAATATTACCCACCTACACGAGATGAACTTAACCCTCCCATCGATTCAAGCAAGTTTATTTAACGGTTAAGTTTGTGGGCCTATATGTACTAATATTACCCACTAACCCGATATGACTTAACCCTCTTGTACATTATGTCTTATTGGTTAAGTGTTGTCCATTCATGTTAACTTAACCCACTCATTCATCATGTCATGTCGGTTAAGTGTTTCCAATTAACTTAACCCTCCTTACTTATCATGTTAAATTGGTTAAGTGTTTCCTATTAACTTAACCCCGTTCGTCCATCAAGTTATATTGGTCAAGCGTTCTTTGTTAACTCAACCCCATGTGTTCATCATGTTGTATTGGTTAAGTGTCATCAATCAATTCAAGTTAACTTAACCCACCTACTTGTCATGTTACTTTGGTTAAGTGTTGCCTTCTTGTGTTAACTTAACCCTACCACATCAAGTTATATTGATTAAGTGTTGCCCTCTTGTTTTATCTTAACCTTACCACAAATCAAGTTATATTGGTTAAGTGTTTCTTATTACTTAACCCTAGTCATTCATGTTATATTGGTTAAGTGTTCCTATGAACTTAACCCTAGTCATTCATGTTATATTGGTTAAGTGTTACCTTAATTAACTTAACCCTACCATTCTTGTCTTAGCTTTAATTCATTCATTAAAGCACCAACCACTCACATTAGACAGGTATTGTTGCGGTTACAGGATGTGCCAGCGGTTCCGGGCAGTTTAACACCACAACTCAGTCTAACCTCGGGTTCTTTTAGGCTTGATGCACTAACCTCTCACATTAGATATATATTGTTACGGTTGCTGGATGTGCCGGGCGATTCCGGGAAGTCTTACACAATAACTCAATCTAACTTCGGGTTAGGCATATTCGTCTTTTTCCAAATTTACATATTTACTTTTTTATGTTTATATGTAAATTATTGTCATTCAAGTCATGCTCAATTTCTCTCTAAATCATGTTCATAATTTTAGGTATATAAATTATACCATTTCAATGCCACTAATCATTTAAAATATGCCAATAAAATGTAACTTCATGTTTCTCCCAACGTTACCCCCGCTAAACGTTCGCATAAATTTCATAGAATGTTGGGCTTCACAATTTAGCCTAACTCAAAATCAAGAGGGAAAAGGGAAGAAACATGTAGCATTCAAGACAAGCATAATATGGATCCAACATATGTCACATAAATTTAGCATATAATAGATATATATTTAATTGTGAACTTGCAATTTTGAACCTAATCAACATGAACCATAAGCATATAAATGGGAGTTTACATAGAACTACACAATTCCAATTAGTCATATAAAGGTGAACTTGCAATTTTGGACCTAATTAACATGATTCTTAAACACATGAAGTTTCCCAAGTCCAACTAGGCATGTAAATGTAAACTTTTAATTTGGATCCAATAAGCATGAATCTCAAGCATATAGAATTACACAAGTTCAACTAGGCATGTGAATGTGATCTTTTATTTTAGATCTAATAAACACGATTCTTAATCATATGGAATTGCACAAACCCACTAGGCATGTAAATGTAAACTTTAAATTTTGGATCCAATTTTCATAGTTTTAAATGTAGATCTAAACATAATACATGTCTAACAACTTGCATGTTACATAACATGAAAATCATAGATCTAAATGTAGGTCTAAACATAATACATGTCTAACAACTTGCATGTTACATAACATGAAAATCATAGATCTAAATGTAGATCTAAACATAATACATAATTGGTTTAACATCGACATAATAACCACAATAATCTCACAAGCATATACGATAGAATCGTTACAAGGATAGACATAAATCAGCATCGTCATTATCTTACACTAGGAATTACTCTAGTTTTCACTTTATTTCAAATCATATCTTTTACTCGTTCACATCTAAATAATAACAGGACTTACAAACAAAAGAAAGTCTTATTTTCAGGAATCTGTGTTCTGAAATTGAATAGCTCTCCTTTGTTGTAGACGTTGAATTCTCTTAGTTGAATTAGATTTTGATTTGTAATTCCTAACTTGCTTTCTAGTTGAAGGAGAATGGCGGCTACTCTAGGTTGATTATTGACAGCATGACGGTGTAACACCCCACATCCGTTAAGGTCACTCACAAAGGGAATACCTTAATTTCAATGGAGCATTATGGGTACTAGAACAGAAATATTACAAGACAGACATATATAAAACAGTGGAAAGTGAAGTAGAAGTACTTCAAATCATTTATTAAATAGAATTGTTTACAATAAAAGCCCATCAACTTCCAATACCCAAATACATAGCTAAAATATCTATCTTGCTCAAAAAAAAGAAGCATAAAAATAAACTGTAGCATTCCCCAATAAAGCAAAGCAAGCCACAGCCAAGAGAAATCCAAGCTGTATATGAAAGAGCCTTGGAGCTTGGTAAGATCCGAATTAAGCTGTATTCCCACCCTGTGAACCTGGGGAGGGGGGGGGGGAACGGAAGAAAAAGAGGCGAAACAAACCGGGTTAGTCATAAAGACTGAGTAAGTCCTAGTGACTTTCAGCATAAAAACAGGTAAAGATAACATGGCATGAATAAACTTAAAGTAAACATAAGAATGATGACAAGATAAGTTACAGGCACGATAACTAAGAATAACATCATAGGATTTCTATCATGTATAACATTGCAAGGTTCCCGTTCAAGATGAACTAAGTATAGTTTCGCAAGCTTTCTATCAAGCATCGCAAGATTTCTCTGCTTCACCACTAAAATGATATCTATTTTCTATGCACCACCTAACTAGTGTCCCAACTAGTAATCTATATAAAATGATAAAATCGTAACGTGATCCCAATCCCCAAAAATTAAGGTTACTTTCACGTGTACATCTATTATTTGTTACCTAGATCTAATCTAGGGTTTTCTATCGAGCGCTTCCTAGATTCAACCAGGATTTATGCCTCCTAGGTCCAACCTAGGGATTATGCTACCTATTGAACGCTTCTCGGATTTAGGGTTTATGCCACCTAGGTCCAACCTAGGGATTATGCTACCTATGTGTGTCATATGGCCCCCAATGATTGTAGATACCTATGTTGGTCCCACCATGGGGTGTATCAAGACCCATGGTGGCGGCCCGACGCAATTCTAGAATACATAGGTTATACTACTGGTGTCCCCAGTTCCCTGGTTGTCTTCTCCGGAGTGTGTGCACGCCCGCACCCCGTTAGACCTACACTGTGCACCCACCGCCGTCGTTTGACCGCTTACAATCAGCCCAGTAATCGTGCCCCACCCTGCCTAGTTTCAGGGTACCGTTGATACCTGATTTGGGTTACTGTTGAAATGGGTCCCCGTTACTAGGGTTTCCTACTGGTTAAGTGTGTGGGCCTATACATACAGATATTACCCACCTTCCCGTGATGTATTTAACCCACCTATTCAAGCGTGCTTATTAATGGTTAAGTTTGTGGGCCTATATTTACTAATATTACCCACCAACCCGATATGTACTTAACCCTCTCCGTCCATTACGTTAAGTTGGTTAAGTGTTTCATCTTGTTTTACTTAACCCTACCACACATCATGTTATATCAGTTAAGCGTTGTTCCTTGTGTTACTTAACCCTACCGCAAGCCTTGTTATACTGGCTAAGTGTTCTCCCTTGTGTCAACTTAACCCCACCGCATGCCATGTCATATTGGTTAAGTGTACATTGACTTAGCCCACATACTTATCATGTTGTGACAGTTAAGTGTTACCCTCTGTTGTTACTTAACCTTGCCACGCATCACGTTATATTGGTTAAGTGCATGTTAACTTAACCCCATCCACCAGTCATATTATAATGGTTAAGTGTCACCCTCGTGTGTTTACTTAACCCTACCACGCATCAGGTTATATCGATTGGGTGTTATCAACCTATTCAAGTTAGCCCAACCCATCCGCTAGTCATATTATAACGGTCAAGTGTCATTAGCCTAGCCATGTTACTTAACCTACCCATTAGTCTGATTAACAGTTATGTTGGTTAAGCCCACATTTAAAAGTTTTACATGTTCTTAACTCATACCGGTTAGGTCCATATTCACATGCCAAATTTCCCTGTCATCCCACCTAATCTTCTAACCATACCCACATCTTATTATGGTTAGTATTCCTTAATTCATTCATTATGACGAACGAATCATGACCTCTCACATTAGACCGTGCATTTTGTGGCCACTGGATTTGCCGGGCGGTTCCGGGCAGATTTACACCACAAACTGGGTCTAACCTCGTGTCATAAATCGTCACACCTACAATTTGGCCTTCGACTTCTCACATTAGACTGACACTTTGTGGCTACTGGATTTGCCGGGCGGTTCCGGGCATATTTACACCACAAACCGAGTCTAACCTCGTGTCAAAGGTTCATTAATGGTCGTATTTCACCCAAAACCCCAATATCAATTCATGTGTTTAACATATAGAAATGTTCATGATTCACGTTTTTGCCCCAAAACGTATTCCCAAATTATTATCATAATTCACTATAAGGTTATGCCAAGTTATAGCCTTTTATTTACAATACATGCCAATTACCCAAAACCCAACTTAGGCGCGTTCATATTAAACCTCTACTAAGTCATAAATTATCATATATGTTTCAACTCCAAATTTTACATAGTTAACATATGCCCAAGTTCTAGATTACATGTAAATTTTACATATGCCCAATTCCTACCAAATTTACATATGTTCAATTTAAGCCGTTTTACATGTATGCCAATTTACACATATACCAAGTTTCATGCCTCTTTACATATGTCAAGATTCATGCTTTACATGTTTACAAAGCTATGCCCAATTTACATAGATCAAGTTTTATACCCAAAATTACATGTATACTACGCTTACACCAATTTACTCATAACAAGTTCTAGCCAAATTACATATATCAAGATCCATGTCAAATTATATATATATATATATATATATATCAAGATCCATGTCAATATATATATATATATATATATATATATAGATATATAGATCCATATCAAATTATATATGCCAATCCCCATTCTTGCAATTACCATTATAATGACAATACCCAAATATCAAGTTTCATGTTAATGGTAAATTATCCCCAAACATCAAATTTTCCATATTATGCCTTCGATTCCACCAAACACATATATTCCACTAAACACATATATTCCACTAGGCAATATTCCAATATTTCCCCCGTACCTAGGTCCGAAATTGACCTAGGTTCATCAAAAGAAAATAAATAGGGGGAGGTAGAAATTGCAATAAAAACAAGATCAGAGAGAAAACAACATAAAAGCATCATCTCAGGCATAAAGAATAGATCTTGATAATAATATCAACATGAACCAAGAAAAATTGATTTACAACAGGCTGAATAGACCATAAACTTGTCATGCGAATAAAGATAGAAAAGTTCTCAAGATCGAGATCCAAGAAGAAACAAGAATTGAATCAAAAGTCCAATTTCATTTCATCACATGTCCATATTAAATTTAATTATTTTAATCTGAAAATAACTAGAACTTACAGAGCATGGCTAATGAATTAAGAACTAAAATTGTCGTAGAACGTTGCAGAGACATTGATTTATCTTCTTGAGTTGTTGTAGAATTGCTGTAGAAGCTTTAATCTCTAGTTTGAATCTAGTTTGGAGGCTAAGAGAAAAGTTTAGAGAGCGGCGGCCATGATCAAGAGGATGTCCAGCAGCATAATAGTGTAAGAATGATTTGATATGAATTAGGTTAGGTCTAAGGGTGTTTTTATAGGTGTAGCAACTACCTAGAATCAATCCGGACCGTCAAAACACGTCTCAGGCTTCAAAAATGAGTTCTGGGTCAAACCAGACCGACCAGGTCGACCTGTAAGGTGGGGGGTCGACACTATGGTCAACCTGGGGGGTAGGTCGACCCTATGGTCGACCTGGGGGGGGGGGGGGAGGGGTAGGTCGACCCCCTGGTCCAGTCTGCCTGAAAACTGTTGAAACTTGTACAGACCATAACTTCTTCATCCGGACTCCGATTTTCGAAAACTCGGACTCTATTTCATGTAAAATTTCGAGACGAACGCAATGGCGTAACCAGTTTCCCCTGATTCTGAATTTAAAATTTAATTCTGCCTTGGTTTCTTGTTTTAACATGTTATGAAAATACGGGTTGTTACATTCTCCCCTCCTTAAAGGATTTCGTCCCCGAAATCTTCAAGTTAAGAAGAATGTGTCCTACCATCCAATCATCCATCTACTCAATCATCAATCACAGGCATCCATTGTCCTTAAGAGATTTCTAATGTTGTATGAACATATGCAGAAAGTGTGTGTATATGTTCCTTATCTAATGCAAATGATCAGGCCTGATTGATCTTCTTAATGGAAAATATGTTTAGTGCCATGAGTCCAACATGTACGCAAATAGCCCTAATCACATAAACACTATATGTGTGCTCAAACATCCATCCATACGCAACATTCACATGATAACACATTCAATTTCATCCATAAACAAGTATAAACACTCATGCATATGCAATATGAAAATGTGTCTGAGCCGATCTATTGCTTAATGTGTGTTATGCAACCACTTGCAACCACTTGCGACCACTTGCAACCACTTGCAACCATCAATCATAACATGTCTCAAACACATGTTTCACCCAATTGTTCCTACCTAAAGATATAGCCGAATGATATAAGCAAGTAAAAACTTTGTGCCCATTAGGCAATGTCAAAGCTGGAAATCTACGTCACACATATATACTGAATAGGAGAAGAACTCCCTAAGCTCCAGCCCATATCCTATAAAACCCAAAAGTGTAGTCAACCCAACGGACACCCTCAAGACCCAACATGTATTACTAACAGATAAGTCATACTCCCTATGGGATTTGCAACAAAAATAGGATTGAGAATAGGACCGAGAGGTTATACTTAAAAGATAGCATACAAGTAAGCTCTACAGGAAAAGAGGGATCAAGGATATTCTCTTAAAAAGAGATATGATGCGCGAATCTAGTCTTCAATCTTCTGAATCGCATTTCCTTGAGCTTAACTCCATTGTGCTTTCACCGTCTTTAACTTCACAATTTCGTAGCTTCTTAATTCTTGTTTCCAAAATATGAGTTGGAACTCATTCCACTGTTGCCTCTCGTTCCACTTTTACTTATTCTTCTTCTAGTATACTTGGCTTTAAACATAACTGCGTACTCATGGTTTCATGCAAGCTCTCCAAAATTCACTAGTGAATCTTGGATCTTATTCACTTACTATAAGGTATTCCACATAAATGGATTATCTCTTGAGAATAAACAAATGCCAACCATGTTGCCAAGTGTACTTACTAAGGTGATTTTCTATAACTCATGCATAAGCGAAATGAACCATCCACTTTAGTGGCGAACACTACTCGGAATCAATAGATGTATGAAGAGATTCTAGGTAACTAAGCATGGAAGAACCCTAAGGGTTACCCTAGACTTCGAGGACATTACCGGGGCAAGTCAAGAGTCTAACTACCCTCTTTTCATACTCGAGAATGGTACCATTTCTGGACAACCACTCCATCCCTAGAATCAACCCATAGCCCAAAAATATAAGCATTGCTTAGCCTAGACATTCTCAAATCCAAACAAGTCATGAATAAATGAGTCGATTACCCAACAGGATTTGAGACACAAAAATGGGATCCTTTACTTCGCTACTACTAAGGTGCAGAGACTCAACTATCGAAGCAGAATTAAAAGGATGCGATGTATATGAAAACAAAGTCCCCACGTTATGATAGAAAAGAGCAGCTAAATTTTTAACAGAAACGTTACCACCTCTCTTAGGTACGCTAGTAGTGAGAGCATACAATTGCCCTCTCGACGATCTTGTTCTTTGTCCTTTTCCTTGTCCTATGATACTTAACTACATGTCCCTTTTTAACATACCAACGATGTTCTTTCTTATCATGGGTTTTATTATTCTTTTACTTTGACCTCTTCCCTTTCACCTTTTCCTCCTTCGTGGATTACGCCTTATCAACAAGTTTCTCATCCTTAGGCTTGTGTTCTTTATCCTCGTTCTTACTATCCTTGTATAGCTTGTTGACAAGTTTTCTCGAAAGCTACCTCCATCGCATGACAACCCTACAAAGCTTGAAATAAGATTAGTCGCAGATGGAACTACTGCGGCTATAGATGGAGGTTGGGCACTTGTACGCCTACAAAATTATGGCGAAAAAGAAAGAAAGAGGTGATTCAAGGAGAGAATCAAAAGATAGTGCATATGGCTTTGGGGAATATGCCTTTCGTAAAACAAAACTTTTCTTAGAAAAATGCTTCTTTGTAAACGTTTTGAAAATAGTTTCAGAAGGTTTTTAAAAGCTTTTTGCCCAGTCTGGTAACCTTCGGCTCTGATACCAAATGTAACACCCCACATCCGTTAAGGTCACTCACAAAGGGAATACCTTAATTTCAATGGAGCATTATAGGTACTGGAACAAAAATATTACAAGACAGACATATATAAAACAGCGGAAAGTGAAGTAGAAGTACTTCAAATCATTTATTAAATAGAATTGTTTACAATAAAAGCCCATCAACTTCCAATACCCAAATACATAGCTAAAATATTTGTCTTTCTCAAAAACAAAAAAGCATAAAAATAAACTGTAGCATTCCCCAATAAAGCAAAGCAAGCCATAGCCAAGAGAAATCCAAGCCGTACATGAAAGAGCCTTGGAGCATGGTAAGATCTGAATTAAGCTGTATTCCCACCCTATGAACCGGGGGGGGGGGGAACGGAAGAAAAAGAGGCGAAAAAAACCGGGTCAGTCATAAAGACTGAGTAAGTCCTAGTGACTTTCAGCATAAAAACAGGTAAAGATAACATGGCACGAATAAACTGAAAGTAAACATAAGCATGATGACAAGATAAGTTACAGGCACGATAACTAAGAATAACATCATAGGATTTTTGTCATGTATAACATTGCAAGGTTCCCATTCAAGATGAACTAAGTATAGTTTCGCAAGATTTCTATCAAGCATCGCAAGATTTCTCTGCTTCACCACTAAAATGATATTTATTTTCTCTGCACCACCTAACTAGTTTCCCAACTTGTAATCTATATAAAATGATAAAATCATAACATGATCCCAATCCCCGAAAATTAAGGTTACTTTCATGTGTCTATTATTTGTTACCTAGATCTAATCTAGGGTTTTCTATCGAGCGCTTCCTAGATTCAACCAGGATTTATGCCACCTAGGTCCAACCTAAGGATTATGCTACCTATTGAACGCTTCTCGGATTTAGGGTTTATGCCACCTAGGTCCAAACTAGGGATTATGCTACCTATGTGTGTCATACGGCCCCCAATGATTGTAGATACCTATGCTGGTCCCACCATGGGGTGTATCAAGACCCATTGTGGCGGCCCGATGCAATTCTAGAATACATAGGTTATACTACTGGTGTCCCCAGTGCCCTGGTTGTCTGCTCCAGAGTGTGTGCACGCCCGCACCCCGTTAGACCTACACTGTGCACCCACTACCGTCGTTTGACCGCTTACAATCAGCCCAGTAATCGTGCCCCACCCTGCCTAGTTTCAGGGTACCGTTGATACCTGATTTGGGTTACTGCTGAAATGGGTCCCCATTACTAGGGTTTCCTACTGGTTAAGTGTGTGGGCCTATACATACAGATATTACCCACCTTGCCGTGATGTACTTAACCTACCTATTCAAGCGTGCTTATTAATGGTTAAGTTTGTGGGCCTATATTTACTAATATTACCCACCAACCCAATATATACTTAACCCTCTCTGTCCATTACGTTAAGTTGGTTAAGTGTTTCATCTTGTTTTACTTAACCATACCACACATCATGTTATATCGGTTAAGTGTTGTTCCTTGTGTTACTTAAACCTACCGCAAGCCTTGTTATACTGGCTAAGTGTTCTCCCTTGTGTCAACTTAACCCCACCGCATGTCATGTCATATTGGTTAAGTGTACATTGACTTAGCCCACCTACTTATCATGTTGTGATGGTTAAGTGTTACCCTCTGTTGTTACTTAACCTTACCACGCATCATGTTATATTGGTTAAGTGCATGTTAACTTAACCCCATCCACCAATCATATTATAATGGTTAAGTGTCACCCTCGTGTGTTTACTTAACCCTACCACACATCAGGTTATATCGATTGGGTGTTATCAACCTATTCAAGTTAGCCCAACCCATCCGCTAGTCATGTTATAACGGTCAAGTGTCATTAGCCTAGCCATGTTACTTAACCTACCCATTAGTCTGATTAGCAGTTATGTTGGTTAAGCCCACATTTATAAGTTTTACATGTTCTTAACTCATACCGGTTAGGTCCATATTCACATGCCAAATTTCCATGTCATCCCACCTAACCCTCTAACCATACCCACGTCTTATTATGGTTAGTATTCCTTAATTCATTCATTATGACGAACAAATCATGACCTCTCACATTAGACCGTGCATTTTGTGGCCACTGGATTTGTCGGGCGGTTCCGGGCAGATTTACACCACAAACTGGGTCTAACCTCGTGTCATAAATCGTTACGCCTACGATTTGGCCTTCGACCTCTCACATTAGACTGACACTTTGTGGCTACTGGATTTGCCGGGCGGTTCCAGGCAGATTTACACCACAAATCGAGTCTAACCTCGTGTCAAAGGTTCATTAATGGTCGTATTTCACCCAAAACCCCAATATCAGTTCATGTGTTTAACATATAGAAATGTTCATGATTCACGTTTTTGCCCCAAAACGTATTCCCAAATTATTATCATAATTCACTATAAGGTTATGCCAAGTTATAGCCTTTTATTTACAATACATGCCAATTACCCAAAACCCAACTTAGGCGCGTTCATATTAAACCTCTACTAAGTCATAAATTATCATATATGTTTCAACTCCAAATTTTACATAGTTAACATATGCCCAAGTTCTAGATTACATGTAAATTTTACATATGCCCAATTCGTACCAAATTTACATATGTTCAATTTAAGCCGTTTTACATGTATGCCAATTTACACATATACCAAGTTTCATGTCGCTTTACATATGTCAATATTCATGCTTTACATGTTTACAAAGCTATGCCCAATTTACATAGATTAAGTTTTATACCCAAAATTACATGTATACTACGCTTACACCAATTTACTTATAACAAGTTCTAGCCAAATTACATATATATAGATCCATGTCAAATTATATATATATATATATATATATATATATATATATATATTTACCAAGATCCATGTCAATATATATATATATATATATATATATATATATATATATATCAAGATCCATATCAAATTTTATATGCCAATCCCCATTCTTGCAATTACCATAATAATGACAATACCCAAATATCAAGTTTCATGTTAATGGTAAATTATCCCCCAAACATCAATTTTTCCATATTATGCCTTCGATTCCACCAAACACATATATTCCACTAGGCAATATTCCAATATTTCCCCCGTATACCATCGCACGTATATCGTAGTTTAGGCCTAGGTCCGAAATTGACCTAGGTTCATCAAAAGAAAATAAATAAGGGGAGGTAGAAGTTGCAATAAAAACAAGATCAGAGAGAAAACGACATAAAAGCATCATCTCAGGCATAAAGAATAGATCTTGATAATAATATCAACATGAACCAAGAAAAATTGATTTACAACAGGCTGGATAGACCATAAACTTGTCATACGAATAAAGATAGAAAAGTTCTCAAGATCGAGATCCAAGAAGAAACAAGAATTGAATCAAAAGTCCAATTTCATTTCATCACATGTCCATATTAAATTTAATTATTTTAATTTGAAAATAACTAGAACTTACAGAGCATGGCTAATGAATTAAGAATTAAAATTGTCGTAGAACGTTGCAGAGACATTGATTTATCTTCTTGAATTGTTGTAGAATTGCTGTAGAAGCTTTAATCTCTAGTTTGAATCTAGTTTGGAGGCTAAGAGAAAAATTTAGAGAGCGGCGACCATGATCAAGAGGAAGTCCAGCCGCATAATAGTGTAAGAATGATTTGATATGAATTAGGTTAGGTCTAAGGGTGTTTTTATAGGTGTAGCAACTAGTTTAGGCCCTTAGGTTAACCCTAGAATCAATCCGGACCGTTAAAACACGTCTCAGGCTTCAAAAATGAGTTCTGGGTCAAACCAGACCGACTAGGTCGACCTGTAAGGTGGGGGGATCGACACTATGGTCGACCTGGGGGGTAGGTCGACCCTATGGTCGACCTTGGGGGGGGGGGGGGGTGGTAGGTCGACCCCCTGGTCCTGTCTGCCTGAAAACTGCGGAAACTTGTACAGGCCATAACTTCTTCATCCGGACTCCAATTTTCAAAAACTCACACTCTATTTCATGTAAAATTTCGAGACGAACGCAATGGCATAACCCATTTACCCTGATTTTGAATTTAAAATTTAATTCTGCCTTGATTTCTTGTTTTAACATGTTATAAAAATACGGGTTGTTACAGACGGTCTTAGGAATATTTTTGTGTGGCTTAGGGTTTAGATTTAGATTTAGATTGCTTATATATAAGTTTGATTTAATAGGAGCCGTCAGATCAACCTAGGGCCAATCAAAGCCATTCAAACCTAAGAGAACCAACCAGAACTTTCCACATAAGCCCTAATGGCATAGCAAATCGTCACACAAAGAAACGCGTCAGGTTTCAGATTTGGCCCGAGGGGGAGGTCGACCCCCAGGTCAACCCCCTAGTCGACCTGTATGGGGGGGAGGTCGACCCCCTGGTCGACCTCCTGGTCGACCTGGCCTTCGGCGGGAAAATTCCCGCCCAGCCCGCTTCTGCTTTTGATTTTGAAATTTGAATTTTCTGAACTTTAATATGAGCTATTTATTTAAATTCTTGAATCTTCTGAAGGTCATAACTCCTTCATACAGAGTCTGATTTACGCAAACTCGGACTCTGTCTCAAGAAGAATTCCAAGACGAACGCAATGGCGTAACCTATTTCCCTTAATTCTTCTTCTAAAAATTAAGTATACTTTAATTTGTTAGTTCGACGTTCATAGAGAATACGGGGTGTTACACACTCTCTTTCCTCTGACTACTATTGTCTTAGTGCTCCTGAACACACCTATCATCACTTTCCTTATCTCGCCTTTCCTGTAATGAAGTCGAACAAGCAGGATCACCTTTTTTCAAGAGGGAATCGAAATCATCATTATAGTACCCTCTCTTCATAGTTCCTGAATCACAACAAAGAGACTATAATCAATATTTAATATACATATGAGAAGATAGTGCAGTGACGTGGCTTGTGCTGTGAATGTCCCAATTCCCCAAGACAGACCCGAGCCTGGGACATGGCTCATATCCACTACGTCGTTTGGGTCGAAATATACAATATCTTCCTTGAATCTGGGGAAGAAAGAAGCTGAATCCAAGTTTTGAGAAGAGATGAGGTTCTCAGTGATTTCCAAATGCAATAAGTCATGATAGGGAGAATCCACTCCTTCCTCATGTGGATCCTGAGTGAAAGAAGGATCCTTTCCAACACCAGAGTCTTTCGATCGACGATCACAAGGCTCCTCCTCAATTTTCTCCTCTGGGTTTTCTTCGCAACACTTGCAATTGAGATTTTCTGCATTTTCAATCGGTCGGCCTCCTGAATAAGTTTTTTCCTAGCACGTCTCTTCCCCTTCACCGGGGAACAAATAGTTGCTTTCTCCCCAATCGAGGGTTGGACAGATGCCCCCCAACTGGGGGCACGTTCCTAGCTAAGGTCTATGTTTTTTGAGCTGGGGGCACCTTAGTTTGAGTAGCAGGCAAGGGAGAAGCTCGACTGCATAGGGATCCTAATGTTCTCTTCGCATTGAAAATATGGTACTGATGTAAATATGCATCTATCAAACATTTCTTGATGATTCAACTCTCTAAGATAAGGCCAGTTAGTATATCGAGGCGTTCCTGATACACTCTCCCCGTAGGATTGTCTGGTTTACCCCTGCATAGAAAGGGCTTATATAAGAAACTTCTTTATGGAACGATCGATCAAAATGCAAGACTTATTACTTTGGAGCCAATGAAGAGCACATTCTGGTTGCTGAGGGGCATAGAATCAGTCATGTCTGATGTCACCTAGTTTGCTGGGAATGTCCTCGATAACCTTCCACCCATGGATGGCCTCAAAGAAAATAAAAAAGGAGTGTAATCATCTCAATGCATGAAATTAAAGAAAAAGACCATGTCCTCGAATGTTAAGGGTTTGTGTAAATGTTCCATGTATAAAACATAAAGTGACAATAGATTAGTATATGCTATGGGGTGAAGTTACATCGGCGCCAAGTTCATCCACTTCAGAAATCGACTGTGAATGAAGGAAATGGAGGATGGGCTCCTGTGGTACACATCGGGCGAGTCAATGTCATGAACCCGCTAGGTCAATTGTGAGGATGATCGCCTCTTTTAGGAATGTGGATGTCGACCCAAGGAATACTATGTTTTATACTCAGCCTTTTCAATGATCTTTCACTGATCGTGCAAGGCCAAGTGTCCATAGGATCTCTTAGAATTGTGGCACCAGGAAGGGTGTCGGGTGCAACTATTACAGCTACCGCCCTACTTGTCTCTCTTGTTTCTGTGGTAAGTGGTGGATTTGCTGATCGATTATGAGTTTTGGTGCTAGGGCTAGGATCAGATTTGGTTCCAGATTCACAGGCAGAGTCTAAGTCTACAGAGGTAGATAAAACCTTACCCCTGTCTGCTCTAAAGTTGTGACTCTTGTATCTTCCGGTCATTTTTTATGCTATTCATGAGAAAGTATTTGTTAGAATGTAGAAATCATAATCCCCCAGTGTGTGTGCTAGTACATGTGTGAATGATGGAATAATGGCACAAATGAGGAATAACATTAAAAGACATGTTCAAGATCATGATGTTTTATCCCAGTTGTCCAACATATGCAGATAAAGTCAATTAATCCATAAAAACTCATGGGTAGCCCTGTGCATCGGTCTAAACGTCCTTGGTATTGGATAAATCTAGATTGAGCACTAATCAAATGATTATCCAAGAGACCGACCAGAGGCTTTACCGACCCAAGACTGGACATGATTTCTAGAAATCTTGAGGACAGTTGCCATCACCAATCGAACCTACAGTCGGTAATGTGCTCTCTTTTAGATGAATAATTGGATACCCCGATCCTATAGGTATCGGATCACCATTACGCAACACTAAGTCCCCAAGCATCAGTTGTGGAGTCATTTTTGTCTTTTTCGACCTGTCTACATCAAGGACCTGCATCATTATCTGACCACACCCGTCTTATCACACCCTCTCTCTCTCTCTGCCGCGTGTTTTTAGAATTAATGGCGCCTCAAAATGCAAAATTCTTTGAAAAACGAAACATCCTTTCGTCCCCTTTGTCTTTTCACAAAGATCATTTTACTCTCTTTATTGTCCATCGCCACCCTGCTGCAAGCATCGCCTGTGACTGCTGCCTTAGCATCCAATTACTATTCCGCCAAACTCAACGTTGGCGATTCAGATCAAGAATTATGTCCGATACAAATGAAAGCAAAGAAAAAGAAATAAAGGGAGAATACATATTCTAAATCATGCAAGAATACGCCTTAAAAGCAAGAAAAGGGGAATTAGTTCCTACCTGTGAAGTAATTGGAGTAGACGATCTTATTCTCCGGAAGCAAGAAGGTGTTTTAATCTCTTGAAAAATAGCCGGTTCGGTTGTAGTAAAAAGTATAAGTAAAATAATGAGACTAGGCCAGCCTTTTATAGTGGAATAAGGGGACTCTTCGTGTTCCTTTTCAAATGACTGCTAACTATGACTATTGGACTGGCTTGTCGACTCAACACCTCATCAGCCCGAAATGAACCAATGTATGACTACGAAGTGTTATTTCCCTCAAGAGAGGATTTTGATTCCAAGTGACCGATTGCCAAATTATTGACCTGTAATTCTGGTGATTCCTGTAAGAATTTCCAAGCCTACTTATGCGCAACTCTCTGATGTCTTGACTGCAGCAATTCTTAGTCCTTTGGATGACAAGATAAAGATAATCCAGCAATCAAGATTTCAAAGCATGTAGCGTTCTTAACAAGGCACACTTTGGGGGACAAAGTGTTGACCAACTTTTTGGCAAGGCCGTCAAAAGTGCATTTAGGATTATGGAAGCACATCGAGTTAGTTTAAAAGTCCATGTATTCTCAAATGAAGAACTTATCTACCCAGATAGTTGGTATTTCGACTCAAGACTATCTTGCAGAAGTTTACTTTGCGAACCTGAAGGATCAAATAACTTTCGATCGATCGGTAAGAACTTAGCATGCTTATGCGCAACATACTTTCTGGAAGATTCACCCCCATTCCTATTTGACCGCTTCTAGCCATCCATGAACACTGTAGCATCTATAAATAGCCCTTCTGAACTCTGAAGGAGACTTTTGGCAAATCTCTTACCAAATCATTGTTGCGACAAAACTCTATAATAGACTCTTTATATATAAAAGATTATAAAGTGGATGTAGGCTAATTAACACCAAACCACTATAAATTCTTGTGTGATCACATTTATTTTCATTTTTTTATTGAATTATCGTAATTTTTATTCTCTACATTTCCATTTCTTGGGTATTGTACCATTTTATGGTGTAACAAAATTTAAATAGCAATAGATTATGGATAGAAGAAGAAACCTTTTTCAACCTAATTTCTAGAATATCAGCAGCAGAAAGGAGGCACAAGGAATGAGAGGATTTAGGGAATTGTGAGGTGAAGGATGTAGTATTTATAGGAGTGTAAATGAATGGCAACCATTAGATTAATCATAGTGTCCATTTCCTATAAAAGAAGACTAAACACCAACCTAAACAACTCCTACTAGACCTGGGCCGCACCAGGCGGTCGACACCCACCTACGAAGGGCGGTCGACCGACGATTGACTGCTGGGTGTCGACCGCTCTAGGGTGAAAACTCCCATTGAGCCTGCTGGCCTGCATTTTTAATTGATTATATTATAAATTTCCTTATATTTCAAATTGATTTCCTTATGTCATATATTCTTTGTCCCCTGGTTCTTATCTATTAGTTTTAATTTAAATTCCCTTGAGGGAATGTTTAATTATTCTAATTATGTCGTTATGTCCCTTAGATATATATATATATTATTAATTCAAACTTTTATATATATTTACATTTACTGTATGATTTCATTAAAATATTATTTCTTCATACGGACTCCGTTTTCAACATATTATATATGAAAATGTGTCAAAATTTCGTCATGAATCCAAATATAATAGTTCGTGACCTAATTCCTATTTGTCCAATGTTCTCAATTTTCTACCATTTTATATTTATTGTTTATTTAATTCATTAAATCTCTTAGTCTATTTAGTGTGTGTGTGTGTGTGTGTGTATTACAAGGTGTTATATTCTTCCCCCTCTTAAAATAGATTTTGTCCTGAAATATGTCTAAAGGGGCGAAAAACACAACTCGCTATGAACATCCATGTTATTTTTAATCCATCCAAAAACATCCCTGACTAACAGTGATTATGAACTACAGACATACTAAAGTGAGCTCAATCCTAACGTCCCCGTGAAATAAGTGGTGCAATATGTATGCAAAACATCCTAATATGCATATATTTCTATATGAGTGCATTGTGTAATTGTCTTGCATCCATTTGCCAAACATCCAATCTAGCAACCACAATGCATCCATAAACATAACTTAGAGGGAAAATAACCCGGGGAAAGCTCTAGGTGTGTTTGTCTCATCTTATCCTCAGTTTCCAAAGTGCTTTCCGTAGGGTCATCTCCCTATTGTACTCGGACTAGGCGAATGGTCTTATTACGGAGTCTTCTGATTCCATGCTCTACAATCTTTACAGTGGCATAGGGCACCCTAGACTCCAACTCGAGGCTTCCTATTTCCCCAATCTCGTCAAGCTCGAGTCTAATAGCAGAATAATGAAGGCACTTTCTCAGATGAGATACATGGAAAACCTTATGGATTCCTAATAGGTGCTTTGGGAGGTCCACTCGATAAGCCAAAGATCCTATCCTCTCGATAATTCGAAAATGCCAAATAAATCTGGGGGTCAACTTCCCAGTCTTCCCAAATCGAACATTCTTCTTGAGAGGGAAAACCTTTACAAATACCAAGTCTCCTATGCTGAACTCAAGTTCCCTTCTCCTCTTATATGCATATGATTTATGATGGTTTTGGGCTACATTCATCCTCTGTTAAATCAAAGAAATCTTCTCCATGGAATCTTGGATGAAATATGGTCCGAGTAGAACCTTTTCGGTAGTTTCTCACCAACAAGTTGGCATTTGCATGGCCGCCCGTAAAGCGCTTCAAAAGGAGCTATACCAATTGTTGCTTGAAAACTGTTGTTATATGCAAGCTCCACAAGTGGCGGGTGATGCTTCCAAACTCCTCCAAGGTCGACAATGAAGGCTCTAAGCAAATCTTCGAAGATCCAATTAATTCTATCTGTCTGGCCATTGGTCTGTGGTATAGGCTGTACTTAAGTTGAGCATCGTCCCTAAACCGACTTGTAAACTTCTCCAAAACACAGATGCGAATATATGGTCTTGATTGCTAACCATAGAAGATGGAATTCCGTGCAACCTAACTACTTATCTAACATACAACTGGGCCAATGAAGCCACAGTCTTATTCTCCTTGACTTATATGAAGTGAGAACTCTTGGTTAGACAGTCCACTATAACCCAAATGGCTTCATTTCCTCTCTGACTCCTTGAAAGCCCACCAATAAAATCCATAGAAATGTGCTTCCATTTCTATATGCGAACTTCTAAAGGTAACAGTAATCCTATGGGCCTTCCTTGCTCTACTTTAACTTTTTGGCATGTTAGAAGCTTGGACACAAACTCATATATCTCCTTTTTCATCGCTTCCCAGTGGAAATTTCTCTTCATATCCTTATACAGTTTATCTCCACTAGGGTGTATGGTCATCCTTGACCTATGGCACTCTCCCAAAATCTTCATTCTTAACTCCTCATCCTTAGGGACACAAAGTCTCCCATCCTTAAGCAAACTCTAATCGTCACTAAACGAATATCTAACCGAATGAGGAAAGACCTCATTCTTCCCTACAGTCTCCTGCAAGTTTACTATCTCCATGTCAAAATCTTGTATACTCTAGATCCTTTCCCTTAGAGCGGCTCAAACTAGCATAACTCCAAGAAAACTACTAGAAGCTACAGGTGGCTGTTGAAAGTTAAAGTTGGAGAGAAATTCCAACTGTTTCCATTCCAAGATTGCATTCAAATATACATGCCTTCTACTCAATGCATCTTCTATGACGTTCCTTTCCCCTAGGGTACTGGATAAAGAAATCAAAAGAGGCAATGTATTCCATCCATCGCTATTGTATTAAATTTAAATCATGCTGAAAGAATAAATATTTTAAGGATTTATGGTCAGTGAAAAGCTCTAATTTCTCCCCTAAAAGATAGTGTCTCAACATCTTCAAGGCAAGTACTAGCATAAGCAACAACCCTTCCTTTTTGCATGAGAACTGCTCCTAAACCGGTTCCACAGGCATTATTAAAAACTATGAACATTCTTGAACCATACGGTATAATACGAACTGGCGCACTAGTCAATGCTTCCATTAATTTCCTAAAAGCCACATCGCATTTATCACTCCAAGAAAACAACATGTTCTTCTTCGTTAGTTGATTTAAAAAGGGTAGCAATCTTTGCAAATTCCTTAATAAACTTTCGGTAATATCTTGCTAACTCAAGGAAGCTTCTTACCTCCGTAGTGTTTCGAGGTACTTTCCATTCCTTAATTTCCTTGATCATCTACCAAAACTTTACCTGACATAAGATGCCCCAAATCAAACTTCTTCTCTCTACAAATGACACTTGAAAACTTGGCTTTCAACTGGTTCTCTCTCGATATTCTTAGGACCTGTCTTAAGTGGCTTTCATGCTTTTTATGGTCCTTGGAAAATATAAGGATATCGTCTACGAAAACAACCGCGATCTTATTCAGAATTCCCCAAAACATTCTACTCATAAAGTCAACAAAGAAGGTGGGTGCATCTATAAATCCAAAGGGCTAATTTACCATTAGAATAATCCATTTGGCATCCTAAATGCAGTTATATCCTTACTATCTTATGAAATCCTCAATTGGTGAAATATGGTTGCAAGGTCTAATTGGGAAAATACTTGGGCTCATCCCAAGTGGTCAAACAGATCATCGATTCTAGGAAAGGTGTACATGTTCTTCTTAGTAAGTTTATTTAGCTCCCTATAGTCCACACAAAGTCTTAGGGTCCGTCATCTTTGGTGGAAAACATAATCGGTGCGACCAATTCAGATGTACTTCGATGAAGCCTTTCTGTAGCAACTTTGAAATTTATTTATCCAACTCTCTTCTTTCTTTAGGCGCCATATGCCTCAAAGCTAAAGGTACTGGTCTAGTGTCCTCTAGGTCAATACAGAAAGGGATCTCCCTATGGGGTGGAAGTCCTATTGCTTCCTTAAAGACATCCAAAAAATCACATGCTATAGGGACATAATATGGTCAAACCGAACTAGGAGACAAGGCACATAATAGGGCTTTATCCTTGTTTCTAATATCATAAGGGATTCTCAGACTACGTCCTCCTCGGTTCCTAAGATGAACAACTCTCTTGTCATAATCTAGGACGGATCTATAAAATGATATCCAATCCATTCCTAGAATAAGGTCATACCCCAGAAAATCCAATGCATACACATCACAGAGGAACTTGGCCTTGTCGATGCCTAATACTAGGTCTTCATAGATCAACTCAAGATACTTAGTTCCTCCGATAAGGTTGGCTACCTTTATGGTGATTGATAAGGAAAGGTTCAACGAATCAACTAATCCCTCAGAAATAAAAGAATGGGTCACTTCAGAGCAAAACAAGGTATACACGAAAATTCCTAAAATAGAAGTTATACCTTCAAGTGTGGGTTGTCCTTGATCTTTCGAGGGTTGGCTTTGTATCGGTGCTTCTTCTAATGTGTAATTCTGACTGTTCTGAACAACTCTAGGCTTTGGGCAATCCCTAGATAAGTGTCCTTATTCATGGAAATTGAATCGAATCGACTCTCCTTAAACTCCTTATTTGCTAAACCGGTTCTGCAATCTTTGACCTCATAGCCCTCACGATTGCACGTTGTACAATTCTTAGCTTCTTTCTTGAATTCAACCCCTTTCTTCTTGTTTTTCCACCATTATTTCTTCTTAGAACTAGAATCACCTTCTCCCTTCTCACCATTCTTGTTCTCTTTAGAGCCCTTAGCCTTACACAAGATGGCAATCTCCACTACTCGAACGTTGTTCCGAATGTTACTTGGGCCAGCAAAGTCTCTTTTAATGGGAATTTCAACCCCTTGACAAATCTTAAAGCCTTATTCATTAGGGTATCCAACAAACCCCCAACAAATTTACATAACTCGGGGGAATTTGGTTATGTACTCCTACAGACTCAAATTTCCTTGTTTGGGATGGATGAATTTCTTTAATTGGATTGACATCTCAACATTGGGTAGAAATTTCGCCTCAAAACGAGTCTTGAATTCAGCCTATGTTAAAACTCGGCCCACGTTCTCTCCAAATACTAGGTTCCACCATTAGAGGGCTTGTCCCTTTAAGTGTCAGGCTGCAACACTCCTCTTAACCTCATTCGGCCATCTTGTGGCCTAAAAAATCCATTCGCAGTCCACTATCCAAGATAAAGCCCCAACAAAACCTTCTATCCCTAAGAACGGTTTTCCACCAAGGTTCGCGAAGTCTATTGTAACAACCCGGAAAATCAGGGCCAATTTAAAATTTTTATTTTAAAGAATTTTGTTGGAAAATGTGCCAGAATTTAAAATTTTCGATTTTAAATAATATTAAAGCCACTGAAAATAGTCAATTTTCAAACGATCTCTGTTTTCGACGAAACCACTTTTGTTGGAAGCAGAATGTCAAATTATTGCTAGGTTTCAATTTTTAGAATTTTCCGAGCTAATATGTGAGCGTGGCAAAAGAAACTGTGTTTTGTCAGTTTCGGTCAAATTTAATCAGCTTAAAAAATAGCCATTTTTCAAACAGTCTCAGAATTCGACGAAATTAGTCTCGTTAGAACCGTATCGTCAAAACATAGCCAAATATAATTTTTCTGTAATTTTTAGAGGCAGTATGTGGGCCCGGTAAATTTAATTGCGCGTCAGAATTAAATAATTCAAAGATTTATATTTTAAATTAAATAAAAATATATCGTAACAGCCGAATTAGGTTACGAGGCCTGTCACATTGCGTCCGGGATGGGGGTTATTAGCTAGGAACATTTTTCGTTGAATTTATTTTGGAGTTCGTATCGAGAAATTGGATTTTCCTTTGAATTAAATAATTAAATAAATAGAAAAATACGGTATAAATACAGGGTATAATACGCTAAACCCTAAATTACATTAGCAGCCGCCGTATTCAACTTCTTTAATGGCCAGAAACATTCGATTTTGATTCTTCAATTTCTTCCACCATACAACAAATTAAAACGCAAGTCATATACCAAATCGAAGAGGGATCCGAGCTCTTGAATTTTGTACGGTGATGATCACAGAAGGTGTCGTGGTTGGCTCGGTTTCTACGCCTAAAGGCGCAGCGTTCGCCATGGGTTTTGGCGACAGAGGGGGGTGCGAGTTGGACGGCGAGAGGGGCGTGGGTAGGCGAGCTGACGGGCGACGATGTGGGCCCCTCTGATCGAAGTCCGGTGGGGTCTGGCGCGTGCGATGGGAGGAGGAAGGCCACGATGATGGGTTGCTTTGTTACGGTAAGAACAAACGAAGAAGAAAGGAGAATTAAGGGGTAACGATTTTCCTAAATACTATTTAAAGGAAATTGGTTAATTAATTATTTTAACTAAGCGTTTAAGGTTTATATTATCATAACTTTTGCGAACAGCGATGAAATTCGAAGATTTCAGTCATGTTGGAATCGTGAGACCAAGATCTTCGCGCCTAGACTGACTAGGACTGAAACTGTGCAAATCAAAATTTAGGGAAAATTTGAATCTGAATGGAAAGCTATGGGTGAGAATTTCTATTTTTAATTAATTTAATTAATTATTTTATCACCGTTAAATTGTTGTTTGTAAATAAATTTAGATCTGAGATGATTTATGTTTGGATTGGATTGTTGTAGGGATTGAGTTGTTTATGGAATATTCATGGTTGATTATTAATGATGTATGAATTATAGTTATGTATTGCGTTGTTTGGGATGTGTATGTGGATCCATAAAACAGTTAAAGATTAGACCTTTCTTTTTGATTTGCAAAATCAATATATTCATGTTTGTTAGAGAATAGATGGGAACAAATATATCACGTTTGTTATAAAATAGATAAAACAAGTATATCAAGTTGGAAATAAAATTTTCATTTTTATTTACTAAGCTAGATTAGAAAATGTAGCAAACAAAAGTATCATTTTTGTTTTGCATCGAAAGATATAGACAAAATTGTCATTTTTGTTTTGCATTGATAGATATAACCGAAAGTATCATTTGTGTTTGAATTGAAGATACAAACAAATTCATCATTTTGTTTACATTAAAAATTATTAACAAAATTAACACTTTTGTTTGCATTGAAGTTTTATTAACAAAAATTAACACTTTTGTTCGCATTTGAAGTTTATAAACAAAATCACCATTTTGTTCGCATTAGAAGATTACAAACAAATTCACATTTTTGTTTGTATTAGAAGTTTACAAACCAAATGCATATTTTTGTTACATCAAAAAGAAATGAATAGGAAAGGTATATTTTAATACATTAAAAGAAAAGTCAATAAGGATTAAAAGGAACATTTAGTTAAAATGCTCGTTTAGAATACAAAAATCATATTTTGTTATACTTGTTCATTTAGATTACCAAACACCATTCTGTCAAAAAGGTAACATTAAAATAAAAGCATCGTTTTAGTTAAAATGTTAACATTAGATCAGAAATGTTAAAAATGTTAACATTAGAACATTTTGCTTAGAAAATGAACCATTCTTCTATGTGTGTACTTAACACAAATATTTACATTGAAATTGAATTGCATCCCTTTACTTGTGTATTCACCACAGATATAACGTAGAATTGGAATCACCTTTATTTGTGTATTCAACACAAATATCAACATTGAAATGAAGTATTTTTTTTTATTTGTGTCTTTCAATACAAATATAACTTAGAGAATAAATTGCCCTTTTATATGTGCTCTCTAACACAAATATAGCATAGACCATAAATTATCATTTTATTTGTGTTCTTAATACAATTATGACGTAGGAACAAAGTTCATTTTTATTTATTTATTTATTTATATTATACACTACAAATACAAACATAGGAATAAGTGACATTTATATCATAGGAATAAGTGACATTTATATCATAGGAATAAGTGACATTTATATCATAGGAATAAGTGACATTTATATCATAGGAATAAGTGACATTTATATTATAGGAACAAGTGACATTTATATTAGGGAAATAAAGTGACATTTATATCAGAGAAATAAATTGACATTTTAGAGTAAAGAGAAATAACATTTCAAATCATAAAATGTTAGAGTAAAGTAAAATAACAATTTTGCATATAAAATGTTAAAGTGAAAAGAACTATATATTTTTAGTTGCATTTTTGGATGCAAACAAAACATAGACCAAGATTCACATTTTGTCATTTAAAAGAATTGTACAAAATCATCTCATTTTGTTAACATAGAAAAAGAACAAGTTTTTATGTCATTTTGTTAACATAGAAAAAGAGCAAGTGTTTATGTCATTTTTTTTTAACATAAATAAAAGAACAAGCTTTTATGTTATTGACATAATAAAGAGACAAATTTTTACGTTATTTTGTCAACATAAATAAAAGGACAATTTTTATCTTTGTCTTGTCTACAAATTCAAAATATAATTAAGACAAAAGTACATTTTATGTTATTAAAAATGTAATTAAGATATATGTACATTTATGTTATGAAGATGTAAATGAAAAGTAATATGTACATTTTTAATGTAAATGAAAAGTAATATGTACATTTTCAATGCAAAAGAAAATAAAAGAAACGCTTACATTTTCTATGTAAAGTGAATTAGACAAAATACACATTTTTGTATATTAAAAGTGTGTTAAAACAAAATAAGCATTTTGTTAAGAAAAAGGGTGGTTAAAACAAAATAGACATTTTGTTAGGATAAAAGGTTAAAAAAAAAAAAAAATTATTTACAAATAGGTAAATAAATAAGAAATTATAATGCGTAACCCGAGGTTGGATTGAGTTGTGATGTAAATCTGCCCGGACCCGCCCGGCTGTCCAGTAGTCACAACAATACCTATCCAATGTGAGAGGTTAAAGCATATATATTAATTTTCTAAATTTACATTTTATATATGTAAATTACTTCAAAATATTTATGATAAATAAATAAAATGTAGACAAAGGAAAACATATATTTACATTAGATAAATAAGAGATTGAATAAATTACATTTTTTTTATGTAATTAAAAGAATATATTTTACACTGTAAAGAAAATTACATTTTATGTAATTATGATTATAAGAAATAAAATTACATTTTATGTAATTAAGAATAAATAGAAATCATAGAACAAATATGTGAATTAAAATTTATTTACATTTTCCTATGTAAATAAAAAGATTAAAAATAATAATTATGTGAATAAGTATTTATTTACATTTTTCTTATGTAAATAAAAAGAACCAATTTGTAAATGGTAATTATTTACATTTTCTTATGTAAATAATAAAAAGAAAGGTTAGAAAAGAACTAACATAAGATATTCTTTTTATGTTAAAGGGGAATATTAGAAAGGAATTAAAGAAATACAATTATTTACATTTGCTATGTAAATAGGATTTGCAAAGGAAATTGAAACCATTTATTTACAAATAGTGTAAATAAATATGAATAAGAAATTAGGTACATTTATTTACAATTAATGTAAGTAAATATAACAAAAGTAAAAGTAAAACATTTATTTACATTTAGGTAAATAAGTAAGAAAAAGATAAGAATATATTTATTTACATTTAGGTAATAAATAGGGTAAGAAAAAAAATGTAATCTATTTACATTTAAGGTAAATAAATTAAAACATAGAAAGAACATAATTTATTTACATTTAGGTAAATAAAACAAAATATAGGAAAAAGTATAATTTATTTACATTTAGTGTAAACAAAACAGAGTTATTAAAAGTGATATTTTTATCGTCATTTTAGATGCGATAAAATGAATAGACTTTTGAAATTGGAATAGTCAAACGATTTATATTTATATATAAATATAAATTATAAATTAAACGGAACGCGCATGACAGTTCGTGTATTGGCGATCGTAACTTTAAACGGCTATACAGAGAGATCCGACCGTCGGATTTTCCCAAAACTGGAGCCGTTTGGACCGCTTTGGGAAGATCTTTCCAATGACATAAATTTCGCCAAAATCCAACGGTTAGATTTCAAGATATGTGTAAATCAAATTTGGTTGAAGACAACGCCAGGGTCGCCCATTTACCCGAAGCGTCGTTAAATTAATTTAGGCTATTTTTTTATATAAATAAAACTAGCGATAGGTCGTTATCAAATATCAATAACGATATGAAATGTTTTCAAATTATAAATATATGCGAGAATCATTTGAGAAGACCGAGTTCAATCTCATTTCAAATGATTATACGACGTTTTAAATCTAAGAGTTGAAGACGGCGATTGACGACCGACGATCTTCACATCGAATGGGTAACTAGCGTTGAGGTCCTTGATTGATTTGCTCCCAAGACGGGGCTAAGATGGTAGTTATCCGGACGTAGTGTTGATTTGTACGGATTTGACTTTCGCTCAGACCCAGAGCATAAGTTTATAAATGGAATGTATGTCTGACGTTGTAGTCCTTTATACTACATTCGTTGATCTCTGTTAATACATATCTGCTTGGTGGTTAACACCCTTCTCTGAGACATATGAGCTTAGAGGTTATATATTGGCAGAAATCAATGGTATAGTATGGACTGACAATGTGGCATACTAAGATGCATTGATCAAGGCTTTTGTTGAAAAGCAGGGCCTTGTGGTTGATGATCAAAGCATAGTCTATTTAGGCATAGCTTTGTGTATATCGTGACTTCGCGAGCCTCACACCCCGGTATGAGTCAAAAACGGGATATGGACCGTAGGGAGTGCACACGTTTCTTTCTAGCTAGAGTGGTGTCAGTGACCTACCAGCCCTGACATTTTACTTATGTGGATGATGGATTTTGAGGCGCCTCGTTATTTTTATAGGCCGTTGGTGGTCATACTATAGGTCCAAAGGGACCGGGGAACGTGTGTTCAGGCATAACTAATCCACTGCCCATTGGCGGGGACCGGCCCTACCGCTTCCAAGGGTTCACTGCGGGGAATCCTGAGGCATTTGCTAGAGTGTCTCGAATCGGAGAGGATCTTGCCCCTAGCCTCGACTCATGATGGAATCCAAATTTCCAATACGCCCTTGCGGTTTTGATTGTAGAACTAGTATTGGCGACATACTATATGGTAACCATGCCGTCTAGGATTGATACTTATGATTCAAATCTTTTCATTAAAACATATATACACTAATAATAATATCAAATCCGTTTTATACGTATCAAGCATCTTTTGACCATTATAAGGTAAAACCCTATCCTCTGGTGTGCGTTGCATTGTGTGATGGGACTTGGGTCTTATAATGGTTTCATTTTTCCAAAAAGACATTGCGTTATTTCTCGATTTACTTAGGTTTATGCACTGGCAATCCATAGGAGTAAACCCGTTCCGCGAAAGTGGCGTGGTCCTTGGATTTGTCTTATTAATTAAATTAGTTTAGAATTCTCACACCAGTCCCATGACTGACTCGTAGTTTGTTTCACTTTGCAAACTCGGGTGCCCTCTTTTCCACACGGGCAGTCGAGTAGCTTTTTGCAGACATCTCTCTCTTTAGCAGGATCCTGGATCGAAGCCTAAAGCTGTGTCCAGAGCTTAGAAGTCTTCCGCTGTTTAATGTATTAAATCTATTGTAATTTATCTTCCGCTGTAGTTTACTTTATTTGTACTCTGATATTCTGTACTCTGATGTTATATCATTGTAATGTAATAAAAGTCTGTTGTTATTGTTCTAATGTTTTGTATTCCCAAAGTTAAAGTATTCGAAGATTTCCAACCTTTGGGTCAGACCTGTGTGGTTTATGGTCGATTCAAAGAGCGGGAATTTCCGGGTCTTTACAGGTGGTATCAGAGCTCTGGTTAGCTCAAATCTTTGGGGTACAACTCGTTAGAACTGAACAAAGACTCATCAGAGATTGGATTAGTAATATCCAATAAGAATACTCATTAGAGATAGGATCAACAGTATCCTAGAATGAGAATACTCATTAGAGATGGGGTTAGTAATGCCCTAGAATGAGTTCAGAGTGATAAGCTTATAATTAAAGTATTTTGATTATATATATAATCCTATTTCAGAAGATAAGATTTTTAAATATATAAAGGTATATATGTATTTGATGAGTCAGCCAACAAATAAAATTAATAAAAGAAAATTAAAATTTAGTCAATAAATTAAACAACTTATTGCTTAGTTCCTTTCCGAGGACGAAAAGATTTTAAGTGGGGGAGATTGTAACAACCCGGAAAATCAGGGCCAATTTAAAATTTTTATTTTAAAGAATTTTGTTGGAAAATGTGCCAGAATTTAAAATTTTCAATTTTAAATAATATTAAAGCCACTGAAAATAGTCAATTTTCAAACGATCTCTGTTTTCGACGAAACCACTTTTGTTGGAAGCAGAATGTCAAATTATTGCTAGGTTTCAATTTTTAGAATTTTCCGAGCTAATATGTGAGCGTGGCAAAAGAAACTGTGTTTTGTCAGTTTCGGTCAAATTTAATCAGCTTAAAAAATAGCCATTTTTCAAACAGTCTCAGAATTCGACGAAATTAGTCTCGTTAGAACCGTATCGTCAAAACATAGCCAAATATAATTTTTCTGTAATTTTTAGAGGCAGTATGTGGGCCCGGTAAATTTAATTGCGCGTCAGAATTAAATAATTCAAAGATTTATATTTTAAATTAAATAAAAATATATCGTAACAGCCGAATTAGGTTACGAGGCCTGTCACATTGCGTCCGGGATGGGGGTTATTAGCTAGGAACATTTTTCGTTGAATTTATTTTGGAGTTCGTATCGAGAAATTGGATTTTCCTTTGAATTAAATAATTAAATAAATAGAAAAATACGGTATAAATACAGGGTATAATACGCTAAACCCTAAATTACATTAGCAGCCGCCGTATTCAACTTCTTTAATGGCCAGAAACATTCGATTTTGATTCTTCAATTTCTTCCACCACACAACAAATTAAAACGCAAGTCATATACCAAATCGAAGAGGGATCCGAGCTCTTGAATTTTGTACGGTGATGATCACAGAAGGTGTCGTGGTTGGCTCGGTTTCTACGCCTAAAGGCGCAGCGTTCGCCATGGGTTTTGGCGACAGAGGGGGGTGCGAGTTGGACGGCGAGAGGGGCGTGGGTAGGCGAGCTGACGGGCGACGATGTGGGCCCCTCTGATCGAAGTCCGGTGGGGTCTGGCGCGTGCGATGGGAGGAGGAAGGCCACGATGATGGGTTGCTTTGTTACGGTAAGAACAAACGAAGAAGAAAGGAGAATTAAGGGGTAACGATTTTCCTAAATACTATTTAAAGGAAATTGGTTAATTAATTATTTTAACTAAGCGTTTAAGGTTTATATTATCATAACTTTTGCGAACAGCGATGAAATTCGAAGATTTCAGTCATGTTGGAATCGTGAGACCAAGATTTTCGCGCCTAGACTGACTAGGACTGAAACTGTGCAAATCAAAATTTAGGGAAAATTTGAATCTGAATGGAAAGCTATGGGTGAGAATTTCTATTTTTAATTAATTTAATTAATTATTTTATCACCGTTAAATTGTTGTTTGTAAATAAATTTAGATCTGAGATGATTTATGTTTGGATTGGATTGTTGTAGGGATTGAGTTGTTTATGGAATATTCATGGTTGATTATTAATGATGTATGAATTATAGTTATGTATTGCGTTGTTTGGGATGTGTATGTGTATCCATAAAACAGTTAAAGATTAGACCTTTCTTTTTGATTTGCAAAATCAATATATTCATGTTTGTTAGAGAATAGATGGGAACAAATATATCACGTTTGTTATAAAATAGATAAAACAAGTATATCAAGTTGGAAATAAAATTTTCATTTTTATTTACTAAGCCAGATTAGAAAATGTAGCAAACAAAAGTATCATTTTTGTTTTGCATCGAAAGATATAGACAAAATTGTCATTTTTGTTTTGCATTGATAGATATAACCGAAAGTATCATTTGTGTTTGAATTGAAGATACAAACAAATTCATCATTTTGTTTACATTAAAAATTATTAATAAAATTAACACTTTTGTTTGCATTGAAGTTTTATTAACAAAAATTAACACTTTTGTTCGCATTTGAAGTTTATAAACAAAATCACCATTTTGTTCGCATTAGAAGATTACAAACAAATTCACATTTTTGTTTGTATTAGAAGTTTACAAACCAAATGCATATTTTTGTTACATCAAAAAGAAATGAATAGGAAAGGTATATTTTAATACATTAAAAGAAAAGTCAATAAGGATTAAAAGGAACATTTAGTTAAAATGCTCATTTAGAATACAAAAATCATATTTTGTTATACTTGTTTATTTAGATTACCAAACACCATTCTGTCAAAAAGGTAACATTAAAATAAAAGCATCGTTTTAGTTAAAATGTTAACATTAGATCAGAAATGTTAAAAATGTTAACATTAGAACATTTTGATTAGAAAATGAACCATTCTTCTATGTGTGTACTTAACACAAATATTTACATTGAAATTGAATTGCATCCCTTTACTTGTGTATTCACCACAGATATAACGTAGAATTGGAATCACCTTTATTTGTGTATTCAACACAAATATCAACATTGAAATGAAGTATTTTTTTTTATTTGTGTCTTTCAACACAAATATAACTTAGAGAATAAATTGCCCTTTTATATGTGCTCTCTAACACAAATATAGCATAGACCATAAATTATCGTTTTATTTGTGTTCTTAATACAATTATGACGTAGGAACAAAGTTCATTTTTATTTATTTATTTATTTATATTATACACTACAAATACAAACATAGGAATAAGTGACATTTATATCATAGGAATAAGTGACATTTATATCATAGGAATAAGTGACATTTATATCATAGGAATAAGTGACATTTATATCATAGGAATAAGTGACATTTATATTATAGGAACAAGTGACATTTATATTAGGGAAATAAAGTGACGTTTATATCAGAGAAATAAATTGACATTTTAGAGTAAAGAGAAATAACATTTCAAATCATAAAATGTTAGAGTAAAGTAAAATAACAATTTTGCATATAAAATGTTAAAGTGAAAAGAACTATATATTTTTAGTTGCATTTTTGGATGCAAACAAAACATAGACCAAGATTCACATTTTGTCATTTAAAAGAATTGTACAAAATCATCTCATTTTGTTAACATAGAAAAAGAACAAGTTTTTATGTCATTTTGTTAACATAGAAAAAGAGCAAGTGTTTATGTCATTTTTTTTTAACATAAATAAAAGAACGAGCTTTTATGTTATTAACATAATAAAGAGACAAATTTTTACGTTATTTTGTCAACATAAATAAAAGGGCAATTTTTATCTTTGTCTTGTCTACAAATTCAAAATATAATTAAGACAAAAGTACATTTTATGTTATTAAAAATGTAATTAAGATATATGTACATTTATGTTATGAAGATGTAAATGAAAAGTAATATGTACATTTTTAATGTAAATGAAAAGTAATATGTACATTTTCAATGCAAAAGAAAATAAAAGAAACGCTTACATTTTCTATGTAAAGTGAATTAGACAAAATACACATTTTTGTATATTAAAAGTGTGTTAAAACAAAATAAGCATTTTGTTAAGAAAAAGGGTGGTTAAAACAAAATAGACATTTTGTTAGGATAAAAGGTAAAAAAAAAAAAAAAAATTATTTACAAATAGGTAAATAAATAAGAAATTATAATGCGTAACCCGAGGTTGGATTGAGTTGTGATGTAAATCTGCCCGGACCCGCCCGGCTGTCCAGTAGTCACAACAATACCTATCCAATGTGAGAGGTTAAAGCATATATATTAATTTTCTAAATTTACATTTTATATATGTAAATTACTTCAAAATATTTATGATAAATAAATAAAATGTAGACAAAGGAAAACATATATTTACATTAGATAAATAAGAGATTGAATAAATTACATTTTTTTTATGTAATTAAAAGAATATATTTTACACTGTAAAGAAAATTACATTTTATGTAATTATGATTATAAGAAATAAAATTACATTTTATGTAATTAAGAATAAATAGAAATCATAGAACAAATATGTGAATTAAAATTTATTTACATTTTCCTATGTAAATAAAAAGATTAAAAATAATAATTATGTGAATAAGTATTTATTTACATTTTTCTTATGTAAATAAAAAGAACCAATTTGTAAATGGTAATTATTTACATTTTCTTATGTAAATAATAAAAAGAAAGGTTAGAAAAGAACTAACATAAGATATTCTTTTTATGTTAAAGGGGAATATTAGAAAGGAATTAAAGAAATACAATTATTTACATTTGCTATGTAAATAGGATTTGCAAAGGAAATTGAAACCATTTATTTACAAATAGTGTAAATAAATATGAATAAGAAATTAGGTACATTTATTTACAATTAATGTAAGTAAATATAACAAAAGTAAAAGTAAAACATTTATTTACATTTAGGTAAATAAGTAAGAAAAAGATAAGAATATATTTATTTACATTTAGGTAATAAATAGGGTAAGAAAAAAAATGTAATCTATTTACATTTAAGGTAAATAAATTAAAACATAGAAAGAACATAATTTATTTACATTTAGGTAAATAAAACAAAATATAGGAAAAAGTATAATTTATTTACATTTAGTGTAAACAAAACAGAGTTATTAAAAGTGATATTTTTATCGTCATTTTAGATGCGATAAAATGAATAGACTTTTGAAATTGGAATAGTCAAACGATTTATATTTATATATAAATTATAAATTAAACGGAACGCGCATGACAGTTCGTGTATCGGCGATCGTAACTTTAAACCGCTATACAGAGAGATCCGACCGTCGGATTTTCCCAAAACTGGAGCCGTTTGGACCGCTTTGGGAAGATCTTTCCAATGACATAAATTTCGCCAAAATCCAACGGTTAGATTTCAAGATATGTGTAAATCAAATTTGGTTGAAGACAACGCCAGGGTCGCCCATTTACCCGAAGCGTCGTTAAATTAATTTAGGCTATTTTTTTATATAAATAAAACTAGCGATAGGTCGTTATCAAATATCAATAACGATATGAAATGTTTTCAAATTATAAATATATGCGAGAATCATTTGAGAAGACCGAGTTCAATCTCATTTCAAATGATTATACGACGTTTTAAATCTAAGAGTTGAAGACGGCGATTGAAGACCGACGATCTTCACATCGAATGGGTAACTAGCGTTGAGGTCCTTGATTGATTTGCTCCCAAGACGGGGCTAAGATGGTAGTTATCCGGACGTAGTGTTGATTTGTACGGATTTGACTTTCGCTCAGACCCAGAGCATAAGTTTATAAATGGAATGTATGTCTGACGTTGTAGTCCTTTATACTACATTCGTTGATCTCTGTTAATACATATCTGCTTGGTGGTTAACACCCTTCTCTGAGACATATGAGCTTAGAGGTTATATATTGGCAGAAATCAATGGTATAGTATGGACTGACAATGTGGCATACTAAGATGCATTGATCAAGGCTTTTGTTGAAAAGCAGGGCCTTGTGGTTGATGATCAAAGCATAGTCTATTTAGGCATAGCTTTGTGTATATCGTGACTTCGCGAGCCTCACACCCCGGTATGAGTCAAAAACGGGATATGGACCGTAGGGAGTGCACACGTTTCTTTCTAGCTAGAGTGGTGTCAGTGACCTACCAGCCCTGACATTTTACTTATGTGGATGATGGATTTTGAGGCGCCTCGTTATTTTTATAGGCCGTTGGTGGTCATACTATAGGTCCAAAGGGACCGGGGAACGTGTGTTCAGGCATAACTAATCCACTGCCCATTGGCGGGGACCGGCCCTACCGCTTCCAAGGGTTCACTGCGGGGAATCCTGAGGCATTTGCTAGAGTGTCTCGAATCGGAGAGGATCTTGCCCCTAGCCTCGACTCATGATGGAATCCAAATTTCCAATACGCCCTTGCGGTTTTGATTGTAGAACTAGTATTGGCGACATACTATATGGTAACCATGCCGTCTAGGATTGATACTTATGATTCAAATCTTTTCATTAAAACATATATACACTAATAATAATATCAAATCCGTTTTATACGTATCAAGCATCTTTTGACCATTATAAGGTAAAACCCTATCCTCTGGTGTGCGTTGCATTGTGTGATGGGACTTGGGTCTTATAATGGTTTCATTTTTCCAAAAAGACATTGCGTTATTTCTCGATTTACTTAGGTTTATGCACTGGCAATCCATAGGAGTAAACCCGTTCCGCGAAAGTGGCGTGGTCCTTGGATTTGTCTTATTAATTAAATTAGTTTAGAATTCTCACACCAGTCCCATGACTGACTCGTAGTTTGTTTCACTTTGCAAACTCGGGTGCCCTCTTTTGCACACGGGCAGTCGAGTAGCTTTTTGCAGACATCTCTCTCTTTATCAGGATCCTGGATCGAAGCCTAAAGCTGTGTCCAGAGCTTAGAAGTCTTCCGCTGTTTAATGTATTAAATCTATTGTAATTTATCTTCCGCTGTAGTTTACTTTATTTGTACTCTGATATTCTGTACTCTGATGTTATATCATTGTAATGTAATAAAAGTCTGTTGTTATTGTTCTAATGTTTTGTATTCCCAAAGTTAAAGTATTCGAAGATTTCCAACCTTTGGGTCAGACCTGTGTGGTTTATGGTCGATTCAAAGAGCGGGAATTTCCGGGTCTTTACATCTATGCAAAGTCGAGGAAAATCAAAAGCTGCATGAGCGACACGAGTTGCAGGCTCCGTTGGGGGCGTGATTGGCGATAGGGACTTGTTCCACGGTTCAGAGATACTGTTGGAACCATTTTGGAAAATACCAAAGGCATGCCTACTTTCCCTGACTGGAAGGATTGTCAGCCATTCTACTATTTGAAACAGGAAGGAAGGATCCTTCCGCAGATACTCCTGAGATAGTATTTAAGCCGAAAAGGAAGGAAATCGATAAAGCTGCCTAGTATAGTTGCATATGCCTATTGGGGGTAAACATACATTTGTACATATATATATAGTTTGAAAACCTTTTTCAAAATACAAATACCCCTCTCATACGTATATTTTCCCTATAATCGGGTAATCTATGCTATGATACCAAATGTACCCAGAGTGGGCCTAAATTTCGACCTAGAAAAGGCCCATCGAAACTTAGAGTCACTCTAAACATGTCGTTGGTTCCTGTAAGGAGTTACATTTGCATAGAATAACATAATAATATAACCATGAGACATAAGGGAATATAGTAATCAAATTAGGTGTACAATTTATTAAAAAACAACAAATTAAAATAAAAACGCCAAATTCATATGTTTACAACTTTACATCATATTTATTCACCATCAAGAGCATCAAACAATAATAGATCAATAATATCTAATAACATAATAATAGTGTCGTTGTCTTCTTGGGGATCCATCATCATCTCATCCACCATGCCTACATCCCGCCTACTAACCTATTGGATATGTTAAGGAGAGGAGTCGGAACATAAAGTTCCAGTGTCTGAAAATAACATGTGTTAAAAGACTATACTCTAGATTTGACAGGTTATATACTTCAAAGTATGTCTAGGAAACACACAAGAACACACAAAAAGGTATATTTTTATTAATGAAGTGGATATCTGAATCAATCACTTACGACCTTTATTAATGTATTTAGGGTGGAGCATCGATTACTTAAGACCTAACGAGGTGGACATTCTTGGTCACTTAAGCCTCATTCTTGTATATTTATTAAAGGTGGATTCTTATGATCTCTTATGAGCCTAAGGCAGATCCTAGCCACTTAACACCCTGTCCTAACACGTCAACGTCCTAAGTATATATATTTTCAAAAGTAATATGTGAAGTAATACTTTGCAACTTAGTACCGGCTTCGGATAGGCCCACATATAGCCATTTAAGACCCTCCGGCAAACGCCTCCTGTTAGTACTTAACTGATATTATGATAGTAGACCTGTGCCGCTTAAGACTTCCCTTAAACGGTTGATTAATTATATTGCATGCTACACCCCACGTGTACCAAACCTGTCTCTAGGTTAGCCCTCACAAAGCTCCTAGAGGTAGTGGACATTCTGGTAAACTACCATACTCCATTATTGCCATAAGTATACCACTTTAGGGAAGGAGGACCCATAGACCACTTCGAATCTAGTAAGGGAGGTCCCATGGTATTAGCTCAGATCTAAGGAAAAACCTTCTGAATGAGCCTAGTCCAAACCACTTAAGACCTAAACTAGATAAGAAGAAAGTTAGCCGCTTAAGACCTTCTCAAAGCGGACCTACCTATTTACAGACATAACAGGTATATATATATATACACACACACTGGACCTCTCACATTAAACCAACTACTTGTAGATACTGGATAAGCTGGGCGGTTCCGGGCAGACTTCTACTGCAAGTGGGTTTAACCTTTTGTCATAATGTACTAAGTTTAAATGTTTAATAGCCCATGACACTCACACCTCTCACATTAGCTAAACTAACTTATGGTGATGGATTTGCCTGTTGGTTCTAGCCTCTATCACAAATGACAACTAACCTCGTGTATGTGTGTCATTATTTAATATATATAAATAAACCATTTATACACACACAAGAAATAATTCATATAGGGACATTTAAAAATTTGTTATCTTATTCTAACGTATTTATTACGCCATTATTACGTTTGATTACGTTGACTACGCTATATAAATACATAATTTAATACATGCTATAAGCGCTAATTTCCATTCGAATTAAGAAACATGCTAATGGTGAATTTTGTCAATCATGTTCACATATAAGGTATATAAGCCTAATTCCCATATTAAACTACTCAATTCATGGCACAATAAATAACAAGCAGCAATAAAAACATCAAAATAAATTATTTAAACTTGCATCCTGGGCTTGTTAGAATTATTTAGATAACAAAGGAGAAACAAGATGTTACGTATATACATACATATTCAACATATATATATATATATATATAAACTTTTGTTTGAATCGAATTTACCCTTCTTTATGTTGCACATAAAAACGTTAACATTTGATTATTTCAAACCTGAATACGTTCAAATTCTCCATTTTTAGAATGGAGTTCTGAACCTATTTGAATAATGAAACCAATCCAAATCTTAACCCTTTTATACCACAAACATTTTTAAATAAAAGGGAAAATCCAATTAAACAAAAGCAAAATCACCAAATTATTCCTCAAACATAACCCAAATAATTCACAAACCCAAATTATTGATTGAAAACTTTGTGACAAATAAAAATAAGAGATTTGTGTGTTTTATTATAATGTTATCGTGAAAACCCGAACCTCCTTAGACATACAAATCAGTATGAAATCTATAAAACAAAGAATTTAGTTTAGACAAATATTGTTTTCACTCATAGTGATCAAGACAAAGGAAATAACACTGATTTGAATGCTGTAAACATCGTTCTTCAATCTTACTGCAAATCTATACAAGAGAATCCTATAAATTCGAGTCTCATATATACATTATAGAAAGTGGAAATTTGCGATAAAGTCTCCATAACACCTCTTAATTATTTTGGGGGACGCAACTTTCAAATAATTATTTTGTAGGAAAAAAACGTCGCTCCTCCCCTTCTATTATTAACCAGTCGAAAACCCTTCATCCCAAATCGAGAAAATTGGTGTTCATTTCGATTCCTCTCCAAATCGCTCCACCCAGTTCGTTTCCTTCTTCAACCCAGAACCAAATCACCACTACCCTCTCAAGTCCATTGTTATTTTCACAATCTCATAAATCGATCTGTATCAAATAGGCTATTTCACAAATCAGCTAAAATATGTGATTTTCTATGTCAATAACATCTCGTACTTCAGATGATTGCCGATTTTCAGTTTGTTATTGTCGGGCGACTTCAGTTTCTTCATCAAATAGGCAATTTTCACGAATCGAATAAACGAGTTATTTTCAATTGGCATGTATCAGGTAATATGTTTGTACGATTATTCAATTTAATTGATTGTTGACATTCAACTTGATGTGTATAATATCATTATTAGTTCTTGTTCTAGTTTTTCGAATTTTATAGTTCTATCAATGGAAAAGGAAGTACAAAATTCAGGCCGTCAATTACTTGATCGGGGTTGCGAAAGGTATTGTATTTTTTTTCCTCATTAGCAGTTTCTTAGTTTGAATCCAATGTTCATAATATGGGGATGATGGTAGTACAAAAAATGTTAAAAGTTACTACACATAATCTAAGATATTGTATTCAACTGAATTTATCATTTCAATAAATAAAACACAATAAAAATAAAAAGCAGGTTCATATGTTCATTATTCAGCCATGCTTACTCTTATTATAACATATCAGTAATTAATTGCACAATCATTTCAATGTTGTACACATGTTTGGTTCAGCAGTTTAAAAAGATAAATGTATTTATCTTTCAAAGTAGATGAATCTATAAGGCATTTATTGTTAATTAACTGTATATGGTTAAAAGGATATATGTTTTAGGAAAGCTGCAATTTGTACTCATGAATCACTTAAGGTGTAAGTTTTCTTTCATTTTTGCTGTAAATGTTTTTGTTAGATGATAAACAATAATTAGTTGTTCAGTATATTTTTTTCTTTGACAAATTTTGTAATTAATCTTTTTTGTTCTTTGAATTTTTTAATTAACATAACTAGGTATTCACTAACCACATTTATCTTTTAATGTTACTATATTCAATATGTATAAAAGATAAAGACGTTTATCTTTTATTTGAAATTATCAAATCACAAGTTAAGTCCTATTTATATTAAAAAATTATGGTACATGTTAAACATCTTTCTTGTTTTCCTAATGATCAAATTTATTATGTAAGTTGTACAACTGATTTAAACTCCAATCAGAAAAGATAAAAGCATATATCTTTTAATGTTATGAATTATTATAGTTAATATTGATATGAAAGATTTGTAATGTACAAAACTCAATATTCTTGTTTTGACAAATTTATGCAAAACGAACATATTACCAACATATTGAATCACATGGCAATTTTCATGTAGCATCAATGAAGATAAGAAGATCCTCCAAATTGGTGATAAGCAAGCAACTTGCATATTTATGAACAATGCACAAACATGTGACCATTATCTAGTCCATTCTGTAAGGAACATAGTTAAAGGACTAGTCAAAGATCCACCTTATCTACTACTCAAATGGTAACTTTTTTCTAAATTGTGTTTACTATAATTTTCTGTTTTAATGTTCAATTTATAATGTTATTGTATATTAAATAAAAAACCAAATAACATTGTTTAATACAAAACAAGTAAATTCTAATAAAGTTTAAAAGAACTTAAAAAGATATAACATAACATCTTTTATAAAATTTCACTCTCTATTGTGTTTTCATTTACTTTCTGTTACTGATATTCTATTTGCATTGTTCTTTTCTTAAGAAATATAGTGATTGCTGACTGAATGATAGTGGGCATTTTCAATGATTTATGTGTAACCGGAGGGTATGTGCATAAAAAACAATTAGTGTGTGTGTGTGTATTGTTACAATTTAAAAATGAGAAAAGACAAAATTAAGCTAAAGTGAGGCATTGAATTAGACTGTACGCATTTGAATATATACTATTTCATGAGCAGAACCTAGTCGGAACTGAAATTGTAGATTTTATGAACTACGTTGAAACGTGAAATGAGTGAATAACAACGTTAATTTGTAAATCAAATACGTTGATAAAATGAAATGTAAATGAAATATGTTTAATGAAATATGTTCATAAAATGAAATGTAAATGAAACATGTTCATAAAATGAAACATGTCGGCAAGTCGAATTATGTTTAAAAGCTGAAACAAAATTTAGAATAAGAGAAAATTGTAGTTTTTTATATATGTAAAATAATGCTTTTAACAGTTTATGGAGAAGGCTAAAATCTTTTATCTTCTTAGCAAAATGATTTTTTATTAAGATTATTTGAATAAAAATTTAAATGCTTTTATTTTTATTTTTAGACGATAGATTCTTTTTATCTTTTTTAAAGAAAAAAAGAAAGATAGGTGGCATTGCGGCTAAAATTTGGAAGATAAATATGTTTATCTTTTATATAAATATTAATATGTCTATCGTTTATTTAATTTAGAAAGTTAATTATGTTTATCTTTTAAATAAATATTAACATGTTTAACATTTGTTAAATGATAAAACTATTTATCATTTATAAAATGATAAAATTGTTTATTGTTTATTAAATGATAGCTGTATTTATACTTAAGGCAAAATGGTTGTATTAAATATTTTAATTTCACTTTCAAAATATGTTTACAACTTTCACAAAAATAAATAAATATGTTTATCTTTTATATAAACATTAACATATTTATCTTTTATCAAATGATAAAGTTATTTATCATTTATCAAACTATTGATTGTTTATTAAATGATAGTTATAATTGTCTTTTTGCAAATGATTGTACTAAATATTGTCATTTTAGTTTGAAAATATGTTTACGTCTTTAATTAAAAAAGAAAAATAATTTTATCTTTTATATAAATATTAACAAGTTTATCTTTTACTAAATGATAAAAATATTTATCATTTAAAAAATTGGTAATACTATTTATTGTTTAGTAAATGATAATTCTATTTTTTGTTCACCTTCAACACAAATTTATCTTTACCACATCGCTTGGAACATCACCAGTCCAAGCAACATAGGCCACCACTGCCTTGCTCCACCATCTTCAATCTGTCATATGACCTACATCACTTCAAGTCACCCACCGCTGCCAGTTTACCCTGCCTCATCCTTATCAGTAACACTGTCATATGAGCAATACAAACGAACTATTTTTTTCAATAGAAAGTTGAAATAATCTATCCTTTTGCTCAAAAGGTAAAATAAGTTTTAAAATTAATCTTTTAAACAGATCTTATGCATATTACATGTCATATCAATATGAATAATATTACAACCCTCTTCAAAAGTTTCAACAGTTCATTCTTTTAGTATAAACACATAATCGTGTGTGATGTAATGGTATGAACATATTGTAAGAGATGAACCATTCAATAATGAATTTGCTGTAATTTTTGTTTAGGTGATTGTATTTACCTTATATAGTGTGTGTGTGTGTGTTCTTGCCATTTTGAGGAAAAATAAATCAGTCTAACTTTCTAAGGAATAGATAGATCTTTCAAGCTTATTGGCTATTTTTTTAAAGAAAAGATAAATCTTTATATCTTTTTGAAAAAAAAAGTTATTTTATTAGGAAGCCATCTTCTTTTATCTTTGTTTATGCATTTTAAAATGCACTTTTATAGAATGTGTGTATTGGCTTGTGCATGGACACATGTATATGCTCATTTAATAGGTAGAATCGGAGTATTGGATGTATATTTATGGTGTCAGGTCGCTGTGATTGGAGAATTAAGGGATTCAGGATTGAATGGTGGTCGTAAGAGAAGTTGCAGGTTGATAGTGATGTTGTAACACCCCACACTTTTCTGCACCCAAATTTTGATAAAAATCGAAACTTGAACACATCCAAGTATGGAGCGTGTATATCTGGTACCTGCAACAAATGAGCATGAACATAATCAGAGTACGATAAATATAACTCACAGCGGAAATAAATAGGATAAACTAGTATTAACTCAAGTAACTACCTTTTTCAATGTAAGTCACTTTGCCAATCCGAGCATGAGAGAGAACGAGAACCGAAATCCAAACTTAATCATCTGTGAGAACCCGACCGTCTCTAGAAAACCTAAGAGGTTGTAATGAGGAGGGGGTTCAGAGCAACAAGTTCTGGTAACTAAGAAATGTACAGCACATACTATAATACAAATATATTCCGTTTGGTTCAACCCAAGTTGTATGCCTAACAAGATTAGTGATTCTAAACCAACCTTGTTAATGTTTAAGATCGACTCTACTACTTTCCTCAAGTAGTATCCACTACTTACATTACCGAGATAGGACATTTACAAACATTTTTGTGAAGCCTTTTATACTAGAGCTTAACTGGTTAACTATATCGAGAGTGGACCCCTGATTTCGGGGTTTTTATCTATATCCTCATTCACTGTTATTTATTATTAAACTCCTCACTATCAATGATAGATAGGGTGAATTCTCCCTAATCACTTAAGACCCTTGGCGGACCTATTGGTCACTTATTAATCCTCGATAATATATTAAGCGTTAACAATTAAGGCTGGACATTTTTACCATATTACCACTTACTAGCCATTACCAACCGCTATTAACAAAAGTGGTACTGAACAATTGGTAACCAATTTGATTGGTACAGTATGCCAAACCACATGAAAATATGAGGTACGGTAATGGTAATTGAGCATAAATAATGGTAATTACCATACCAACCACATATCTCAAACAATACATATGTATATTCTTATATTTTATCATATATGTTTATTAGATAACAAAGAACTTCTAAATTCAATGATTTAACAAAATATCTAGGAAAATACTATTACGATACAAGATTGAATGCAATTTTTATCATATACCTTAGAAACGGCATAATTTATATGATATTTTTGTTCATCCATAAAGTTTTCATGCATGTTTGACTATGTAAAATATGATAGATAAATAATAATATAATAACAAAAAATCAATTTTAATATTCTAATGTGTAATATTGTGTAAAAAAAAGATCTCATACTAGTGAACGGAAAAAACTTATTACCGACCTCTACCAACCATTACCAACCATAAACTGAACTGTTGGTAACTGATTTCTTTGGCTGGTAATGGTATGATTTTTCTATTACCATATAAAGTCGGTATGGTAATGGTTTTGAATACAAAGTTCCGGTACCGAACCGATTCCACCCCTAGTTAACATAAACTAGAGGGTACTAGCTACGGGCCCTACTAGTTAAGGCTTCCGTCATTCACGCATATACCCTTGCCCCGCATAAGTGAGAGATGGTATTTTATCGTTCGTTGTACCTTCTAGCTGATCTTATTAGATAACCTCTTTATTCGCTTATTACTTCCTGTAGGATAGGTGGCCATATCTGACCTTTGTAATTTCCAGGTTTGGTTAGGCCCACACACACCTGCCATTTAAGACCCCTATACCGAAAAACATATTCCCAGGTGGACTCTTCAACCCTAGTCACTTAGCCTTATAGGACTCAGGAAGCAGAATATACACGAAGGTTATTAGTTCTTACCCCATTTGGCTTTAGCACCTTTCCCTTTTTAGGATAAAGTAGACTACGTATTAAGTCATTTCTTGTTTCGTCCCTTTATACGGAAATACTATACTTACACCATTTATTGTCGTCACGGGTTTATATGGTTAATAATATCTTACGTTATTAACCTACTAAGTCCGACTATATTTTCTATCTCCATTATTATAAACGGGGAAGGTCATATTCCTTTTGCCCTAGGATATTTATTTAATACCTTCTCTAATTTGGACTTAGCGTTTAAACGACAGTCATAAATTCCCTTATGACACTCATTTCCTTTTTCTTCCTTTTTATTTCCCTTTATGACCATAATGGTCATATTTTCCTAAGGCAACTATTACCAGTCCCAAGTTATCTATTTGTTGTACCCCAATGAACAATTGCTATTCTTGTTCATTTATTTATTGGTTAGTTATATATATATACATATATTTATTTATTTATTTACGTGCCAGGCCTCTCACATTAAGTTGATTACCTGTGGATGCTGATTTTGCCGTTCGGTTCCGGATAGACTTCTACCATAAGTGAACTTAACCTCGTGTCTTAATATGATTATATTTATGCATTATACCTCTTACATTAAGCTGACTACCTATGGTTGCTAGATTTGTCGATCGGTTCCGGGCAGGCTTATACCACAAGTTGAGATTAACCTCGTGTCTAAATGCGGTTATAATTTAAATTTTTAATTAGGGATTACAACATTTATCGTAATTGATTTTAAGAACTGTAACCATTTTCCTATCACATTTATTTCCCCCCAATAAATATTGGTTACAATGGTCATTTATTGATTTGCGGTCTCATTTATGACAATTAGTTCTATTGATTGCTACAAATGGTCACCACAAATATATTAATTCAAAATGGATTGTATTTACACATAATTCCATAATTGATCCTTATCCAAACATTCCATACAATGTATATTTTACCCTTTTACTCTGATTTGGACAGATAATATAATATATTTATTTTTTATATTTTTGTGCGGCCAACGTATTTATTACCATTCTTCTTTTTAAATTAATGATTTGGTCTAATCAATTAACCAAACATTTCCTTTTTATACTCAAACTTTCCAAAATGTTTCAAGTCTCACAAAGGACCGTTAGCCATAATCATTGTAAATAATGCCTACTTTGTGGAATTGACATATTTCCAAATCACAATAAATATATATAAGTATATGTTTTAGAATAGTCGATGCAAATTGCAACAAATATATGTATTTATATTTATATGTAACTTTGCACCGTTTTCCCTTTTTAATCCTTTTTATCATATCTCTTGTGATTTCAAAATAATGCCTCTTTATTCAAAAGGAGGAAAATGACATGCTTTACATTGATTAAGCCAAAACCCGACAATATTGAATATAAATAGGAATATCTTTTTATTCTTACAATCGCATAATTCACCAGTTTCATCTTTTTACCCAAATTCACATATTTCATATTTTAACACCGAACTAAAGATCTAGAATGCTACTACAGCTAATTTATACTTATTGGGACTGTTTTCCTGATCCGCAGTGCTATGTTACATGTACAACATATTTCATGACATAACTGTAGGAATATGTAGGGAAAATATTTAAGAATCCTGCAATTCATGTTATACTTAACCACAACTTATCATTTACAAACTTTGACCATATTCATAATCAAATCTGATGGTTGCCAATAGTTTCACAATATTTAAATAAACAGATCTGATAGGCATAAAACATAGATTTAATTCAAACAAAATAGATAAGTCATTATACTGTATGAAAAATTTCTCATTCACCTTATAGCCTTCAAATTTTCAGTTTTGAACCCTTTAGGCCTACAATCCCCAAATTCTTATAAATCTATAGTTTATCTAAAAGGGGGAAATTCTATATTTGTAGAAATGTAGGAAAAGGAAAGAGAGCGAAGAATCTATCGTTGAGGATCCTGTCCCATTGAATCTTATAATCTTCTCAATTGCATATGAATTTGATTTGATTTGATATGTATGAACATATTTTTATTTTAGAAATTAGGATAGAAAAGACAAAAATTGGCAGAGCTCCGTTGCCTTTATAGATTTGAATGGAAAAGAATGAGGCTCTACCCCTTTATTTATATGGGTGGAAATGTCCTAGAACGTCGGGTTAGTTTTAAGTTATATCCGTCCATTCGTTTTATAAAATATAACAAGAATACCCCTCAAAACCTAGTTGCCGTTGAGTATTACAGGCCCGAAGCGGTCGACAACCCCTTGGGGAGCGGTTGATCACCCTTCAGCCAAAATGCCCAGTGAAGGCGGGTTAAAGAGGGAAAGGAATTTAATAATTATTCTGTTTATTTATTTCCTTCCATTTTTCATATTTCTTCCGTAACTTTTTCATTCGGACTCCGCTCGCGAAACTCCAAACATGAAAGTTGACCATAATTCAGAGACGAACGCAACGGTTAAAGTTTCGTATCAAATTCCATCGCCTGCGGAAATTCCTAATTTTGAGCTTCTAATTAAATAACTATTTATTGTCAAAATTCTAGGTTGTTACATCTTCCCTACTTAAAAGAAATTTTGTCCCGAAATTCTGACAATTAGTTATCTTATCCTACACAACCATTTTTTGTACATTCACTTTGCAACCACGTGTATATGTGCATGGTGTACTTAATGCATTTCAACCATAAAATAAGCACGCAAGATGATTCTAACTCGGGCCCTCTATATGTACGCATTGATATTTTAAAGCACTTTTAAAAACATGATGCAAAACATCCTAAATATACTGGTAGTTCTATATGAGTGCAAAATTTTGAAATTCTTTTTCATCCATTACCTTCACACAATTACGAATAAGAGTGTGAAGCAACCAATTTTGCATCCTGACTCTAACATCCAAAACGTCACGCAATCTAATCGTTTCCTATTTCTCCTAAACTAGAAAAAATAAATCAAAGTGAAGAATTTTTACATTTCCTCTGCTTATAAATATTTCTTTTCCCGCGCTACAGTGGAATTTTCACCTCAGTTACCCAAAAATACTCCAAAAATTCCCATTCGTAGACTGCAAAGGAGGCTTAAAGAAAGCTCTAAAACATAAAACAAGTTAATTAATAACTCTCGCACATCGTTGACAGGTATGGAGACAACATTCCCAAGGCCAAAGCAGCCTTTTCCTTGTTACCGTTAACATTTTTATTGTATCATCGATCCTACTGCACCGATAAAACGTGCACACAAAGCATCCAAAAATCTACCTTACACCGTTCATGTGACTAAAAAACGAATTTTTTCATAAAATTTAAATTTCCTTTTAAAGACTTATCATGTTTATTTTGAAAATTTCTTTTCAAAATCGTTTCACTTTCCTAAAAATATGAAAACGACAAAAAAAAATTCCAACAACATTTCTCAAAACTTCAAAATTGTATTTTGCGAAAATTTAAATGATTCAAGTCGTATGTTGGCGAAAAAGGAAGTCAGTCATGCCAAAAATGCGAAAAATGAAATCACACACAAAAGATAAAAATAATTTTTAGCTTTAATAAGGAACGATCATTTATTTATATACCCATGACGAAAACAATGCAAAACCGGTCCTTTGCTAAATTTATCCAACAAAGAATTCTATTCTTTTTAGCTTTAGGTCAACTGTTAGTCTAGATACGAAAATGAGATTTCATTCAAACAGGCATGTGTGAATGACATAAACATCTCCAAACATAGAAATCTCGTTAACCTAAGTCGTGCGATTTAAACAACACTAATATTTAGAAACACGAATCACTACAACAAGAACCTGATACTGGAAAGGGATAGCAACAAGACAACATCGAAACTCCCAAAACAATGGCTATAAACAACCAGATGCCTTGCTTCCTGGAGCTCAAATAAATTTTTGTGATCTTTAATTAATCATATCATGGTAGAAAAATGCTCAGTCTCGTGTTACCAACAGCGCTGGTGTTGCTGGAGGTTCCACATTACCATCTCTTCTAAGAGAGAATTTATGATGAGAAAAGAAACCTACCACAAAACTGCTTCTCATGGAAATCCACCCAATATTACCTAAGGAAAAAATAGATAGGTGAAATTATAGAAAGTAACTCCATGAGAAAACACACAGGAACACAAGCTGAATCGAATATGATGTGGCACTAATGATAGTTACGCCACTGATCAAGCAAAGGATTGATTTCCGCATCAAGAGACAAATCTAGTCATAACTTCCCATTTATAGAACGATACGATAAATGGGTCACACGTCTATATAGGCAGTTCGAATATAGATTCCCTAACACAAGAACCGACATCAAGAAGAAGAGATTTGATGTAAAATCTCCAAAGCCGATCAAACAAAGACCATTCAAGTCCGTGTTTAACACGGATTCCTCTAAAACCTCATCGAGGTTCTCTTTAGAAAAACCATCAAAAGATAGATTAATCTTCATCTATGAAATGACGATCACATTTGAAAGAACCTATTCGAATAAATATAGCAAAGGCGGATGCAGCACAAACAGAAATCCTATTCTAGGATCTCGAAGCAATGGGTCGGTAGAAGCCCAACTGCCTTGCCAAATTTTATTAGCCCTAAAGTGGTAAGACTTTTTGATGATTCTGATCCAACCAAATGATCTCTACCCAAGGATGAGACTAAAATGGTGTGAGCAAGATCGAATAGTACAGCTAGGTGTTATAGGCCAAGAAATGTTCGGAGAGAAGAAATTAGATCTTGAGTACTAGTGAGGCAAGGTCTAATGCACAAGCAAATGTGGAAAATGAGGAGACAAGGCGACAATAAGAAAGATAGGAATATGGTTCGGCTAGATGAGGAAGGAAGGACGAATGAAAGAACTAAATGGTTAATTTGGACGCAAATTTTACGGTTGAGTCCTTGGTCCAAGTTGTACCAAAACTCATCAATTAATTGACCATCCTAGTATAGCACTAATCGGTCAACTATCAAATGGCCTTTGGATAGAGGTTGGATCTTGACCTTATTAGGCCAGATTAAAATACTAATCGTCCCGCGTTATCGTTTAACATTCGACGCGATTCGTAAATTAGCCATCCTCATCACCGCGACATTTAAAGACTGTAGTTAAACCCGAACCAACTCCAAGGACTTATAGTCTTAACAATGCTGCTTCGACTACAAAATGAACGAGCGGATTTCAAGAATAATTCATCTAGAAATATGTAGTATAACTAAAACGGATTTTCACCTTACTAATATATATAGGAAGCGGGACACTAAAAATCACAAGGAATGGATATTTATTGTTTTCATGTTTAGTGGTACATTCCTTGTCATTTCTAATTCCATCTTTCCTACCAATCAAACTAGATCTATTAAAAATTATATAATAGCCCAATAATTTTAAAACACGAATAGGTTAAGAATTTAAAACCATATCTTTATCAACTATTTTCAAAAACCATATCAAAACCGTTGAAATCCATTTTTGTTTTCCAAATAGTTTTAAAAATAATTTTCCTCGAATACAAGGCTAAGAAGTCAATTGAATATTTCAACAAAAGTAGATATGGAATTTTAAGGAAGTAACAAATAGATATACCTCGTAATTATACTTACGACATATTAACTTGGCTTTTTCACGTTTTGGATCGAGTAATGGTCTTAACTGGAACTACCAACGAAACCAATCCAGGAATTATGACAATCTCGGTTGTAGCTAGATTTTTACATTAATATATATATTCTAGTTTCCAAACTCGAATCAACGGAATCCACTATACGACATCCTCATGCTCTTCACGACGGGATTGCCAACGTACTGTGGGGTAAGACAGAAATGGCTAGAAACCCGAACTCAACATATTTCAACTCTTAGTCGCTCAAAGCCATTAGGCTAACGAATAATTTTCATTGTCGAAATAAATTAAAGCCGAGTAAGAAAGATAAAGGAAATAGAAAAGAAATCGAATTACGTTCTCTTATGATTCCTAATTTAACTAATTGCTCTGATCTTTTAACCTAAGCTTTGATACCAAATGTAACATCCCACACTTTTCTGCACCTAAATTTTGAACAAAATCAAAACTTAAACACATCCAAGCATGGAGCGTGTACATCTACTACCAGCAACAGATGAGCATGAACATAATTAGAGTACGATAAATGTAACTCACAACGGAAACAAAATAGGATAAACTAGTATTAACTCAAGTAACTACCTTTTTCAAAGTAAGTCACTTAGCCAATCCGAGCATGAGAGAGAACGAGAACTGAAATCCAAACTTAATCATCTGTGAGAACTCGACCTTCTCTTGGAAACCTGAGAGGTTGTAATGAGGAGGGGGTTCAGAACAACAAGTTCTAGTAACTGTGAAATGTACAGCATAGACTACAACACAGATATATTCCGTTTGGTTCAACCTAAGCTGTATGCCTGACATGGTTAGTGATTCTAAACCAACCTTGTTAATGTTTAGCCATCACTCTATACTCTTCTCAAGTAGTACCCACTATTTAGATACCGAGATAGGACATTTACACACATTTTTGTGAAGCCTTTATACTAGAGCTTAACTGGTTAACTATATCGAGAGTGGACCCCCAATTTCCGGGTTTCTATCTATATCCTCATTCATTATTCTTTATTATTTAACTCCTCACAATCAATGATAGATAGGGTGGATTCTCCCTATCACTTAAGACCTTAGGCGGACCTATTGGTCACTTATTAATCCTCGATATTATATTCACCGTTAACATAAACTAGAGGGCACTAGCTACGGGCCCTACTAGATAAGGCTTCCATCATTCACGCATAAACCCTTTCCCCGCATAAGGTGAGAGATGGTATTTTATCGTTCGTTGTACCTTTTAGCTGACCCTATTAGATAACCTCCTTAGTCGCTTATTACTTCCCGTAGGATAGGTGGCCTTATCTGACCTTTTTAATTTCCAGGTTTGGGTAGGCCCATACACACCTGCCATTTAAGACCCCTATACTGAAAAACCTATTCCCAGGTGGACTCTTCAACCCTACTCACTTAGTTCGTACCCCATTTGGCTTTTGCACCTTTCCTTTTTTAGGATAAAGTAGGCTATATATTAAGTCATTTCTTGTTTCGTCCCTTTATACGGAAATACTATACTTACACCATTTATTTTCGTCACGGGTTTATATGGTTAATAATATCTTACATTATTAGCCTACTAAGTCCAACTATATTTTCTATCTCCATTACTATAAACTAGGAAGGTTATGTTCCTATTTCCATGGGATATTTATTTAAAACTTCTCTAATTTGGACTTAGTATTTAAAAGACAATAATAAATTCCCTTATGACACCCATTTCCTTTTTCTTCCTTTCTATTGCCCTTTGTGGCCCTATTGGTCTTATTTTCCTAAGGCAACTATTTATCATTCCCAGGTTATCTATTTGTTGTACCCCAATGGACAACTGCTATTCTTGTTCATTTATTTATTGGTTGATAGTTATATATTTATTTATTTATGTACCAGGCCTCTGTCATTAAGTTGACTACAAGTGGATGCTGAATTTGCTGTTCGATTTTGGGCAGACTTCTACCACAAGTGAACTTAACCTCGTGGCTTAATACATTTATATTTATGCATTAAACCCCTTACATTAAGCTGACTACCTGTGGTTGCTGGATTTGCCGGTCGGTTCCGGGAAGGCTTATACCACAAGTTGAGCTTAACCTTGTGTCTAAATGAGGTTATAATTTAAATTTCATAATTGTGGTTTACAACATTTATCGTAATTGATTGTAGGAATTATAACCATTTTCCTATCACATTAATTTTCCCCGGCCAATAAATATTGGTTATAATGGTTATTTATTGACTTGCGATCTCATTTATGACAATTAATTCTATTGATTGCTACAAATGGTCACCACAATTATATTAATTCAAAATGGATTATATTTACACATAATTCCATAATTGATCCTTATCCAAACATTCCATACAATGTATAATTTACCCTTTTACACTGATTTGGACAGATAATATGCATATATTTATTTTTATATTTTTGTGCGGTCAACGTAGTTATTATTATTTTTATTATTATTCTTCTTTTTAAATTAATGATTTGGTCTAATCAATTAACCAAACATTTCCTTTTTTATACTCAAACTTGCCAAAAGGTTTCAAGTCTCACAAAGGACCGTTAGCTGTAATCATTGTAAATAATGCCTACTTTGTGGAATTAACATTTTTCCAAATCACAAGAAATATATGTAAATATATGTTTTGGAATAGTCGATGTAAATTGCACACAAATATATGTATTTATATTTATATGTAACTTTGCACTACTTTCCCTTTTTAATCCTTTTTATCATATCTCTTTTGATTTCAAAATAATGCCTCTTTATTCAAAAGGAGGAAAACGACATGTTTTACAATGCTTAAGCCAAAACCCAACAATATTGAATATAAATGCGATTATTTCTTTTATTCTTACAATCACATAATTCATTAATTTCGTCTTTTTACCAAAATTCACATATTTCATATTTCAACACTGAACTAAAGATCTAGAATGCTACTACAGCTAATTTATATTTAATGTAACTTATTTCCAGATCCATAGTGCTATGTAACATGTACAACGTATTTCATGACATAACTGTAGGAATATTTAGGGAAAATATTTAATAATCCTACAATTCATGTTATACATAACCATAACTTATCATTTGCAAACTTTGACCAAATTCATAATCAGATCTGATGATTGCCAATAATTTCACAATATTTAAATAGACAGAACTGATAGGCATAAAACATAGATTTAATTCAAACGAAATAGATAAGTCATTATATTGTATTAGTAAATTTCCCACCCACCTTATAGTCTCCAAATTCTAAGTTTTGAACCATTTAGGCCTACAATCCCCAAATTCATATAAATCTACAATTTATCTAGAAAGCGGAAAATTCTATATCTATAGAAATGTAGGGAAAAGGGAAGAGAGCGAAGAATCTATCGTTGAGCATTCTCTTCCATTGAATCTAATAATCTTCCCAATTGCATATGAATTTGATTTGATCTGATATGTATGAACATATTTTTATTTTAGAAATTAGGTTAGAAGAGGAAGAAAAATGGCAGAGCTCACCGCCTCTATAGATTTGAATGGAAAAGAATGAGGCTCTACCTTTTATTTGTAGGGGTGGAAATGTCCTAGAACCCCTCGGATTAGTTTTAAATTATATCTGTCCATTCATTTTATAAAATATAACAAGAATACCTTTCAAAACCTAGCCGTCATTGAGAACTACAGGCCCAAAGCGGTCGACCGCCCTTCAGCCGAAATGCCCAGGGAAGGTGGGTTAAAGAGGTAAAGGAATTTATAAATTATTCTGTTTATTTATTTCCGTCTGTTTTTCATATTTCATCCGTAACTTTTTCATACGGACTCCGTTCGTGAAACTCCAAAAATGAAAGTTGAGCAGAATTCCGAGATGAACGCAACAGTTAAAGTTTCGTGTCAAATTCCATCGTTGGCAGAAATTCCTATTTTTGAGCTTCTAATTAAATAACTATTTATTGTCAAAATTATGATTTTTTGCAGATGTTGTTGTTTTGAATGTTGACATACCAGTTCAAGTTGATTTTGTGCTTTGAGATGGGTTAGTAAGGAAGCAATTAGTGAGTTTAAGTTGCAAGCAGGTGGTTGCGACAACTTTAGGTGGGCTGTGGAAGTTGTAGGTGGAGGATTTGCATGAAAAGTTTGAAGAGATAGGATGTTGAGTTTGATGGCATGGAGTACTGATGTTAAGGTTGTGCATCTATTAGCAGTTTTTTATTTTGAAGGACGGATAAATTTGTGTGCATTTTCATTCTATATGAAAAGATAATAGAACTTATCTTTTATACAAAATAATACTAGAAGTTGTCATCACAAATTGTATCTTTTTACTATAAGTACAGACTCATACTAAGCCGTATATATTGGCACTTTTGTAGTGTATTTTGTTGCATTTCTAGTTTTATGTATATGGGTTGATTCTAGTCCCATGAAGGCCAAGTTGTAGTGTTTGTGGAGTATGAATATGATTTTTAGATGACAGATGATGGTACTACTGTTATGTGTTTACTTCGATTTTCATGTGTAGATATTTTGGATTATTGTTAGATGTGTGATGGTTTAAAATCAATTTTTCTTCATTTATAACTTGTTTGTTTTGTCTTATTATTTTTTTTTTTTTTGCTCTTGTTTTTGGGATTAAAACTGGAAGACAATGGTTACAAATTTTAAATGAATCTACTCTTATATAATTCATACCTATGTTAACCAAATTTATGGTGTAACGACTCGGGGATTTTCGATTGTGAAAATCGACAAAAATACCCATGTCGACAATTCAGACATCGGAAATACCGGATAGTTAATAGAAAGAAGTTAGAGGGTGAGAATAGATAAGGTAGAACTATTAGAATAAAAGAAGAATAAGAACACAACAACATCAGAGTAACACGAATCTCACAGCGGAACGAATAAAATATAGTATAAAAAATAACATTGAAAACACAATTTTGTATTTGTATATTAGAGTACAACACTTACATCACAACGGAAATAAACAAACCTATAAAATGTTGCTGAAGCCTCTTGCTCCAAACTCCATCTATACATCTGTAAAACCCGACTACTTGATTGCCCATACAAATTTGAGCACCCAAGAGTTTAGGGAAAACAAAATAAAATAAACTCTGGGTCAGTCATGGGACTGGTGTGAGTAAACTCCAACCACTTGGTTTAACTTTTAAATCATTTTCAAAGAAATGATAATCGTAAGACCGATCCATACATAAACACGGATGGTTTTTACCTTACGATAACCCAAAACATTTTCAAAATCAATAGTTTTCTGATATTATAATAATGTATAATCACAAATAATTAACAATCTAGCAGAACGCTTGCATCTCACGCTCCACACATATATATATATAGTATACAATCAAAACCGCATGCGCTTATTGGAAATTGGATTCTGACTATGACAAGGTATGTAACCATCTGCCGATAGTGTATCTCTAGAGAGGAATACACCGGGTTCAACAAGAACGTCTTGCAACCTGGCCACACATGACCAACCATTCATTTCTCTTGAGTGTATCGAATATATAGTCACCTACAATTGCTAGCAACATAACCGTTCCCGGGAGATACAGAAGCAAAAAAAAGTAACAAATATGAATATTCTCTAGATGGTGACAATACACCATAATGGGGGCGACCCACATAGCCATGCTGCCTGCCCGATTTTTGTCATTTCCCAGTTGATGAGGCTTGAGGTCATAGCGTATTCTTTCTACAGATCATATATTCATTTAATTTGAATGCCACATCGTCATACCCGCCAAATCACAAATTGATTTCCACAAAAATACCATGGGTATAAAGCTAAGAGAAACGAATTCCTCTGCCACCAAACATGGATACATTTGAAGCAATCAACTTACGTTATCCTTTAGATATACCCTGTCAGACATTCGTTCATTCAAGTTGTCCTGAGACTGGAAAATCCGAAGGCACTATTCTGTAAATCCATCTTAGGCAATTTCTACCTAGGATTGCCAGAACAGCCCTTGCATAAACTCAGTCTTCAATTATCTTCATCATATTTGATTCGCAATGCAAATGCCCATATGGAGTGGTTTTCAGATAATAAATATGATCCCGGTCTCTCCGTATTGGCAACGGAAAATGGTCAAAATTTTGATAGTCAGTGATTTAACTATCAAGGAAAACATGTGTGCAAACAACAGTCGTATTTCCAAATGGAAATCTTACCGAGCAAATCATCAATCAACCCTGATTCCCTTTAATTTAATTTTCCGTTCAGTTGTTCAATTTCCCATTTCCGATCCTATATATTCGTAAATTCTTATTTTCTAAATTTAGAAAATATACGTTATTAATCATTGGAAAACATTTCCATATTTACTCCTATTTCTTATTTTCTATATTAGAAAAGATTTCTGGTTCTTATTTGGAAAACATTTCCAAAACTCCTCCATTGGATTTAAATGGATGTTTAAATAAAATATCGCTATGCCAACACAAACCATTAACACTTATTAACTAAATTCAATCAACTAACCTTCACTATTGAACCTTAACCATTTCTTAGTTAAAAACGAAGTCAATCAAGTTAGGGTATAACTGTCTCTCAGACCTTAACTGAACAACATTACTAACCTCGAAATAGACAAAGTTCACCTTTTAAATCTTCAACAAACTTCCTTACGTAACTCTCGGATTCTATTTACAAATCCACTTTCTTTACAGAAACCGTTTGATTATAACAATAACATTATAATCCCTACTTTCTAAATAATTAACTTAAATAAATTTTATACCTTAATTTAAATAAACAAATAAACGATTAATTAAATAAATAAATCTTGATTTAAAAAGTGGAAAGTATATAGTACTTTTCTACATTCGATATAGTCGAATCCCAATGTATAATTCTCTCTCGAATTATCTCTATTTGATTAACTCCTTTTGATTAAACTATATTTATTTAACTCTCTTCGAATAAACTATATTCGATTAACTCCTTTCGAATAAACTATATTCGATTAACCCTATTCACTTAACTCTAATCAATTAACTCTCTTCGATTAACAGTTCTTAGTTAACTCTATTCGATTAACTCTAATCAATTAACTCTATTCGATTAACTCTAATCGATCAACTCTATTTAATTAACTCTATTCAATTTACTCTATTCATATAACTCTTATTTGAACAACTAATTTTATTTTGATCCTATTTCCTATCTTATTCAAATTCCCATTTGAATTTCTATTTCAAATCCCAATTCCTTTATAAATGTTTTAATTTATAAAATAACTATTTTAATCCATTATTCACATCGAATGTGAATAATATTCCTTTTATATGACCCGTTAAGTTTGATTTCATATTTTAAAATAATATTCCATTTCTAAATTCTATTTATACTTCTATTTATAGAATTATTCATACGAAATCTCCTTTTTATTCTAACACTTAAATTTCATTTATAATTCCCTTTATAATTGCTGAGTACACATTCTACTTAAAATATCGATGTTAAAAACCGATTTCTACTTTTCTATATAAATTCAAACTTTTATTTTTATTTATCCAATGTCAAATATTTTTTCTAAATTTATAAACATCGTTTATAAATTATTCTTGTCAAATTTTATCTGTTAAAACAGAATTCTATTTAATTCTACTTTGAGTTAATCTTTTCCATTTATCTGTTAAAAACATATTTTCCTTTTTATATTTATTTTCCATTTATTTTCTTTCATAAAATTCTATTCATTTTAAAAAAATACTTCCTTTTTATTTCCTAATTAATTCCTTTTCTATTTTATTTGTTTTACAAATATTTCCTATTCAATTCTATTCGGTTTACAAATATTTCCTATTCAATTCTATTTATTTCCCGAATAAATATTCCTTTTATAATTCTAATTATTTTCTAAATAAATATTCCTTTTATAAAATCCTCTGATTTTATAAATAATTCTTTTTCCAGCTCTATTTATTTCATATAAATATTTCTATTTATAAAATCCATTGATTTTATAAAATCCTTAAATTCAATATCCACATTGAAATTTCTTTTTATAAAATCATTTGATTTTATATAAATATATTTCATTTTCAATATACACTTTGAAAATTCTGTTTGTACATTCCAGTATTTCTTATGGTATTTAACATACCATATAACAATGATCAATATCATCCTAACACACATAATCAACAACAGATTATATATCACATCATATATCACAATATATGAAAACAGTAAAATAAATGTTGAGGAATCCAGTTGGATCCCTCCGACCTGTTTCCCTGCATCCACAGATGTTAAACAATATAATTAACATCAATTTCGTTTCAACATGAAATATTCTGATCAACAGAATCCATATTTAATTAACGATATATATAATACTATATCGATATTTTCAACCAATCAATTAGCAGTTCAACTAACCAATCAACACACAGCAATCAACCAATATTTATCAATTCTAAAAATACGTTATGAAAATATAAACTGAGCAGAGTTAGTGAGATTTACTCACATTGGACGGTTATCGTTAAATAACGATTAACTATCTTTGATTCAGACGGACAATTTATTTTGCAATAAATTGTAATGAGCTCCGATTCACTCTCAGTCAGTTCCATGGTGTAATGTCCGTCCCTACGATCCCAACGGATCCAGTCGCGTCCAATTCTGATAACTCATGCGAGGGACATAAATTTTACAAGTTTAACGAATATTTAAACTAAATAAAAACTAAAATTTAAATTTTAATTGGGCTTATTTTTAAATCAAAGCCCATACCCAACAATTTATTTCGCAAGGCCCGTACTGCTCCTCTCCGTATTCCTTCTTCCCCGACTAATGCTTATAGCCGGCTCCTCCATCACACAGCCATTTCCCCAAACTTCAACTCCCTATCGATCCATCCATGATCCACCGAACTCCACAAGAACACCACCATTCGATTCCCACTCTCGAACTCTACTTCTCCATTGCCTCAAAATCCAGCTCGCGCCTCCGCTCATCTATTGCGATTTCCGACTAAACCCACGCCTCCAGTATTTCGATCAACGTTTCAAATTTTGGAAAATTCCCAAAAATACAAAATAGGTGCCAAATCGAACACCGAACTCAAATCAACACTTGAATGGAGCTAATAAAATTCCTTCGTTGCCGAGAAAAAATCAGCCCTAGGCTGCTGTATGCAAAAGACAGCGTATGGAAAAAGCTTCGAACCTAACAAGATACATATCATCGCGAAACTCTCCACCCCAGCATCTCAACGAATCAAAGATTGGATGATTTTGTTGTATATTCGATTTTATATAAATTTTCTTTCTTACGTTTTTGCATGTGATGAAGAAATGTAGTGGCGGCACAATTTTTGACCAGATAAAATGGAAGTTAGGGCAAGAGAAGTTAGTCATGTATTTATAGGAGAGAGGGGTTTAAATATTTTGTGGAGATATTTTATTTTTATCATTTTATATTGTTTTTGCCTTCTAAAAACCCGTGTGATCACACACAATATTAAAAAATCATGAAAATGGTCATGTAGCTACAGTTTGACATTACTGACCCAACGAAACCGGTTTCGTCGAATTCCAACTTTGTTTGCTCACATAGCGTATTTTTAAAGGTCCAATTATCGACTGATTTTCACATTAAAGTCTCGTATGGCCACATACGGACTCCAAAAATCAAGGAAACTGAAATCTAACAATAATTTAATATTTCGAATCCAACAAAATTAGTTTCGTCGAAAACGGAGATCGTTTGAAAAAATGGCTATTTTTAAGCTCTAAATAAACTAATTTAAATATTAATATATTTAAAAATAAATAAATTATATATTTAAAAATAAATTTTATCGTATATATTCACAATAGAATATCATACAGCTTCAAAATAAATATATATGGATTTATAACTCGATATTTCAAATCTGGGTTAAATCGATATTCAATTTAAAATAGAAATCCTTTTATAAATCGTTATAAATTATAAAGGAATTCCATAGCGACTATTGAAAATTTGATTTGAACACAACTCAAAATCTACACAATGAAATCTCAATTTTTCTCTTCCATTAGAAAAATATACTTCACCAGCTCCGAACGTTTCTTATTTCACAGAAATCCGATTTAAAACGGATTCTGTATATTCATTTACAGTTCGAATCACCAAATAACGATCTGCCGCGACGTTTTGAGCTCGATTATAATTATATTATAATTTATACGTTCAACTGCCATTTATAAATAAATTCGTTAATGTAGTTCCATTCTAAACTGAATTATATATTTTAAATTGTCCAGTTCACACAATATTGTGAATTTACTAATTCTGACTATTTCAGAAATTAAATATATTATCTTATTATTTATTTTAATTAAATATTCCATATTATTTAATTAAACGACCATTTAATTCTCTACATCACTATTTATATAATTAAATAAATTAATTATTATACTGTAAAAATACGGGATGTTACATATGGTGTCAAAATGTTTAAATGATTCTTCCAAGAATTCAATTCCCTTTCTTCAATGAAAATTATAAGAAAATATCATCATATGATGCCGCAGATGAATTGAAAATATTATGTGACTGATTACCTATTAATGCAATGTTTAAAAAAGATAAAATCATTTATATCTTATTAAAATGATATGCTCTGTGCTCAGATTACAAGTGCACTAACCAGTCATTTTGTGTTGATCATCTGAATACAATGTCATCTTCATTTACATTTGTTGTTTACTGGTTTTTGGCTTAAGATCCTCTTATTTATGTTATTTAAATTTCTAAATACGATTTCCATTTCAATGTTCATTTCAGCTGCAAGTTAATGCCTTTAGAGCGCAAGTAGACACAAAAATTCTTTCTAGTGAAACATATTGTTTGACACTTCAATTTTTTTTATAACTCAGCTTTAGCTCCAAGATATTGCAAAAATTATATCTGTATTCAGTATAAAACAGTCACTCATGTAACACAAATATTAGTCATAAATACATGGTCCAGTCTGTAAGTATCATTCATTCGATAGAAGCAACTAGGCAATAGCTAATTACAACATTCAAAAGACAAAACATTTTATCGTTTTTGTAAAATCTAGCAAAACTAGTCATAAATCAACATATAATTTCAAAAAAAACATAAATAATATACAGAAGAGATATAAATAAGATAATAAACTTCAAATACATAAAAGAACTTAAAAGACCATTGTCAATATTTTCTTCCTAAAATGGTAAACTCCTTTATCATATCATGTTAATATTTATAAGTGAGCCGAACATGAACATCCTGGAAACTGATCAATATGCATAAAAGACCATTGTCGATAGTATTGTATTTAAAAGGTATGGATGGTGGCCTACAACAGAATACTATTTCAATTATAAAATACCAACATCTGAAACAGTAACCTAGCATTCTTCCAACACCCTTCTTGTTACAACATGCTACCAATTAATCATACACACCAACAAATTCCACCGATTAATCATATACACCAACAAAATCAAAACAAAAAACAAATACTATACAACAGAATCGAAAAAGATATATCCATTTAGATTTTTTGCAAAACACAGTTTAATCTTCATTTTCGCTGTTATATATTTCATTTTCCGCGTATTAGTGAAACCAACGAATTTTCTCTGATAAAAAAATTATACATGCTGTCAACTTTGAACTTCTTCTTACTAAGACTACCAACAAAACTAACCACTTTAATTACTACAACTATCTAAAACCTTTAAATGTTTCCATTCCCATTCTTTTTACAAAATATAATTCTTCTCGAACCTTGTAATCTTCTGAACCCATTTTACCGAGTTACTCTCTGGCCCGCACCTTTAAAAGGTTGAAGCCAATTCTCACCTGAATCAAAAGAGCCCAAAATAAATTCTATGCATAGATTTCAATAGAACACCCTACAGATAGCATGAAACTAGCATTAATATGATTGATGATCTCAATGCACAAAAGAATAAAACAATCGAGTATGAGAATAAACAAACAGAACATTCACAACGATCTTAAAATGCCTCCCTTGGTGATATAAGTAGGAACATGGAAAAGGTGGACAAGATGACACATCATTCCAAGTTTCCGCATCTTTTAAGATAATGTTTTAGACATCCTAGAGTGGAATAACTTAGTTTAGAAAAGTTTATAACTCCACTTTTTTTGCATCATCATGATCAATCCTATTTCAAAGGTTTAGAGGCCAATTTTTTTACAATGTAAATATCGCAATGTTAATCATAATGAGCAGGTTGAGCTAAATTTTATTTCCCTCAAACTGTTGTAGATTAGATGTTGTTTATATAAAAAGACATCATGTAATAAATTTGTTTTCACATAAAGATAAAACAAATTATTAGTTAATAAATATAGTTATTTTGATATAAAGATGAATACAACTACAATTTTATAAACAAACACAAAAACAAATTATTTAATAAAATCAATTTTACACAACTATAAAAAGAATTATTAGTTTGCAAAGCGATAAATAGCTTTACCATTTATTAAATTGTTATAAAAATTATTTGAAGGAATTATAATAAAAAGATATCATGTTTTTTTTATCTTTTTTAGCCGTTTTATCTTATGTCAAACTTTTATCTTCCATATTTGACTGTAAGTAGAAGAATTCATATAGAGTTTATTATTTATTTATATTGTTTTTATAAAAACATATATGCTTTTATCTTTTGTAACTTTGGTGTTAAATTAGCTATATATTTTATATAATAACTTTAAATTAGCAAGAAAACAATAAATATGTTTTAGATTTACAGTAGCTATTTAATATAACTAAGGCTTAAGTTCTATTTAAATCAATTATAATAAAAGATAAATGTGTTTATCTTTTTTACATGTTGAATAAGTTAACATTAACAAAATAATTGTTACTAAATACCTGCGTATGCTGAATTAAAGAGCTTTACGTCATATAATTTTGAATTCCATTTGAAGGTTGAAAGTAGAAAACAAAACAACAAATGGACGAAATCAACGGGAAATGTTTTGTTAACAAACATTTATGCTAAAAACTATATTTTTTTAGTTTTGTGTCTTAGAAAATAACCATTTACTACAATTGTCCTAGAATTGTATATAAAAGCTTCAAATCATGAGAAAAACGATGAATATGTTTAACATGTAGTGTTAACTATGACATGTAATGTAATTGAGTCCTTCACCTTATAAGATAAATGCATTTATCTTTCTTAAGTCTTGAATACTGCGACACTTGGTAGTACATAGTTATGTATGTTTAATTAACATACATCAAATTAAGGACATTACATCTTTAATAGTATTTTTTTGGGATCAAATATACATACAACATTGAAATAATTGTGAACTGTATGAGTGTTATTTATAATTGATTGTATTTTCTTTGTAACTAGATTAAGAGCTATATGCAAGTAAATTAATGATGTTAGAGATAAAAATATATATGCTTTTATATTTTTTGACAAGGGTTTAAATCAACTTTACATCTTATGTGATAACAACAAACATGTTTAAAATTTATCATTCTTTATTTATTCAGCAAACAATAAACACAAACAATTGATGAATAGAAGTTTATGATTAATTGATTGCGTCTTCAATATATAGCTTATTCAGGCATTACTTGTTTAATTTCAGTACTCGGTGAACATAAACAATTGATGAACAACAACTTCAATCAGCAATCATTAAATAGAAATCGCAAATGAAAGAAACCGATGAACAACAAACTATAACCGGCAGAGGAGTACTTACTTGTTCAGCAATCAGCACATTCAAATCATACAAAATCATCAAAGTATATTGTCTGTGTACTATAATCTTCAATTCTAGATTAGACGATTTGCTTTCTTCAGCAAATCATCAATGAAGGCTAAACGATTTTTGTTTTGAAAGTGAATTGAATGATGAAAATAAAAATAAAAATAAAAAATAAGGATGACAAATCAGCTTTATAAAACCTAATTTTGATTTTAGTTTGAAGCTTCGAATGTGAGTAGAGAAATTTAACGACCGATCTGATTTAGGAAATTTTATGCTGTAAAATAATTAGTTTGAACGTGTGTCCTTAAAATTAATTGGCTGAGGGGAATAAGCCCTTATTGTAAAATTCCCTTATAGAAATTCCATAATAAAATCTAAATAGAACAGATTAGAATAGAAATAGATTGAGGATAGAAGAAGAAACCTGTTTTAACCTAATTTTTGGAATATCAGCAGTAGAATAGAGGCATAGAGAATGAGAGGATTTAGGGAACTGTGAGGTGAATGAGGTGGTATTTATAGGAGTGTAAATGAATGGCAACCATTAGATTATTTAGATGAATCATAGTTGTCCATTTCATATAAAATCTGCCTAAACATGAACCTAAACGACTCCCACCAGACTTGGGTCGCACCAGGCGGTCGACACCCACACACTAAGGGCGGTCAACCCCTGGGCGTCGAACGCTTTAGGGAAAAAGCACCCAATGAGCCTGGTGGCCTGCATTTTCGATTAATTATATTATAAAATTCCTTATATTACATATTGCTTTCCTTATGTGATATATCCTCTGTCCCCAGGTTCTTTTCTGTTAGTTTGAATTTCAAATTCACTTAAGCGAATGTTTAATTATTCTAATTATGTCATTAAATCCTTAAGATATTTATATACATTATAAATCCAAACTCTTATATGTATACATTTATCGTATGATTTTATTAAATTATTATTTCTTCATACGGGCTCCGTTTTTAACATATTAGATATGAAAACATATAAGAATTTCATCATGAATCCAAATATAATAGTTTCGTGACCAAATTCCTATTTGTCCAAAACTCTCATTTTTCCACCATTTTATATTTAGTGTTTATTTAATTTATTAAATCTCTTAGTCTATTTAGTATATATAATTTACGTGGTGTTACACTACTCCTACTCAAGGTCCTTCTCAACGATCTACTCTTGCAAAAGGATATCAAATTAGAGGAATTTATGAAAGATACCCTGCAATTACTCGATGAAATTCATACCCTGCAACTAAAGATACTTCTTCTTCCATAGGTTTATGGACTTGAATATCGAAGATGATTCATCCAATATTCAAGTCCATAACCCCATGAAAGAAGAAGAAGTTGAAGTAGTAGAAGAAGATCAAGAAATGGAAGAAGATGATCAAGTCATTTGCATCGCCGAAGTGTGTTTCGATAAGGAAGGAAACGTGATAGGACAAAATGGAGAATTTTTCCTCCATTACCCTAATTATCCAATTCAAAAGTCCCAAATTGTCAAAAACACTTAGTAGTTAGGTATTGTGTATTCATGTAATGTTCATATACTCGCTAACATTCATAAAGATTTTTTGCATATTAGGTATGTAACAAAAAATTATAATAAAGCTTATATTCATGTGTTTAAATTATAGTCTTAGAAGGATTATTAAGGAAGTTTTCTAGTTCATTAACTTAAGGATAGTATTATATATTAGAACTTGATCATTAACTTAAGGATAGTATTAAATATTAGAACTTGTTTTAGACTAGACTAATTTTAGGTATTATGTAATTAGCACTATATTAGTTTTAAATATTAGAATTAAGCCTATGTTTTAGGGGTAGTATAATAAAGTTATATAGTTTTTGTTAATGGCAAAGGGGGAGAATTAAAAATAAGGATTAGATTAAGGGAGAGTTAGTAGTTTTAGAAGGAGTTAATGGAGTAAGGGGGAGTTACCGGAGAATCAATACGTCAGGCATGAATATTTTATAAACCAAGTTGTCATCATCAAAAGGGGGAGATTATTAGTGATTGAGATGGTTGTAATGATGGTTCTAATGACAACAACCTTGTTATAACTATTATTGTTATAAAATATATACTAACACTATTATCTAGGATATATGTGTATATACTTGAAATATATGAAGGTATGGATTATTGAAGACTATACAGTTTAGAAAATCAAATTTTCAAAGAAGAAGAGTACAAGATACAAGACTCATGAGTATCAAGAAATAGAAAGGAATTGAGTCTAGATTTCTTGTTATAACTCAGATTTGAACTAAATCCTTATTTCAATCTTTTCTCACTATTTTTAATTATTCCTATCTTAATATCAAAATGATTTCAAAATTGCTTCCTTATTTTAAATCTATATTTCCTTGTTCTTAAATTTATTTTAAACTCCTTTTTTTAAATATATTTTATTTTCTAGCACTTTTTAAACTCTTGATTCAAATGTTTCTTACTTTATATTTAGTTTTATTATAGTTACTTAATTTTTCAGTTTCCCTATTTGTATTTATTAAATTCTAAAGTATTTCTTATATTCATAGTTTTACAGATATGCTTTAATATAATTTTATATATAGGTTTTAATCATATTAAATCCCCTTAATCTATGTTTTAAATATATACTTTTTACTTGAAAAACTCTATTTTAATATAAATGAATATAGTTTGTTTTTAACTCAAGAATCACCATAATTTATTTAATCATTATTTCCTTAATTCAAATTTTAATTTTGGAAAAATTACTAAGGTATGTCAACATACCTAAATATGTATGTCGACATAGTGGTTGTTGTTTTCATATTCAAATTTTAAAAAGTGTGCTTTTTTATTTTAAAACTATTCTGTTAGGATTTAACTATTGGGAGACTATAAATAGGTTTCTAAATTCGACCTTTTAAATAACTTTTTATTATCTTCTTCTTCCTTTCTCTTCTCTGCATTAGTATTCTTAAATTCTTAAATTCTATACTTGTACTCTACCAATTTTCAAGAGAATCATATCAATTTCTTTCTAGTTCAATTCTCTATCACACTCCCTCAAAGATTCAAGTGTTACTTTTGACTTATAGGTTTTCTGTAATCAAAGATCGCATGATCAAGTTCTATCAAGTCTATCTTCCAAAAATGATACTGAAAAGGTGTGATCGTGTCCCATTTCGATTGAGTGTGATTGTGTCCCAGAAATCAGTTGGGTGTAAATTATGGCTCGGAAATCAACCAAGTCTCACTGTACTCTGGAAACAGTTAGGGTGTGCCCATGTAGCCCAGAAATCAAGGATTGTAATTTGGTTATTATTTGAAAAGAAATCAATATCAACGCAGCATTGTGTGAGACTAGAAGTAGCATAACTCTAAACCAGTATAAAATCCCGCTGTGTACTTCCCTTTTACTGCTTTTTATTATTATCTGCATTTATTTTTGATTCTGTGATTATATATATCTGTAATTTGCATAACATTATGAATTTTTTTCCAAGAAATCTATAAAATCCATAAAACAATATTCAGCCCCCTCTAGTGCTTAGTTTTCCTTAAGATCCTTAATCTACATTCCCCAACAATGATCGATTTTCCACGTCAACAGTTAACCAATGTGTTTATGGATGTTGAGACTAACAAGTAATGTATGCATTTTTCCTAGCATACATAATTTTTTTGTCTTCATATATGAATTCTTTATCTATTAATTGGGTTTTTAATCAAGCAAATGTTAGAATGTATGGACGAAGACAGAATGACTTAAAAATTGGTAGACATGCTTAGAAGCATAGAACGTGATTGAAGAAATTTCAAAAAAAGGGATAAGGAGACAACTTATCATAAAGTTGTTTAACTCTACACCAAGTCATTTTATTTCCTTATGTCATATATTTAGCTCTGTCAACCAATTGTCTACTCATACAGTATATGCTCAAGTGGTTTCATGAGTTGTAGATGACAAATCACCAGATTTAAAGAGTAGACAACTAGCCAGGCAACCCAAATGATGTAGGAACTATCACAAATATCAACCAAACAGAATATTAAAGGCACGGGATGCTTTTTTTCGAAGATAAAAGAATGATCAATGCAAGAGAATTGGGTCATTTCCAACTAAGGAAATGGCTCGATACCGAGTCGTTTGACTCAGCATCGAGTTTTTGACTCGATACCGAGTCATTTTCTCAACTCGAACGACCTTGAGTTCTTCTATGTTGGTTTGGCCCAACCATAGTACTTTTTGGTGACATGCTTCTTACCTACGCCTCCTCTACCCTATAAATATAGTCCTTGATGTAATTAAAAAAAGATCTTTTAGAGCCAATCTATCGTCAACGTGCTGGAATAATTATTTCCTTCCACATAATAGTAGCATACTATTGGCACCTCTTGTTGATCCCCAGTATAAATGATTTGTCTCTTATCTATTTCATATATTTCCTTTTTAAAAATTGTAATTTTAGTAGATGGTCAATTAATAAAAATTTAAAGTTCTAAGACACTACAAAACTTTTATATTTCTGGGTACTTTACTTTTGCTTTTTCTGTAAATTGCTAGATCTAAGTTTCACATGTTCTACACGACTTATTTTACGGTGTTGATCTATTTTTTAGATTAATATTTTGGTGCTTTCACTAAGAAAAATTAATTTAGACTTGGAGATAGCTATTATTTGGATTGGGTAGATCCAGAAGTTAAGTCTGGAAATTTTGCTCAAATAACTTTCGACCTTCCCTGAGACTTGGGAGAGTATCCACCAAACCCATGCCAAAGAGTTAAAATGAACTACATACTCTTCCACAATTATCTCTCGCTGCTTCAAGTTGGTAAATTTAGCTAAACATATATCCCTTTTTGTGATAAAGATGAAATGGGTTTCAAATCAATTTATTAACTTTGAGTAAGACATAACATTTTCATCAACATTACAACCTCTCTTCTACCAATTCAGGGCTTCATCATAAAGCTAACAAGAGAAAAGTTTCCTCTTCATCATATACTTTTAATTAACATCATTGAAAAATTGATCACACATACATAACCAAGTCAGAATCTCAACGTACAACTCAATGCCAATATATGGTTTACCTTTAATATTGACATAACGTTTGCAGAATTTATTAAAGTCGATCATAAGATCTCAATAAACTATGAATCCCACCATATTTGTAGTACCCAAAACTTCAAGAGTACTAATTGTAATAAATTGAGGATTCACTTAGTGTATTTTTGTAGGGACTACTTATATAAGCTAAATTTTTATGTCATTCACTACCCCAAACCTGGGATTAGCTAGTCTGAGCCTCTTTCCTATTCTTATCATAATGATGCTAATCTTAAGGATTCGATGAGAAACCATAAGAGAAATAAAATTGTAATATAATATGATGAAATGTGCAAATATATATTATATATTTTTTAACAAAAGAAAATCTATATATAACAAAAGGGATAAAATAGCCTTTCTCCAATGGCGTACAAAAATAAATTTGTAGTTAGTAGACAACTACAAAATATGTGCCGTAATAACGTAATATATAAGGCCGAAAATAAAATAGAAAGGGGGGCAACAAGCTCTCGGAGGCAGCCTCCGTAGTAAGCTGCAAGGCAAGCTGAAACACTGAACCAAAATGACCGTAGAGAATATATGAAGGTCTCTAGATAGAGCTAAGAGAATCAGCTGATGACAACAAATACCCATAGACCAAAGGGACCCTGAACACAAAGCAAAACTCCATCTTGAATAAGCGTCAGTACAAACCATCCTGCTCGAACCAAAAGCTCATGCTCCTATAAGCTTGCCTAGCCCAAGAAACCTTAAATCCAGGACCTATACAACTAGAAAATAGGATAAGTCCAAAAGGGGGAAGGGTGAATGGAGATAGAACCCACACACAAAAGTCAGTTAACCAATACCCGCTCGAGAAGAATGCGGAACTAAAGTAATATCAAAAATCCGAGCCAACTGCCTCGAGCGGGAGCCTAAAGATCCCTTAAAAGGTCTACGACCCAACACAAGGAACACGACATTCCTTACCCTTCGAATGATGGTGGGAGGATCCATAGGAACCTCATCAAAGATGGCCTTATTCCGCGAGCACCATACATGCTAGCAGATAAGACAAGAAAGGATGCAGAAAAGGATGGAATAATGAAACTTGCCTAAGATGCCTGCCCACCACGCATGCAGTAAATCAAAAAGAAAAGACCATTACTTCGGAGATCAACTAAATTCCCGAAGTAGTTCCAAACCAATCGGCACAGAAGCTGAATAAAAACAAGTGAGCACCGGATTCCAAGTCACTAGCTCAACAACATTTGCAGTGGGACACCAGTGGAATGCTAATCCTCTAGAGTAACTAGTTCAGTGGTAACCCATCATGAAGATTTTGCCACATAAACACAGAACTTTCTGAGGAAGTCAAACATCCCAGATGAAGGAGAAAAAAAGGAGCTTTGGAGTTGGGCTCCTCACTGCACTCCACCCTACCTTAATTGAAAAAGGATTGCCATCCCATCTGGATCCACCACCATGTGCGTCAATTAAGAGCTTTACAGATTGCATAACGTAAGACGGGACTCTGGTGTAATTTGTGATCATAAATCTGCGGTACTTGGCATGGAGAAACGTCGCCCAAAGCGAGTTGTTTGCTCCGAAGCGAGCCCATAGCTTGCAAGCAATGGCAGTGCAAAGATCCTTTGGATTTTGAAGGCCCAAACCACCTTCGTTTTCGGGGTGACAAACGATGTCCCAAGAAATCCAGTGACGACGATTGGCGCTATCCCTATTACCCCAGAAAAAGGATGAAGACAAAGATCGATAAGCACGGAAAATAGAGGAAGTAGGAGTCATGGATGCAAAGATATGCGAACCACGGGAGTCAAGAACAGACCTAATAAGAGTCAGTCTCCCAGCTTGAGAAAGAAGTGTTGCATTCCACTTAATAATCTTACCCCTAACTTTGTCGGTTAGAGGGTCGAATAAGGCACTAAGCTTCCTTCCTCGATAAAAAACAATACTGATGTAAGGTAAAGGAAGGGAGGCGGCTTTGAACCCAGTGAAGGTTTAAATCCAAGAAGACCTAACCAAGGACGAGTCATACGCGGGGAGAAGAAGCTTTCAGCAGTGTTAATGAGTTGACCAGAGGACCTCTCGTACTACTAAATGAGGCTAAGAAGACGGCGGACCGAACGATGGTTACCATTGGTGAAAATGATAATGTCATCCACGAAGGATAAGGAAGAGATGAGAGGACATCCACTAGGGATGCCAAATTGCTGAATTTGGCCTGCTGATGTGAGAGAATGTAATCCTCGCACAAAAGCCTCGACGGCAATGACGAAGAAATTTGGAAAACCAACTGTTGGATACGAGCCTCCAAAGAAGACCGATAAGGGTTTCCGGAAAACCAAAAGCCCTCAGCACATTGATGATGGAGAACCATGACATATGGTTATAATCTTTAGCTATGTCAAGCTTGACGACCAAGTTAGATACTCAGATGTTGCAATCAATCTTAGGATCAACTCTTGGGCTAAAAGGACATTGTCAGTAACCAAACGCCCAGTAACGAACCCTGCCTGGGAATAAGAGATGTTGCAATCCAGAAATGGTACTAGGTGAGAAGTTAGCACCTTGGAGATAACCTTATTAGAAAAGTTACACAAGCTGATCAGGAAAAAGTTCGCGCACAAGTGAGGATTTTCGCATTTGGGGATAAGGAACAAGTTGGTGGAGGTCCACCCCTTAGGGATATCTCCACTAGAGAAGAAATATTGGATGGCTAGCTAAAAGTCCACCTGAATAATCAGCCAAGCACTCCTATAAAACACACCGTTAAAACCATTAGGCCCGCACGCACTATCCTTGCTAAGAGCAAAGGTGAAAGCGTGGATTTCTTCAGAGGAAGGAGGAGCGGCAAGGTCCATGTTATCAGACGGTAAGACTAGCATGGGGATGAAAGCTAAAAGGGATGGGTTAGATACAGACACCGAAGAAGCACCCAGAATGGACTAAAAATGAGACAAAATCGTCTCTCTAACTTCTTATGGACAGGAAATTAGAGATAGATCAAGGCTCTGAATCTGACAGATAGAGAGGATGTTGTTCTTATTACAAATATAAGAATGAAAGAAACTAGGGTTCGTATGAAACTAGAGTTCATATCACTTTCGACGACCCACTTGGTCCTTTCCTTTTGGTGAAGGAAGTCGTTCTCGATATGGAGCTCCAAAGAGAAGGCGAGTTGGGCCAGCTCCCACGCCTTCTTGTTAGCAAAAGAGGGATCCTCGTCAAAAGAGGCTTCTACTAAGATAAGAAACTATTCTGCCACACTAACACAGTCGAAAATATTCTTGAAAACCTGCATGTTCCAAGTCTTAAGGCAAGCCTTGAGACGTTTCAGCTTAAGAGAAAGCACAACAAAGGGGGAGCCTTAGACAGACGAATTCCACGAATCCGCCATAGCTAGATGAAACGTGTGGTGAGTTCTCCACATACTTTGGAACCGAAAAGAAGGACCTAACAGGGAGAGAAATGATGAATCATTGTAGCTTGATCCGAGAAAGTATGGCACAGATGAGAAACAGAGTAGGAGACAAAAAGAAACCCATATCAAATAAGATAAAGTGTGTGTCGATTAGATCTAATGATCTGCTCGAACGCTGCAATAGAGCATGTGCGAATGGTGTAGGGAGTGCAAGAAACTGACCGCCATCTATGATGAGTGGTGCAGTAGGGAGATAGTCAAAAATATCGATTTCCCCTCTAGATACGGAAGAACCTAAAGTCTTCCCATAACCCTGGGCGGGCGAAGGAGAAACAAAACTCAAGCTCGACCGAGGAAGTCTAGAGTTCTTAGCGAGGCGAGCTAAGCGATCATTAATGATCGCAATCTCGACCTTGCTAAGAAGGGGGAGAGAATGAGAAAAAAAGGACGAGGGAGAAATTAAACTCAAAGGGGGATGGGGGCCAAAATGTGATGTTGCAACATACATGCGACACACAATGATATAAGGTATCCCTCAGCATCGGGTTGTCATTAAATTGACATCGTAGTGAAGTTAAAGAGGACCCAAAAGGGGAGGGAATCACCAAGGAGAACCCAAGAGCTCACAGACCAAGGGTCCCATCGATATGACTAGAAAACGACCGGGGGTGCATGTGTTCCTCATATAGCTATCTACAATATGCAGAAGACATACGTCGAACCATAATCGAAACCAAAACCGAGAGCAACATGGAAATCGATCCCCTACCTGCATGAACAAAGACCACCAAAATCAAAAACCTCACGAACAAATTATCAAGAGATTTGTCGTGTGCCCACACAAACCGAAAGCCATTTAAAAGAGCCAACACCGCAATAAGGAATAACCAGGCAACAAGTTGCAAAAGAGGCGCCAAGAGCAAGTGACCGAACAGAAGGACCCAACTAAGCAACGAATCAAGGCAAGGGTTTTCGAGCGAAAACCAAGCCAAGAAAATAGTGACACGGAAGCTGGAGCCGGAAGGGTAAGAAAGGCAACCAAGTGCAAACACCCCAAACTCGCCAATAACAAGCGAGACTGAGCAAGAAAAACAAAAAACAATCGAATAAGCAACACATTCATGACCTACAACTAGATCCTCTGTAGAGTCAATCGTAGCAATAGGGAGCACATGCAAAAGCGTATCATTTCTCAAAGTAACAAGATCAATACAATCCACAACCAAGCTCACTAGGTCACATTTCCAGTCCAAAACAGTAAAGAAAGAAAAAAAAAGAGCACGCAAACCTCATTAGGCAACCAAGGTAGAACAAAAATATCAGACTTCACACTAATAGAGACCACTATTGTGGCTGACATACCTATAATATCCTCAAAAATACTGACTCCCTAATGTCGAGAGGCCAGAGAAAAAGGTTGGGCCTAAACCAAAGTATGTGCATCACGGCCACCTAAACAACCGGAAGAACTGGATCCTACAAAAATCTGACCAGCGATAGCCCCAATGATCGAACATTTGTCATAAGACGCAGCAATAGACGACAAAGTCGAGGCAAAAGTGATAGCCTTAATGGTTCTCTTACATCGACGTAATCTACATCGGCGTTGAGATCCAGAAGGCGGCCTAATGTTCCCCTTCTTCGGTGACGCGATGCTGGCGAGAACACAAGTATTAAGAGGGCCAAGAACAGATTGGGTAGGGTGGTAAAATCCCCATCATAATAAGGTTTTGCCTCATAAACCTCGCACAAATCATTATCGAATAAACCGCCATAAATCATAAATCCTGTTTTGAAGCCAAGAATAGTAGTTAAGGACCGAGCACACGTAACCTTGAACCGCATACGAGGAGGAAAGTAGGGATAAAATCTCCCCAGACTCATTCATGGCGGAAACAGGCAGCAAAATTATTCACTACTGGAAGAGAACAATCGACATAACTCTGCAAAATAGAGGAAGCTAGACATAATTCGCCTTTATATGATGGCAAAAGCTCCAAAAAGTAACCCTCTACCATCAGATACCTAAACCTGGACAAGGCCACAAAGGAACCCAAATCTAACGATCGAACTAACACCATGGTCAAACCGATGATTTCGATAAGGAAAGAGCCAGCGAACACCGCCTTAATCGAATCAATAATAACATCAATCGATTGATAGACAATGGTGAAGGACCTTGAGAGCACAAAGTCACCAGATTAAGTCGCCATCGACATAACCCTAGCTGAAAGGGAAAATCACATGCGACTAACCAAAGATTAAGAATGCCGTAAAGAGGAGAGCAACAGTAGAGAAAAACAATGGAGCAATATGAGCATGAGAGCAAAAATAAAAGAGACAAATAGGAAGAAACGCCATACGAGATTAAAGGAGGGCACCATATTTTTTACCGTTGAGAGAGAAAATTAGTTTTTTTTTTGCTTCATCAGCGGAGCAGTTGTAAGTATGTACAAATATATAATATATGGTATCAAAAATACCAAAACATTCTTTGTGACACCCCACACCCTTTAACGTCACTTATATGAGGATGCGCTAAGTTTTGTGAAGCACTTAGGTATAATGAAACAACATAGAGACCAAAACCACAAGACATAAATGTGAGACATAGAGGAAACTCTTAAAATATTTATTAAATAAGCAAGTCAAATCACAACACTTATTACATTTCAAAATATCATATGGTCATCATTAAAACAAACATACTGTCTTGTGGAAAATATAAGAGTGCATACGTAAAACCACAAAAGGTATCCCCTCATAAGTCAATTTAATGACTAGAAAGCAAGAACTGAAACAATACATGAATCCGGAAAGAGTCCGAATCCAAGTTGAACAAAATAATCAAGAATCACTACTAAGACCCTCATCCTGCGAACCTGAGGGAAGGAAGAGAGAAGGAGAAAAACAAACTAGGACAGACATATGTCTAGTGAGTTCTAGTAATTTCCAGCATGAGCATAGGATAAGGAAGCATTTAAACAGATGAATAGTTTTAAGAGCAATGGACATAAAAGCATAAATGAAATAGCATGAAAGATAAACACTAATAACGATAGGCTTCTCATTCTTATCCAAAATTTGCTGCACCAACTCCCAAAATACAATAATTAGGCTATACCTAATTTCTACCCATCGGTCGACTTCTTTCCCAAAATGTGACAACCTGTGCCAGCTATGAGATTCGGGGTTATCAATTTTGAACCCATAACCTAAAAGGACACAACCATTAATCACAGGCGTAACGGCGACCCAATTGGAACAATGCTCGCTCATCGTTCCGCTGGAACGCACCTGTACCTACCTCGTTTGAACTGCTTACTATCCAATTCAGTAAAGCATGCTCTAGCCTCTACCTAGTGCGATACTTCGTGGTAACAAAGGGACGCTAACTGATACAGGTTCCCAAACAAAAATACTATTGACACAAGTCACCCCTAGACTTGGTCTACAAATCATAACTAGGATTTCATTGCACTATTATGCCTCTTATCTTCCCCAATCAGCCTCGTGTTGCCGAAACGGACCTAATCCAAGAGCCGCTTATCTTCCTTCAATCAAAGCCATGTTGTCAGGACAGACTCCCTCTATCTTAACTTATTAATCTCATAAATTTAACTTTACATGTTTAGTTCATGAATAATCCCAATATAACTACATGTTATATTCCTAGGATGTAATTACAATTTATAATTAATGTAGTCTTTTTATATAATCCTTCTCCTCGTTACTTAATATCCAATTAAGTGCATTTTATTCCAATTACATGTTACTTATGTCCAATTAAGTTCAATTTATTCTAGTTCATAAGTTTGAATATTGTTCAATTAAGGTTTATCCCAATTTACAATTCATTATTTGAACGTAATATTCATCAATTTCCAACATGCCCAAAATCCCCTTTTTAACTTACTTTCAATATTATTCCAATTTTTATGCAAATTAATCGATAAAGGCCTATCTCTCATTAGCCTAGGTTCTCATTGGCCTAGGCTCAGTGCAAATATAAATAAAAAGGGAAAATTGGTCTAGGATACTCATAAGGCTTAGACTTAGAAATGAACAAAATGAATAAAATAGGGCATTACAAGACTGTAAATAAAATCATGACCGAGAATGAGGTAAAGAGGAAGAGTTGCTTATAAATAATAAACAACTGAAATGGAATAAACATGGACAACAAATAGATTATAATAACTTATAGAAAAACAAACATGTTGATACTGTAAACATAAAACTTATAGATCTAAACTATTTTACTGTCCAATCCTTCTTTTCTAAACAACTGATCTAAAAATTACATAAAACTCACTGGAAAAGCTTGAAAACCCAGAAAAGGCTTTGGTAGAAGAAGAATCCTTCCAATCTAAATTGTACAGTACTCTGATCTCTTCCCTAATTTTATTTTTATTTTAGAACATAATGGAGTGGAGGCTGAGAAAATGAAGGAGAAATGTAGGGGAAAAGTAAGGAGTACTAGTCAATTTATAGGTGTAGAAGAATAATCTAAGCCTTAGGATTATTAGGTTTTTAATCTCAGCTCTCAAAATACGTCAGTAGAATTCTCCAGAATCTTACAATAACGTTGATCTCGTGCCAAACACGAAATTACACCTGACATTGAGATGGGTCGACCCAACCGCTTGCATGAGTCGGCACAGGGGATGGCCCATATGGGTCCTGGGTCAACCACATGGTTGATCCAGTAGTAGGATGGGCCGCCCATTACTCCGCTGACTCCAGCTTAATTATTTATTTAATTTCTAAATTTAAATTTCAAACATCAAATGATCATAACTTGTTTGTTTTTCATCTATTTTACGCAAACTAAAAGTCTGTTCGAACCAGAATTCCGTAATGGACCCAATGGTTAAAAAATCCTTTGCCCAATTCTGAATATTATTTTAATTAATATCTGATTTATTACTCTTTTCTATTTAATCATTGTTTATCAAAATTTGGGGTGTTAATTCTCCTCTTCTTAAAGGATTTTGTCCACGTAATCTTCAAGGCTAGAAAATGTTATGAATGTTATCAACCGCTATCTACACCCATCTACTCAACCTTCAACCACCGACATCCATTGTCCTTAGATTTTCTAATGATTTTCATGAACATATGCAAAGGTGTTGCATATATGTCCCTAAGCTAATGTGAAAATTAGGCAGTCCACTGATTCAGTTGACCTCCTTAATGCAATTCATGTATATTTCATGCATCTAGTATGTATGCAAAGGAATCCTAATGATATATATGAAATTCAATATGTGTGAAACAGCAATTCATAAAAATGTAACATCCAAGTGATGATTCAACCATTTTTCATCCATATTTAAAATAAATTAAAATGTGCACACATCCATATGTAATATGTAAGTGTCCTAGTTCAGCTAATCCCTAACTAGTGCTTAGTGTATGTGTGTATGCATTCACTGCATCCAATAACAAATATTTGCATCCACGTGAATCCATTCAACCATAACATGTTCTATTAACATGTTTTAAACCATTTCCTACCATCCATAGGCTTCTACCTAAGACTTATAATTCAAATGATAGGAAAAATATATTCAAATTAAAGCTTAAGAAAGAATTAAGAGCGTATTCTCGAAGAGAAATGGAAAAGAAGCGTGAATTCTATCTTATGGTTCCCAAATCGTGTCATCACTTTCTTCCCCCCACTGAAACTTAACAAGATTGATCTCTTTATTATGTAGCTTCTTAGCATCAGATTCCAGTATCTGGGTAGGAACTCTCCTAATTGACGCCTCCCTCTCAACCTCGATATCCTCAAGGGTACTCGGCTCTACTACTCCGGCGGAATAATGTAAACACTTCCATAAGTGTGAGACATGGAACACATTATGAACTCCTGCCAATCTCTCCGATAGTCTAACTTTGTAAGCCATCTTCCCAATCTACTTCACTATAGGGAATGGCCCTACAAACCTCGATGTCAAGTTCCTTACCTAGCCGAATTGGACAACACTCCTCAAAGGTGACACCTTAATAAAAACCATGTCTCCTACCTCAAACTATTGATCTGTCCTCCGCTGACTACATACGATTTCTACCTGTCCTGAGTTGCCTTCATCCACCAATGAATCAATTCTATCTTCTCTGATGTCTCTCTAACCATCTCAGGTCCAAGTAAAAGTCTGTCCATTGACTTCCACCAATATGTAGGTGATCTGCAGGGACATCCATATAATGCCTCGAAGGAAGCTATACCAATACTTGTCTGATAGCTGTTATTATATGAGAACTCTACCAATGGAAAATGCTCCTCCCAAGTCCCTCCAAAGTGTAGGATACACAACCATAACAAATCGTCGAGAATCCTATTATGCAATCCATCTGTCTATCTTTCTGAGGGTGATAGGTGGTACTAAGTAATAGTTATGTCCTAAATGCCTCCTGCAGACTCCTCCAAAACTCACTCATAAAGATGGGGTTTCGATCATTAACAATATTAGAGGGTACTCTATGAAGTTGGACAATCGCTATTTCCTACACCCATAGCATACAACCCTACACTCGTGCATATGCATTGGGCCTAAACCCGTGTCGCAAGCATCTGTATAAATAGTAAATATCTTCGTACCATCAGGAAGAATCAATACTGAAGCTAATATGAGAGCGTTCTTCAACCTTAAGAATGCATCCTCACAATCTACATTCCAAGCAAAACTAGGTTCTTATTCATAAGGCGGGTAAGCGGAGCTATGATCCACGCAAAATCCTTAATGAATTCGGTATTATGCCGCCAAACCAAAGAAACGCCTTACCTCTGTTGCATTCTTTGGGGCTTTCCAAACCTAAACCATGACAACCTTATCAGGGTCCACCGCTATAACATTACTAGAGATAACATGCCCCAAGAACTTTACCTCCTTCCACTAGAAATGGCAATTAGAAAACTTCGCCTTCAATTGATGTTTATGGAGAGTACGGAGGACCACTCTTAAGTGCAAGGCATGCTCTTTCACGCTTCTCGAGAAGCCAAGATATCATCGATGAATACCACTACAAACTTGTTTGGGTACTCCCTAAACACCCGCTCATCAGATTCATAAAGTACGTTGATGCATTGGTTAGCCCAAAAGGAATAGCCAACCACTCAAAGAATCCATCGGGAGTCCTAATAGCAGTCTTGTTTATGCTGTTATTCACTACCCTAAGCTGATGAAAACTTGTAGCTAAATCCAAGTGCAAGAAAACCGAAGTGCCTACTAACTGATCAAATAATCCGTCTATTCATGGGAGTGGGTGTCTATTCTTATTAACGAGCTTGCTCACCTCCTTGTAATCCACACATAGACGGAGAGGGTTGTCCTCCTTAATCGCAAAGACGACTGGTGCTCCATACTCAGAAATGCTCTGTCTAATAAACCCTTTCTTGAACAACATATCCACTTGCTTACTAAGCTCCCTCCTTTCCCTCCAAACCAATTATATCCGCATATCTATCTCACTCCTAGGAGGTTGCCCTTTCGCCTTCTCGAATACGTCCGAAAAGTCTCTAACTACGGGTACCAAACTGAGATCATCGAAAGAAGCATCTAGGGGAATTTAAGAAACTAAGCAAGACCGACCCATATAGAATGCAAGAAATCTTGAGCGTACTACTTTGGCAGGTCAAAAGCCTCACATCTCTCCTCTCATAGTCAAGGATGGCATCGCTCGTGGCCATCCAATCCATTCTAAGAAAAAGCCTATAACCCATAAAACCCAATGCATATAAGTCACACTCAAACTCGACGCCAAGAATAGAAATCCGCAAACCCGTACACATCATAGATGGGTGAGTCATACCTCCTATGGGGTTTGAGACTACTGGATCAAAAACTACAGAAGTATGTAGGTGTAGACGATCAACAACAGAACTGGATATAAAAGTATCAAAAGCACCGAAATTGAATAAGGTCCTAATGGGAAAGTCGAAAAGAGAAATCAACCCTTCTACAGTGACCTTCCTATTTCTGTCTTGACTGCTACCACCAGTCTGGGTCACCTCAAGCGCATGAACTTATGCTCCGGGTGATCTTTCCCCTTGACCGTGCTTCTGAAGGCACTGCTTGTTGTAATATCCCATCTACCCGCACTGAAAACAAGCACCTCTCTTAAATAACATCATTCTTAAATCTGCTAAAGACTAAATCATAATTTGGAATTTAAAGAGGTATAAGATTTTGTAAAGCTATTTGAAACGATACTTAATGATAATGACTTGAAGATGGGTTTTAAGGCGAAAGTAAATAAGAGTTAATGAATCTAGGTGAAAATTTAATGAATGATTATTAAGATTATATGAAGCTGAATTACCTTTGGTTTGAAAAAAAAATGTCTTAAAGTAGAAGTAATGAAATGAATTTTTGAAATATGGATTTTGGGTAAGATAAGTGTTGACTTAAAGGTTTAAAGGAAATGGGTTTTTGGATTAATAAGTTTTTCAAATGAGGATTTTATTAAAAGGACAAGAAATTGAAAAGATTTGATTTACTAAAATCTAAAGTGAAAGGAGACTTGATTGTCCTGTATACGTCCATATAGTTTTCAGATAATGCTCGTTATTTGAAAAGATCGTGCTCGGATCTTTACGAAAACCGTTTCGAGTAATGATACGAAAAACTGGAGCAGATGAAGATATTGAAGATGATGGTTGAAGATCGGGAATCTTTACATCGTAGAACTGTTTGTTGATGTCTCAAATAGGAGGCCACTATTATGTGTTTATATTGTGACAACGGTTCGAACGTACTTGGAGATTTTTTGGATTTGCAGGGGCCTCTCTCCTTTATAGGACGAGGAATAAGGTGCCTTCGGTTTCAATCAAACCCAGAACAGACTTGTCTGGATGTATGTCTGACATTGTATTTTGTAATGTGTGATTGATTCTTACAAAACATATTTCTGATTGGCAGCGGAGAATTTTGTTCTCTAAGCTTAACATCCTTCTTTGAGACGTACGAGATCAAAGGTTATATGGTTAGTAATGATCAATAATATGCTATGAAATGACAGTGTGGCATACTAAGTGATGAGCTATTGATGATCAAAGCATGGCTTAGTGAAGCGTAGCTTTGTGTAACGAGACTTCGGCAAGCCTCACATCCCAAAAAATGGCCAAAATAGGAAGAAATGCAGTGAGGATAAGGGTTATCATGTCCTTCAAGATAAAAAGTGTAACATGGTATGGAGCCTATGTATTACTTATGTGGAAACTCCTACTTATATGGTTCTTGATGATGCAGGATCCTGGATGTGACGGCCCGCCCTGCACCAACCGGCATTTACTCCAAAAGTGCGTTGTACACATGTCCAGTTAGCACGGGACGGTCGTCAGAAGAAAAGGAAGAAGACGAAGAATAAATAAAAAACCTGTAATATGTCTCACAGTGCATGGAATAAAATATAATAACAACATACTTGGCATAAAATAGGTGAGACAGTGCATAAGCTGAAAACAAACTATCATAGCAGCGAAAAATCCAAATACAGCTTATGTTCTACAACATCATTATTACAACTTTTAAAACTGTCTCTAAAAGCAAGATAAGGAAGGTACACTACTAATGCCCAAGTAGTGACCACTAACGACACAGGGAGAATATATATATATATATATATATATATATATATATATATATATATATATATCATACGTGGAAGCCTCCTGCTCACCTCCGAATCAGCTACTCGTGCATCACTAGCTAACCTGTCTCTAGTCTGCTCGTTTAGGAGCACCCAGAGTAATAAGAAGAGACATAGAACTCTAGGTCAGACAAAAGTCTGGTGTGAGCAATAAGCAGCTAAACAGAACAATAACAGGTATACTAAACCATACCTGAACCTGGACCTGCAACCAAAGAGTTAGCACTACATACTGTACAACACTCTAAGGTACCATTAAATAAATGGTATAAAGATTACGGGGGTGGGGGTGTGCATGTCATAATGGTGGCAAACAAATCAAGCATAACAACCATCCTCACATCTCCCACTCAGTGCGTAAAGCATACGATATCCACCACTTCGATCACCCAACACTTTCCTATGATCACTCTGCCCCATGAAGTCACAACGGCTTCATTGCACTGATCCATAGCCACTAATCCTTCTCTATGTCCACTTTGCCCCATGGAGTCACACACACCCCACTGCACTGGCTCATAGCCTTACTAATCCTTTACTATGTTCACTCTGCCCCATGGAGTCACAATGACCCCACTGCACTGGATCATAGTCTTACTATGATCACTTTGCCCCTCGAGTCACGGTGACTCTACTGCACTGATACGTATCCCATCATTCCTTTTCAGTGGTGAATTGAAGTTATGAACGTCGACAACTCCTTAGCACACGTCTCGCAGCAAAGCCCAATCATGAAGTGAACTCATTGGTTCCCAACTAGCTATAACTTCATTTGGACAACCTTTGCATCTCTGTTTATTGGTCTTCATCGGATCGGTTCGGATCGTCGCCTTCATGTAATAGCAGTTCGGATCGGCCTCCTGAGTCAGGTCGTGGTCCACACCTCTAGTTCCAGCTCCACAAACGGATCGGGAAGGCATCACCCCTGACGGATCGGGTTGAGGTTTCCAATCGCCATGCATCGGTTTGGTTCAGAGGTGGTTATACGGGTCGGGTCGGAGCACAGACTTCATTCTTTTCTCCCAACGTCGGGTCGGTCTCCATCTCCACAAACGGATCGGGTCGGTCGTGATCTCCTCCAAGTTTCAAGTCAGCTCGTGGCATGCAGGATCGGTTCGGATGCAAGGGGGCGGATCGTGGATGGGCCACACGAACGGTTCGGTTCGGACCTCCTCATCCGATCCAGTCCGGTCCCTGTCCATTTCCTGCTTTTTGTCCAGCGAGTTGTTTACGCCGCTCGATGGCGTTTTGACCATTCTAACTATCCTAAACAATCACAAAGCATACCAAACAGTCATAGCAACATGTATAATCGACCACAAACATCAAAACAACAATATGATAGGTTAAAATGGATCAAACATAGCCAAAAATCCATATTTTCCCTTAAGCGTGCTTAAGCAAAACTAATGATATGATTAGCAAAACTTAACCAAATCAAACCCAATTTCTAACAGAGGTCTAAAACATTATTTAAGAATTTATAAACATTTTTCCAGAATTTATTAATGCATAAATTCGCTAATCTTCACTAACTACCCTTAATTGACCATAATTATTGAGGAACTATGCAAATCACTCACCTTAGCCACAAATAAACCTTAGATCTGAAATAAATCTCTGGTATGGCGCGAATACCAATGCTAAACAGCAGCTCTAATCTTGATTTGGTGAAGATCTCCCTTGATTTGATGTTGCTAAGTTTAATCCTTGATTAGAAAGTGATTTGGAGGTAATTTAGAGGTTGGAGGCCATTTTTAGGGTTTCTAAGAGGTAAGTGGAGGCTAGAAAACTGAAATGGAATGAAACCCTAACTCTTTTCAGCCTCCCCATAACCCTAATCCCGAAATGGGTTATGGGCCCATTCACTAATCACCCTATTTGGCCCAGTTAAGCAGTTTTTCACCGTCCAAACCTTATTTCAGCCATTTCTCCCAAACGGTAAGTCCGTTTTCCACATGTGACCACTCTACGGAAAGGTAAACTATCATCCGAAGCCAATAGATGTGGTTTCAGGTCAAAACTCCTTTCCAATCAAAAGTTATGGCCGAAACAAGATCAACTAGGGGCAAAACGGTCATTTAAAAATCGGCAAAAATCATGAACATGGGAAATGACCTCAATGGTCGTTTCCCAAAGCCATATGACCATACGACTTCATATAAGAAAGAAATAAATATTTTACGATCCTCCGATGCGTAGAATGCGGGTTGTTACATTCTCCCCTCCTTAAGAAATTTCGCCCCCGAAATTCCCTAACCAAAACACACAAAGGGTCCCGCATGCCTATCAGCAATAAAACAACAATCAAACATGCAAAACAAACAAAACAAATCTATCCTAGCATGCGGAATAACTAAATTGCAAAGTAAATCTTACCAGGCAAAGAATTCTGGATACGTCTTCCTAATGCTTTCCTCTGTCTCCCAAGTACAGTCATTCTTGTTCTCACCCCACTGAACCTTTACTAACTTCACCGCCTTCCTTCAAAGTTGCTTCGTATCGTACTCGACAATACGAATCGGCTTGCGGTTCCCAACCGCCTCGGGTTCCACTTCGAAGTCCTCTAACTGATCAGGTGAAATAGTCATATCTGGGTCGTGCACGAACTTTCTTAGCTGGGAAACATGAAATACGTTGTAAACTCCCGCCATCTTCTCGGGTAAGTCAACTCTATACGCCAAATTCCCAACTTGTTCGAGAACTGGGAATGGGGCAACAAATCTTGGTGCCAACTTGCCTCTCCTGCCAAATCGTATCACGCTCTTCAACGGAGAAATCTTGACAAACACCAAGTCACCAATGGAGAAATTAAGTCTCTTCTCTTCTTATCAGCATAACTCTTCTGCCTATCCTGGGTAGCCTTCATCCGTTGTTGAATGATCTTAATCTTATCCGAAGTTTCCCTTACCACATCTGGTCCAAGCACAAACTTCTCACCGGTCTCTATCCAACATGATGGTGAGTTGCACGGTCTTCCGTACAAAGCTTCATTTGGAGCCATACCGATACTGGATTGGTAGCTATTATTATATGCAAACTCTACTAGATGCAAATGGTCATCCCATGATCCACCAAAATCCAATGTACAAGCTCTCAAGAGATCTTCCAATATACGATTCACCCTCTCTGTCTGACCGTCGGTTTGAGGATGATACGCGGTACTGAGATATAATTCCAACCCTAGATCCTCTTGTAAGCTCTTCCAAAACCCACTAGTAAACAACGGGTCTCGGTCACTCACAATGCTTTTAGGTACTCTATTGAAATCTCACTACCCACTTCATATACAGTTCTGCTAACTTAGCTGCCGTTTTGGTCGATTTGACTGGTATAAATCTTGCACTCTTTGTCAATCGATCCACTTACCCAAATGCTATCATGTCCCGCTTTATTGCTTGGTAAATCATCAATGAAATCCATCGAGACTTGCTCCCATTTCCATTCGGGAATTTCTAATGGTTGCAACAAACCACTAGGCTTCTTTTGCTCGGCTTTAACTAGCTGGCAATTCATGCACTTGGATATAAACTTCCCAACGTCTCTTTTCATCCCTTCCCAGTAGTAAGTCTGCTTCATGTCTCGATACATCTTATCACCACCGAGGTATATAGTTAGGTTTGAGTGATGACATTCCCTGAGCACTTCATCTCTCAAACCATTCACGTTGGGTACAACTAGTCTTTCATTCTTTCGAAGCCATCTTTCTCGATCAAGCCCATACAAATTCATCTCCTCACTATCGATATTCATCTCTAACTTGGAGATGATTTCCAATAGATTAGGATCGTCCCTATGACTGGAACCAATCCGCTCAATCAAAGTGGGTCTGATCGTCAAACTAGCTAACATCTCTGGATCCAATTCGCACTTTGGTCTGAAATCATACCCTGCGATATACTCCAGTTGCTTCCATTCAAGAAACATAGCCCCTAAACTTGCATGTCTCCTACTCAAGGCATCGGCTACCGCATTGCCTTTCCCAAGTGTATATGCGATATCAAAATCATACGAAGCCAAGAACTCTAACCATCTCTGCTGACGGAGATTCAAATCCTTCTGAGAGAAGAGATACTTTAACGATTTATGATCGGTAAACAACTCAAATCTCTCTCCCAAGAGATAATGTCTCCACATCTTCAACGCGAACACGATCGCTGCCAGTTCCAAATCATGGGTAGGATACCTTTTCTCATGCGGCTTTAGTTGTCGACTAACATAAGCTACAACCCTACCTCCTTGTATCAATACAACACCTAGTCCGGTACCACAAGCATCCGTGTATACCGTCATCTCTTCATTCCCTTTAGGAATGATAACATTGGCGCACGCGTCAACTTTTCTTTTAGACTCTTGAATGCATTCTCACACACTCCGTCCTAGACAAAGGCTTGATTCTTCTTAGTCAACTAAGTCAATGGTGCTGCTATCTTGGAGAAGTCCTAGATAAACTTACGATAATATCCAGCTAACCCCAAGAATCTTCTTACGTCTATTGCATTCTTGGGCGTAGACCAATCCTGTACCGTAGCCACCTTCGCAGGGTCCATGGCAATACCATTCTCTGAAACAACATGGCCCAAGAATCTCACTTCCCTCCTCCAGAAGTGACACTTAGAAAATTTCGTTTTTAATTGGTGTTTTCTCAACACCTCCATCACTATCCTCAAATGTCCCTTGTGTTCTTCCTCTGTCCTCGAGTAAACAAGGATGTCGTCCACGAACACAAGAACCAACTTATTCATCTGATCTCTGAATACCCGATTCATAAGATCCACGAAGTATGCTGGTGCATTGGTCAACCCAAATGGCATGACCAACCACTCATAGAATCCAGATGGCGTCCTAAATGCCGTTTTCGGAACACTCTCAGCCGCTACTCGGAGCTGATGAAATCCTGTCGCGAGGTCCAACTGGGAGAACACTCTTGCTCCTTCCAGTTGATCAAACAAATCATCTATCCTCGGTAGAGGATACTTATTCTTCCTCGTCACCTTATTCAACTCGCGATAGTCCACACACAAACGAAGGGAACCATATGCCTTAGTGGCAAACACAACTGGTGCTCGCCACTCGGAGACACTTCTTCCAATAAACCCCTTCTTCAAAAGATCGCTTACTTGCACCCCGAGCTCTCGCTGCTCCCTTGGTGCCATACGACGAAGTGGCATCACTATAGGTCTGGCATCTTTCACTAAATCAATACGGAACTCAATCTCTCGATGTGGTCGGAGCCCGGTCACTTCCTCGAAGATGTCCGGATACTGGCCAACCACGGGCACATCTGACAACTCATCATGCGGGATGTCGAGGGAATTTGTAAAACTAGCCATTACCCCATCACTTGGTAGACTACCAAACACTACCCTCCGCCCATCATCCTCCCTAACTGTCACCAAAAAGCCCTCACAGTCTACCACCACCCCGTATCTTTGGAGCCAATCGACCCCTAATATAATGCCATACCCAGTAAAGCCCAAAACAAAGCAATCACAAACATACATCCATGACTCGATAAGACCAAATTTCGGCAAATCATACTAAGGTTAGTCAAACCACCAATCGGGTTCGTCACAACCAACGGTCTATCGACTATCTCGGGTTCCAGTCCCAACCTATCTACCAGGTCACTAGATATGAAGGAACGGGAAGCCCCTGTATCAAACAAAACTCGAACAGGTACATCAAGAATAGAAAGAATACCTTGAATGACGACGTTCTTTCCTTTCTCCGTCGCAGTTGGGGCATTCGACGAAGAACGAACAACATTAATAGCATATGCTTTCACAATCTGCTTCTCTTTAAGAGGTTGTGGACATTTATCCTTATGATGTCCCACTTGGCCACAGTTGTAGCACTTCCTATCCGCTGGCTTGGCCCGGCATTCTTTGGCATAATGGCCCTTCTTACCACAGCTGAAGCACTCAACATCTTTCTTGCTCTTTTTCTGGCCATCCTTAGTTTGGTTTTGCTTCCTCTTGTTCTGAGTGTTATTCTTGCCTCCACCGCCTACTTGCGGCTTCAGCCCTTTTGCAGATGCAACCTCCGTCTTTGACTTAGGGTAAAGACTCTCTGATCTCAAAGCTTTCCCCACAATCGATTCAAAAGTCTCATCGATGTGGTTGATAAGCCTTTCCCCCAAGTATCCATCCAAACCAGTAATGAACTTCTCATTCTTCTTCTCAGGAGTATCGATAAGGGATAATCCATATTTCGACAAAGTGTCGAACTCAGCAATATAGTCCAAGACTGCCCTACCATTCTGCTTATGTTCCAAGAACTTCCTAAACAATTCCGACTTCTGAGAAGCTAGGATAAACTTGTCACTAAAGCGAGCCTTAAACTGATCCCAAGTAACTTGATCCACTGGAGTGGCTGTCTTAATAGCATTCCACCAATTCATCGCTCGCCCTTGCAGTTGACGAGACGCTAGCCTTCTCTTCATCTATACCTAAATCGTCGAAGATATGATCACAGTTATCCAACCAATCCTGAACATCCGTGGCCGACTCCGTTCCGTGGAACAGCTTCCCACCAAGATTAGCGTAATCCTTGCACAGCTTGGCGAAATCGGCCCTAGGCGCCTGCACTGCTGGACCACCACCATTACCGGCATTGGGAACTGCTCCCTGAACATCCCTAAGCATCTGTCTCATGTAGTCAGTGAACATCGTCCTCATGTCAGGAGCATTCCCATTATTGGCCCCACTACCAGCACCCCTCGTGTCTCGACTCATTGTTCAATCTGTAAAGAGAAAACGATTAACTATCTCCATAGTGGTGCTAGTGCAATACGACTTCATCCTTGTACTACTAATAGTGTGTATATATATAGCTTTTGAAAACCAAAGTAATCACAAATATGCACTCTCATATACGTATTATCTCTCCCTAGTGTCTTTCCCTAGGTTAACTATGCAACCTAGAGCTCTGACACCAAATGTGACGGCCCGCCCTGCACCAACCGACATTTACTCCAAAAGTGCACTATACACATGTCCAATTAGCACGGGACGGTCGTCAGAAGAAAAAGAAGAAGATGAAGAATCAATAAAGAACCTGTAATATGTCTCACAGTACATGGAATATAATATAATAACAACATACTTGGCATAAAACAGGTGAGACGGTGCATAGGCTGAAAACAAACTATCATAGCAGCGGAAAATCCAAATACAACTTATGTTCAACAACATCATTATTACAACTTTTAAAACTGTCTCTAAAAGCAAGATAAGGAAGGTACACTACTAATGCCCAAGTAGTGACCACCAACGACACAGGGAGAATATCTATATATATCATACGTGGAAGCCTCCTGCTCGCCTCCGAATCAGCTACTCGTGCATCACCAACTAACCTGTCTCTAGTCTGCTCGTTTAGAAGCACCCAGAGTAATAAGAAGAGACATAAAACTCTAGGTCAGACAAAAGTCTGGTGTGAGCAATAAGCAGCTAAACAGAACAATAACAGGTATACTAAACCATACCTGAACCTGGACCTGCAACCAAAGAGTTAGCACTACATACTATACAACACTTTAAGGTGCCATTAAATAAATGGTATAAAGAATACGGGGGTGGGGGTGTGCATGTCATAATGGTGGCAAAAAAATCAAGCATAGAAACCATCCTCACATCTCCCACTCAGTGCGTAAAGCATACGATATCCACCACTTCGATCACCCAACACTTTGCTATGATCACTCTGCTCCATGAAGTCACAACGGCTTCATTGCACTGATCCATAGCCACTAATCCTTCGCTATGTCCACTTTGCTCCATGGAGTCGTACACACCCCACTGCACTGGCTCGTAGCCTTACTAATCCTTTACGATGTCCACTCTGCCCCATGGAGTCACAATGGCCCCACTGCACTGGCTCATAGTCTTACTACGATCACTTTGCCCCTCGAGTCATGGTGACTCTACTGCACTGGTATGTAGCCCATCATTCCTTTTCAGTGGTGAATCGAAGTTATGAATGTCGACAACTCCTTAGCACACGTCCCGCAGCAAATCCCAATCATGAAGTGAACTCATTGGTTCCCAACTGGATCCTGAGCTCTAACTTCCATTTGGACTACCTTTGCATCTCGGGTTATTGGTCTTCATCGGATCGGTTTGGATCGTCGCCTTCATGTCATAGCGGTTCAGATCGGCCTACTGAGTCAGGTCGTGGTCCACACCTCTAGTTCCAGCTCCACAAACGGATCGGGACGACATCACCCCTGACGGATCGGGTCGGGGTTTCCAATCGCCATGCATCGGTTTGGTTTAAAGGTAGGTATACGGGTCGGGTCGGAGCACAGGCTTCATTCTTTTCTCCCAACGTCGGGTCGGTCTCCATCTCCACAAATGGATCGGGTCGGTCGTGATCTCCTCCAAGTTTCAAGTCAGCTCGTGGCATGCAGGCTCGGTTCGGATGTAAGGGGGCGGATCGTGGATGGGCCACACGAACGGTTTGGTTCGGACCTCCCCATCCGATCCGGTCCGGTCCCTGTCCATTTCCTGCATTTTGTCCAACGAGTTGTTTACGCCACTCGACGGCGTTTCGACCATTCTAACTATCCTAAACAATCACAAAGCATACCAAACAGTCATAGCAACATGTATAATCAACCACAAACATCAAAACAATAGTATGATAGGTTAAAATGGACCAAACATAGCCAAAAACCCATATTTTCCCTTAAGCGTGCTTAAGCAAAACTAATGATATGATTAGCAAAACTTATCCAAATCAAACCCAATTTCTAACAGAGGTCTAAAACATTATTTAAGAATTTATAAACATTTTTCCAAAATTTATTAATGCATAAATTCGCTAATCTTCACTAATTACCCTTAATTGACCATAATTAGTGAGGAACTATGAAAATCACTCACCTTAGCCACAAATAAACCTTAGATCTAAAATAAATCTCTGATATGGCGCGAATACCAATGCTAAACAGTAGCTCTAATCTTGATTTGGGGAAGATATCCCTTAATTTGATGTTGCTAAGCTTAATCCTTGATTAGAAAGTGATTTGGATGTACTTTAGAGGTTGGAAACCATTTTTAGGGTTTCTAAGAGGTAAGTGGAGGCTAGAAAACTGAAATGGAATGAAACCCTAACTCTTTTCAGCCTCCCCATAACCCTAATCCCGAAATGGGTTATGGGCCCATTCACTAATCACCCTATTTGGCCAGGTTAAACAGTTTTTCACCTTCCAAACCTTATTTCAGCCATTTCTCCCAAACGGTAAGTCCGTTTTCCACATGTGACCACTCTACGGAAAGGTTAATGATCATCCGAAGCCAATGGAAGTGGTTTCAGTCAAAACTCCTTTCCAATCAAAAGTTATGGCCGAAACAAGACCAGCTAGGTGTAAAACGGTCATTTAAAAATCGACAAAAATCATGAACATGGGAAATGACCTCAGTGGTCGTTTCCCAAAGCCACATGACCATACGACTTCATATAAGAAATAAATAAATATTCTATGATCCTTCAATGCGTAGAATGCGGGTTGTTACACTGGATGAAGGTCGGTAACGACCAAAGATGGCATACATAGGCGCGATCTAATTCATCCGATTAACGGATGAACCGACCTCGTGCTGGAAGATAGCCGATTTAGTTCTCGAGGCATCGCTCCAGAGGTACTCCCATCGGATAAGGAAGTTCCTTAGTATGGTCATTTATTGGAAATCCATTCTCCACTACGAGTCCTGTACGATTTCAATTGTATACTATATGTCATCATACTATATGGTACCTATGGTGGCTAGGATTGATATATTAACTTGCGACAGGATTTTCACACTATGCACTAATAATAATATCAGAGGATTTTCAATATATCAAGCATTATTTGTTATCATAAAGAGAAACCTCGCCCATGCATGTGTTTGCATTGTGTGTGCGCCGAGAGACCTTATAGTAGCTTCATTGTCTAAAAAGCATTTTCAATTTCTTGCACTGTATTCAGAAGGGGAAACATGCTCCGTGTTATACGACATATTGTGATTTACCTCACTTTAAAATAAACCTAATCACAACTGTTTTAGTTCTCACACCAGTCTCATGACCGACTTGGAGTTTATTGTTCCTTCACCTAAACTCAAGGTGCCAATAATTTTCCATACGAGAAGCTAGTACTTTGGTTTGCAGATTTAGTCTTGGAGTCAGTTAAAACAGGATTCAGGTTTGGAACTGGAGCTATATCTTGGAGCACTATTCTTCTGGTAAGAGTTTACATATTTTTTTTCCATTATGTTCCTGTTGTACTCTGATGATCATTGTAAATCTGATGTTAAATTATTGTTATGATAATGAAAAGTTCTTTTATTTCTATTCCAAAGAGTAATTACGACTAACAATCCTTCTTTTGGTTTAATTTGGTTTAATTATCAGTTTGAACTAGGCAAAAAGGCGGGTCGTTACACTTTATCTCCGTGCTTTAACGATTTATGCTACATTAACTGAGATAACTTGGTTTTGCTTTCGAAATGACTTCTCTGATCATTTGGAATTTGGTCGTGATCCCACCTTCAAAGTTTACTGCTTCAAGGACAAGGCTTTGGAAGGTGTATTGGAAATCTAGTGCTTCTAAGGCTTTTGGTTGAAATGACCCAGCTTTAACAGTGTAGCTTTAAGAAATTATGATTCGAATGCATTACTGCTTGACGTAGTATCATCCTAGTAAAACTGGTGTTGCTTTGTCTCCTCTTATTAATCAATTTCCTTTTGAGGGGAGCTCGTGGTCTCGCTACCGCTTACAATGCCCTTTAAACTCGAAGCAACCCTATCTTGTCTGCAACCTGCATAACTTGGCTTCAAAGCTAAATGTTGTTTTAGTATCGAAGCTATGACACTATCCTTGTTGTTTTAACTGGTAAAAAGATCATTTCGAAGCTTCTCTTATTCTTGATGTGCTCAATGTTGTTCTTTCTTTCGAAGCATTCTTCGAAACTCCTATACGGTGCAGTGCACTGCTTTGTGAATCCTATTCCATGGATCGAAGAATTATGCTTGAATCCAAGACTTCCTTCATATGTTTGAAACATTTCTTTTTCTAATTCGAAGTAATTTTTCTTAGGCTTGAAGCTCTCTTTTGCTTTAAAACATCCCTTTCTAACTTGAAGCTCTTCCCACGTGAATTGAAACCTTCTTTCTTTGGTTTGAAGTCATAGTTATTATGCTAGAAATGTCTTCCGAGTTCGAAGCACTCTTTTTTGACTCAAAGCAATTTTCATAGCAAACAAATTTTGGGTGTAGGATTGCCTGCCTTCTTTATGTAAGAATTTTTCTTATTCTTTAGGTAAGATTAATTCTTAACTTGTTGCACAAACCTGTTGTTTAAAACACTGACATGCTATATGCCTTGAAACATGAAATAAATGCTAAAAAAATTTGGTGACAACTAACTACATGGTCAAATATTGCCTTTGCAATTTAATAACCATATTAATGTCCTTTATTCTAAGGCCTGAAACTAAGTGTTATAGATTCTATGGTCATTTATAGTGTTAATTTCTAACGACTAAACATGAGCATGTTTTAAATATCAACGAATGCTATTTATTTAATAATACTCAAAGATTCTTATCTAACATCATGGATTGAAAGGCCAGAAACCCTCATTTGGTAATAACTTGGTAAAGTAGATGCCTTGACCTGATAATTCCATAACCTAGTAAAGATGACTTGCGGAAATTTCCTATCTAGAGAAATGAACTTCTTATTAAGAGAAATAATTTTGACTCTCATAAACTTCTATATAGGGAAATAAATTTCTATATTCATAGAAATGACTTTGACGCTAGGAACATGAATTTCTTTATTTAGAGAAAAGAATTTAACTTCTAGAAATCTTTTATCTCGGTAATTAATTTCTTTATTTAGAGAAATGAATTTAGATATGGGGAAATGAATATCTTTATTCATTGAAATGAATTTGAGTCGCAGAAATCTTCTATTTAAGGAAATGAATTTCTTTATTCAAATAAATGAATTTGACTCCCAGAAACCTTCTATATAGGGAAATGAATTCAGTGAACAAGAAGTCTTTAATCTTGTACCTAAATGGATGGAGGCTTTGTTTTCACAGAATGTTAAAATTTAAGTCCACTAAAACCCGAGATGGAGCTCATAATAAATATCTCATCGCAGAACTGAGTAAAATACGATTATAAGTAAATGCATACCATAATAATAACAATGACTAGCAAATATCTCTAAGCTATAAAGTATTCACTATATGTCTAACCTATGGGTTTGTTATGAGAAGGGGGTCAGAAGTAAAGTTTAGTGAATAAAGAAAATAAACTTTTTAAGAATAAGACTATTGTACCGTTCTATCACGGATTTATTTTTTATTAGGTTATTATGATTGATAACACTCTCGCCTCTGTGTGTAAGTCGTACCAACGTACTTCTTATTAGATTAAACCTAATAATCCATATATATATATATATACATATACATATATGTATATATATAGCAATATGCCTAGTATATCTAAAGTACTACCTATAGTACCCTTCTCGATAAGTCTCCATCGTCATGGTACGAAAGCGTACTTCAATTACATTTACAAAAGGAAGCTTCCTGAGGCCTACAATATAGACGTTCTGTTGTCTGATAAGAAAATGTGAAACCACGTCCAAATCAACTTGGTCCAATGCTTGGACATCCACAATATACCATCCAGTGTGTACACTGAGGGCTTAGATGTAATTGTACCATCTACTACCTAAGATCCACTCACAAATTCTACCCTTGTAAGAAACTCAGTTAGGTATTTCTATATCTATATTGGCCAAACTCATTAGGCCTACAATACAGATATCCAATTTGGTCTGCCTCTTTTTCTGTGGCTACGGCTTCACTCGTACCCCCTAAACTAGTGAAAGACTAATCAAAAGCTAAGTGAATGTGCTTTACTGTAAAAAATCTAAACATCCAACTGGTGTTGTCCCAGATCTAGTGTATTGATAGTGAAAGATTATTGGCCAATTGGTTTAGCTCTAGTCTTTCCCATACTCGCTTTGATTGATGATGACAATTATTCAAATGATTACTATAATTATTGGTTCCAGACCATGAAACCTATTCTCGGAGCCTAGGCAATTTATGAATCCTAAACTTATCCCATCAGTCTTCTGGTTTCCCTCAATATAAATGTAGCCAGGGAATACTCACTTGATGGAGTCGTTACAGACCTTCCTCTAGCGGTACAATTTCCCTGGCCTATCCTAGAAGGCCATCCTTAGAGTATCCTTACGCCTTGTAGAAGTCTCTAACTTCTCTCCAACCAGGCTGAAACAACAAGTGGACGTGCTCCTATAGTCTTTGATGATCGTGCTTCATTAGGCTTTCCATCTAGACTCCATTCGAACTGCTACAAATGCATCTCGTCTTTTTATTAGACTCTATGTCTAATCTTTCATTATACATTTAGCTTATTAACTTTATTGGTCACTTAATTTTCCCAATCAGTATTCGCTACCGAAATGGATCACTGCTATTACATGCTTATTTATTGGTCATTTGTTTCCTCTAGTCAACATTTGCCGCTGGAACAAACCACTACTATTATATGCTTATTATATTTAATTCCGAATATAATTTTTATTTATAACGAGTATTCCTTACCTCATTTCTCTTTTAATTATAACTTCTCATGTTATAATTCTATTTGCAAACACGTCCAATCTATCTATTATGATTTATTTCTAAGCCTATACAATTATCATAATATTATTCTTGCAAATACATCCATTTTATCTATTATGACCTATTTATGTGTCGCGCAAATATCTTAATAGGTTACATCGTTTTCTAGCTATCAAATGTCTAATTTGATTTCTTAGTCTTTTCTTTAAATAACACCAGTTTGTTATGTTACTCTTTTATTTACTGTCATTGTAAGTTTATCATCTAGGAAGTTATGCTAACTCCTAATTGAATGGTTCATAAAAATGCAAAAAAAAATATTTCCATAGTTTAATATAAAACAACGTTCGTAATTGCAAGACATTCCTTTTAATTATCTCTATTAGGTAGTGCCTGATACGGAAAATCCCCATTTCACACTAATTTGTTTCCTTTTTCTTTTATTCTTGAAATTATGTTTGTTGTTTTACTTATAAACCAAACTATGGATATATATATATCCCTTTTCTTAACCAACAATTCTATGCTATTCTTAACTACCTATTTTAATGGGTATATTTTAATTTCTGTTCTTAATTTATTTTCCAAATTTGACAGAACTACTGTAAATTTGAATAAAATTGAGATTACACATGTAACACACCTCTCAAAAAGCTAACACAAAGGTCTTTAGCGTGGTTAGGTAGTGCGTTGTTCTGCTATCCGAGAAGTCTGGGGTTTGAGTCCCACTGCTGTCACAATACCACTTATTTAGTTCTCTTGTCTCATCAATACTTATATTTTCCCCTGATTTATTCCAAACAAATAATTTTTGTATATAAATACAACTTTCTCAAATTTACAGTTTAATTATGGATTTACTGTAAATAATCCTAATCATACCATATAGAATTAAATTAAATTAGAGTTAAACTATTGTAAATAAACCTAATTAAATTATACCTAAGTATAACAGAAAAGAAACTATAAATAATTCTAATTTAAAGTACATTAATTCTATGTTAAACTAAATTAAGAGGAATCAAATGATAATATACAACATTAGTAAAAAGAATAATTTCATTCCACTATCCCCTCGTCCTAAGCTTTGTTCTTTGGCTATTGCAGATCCCGCCTCAAAAATATGAATTTTATAAATTATTTCCCCTAAAAAATTTATGTTAGATCCGTCTCTAAAATAAAGGACTGAAGCCTAGCGGGGAAGTTATTGTGTTGTGAGAAGGAATTAGGTCTAAGGCTATATTTATAGGTCAGGCTATAGATTTCAAACCATTGGACTCCGAGATTAAATCTAGGCCAACCACGTCATTTAGCCAATAGAATCATGCCATGTGAATAAGGTTTAAAAACAAACCAGTAAATACAATCCAACTCAGCATACGTTCAAAATAAAACATGTTCGGATTGCATTGTTTGTGCATGGGAGCAATCTACGCCCAAACAACAAGATGGGTCTACTTCTCCTTTGCATGGGTCGAGCTGCTTATGGGTTGGGTCGACCTATATATATATATGTGTGTGTGTGTGTGTGTGTGTGTCTTTTAACTTTTGTTTTAATTTTCAAAAAGCCATAACTTTTTGAATTCTAAGTAGTTTTCTGTGGACATAAGTTTAAATTGATCAAAATATTGCCATGGACGCAATGGTGTTAGTTCCGTGACCAAATTCTAAAAAAATTAAATTTTATTTCTTTATTCAATTAAAAAAATGGGGAGTTACATTCTTTCACCCTTTAGGAAATTTCATCCTCGAGATTGGGTGAGGGTAAAATTATGTAATTTCTCATGTAACTTACAACCATCATGTGTATATCCAATGTTGCAACCCCCCAAGTAGTTGTGCAAAGTGCAATACATCATAAAAATTCATAATGCAATAAATTTCTATGAGGTAACACTTATATGAATGCTCTTTTCTTTAAAGGTCCTTTTTAAAAATATGATGCACACATCTTAATTATACTTGCAATTTCTACATGAATGCAATATTTTAAAATTCACAATATCCAACTTTCTCGTACCATTTCAAATCCGTGTTTTCTTTGTACACACAAGTGTTTATAATTAGTGGTAGAACTAAATGCATTAATAGAATAATTATTACTAATTTATTCCTAATCAAATTTTGGTATACCAACAAATTAATAATGAATATATACAATGATAGTTTAACAATAATTTATTTACTAATTAAAATAAATTCATAGTTGAATGGTAACTTTTTGAGATTTTAAAACTATTCCCCATCCTAAGTAGAAACTAAGGTTATGAAAGAGTAATAGAGATTATAACAAATTCCTGATTCAAAATAAACGTGCCAAGCATGCAAAAAAGGTTCTAAATGTATATTGGGATAACGTTCCTATGTACATCTAAAAGGTAATTCAACTAAGTCATACTCATATACCTCTAAGCTAAACATATATCAGAATAATAAATCTAAGAGGAAACAAAATGAGAGCTAGTTCATCAAATCCAAATATTAAAATTCATAAGTCCCTGACTAATATTTAGGCATCCTCCAAGTGGAAAAGAAGGAGAAACTCTTAACACAGACTCATAGTGATGAGCCTTCAACATTGTTACATCCGTCACTGGTGCTCCCTTGGAAGACAGGAAGGAAGTGCTAGTTAAGTAAGGCGAAGCCCTGAACCATGTTCAGGCACCTCTAAGAGGGAGTAAACCCTTAACTTAAACTCAAGGTGGTGAGTCTTTAGTGTTACTATTTACCTAAGCACCTACGATATAGGTGGAAAGCCCTTACCAAATAAGGAGAAACCCTAGACAACATTCAGACACCTCCTAGAGGTAGGAAATCCTTAACGCAGACTCAAGGTGATGAGCCTTCAGTGCTATTATACCCCTCACTGGAGCACCCTGTAACACCCTGCATTTTTAATTGAATAACGAAATAAAATTTGCAAATTTCTTTGAATTTAGTCATAAGACTAGCGCCATAGTATTCGCAGTGATTTTCTAATCAATTCAGACCTATGGTTTGTAGAAGATAGACATAAAAAATAAGTAATGAATACTTGAAAATCAAAATAAAAGTTATATATGGCTTGGGGCGACCCAACTTATAGGCGGGTTCGACCCATGTAAATGACGGGTTAACCTATCCTATTGTCTGGGCGCATATAGCGCTTAGGCATGAACAATGCAGGCCGAACACCTATACCTAATTCATTCCTCACAAACACAATCTCTTCCTCTCCATGGTTTAGTATCTTATTTTAGAGATGGACATAACCTAAAAAATTTAGGGTAAAATATTTATAAAATTCATATTTTTGAGGCGGGATCTGCAGTAGCCAAAGAATAAAGCTTATAATGACGAGTGAATGGATTTAAATAATTATTTTTTATAGTGTATATATTATAATTTAATTCCTGTTAATTTAGTTTAATTTAGAATTGGTGTAGTTTAAATTTGATTTTTTTTATAGTTTATTTTTTGCTAAACTTAGGTTTATTTATAGTAGTTTAATTCTATTGTAATTTAATCAAATATAATATACTTAGGATTATTTTACAGTAAATCTATAATTAAACTGTAAATTTGAGAAAGTTGCATTTATATACAAAAATTAATTATTTAGAATTAATCTAGGGAAAATATAAGTATTGTTGAGACAAAAGAATTAAATAAGTGGTACTGTGACAACAATGGGAATCGAACCGCCGAACTCTCAGAAAGCAGCGTAATGCACTAACTTACTGCGCTAAACAACATTTGTGTTAGATTTTTGAGAGAGCTGTTATATGTACAAGCCCAATTATTTTCAAATTTGCGATAATTATGTTTAATTTGGGAAATAAATTAAGAACAGGAATTAAAAAAATACCTATTAGAATGGGAAGTTAGGAATAGCCTAGATTGGTTAGTTAAGAAAAAGAGATATATTTCCATGGTTTTGTTTGTAAGTAAAACCACAAACATAATTGAAAGAATAAAAGAAAAAGGAAATGAGTTAGTATGAAATAAGGATTTAGATGTATTATGCACTATTTAACATAAATAATTAAAAGGAATGTATTGCAATTAAATTATATTAGAACATGGAAATAGATTTTTGTGCATTTTCAATGACCAACCTATTAGGAATAAGCACAACTTCCTAAAAGAAAAAGTTACAAATATGGTAAGTAAAAAAGTAATACAACTAAAAGATGTTATATAAGTAAAAAGAGTAAAAAAATCAAGCCGGACACTTGATATCTTGAAAAGGATGTAACCTATTAAGATAATTGCACGGGCACATAAATAGGTCATAATAAACATGTTGTATGTATTTGCAAAAATAATATTATGATAATTGTATAGGCATAGAAATAAATCATAATAGACAGATTTAACCTGTTTGCAAATAGAAATATAACATGAGAAGTTTTAATTAAAAGAGAAATGAGGTAAGGAAGGCTTATTATAAATAAAACTTATATTTGGAATTAAGTTTAACAAGCATATAATAGTAGTGGTCTGATTCGATAGCGGATGCTGGTTGGTGAAAATAAGTGACGAATAAATAAGCATGTAATAATAGTGGTCCATTCTAACAACAAATGTTGATTAAGGAAAATAAGTGACCAATAATTAAGCATGTAATAGTAGTGGTCCGTTCCGGCAGTGAATGCTGATTAGGGAAAATAAGCGACTAATAAAGTTAATAAGCTAAACGCATAATGAAAGATTAGACATATGGTCTAATGAAATGGCAAGATACATTTAGATCAATCTGAATGGAGTCTAGATGGAAAGCCTAACAAATCTCGATCATCGCAGAAAGCAGAAGCATGCCCACTTGTTGTTTCAAAGTGGTTAGAGAGAAGCTCGAGAATTCTACGGTATGTAAGAATGCTCTAAGGATGTCCCTCTTGGGTAGGACCAAGGAAGCTGTACCTCCAGTGGTAGGTCTGTAATGGTTCCATCAATGAGAGCATGCCTTGCCTACATTTATATCGAGGGTAGCCTAAAGACTGCTAGGATGGCTTTAGGATTCGGTGGTTGTGTCGGCTCTGAGAGAAGGCCCCGTGGTCAGGACCCAATAAAGACAGTAATCGTTTGGATACCTTTCATTATCAGTCAAAACAAGTGTGGGAAAGACTAAAGCTAAACTGATTAGCCAATGATCTTTCACTATCGAGACATTAGATGAGGGACAACACCAATTAGGTGTTTAGATAGTTTATTATAGGGCACAATCACTTAGCCCCTGATTAGTCTTTAATTAGTTAGGAGGAGCTGAGTGGAGACATAGCCACAAGAAAAGAGACTGGACAAATTATATATCTGTGATGTAGACCAAATGAGGCTGGCCTTTACATATATAGAAACCCCCAATTGATTTCTGTACAAGGGTAAACCTTGTGAGTGGAGCTCAGGTGGTAGACAGTACAATTACGTGTAAGTACTTGGTGTGCCCACCGAGTGATACATCATGGATGTCCGAGCATTGGACTGACCTGATGCGGACATGGTTTTACGCTTTCTTATCACATGATGGAACATTTGTATTGTAGGTTTCCCAAAGCCGTCCTTTACAGATGCATTTAGAGTACTCTTTCATAGCATGACGATGGAGACCTCTTAAGGAGAGTACTATAGGTAGATATATTGTGCTATAACTACAAATATATGGATTATTAGGCTTAATCTACTAGGGAGCAGATGGGTAGTAGATGCGTACGATTTACTCATGGAGTCAAGAGTATTACCAATCCTAAAAAACTAATAAAAAGTAAATCAATGATAGAATGGTATATGTAGTATTATTCTTAAAAAGTATAATTTTTTTCATTCACTAGAGCTTTATTTCTGACCCCTACCTCATAACAAACCTGCAAGTAAGACAAATGGAAGAGATATTACAGCTTAGAGATACTTGCTAGTCAGTGTCATTATTATGGTAAGTATTTATTTATTATCATATTTTACTTGGTTCTACTGTGAGATATTTATTATAAGCTCTAATATATTTATCTTTTCCTTTCTTCAGGATACCAAACAACCCAACTTGGGTTTTAGTGGACTTGAATTTTTGAGTTTTGCAAAAAATTTGAGGCAGCTGAAATTTGGTTTGTTACGTTTGGTATCAGAGGCAGGTTTAGGATTCTTATATAGATAGCATGTGAACATATTTGTATTTTCAAGATATAAACATATTATATTATTTATATCTATACCAATAAAGAAACTCACTATGAAAGAGAAACAACATATGGAAAAGTTGGGATATCATTTGTGTACACTAAGGCAGATGTTATGTAAATTTGAGAGCAATAGGCCATTGAGTGGCTAGGGTATACAGTGTACAATATGTTTTGACATTAAAAGGGGAATTCCATGTCTTAATATCTGAATTTTTTGTATTTTAAATTAGTGGGTTGGTTAACAGAGCCTTATAATATGAAAGAGTAAAGAAGAAAATGGATCATGAATACATAAACATAAAGGTAGCACCAGACACAAATTTCAGTTTAGATATAGCTATGGAAGGATGTATTAAAGAAAACTTGGATGAAGAAAAATAATTTCATGCAAAGGATTTGGGAATGCAAAATTCAAGAAATCACCTTATACACTTTTGAAAGAACTTGAAAAAAATAAAGATATAGAAAAAGATTTCAGGAAGAGTTTTCAAGTTTCAAATTTAAAAGTTTGAAGTTTTCAGAAATTTACTGGTTTCTAATATTGAGATTGGAATTAAAATATATTTTTAGAAAATTATACATATTTGTTTCCAAAAGAATAAAGTGCAAAGCAAGTTGTAGGGTTAAGCAATATAAGTGGTTAAGGTAAAGCGCGAATATAAATGATTTAGACATATATGTTGTGAATTGATGTGCTAGAGACAGGTTTCAATACAATAATAGACGATCTTATTGGAAATTGAAGTTGAGAAATTGTTTTGAGTCCATCCTCTATAATGAAACTTTTATGAACTTGAAAAAGAAAAAAAAGAAAAGAAAATATAGGAGTTTTTATGAAGAACGGGTTGTGACACACTTTAACTCATTAGAATAAGAAAAATTGTAAGATAAGGTTTTATGAATCATTAAGCTTATAAGTAAAGATGTTTTGTTAGAGTGACAAGGGAATGTGCAGCGAAACAGGTGCACAAAATATAGGTGGATAACCATATTTTGTTCTATTTATTTCAACAAATAATTGAAAATATCAAAATAACAAAGTTTTCTTGTTACTTTAGGTAGAACACAAAAGTCCTATTTAGAACAGATTTATAAAAACTTGACCTTAATAGTTCCTCTTGAAAAAAGTTCATATTAAAATTCATAAGTATATCCAACCGTGTTAAAGTGCATTAACCTTTTCTAAAAATGAGAAAACATTAGTGAATGAATGAAGGTAATATCCACCCTTGTTGTTAACTTTTGAAGAAAGGTTTTGAGAAGATAGATTTTAGAAATTAATGATGGCTTAGTGGAACGACTCTAGTAGTGTACTTGGGACAATAAAAAGAACCTTAAGAATTATTTTGGTTTGGAAAAAGACCATAAAACTCGTGTAGAAATTTTGGAAAGTCTTATGACAAAAATTAAAATGTGAAAGTGAGGAATGATTAAACTCATAGGTTATACAATAATATATGAGGATTGAGAAAAAGAAAATTTTGAAATGATGACTTCCAAGTGGTTGTTGTTTTAACTGAGAAAAGTTCATGACAATTTTAAAACCTGTGTAATTTATGTAGGAAGGATAGAAAGAGATGGATTCCGCATACATACAGATTTAATAAAGGGAACAAGTTAAGTGGAAAAGATTTGTTAGTTCGAATGTGGACTAAGCTCCCATGTAAATTAGTAATACAATGGTAAAGGATTGAATTTTCAAGGAAAGACCTAGAACCTACATAATTAAAATAAAAAGGAAATAGAATTTAAAAGAAAGTTTGGGATTTTTGAATGTGAAATTATGATATGATTTATAATTAATGGAATTTTTTTAACCCTTCTTGGGGAAAAAGAAAGTTTAGCATGTTGCCTTACTTTATGGTAAAGTAAGAACTAGGTCTAGGAGTACAGAATTACTTCATAGTGTAGTGTGGATCGTTAGATCATATCTTTTGAGATATTGGGAATAGTTAGTCTATAATTATCAGTATATTATCAGCGGGTAATTGGAGATTACTCATAGAACTAGCAGGTACGCGACATGAGTTTGTAGAGATTGGTAGTTGGAAAGGAGGAGCACCATGTTTTCTAAATTAATTGATGATAACCTTTTTATGCTAGAGGGACATGGTGCCAGACCTCGTAGTCCTAGTGGCTAACCACATTTAGCAGTTATATCTTTTACCAAGTAGTGATTGCAGCAGAGCATATTTTCTTTCAGTACAAATATGCATTTCTATGTAGTATTCGGTTTTATTATTGAAAAATAAAATTGTTTAGTGTGACATTCTCTTTCTAGGGGTTTGTGATGATCACTAGAAAAGAATATAGACATAGAATAATGTAAATATAATAATAATGGAAGCAAAAGATGAATAACTAAAAGAAGAAAAAACAAAAGTTATAAAAAGCAACAAAGATGATAACTGGAATAAATAAAAAACAGCAAAAGAAAATAAATTCTTTCAAATTCAGTTAGGGGAACCTGAAAAAGAAATTCTTCTTATGTAAATTATGCCGAGTAAAGAAAAAAGAAATTTTGTAGAATGGTAATTAAAGGTTCCAATTATAGGGAAAGGTGTGTAAAAATGAAGTTGAAAACATACAATTTGTATTTTCTACATTTTTTCAATGTAAGAAATCAATCTAAGAAAATTAGTTTTTTCTTAAGTTTGAAAACTTAAAGTTGTTTGGTAGGGTTTCAAATGCAAAGATTTGATGAACTGTGCCCTTATTCAGCAAGGATGTGGGAAAGTTGGATGAAAGGGATTTTATACCTAGTTTTACTTTTAGGTATTATGTAAATAGGCCATATTTACTCAAGTCCGTAAGCATTGAACTATAAATATATTAATGTTGCGTACATTTTAAAGTATCAATTCAATACTAAAAGTTATAATATCAAATCATGTATAAATTTCAAAATTTTAATTCAATTCAAAATCTCAACATGCCATCGGAGCCAAAAACTTCTTAATAGCAAAAGTTCAATAGAGATATTAGTTTTGAAATCTACAACACCCTGCAATTTGCAAAATAAATAATTAGTATAATTAAATTGAAAGTATAGAAAATAAACATTTTTGGAATTATTAGAATTGGCTTTGTGACATATACCATTGTGTTTGTGTTAGTCTTTTGATTAATTTACATATATAATATGCTTTTAACTAAGTTCGTATGGAAAAGTTATTGATGTTCAAAATTATGTATCAAGGAATAATTATAGGCATAAGTGCATGGGTATACATTTATTTTATAAATATATGCATGTGTAAATTTTATAAATAATGCACATATTAATTTTAAACTAACGTGCGACATAAACATAAATAAATCAGGAATGAATGAGAATTAAATGAAAAATTAATATTATATAAGCATAACGAGCAATAAATGTAATTTAATAAACTTTAATGTTATACAAAAGTAACGGTATAAAATAATAATTGAATTTAATAGATGTTTACATTATATAAATGCAACATTATGAAATAGTTAATATAATTTAAAAAATAACAGTATAAAATATTTAAGATGATGAAACAGGAGTAAGGAGACGCATTAACTCATGTGTATGAATTCATGGGGTTGACCCATGAGTAGGTCCGGTCAACTTATAGGTCAACCCTTGTTAGGGTCAGGTTGATTGGAACGCACTTTGAAAACATGTGAGGTCGGCCTGGTTTACATACAGAGTTTAATCTATTTTAATCGAACGTATGATGCTATCTCTTATTCCTATAAATAAACGTGTAAGGCTAATCTCCAAACTCATATTTTTTTGAATGGACACTGAAGCCCTATAACTTTTCTTTATCCTTCAATTCTTCAGAAAATATATATATTAGATATAGGCCTTCTGAATTACAAATTGAAGGAAGAAACCATAGTTCAGGAAAAGGGATTGTTCATAATAAGTCATCCGTAGGAGGTAAGTTTTTCAGATTTAGTTTTCCTATTAGTTTATTTTATTCATTTAGATCCAGATTTACATATCCGTATAAATTCCAAAGTGTAGATCCAAATAGTGTTACAAAAGGGAAAACTATGGATAATAGAACTGGATTTAAATCATATCTGGAACATGCAATGCTTTTTCAAGTGAGTGGATTTTATTTATATATCATTTACATGATAGTGATGTTGTTAGACTCCCGTTATAATCATTTAGGTAGGCACTCTTGTACTTATACTAATTATGGTAATTTGTCTATTCAAGTTATGTATGTTAAAACTATATATCTTAAATTATTGGACTTATATGTAAATGTTGTTCTAATGGATAGAATCTGAATATATAAGTAATCTTGGGCTTAAAATTGAAGAGATAAACATAAGCCTAAATGTGGAAAAAATTACAGTAATAATGTCAAACTTGTAAAACATAATTGAAAGGGAATTTAATATGTAATTTGATTTAGGAAGTTAGTAATAGCTTAGTTAGTTTGTTGGAAAAGAATATATTTCTATATTTTAAACTTTATAAAGGAACGGTGGATGTAATTACTAGAATAAAGAAAAAGGTACTGGGACTAGTGCAGAATAGAAATGTTACCGTATTTTACACTATCAAACAAAAAAGGTAACAAGAAACATAAACGATATCGTATAATTATAGCTTATTGTATATGAATTGTTTTCATCAAATTTGTAAATGGATTATTGCAAAGCCTCTAAAACCAACCAAATGGAATATGACTAACTTTCTAATAGCAAAACTTACAATGGCAGTTAGAAAGGAAGAATATAAAGGATAAGACAAGCAAAAAGAAGGCAATAATCAAGTTAAATACTTGATAGGCCTAAGAAAAGGGAAAATGGTTAAGATACGCCTTTGGGATGCAGATAATAAAAAGAAATGTATGTAATTATTATGATAAATGGTTTATGATAGGTAGGCATAGTTTTAGACTAACACTATCATCATATAATAGCAAGAAAATTAAAAGAGAATTCATCTTCATAATAAAAGGATTACAGTGAATAAAAAGAAAAGAAATATAAACTAAATGCATGAGAAAAGATTAGACGTAGGATATAATAAAAGGGCAAGGTACTTTTGGAGCAGTCAAAAAGGGAATCTGGATATAGTCCTAACGATGTGGACCACTGTGAATCCTTAGAGTATGATAACCCCAAGAGGTGCGTTTAGAGTAGTCCAAAGGGAATCTGGATGTAGGCCTAACGTTGTGGACCATCGCAGATCCTTTGAAGTAGAGGAATAAGCGTAACGTTGTGGACCATCGCAAACCCTTTGAAGTAGAGGAAGCATGTATCGAGGACAAACTAGAATTTCTTCAACATGGGTAGGCAGGCGACTTCAAGAGACATGGAGGGTTCCCTGGGATAGCCCTCTAATGTAGGCCTAACGAAGTGGACCATCGAAGGCAGCATATGTGGTGTACATCAAGAGGGTATTCTTTGACTACATATGTATTGTAGGCCTAACAAAGTGGACCTTACAAGAAGTCAAAAGGCTGAAGGGTTATTTGAGTACTTGTGCGACATTTCGCTCATGGCCCAGGTTACCTAACTCTATGAGTAAATTTAGTGGAGGACTGATAAGAATAGTTGTCGCTCAGATACTAATCATCATAAGTTAGTTGCGAGAACAAGGGAGGGCTTGGTTTAGCCCAAAAGACAAATGATCTTTCACTATCGAGATGTTGGATGAGAAGACAACATCATTTGTTTACTTTAATTTATTTGTTTTAAGGTAAGGCCATTAACCCACAAGAAAGTATTCCAACTAGATGAGGGATAGTTGCATGGGGCAATAACTATGCTAATAAGGGACATACCATGTAAGGCATTTAAATTGCTGGCCTTAAAAAGAAGAGCTTTACAGATGCAGTAAATCCCTAATTGAGTTCTGTAGGAGTAGGTATTGGCAGCTCCAATTGTGAGCGGGACTTAGAAGTACAGAAAAAATGATTATGCGTGAATCCTTAATGTATGCACGGGAGTGATACATCATGGATATACATAGTGTAGGCACTGATGTGGTCCGTTGTCGATGTAGTTTCACATTTTCATATCAGATAAGGGGACATTTGTATTGCAGGCGTTGTGAAGCAGACCTTTACATATGTTGTTGTAGCACTTTCGTAGTAAGACGGTGGCATCCTATCGAGCAGGATATGAAAGGTACTATGGGTAGTATCAAGGACCGATGCGATCTAAGGGAATATAGCTACATACGTATTAGTTACTAGGTTTGGTCTACTTGGGAGTAGATGAGTATGATTCACGCATGGAAGTGAGAGAAATGTAACCTAACGTAACTAAAATGAAAATGGAATGGTATACGTAGTGTTATGCTTAAAAGTATATAATTTTCCATTCACAAGAACATCATATCTAACCCCCTCCTTATAACAACCCGTAGGTTAGATAGAAGGCAAAGGTTGTTCGACTTAGACACTTGATCTAGAAAATGTCATTTCCTTGATAAATATTTATTTACTATTATATTTTAATCATTTCCACTATGATTTATTTATTGAGTTATCTTTTCCTATTTTCAGGATACCATACACCTACTTAAGCTTTAGTAGACTTGGATTTTAGCATTTTTACGAACAATTCGGGCCCTTGTGGCTTGGGTTGTTATAGTTGGCATCAGAGCCTAAGTTTATTGGTTCTAAATAAATAATGAGTAAACTTATTTGCATTGGTAAATATAAGTATATTATATATATACCTAAATCCTAAGGAAAACCATTTTTTAAAGGAATAACATATGAAGAGTCTATGGGAATAGTTTTGTCAATCGAGCTTGGGATTATGGAAATTCAAGAAAAGTAGGTCCTAAAGTGCCTATAGGATAAGATGTACAACAAGTTGTGAAGTGCTAAGTATTATAATTCGGGAATTATTCCATATTTGAGGGTAAGGTGGTAATTCCTTAAAAGCAAAGAGAAAATGGATTAGAAGTATACGGTATGCACGAATGATGCGAGAGATAGGTTTTAGTATAGAAATGGACAACCATAGGGTAATTTGCATATATAGCTCATCGATTGAGAAAAGGTGACTTTCTAGAAATTATCATGTTAGAAGGGAAGCTAACAATACACTTTGAGTCTTGCCCCGTAAATGGAATATTAGTATTTGAAAAGATTTTTAGATTTGGAAGTTTTAAAAGCTAAAACCATGTTTTGAAGAAATTTTAACGTAAAGAGTTTCTCAAAAATAATTTTTGGCTAAACACAGAAATAAACAGATTTGTTTTGAATATATATATATATATGTTTCATGTATTTAAACAAAATAAGTGGAAAGGAATGTTAGAATTTTTGGAAGTAATTCTAGAAAGCTCTATTTTGTTGAATTGGAAAGAAGTTGGAACATAATAGGCACTTTATAGAAGAAGGCTTAGAATAGTGTAATTAAAACCTTAAATGGCTACACGAATTTAGTATGAAAAATGAAAATTTTCATGAGTAGGACGGGTTGTGATACATTTTAATACATTAGAACAAGAAGAATTGTAAGATGATTTCTTTTAATGGATTGATAAGTCTCTAAGTAAATGTGTTTTGTTAAAATAATAAGGATTGCATAGTCAAAGATCTGTACCAATTCTTGGCAAAACACCATATTTTGTGCAAGCTATTTCAACAAAGAAATGGAAATTAAAGTTTTATTATTACTTTACATAAAATGTAAAATCCTCCTTATAAAAGATTCATAGAAACTCGATCTTAACAGTTCCTGTTGGGAAGAACAAGTAGTTTCAATGTATTAAAGTGTATAATCCTTTGAAAAAAAGGTGTACTAGTGGATAGATCATGGAAAGTGAATAGGAAGTAGTTAATCCTATCTGCTCCAGTTTTTAACTTTCAAGGATGGTTTTGAAAAGATAACTTTAAGGAAAAATGGTTTATTCAAATGAATAAACTTTTGAAAAAAACAAAAGAAAACAAGAATAAACACCAAACTAGACTTGTTAGTACGGAATAGATAGGAATTAGCGCCTTGGTAAGGTATAAAAAAGTCTGTATAGGGAATGATAATAAAGGATCGTTGTAGTATGCATAGGACTCTAAGTATACCTTAGAATTATTTTGGTATATGACTAAACCATAAACTTGATATTAAGGCATACCTCCACAGGTTTTGAGTGGTAATTATAGAAATCTTTAGGTGTGAAATTAAGAAAGGAAAGTGAGAAATGGTCAACACTCAAAAGTCATGGAATAATATACAAGGGTGAAGAAAAAGGAAATTTAGGAAGGATGCCTTCCAAATGGTTATAGTCCAAATATGAGAAGAATTAAAGGTATTGTCTGATTCATATAGTTTAAATGAAAATGGTAAAGAGAGGGAATTCACCTAAATACCGATTTAATAAAGAATGAAAAAGACTAAAATATATTATATCACATCATGGCAAAGTAAGAATTAGACCTTTTATGATATTTAAGACTCGGTCATGGAGGCTGAGGCAATTAGCAAGGCTCATAAGTCAGGGTGAGAGCCTAACTAGAATATGGATTTGAGGGGCCTAATAGCGGATGGGCACTATCTTGGTGATAGATGAAGGGCCAAGAGAATAAAATGTGAGAAGCTTTCGGGAGAGGTTTCTAGACTATCTTAGAGGTAGTTTCCGAGCTAAAACCCAATTTAAGATTTCAAAGATGTATCCTAAATTAGGATTTGTGTTCTCTTTACATCTAGTGGTACGTATTCATAATTAATTGTTATGTACTGGTTTTTGTAGGAGTCAGTGCTTACTAGTAAGATGTTATTTATGTGTTTCTGTAATGATCACACTAAAAGATTGTAAAACAATGGGAAAACTAACAAAAGGCTAACAAAAGAAAAAAAAGAAAATGACAAATCTAAATATAAATGAAAAACGAAGTTATAGTAATAAGAAATGAAAGACTTCAAAAGAAAATGAAAGACTTGAAAAGAAAATGAAATTCTTCCATATAAAGTTTTGAAAATTTACACATAAGTCTTTTCCTATGTAAACTGTGCTTGGGAAAAATATGACTTATGCTAAAGCATTGAGAAAAATTCCAAGTACGAAAAAATGGATGCATAAAAGTAAAGTGGAAAATACAGAATTTCCCATTTCCCACCCTTTTCTAACATAAGAAATCGTGTTTGTAAAATTATTTTTTCTAAAATTTGATTATTAAAAGTTGGGTGCTATGGTTTCAGATGCAAAAGTTGGTTGAACCATGCTTTTATTATGTACCAGTGTGATAAAATTGGATGAAAATCCATTGCGACTTTTAAAATATTGCATTTAGGTAGAATTGCATATAAATTTAGGATTTTTGCATCGTGTTTCGAAAAAAATTTGGAAGAAAATAACATTCACATATGATGTACCACTTAGAAATTTATATACATTCACATATTTTATGAAGTGATACAATTTGCACAATAACACAGATAGTTGCAAAATTTTGATGTACACTGAATGCATGTGATTATATAAGTTGGTGCGAGGGATTACTTGATTTTTCCCTTGTTGAATTCCAGAGATAAAATTCCTAATGGATGGGAAAATGCAACACCCTACATTTTTCAGAACAAATAATTAACATAATTAGATGATTATGAATAGAGAAAGTAAACATTTTTTTAAAAAATTAGAATTTAGATTCGAGACATATGTCATTGTGTGATGACCCGTTACTTCCCCGTGAAGGAAAGAGCGGATACTTTGAGAACAACACACAAATGAACGCGGACGGAAGAAAATTTCATTGCTATTACAACAATTCCATTAGATACAAGAATATACAGAGTATAATAGATATTACACAACAATGAATTTCAGAGATTTAAATACAGTACTGCAGTGGAAAATAATACAAAGCACAACTGAAGGTGATATACGGATACAGAGCTTTCCGGATATCATTCCAGCTGTAAACCAGGATCCTGTGAATATAAATCTGCAAAACCAAAACTACTAGCTGCCCGTGTCGAAAACAGGGGCATCCAGAGTTTAGGTTAAAACAATAAACTCCAAGCCAGTCATGTGACTGGTGTGTGAACTAAAACAGTTATTTAAACTTTACTTTAAAAGAGAGTAATTCAAGGGACCACGCCATATAACACGGAACGGGTTTCCTCCCAAGAATACCAGTGCATATCAATAAACAACGCAATGCTTTTTAAAAAAAATGAAGCTATCATAAAACCCAGGTCCCATCACACAATGCAACGCAAGCTGGAGGATAGGGTTTTCCCTTATAATAGCCAAACATGCTTGGTACGTTTAAAACAAATCATTTGATACTATTATAAGTGTATAGTGTCAAAACATTTTCAATCATAAATATCAATCCTAGGCGGCATGGGTACCATCTATCATGTCGCCATACTAGGCTCTACAAATAAAACCGAATTACACGTATTGGAAATTGGATTTCCGTCATGAGTCAAGGCAAGGGGCAAGCTCCTCTCCGATTCGAGACACTCTAGCAAATGCTCAGGACTACGCACACTGGGTAACCCTTGGATCGGCTGGGCCGGTCCTCTCTTACGTTTGAGGATTGGCAATTCCTAAACACACGTTTCCCGGTCCTTACAGACCTAATATCGAGGCGCCTCATTCCAACAACCACAAAGGTGAAAAGTATATAAATGTCAGGGCTGGTAAGTCACTGACACCACCAAAGCTAGAAAGAAACGTCGTGTCCTCCCAGCGGTCCGTATCCCGTTTTTAACTCATATCAAGGTGTGAGGCTCGCGAATTCACGTTATACACAAAGCTGCCACGTAGACCGTGCTTTGATCATCAACCACAAGACTCTGCTTCTCAACAAAAGCCTTGATCATTGCATCTTAGCGTGCCACACAGGCAATTCATGCCATGCGACTGATGTCCATCGATATACAACCTCTGAGCTCGTACGTCTCAGAGAAGGGCGTTAAGCAAAAGAATAAATTCTCCGCCGCCAAACAGATGTATATTTAATAGATATGAATCAACATAGAATAAAATCCAATGCCAGACACACAATCCATTTACAAGTTCGTTCTGGGCCTGAACGAAACCGGAGGCACTTTCCTCGCATATCCATCGATCTCTAAGTACGTCTGGACGACCACCAACTGATTCCCTCATCTTGGGTGTACAGCCCAATCAAGATCATCAGTAATCACCCAAACGATGTGAAGACTACCGGTCTTCAACCACCGTCTTCATCTTCGACTTATCGTCGAATCGGTTATTCAGAATGGGTATAAACCCGGCCTTTCCGAACAACCCGTGTATATTAAAAACAAATGTTACACAAACACAACATACGCCTCATTCCAATTCATTAGTCACTAACCGTAAATTAGTAAGAGAGCAATTCCCCAAATATTAACCCCGAAGGCCGAAACCAACATCAGATCAATACCCAGGAAACCATTCTTCTTAACTAACCTACAACTAGTTTCTAAATTTCACATTCTTAGGGGAAAGTTCCCATTAATTTTATCCATGATAAATTCTTTAAATTTATTCTTTAATCTTCCTTTGGATGTCATTTCAAACCAAATTATGGTTTTCCAAACTAGTCGAGATTAGCGAACCACACCGAAGTAATTATTTATTTTATTTCCCAATCCTAATCTATTCATCCCATGAAGCAAAACTGGTAATACTCCATATCTAACACTACGGTGTTATCAGTAAAATTAATTACCATTTCACGTTCAAATCTAATTAAAGATTTTACTATCGTTTTGGAGCAAAACTATAATACTCCATTCTCGCTCACTTTCCAAATTTGATAATTTAAATTATCAATTCACCTTTCAATCTAATTGCAGATTCATTTAAAACTACTTTTACTGGGTCAAAGAACTAATGTCATTTAAAACACAGTTCACGACAAACCCAAATCACATTCTATTTATTATCGGGTTAAAGAACAAGTGTTATTTAAAACACCCTTCACGATAAACCCACAAATAAATTCTATTTAAAACCCATTCCAAATCCAATTTATTTATTTAAAAATAAATGAGTTTTAATCTTAGTTCAAAACTAGTTCATTTCGATAAAAATCTATTTTTATCTTTTCAAATATGGAGTTTTTCATCCCAAATTTTCCCAAATCATTTCTTATGATTTTACACAAATTATTACTATTTTTAATAATTTTATCAAGGCCCGTACAGTCGATTTCCAACAACTTCCATCGAACTGCACTTACAGCGACCCTTTCTGAAATTGATTTGGACATATCTCCAAATCCAACCGTTAGATGTCAAATTTATAATATTTGTTAGAAAGCTCTTTTCGATACGAACCCAACGGTTCCGGTTTTAGGAGAATCCGACAGTCGGATCTCCCGTAATGTCCGTTCGAAGTCAATGGTCGAAATTTACGAACTGCCGCGGCGCGGCGCGTTCTATTCAGGCCATTATATAATATATAATATATATAATATATATTTCGTCGATTTCTATTTAAAATGAATTTTATAAATAGTTTTAAATTCGTTTCAAAAACATTTCAACTTCCATTTCCAATTCAATTCAAATCTCGATTCATTCTATATTCAATTCAATTCAAATTTGGTTTATATTCAATTCAATTCAAAATTGGTTTATATTCGATTCAATTCGAATTTGGTTTATATTCGATTCAATTCGAATTTGGTTTATATTCAATTCAATTCGAAATTGGTTTATATTCAATTCAATTCGAAATTGGTTTATATTCAATTCAATTCGAATTTATGTTCTATTCAATTCAATTCGAATTTATTTTCTATTCAATTCAATTTGAATTCGTTTTCTATTCAATTCAATTCGAATTCGTTTTCTATTCAATTAAATTCGAATTCGTTTTCTATATATTCGATTTTTAAATCTCTTTTCAATATTCATTATAAAACGAATATAATCGATATAAATATCGTTCGCGTCAAAATAGCGCATCTCTAATCAACACGGCTTTATATATTTCAATAATCCCGTTATTCTATTCAACAAATGAATATTTATTCTATTCAATATGTGAATCTATATTTTTGTCAACACATGACTAATCTCAACGAATGAGTACTGTCCACGTGTGACTATGTTTGTTATTTAATATATTTTACAAAAATTATGGTATTTGTCGTTTGATTTCAAATCAGACTCCAACCGTAAATGTAACACCCCACGCCCGCTATAGTCACTCACTAAGGGAATGCCATAGCATCGGTGGAGTATTTTAGTGAATATAGAACAGAAAAATTTCACCAAGACAGATATAAACAGTATTTGGAATTTAAAACATTATCTCATAACAGCGGAAATAAACATGTCTGGTTACATCATAAAACCATGATAAAAGTCAAGTACAATATCTGTCAAAATAAAGAAGTACATAATCCCACTCTCATATACAATAGCCATAACAAAAGAAAAGATAACTGGATGACTGGAGCTTTACATCTACCCAAGCTCCTCAAGACTGGGAACAGGAATCCGATCAGGCTCTACTACCGCTAGGATCCACCGTAGGACCTGAGGGTTAGGAAAAAGATAAAAACAACGGGGTCAGACATAAGTCTGAGTGAGTCCTATAACTTTAACAATACAATCATTAAAGTAACCATAGAAGACATAAACTTGACCTACGGTAATATCTGGGGATGAATGGCTACACTAAGCAGCTTGGAAGACTTAGGATAAACTAAGATAATCGTCAGGACGCATCTACCCACCCAAGGATAATTACTAACTGCACCACACCAGTCATTCCTACTTAAAGGTTAATCCCTTCCAAGGACTTAGAAAATTTCCCCAGTAGTTTCATGTACCCCTAGTCCACTACATAGGTGCCGTCTGCCCCTATCTCCACTAGGTGTACCCAGTATTCTTACCCAGTAGTTTCGTGTACCCCTACATAGGTGCCATCTGCCCCTATTTCCACTAGGTGTACCCACTACTCCCCAAGCGATCGGCTCCCTACCGTAGATACCCGTGCTGGTCCCACAGTGGGGTGTATCACTCCCCTAAAGTGGCTACCCAATACTAACGGTGCACGGCTTTATATCTACACGATGCAACAACGGCTTATCTACCAGCCCGGGCCCACACACGCATATGAAGCCCGTTGGACTTGCGTTGCCACCGCTAACCCGTTTTGGCCTCTTATAATCAAGCCCAATATGCGTGTCCCGTCACTCGACATGGGTCGAGCCCACAAAGATTCGTTTGGGATATTGGTTGAAATGGGCCCCCACAAGCTACCCACTTAAGCTTGTCCAATATCTAGTGTATCCCACTTAACCCTTTAATCATGTTTAATTACATGTGTCCACTTGGTTAAGTATTCTAATCGTATTTTCTATTGCCATCCAAGGCAACCCACTAGATTCCACATGCCACCCATGGCACCCATAAAATTTCCTCATGCCACCCAAGGCACCCACTTAACCCCTCATGTCCCACTACATGCTACTATGGTTAAGTGTTTCTTAATTAATTAAGACCGTGATCTCCCATAAAGACCTCCCACATTAGACTGGCTGTTATGACCGCCTGGTTAAGCCGGTAGAATCCGGGCAGTCTTACGTCATAACAGAGTCTAACCTCGTGTCTTTACCTTAATCACGTATTTAATTTATGGCTAAGACCTCTCACATTGGGCTGACGTTTGTAGCAACTGGTTAAGCCGGTCGGGTCCGGGCAGTTTTACACTACAAATGAGTCCAACCTCGTGTCTTAGTCGATTAATTACACCTAATTAATCACCCCCATATTAATTATCCCTAATTAATATCAAGTTTTCCATAACATGGGTAGACCTAACTCAATAGGTAAATTCCCATGGGGTAGACCTAACTCAATAGGTAAATTCCCACTTATGGTAATTTATTTTTATGGTATGCTTAATCATACCCAATCATTCATTTATTAACATATTTACCAACCCCATCGTTCCCCACGTAAATCGTTCTCGTTACATGACATAATAAGGGGAAGATCATCATGGGTTTAGCATACAACTTTGTCATGGGTTAAGAGGATGTCAACTTGCATATATGAGCATATATTAACCCAACTACATATAACCCAAACTTGCATATTATCATACATATGATTTGCATAACATGTTGCATATGAGCTTGCATATTATCATACACATATCTTGCATAACATGTTAAACTTGCATATAGGCATTCTCAATCTTGCATAACATGTTAAACATGCATTTAAGCATACACATAACTTGCATAAGCATTCACATACTTGCATAGGCATCCACATACTTGCATAGGCATTCACATACTTGCATAACTTGCATATCATGTCATTTAAGCATATACATATCTTGCATAAGTATTCATATACTCGCATAAGCATGCATAACTTGCATATCACATAAATCTTGCATTTAAACATATACATAACTTGCATAAGCATCCATACACTTACATAAGCATGCATAACTTGCATATCACTTTCAACTTGCATTTAAACATACACTTAACTTGCATGTCACTTTGCTAAACATGCATAAATTCACTTATTAAACATGCATATATCAACTTGTTAAACATGCATAAATCAACTTATTAAGCATGCATAAACCAACTTGTCAAATATGCATAAACATAGAACAACATAGAGTAACATATCATTATACATGATTCATACTCACTAATCCGCATTTAAGACCATAAGTCTCATTACACCCAATCTACTTACTTTAACAATTGATGTTAAAGTGATAGAAACTCACCAAACTCAAGATTAGCAACCTTATGAAGCAGAATTAGTTGCTAACTATGAAGATAATGATGATTAAAGATTGATTAGAGAGGAATTAGCTTGCAACTTTCTTTATGAACTAGTGGAGGCCATGCTCAAATTTCATTTTGCCATAGTTTAGTTACAAGACTTAATTATGAATGAATTGGGGTAGGGTTGGGGTCTTATTTATAGGATTAGGTGAGTGTTTTAGGCCCTTAGATTAACCCTAGATTAGATTAGGACCCTTAGATTTAGGAAATCTCTAGAACCAGCCCTCCTAGCCAGCCTGAAACCCAACCTGGTGCAACCTGGTGCACCCAGGTTCACAGATCGGCGCCACCCTGTCGACAGGCAAGTCGACAGGCATGTCGACACCCCTGTCGACAGGCCTGTCGACAGCCCTGTCGACATGGGTTGGGCGGGAAGCTTCCCGCCTGACCCCGCCTGGCCCATTCCAAATCTGAATTTTTAAATTTTTAAATCTGTTTTAGATTTGAATTTTCTGCAAACTTCATCGGGCCATAATTGGGCCATACGGACTCCGATTTTCGAAAACTCGGACTCTATTTCGCGTATTTTTCCGAGACGAACGTAATGACGCAGCCCGTTTCCCCCAATTCCCACGTCTGAGATTATTTATCCTGTAATTAGTGAATTTTAGTATTATCCCAAAATTCGGGGTGTTACATTCTCCCCTCCTTAAAGGATTTCGTCCCCGAAATCTCTAGGCTAAGGAGAATGCATATCCTACCATCCAAACAACCATCTACTCAATCCATCAAACACAGGCATCCATTGTCCTTAAAACAATTTCTAATGATGTATGAGCATATGCAAAAAGTGTGTGTATATGTTCCCTATCTAATGTATGAACATATGCAAACCATGATAGTGCCATGCATCCATTATGTATGCGAGAAAACCCTATCGACACATACAATATCTACATGAGTGCACAATCATTCACCAAAATGCATCATCCATGTGATAACACAACCATTATACATCCATAAATGTATTTTCCTACACACAATTTTATGCAATATGCAATATGAAGTGACTGAGCCGATCTAGTGCCTAGAGTGTGTGTATATGCATCCACGAGCAACCACTAGCAAACACTTGCATCCACTTGCATCCATCAAACATAACATGTCTCAAACACATGTTTCAACCATAGGTTTACCCTATCTAAAGGTCAAAGGTACTAACGGGAGGACATACCAAAGATAAGATAAGTACTAGACAAGCGATAAAGGAGAAAGTAAAGACATACCCTCAAAAAGAAATGGGTACAATGAACGCATCTTCGCTTCCGTCTCCCAAGTTGCGTTGCTCTCATCTTCTCCCCATTGCACTTTGACTAGCTGAACCTCTCGATTCCTCAATTTCCTAGTCTCTGACCCAAGGATGCGAGTAGGAGCTCGTCGAATCGTCGTATCACGCTCAACCTCCATATCCCTAAGCAAGCTCGGCTCTACCACCTCTGCGGTCTCATGTAAGCATTTCCTCAAATGGGACACATGGAATACATCATGGACACCACTAAGTCTGTCAGGCAACTCCACTCTATATGCCATCCGTCCAATCCTTTCCTTGATAGGAAACGGCCCAACAAACCTTGGTGCTAACTTCCCAACGGATCCGAAGCGAACAACATTTCTCAACGGAGATACCTTGACAAAAACCATATCCCCAACCTCAAACTCAAGATCCGTCCTTCTCTTGTCCGCATAAGATTTTTGCCTATCCTGCGCTGCTTTCATCCTTCTTCGAATCAAGTCAATTTTCTCTGAAGTCTCCCTAACCATATCAGGCCCAAGCAAGATCTTATCCGTAGATTCCCACCAACATGTAGGTGATCGACAAGGCCTTCCATAGAGAGCTTCGAAAGGAGCCATACCAATACTGGACTGAAAGCTGTTATTATATGCGAACTCCACCAGTGGAAGATGCTCTTCCCATGTACCTCCAAAATCTAAGATACAAAGCCTCAAAAGGTCTTCTAGAACACGATTCACCCTCTCAGTCTGGCCGTCTGTCTGAGGATGATATGCGGTGCTCAGACACAATTGAGTCCCCACTGCTTCTTGCAAACTTCTCCAGAACTCGCTAGTGAAGATAGGATCTCGATCACTAACTATGCTAGAGGGTATCCCATGTAATTGAACTATCTCTCGAAGATATACTGAAGCTAGCCATGGAGCAGTCCTCTTGCTCTTCACAGGTATGAAATGGGCGCTCTTAGTAAGTCTATCTACTACCACCCAAATTCCGGTATTACCCTTCCTCGACCTGGGTAACCCGTCAATAAAATCCATCGAGACGCTATCCCACTTCCATTGCGGAACCTCCAATGGGTGAAGCAACCCACCTGGTTTCCTTTGCTCCGCCTTCACTTGCTGGCACACCAAACATCGAGCGACATACTCGGCCACATCTTTCTTCATACCGGCCCAGAAGAAAACCCTTTTCATGTCTTGGTACATCTTATCCCCACCGGGATGAATGGTCATCCTAGAACGGTGTGCGTCATCCAGAATAGCCTTCCTCAAGCCCTCGTCTTGCGGTACACAAAGTCTACCGTCTCTGCGCAAGCACCCTCTATCATCTAGGGTGTACCTACTCAAATGGCTGGACGACTCCCCCCTTATGAGCTTCTCTACTAACTCAACCAACTGTGGGTCGCCCCTCTGTGCTTCTCCAATCCGCCCCAAGAGAGTAGGTCTAACTTCCAAAGAAGCTATCAAACCGGGTACATAGTCAACAGAAGGTCTGAAATCAAACATCGAGATAAATTCCAAGCTTTGTCGTTCCACGAACAATGGACTCAAGGACAACCTCTTCCTACTCAAGGCGTCCGCCACCACGTTACCCTTGCCAGGGGTATACGCTATCTCGAAATCATAGGATGCTAAAAACTCCATCCACCTTTGCTGTCTCAAGTTTAGATCTTTCTGAGAGAACAAGTACTTCAAAGATTTATGGTCAGTGAACAACTCGAATCTCTCACCAAGAAGATAATGGCGCCAAATCTTAAGCGCAAAAACAATAGCGGCCAACTCTAGATCATGGGTAGGGTAATTTTTCTCATGTGCCCTCAACTGCCTTCCACCGTAGGCTATTACCCTTCCCTCTTGCATTAAGACTGCGCCAAGTCCTGTCCCACAGGCATCGGTATAGACAACAAATGGCTTGCTCCCATCTGGCAACACTAAAACTGGAGCGGTGGTTAAAGCTCTCTTTAACCGTCGAAACGCATCATCACAATCTACGTCCCATGTGAAAACAAGATTCTTCTTTGTTAAGCGGGTTAATGGGGCTGATATCTTTGCGAAGTCTTTAATGAACTTCCTATAATAACCCGCCAACCCCAAGAAACTTCTTACTTCGGTAGCATTCTTCGGAACCTTCCAATCCTGAATTGATACTACCTTCGCGGGATCCACAGCTATCCCTTCCTTGGAGACCACGTGCCCCAAGAACCGCACTTCCCTCCTCCAGAAGTGACATTTAGAGAATTTATCCTTAAGGCTATGTGCTCGAAGAGTCTTCAACACTTCCCCAAGATGTAGGGCAAGCTCTTCTTCACTCTTAGAAAATACTAAGATATCATCCACAAAGACCACCACAAATTTATTAAGGAACTCCCTGAACACCCTACTCATCAAATCAACAAAGTATGCAGGGGCGTTCGTCAACCCAAATGGCATCACCAGCCACTCATAGAAACCATCCGGAGTCCTAAAGGCAGTCTTGTCTATGCTATCCTCAGCCACCCTCAACTGATGAAACCCCGTGGCTAAGTCCAACTGAGAAAATACTGAAGCGCCAACCAACTGATCGAAAAGATCATCTATCCTCGGCAATGGGTGTCTATTCTTCTTTGTGAGCTTATTAAGTTCTCTATAGTCTACACAAAGTCTGAGGGACCCATCCACCTTCGTAGCAAATACTACTGGAGCACCCCACTCCGATATGCTCCGTCTTATGAACCCCTTCTCAAGCAACTCCCCTACTTGCTTATGGAGTTCCCTCCTCTCACGAGGAGCCATGTGGCGCACTGGTAAAGATACCGGTTTAGCATTATCCACCAAATATATTCGGAAGTCAATCTCCCGCTTCGGAGGTAAGCCCTTCACCTCCTCAAACACATCCGGATATTCCCGGACCACTCTCATAGATTGCAAACTCTCGACCGAAGCGTCAAGCGATTCAAGATAACTTAGCATAACAGAGTCCATGGGATTACAAGAAATCTCGAGAGTGTTACCCAAGCGGGTCATGAGCCTAACAACTCTCCTTTCGCAATCAAGAACGGCACCATTACTGGATAACCAGTCCATGCCCAAAATCAACCCATAGCCCGTGAAGCCCAATACAAAAGCATCACATCTAAACTCAATGCTAAGTATAGAAATCTTCAAACCCAAACATATCATGGACAAATAAGTGGAGCCCCCAATTGGGTTTGAAACAACCAAGGGATCATCTACCAGACTGGTGTCTAAGTGCAGTAACTCAACTAATGATGATGAAATAAACGAATGCGATGCGCCTGAATCAAACAATGTACGGATAGGATGGTCAAATAGAAAAACCAGACTTTCAACGGAAATAGTTCTACCTCTCTCCTGAATCGGTGGAACCGCGAGAGCCTGTACTTGCCCCCTAGCCTGACTCGGTGCCATAAGAGCTTGCACCTGTCCTCCTGAGGTAGATCCCGTCCTTTGCCCCTTCTTAGGGCAATCCTTCACTAAGTGCCCTGCTTCGCCACAGTGGAAGCAACCGGTCTTCTTCTTCTTGCGACAATCCTTGCTTAGGTGGCTAGGTGTCCCACAATTGAAACACTTCTTCTTCTTGCCCTTGCCACCGTTGCCTTTCCCACCTTTGCTTTGCTGTTGTTGAGGTCTCTTTTGATCTCCCTTCTTCTCGGGTACCTTATTAGCATTAGGACCCTTCTCTTCCTCATACATGAGTGCCATGTCAACTAGCTTCTCAAAGGTGGCCCCCATAGGGATGTGAGTCATAGCCAACCCATGCATAGGTTCATTCAAGCCTTTCACGAACCTCAAAGCCTTCTTCTCTGGTGTATTTACCATGTCTAGGCCAAACCTTGCCAATTGATTAAACTTGTTAACATATTCCTTCACCGAAAGATTTCCTTGCTTTAGAGTTAAGAATCTTTCCATATACAAGTTTTCCTCTGCCCTTGAGAGAAACTTTGCCACAAATCTTTGCTTAAAATCCGCCCAAGAGTCAACGGGGCGTTCTCCATTAGTAACCTCCCACCAGAACGAGGCCTCTCCCTTCATTAACCAAGCAGCCAACTTGACTTTCTTCCCTTCTTCCATTTCAAAGATATCTATCAACTCTTCCACCTCTTTAAGCCAATCTCTAGCCTCCACAAAGGTTTCAGATCCTTGAAAAGGTTTCCCTCCCATAGCTTTAAATTCCTTGCAAGTCTTAGCAAAAGTATCCGTGCGAGGAGGAGGGGGAGGAGGAAGATCGGGTGCTACGGTTGGTGGAGGAATATTTGCTGGACCCGTAGTGGTGGCCCTAGCCTCCATCAATCTCCTATACCATACTGGTACCGCTACACCCTCCGGAAGATTAATATTCTCGGCCATGCTGAAACGAAAAAGGAAAGATTCAAAACGGAGAATTCGAAGGATATAGATATGGCTATTGAGGATTATGCTTTTCTTTCAAAAACTTTTCTCTTAAAAGACATGTTTTTGAAAATATCTTTTTCCAAAAATGTTTTAGAAAAATAGTTTTCTAAAAATTTTATCTGTTCCGGTAACCTTTGCTCTGATACCACGTGTAACACCCCACGCCCGCTATAGTCACTCACTAAGGGAATGCCATAGCATCGGTGGAGTATTTTAGTGAATATAGAACAGAAAAATTTCACCAAGACAGATATAAACAGTATTTGAAATTTAAAACATTATCTCATAACAGCGGAAATAAACATGTCTGGTTACATCATAAAACCATGATAAAAGTCAAGTACAATATCTGTCAAAATAAAGAAGTACATAATCCCACTCTCATATACAATAGCCATAACAAAAGAAAAGATAACTGGATGACTGGAGCTTTACATCTACCCAAGCTCCTCAAGACTGGGAATAGGAATCCGATCAGGCTCTACTACCGCTAGGATCCACCGTAGGACCTGAGGGTTAGGAAAAAGATAAAAACAACGGGGTCAGACATAAGTCTGAGTGAGTCCTATAACTTTAACAATACAATCATTAAAGTAACCAAAGAAGACATAAACTTGACCTACGGTAATATCTGGGGATGAATGGCTACACTAAGCAGCTTGGAAGACTTAGGATAAACTAAGATAATCGTCAGGACGCATCTACCCACCCAAGGATAATTACTAACTGCACCACACCAGTCATTCCTACTTAAAGGTTAATCCCTTCCAAGGACTTAGAAAATTTCCCCAGTAGTTTCATGTACCCCTAGCCCACTACATAGGTGCCGTCTGCCCCTATCTCCACTAGGTGTACCCAGTATTCTTACCCAGTAGTTTCGTGTACCCCTACATAGGTGCCATCTGCCCCTATTTCCACTAGGTGTACCCACTACTCCCCAAGCGATCGGCTCCCTACCGTAGATACCCGTGCTGGTCCCACAGTGGGGTGTATCACTCCCCTAAAGTGGCTACCCAATACTAACGGTGCACGGCTTTATATCTACACGATGCAACAACGGCTTATCTACCAGCCCGGGCCCACACACGCATATGAAGCCCGTTGGACTTGCGTTGCCACCGCTAACCCGTTTTGGCCTCTTATAATCAAGCCCAATATGCGTGTCCCGTCACTCGACATGGGTCGAGCCCACAAAGATTCGTTTGGGATATTGGTTGAAATGGGCCCCCACAAGCTACCCACTTAAGCTTGTCCAATATCTAGTGTATCCCACTTAACCCTTTAATCATGTTTAATTACATGTGTCCACTTGGTTAAGTATTCTAATCGTATTTTCTATTGCCATCCAAGGCAACCCACTAGATTCCACATGCCACCCATGGCACCCATAAAATTTCCTCATGCCACCCAAGGCACCCACTTAACCCCTCATGTCCCACTACATGCTACTATGGTTAAGTGTTTCTTAATTAATTAAGACCGTGATCTCCCATAAAGACCTCCCACATTAGACTGGCTGTTATGACCGCCTGGTTAAGCCGGTAGAATCCGGGCAGTCTTACGTCATAACAGAGTCTAACCTCGTGTCTTTACCTTAATCACGTATTTAATTTATGGCTAAGACCTCTCACATTGGGCTGACGTTTGTAGCAACTGGTTAAGCCGGTCGGGTCCGGGCAGTTTTACACTACAAATGAGTCCAACCTCGTGTCTTAGTCGATTAATTACACCTAATTAATCACCCCCATATTAATTATCCCTAATTAATATCAAGTTTTCCATAACATGGGTAGACCTAACTCAATAGGTAAATTCCCATGGGGTAGACCTAACTCAATAGGTAAATTCCCACTTATGGTAATTTATTTTTATGGTATGCTTAATCATACCCAATCATTCATTTATTAACATATTTACCAACCCCATCGTTCCCCACGTAAATCGTTCTCGTTACATGACATAATAAGGGGAAGATCATCATGGGTTTAGCATACAACTTTGTCATGGGTTAAGAGGATGTCAACTTGCATATATGAGCATATATTAACCCAACTACATATAACCCAAACTTGCATATTATCATACATATGATTTGCATAACATGTTGCATATGAGCTTGCATATTATCATACACATATCTTGCATAACATGTTAAACTTGCATATAGGCATTCTCAATCTTGCATAACATGTTAAACATGCATTTAAGCATACACATAACTTGCATAAGCATTCACATACTTGCATAGGCATCCACATACTTGCATAGGCATTCACATACTTGCATAACTTGCATATCATGTCATTTAAGCATATACATATCTTGCATAAGTATTCATATACTCGCATAAGCATGCATAACTTGCATATCACATAAATCTTGCATTTAAACATATACATGACTTGCATAAGCATCCATACACTTACATAAGCATGCATAACTTGCATATCACTTTCAACTTGCATTTAAACATACACTTAACTTGCATGTCACTTTGCTAAACATGCATAAATTCACTTATTAAACATGCATATATCAACTTGTTAAACATGCATAAATCAACTTATTAAGCATGCATAAACCAACTTGTCAAATATGCATAAACATAGAACAACATAGAGTAACATATCATTATACATGATTCATACTCACTAATCCGCATTTAAGACCATAAGTCTCATTACACCCAATCTACTTACTTTAACAATTGATGTTAAAGTGATAGAAACTCACCAAACTCAAGATTAGCAACCTTATGAAGTAGAATTAGTTGCTAACTATGAAGATAATGATGATTAAAGATTGATTAGAGAGGAATTAGCTTGCAACTTTCTTTATGAACTAGTGGAGGCCATGCTCAAATTTCATTTTGCCATAGTTTAGTTACAAGACTTAATTATGAATGAATTGGGGTAGGGTTGGGGTCTTATTTATAGGATTAGGTGAGTGTTTTAGGCCCTTAGATTAACCCTAGATTAGATTAGGACCCTTAGATTTAGGAAATCTCTAGAACCAGCCCTCCTAGCCAGCCTGAAACCCAACCTGGTGCAACCTGGTGCACCCAGGTTCACAGATCGGCGCCACCCTGTCGACAGGCAAGTCGACAGGCATGTCGACACCCCTGTCGACAGGCCTGTCGACAGCCCCGTCGACATGGGTTGGGCGGGAAGCTTCCCGCCTGACCCCGCCTGACCCATTCCAAATCTGAATTTTTAAATTTTTAAATCTGTTTTAGATTTGAATTTTCTGCAAACTTCATCGGGCCATAACTGGGCCATACGGACTCCGATTTTCGAAAACTCGGACTCTATTTCGCGTATTTTTCCGAGACGAACGTAATGACGTAGCCCGTTTCCCCCAATTCCCACGTCTGAGATTATTTATCCTGTAATTAGTGAATTTTAGTATTATCCCAAAATTCGGGGTGTTACAGTAAATTAGTAAGTGAACGATTCCCTGAATATTAACCTCGAAGGCCGAAACCAACATCAGATCAATATCCAGGAGACCACTCATCTTATCTATTTTCCACTTAGTTTCTAATTTTATATATGATAAAGATGTAAATTTTATTGTTATTTCGTTCAACACATGGCTAATCTCAACGGATGAGTACTGTCAACACATGAACCTTTATTTTATTATAACGATAAAGATGTAAATTTTATTGTTAAAATATTTCGTTCAACACATGACTAATCTCAACGGATGAGTACTGTCAACACATGAACCTTTATTTTATAATATTCTTTATTTTCTAAATTGGAATGAGGCCCAATCAATTACCATATAGAGTTAATTATATGGATTCCATACAACACATGTATATAATAGCAACGATAAATAATCAACCATAATCCAAAGTGCACTACACTATATAAGCATCAAATATAGATATCTAACGCTTATAACAGCCTGTTGATCCATCGATCGACATACAACTAATTATTGGGATTAGTGTATGCCGTATTTTATCCCAATACCCGTGTGGGGTTTCAAACAATCAAACACATATTTTATTTGTGCAGTTGGGCGATGTGTAAAATTTATCGTCCCAATCAATGTCCTTCAAATAGGTGTACATAAACAAACCGTTCGGTTTGTAAATGAATATTTATTTATTCACATTCACTATATTCATATTCACGTTAAAAATTATATTTTCAACGATGAAATATTTTATTTTAACACATGAATTTCTATTCAGTTCATTTACAAAATTAAAATGATATTTTTATTTTTCTAACTTATTTTAGAAAATTTCGGCGGCATAACGGCATGATACTAGAAACGGGACAAGGCCTAGCCTTATCTCCGGTCTAGTGATGGCCCGCGCCATACACATATCAATCAATTCGATTTCAATTCACCAAACAACCAAATTCAAATCAAATAATCTAACCAACTACACAACCAAACAAACAAGTCCACGGTCTGTGGACGATGGTGTCGGGTGCTACTAAACACCGTCTGCATCCTATTATATATATATAACTAGAAAAAGAAATTTAGAGTGAGAAGTTCTCACATTGATTTTTTTTCCAACGCCTTTTCTGAACTGCAGAATTGTTGTTCGAGCTCCAGACTTCGCATACAAGCTCAAATCTTCAATCCATTGTTTTGTCTAGCACAAGCACGGCATTCTGAACAACTTTTGCCTAAGGGACTTTTTGCCGAAAATGCTCCAATTCACCAGAATTCGCGAAAGTACACGAATTTTACCGCTTTTGAACAGTAGACTTCGAATGCATTTTTCGAGCAGCTCCGAACTCCAAAACACGACTTCCATATAGCCAAATCAAAGAGAATTTCGTGCTCTACAACTTTAGTTTAGAGGTACTTTGGCCAAAAACGCACCGTTTGAGAGATATAGGCCAAAACAGTCCGGGATGTTTTGTGCAAAACGGGAATTTTGGTGAAAAGGAGTTTTTGAGTATAACGGGGCCCACGGCCGGAGTTGGGTGGCCAGCGGGCGGTAGTGGGCCTGATGGACGTGGGGGAGGGTGCTAAGGGCGGTGGTGGGGCCCGTGGTGGCCGCGGTGGTGGTGGTTGGTGATTTGAGGGTTTAGGGTTATGAAAAGAGGAGAGAGAAGGTGGAGGAAGAGGAGGAGGAGGAGGAGGAGAGGAAGGAGGAGGGGGTGCGACGGCCGACGGTGGTGGTGGAGGTGGGGGAGAGGGACGGCAGCCAAGGGGAAGGAGGAGGAGGCCATTTTTATGAAGGAGGAAAAGAGAAGGAGGAACAAAATGAAATGAGAAAGGAGGCAAAGTGATTATATGCTAGTTTCTCGCCTATCGCCTGAACGCTAACGATCTCCAACCGCCGCGGATTTTGGACACGACATAGTAGACGTGAAGACGAGCCCAACGAAATAAGTTTTTTCGAATTCCGAGTTCGTTTGACAGTCCGTTAAAATTCTCAAAAATGCTCAGATATCGCTCAAAAATGCGATTTTGGCGCACCATTTCTTCTTGCACGCTCACATGCTAACTTCAAGAATCCTTCCCTTTTGGATTTAAGCATTTTTAGACGATACGAATCCAGGAAAAAAAACGAAATCGAATTCTGAGGTCGTATCAATAATGTTCCTTTGTAAAATGACTGCTCGTTTTACCCTGAACTGTTTTAGCTCGCACGGCCACATACTGACTCCGTTCGACGCGCCCTTTGGAACATAATAATAATTTGTTATTATGAATCCATAAAAATTTATCTCGTCGAATTCTGAGCTCGTATGTAAAATTTCACTTTTTAAGGGCTATGTTTTGCTAACCGAAAAGCTCCTGCCAATTGCCACTATTCCGGATTTCGGAATATATCGAAGCTTATACCTTTTGGAGTTCTAAACGGCATTTTGAACTCAATGGAAGTGGTTTCGAGTCCAAATTCATCCATATGCAAAATTTGACTTTTTGGGCCATGTATAATTTGCATAGCGACTATTCTGAATTTTCAACTGGGCATAACTTTTGATTCCCGCTATGAAATTTCGATTTTTCAGATTCGTTGGAAATATATTCTCAACTAGATTCTAATATTTTTGGTTTCGCTAAAATCCGGTTTATTTTGCACTCGGTATGTTCAATTGAAATTTGAAATCGAATTATCGAACTACCGCGCCATTTTCAATTCCTTTTATAATTTAAAATAAATATTTATATTCTAATGACGATGTATATAAATATATACGTTCGAATTATACTCAAAATAAATTTCTCGTTGTTATTATTTAAAATAATTCATTTTAAATATTCAAAATTCATTAAAATTGCCAAAATAAAAATTTTAAACTGGCTCAGAATTTCCGGGTTGTTACAATCTCCCCCACTTAAAACTTTTCGTCCCCGAAAAGGAACGAAGTCGAAAGTGGTTTGATTAATCAACTCTACGTCCGATCTGGCTTCCATTCTCCAACTTTTCAGTTTCTGAGAATTTTCAAATTCTTCAAAAATTTGGCTAACACCCGGAATTTTCGAAAAATTTCGCCATATCCTCCTTCGTATGGGGAGAGGTTTGGAAATTTTGTAACAACCCGAATTTTAATAACGTGTTATAATCAAGAATCAAGGCAGAATTAAATTTTAAAATCTTAATAAAGGGAAACGGGCTGTGCCATTGTGTTCGTCTCGGAAAAATACGCGAAATAAAGTCCGAGTTTTCGAAAAACGGAGTCCGTATGACCAAGTTATGGCCCAACGAAGTTTCAGAAAATTCCAAGTCCGAAAAACAGTTCAAAATTCAAATCTGGAGCTGAAAAGACTGGGCGGGAAAATTTCCCGCCCAGCACCCAAGTCGACATGAGTGTCTACTTGGATGTCGACACACCCAAGGTGGTGTCGACTTGCAAGTCGACACCCCTATCGACCTGGGTGGTCGAGCCCAGGCCACCTGGGTGCGCCTGCTTGTGTCTCTAGTCCTGTTCTGGAAGCTTCTGACGGGTTTTGAGGGTTCAGATCTATCCTAGGGTTAATCTAAGGGCCTAAACTACTCCTAATCTCTATAAAAACACCCTAGGACCTAACCTAAATCACTAAAAATCATTCTAGCAACTAAGTGCTGCCAAAATCTACCTTGATCATGGCTTCCATCTCCAACTCCAAGGGCTTATGCCTTCAAATCGGGTTCAAATCAAAAGGTGCAAGCTTCCTACATCAAATCGAGGGTAGATCAACGTTGCTACGCAAATTTCATGACGATTCTTCAACAAAGGAGCCACCTTTCTTCGTCAAGACGATTCATGCTCCTAAATCTCTTGCCACGCTATGTAAGTTCTAGCTACTTCTAGATTTAAACGGTAGTTTTAATGATGGCATGGAATAAAATGAGATTAAACTAAGTATGCTAGCCTATATGAACCTTGTCATGCCTCTTTTGCTTGACCCTATGACTTTTGGCTATGCTTAGCGACTAAATCATGCTATTCATGTTATGATTAACCTAGTTTATCTTGCAAGTTTGAATCTTTATCTATGGAATGCTAGCATGAACCTTTGAGAACCATTTGACTTGTGAAACATTGGCAAAGACTTGACTTTGGGGCTTATGCATGTAAATGAACCCAAACCCCTTATGTTATCATGCATGCTTGTGGTCAAATTCTCTTATGATGCTATGCATGTTTGTGGCCAAATTCCCTTATGATACTATGCGTGTTTATGGCCAAATTCCCTTATGATACTATGCATGCTAGTGGCCAAATTCTCTTATGATGTTATGCATATTTTGAGGCCAAACCCCTTATGATACCATGCATGTTTGTGGCCAATCCCTTTTTGACATCGTGCATGTTGTGTGGCCAATATGTAGCATAGTACCCTTACTATGTTGACTCGCTTTTACTTGGGTTGGAAACACGCTTTGGGGTAGGTTAGACGTGCGTGATTATGACATGATAATTTGACATGGGGTTTCATGGAAATATGGCACTTATGATACACCTAAATGTGGGCATGACATGTGGGGTAAACATGGGACTTGAAACTAGACACGTGTGGGTTGTAAGTGTAATATGACACTAGACCAAACATGAAAGTGGCCAACTCGAGGTTGGGTTTAGTTTGTAGCATAAATCTACCCGGACCCGCCCGGCTTAACTAGTGGCTACAAACAATAGGATCCAATGTGAGAAGTTGGTCACGTCGCGCTTAAGACCCGAGGTTAGACTAGGTTATGGTGTAAAACTACCCGGACCCGCCCGGCTTAACTAGTAACCACAACAAGGTCTAATGTGAGAGGTTGAGAGTGCATTAATTAAATTAATGCCACATGATAAGGTTAAGTAAATTTGACTAATGACACTTAACCGATATGACACGAAAGGGTAGGTTAAGTGGGACCGGGCTTGATTTCTTAATGACACTTAACCATACAAGACAATTAGGGGATGGGGTTAAGTAATTTACACTTAACTAATCCGACTTGGTAATTAGATGGGGTTAAGTAATTTACACTTAACTAATCGTACTTGGAAATTAGATGGGGTTAAGTAACTTAGATTTAACTAATCTAAATACGGTAATTAGATGGGGTTAAGTAACTTAGACTTAACTAATCTAAACACGGTAATTAGATGGGGTTAAGTAACCTACACTTAACTAATCTAAACACAGTAATTTGATGGGGTTAAGTTAAACACTTAACCAATCTAAACTTGGTAACTCAATGAGGTTAAGTAACCAATACTTAACCATCTTAACATGATAATTTAATGGGGTTAAGTAACTTATACTTGATCAATTATACATGATGATTTGATGAGGTTAAGCAACCATACTTAACCAATCTAATATGAGAACTTGATAGGGATAAGTCATAAGACCGTTTAAAATATACTTAACCATTATAGTACGATTAGTGGATGGGGTTAAGTTAATCTATACTTAACCAATCCGACTCGAGAATCCGATGAGGTTAAGATAATCTATGCTTAACCAATCTAACACGATAACCTTATAGGCTTAAGATAAACAAATACTTAACCCAATTGACTTGATGATTGAATAGGGTTAAGTCAGGAGCTTCTTGGTATACTTAACCAACTTGTAGGGCTAGGTCTTGGACTTGAATACTTAGCCAAATCTTGATATGATTCGTAGGCAGGTTAATTCATGAACATAAATGACAATACTTAACCCATTAGGCAAAACCCTAGTTCAGGGGACTAGGTGGAAAACCCGGATTAACAAGGATAACGGGAAAGGAGACTAAGTGGTAAACCTTAGTTTAGGAAACTAAGTAATAATTCTTAGTCAAGAAATTTGGACCAGTTCACAGATAGATGAGTAACCCGATACGGTAGGTCATCGCTTAAACACACGAGAAGGAGGAGCAAATTACCCGACTGGGATAAAGGCTCCAACGAACTGGGTGACGAAGCGGTAGCTTCGGGGGACGTGAGGGTACTCTTGGTATCCCTCTGTGAGGTGGCAGATGGTCCATGAAACCTGGCCTCACAGAGGTTAAGGTCTGCGGTAGAAGAGCCAAGAGTATGCCTTGGTTGCTATGTGAGCGACCTAAAGACTGGGATGGATTAGCGTGGAGTCGACGATACTTGATTTTGCCCTGGATAGCACGTCGCCGACTACCTACCATCTTTAGTCAATCGTGTACGTACGGAAAGGCGGAGAACCCCCAACAGACCATGTTCTTGCTATCGAGTCATGGGTGAGGTTGGCCCGTAGGAAAGTGGGGCTATAGTGGGGCCAGGATGTGGTTCTCATACATGATTTTTCTTGGATTGCCTTTCAGTAGTTGAGGGAGGGGTCACGTGGGACCATAGTCACAGATACAAAAACAGACCTTGATATCTGCATTAGCAGACGACTTAAAGCTCCCGACCGAGTTTCGTATTTCTTGATTTGCCCTGGCACGGAACTCAGATGGCACATTGGGATACATGTGCGTCTAGACATGGAAAACGATTCACGATACATACGTGGGATAAAGGGCGCGGTTGACGGGTGGCCTAATCCCTAGTGGCCCTAGGTGGCTTGAACCCAAACCGAGACACGGAAACGTTCATTAGGTAGCATAATCCCTAGTGGTCCTAGGTGGCATAAATCCTAAGTGAACACGCGATAGTTCATGGTAAGAAAACATAACCAGATCAAGGGTAGCAGTCCAAAATAACCTCAAGGATAAAACGTTTACATGGGAAAGCCCGTATGGCCTACGGTAAAGGACTGAACTTATACATGGAAAGAAACATACGAGTTGGGAAAACCTACATATGCTATATATTAGGTTGACATGGACCATTACGTGACATTGGGCAAGGGACATTCATAGTTGACACATGACGCGGGTTGGGATACTAGTACGAGAGGTGCAGAGCAAATACACATGATAAATACCGTGGGATGTTATACATGATAGATACCTTGGGATGGTATACTTGATAGAAACCTGACGATGTGATACCTTGATTTATCTTGACACCGTAGTTTATCATGATACCGTAGTTTACCTTGCTACAGTAGTTCATCCAGTTATCTTGGTTTAGCTTACCTATCTTGTCGTCATCCCTATGTTTACCTTCAGTTTATGCATGTCATGTTACCTTACCTGTTTTTATACTGGAAGTAGATAGGACTTACCAGTCTTTATGACTGACCCCGTTTTGTTTCGCCTCTTTGTCTTCCATATCCCCCTCCCCCCAGGTTTTCAGGGAGGAAATGATGTCGTTTAGTTCGGGCCTCTTATGCTTGAAGGTCATCATGTATAGCTTGGTCTTCTCTTGGCCATGGCTGCTTCACCGCTTTATTTTGGGGAATAATTTATGAAAAGGTTTTATGCTTCTTTACTATTGCAAGACAGGTTTTGATGTATTCTGATGTAAAAGGCTTTAGACCTTATTTTATAAGATAATGAAATTTGTTTTACTTCCACTGTTTTGTATATGTTCTATCTTGTAATATTTCTGTGCGTGTTTACCTCGATAATGCTTCACCAAACCTAGTGCATTCCCTTTGTGAGTGACCCTAGCGGAGGTGGGGTGTTACATTTGGTATCAGAGCAGAAGGTTACCAGACCGGGCAAAAGTTTTTAAAACCTTCTGAAAACTATTTGAAAAACCGTTTACAAAGAAGCATTTTTCAAGAAAAGTTTTTAAAGGCTATTCCCCAAAAGCCATTAGCACTATCCTTTATTTCCTTGATTGAATCTCTTTTCCTTTCTTTCCTCCATCTGTAGTCACAGTAGTTTTAACTGCGACTAATCCTTGTCTAACTACGTGAGTGTTTTCCCCGTGCGATGGAGAAAGTTCTCGAGAGACATGTTACTGAAGTTATAAGAAGGGATAATAAGAGCAAGGATAAAGGACACGAGCTTAAGAATAAGCAACTTGTTGGTATGGCTTGATCCACAAAGGAAGATAAGGATAAGATCAGCGAGAGGGCAATTGTATGCTCTCATTTCTAGCATACCTAAGAAAAATGGTATCGTTTCTGTTAAAGGTTTAGCCTTTCTTTTCTATCATCTCGTCCAGACTTTGTTTTGATCATCGCATCATTTAAGTCTGCTTCGATAGTTAAGTCTCTGCACCTTAGTACTAGCATGGTAGAAAATCCCACTTTTGGCCCAAAAATCTGGTTGGAGAGTCGGTCCATTTATTCATGACTTGTTTGGAATTGAGAGTGTAAATGTCAAGTGTTGAGATTAGAAGCAATACTTCTATTGTTGAGCTATGGATGGATTCTCGGGATGAAGTGGTTATCCAGTAAGGGATGCCATTCTTTGTTTTGAAAAGAGGGTAGTTAAACTCTTAGCTTGCCTTGGTAATACCCTCGAAGTCTCGTGTAACCTTTTGGGTTTTGTCATGGTTAGTTACCTAGAATCTCTTGATGCATTTATCGGAAATCTCTGATCCGATCGAGTAACGTTCGCCACTAAGGCGGATGGTAAATTCCGCTTAAGCATGGGTTATAGGAATCACCCTAGTAAGTGCACGTGGTAACATGGATTGGCATTGGTAAACGAGATCCAGAATTCACTAGTGAATTTTGGAGAGCTTGCATGAGTACGTAGATATGGTTGAGCCAATTATACTAGGGAAAGAAAAAATGAAAGTGAAACGAGAGGCGACAGTGAAAAGAGTTCCGACTCATACCTTGGAAATAGGAATCAAGGAGCTACGAAATCATGAAGTCAAAGGCAGTCAAGGCACACTGGAATTAAGCTCAAGGAAATGCGGCTTAGACGCGCGCATCGTGTCTCTTTGTAAGAGTATATCGTTGGTCCCTGGTTCTCCTGTAGAGCTAGCTTGCATGCTATCGCTTGGTGGATATCCCCTCGGTCCTGTTTCTGTTGCAAACCCCGTAAGGAGTTTGTCTTGTTTATCTCCTCGATCTTATCTTGGGAACCTAAGGTAGAACTCTATGGATGTAAACATGTATTTGAAACATGTTATGATTGATATGGTTGCAAATGGTTGCAAGTGGTTGCTCGTGGATGCGCGAATACACGTTAGATACTAGATCGACGCACTCACATTTTGCATTGCATATGCACGAGTATTTATACATGTTTGAATGTTAATGTGTTGTCATGCGGATGTTGCATATGAATGAATGTTTGTGCATGCATGTAGTACTTATATGACTAGGATTATTTGCATACATGTTGGATTCATGGCACTAAACATACTTTGCATTAGAAAGATCATTCAGGCCTGATCATTAGCATCAGCTAAGGAACATATACACACACTTTCTGCATGTGTACATAAAGCATTAGAAGTCTCTTAAGGACAATGGTTGCCTGTGGATGATGTTTTGAGTAGATGGATGATGGATGGTAGGGTACATTCTTCTAACTTGGAGATTTCGGGGACAAATCCTTAAAGGAGGGGAGAATGTAACAACCCGAATTTTAATAACGTGTTATAATCAAGAATCAAGACAGCATTAAATTTTAAAATCCGAATCAAGGGAAACGGGCTGTGCAATTGCGTTCGTCTCGGAAAAATACGCGAAATAGAGTCTGAGTTTTCGAAAAACGGAGTCTGTATGACCAAGTTATGGCCCAACGAAGTTTCAGAAAATTCCAAGTCCGAAAAACAGTTCAAAATTCAAATCTAGAGCCGAAAAGACTGGGCGGGAAAATTTCCCGCCCAACACCCAAATCGGCATGGGTGTCGACACACCTAAGGTGGTGTCGACTTGGATGTCGACACACCCAAGGTGGTGTCGACTTGCAAGTCGACACCCCTGTCGACCTGGGTGGTCGAGCCCAGGCCACCTAGGTGCGCCTTCTTGTGTCTCTGGTCCTATTCTGGAAGCTTCTGACGGGTTTTAAGGGTTCAGATCTATCCTAGGGTTAATCTAAGGGCCTAAACTACTCCTAATCTCTATAAAAACACCCTAGGACCTAACCTAAATCACTAAAAATCATTCTAGCAACTAAGTGCTGCCAAAATCTACCTTGATCATGGCCTCCATCTCCAACTCCAAGGGCTTATGCATTCAAATCGGGTTCAAATCAAAAGGTGCAAGCTTCCTACATCAAATCGAGGGTAGATCAACGTTGCTACGCAAATTTCATGACGATTCTTCAACAAAGGAGCCACCTTTCTTCATCAAGACGATTCATGCTCCTAAATCTCTTGCCACGCTATGTAAGTTCTAGCTACTTCTAGATTTAAACGGTAGTTTTAATGATGGCATGGAATAAAATGAGATTAAACTAAGTATGCTAGCCTATATGAACCTTTTCATGCCTCTTTTGCTTGAACCTATGACTTTTGGCTATGCTTAGTGACTAAATCATGTTATTCATGTTATGATTAACCTAGTTTATCTTGCAAGTTTGAATCTTTATCTATGGAATGCTAGCATGAACCTTTGGGAACCATTTGACTTGTGAAACATTGGCAAAGACTTGACTTTGGGGCTTATGCATGTAAATGAACCCAAACTCCTTATGTTATCATGCATGCTTGTGGTCAAATTCTCTTATGATGCTATGCATGTTTGTGGCCAAATTCCCTTATGATACTATGCATGTTTATGGCCAAATTCCCTTATGATACTATGCATGCTAGTGGCCAAATTCTCTTATGATGCTATGCATATTTTGAGGCCAAACCCCTTATGATACCATGCATGTTTGTGGCCAATCCCTTTCTGACATCGTGCATGTTGTGAGGCCAATATGTAGCATAGTACCCTTACTATGTTGACTCGCTTTTACTTGGGTTGGAAACACGCTTTGGGGTAGGTTAGATGTGCGTGATTATGACATGATAATTTGACATGGGGTTTCATGGAAATATGGCACTTATGATACACCTAAATGTGGGCATGACATGTGGGGTAAACATGGGACTTGAAACTAGACACGTGTGGGTTGTAAGTGTAATATGACACTAGACCAAACATGAAAGTGGCCAACTCGAGGTTGGGTTTAGTTTGTAGCATAAATCTACCCGGACCCGCCCGGTTTAACTAGTGGCTACAAACAATAGGATCCAATGTGAGAAGTTGGTCACGTCGCGCTTAAGACCCGAGGTTAGACTAGGTTGTGGTTTAAAACTACCCGGACCCGCCCGGCTTAACTAGTAACCACAACAAGGTCTAATGTGAGAGGTTGAGAGTGCATTAATTAAATTAATGCCACATGATAAGGTTAAGTAAATTTGACTAATGACACTTAACCGATATGACACGAATGGGTAGGTTAAGTGGGACCGGGCTTGATTTCTTAATGACACTTAACCATACAAGACAATTAGGGGATGGGGTTAAGTAATTTACACTTAACTAATCCGACTTGGTAATTAGATGGGGTTAAGTAATTTACACTTAACTAATCCGACTTGGTAATTAGATGGGGTTAAGTAATTTACACTTAACTAATCCGACTTGGAAATTAGATGGGGTTAAGTAACTTAGACTTAACTAATCTAAATACGGTAATTAGATGGGGTTAAGTAACTTAGACTTAACTAATCTAAACACGGTAATTATATGGGGTTAAGTAACCTACACTTAACTAATCTAAACACAGTAATTCGATGGGGTTAAGTTAAACACTTAACCAATCTAAACTTGGTAACTCAATGAGGTTAAGTAACCAAAACTTAACCAACTTAACATGATAATTTAATGGGGTTGAGTAACTTATACTTAATCAATTATACATGATGATTTGATGAGGTTAAGCAACCATACTTAACCAATCTAATATGAGAACTTGATAGGGTTAAGTCACAAGACCGTTTAAAATATACTTAACCATTATAGTACGATTAGTGGATGGGGTTAAGTTAATCTATACTTAACCAATCCGACTCGAGAATCTGATGAGGTTAAGATAATCTATGCTTAACCAATCTAACACGATAACCTGATAGGGTTAAGATAAACAAATACTTAACCCAATTGACTTGATGATTGAATAGGGTTAAGTCAGGAGCTTCTTGGTATACTTAACCAACTTGTAGAGCTAGGTCTTGGACTTGAATACTTAGCCAAATCTTGACATGATTCGTAGGCAGGTTAAGTCATGAACTTAAATGACAATACTTAACCCATTAGGCAAAACCCTAGTTCAGGGGACTAGGTGGAAAACCGGGATTAACAAGGATAACGGGAAAGGAGACTAAGTGGTAAACCTTAGTTTAGGAAACTAAGTAATAATTCTTAGTCAAGAAATTTGGACCAGTTCACAGATAGATGAGTAACCCGATACGGTAGGTCATCGCTTAAACACACGAGAAGGAGGAGCAAATTACCCGACTGGGATAAAGGCTCCAACGAACTGGGTGACGAAGCGGTAGCTTCGGGGGACGTGAGGGTACTCTTGGTATCCCTCTATGAGGTGGCAGATGGTCCATGAAACCCGGCCTCACAGAGGTTAAGGTCTGCGGTAGAAGAGCCAAGAGTATGCCTTGGTTGCTATGCGAGCGACCTAAAGACTGGGATGGATTAGCGTGGAGTCGACGATACTTGATATTGCCCTGGATAGCACGTCGCCGACTACCTACCATCTTTAGTCAATCGTGTACGTACGGAAAGGCAGAGAACCCCCAACAGACCATGTTCTTGCTATCGAGTCATGGGTGAGGTTGGCCCATAGGAAAGTGGGGCTATAGTAGGGCCGGGATGTGGTTCTCATACATGATTTTTCTTGGATTGCCTTTCAGTAGTTGAGGGAGGGGTCACGGGGGACCATAGCCACGGATACAAAAACAGACCTTGATATCTGCATCAGCAGACGACTTAAAGCTCCCGACCGAGTTTCGTATTTCTTGATTTGCCCTGGCACGGAACTCGGATGGCACATTGGGATACATGTGCGTCTAGACATGGAAAACGATTCACGATACATACGTGGGATAAAGGGCGCGGTTGACGGGTGGCATAATCCCTAGTGGCCCTAGGTGGCTTGAACCCAAACCGAGACACGGAAATGTTCATTAGGTAGCATAATCCCTAGTGGTCCTAGGTGGCATAAATCCTAAGTGAACACGCGATTGTTCATGGTAAGAAAACATAACCAGATCAAGGGTAGCAGTCCAAAATAACCTCAAGGATAAAACGTTTACATGGGAAATCCCGTATGGCCTACGGCAAAGGACTGAACTTATACATGGAAAGAAACATACGAGTTGGGAAAACCTACATGTGCTATATATTAGGTTGACATGGACCATTACATGACATTGGGCAAGGGACATTCATAGTTGACACATGACGCGGGTTGGGATACTAGTACGAGAGGTGCAGAGCAAATACACATGATAAATACCGTGGGATGTTATACATGATAGATACCTTGGGATGGTATACTTGTTAGAAACCTGACGATGTGATACCTTGATTTATCTTGACACCGTAGTTTATTATGATACCGTAGTTTACCTTGCTACAGTAGTTCATCCAGTTATCTTGGTTTAGCTTACCTATCTTGTCGTCATCCCTATGTTTACTTTCAGTTTATGCATGTCATGTTACCTTACCTGTTTTTATACTGGAAGTAGATAGGACTTGCCAGTCTTTATGACTGACCCCGTTTTGTTTCGCCTCTTTGTCCTCCGTTCCCCCCCCCCCAGGTTTTCAGGGAGGAAATGATGTCGTTTAGTTCGGGCCTCTTATGCTTGAAGGTCATCATGTATAGCTTGGTCTTCTCTTGGCCATGGCTGCTTCACCGCTTTATTTTGGGGAATAATTTATGAAAAGGTTTTATGCTTCTTTACTATTGCAAGACAGGTTTTGATGTATTCTGATGTAAAAGGCTTTAGACCTTATTTTATAAGATAATGAAATTTGTTTTACTTCCGCTGTTTTTTTATATGTTCTGTCTTGTAATATTTCTGTGCATGTTTACCTCGATAATGCTTCACCAAACCTAGTGCATTCCCTTTGTGAGTGACCCTAGCGGAGGTGGGGTGTTACAAATTTATTGGGCCATATTAGGTACCCAATAAATCCTAATAAGCATACACATATTTATAGTGATATATTCTGGTGTTTACAGGGGAGCGTGTATTGATAATAACTCCAGAAAATAAATTCTCGTCACCCTATCAAAGCCTGAGGGAGTGTGTATTTTAATTGCTCCAGAGAATAAATTCTCGTCACCTCGTCCCGTGTGGGAAATAAATAATCCATGTGTCATATCTAATGACTAGAGAGATGTGATTAATGTCAATTCCAGACCCGTGTGGGGTTTTTATTAATCTGTAAATTTTACCGTTACAATTTTATATTATCCATATCAGTCATCAGTTCAACCTGTAATATATAGTCCATATCTGTCATCAATTCAACCTGTAATATATAGTCATCGCCATACAAGCCTCTCGCTCGTATGGTAAATCTTCCACCTCGTCACACAAGCTCCAAATGCTTGTGTGTTATATGATGAAGTATGCGATATTAAGAAGTATGCCATCTTCAGGAAGTATGCCATGCAGTGTAGTTCAAAATTAATTGTTACTATCCTATGGCGACATTTATTAATTACACACAGAATAACCAGCACTCCGCATCCAATGGCACTCACATGAGTTGATATAACAATAAAAGTGCGCGTCCAACTCATTAAGGTTTACCTATTTGTCGGGCACGCAAATAAATTCTTTACTCAACAGCTAATCCATTTACCTGTTCAAACATATATATGTATATGGATGCATTTGCAAATAATTTACCATATAATTCAATATTTGGTTCAATTAAGCCTAAATTCACCATTCATTCACAAAATGGTTTAAATAAATAATCATACAACACAACCATCAATCAATTAGTGAATTAGCTTTTCAAATTCATAATTTGATATATATATATATATATATATATATATATATATATACAGAAAACATGTTTTTGATGCCAAATCACAACAATAAACCTATCTAGTTTTGGTTCTCACACCAGTCTAATGGAAATATATAGAAATCACACTTTCGTCACTCGAATATAAAATCTGACGACGAGTACTCAACCATCAGAATCATCTTCGGGCCACTAGAGTATGATTCTATATCTATCTAGTATATTAAAACTTCGAATATACGTTCATGACGCGTATATGCAAAATCTTTATATACTCGATTGTCCAAATTCAAAATAAATAAATAATCAAATACGTATAAAATGATTTAAATTTCAAAACAAAATTGTTTTCATTTGAAAAATATACTCTTCACACTCGTTCTAGGATACTACTGATCCTATCTCTAACAGTCATTCTAATTGGATATTATTAATCCAATATCTGATGAATTCTTTCGTTCGGTTCTAATGTGTCTTGTTCTCGAGCTCTGTAAACCAAAGATCTGATACCAAATGTGATGACCCGTTACTTCCCCGTGAAGGAAAGAGCGGATACTTTGAGAACAACACACAAATGAACGTAGACGGAAGAACATTTCATTGCTATTACAACAATTCCATCAGATACAAAAATATACAGAGTATGAATAGATATTACACAATAAAGAATTTCAGAGATTTAAATACAGTACTGCAGCGGAAAATAATACAAAGCACAACTGAAGGTGATATACTGATACAGAGCTTTCCGGATATCATTTAGCTGTAAACTAGGATCCTGTGAATATAAATCTGCAAAACCAAAACTACTAGCTGCCTGTGTCGAAAATAGGGGCACCTAGAGTTTAGGTTAAAACAATAAACTCCAGGTCAGTCATGTGACTGGTGTGAGAACTAAAACAGTTATTTAAACTTTACTTTAAAAGAGAGTAATTCAAGGGACCACGCCGTATAACACGGAACGAGTTTCCTCCCAAGAATACCAGTGCATATCAATAAACAACGCAATGCTTTTTCGAAAAATGAAGCTATTATAAGACCCAGGTCCCATCACACAATGCAACGCAAGACAGAGGATAGGGTTTTCGCTTATAATAGCCAAACATGCTTGGTACGTTTAAAACAAATCATTTGATACTATTATAAGTGTATAGTGTCAAAACATTTTCAATCATAAATATCAATCCTAGGCGGCATGGGTACCATTTATCATGTCGCCATACTAGGCTCTACAAATAAAACCGAATTACACGTATTGGAAATTGGATTTCCATCATGAGTCAAGGCAAGGGGCAAGCTCCTCTCCGATTTGAGACACTCTAGCAAATGCTCAGGACTACGCACACTGGGTAACCCTTGGATCGGCTGGGCCGGTCCACTCTTACGTTTGAGGATTGGCAATTCCTAAACACACATTTCCCGGTCCTTACAGACCTAATATCGAGGCGCCTCATTCCAACAACCACAAAGGTGAAACGTATATAAATGTCAGGGCTGGTAAGTCACTGACACCACCAAAACTAGAAAGAAACGTTGTGTCCTCCCAGCGGTCCGTATCCCGTTTTTAACTCATACCGAGGTGTGAGGCTCGCGAATTCACGTTATACACAAAGCTGCCACGTAGATCGTGCTTTGATCATCAACCACAAGACTCTGCTTTTCAACAGAAGCCTTGATCATTGCATCTTAGCGTGCCACACAGGCAATTCATGCCATGCGACTGATGTCCATCGATATACAACCTCTGAGCTCGTACGTCTCAGAGAAGAGCGTTAAGAAAAAGAATAAATTCTCCGCCGCCAAACAGATGTATATTTAATAGAGATGAATAAACATAGAATAAAATCCAATGTCAGACACACAATCCATTTACAAGTTCGTTCTGGGCCTGAACAAAACCGGAAGCACTTTCGTCGCATATCCATCGATCTCTAAGTACGTCTGGACGACCACCAACTGATTCCCTCATCTTGGGTGTACAGACCAATCAAGATCATCAGTAATCACCCAAATGATGTGAAGACTTCCGGTCTTCAACCACCGTCTTCATCTTCGACTTATCGTCGAATCGGTTATTCAGAATGGGTATAAACCCGGCCTTTCCGAACAACCCGCGTATATTAAAAACAAATGTTACATAAACACAACATACGCCTCATTCCAATTCATTAGTCACTAACCGTAAATCAGTAAGAGAGCAATTCCCCAAATATTAAACCCGAAGGCCGAAACCAACATCAGATCAATACCCAGGAAACCATTCTTCTTAACTAACCTACAGCTAGTTTCTAAATTTCACATTCTTAGGGGAAAGTTCCCATTAATTTTATCCAATATAAATTCTTTAAATTTATTCTTTAATCTTCCTTTGGATGTAATTTCAAACCAAATTATGGTTTTCCAAACTAGTCGAGATTAGCGAACCACACCGAAGTAATTATTTATTTTATTTCCCAATCCCAACCTACTCATCCCATGAAGCAAAACTGGTAATACTCCATATCTAACACTACGGTGTTATCGGTAAAATTAATTACCATTTCACGTTCAAATCTAATTAAAGATTTGACTATCGTTTTGGAGCAAAACTGGTAATACTCCATTCTCGGTCACTTTCCAAATTTGATAATTTAAATTATCAATTCACCTTTCAATCTAATTGCAGATTCATTTAAAACTCCTTTTACTGGGTCAAAGAACTAATGTCATTTAAAACACAGTTCACGACAAACCCAAATCACATTCTATTTATTATCGGGTTAAAGAACAAGTGTTATTTAAAACACCCTTCACGATAAACCCACAAATCAATTCTATTTAAAACCCATTTCAAATCCAATTTATTTATTTAAAAATAAATGAGTTTTAATCTTAGTTCAAAACTAGTTCATTCCGATAAAAATCTATTTTTATTTTTTCAAATATGGAGTTTTTCATCCCAATTTTTCCCAAATCATTTCTTATGATTTTACACAAATTATTACTATTTTTAATAATTTTATCAAGGCCCGTACGGTTGATTTTCCAACAACGGCCATCGAACTGCATTTACAGCGACCCTTTCTGAAATTGATTTGGACATATCTCCAAATCCAACCGTTAGATTTCAAATTTCTAATATTTGTTAGAAAGCTCTTTTCGATACGAACCCAAAGGTTCCGGTTTTAGGAGAATCCGTCGGTCGGATCTCCCGTAATGTCCATTCGAAGTCAGTGGTCGAAATTTAAGAACTGCCGCGGCGCGGCGCGTTCTATTCAGGCCATTATATTATATATATAATATATATTTCATCGATTTCTATTTAAAATGAATTTTATAAATAGTTTTAAATTCGTTTCAAAAACATTTCAACTTCCATTTCCAATTCAATTCAAATCTCAATTCATTCTATATTCAATTCAATTCGAATTTGGTTTATATTCAATTCAATTCGAAATTGGTTTATATTCGATTCAATTCGAATTTGGTTTATATTCAATTCAATTCAAAATTGGTTTATATTCAATTCAATTCGAAATTGGTTTATATCCAATTCAATTCGAATTTATTTTCTATTCAATTCAATTCGAATTTATTTTCTATTCAATTCAATTTGAATTCGTTTTCTATTCAATTCAATTCGAATTCATTTTCTATTCAATTAAATTCAAATTCGTTTTCTATATATTCGATTTTTAAATCTCTTTTCAATATTCATTATAAAACGAATATAATCGATATAAATATCGTTCGTGTCAAAATAGCGCATCTCTAATCAACACGGCTTTATATATTTCAATAATCTCGTTATTCTATTCAACAAATGAATATTTATTCTATTCAATATGTGAATCTATATTTTTGTCAACACATGACTAATCTCAACGAATGAGTACTGTCCACGAGTGACTATGTTTGTTATTTAATATATTTTATAAAAATTATGGTATTTGTCGTTTGATTTCAAATCGGACTCCAACCGTAAATTAGTAAGTGAACGATTCCCTGAATATTAACCCCGAAGGCTGAAACCAACATCAGATCAATATCCAGGAGACCACTCATCTTATCTATTTTCCACTTAGTTTCAAATTTTATATATGATAAAGATGTAAATTTTATTGTTAAAATATTTCGTTCAACACATGACTAATCTCAACGGATGAGTACTGTCAACACATGAACCTTTATTTTATTATAACGATAAAGATGTAAATTTTATTGTTAAAATATTTCGTTCAACACATGACTAATCTCAACGGATGAGTACTGTCAACACATGAACCTTTATTTTATAATATTCTTTACTTTCTAAATTGGAATGAGGCCCAATCAATTACCATATAGAGTTAATTATATGGATTCCATACAACACATGTATATAATAGCAACGATAAATAATCAACCATAATCCAAAGTGCACTACACTGTATAAGCATCAAATATAGATATCTAACGCTTATAACAGCCTGTCGATCCATCGATCGACATACAACTAATTATTGGGATTAGTGTATGCCGTATTTTATCCCAATACCCATGTGGGGTTTCAAACAATCAAACATATATTTTATTTGCGTAGTTGGGCGATGTGTAAAATTTATCGTCCCAATCAATGTCCTTCAAATAGGTGTACATAAACAAACTATCCGGTTTGTAAATGAATATTTATTTATTCACATTCACTATATTCATATTCACGTTAAAAATTATATTTTCAACGATGAAATATTTTATTTTAACACATGAATTTCTATTCATTTCATTTACAAAATAAAAATGATAATTTTATTTTTCTAACTTATTTTAGAAAATTTTCGCGGCATAACGGCACGATACTAGAAACGGAACAAGACCTAGCCTTATCCCCGGTCTAGTGATGGCCCACGCCATACACATATCAATCAATTTGATTTCAATTCACCAAACAACCAAATTCAAATCAAATAATCTAACCAACTACACAACCAAACAAACAAGTCCATGATCTGTGGACGATGGTGTCGGGTGATACTAAACACCATCTGCATCCTATTATATATATATATAACTAGAAAAAGAAATTTAGAGTGAGAAGTTCTCACATTGATTTTTTTCCGCCTTTTCTGAACTGCTGAATTGTTGTTCGAGCTCCAGACTTCGCATACAAGCTCAAATCTTCAATCCATCATTTTGTCTAGCACAAGCACGACATTCTGAACAACTTTTTCCTAAGGGACTTTTTGCCGAAAATGCTCCAATTCGCCAGAATTCGCGAAAGTACACGAATTTTACCGCTTTTAAACAGCAGACTTCGAACGCGTTTTCGGAGCAGCTCCGAACTCTAAAACATGACTTCCATATAGCCAAATCGAAAAGAATTTCGTGCTCTACAACTTTGGTTTAGAGGGACTTTGGCCAAAAGAGCACTGTTTGAGGGATATAGGCCAAACCAGTCCAGGGTGTTTTGTGCAAAATGGGAATTTTGGTGAAAAGGAGTTTTTGAGTGTAGCGGGGCCCACGGCCGGAGTTGGGTGGCCAGCGGGCGGTGGCGGGCCTGATGGACGTGGGGGAGGGTGCTAAGGGCGGTGGTCGGGCCGTGGTGGCCGCGGTGGTGGTGGTTGGTGATTTGGGGGTTTAGGGTTATGAAAAGAGGAGAGAGAAGGAGGAGGAGGAAGAGGAGGAGGAGGAGAGGAAGGAGTGCGGCGGTCGACGGTGGTGGTGGAGGCGAGGGAGAGGGACGGCAGCCAAGGGGAAGGAGGAGGAGGCCATTTTTAAGAAGAAGGAGGAAAAGAGAAGGAGGTACAAAATGAAATGAGAAAGGAGGCAAAGTGATTATATGCTAGTTTCTCGCCTATCGCCTGAACGCTAACGATCTCCAACCGCCGCGGATTTTGGACACGACATAGTAGACGTGAAGACGAGTCCAACGAAACAAGTTTCGTCGAATTCCGAGTTCGTTTGACAGTCCGTTAAAATTCTCAAAAATGCTCAGATATCGCTCAAAAATGCGATTTTGGCACACCATTTCTTCTTGCACGCTCACATGCTAACTTCAAGAATCATGCCCTTTTGGATTTAACCATTTTTAGACGATACGAATCCAGAAAAAAAATGAAATCGAATTCTGAGGTCGTATCAATAATGTTCCTTTGTAAAATGACTGCTCGTTTTACCCTGAACTGTTTTAGCTCGCACGGCCACATACTGACTCCGTTCGACGCGCCCTTTGGAACATAACAATAATTTGTCATTATGAATCCATAAAAATTTATCTCGTCGAATTCTGAGCTCGTATGTAAAATTTCACTTTTTAAGGGCTATGTTTTGCTAACCGAAAAGCTCCTGCCAATTGCCACTATTCCGGATATCGGAATATATCGAAGCTTATACCTTTCGGAGTTCTAAACGGCATTTTGAACTCAATGGAAGTGGTTTCGAGTCCAAATTCATCCATATGCAAAATTTGACTTTTTGAGCGATGTATAATTTGCATTGCGACTATTCTGAATTTTCAACTGGGCATAACTTTTGATTCCCGCTATGAAATTTCGATTTTTCAGATTCGTTGGAAAGATATTCTCAACTAGATTCTAATATTTTTGGTTTTGATAAAATCCGGTTTATTTTGCACTCGGTATGTTCAATTGAAATTTGAAATTGAATTATCGAATTACTGCGCCATTTTCAATTCCTTTTATAATTTAAAATAAATAATTATATTCTAACAACGATGTATATATTATATACGTTCAAATTATATTCAAAATAAATTTCTCGTTGTTATTATTTAAAATAATTCATTTTAAATATTCAAAATTCATTAAAATTGCCAAAATAAAAAATTTAAACTAGCTCAGAATTTCCGGGTTGTTACACATTGAGTTTGTGGTAGTCTTTTAATTTATTTACATATACAATATGCTTCGAACGGAGTCCGAACGTAAAAGTTATTGATATTCGAAATTATATGTTGGATAATAATTATATGCGTAAATGCATGTGTATACCTTTATTTTATAAATATATGCATGTATAATTTCCAAAAATAATGCTATTTGAATTTGAAAACTAGTGTGTGACATGAACGGAAATAAATTAAGAATGAATGAGAATTAAGTGAAAAGTTAATGTTATAGAGTGATAAATATGATTTAATAAATGTTGGCATTATAAAAAAGCAACGTTATAAAACAATAACGAAATTCAATAAACGTTAACGTTATATAAATGCAACGTTGTAAAATAGTTAATAGAATTTAAAACATAATGGTATGAAATATTTAAGAGATGAAACAGGAATAAGTAGACGCGTTAATTCATGCGTATAAACCCATAGGCTCGACCCATGAGTAGGCCAGGTCAACCTATATGTTGACCCTTGTTAGGGTCAGGTCGACCAAAACGCGCTTTGAAAGTGCATGAGGTTAGCATAATTTACGTAAGGATTTTATTCATTTTTAATCGAATGGATGATCCTATTTCTAATCCCTATAAATAAACATGCAGGGCTAACCTCCAAACCCATACTTTTCTGAATAGGCGCGAAAACCCTGTAACTTTTCTTTCTTCTCCAATTTTTGAAAATATATATACTAGATTTAGGGTTTCTAAACGATAAATTGAAGGAACAAGCTATGGATTTAGGAAAAGGAGTTATTAAAAATAAGTCGTCTCTTTGAGGTAAGTTTTCCAAATTTGATTTTCCTATTAGTTCGTTATATTTATTTAGATCTATATTTATATAGGGTAACAAAAGCGAAGGCTATGTATAGTTGAACTGGATTTGAATCAGATCTAGAACTTGGAGTGATTTTTACAGGTGAGTGGATTTAAATATATGTCATTTATGATAATGGCATCATTAGATTCCCGTTATGATCATTGAAATGGGCACTGTTGTATTTATACTAATTGAGGTAATTAGTTTATTCAAGTTATTTACATTAAAACCACAAATATTAAAATATTGGACTTATATGTTAATGTTTTTCTGATGGGTAGAATCCGAATATATACGTAATCTAAAGGCTTAAAATTAAAGAGATAGGCATAATACTGAATGTGGAAAGGTTAACAGTAACAATGTCAAACTTGTAAAACATTATTAAAGGGTAACTTAATATGCAATCTGATTTGAGAAGTCAGTAATAGCTTAGTTGGTTGGTTGGAATAGAATATAATTCCATATTTTAAACTTTATAAAGGAACGGTGGATGTAATTACAAGAATAAACGCAAAAGATGAGAGATTATTTTAAAATAGGGATGCTTGCACTATCTAACTAAAAAGGAAAAAAGAAATTAAGAAGATATTTTGTGGTTACAGATCGTTACATATGAGACTGTTTTATATTAAATACGGAAGCAGATTTTAGTAAAGCCTCCAGAACCAACCAAATAACATATAACTAACTTCCTAGTAATAAAACTTACAATGGAAGTAAGAATGAAAGAATATAACATATAAGCTAAGATAAAAAGAAAAAGGGGCCAATAATCAAGCTGAATACTCGATAGGCCTAAGAAAGGGGAAATTAGGGAAGTGGTTAATATCTTCCTTTGGGATGTAGATAATAAAAAGAAATTAATGTAATTATTGCGACAAATGGTATATGATAGGTAGGTGCAGTTTTGGATTAAGACTATCATATAATGGTAAGAAAACTAAAAAGAATTCAACATCATAATAAAAGGATAAGAGTAAATGAAAAGAAAGATAAACTAAACATGTAAGAAAAGATTAAACGTAATATCTAATAAAATGGTGAGATGCGTTTGGAGTAGTCTAATAGGAACATGGATGAGACGACCCGTAACTTCCCCGGTGAGGAAAGCGCGGATAGTTCGAGAACAAGCCACAACAGAACGCAGACGGAAGAACATTTCATTGTATATTAAAACAATTCCATCAGAATACAAGAATATACAGAGTATGAATAAGTAAATATTACACATTCGATACATATCAGAGATTTAAATTACATTTAAATACATCGCAGCGAAAATAATACAAAACACAACTAAAGGAGATACACGGATACAAAGCTTTCCGGATATCATTCCAGCTGAAAACCAGGTTCCTGTGAATATAAATCTACAAACCCAAAACTACTAGCTGCCTGTGTCAAAATAAGGGCACCCAGAGTTTAGGTTAAAACAATAAACTCCAGGTCAGTCATGGGACTGGTGTGAGAGCTAAAACAGTTATTCATCTTTATTTTAACGTTAGGTAAATCAAGGGACCACGCCGTATAACACGGAACGAGTTTCCTTCCAAGAATACCACTGCATAAAACAACAGCGCAAAGCTAAATAAAGAAAAATTAAGCTATTATAAGACCCAGGTCCTATCACACAATGCAACGCAAGCCGGGGAATAGGGTTTTCCCTTATAATAGCCAAACATGCTTAGTACGTTTTAAACAAATCATTTGATACTATTATAAGTGCATAGTGTATAAAACAACTTCAAATCATAAGTATCAATCATAGGCGGCATGGGTACCATATATCATGTCACCAATACTAGGCTCTACAAATAAAACCGCAAAGTCAACATATTTGGAAAATGGATTTCCATCTGTGAACCGAGGCTAGGGATCGTCCTCTACCGATTCGAGACTGTCTAGCCCGAGTCTCAGGGACAGAACGCATCGACCCTTGGAGCGACAGGGCCGGTCCACCGATGTGGATTAAAATGCCTGAACAATACGTCTCTCCGCCCTATGGGCCGTAAATGAGCCAACAAGACTCCAACGGACCCGGATCGTCCGATCAAACCGAGGCGCCTCGCAACAGCAACAACCACATAAGTCAAACTCGTCAGGGCATGTGAAACCACTGACGCTACTTCTAGCTAGAAAGAAACGCATGTCCTCCCTGAGGTCCTCTCCCGTTTCTGGTCCACTACCGGGGTGTGAGGCTCGTGAATTCACGTTACAAAAAGCTATGCAACACAGGCTGTGCTTTGATCATCAACCACAAGACTTTGCTTTTCAACAGAAGCCTCGATCAATTGCCACTTAGGCATGCTGCACAGGCAATTCATTCCATGCGATAGATATCCATCAATATATAACCCCTAAGCTCGTACGTCTCAGAGAAGGGCGTTAAGCAAGAGAATAAATTCTCCGCCGCCAAATAGATATATATTTAATAGAAATCAATCACACAGACTGAAATCCAATGTCAGACACACAGTCCATTTACAAGTTCGTTTTGGGTCTGAACGAAACCGGAGGCACCTAGTACCCCGCATATCCATCGATCTTCAAGTACGTCTGGACGATCACCAACTGATTCTCTCCTCTTGGGTGTACGGCCCAATCAAGATCATCAATAATTATCCAAACGACGAGAAGACCTCCGGTCTTCAACCACCGTCGTCATCTTCGACACCACGTCGAATTAGTTATTCAGAATGGGATAAACCCGGCCTTTCTAAATAACTCGCGTATATAATAAATAAGTGTTACACAAACACAACATACGCCTCATTCCAATTCAGAATATTCTTTTATTCAAATATTCCTATACTTTGGGAAAAGTTCCCATTAATTTTATCAAAGATAAATTCTTTAAATTTATTCTTTAACCTGCTTTGAATATCAATTCAAACTAGTCGGGATTAGCGAACCACACCGAAGTAATCATTTATTTTATTTCCAATACCAACCTATTCATCCCATGAAGTAAAACTGGTCATACTTCATATCTAACACCACGGTGTTATCGGTAAATTCAATTACCATTTCCCGTTCAAATCTAATTAAAGATTTAACTATCGCCTGGAGCAAAACTTGTGATACTCCATTCTCGATCATTTCAATCTAATTAAAGATTCATTAAAACTCCACTTAGTTTTAATCTTCACAGAAATCAATATCCTGTCTTTAACTGGGTTAAAGAACCAATGTCATTTAAAACACGGCCCACAATAAACCCAAAATCACATTCATTAATTATCGGGTTAAAGAACAAGTGTTATTTAAAACACTGTTCACGATAAACCCAAAAATCAATACCAATTCAATTCCAATCTTCATTAAATCTAAATAAAAAGATTTAATCTTTTTCTCAACTGGGCTTAAGAACAGTGTTAATGAAGACACCATTCACGACAAACCCAAATAACATTTGATATTAAATACGAGGCTCTGAATAGAAAATATATCGGCTTATATTCAATATCAAATTCTACGACCAACAAATATCGTATTGGAAATAACGATATATATATATCTTTCGAATTTCCATAACAATATCTGTATCATCACGAAATCCAACATCGAAATATTCCAAAGACAATTTCGATTCAAACCCATTCCAATTCAATTATTGGAAATTCTGGTTATTTTCAAAACCATTTCAAATCCACTTTATTTATTTTAAAAATAAATAGAATTATAATTCTAGTTCAAAACTAGTTCATTTCGATAAAAATATATTTTTATCCTTTCAAATATGGAGTTTTTCATCCCAATTCTTCCCAAATCATTTCTTATGATTTTACACAAATTATTACTATTTTTAATAATTTTATCAAGGCCCGTACAGTCGATTTCCATCAACGACCATCGAACTGCACTTACATCGACCTTTTCCAAATTTGATTTGGACATAATTCCAAATCCAATCGTTAGATTTCTAATTTCTAATATTCGTTAGAAAGCTCTTTTCGATACGAACCCAACGGTTCCGGTTTTAGGAGAATCTGACGGTCGGATCTCCCGTAATATCCGTTCGAAGTCAATGGTCGAAATTCGCGAACTGCCGCGGCGCGTTCTATTCAGGCCATTTTATTATATATATATAATATATATAATATATACTTCGTCGATTTCCTTTCGAAACGAATTTTATAAATCGTTTTGAATTCATTTTCAAAACGGTTTCAACTTCATATTCAATTTCAAATCAAAATTGAATATTCCAATATAAATTCATTTTAAATTCATTTCAAACCGATTTCAATTCAATTTAAATTTAATTCGAATTTCTTTTCAGTTTCAATTTGAATTCAATTCTTTTCGATTTCAATTCGGATTCAACTCTATTCAATTTAATTCGGATTTCAATTCTATTCGAATTTAAAATCATTTCAGTGTATTTCGAATTTCAAATCAATTCAGTTTAATTCGAATTTCAATTTACTTTAAATGTAATTCGAATTTCAATTCATTTCAATATAATTTGAATTTCAAATCTATTCGATTTCAAATCTATTCAATCTAATTCGAATTTCAAATCTATTTCAATATTCATTGAAAATGAATAAAATCGATATAAATATCGTTCACGTCAAAATGGCGTCAATCTAATCAACACGGCTTCATATATTTCTATTTTCAAATATTCTATTTCAAATATTTCTTTTTTTCAAATATTTGTTTTTCAAATATTTCTATTTCAAATATTTCTTTTTCCAAACTGGAATGAGGCCCAATCAATTACCATATAGTGTTGAATATATGGATTTTCTACAATACATGTATACAATAACAATGATGAATAATCAACCATCATCCAAAGTGCATTCTACACTGTATAAGCATCGAATATAAATATTTAACGCTTATAACAGTCTGTCAATCAATCGATCGATATACAACTAACTATTGGGATTAGTATATGTCATATATCATCCCAATACCCGTGTGGGGTTTCAAACAATCAAACATAGAATTTATTTGTGCAGTTGGGCGATGTGTAAAATTTATCGTCCCAATCAATATCAGTCAAATGTGTGTATATAAACAAATCGTCCGATTTGTTTATTTTTATTTCCTTTCATATACGCGTTAAAAATTCTATTTTTAACTATATAATATTTTTAACTATATAAATATTTTATTTCACATCACACAATCAACTACACATCAAAATCATACAAACAAGCATACAAGTCGTCCATGGTCTGTGGACGACGGGTGTCGGGTGCTACTAAACACCGTCTGCATCCTAGTATGTATTTTAACTAGAAAATTAAATTAAAAGGTGAGAAGTTCTCACCGAATGGCTAATTCAAACGCCTCGACTCTTCTTTGTAGAAATCTTCGCCGTTTTTTCTTTCGTCACTTTCGTCATCCGTATTCACTACATATATAAAAATAGAATTTTTACTTCGCTGTTCAATATATAAAAATCGAATTTTTACTTCGCTTTTCAATATATAAAAATCGAATTTTTACTTCACTATTCAATATATAAAAATCGAATATTTTACTTCGCTATTCAATATATAAAAATCGAATTTTTACTTCGCTATTCAATATATAAAAATCGAATTTTTACTTCGCTATTAAATATATAAAAATCGAATTTTTACTTCGCTATTCAATATATAAAAATCAAATTTTTTACTTCGCTATTCAATATATAAAAATCGAACTTTTACTTCACTATTCAATATATAAAAATCGAATTTTCACTTCACTTCGTTATAAAAATTATACTTTTATAGTGCTCTTCACCTAATAAAGATTATATTTTTATTACTGTACATGAATAAAAATCATATCTAGATTTTTTTTACAATATAAAAATCATATCTTGAACTAAATAAAAATCATAGTTTTCTATTTATAAAAAATCACAGCTTTCTATTTTTATAAATCATCATTTTCTAACTAAAATAAAAAATATATTTTTTCTACCGAAAATCCTTGAATAATTAAATAAAAGAAATAAATAATTTAAAAACTTACAGTTAGTTAGAAAAAAAAGGGGGAGGGAATCTGTGCGCGTCGGTCAGCAAAGGAGGAGGAGGGGAATCGGGTGGTCGAGGTTCGCTGATGCGGTGGGGTGCTCCATGTGGTCGGCGGTAGGCAGTGGGGCCACGGCGGCGGCTAGGGCGTCGGTTTTAGGAGGGGTTGGCTCGGGGATCCACGAAGGTAGGAGAAGGGGAGACTACGGAGGAGAGGGAGGTCGGAGGCGTGGGAGAGGGCGGTGGAGGGCTGAGCGATGGCGGTGCGATGAACGGGGGGGGGGGGGGGGGGGGACGCGATTTTTCCCTCTTTTTTTTATCTGAACGGTGTAAGGGGGAGTGGGAAAATAAGGGAAGATATACAAATATATTTATTTATTTTATTTTATTATTCCATTAAAGTTGACTTTTTATTTTGACCTCGAGACGGGACCCACCGCCTGTCGTCCATAGCTAATTACCCCCATTCCGAACACAATGGGATATGTATCGTAGGCTGATTCGATCATATCGACCAGTTTTCGTCAAAATCAACATATAACTCTATATATTGAATTTGAACGCGCATTTCAATTTACTTGGGCCACATACAGACACTAAAAATTCCCGAAAAATATTTTCTAGCTTCGTATTGACGATACGGTCCTAACAAAACTAGTTTCAACGAATTCCGACACGTTGGAAAAATGGACATTTTCCAGTCGATTAAAATCAACTAAAACTAGTCAAACGCATTTTCCTTTGCCACGCTCACATATTGATTCGAAAAATTACAAAAATTGGAATCTAGCAATAACTTGACATCACGGACCCAACAAAAGTGGTTTCGTCGAAATCCGAGGTCGTTTGCAAAATTTCCATTTTTAAGGGCCTGAATTCCATAGCGACTATTCAGAATTTTCAACTGGACATATCTTTTGATTCCCGCTATTAAATTTCAATTTTTCAGATTCGTTGGAAAGATATTTTCAATTAGATTCAAATATTTTTGGTTTCACTAAAATCCGGTTTATTTTGAATCCTGTAGATCCATTTGAAGTTTGAAATCGAATAATCGAACTACTGCGCCATTTTCAATTCCTTTTATAAATATAAATAAATATTTATATTCTATGTCGATTCAAACGAATATATACGTTCGAATTATGTTCAAAATAAATTTCTCGTCGATATTATTTAAAATAATTCATTTTAAATAATCAAAATTCGCTAAAATTGCCAAAATAAAAATTTTAAACTGGCATTGATTTCCAGGTTATTACAATCTCCCCCACTTAAAACTTTTCGTCCCCGAAAAGGAACAAAGCCGAAAGTTGTTTTACAAATCAACTCAACTTCCAGTATTTTCACTACGGCTTAAGTTCTTCAACTTTTCAGTTTCTAAGAACTTTTCAAATTTTTCAAAAATTTGGCTAACACCCTAAATTTTCGAAAAATTTCACCATAACCTCCCCTGCACCGGGAGCAACGGGAAAATCCCGAAATTGCCATACAGGCCCTCTGATCTCAAAAAGAAAAAGAAAAAGCCAATTGGCTCATAAAATCATCATCACCCAAACAAAACAATAAATTATGGTAAACATGTACCTATTTGTCGGGCAAACAAATTTTATTCTCTGCTTTAGCCTTCTTGCTATGACCTGTTCAATGTAAGTACATGTATATGCAACCAAATGCGATAAATTTCCAATACAATTCACTATTTGGTACAATTTGGTCAAATGATTCAAATTTTAATTAATCAAACAATAATCAAACAACACAACCATCAATCAATTAGTTGATTAGCTTTTCAAATTCATAACTTTGATATATAGTCAAAAAATCAGATTTTTGATGTCAAATCACAACAATGAGCCCTATCTAATTTTGGTTCTCACACCAGTCTAATGGAAATATATAGACATCTCACTTTCGTCACTCGAACATAAATTCTGATGATGTTTCGAACCACCATCAGAACATCCACGGGCGACTAAAGTGTGACTCTATATCTATCCAGTATATTAAAACTTCGAATACACGTGGATCAGATGTATATGCAAAATCTATATATACTGGATTGTCCAAATTCAACATAAATAAATAATCATATACGCATAATTGATTTAAATTTTCAAAACAAAAAATTCGTTTCCATTTTTTTCAAAAATATACTCTTCACACTTGTTCTAGGATACTACTGATCCCATCTCTAACGAGTCATTCTAATTGGATATTACTAATCCAATATCTGATGAATTCTTTCGTATGGTTCTAATGTGTCTTGTTCTCTAAGCTTTGCAAACCAAAGCTCTAATACCAACTGAGACGATCCGTAGCTTCCCCGGTGAGGAAAGCGCGGATAGTTCGAGAACAAGCCACAACAGAACGCAGAAGGAAGAACATTTCCTTGTATATTACAATAATTCCATCAGAATACAAGAATATACAGAGTATGAATAAATAAATATTACACATTCGATACATATCAGAGATTTAAATTACATTTAAATACATCGCAGCGGAAATAATACAAAACACAACTGAAGGAGATACACGGATACAAAGATTTCCAGATATCATTCCAGCTGAAAACCAGGTTTCTGTGAATATAAATCTGCAAACCCAAAACTACTAGCTGCCCGTGTAAAAATAAGGGCACCCAGAGTTTAGGTTAAAACAATAAACTACAGGTCAGTCATGGGACTGGTTTGAGAACAAAAACAGTTATTTATCTTTATTTTAAAGTTAGGTAAATCAAGGGACCACGCCGTATAACACGGAATGGGTTTCCTCCCAAGAATACCAGTGCATAAAACAACAGCGCAATGCTAAATAAAGAAAATGAAGCTATTATAAGACCCAGGTCCTATCACACAATGCAACGCAAGACGGGGGATAGGATTTTCCCTTATAATAGCCAAACATGCTTAGTACGTTTTAAACAAATCATTTGATACTATTATAAATGCATAGTGTATAAAAAACCTTCAAATCATAAGTATCAATCATAGGCGGCATGGGTACCATATATCATGTCACCAATACTAGGCTCTACAAATAAAACTGCAAAGCCAACGTATTTGGAAATTGGATTTCCATCTGTGAACCGAGGCTAGGGATCGTCCTCTACCGATTCGAGACTGTGTAGCCCGAGTCTCAGGGACAGAACGCATCGACCCTTGGAGCGACAGGGCTGGTCCATCGATGTGGATTAAAATGCCTGAACAATACGTCTCTCCGCCCTATGGGGCGTAAATGAGCCAACAAATGACTCCATCGGACCCGGATCGTCCGATCAAACCGAGGTGCCTCGCAACAGCAACAACCACATAAGTCAAACTCGTCAGGGCGTGTAAAACCACTGACGCCACTTCTAGCTAGAAAGAAACGCATGTCCTCCCCGAGGTCCTCTCCCGTTTCTGGTCCACTACCGGGGTGTGAGGCTCGCGAATTCACGTTACACAAAGCTATGCCACACAGGCTGTGCTTTGATCATCAACCACAAGACTTTTCTTTTCAACGGAAGCCTCGATCAATTGCCACTTAGGCATGCCACACAGGCAATTCATTCCATGCGATGGATATCCATCAATATATAACCCCTGAGCTCGTACGTCTCAGAGAAGGGCGTTAAGCAAGAGAATAAATTCTCCGCCGCCAAACAGATATATATTTAATAGAAATCAATCACACAGACTGAAATCCAATGTCAGACACACAGTCCATTTACAAGTTCGTTCTGGGTCTGAACGAAACCGGAGGCACCTAGTACCCTGCATATCCGTCGATCTCCAAGTACGTCTGGACGATCACCAACTGATTCTATCCTCTTGGGTGTACGGCCCAATCAAGATCATCAATAATTATCCAAACGACGTGAAGACATCCGGTCTTCAACCACCGTCTTCATCTTCGACACCACGTTGAATTAGTTATTCAGAATGGGATAAACCCGGTCTTTCTGAATAACTCGCGTATATAATAAATAAGTGTTACACAAACACAACATACGCCTCATTCCAATTCAGAATATTCTTTTATTCAAATATTCCTATACTTTGGGAAAAGTTCCCATTAATTTTATCAAAGATAAATTCTTTAAATTTATTCTTTAACCTGCTTTGAATATCAATTCAAACTAGTCGGGATTAGCGAACCACACCGAAGTAATCATTTATTTTATTTCCCAATCCCAACCTATTCATCCCATGAAGTAAAACTGGTCATACTTCATATCTAACACCACGGTGTTATCGGTAAATTCAATTACCATTTCCCGTTCAAATCTAATTAAAGATTTAACTATCGCCTGGAGCAAAACTGGTGATACTCCATTCTCGATCATTTCAATCTAATTAAAGATTCATTAAAACTCCATTTAGTTTTAATCTTCACAGAAATCAATATCTTGTCTTTAACTGGGTTAAAGAACCAATGTCATTTAAAACACGGCCCACAATAAACCAAAAATCACATTCATTAATTATTAGGTCAAAGAACAAGTGTTATTTAAAACACTGTTCACGATAAACCCAAAAATCAATACCAATTCAATTCCAATTAAATATCATTTAATTGGTACACTTCATTAAATCTAAATAAAAAGATTTAATCTTTTTCTCAACTGGGCTTAAGAACAGTGTTAATAAAGACACCATTCACGACAAACCGAAATAACATTTGATATTAAATACGAGGCTCTGAATAGAAAACATATCGGCTTATATTCAATATCAAATTCTACGATCAACAAATATCGTATTGGAAATAACGATATATATATATATGTTTCAAATTTCCATAACAATATCTATATCGTCACGAAATCCAACATCGAAATATTCCAATGACAATTTCGATTCAAACCCATTCCAATTCAATTATTGGAAATTCTGGTTATTTTCAAAACCATTTCAAATCCACTTTATTTATTTTAAAAATAAATAGAATTATAATTCTAGTTCAAAACTAGTTCATTTCGATAAAAATATATTTTTATCCTTTCAAATATGGAGTTTTTCATCCCAATTCTTCCCAAATCATTTCTTATGATTTTACACAAATTATTACTATTTTTAATAATTTTATCAAGGCCCGTACAGTCGATTTCCATCAACGACCATCGAACTGCACTTACAGCGACCTTTTCCAAATTTGATTTGGACATAATTCCAAATCCAATCGTTAGATTTCTAATTTATAATATTCGTTAGAAAGCACTTTTCGATACGAACCCAACGGTTCCGGTTTTAGGAGAATCTGACGGTCGGATCTCCCGTAATATCCGTTCGAAGTCAATGGTCGAAATTCGCGAACTGCCGCGGCGCGGCGCGTTCTATTCAGGCCATTATATTATATATATAATATATATGATATATACTTCGTCGATTTCCTTTCGAAACGAATTTTATAAATCGTTTTAAATTCATTTTCAAAACGGTTTCAACTTCATATTCAATTTCAAATCAAAATTGAATATTCCAATATAAATTCATTTTAAATTCATTTCAAACCGATTTGAATTCAATTTAAATTTAATTCGAATTTCTTTTCAATTTCAATTTGAATTCAATTCCTTTCGATTTCTATTCGGATTCAACTCTATTCAATTCAATTCGGATTTCAATTCTATTCGAATTTCAAATAATTTCAGTGTATTTCGAATTTCAAATCAATTCAGTTTAATTCGAATTTCAATTTACTTTAAATATAATTCGAATTTCAATTCATTTCAATATACTTCGAATTTCAAATCTATTCGATTTCAAATCTATTCAATCTAATTCGAATTTAAAATCTATTTCAAGATTCATTGAAAAATGAATAAAATCGATATAAATATCGTTCACGTCAAAATGGCGTCAATCTAATCAACACGGCTTCATATATTTCTATTTTCAAATATTCTATTTCAAATATTTCTTTTTTTCAAATATTTCTTTTTCAAATATTTCTATTTCAAATATTTCTTTTTTCAAACTGGAATGAGGCCCAATCAATTACCATATAGTGTTGATTATATGGATTTTCTACAACACATGTATACAATAACAACGATGAATAATCAACCATCATCCAAAGTGCATTCTACACTGTATAAGCATCGAATATAAATATTTAACGCTTATAACAGTCTGTCAATCAATCAATCGACATACAACTAACTATTGGGATTAGTGTATGTCATATATCATCCCAATACCCGTGTGCGGTTTCAAACAATCAAACACAGATTTTATTTGTGCAGTTGGGCGATGTGTAAAATTTATCGTCCCAATCAATATTAGTCAAATGTGTGTATATAAACAAATCGTCTGATTTGTTTATTTTTATTTCCTTTCATATACGCGTTAAAAATTCTATTTTTAACTATATAATATTTTTAACTATATAAATATTTTATTTCACATCACATCACACAATCAACTACACATCAAAATCATACAAACAAGCATACAAGCCGTCCATGGTCTGTGGATTGCGGGTGTCGGGTGCTACTAAACACCGTCTGCATCCTAGTATATATTTTAACTATAAAATTAAATTAAAAGGTGAGAAGTTCTCACCGAATAGCTAAATCAAACGCCTCGACTCTTCTTTGTAGAAATCTTCGCCGTTTCTTCTTTCGTCATCCGTATTCACTACATATATAAAAATAGATTTTTTACTTCGCTGTTCAATATATAAAAATCGAATTTTTACTTCGCTATTCAATATATAAAATTCAAATTTTTACTTCGTTATTCAATATATAAAAATCGAATTTTTTACTTCGCTATTCAATATATAAAAATCGAATTTTTACTTTGCTATTCAATATATAAAAATCGATTTTTTACTTCGCTATTCAATATATAAAAATCGAATTTTTACTTCGCTATTCAATATATAAAAATTGAATTTTTTACTTCGCTATTCAATATATAAAAATTGAATTTTTACTTCGCTATTCAATATATAAAAATCGAATTTTTACTTCACTATTCAATATATAAAAATCGAATGTTTACTTCACTTCGTTATAAAAATTATATTTTTATAGTGCTCTTCACCTAATAAAGATTATATTTTTATTACTCTACATGAATAAAAATCATACTTTTACTATCATACCTATATAAAAATCATATCTAGATTGTTTTTACAATATAAAAATCCTATCTTGAACTAAATAAAAATCATAGTTTTCTATTTATAAAAAATCACAGCTTTCTATTTCTACAAATCATCATTTTTTAACTAAAATAAAATATATATTTTTTCTACCGAAAATCCTTGAATAATTAAATAAAAGAAGTAAATAAATTAAAAACTTACAGTTAGTTAAAATAAAATGGGGAAGGGAATCTGTGCGCGTCGGTCAGCAAAGGAGGAGGAGGGGAATCGGGTGGTCGAGGTTCGCTGATGCGGTGGGGTGCTCCAGGTGGTCGGCGGTAGGCAGTGGGGCCACGGCGGCGGCTAGGGCGTCGGTTTTAGGAGGGGTTGGCTCGGGGATCCACGAAGGAGGGAGAAGGGGAGACTGCGAAGGAGAGGGAGATCGGAGGCGTGGGAGAGGGCGGTGGAGGGCTGAGCGATGGCGGCGCGATGAACGGGGGGGGGGGGGGGGACAACGCGATTTTTCCCTCTTTCTCTTTCTCTTTTTTTATCTGAACGGTGTAAGGGGGAGTGGGAGAATAAGGGAAGATATATAAATATATTTATTTATTTTATTTTATTATTCCATTAAAGTTGACTTTTTATTTCGACCTCGAAACGGGACCCACCGCCTGTCGTCCATAGCTAATTACCCCCATTCCGAACACAATGGGATATGTATCGTAGGCTGATTCGATCGTTTCGACCAGTTTTGGTCAAAATCAACATATAACTCTATATATTGAATTTGAACGCGCATTTTAATTTACTGGGGCCACATACAGACACTAAAAATTCCCGAAAAATATTTTCTAGTTTCGTATTGACGATACGGTCCTATCAAAACTAGTTTCATCGAATTCCGAGACCGTTGGAAAAATGGCCATTTTCTAGTCGATTAAAATCAACTGAAACTGGTCAAACGCGTTTTCCTTTGCCACGCTCACATATTAATTCGAAAAATTACGAAAATTGGAATCTAGCAATAACTTGACATCACGGACCCAACAAAAGTGGTTTCGTCGAAATCCGAGGTCGTTTGCAAAATTTCCATTTTTAAGGACCTGAATTCCATAGCGACTATTCAGAATTTTCAACTGGACATATCTTTTGATTCCCGCTATGAAATTTCAATTTTTCAGATTCGTTGGAAAGATATTTTCAATTAGATTAAAATATTTTTGGTTTCACTTAAATCCGGTTTATTTTGAATCCTGTACATCCATTTGACGTTTGAAATCGAATTATCGAACTACCGCGCCATTTTCAATTCCTTTTATAAATATAAATAAATATTTATATTCTATTGTCGATTCAAATGAATATATACGTTCGAATTATATTCAAAATAAATTTGTCATCGATATTATTTAAAATAACTCATTTTAAATAATCAAAATTCGCTAAAATTGCCAAAATAAATTTTTTAAACTGGCCCAGATTTCCGGGTTATTACAATGGATGTGGGTCTAATAAAAAACCATCGTGGATCCTGTAGAGTATGATACCTCACAAGTAACATTTGAAGCAGTCTAAGGGGAATCTGGATGTAGGCCCAACGAAGGGGATAATCGAAGATCCTTTGGAGTAAAGGAAGTTTACACCCAGATAAACCAGATGTTCTTCAGAATAGGTAGGTAGTAGACTTCAAGAGACATGGAGGGCACATTATGATGGCTCACCTTTATAGGACTAACAAAGTGGACCATCGGAGGCAGGGTCTGTAGTGTCCATCAAGAGGTAAAGCCTTGATTGCATATGTATTGTAGGCCTAACGAAGTGGACCTTAAAAAGCAATCAAAATGCCGATGTGTGATTTGAGTATTCGTGCGACAACTAACTCATGGAGCAGGTTACCTATCTATAAGAGTAGGTTTAATGAGGGGACCCATAAGGATAGTAGCCACTTGGATACATGTCACCATTAGTCAGTAGCAAGCATAGAGAAGGGCTTAGGTTAAAACAAAAGGTCAGTGGTCTTTCACTGTCGAGATAATGGATAACGTAGCAATGCCATTTGGATGCTTTAGTTTGTTTTAGGATAAGACCATTAACCCATAAGAATGTCTTCCAACTGGTTGAGGAGTGGCTACGGGCCATAGCCACATTGATAAGGGACATACTATGCAGAGCTTCTGTATTGCAGGCGTAACGAAGTAGACCTGTACAGATGTAGTAAATCCCCAAATGAGCTCCTTACAACACGGACATTGGTGGTGCCAACCTTGAGCGGGACTCAGAATTGTAGATCGAATGATTACGTGCAAATCCTCAACTTATGCATAGGAGTGATATATCGTGGATATCTGTAGTGTAGGCCCTAGAGCGGTCCACTATGGACGCAATTTCACATCTTCATATCGGACGATGGAACATCTGTATTATAGGCCTTATGAAGCGGACCTTTACAGATGTTGTTGCAACACTCCCTTAACGAGATGGTGACATCTTATTGAGGAGGATACAAAAGGAACTATGGGTAGTATCTAGGACTGATATGGTCAAAGGGCATGTATTTGCACACACACGCACACACATACACACAAATATATATATATAGGTTATTAGGTTTGGTCTACTTGAGAGTAGATAGGCACGATTTACGCATGAATGTGAGAGTAATGTAACCTTAATAAGCTTAATAAAGCTGAAATGAAAATAGAACAATATGTTCATTGTATTTCTTAAAAGTATATAATTTTTCATTCACTAGAACAGTAGTTTTGACCCCTCCTCATGACAATGCACAAATCAGATAGAAGCCGAAGGTTTTTCACTCAAGACACTAGATTTAGAAAGTGTTATTTTCTTAATAAATATTTATTTACAATTAAATTTTAATCATTTGCAATGTGGGTTATTTATTGAGCAAAGATATATTAACTTTTCATATTTTAGGATACCAAACACCCAACTCGAGCTTTAATGGACTTGGATTTCAGCATTTTTCTGAAAATCCAATCCCTTTGGGGTTTGGATTGTTACAAAATATGTCTGCCGAATCAAGAAAAGATATGAATTCAAATGTCATCATTTCATTTTAGAATTCTTCCTCATCGTATTTTATCCTCATCACTTGTTGTTCAAATCCAATTTAGCTTTTAAAATAAGTGATGGATAGAGAACTTATTCAATTTCTTGAATGCATCAAACTTCAAAAGTAATTTTTTTAAGAAGTCTAGAAAACCAATTCAGCATCAAGAAATCTTTCAAAAGACCAAAATTTATAGTTATTGTCTTCCAAGAAACCATGGTTTATCTTCCTCACTGGTTCGATTTCATCTGAAAATTAGTTTTTCATTATCTTTTTCAAAAAGAAAATTTGTGCCTAAAAGTTTCGATCATTTCGTGTGTTCTCATGCTTCAATCATCTCGATATCATAGACAAAGTCAATAATTTTGCAACTTCTAGTAACATTGCATCCACCCAGCTTGACTTCTCAATTAAAAAAGATAAATTGATCAAGATAGCGATAAGCCCACAAAGTCAGCTGATCACTGTGCATCTCGAAGAAGATGACTATCTCTTGTAGAATCTATAAGTTGAAACTGTTGTTCAAGGATATGGACTTAAAGGCTTTGTGCTAGGCACATTATCCATCCCATAATGATCTATTACAAAATCAAAAAATAAAATGTTACTGGTAAAGAACACACAAAATACTACAAATAAGGTAGATTAATAAGTCATGGTTACTATTATTGATAAGTGCATTTTACTGCCTCAAGTAATTATTTATAAATAAGCCAATTAAATATGGATCATACATGAAAGGGTATTCACCACTCAATCTGCAGTCAAAATAATGCATTATAAAAAGGAATTTCGATATATCAGAAAAGAAAGTGAACTAATGAGAGATTATTTGACCAAGACCAAAAAGTTTTTAACCTGCTTGAGGTAGTAGAACACAAAGTATCTAAAAGAGAGAAAGTGTTAACTATCATGAGTGGACTTGGCTGTGAACATGAATTTATGGTAGAAATTTTACCATAACTACCCCTGATATGGAATAAGTTCACTCAACATTACTTGCTCATGAAACTGATCATAAAAAACCATAAGATTCAGACTTATCAATCAACTACGCAACCAACTGTAGAAACAAGAATTCAGATCAAGGAAAATTTTCCTTGCCAAAAAAATAAGAAAAATTAATCAACCAAGTCATAAAGGTGGTTATTCCAACCAATCAAGAGGAAGGGTGACATGGAGCAACTTTTCTAGATAAAAATGTTAGATTAGTGAGAAAGTGGGTCATATGTTGCTAAATGTTACTTTAGATCCAATCAAAACTACATGCCAAGTCAAAGTTCCGTAAATAAGAGAAACTCTAATCCCAGTGCAAATTTATCTCAAGCACAACATAACGCAGATCAATAAATCAATGTTAAAAGTTGCCAATAAGTGAAATTTCTAAACCATAACATATTCAAGATTAGATATGGTGTCCAGATTCAAGTGCAGCAAGGCACATTACTTGCAATTTGGAGATTTTGAATCTTGGTAACATGGAGGAGTACAACGGTAAATAGTTAATATGTTTAGGAGATGATGACTGTATAAACATCACACGCCAGTAATGCACACATCAAAGGAAAAAAGACAATTATGCTTAAACAGTCTTTTAAGGGTACTAAAAATATGGTGAAGAAATTTGTTAGTGTGTTTCGGTTTGCTAGTGACAACAATGTATTCTTTTTAAATCTACCCTAGCTATTGTTTAATTAAAGACATAATAACTAGAAGGATTCAATTCCAGGGTGAAGCAGTTATTGTAATGCTATAAGTTCAATTTAGTCAGTTGTAAAAGACCTGTCAAAAAGAACAGTTATTGTAATTTTTCTGAAATAATAGAAAAAGTTAGAAGTTTAAAATGCATTTTCTCTTTGGCATAACAAAATGGGTTATCCTAATGAAAGGGTTGTAATGAAAATACTCTTAGAAAATAATTTTTCCTTTAATGACTATGCATCACCACATATATGTACATATCGCTAATCAAGTAAAAGTCATAAGTTACCATTTGTGTATTCTAAAGCAGAGTATAATTAACCATTAGAGATGGTTTCATCTGACCTTTGGGGTTCTACACCCATATGCTCAGACTATGAGTATAAATATTACATATCATTCATTGACTCATTTTCTAGATACACCTGGATTTATTTTTTAAAATTGAAGTCAAAAGTATGTAATGTTTACTTGGCATAGCAAATAGGGTTGGATGGTCTCCTACCAATTTATTCACTCGAAGGAAAGAAGTGAAAAACACTTTATAATAATATCTAAAGCAACACATGCAAAGACAAAAAAACAATACTAGCTAACAATAAACAATCACAAGTAAGAAAGGAAAAAGCTCACACTAAAACCATCTTTCAACACCAGTATTATCAAAGGCATATTTTCTCATAATAACACCACTCCTTATTTCAAACACAAGGGTTTCGAAAACATCTCCATCGATTTAATTTTCATAAGGAAATAAATGTTATTCCTCTCTTCCTATATATGCTTAACATACTTTTTAAGAATGTTCCAGCTTTCTCCATTTTGTAGACTGTAGAATAATGTACAACTGCAGATTAGAGTTTACAGGAACAACCACTTTACCAAGTTTACTCGTAGTCCTTGTCTGCAAATAGGAGCTAAACACATTCAAAAAAAGGTGGTTAACTGTTTTGTTGTTCGTCTTGCACAAAACACACATGCAATCAACATTTATGCTGAAGCTGCATAGATTAAATTTGATTCACAAGGCATTATTTAATGTCTTCCACAATAGTTATCCCTAGTAAGAGAAAAAAACTCCTTATCATTGTGTACCACTTGTAGTTAGAGTTTGGCTCACAACCAAGGATCATGTTGTAAACTACTCGAATTGAGTGATCCTTTCCTTTCCTTTGACACTTTCTTGACTAATAAGGAAATATTATGATTTAGACGCTCCTAACAATAAAGTTGGAGACAAAAGGTAGGTCAATCTGATCATTAACAATAAAGTCCTTGGTTCTGGCATTTAAAGGGATGTCAGTCTGGGATTTCTGCTAGTAAGACATAATTTTAGATAGAATGACACCATTGTCGATCCAAGCCTCATCATAAAATGAAGCAGTACTAGTCATGGATAGGGTGTGTTGGATAGTAGGAAGAAAAGTGTGGTGCATATACCCATAATTTTCCTCCAAAGCCAACAACAATTATGTGGTGCCTCCATGTTCCATTTTTTTCCCCTTTTAATGTTGTGGTGCCAACACCACTGTACCCATAAGCTTTTCTTTCTGGAAATCAATGCATTAAATTGCACACTAAATGTTGCAATGTTCCATGTATTTAGAGATAATATTCCTAGACATTCTTTATTTTTTTTGCTAAACTTATTGAAGGAGCAAGGATTGATTTTTCTGTTATGAAGACTTTCGGCCTGAAAAACCCTTCAATAAGGCAATTTTTCTCAATGATAGCAACTTACAGGGAGGATAAAAGTTCTAAATAAAATCATGCAAACTGATGGCAATAGTGAATATAAAACCCTTAGTGAGTTCTTTCACAAAAAGGGCATAATCCATAGAATCACTTATCCCTATACATCTAAAAAATGGCCTAATAAAAAGAAAATGCATTGACATAGTTGAATCAGGTTTATCACTACTTGCACATGCATCAATGCTATTGAAATTTTGGCATGTCCCATTTAACAGTGCAGTCTTTATAATTAGTAGACTGCTAATAAGAGTGTCAAATGGGATGAGCCCTTTAGATAAGATATATGGTACAAAACCAAATTTCAAAATGTTAAAAACATTCGGTTATTTGTGTTTTCCCTGCCTTAGGCCATATAACAAACACAAATTAATCTTCAGGTCTAAGCGATGCATCTTCGTTGGTTATGAAACAAACCAAAAAGGATATAAATGTTTATATGACAATGGAAAATTATCATTGGCATGCACGTTGTATTTAATGATTACGTGTTTCCCTTTAGTAGACCGGATATTAAAACTAGATGAATGTATTAATACCCTAGGTATTGATCTTGATGACAACAATCATATAAACATTATTACTAACATATCATCAAATTGTGTAGTTACATCAGATATATTATGAAGACATTTATAGAGATAAGCTAGAATACAAAAAAAGAATTATAGAAGAAGGTTAATCAGAGCAATAGAGGAAGGATAATCAAAACAATTGAAGACCAAATCTTATTAGAGAAGAATGTTGAAGAACAAAGGTGTTTGAAGTAACGAGGAGTTGGTTGAACCCTAGAATATCGTGTTAAAGATCCCATGTAAATTATACTTGAAGCACATCAATCATTGACCTCAATTGAATCACAAAAATCCACGTATATAGGAAAATCCAAAATTCTGAAAGATATGTTGGCATATGAGAAAAGTATGTTGATATATATAGAGATATGTTGACATACAAAAAAGTAAGTTGACATTATAGAGGTATGTCGACATATGACTTTATACATGTCGGCAGATATATAGTTTTCCATATTTTTTGAATTTTAAATTTGCCTTCATCCCTTCACATCCCTTCACCAAAAGACACATCTCTTCAAATACTATTAAAACGCTTATAGAAACGAATTTTAAATATCAACTTTTCTCAGTTTCTCCTACTCCTTCTTCTCCATACATTTGCACTTCAAATCCATTGAATACTCTTCTATTATCCTTGCAAATCCACTCTCTTTCACTATAATTATTCATTGATTTGCAAGCCACACAATATCAGAGAGTTATACTTGAATTCACATCATTCTATTTCATCATATTTCCTTAAAGAATTCAAAGATATATTGTGATTGGAGGTCTATAGGATCACTGTACAAAATCTGCAAGAGTCTGTACTGAAGATACGACTACTTCCATTTTTTTATTTTTATTTTGTTGATAAGGAGAATGTATATCTTGTAGCCCGTGAAACCAAGATTGCAAAGGTGTTCTTTCTACCCGAGGAAAGCAAGTGATTATAGTGAAATTCTGCACGGTGGAGTGCAGGACCGTATGTAGGATTGGTTAATCTGAACCAGTGTAAAAGTTCTAGTGTTATTTATGTTACTACATTTTATCTTATTACTTTTTTCTTTTTGATTGCAATTTGAATATATATGTAGTAAATGCACTTCACTGCTTTTAGTGTTTGAATAGCCTTAAGATCCATCTAACATTATGTTGTAGACATACTAGTTTCCCAACAATTGGTATTAGAGCACTGGTTTTCAAAAATTAATCAACTGGATTTTGAAAAGTATAAACGGCTAACGACACAAATAACAACTTTATCAATAATTTTATAGAAGGGAAATCTTCCACTAGACCCCCTTTATTTGATTGCAGTAATTATGCTTACTGGGCTTGTATGATGAAATTCTGTTTGCAGCCTAATGGTTTATATATTTGGAACGTTACCTAAGTAGAATGCAAAGAGTCCCAAACTGAATATTCAAAATGCACACTGGACCAAAAGATACAAGCACTTAATAATTCTAAGGCTATGCACGCTTTATTTTGCTATTTAGATAGAAATCAATTTAATCGAGTATCTATTTGTAATTCTACATTTGAAATTTTGAGAACACTGCAAGTCACACATGAAGACACCATTAAAGTAAAACAGACAAAGATATCTATGCTAACTCACCAGTTTCAACTCTTTCAAATGAAACCAGATGAATCTATTTATGATATGTATTCTAGATTTCAAGATAAAGTACATGCCTTAATATCATTAGGAAAGAAAATTACTAAAGAAGACAAAGTCAGAATTTTTTTTTATTCACTTCCTAGTGAATGGGATTAGAAGACTCTAGCAAGTCAATGATATTAATACTATGGAAATAAAAGAACTAATTGGTAATCTAATGTCATATGAAGTAAAGTTGCATGTTAGAAATGGGGAAATAAGAAGAAATCACTGACACTTAATGATACAATCGACAATGATGAAATAGATGATGAAACTTTTGATGATGATATCGAGTTTATTGCCAAGAAGATCAACAAAATCTTTAAGTATCGGATAATGAAAAAACTTGGGAGAACTAACGATAATAATTTCCAGAAATGGAAATGTTGTTAAAAGTTTCAAAAAACCCGGTCATTTAAAAGAGACTGTCCCAACTTAAAAAACCAAAGCACATTTCAAATACCTTCAATAAGGAGAGGAAACAGGTATTCAATGCAACATAGGATGATTTAGATACATCGTCAAGTGATTATGATTCACAAACTGCCAACATGTGCTTTATGGAAGTGGATGACCAGGTATGGAATTTTAATTAAGAGATCACTAATGTTTTGAATGATATGCCTCATAGATATGAAATACTTAGGAAAAAAGTACAATAATAGTTTGGAAGAAATAGATATATTATGTAACGCCCTGCCATTTTTGACCGCTCCAAATTGATAATTAAACCAACTTAGAACGTTTAAAAAAGCAGTTCGCTATTATCTTACAGGGTTTAACAGAACATCACACATAATCACAAACAGATTTTTATACAATATTCAACAGCAAAAAAACATTTTTATAACAAATATCAGAGTTTATACAAAATATTTGGTACATGGAAAAATATAAAATAATACATGAATTTTAAATAAAGTTACGGTTTTGTCGTCTTGCTCGCGCAAAAGCGTCCTCACGTTCCCCTCCAGTTTGCAAGCTGAATATCCTTAAATCTGGAATATTCGTATCTGACCCGAGCGTATTGCAAAAAAAACACAACAAACACTCGAATCAGGATTACTTATTCAAGTAAGATAATTTCAATAGAAACTGAATATAATAGTAAAATCCGGTCTAGTCTTAAGGTTACAAGATCCTGGATATAACTAGTCCGTTCACGGTCCAAGCAAGCTATTCAGGATGGGTTTCGAAGTGTGAACATACAGGCAATTTCACATCTAAATATACAGAAAATACAGTGTGAAACTTCATAATATATTAGGTAAGGAATTTTCAATACACACTGGATACTCTTAACTGTATACACGAGCCATTTTTATACATGCAAAACCAAAATTTTCCAAGTACACTCATAACTATAAATCCCAGGTAAACACACTGCTTCCCTTTTTCCCTTTTTTTTTAAAAAAAGTCAGCCTTCTATTTTGAATGCAACATTGTACAAAATCCACCTAAAACAAACCTACACAACATAGACCTTGAACGCAAGAGCTAAAACAATATTCATATATGTAATTTCCATTGCAATTGAATCATACATAATCAAGGGTTCCTACATAGGTTGTGCTTCACAGGTGGCACTACAAAGTTTCAAAGGGGCATGATTCTCAGCAGTATATAATGAGCGGCTCAATAGGTTCACGAATAAAAAGGCAACAATATTTAAATTGAAGCAGTACAATATTAGACATAAGGTAACCTTAAATGGCAACCATTTTTCTAAATAAAGTGAAAGGTGATTAAATGGGAGTACATTTCGAAAGGGCCTGAAAACAGAGGAGGCTTATGCCTTCTTTTCATATTCAATAAGACACTCCAATACTTGTATATTATATGAATATCTTTTCCATTCAGTTCCCTTCTAATGACATAATGAACACACTTGGGATCTACACAGGTTCTCGGGATAACGGTAAAAGATGGTAACATACATATACATATACATACATATATATATATATATATATATATATATATATAGTGACCCAAAGGTTTGCATGCATTAGAATATTTCAGATCTAACATACAGGTAACATTTATATGATATGTTCACTTATTGATAATAAAACATGCTTGTGCCCACGGATTATTAACCCAGCATACACAAATAAGTGGCCAAGCACAAATACAACTAGATAAGCTTCCAAATACATATATATCAGTTCAAAGTATAACCACAAACTGCACAAATGGATCGCAGTCAACACATAAACCGTCCAAAACAAAAGCAGGATTTTCACAATGTAAGATTAATTGATAGAATTCCCACTATTATACTCTAGTTTAAAAGGAAATTAAACTACTTGAAACAGTAATCGATCGTAAGCAAAATACTCACCTACAACAGCAGACAACGCAGCAGATAACGGACAGCAAGCGGTGTTGAGCCAGGCGTGGCGTAATGGCATTGGCCATGATGGTTGCGCGAGACTATGAGGCGCATCAGTTCGACGCCGGCGGGGACATATTTAAGAAGGCCGAACAATGACGCGAAGGACCGACGGACGGTTACTGGCGGAGGAGGCGGTTTGCGGTAAAAGGGGGTGGTTCGGATTATATTTGAGGAAATGGTTTTTTTCTTTGTAGCAGCCATTATTAGGTTTGGGTAGAAATTGATGTCGGCTTCCATTTTCCTCGATTTGGAAAAGAATGAGATTTTTGGGGAAAGAAGTAAATAGGTTCTAAGTCTTTATAGATGAAAAGAAGGGCAGTTTGAATGGAAACTTGAACGGATAATGTATGTAGCCATTTGAATGTGTCTCCCTAAACACCAAAAGAACCGGACAATGATTTAGGAATTCAAACAATTGCTTTTTTTTCTTTTTCCTATATATATATATATATATATATTTATGATGAATGGTTTGCGTTGAATAGAAAGAATGGAGGAGCGATGCGTGAATAGATCTGAGTAGAAGAATAGCAAGAGTTAAATAAAGAAGGGGAGAGAGAAGCGGTCAAAAGGTTAGATAAACCAAAATGATGCAATTTCCTTTTATTTGTTTATTTAAAATGACCAAATGTAGCCAGATTCATAAAAATGAACAACAAAATTTTGAAGAAACGATAGACTTTAAATATATATTTAAACGAGGTCCCACGTTTCCAACTCCTAGTGTTTACCGTTTCAATTGGTATATTAAATTCAATTTATTGGTAATGGTCTAATTTATTTAAAATTTTCTCTATATTTCAAACGAAACGAACTTTTGTACATTACTACGAAAATTCCTTTATTGCTATATTAAATTCAATTTATTAGTAATGGTCTTACTTATTTAAAATTTTCTCTATATTACAAACGAAACAAACTTTTGTACATTACTACGAAAATTCCTTCATTGCTATATTAAATTGCACGTATTCCTAATATCCAATTTTCGTAATTAAATTTGACTGCAAAATTTTACATAATATTTCAAGTAACTGCACCATTTAAACCGTACATTATTAAAATCGTTGAAACTTCCATTATTAATGTTTAATTTAAATTTACTTAAATTAAACAAACATATATATTTCCTTGTATGGAATTAAAGTTTGAATTTTAAATTTTAACGCCAATCGTTTCAATATCATTATGGTTATTATTTCACGATTGACAACTATCTTTCCTTTTATAAATAATACTTCAAATTTAATAATTCCACAAAAGTTAATAATTGTTTCCATTATAATAAATCATCACTCATCTAATTATAAATTGTTGTTTATTAGAAATAAATTTGAAATCGTTTATTAATAATATCCTAAAATTTATTTTCAAACCATTTTAAATTCAAGGATTAAATTCAATCAATTCAATAATTAAACGATCTAAATTTTCGGGATGTTACATTCTCCCTCACTTAGAACTTTTCATCCTCCAAAAGGAACATAGTAATGAACTAGTACTTTAATGATATATAATTCATTTGCTTATCAACCTCAGTTGCTTGTTTAAATACAAAATTATGCTTTGAATTAGTATTGATAACCCGATCACTCTAGTGCGAACTTCAAATTCGACTTCTCGACAAGAAACTTCTATTCTCCTTGCATAGCAATAAGTTATGATAGAGAATTTCAGATTCATATCAAAATTTTTTTTAGAAATTCATCATCGAAAATCGAGCAAACAATTCTATTTAGAATCAACATTTTACATTCAAACTAAATCAAAATTGTTATGTGAATAGAATGATTTATGTTTAACTACATATTCATTCCATTAGTTCTTTTCCTTTCTGGACACGAAAATTAGTATTTTGGTTTATTTCAAAGCTGTGAACTTGCAAAACATTTAAAATCTCTTTCTTATTTTACTATGTTGAGGTGATACAATGTTAAATTTTTATGTCATTAATTTGTTAGTTAACTTCAAAATACTTTATAACTCGAAGGCTTAAAAAGTTTATTTTCGTTCTTAAAAGTTTTAGACATACGTTGATCAGACGCACGACTAAAATTCTCCAAGTGCTCAATATACTTGTTTCAACTTCCAGTGAAAATACTTAAAACATTTAAAATAGATATGGAAAATACATTCCCCCATGGATCGCGGACACGCGGCAGTTACACTAATGTCCATGTAGAAACGCTTGTGCCTGTAGGTATCACACCCATCGAATTTCGCCACGGTTGTTGCCACAGATCGCAGTTACGCGGCGGTTACGCCACTATCCCGGTGGAAACGCTTGTAACTGTAGGCATCTCGGCCCTCGAATTTCGCTATGGTTATACATCGCAGTTACGTAGTGGTTATGCCACTATCCCAGTGGAATCGTTTGTAACTATAGGCATCTCGCCCCTCAAATTACGCTATGAAACATCAAGTGAATATAAATAAATCAAAGTGACCCCACCGAGTAGGATTCCAGTACGTGTTCCTATCGAGTAGAACCCCGACTTCCGATGGACACTCCCATCAGGTGGAGTTCCAATGCAGCCCCTACCGAGTAGGTTCGCGGTTTCCGATGGACACCCCATGCGGAGTTCCAACGCAACCCTATCAAGTAGGATCACGATTTTCGATAGAAACTACTTTCCATATCTTCGACTTCAAAACAGATAATTCTACATATAGTATTTTTCATTTCTTACATAGCATATATCGTGTTTATATAAAATTCCATTTACAAATGTTTTTCTTCCTTTCCAGTCGAGATTCGTTCAAATCAGTAATATCAAATTCACCACATACTTATATAACTTCAATTTTATATAAGAACCAAAATTTTCAATTTCGAATCTTTGCCGAATTCAAATTTTTTAATAGTTATAGCTTTCAAAGCTATTTCATTTCCACGCTTATATATAAATATAAGATTATCAATTTCCAAATTCTAACATTTTAGAATTAACCTTTTGGAGTTTGTTTCATGTTTGAATAACATTCGTTCTTGATATTTTCAAATATCTCTCATAAATCATTTTCCATATAACTCAACAGGTAAATTTCAACATAACTCGTATGAATTCCGTTTTATCAAGTTGCAATTTCGAGTTCAATGTACTTACATAGTTATTTGTAAGATTTCTCAATTCCATGAAGTAAGTTTCATTTATAAATGATATTTTCATATCTTCATTTCAAACATACATATTATATATATATAATACTTCATTTCACGTTTTGCATATATCGCACTTACATAAATATCAATTTTCATAAGATTTTCTTTCCAAATCACGTTTCAACATATCATGCTTATATTAATTCCATTATATAAGATTTCACAAAATTCCATTTCAATACCAATTTAGTTTTGATTTCACAATTGATTTGTATATTCAATTTCATTTAAAATCTAGTTCATATTCACAAATTAATCAAATTTCAAAATAATTTTGCTTTTCAAAACAATTTATTTAATTTCAAAATAATTCATATTTTCAAAATACGCTCTCTTAACAGTGATTCTTATGATAATTCCACTCATTCTAGAGTATTGCTACTCTATCTCTAATGTGTTTTTAAACCCGATAAGCTAAGCTTTGTCAAACCAAGGCTCTAATACCATTTTGCAACACCTTGCCATTTTTGACCACTCCAAATCGATAATTAAACCAACTTAGAACGTTCAAAAAGACAGTTCGTTATTAGCTTACAGGGTTTAAAGAACATCACACATAATCACAAAAAGATTTTCATACAATATTTAACAGCGGAAAAACATTTTTATAACAAATATCAAAGTTTATACAAAATATTCGGTACAGCGGAAAAATATAGAAATATACATGAATTTTAAATAAATTTACGGTTTTATCATCTTGCGCGCGCGTATGCGTCTTCATGTTCCTCTCCAGTTTGCAAGCTGAATATCCTTAAATCTAGAATACTCGTATCTGACCTGAGCATATTGCAAAAAAAACACAACAAACACTCGGATCAGGATTACTTATTCAAGTAAGATAATTTCAATAGAAACTGAATATAATAGTAAAATTTGGTCTAGTCTTGAAGTTACAAGATCCTGGATATAACTAGTCTATTCACGGTCCAAGTAAGGTGTTCAGGATGGGTTTCAAAGTGTGAACATACAGGCAATTTCACATCCAAATATGTAGAAAATACAGTGTGCAACTTCATAATATATTAGACAAGGATTTTCATTACACACTGGATATTTCTAACTGTATACACGAGCCATTTTTATACACGCAAAACCAAAATTTTCCAAGTACACTCATAACTGTAAATCACAGGTAAACACACTACTTCCCTTTTTTTCTTTTTTTTAAAAAGTCAGCCTTCTATTTTGAATGCAACATTGTATAAAATCCACCTAAAACAATCCTACACAGCATAGACCCTGAACGCAAGTGCTAAAACAATATTCATATATGTAATTTCCATTGCGATTGAACCATACATAATCAAGGGCGCCTACATAAGTTGTGCTTCACAGGTGGCACTATAAAGTTTCAAAGGGGCATGATTCTCAGCAGTATATAATGAGCGGCTCAGTAGGTTCATGCATCAAAAGGCAACAATATTTAAATTGAAGCAGTACAATATTGGACATAAGGTAACCTTAAATGGCAACCATGTTTCTAAATAAAGTGAATGGTGATTAAATGGGAGTACATTTCGAAAGGGCCTGAAAACAGAGGAGGCTTATGCCTTCTTTTCACATTCAATAAGACACTCCAATACTTGTATATTATATGAATATCTTTTCCATTCAGTTCCCTTCTAATGACATAATGAACACACTTGGGATCTACACAGGTTCTCGAGATAACGGTAAAAGACGAGAATATATATATATATATATACATATATATATATATATTAGTGACCCAAAGGTTTGAATGCATTAGAATATTTCAGATCTAACTTACAGGTAACATTTACATGATATATTCACTTATTGATAATAAAACATGCTTGTGCCCATGGATTATGAACCCAGCATACACAAATAAGTGGCCAAGCACAAATACAACTAGACAAGCTTCCAAATACATATATGTCAGTTCAAAGCATAACCACAAAATTGCACAAATGGGTCGCAGTCAACACATAAACCATCCAAAACAAAAGCAAGATTTTCGCAATGTAAGATTAATCGATAAAGTTCCTACTATTATACTCTAGTTTAAAACGAAATTAAACTACTTGAAACAGTAATCGATCATGAGCAAAATACTCACCTACAACAGCAGACAACGCAGCAGATAACGGACAGCAAGCGGTGTTGAGCCAGGCGTGGCGCAACGGCTTTGGCCACGGTGGTTGCGCGAGACTATGAGGCGCAGCAGTTCGATGTCGGCGGGGACATATTTAAGAAGGCTGAACAACGATGCGAAGGACCGACGGATGGTTGCTGGCGGAGGAGGCGGTTTGCGGTAGAAGGGGTGGTTCGAATTATATTTGAGGAAATGGTTTTTTCTTTGTGGCAGCCATTATTAGGTTTGGGTAGGAATTGATGTCGGCTGCCACTTTCCTTGATTTAGAAAAGAACGAGATTTTTGGGGAAAGAAGTAAATAGGTTCTGAGTCTTTATAGATGAAAAGAAGGGCAGTTTGAATGGAAACTTGAACGGATGACGTGTGTAGCCATTTGAATGTGTCTCCCCAAATACCAAAAGAACCGGACAATGATTTGCCAATTCAAACAATTACTTTTTTTCTTTTTCTTATATATATATATATAAGCAGAATGGTTTGCGTTGAATAGAAAGAAGGGAGGATTTAACACTTGGAAGTTTTTAAAAATCGAAAAGTGAAAAAGAGTCCTTAAAATCAGAAAATCTTTCAATGAAGTCACAGATCATTGATCTGAATGAGAAAATAACATCTTTTGACAATTTATTCTTAACCGTAGTAAGGATTTTGATAAAATAAAATTGATATTGATAAATTTAACAAAGGGAAGGATAATCGAGAAAATTTATTATCATCATCTAAACATACTAAGAATAAACATGGACTTGAATATACCCCAAAGGCTAAATCAAAGAAAAATAGTGCTTAATGTTCAACGATTTTTAAGGCTACCAAGTAGAAACCTAAACCTGGGAAATTAAAGTTAGATCCCCCAAATAGGTTCATTAACTTATAGGTCCCAAAAAGGTTGGATAATACTGAAAAAGAGAAATATATTGATGATTTTATTGAGAAATTTTATTTATAAAATAATTAAAATTTGAAAGGGCACTCAAACTCTTCATGGGTTTGGCATCCCAAAACTTAACCCCATGGACCCTAAAATAAAATGGCTACCAGTGTGCATATTTATAATTTTTCAAGTACCAAATAGCAGATGCTCAAATTAGAAAAGGATTTATTATTAGTTTGGCAAAGTCCGTAACTCTAAAACTCATCTAGATTATTTAGTTTATTTCATGTTTTGATTTGATTCGATTTTCCCACTTTAGTTTTATTTGTATGCATATACAAACTTTACTTATTGCTTAGCATTAATTAAAAAAAAAATCTTTTTACCCTTTTTTGTTGATGACAAAAGGGGAGAAAATGTAACAACCCGCAATTTCTGAATCAATTTAAAATTTTAATTTTGGTAATTTTAATGGATTTTAAGTACTTAAAATAATTTATTTTAAATAATAACGACGAAAAATTTATTTAAAACGAGGTTAAAATATATAAATTTATTTAAAACTATAAAGCGAGCCCGAAATAGCGTGAAAGTTTGAAATTTCGATTTCAAATTTCAATTGAATGTACAGGATTCAAAATAAAGCGGATTTTAATAAAATAAGAAATATTTAAATCTGTTTAAAAATATCTTTCCAACGAATCTGAAAAATTGATATTTCATTACGGGAGGCAAAAGTTATGCCCAGTTTAAAATTCAGAATAGTCGCTATGGAATTTATATATATATATATATATATATATATATATATATATATGGCCCAAAAGGCTACTTTTCACATACGAATGAATTTGGACTCGAAACCCCTTCCATTGAGTTCAAAATGACGTTTTTGAATTTAAAAAGTATAAGCACCGATATATTTCGAGATTCCGAATTTATTCATATAAAAATGTATTTTCAATATAAAATATATATGCCTTAAAAATGGCCATTTTTCAAACGGCCTCCAAATTCGACGAAATTAGTTTTATTAGGATCGTATCAACAAAACAATACGGGCTTTCCTCTACGGGGAAGTTTGGGTCATCACATTTGGTATCAGAGCTTTGGTTTGCAGAGCTCGAGAACAATACACATTAGAATCGAACAAAAGAATTCATCAAAGATTGGATTAGTAATATCCAATAAGAATAACTCGTTAGAGATGGGATCAGTAGTATCCTAGAACGAGTGTGAAGAGTATTATTTTTAAAATAAAAATGAAAACAAATTTTGTTTTAAAAATTTAAACCTTATTATTCGTATTTGAATATTATATTTTAAATTTATTTGGACAATCAAGTATATAAAGATTTGCATGTACGCCTAGCTAGCGTATGTACGAAGCCGTAAATATACTGGATAGATATAGAATCACACTCTAGACAACCAGAGAGGATTCTGATGATTGAGATCTCATTATCAGTATTTGTGTTCGAGTTTTGAAAGTGGTATATCTATATATTTCCATTGACTGGTGTGAGAACCAAAACTAGATAGAGTTTTTTGTTGTGATTTGCATTGAAATATGATTTTTGACTATATATAAAAGTTATATATATATATATGAAAAGTTAATCACCTAATGGATTGTTGGTTGTGATGTTTGATAATTAGTTCAACTAATTAAAATATTGGAATGATAATAAATTTAACCAGTATATAAAAGAATAATAAATTTAGCTAAATCGAAGTTAATATTGAACTGAATTAAAATTTGATTAGAATGGAAAGTTGATTTGATTAGTTAAACAACTTTCAGCTTCGTTCCTTTTCGAGGATGAAAAGATTTTAAGTGGGAGAGATTGTAACAACCCGCAATTTCCGAAACAATTTAAAAAAATTATTTTGGAAATTTTAATGGATTTTAAATATCTAAAATAATTTATTTTAGTGAATATTAGGCTCACGTCCCTATTTTGAAACTTAATTAGGCTCACATCCGGTCATAAACTTAATATAAATTAGGTCCCTGTTTTCAAAACTTATAAAATAATAATTAAAAAAATAAAAAAAATCGTAAATTAGTAATAAAATAAATTATGCATTATACAAAAATTTCAGTTCAAAAAACAACAAAAATAATGTCAGAAAGAAGAAAACAGCAAAAAACAGAAAAAACTGCAGTTAAATGCATAATATTATGCACCTTTTTGATTTTATTGCATGTATATATGCAATTAACTGCAGTACTTCCAGCGGATAGATTTAACTTAATATTTCAGTTCATTTTTATTTGCATCCAAATGTGCAAATTTCTCAAAAAAATGCACACATGTGTGCAACATTTTTATAGGATAAAAGTAGGGACCTAATTTATATAATAAAAGTAGGGACCTAATTTATATATAAAAAAAAGATTTGAAAATTTTAAACCCGCCCCTTATTTTATTACTTCCGCCTTTTTTTATTTTTATTTTAAAAAAGTACGTTCCTTCATTAAAAAAAAAATCTAAAATATGGAAATAATTTCAGGATTCTACGGAAATAAAAAAAATAGTTGCATATATTTATGCAATTATTACTGATAATTGCATATATGTATGCAACTTTTCCGTAAGCTGTGTTCGGTTTGAAAATTTGAAACTAAACCTGCACAAATGTGTGCAAATATTGGGTACATTTGCACACATGTAAGCATGTTTTTGTATGAATAAAAATCAACGAAGATGTATGTAGTGAAAAATATGCACGGATGTACGCAGGAAAATGATATATGTGCATACTATTATGCATTTAACTGGAAATTTCGTTTTTTTCTGTTTTTTTTATTTTTGACTCCTTCTTTGATGGTTTTTTGTTCTGAATTTTTTAGTGTTTACATGTTTTATTTAAATACGAATTTACGTGATTTTTTTATATATTTTTATGACTTTTCAAAAAATAGGGACCTAATTTACAATAAGTTTATGACTGGGTTTTTTTTATATTTTGAAACTTAATAGGGGCCTCTAAAAAACGCACCCTTTATTTTAAATAATAACGACGAAAAATTTATTTAAAATGAGGTTAGAATATATAAATTTATTTAAAACTATGAAGCGAGCCCGAAATGGCACGGCAGATTGAAATTTTGATTTCAAATTCCAATTGAATGTACATGATTCAAAATAAAGTGGATTTTAGTGAAACAAGAAATATTTAAATCTATTTAAAAATATCTTTCCAACGAATCTGAAAAATTTAAATTTCATAACGGGAATCAAAAGTTATGCCCAGTTTAAAATTCAGAATAGTCGCTATGGAATTTATATATATAATATATATGGCCCAAAGGGCTACTTTTCACATACGAATGAATTTGAACTCGAAACCACTTCCATTGAGTTCAAAATGATGTTTCTGAATTTAAAAAGTATAAGCATGATATATTTCGAGATTCGGAATTTATTCATATAAAAATGTATTTTCAATATAAAATATATATGCCTTAAAAATGGTCATTTTTCAAACGGTCTCCAAATTCGATGAAATTAGTTTTGTTAGGATCGCATCATCAAAACAATCTGGGCTTTCCTTCACGGGGAAGTTTGGGTCATCACAGAAAATGTATAAATATACTATACAAAATGACAGAGGAGTGCACAAAGTTAGGGGGAGTCAAATATAAAATTATTATATTTTATCTTTAAGGTATTTATATGGTTCTCATCATTAAAAGGGGGAGATTGTTAATAACCTAGGTATTGATTTTAATGACAACAACCGTATAAACATTATTACTAACATATCCTCAAGTTGTGCAGTTACATCAGATATATTATGAAAACATTTATAGAGATAAGCAAGAATGCAAAAGAAGAATTATAGAAGAAGATTAATCAAAGCAATAAAGGAAGGATAATCAGAACAATTGAAGACCAAAGCATATTAGAGAAGAATGCTGAAGAACAGAGGTACCTGAAGTAATGAGGAGTTGGTTGAACTTAGAATATCTTGTTAAACAGGACAAATATACTTGAAGCCCATCAATCATTGACCTCAATTAGATCACCAAAATCCACATATATAGGAAAATTAAAAATTCTGAAAGATATGTTGACACATGAAAAAAGTATGTTGACATATATAGAAATATGTTGACATATAAAAAATTACGTTGGCATATATAGACATATGTCGACATATGACTTTTTATATTCGACATATATATATCGTTTTCAAGATTTTTGAATTTTAAATTTGTCTTTATCCCTTCACATCTCTTCACCAAAAGACACATCTCTTCAACTACTATTTAAAGGCTTCTGGAAACAAATTTTAACATCAACTTTTCACATTTTCTCCTACTCCTACATACATTTGCACTTCAAATCCATTGAATGCTATTCAATTATCCATGGAAATCTACTCTTTTTCACTTCAATTCTTTATTGATTTGTAAGCTACACAATATCAGAGAGTTTTATTTGAATTCACATCATTCTCTCTTTGAATTCATCCTATTACTCAAAGAATTTAAAGATATATTGTCATCGGAGGTCTATAGGATCATTGTACCAAATCTGCATGAATCTATATTGAAGATATGACTACTTGCCATTATTTGTTATTGTTGATAACGAGGTGTATCTTTTATCTTGTGAAACCAAGGTTGTAAAGGTGTCCTTGTCACCCATGGAAAGCAAGTGATTATAGTGAAATTCTACATGGTGGAGTATAGAAATGGATAATTCGAACCAGTATAAAAATCCTGGTGTTATTTACTATATTGCATTTTATTACTTATTTCTTTTTTATTGTAATTTGAATGTGTGTGTGTATAGTAAATAAACTTCATCCCTCTAGTGTCTGAATAGACTTAAGATCCATCCAACACTGTGTTGTAGACACACCAGTTCCTCAACAACAAGGTGTACAATCCAAAGAGATCTTTACTAGACTTATTAATATATTCAGATGTAATGAGAAATATGGATACCAAAGGGACAAAAAGTGCTTCGGAATCACAAAACATAATGTCCACTCGGCCAGGTCAAGAAACTTCTGGATCATCAAGTCATATTGATTAGTTTCCTGTAATGTCGATAGGGTAACCTCATCAAATTAAAAGTGACAATTCAACTACTGAGGTAAGTAGGCATGAAAGCAACATTAAACAAAATAATGAAAGAGACTTATCTTCAAACTGAACAAAAATAAGACCTGATTATCCCATGATTACAAGAGTTAAAAGTGGGTTGTTCAAAGAAAAAGTCTGTACAGCAATGTCAATTTCTAATGAGCCAACAAATTTCAACCAAATTGTCACATTTGAAAGACAGTTATCGCTGAAGAGTATAATGCACTTGTAAAAAGTAAAACTAGGGAATTTTTTTCCTTTTAGGTAACAAAAATATTATCACTTGCAAATGGACTAACAAATTAAAGAGAAACCCAAGTGGAACCATCAATAAATATAATGCACGACTTATTGCTAAGGGGTACACCCAAGAATATGAGATAAATTTCAATGAAATTTTTCTCTGGTTGTTAAACCAGCTAATGATATAATATTTCTTTAAAAATCAGCATATAAGACAGTTAAATATTAATATTGCTTTTGAAATGGTATATCAAAGGAAGAAATTTATATGAAACATCCACAAGGTTATGAACAAAGTAATAACCTTATATGTAAACTTAACAAAGTAATATATGGTCTTAAACAAGCCCCAGTAGCATGGTTTGACAAACCGTTTTTTTTTCTTTTTGATATGGGCTATCAAATTTCCAAATTAGATAACTCATTATTTGTCAAAATTAGTAATACATCATTAATTTATATACAGAATTATTTTGATGATTTAATTATTACAAGGGAAGACGAAAACAAGATTAATGAACTAATTTAATACTTGGACAAGCAATTTTCAATATGGAACTAGGCTATTTAAATTAATTTTTAGGGATAGAGGTCACAAAAAGGAGCAACATAGAGATGGTTCTAAGTCAAATAAAATACATTTCTGAGTTGCTTACAAAGCAAAAATGAATGGTGCAAACTCTCGACCCTATGCCAATGATAAGCAGTCAATGTTACTTCAAAAACAGGGAAGAATCTATACATAATATTAAAAAATATAGAAGTATCATTGGTGTATTACAATATGCTACAATAACTAGACCAAATATAGCATTCAATGTTAACAAATTGTCTCAATTTATGCGAAAACCACTAGACGATCATTAGAAAGCCATAAATAGAATTATAAGTACCTCAAAGTGCCTGCAAGCTAGCTCATTAATAAAGAAAGGAAGTCTTAACATAGATGAGTATCATAATGCAGACTAGGCTATTGACCTGAATTATAGAAAGGTAGTCACAGGTTACTACATCTATCTACGTGACAATCTAATATCATGGAGCTAAATAAAGCAATCAACTATTTTGAGATCAAGTACATATATAGAATATATAAGTTTCTCAAGTGTTACACCAAAGATTATGTCACTATGGTCTTTATTAAGGGATTTAAAAAATCAAAAGTGAAGGCAAACCAACACTTTATTTTGACAATCAAAGCATTGTGTATATGTCTACCAATCTGATCTTTCATTCTCGAACCAAACATATAGAAATAGATTTATACTTTTGTAATAGTCGATAATTAAAGGGGAATTAAAGTTTTGTCATGCACCTACTTTTTTCAAAAGGAAAACTGATTAACATAGAAATGTGTTTATTTTATGCTCTTATATCTTATATTTTGTATATAAATAAATATTACTTGGGTATTGTTTTGTTACTTTTACAGATATTCCAACCTAGCCCGCATGCAACCAGAAAAGTAGAGAAATGGAGATCAGATTTCTATATATTTACATTTTGGAGAATTGTAGATGAAGATCTCACATCTAGTTGCGGTTGGACAAGAAAATGATTGATAAAAAGGCCATGCACATCTCAAATTATAGGAGACTTGCAAGAGAAAAGGAGAAAAGGCCTAGCACTTGTTTCAAATGACAAAAGGCCTAAAACTTATTTGAAATAGCTAGGCCCATTTGTAATTAGGGTTAGGGTTTGGTTATCTCCTATAAATACCCTTGTAATATCATTTTAGCCACCATCCCATTTTTCTATCTTCTTCTCTATTAACAAAGTTCTTCTTCTTCTTTTTATTTTCTGCATTTTTTTAATTTCTTAGCAATTAGTGTCGTCTATCCAATTAGATTTGGTAGAACACTATTTGTCTTTTTCATTTATGTTTCATTAGTGATTAACCGTCTGATTAGATTCAGCGGTAATCCTAATTTTAATTCCTGTTTGTTATTTTAATTTCTGAAGTTTTAATTTCTGTTCTTTTTATTGGGTTCTTAGGTCATATTGGATTGAATATAGATTTGATTAGATTCAGATTTGTACTCAATTCAATAATAGTTTTATCTTTTTTCAAAACCAATCCCTAAGCTTCGTCTAACTCGCCCAAGAAATTATTTAAATAATTTGATTTAATTTGCCTCCCTGTGTTTGACCTGTATGCTACACACCTGTGCGCTTGTAGAATTTATTTCATAAATCGCGCTTTTCTAATCCATAGGAAAGCGACGATCAAGTTTTTGACGCCCAAGATGGATGAACTTCTTTCTTTAATGACAACTTTTAAAGAACAAATCGAGCAACAAAATCAAATTCAAACATGCGATGATTCAGAAAATAATCCATTCTTTACTGATAGTAAAAAATTTCAAATAACAACTTTGGAGATTTAGAATGATGATCTAAATGAAGTTGTTCACAATTCAGTAAATGATTTGGACTTCAACTCTTTTCAGGAAAAAGAGTTAAGCTCAAATTTTGATCTTCCTTTTTCAGGTTGTGAGAAACTTGAAATTATAGAAATTGAACAAAATAAAAATGTTGAATTTTTCAATTCAAATGTGGAAATGGATTTTAATGAACATGAATTTTTTGGATTGTATGAGGATGGTTGCCAAATGAGGACGAAATAGAATCAAGCCACCAATCCAAATTTGAAAATTTTGATTTTGAGGTTTCAAACGAGCTTGATATTGTTAGTGCTGAAAATATGTTTTCCAGTAATGAAACTGAGAAATGTGATCACATAGTTTTGAACAACACTCAGAATTCAAATTTCACTGAATTTATGTACGATCACAAATTTTTGAACAATTACACTGATAAATTTGTTGAACACATGAATTATATTTGGAATGCTGGCTTGGTTGAAAAACTTCATGTTAGGATGACCCTGGACATTTATTTGTCGGACTATAAATCTCGGTATAAAGATGAAATGGTTTTCAAAAACCTTTGCTTACTAGAAAACAAGCCTAGACATAGTGGGAATGGGATTCATCAGGCTAGAACCAAGTGTGGGGCAAAAAGTTGGTGGCATTCATTGCATCGCATGCATCGCAAACACATATATCATTGTACATATGATCCATTCTTACATTTAGTTAGACTGCATTTCATTCTACAAATAATTTTGCATTTAATCCAACTTTGGGTTTTATCGTTCACATTCAGGAAACGTGTTTACAGTGTGAACACTGTTTAGTTCTAGTGTGGGGCGAGTCTGCATTAGATCCTTTTATTTTTCTTTAATTTTCTTTCTTTCTTTTTATATAGGACCATCACGCATTTTAGATCGTAGTAACATACCATTTTTTTTTTTTGAAATACGACTCATTTTAGATTGATACAACAAAATAAGTTAACAATTGTTAGTCAGTTGATAGTATTTTTTTCTCTCAACTTAGATCGAATAAGAAATATAATGAAAAGTTTAATTTTGAGGGATAATAGTGTAACCGGTACATAGGGAGATTCTTAGGTGATGGCTATGAATTCTATTCTATATTGTAGTCTTTGTTTAAATAAGTGGAGGACTTAAAATACTTATACTGGCTTTTCGAATCTTTAAAACTAAGTTGTGTTAAGTTGAATTCGCATAACTCTCTTTTGTGCTTATATTTTCAATAATAATAATAGTAATCCAAGGGTATCCAACATTGCTTGTATATCAAGCGTTGGTGTGCAAACCCGCCAAGCTCTATCCGACATGTTGTTGACAAAGTCAACATTGGAATATCTTGGTCTCATTTTATGAGATTGGACACCTAAGGATTACCGACACGTTGTTGACAAAGTCAAAGTCGGTCTGCACAATCCTCCAAGCCCTTTACCCACTCTCCGTTAGTCCGCCAGGCAGTGCATGGGTGGTAAACCTTGGTCTTTTAAGTTAGGTGTATGTAATTAATCATAAATTTCAATTTTTATAGAGATAGAGAATAAGCGATGATGCCCAAACACTTCTTGACCTTATTGATTTGACTATCCATTCACAAGGAAATAATAATACCACTTTACAAACTGTGCCAAGCAAACTAAGAATCTATTTCATGGCTGCACTATGTTATCGACCGAACTAACTGTCCAAACTGGAATTTAACATTTGAAAACTTGATTTATATTGAAAATTTGTGACAAGTTGAGGTATCTTAAATAAAATCAACTGATTAGAAATTGTTTACTTAATTTGTTGCACCACTTTCCTGAAATAAGTCGTGTTTTCATTTTTCGTTTTTATTTGCATATGTCCATTGCATTCATGTAGTTTCATTAGAATCATAGCATACTGCATTTGGATTTTGTGGGTAGTATCCGCTAAAAACCCTCACGAGACACCACTCGTCCTACTAGGGACACCTAGAGGTTTAACGGCTTGTTGCATACGCTCAATGCAATCGTGTTTCCTATGAAAGTGTGACCTATCTAGTTAGTTTTTAATTTTTGTTTTACTCGAGGACGAGTAAAAGATAAGTGTGGGGGTATTTGATTAACATAGAAATGTGTTTATTTTATGCTCTTATATCTTATCTTTTGTATATAAATAAATATTACTTGGGTATTGTTTTGTCACTTTTACAGATATTCCAACCCAGCCTGCATGCAACCAGAAAAGTAGAGAAATGGAGATCAGATTGCTATATATTTACATTTTGGAGAATTGTAGATGAAGATCTCACATCTAGTTGCGGTTGGACAAGAAAATGATTGATAAAAAGGCCATGCACATCTCAAATTAAAGGAGACTTGCAAGAGAAAAGGAGAAAAGGCCTAGAACTTGTTTCAAATGACAAAAGGCCTAAAACTTATTTGAAATAGCTAGGCCCATTTGTAATTAGGGTTAGGGTTTGGTTATCTCCTATAAATACCCTTGTAATATCATTGTAGCCACCATCCCATTTTTCTATCTTCTTCTCTATTAACAAAGTTCTTCTTCTTCTTTTTATTTTCTGCATTTTTTTATTTTCTGCATTTTTTTATTTTCTTAGCAATTAGTGTTGTCTATCCAATTAGATTTGGTAGAACACTATTTGTCTTTTTCATTTATGTTTCATTAGTGATTAACCGTCTAATTAGATTCAGCGGTAATCCTAATTTTAATTCCTATTTGTTATTTCAATTTCTGCAGTTTTAATTTCTATTCTTTTTATTGGGTTCTTAGGTCATATTGGATTGAATATAGATTTGATTAGATTCAGATCTGTACTCAATTCAATAATAGTTTTATCTTTTTTTCAAAATCAATCCCCAAGCTTCGTCTAACTCGCCCAAGAAATTATTTAAATAATTTGATTTAATTTGCCTCCCTGTCTTCGACCTGTATGCTACACACCTGTGCGCTTGCAGAATTTATTTCATAAATCGCGCTTTTCTAATCCATAGGAAAGAGACGATCAAAAACATACTTAAGTTTTGTCTACCAAAAAAATTCAGAGGCTCATATCCTACTTGGGTGTACAGCAAAACCAGCATGATGATAAGCCAATCAAGGAGCTTATGATTTGACCCTAATAGAAAGAGACAATCAGATGAAAATCTATAAAAATATGCTCAAATTGAAATTAGGGTTGCACCATTTCCTTTAGCGGTGCCTTCAACATTCTTTCCAAGTCGTTGCCCATCTCCTTTATTTTGCTCCGATGCCAAAGAAGCTTCTTGATTGTTGGCTTCTTCATTTTGAGCAGGTGTAACCGGGGTTATAGGAGGTCGGAGAGTAAGCAAGGCACCTAATTTCTCCATAAGAGCCAATTGACTAAGCTCGACTTTACGGTTCATTTCTGAGACCAATTTGTCAAGCTCTTCCCTTGTGACAACTTTATTTTGTTGGGAGGATCCGAGAGCAATATGTTGATCTTGAGGATCTTCATCTCTCCTCATCGAAGTTTCTCCCCTCAAGGAAGAAGGGATGGATTTTCCAAAAGCGGTCTTCTTTCTTTCGACCATTGAATCTTCTCTTGAGTAAAAAAGGAAAGTTCTTCAACGGAAATTGCAGATCTGGCCCTTGAATCTAGTGAAGATTCCAATAGCGAAGCCAGATCTACTTGGGTTCTCTCTTAATGAAAGCACCAAAATGTTGGCTTGCTTTAAAATAATAAAGCCTCAAACTCTATCACCAAGAAATACCTTTTTAGATCCGCTAAAGAAAAACATGTTTTGATGAAAAAGATTTAAGAAATGGAGCATTTTTCTCTCGAATGTCATCAAATCTGAATTGAGACCAGAAATGACGAAAACCCTCATATTAAATTGAAAGGGGGAAGGGGATAAAATAATATGAGAAATTCAGCTAAAGATTTTTTACACTTTGCTTTATTATCGGGTTATGTAAATGGGTCGTATTTGCTCAAGACCATAAGCATTGTATAGTAAAAATACCAATGTTGTGTACATTTTGAAGTATCAATTCAATACCGAAAGTTGTAACATCAAATCTTGTATAAATCTCAAATTTTCAACTCAATTCAAAATCTCAACTGGATTGAGATGTTTCATATCAATAAATTTTTGACATAAATGGATTATTATTTAAAAAAATACTAATAATGTTTGACACCCCGATCTGATTTAAAAAAATTAACTAACTAATTGTTAATTTTACGATAATTTACATTTAAAAGCTTACATAAAAATTTAATATTAATTATCATCAAAAATGAAACTTCATAACCCATTTCATTTTAGTTGCAATTATTTAACGTGTATATTACACGATAAATAAAATAATTAGTCAACTCTAAATTAAATAACGTATTCAGATACTAGATACTCCTTTTGCACCGTCAAACACATTTTTATCTCATTAAATTTTTTTGTTAAATGCTTGGCTGAAATACTCTGTTCTGCTTCATAGAGAATGGACCTCTGCCATTTCATATGAGAACGTTGGAAATAAAGCCACAGTAGGTGCATAGAGCTGCGTCGGATTTGAATCTCAACCGACTATGTGAATTTAATATAGAAAATCACAAATACAGAATGTGATGTTTTTTAACTGGCCTTTTGTTATGGTTCCCAAAAGTATACCATGCCCACTTGACTCAGCCCGTCGCATGGGACCAAAGCCACAAGTGTCGCCAAAACACTCAAAATTAAAGCCCAGAAAGAGTCGTGCGAGCGTAGGCCTCACAACACCTCATAACCAACTTTTCGTATCCCCAAAATATAGCATGCTTCATAATTTCACATCACGAAACTTTGAATCCCTCTGCTCGTTGCATCCCGAAGTGTTGCCTCCCAAACTTTGAATCCATCCCCTCTTCATATCCGAGAATTCACATCACCGGATTTCGCCTTCCCAAGGAATTCTAATCCCTCCTCCGAAGACACTCTCACATTTCGGCTTCGTTTCCCTGGGATACGAAATTCGTATCCCTCGAGACACGAAATTTCATATCCCAGGATACAAATTTTGCTAATGCATGAAGGAGAGATGCGAATTTTTGGAACCGCTTATTCTGGGATGAGAAATCTGCTATTATGGTCCTCACATCATACCTACTCCCACTTAATCCACTACATATAAATAACCCCTTCCTCATTCTTCAAAAGGGTTGGATTTTGCATGATTTGGGAGCTCTACAAGCACCTAGAAAAACATTAATGGCTGCCTGGTACTCAAGGAGGAATAAGAACATATATTTTTCATCCAAGACTTTACTTATGCAAAATATGACTCTAAAAAAATTAGCCAAAATTTGTATGAAAATGGCTTGTACTTGTAACCCTCAATAATCAATAAAATCAACAAACGACTTCAAAGTGGACATAGGTTCCTTACGGATCGAACCACTATATATCTCTGTGTTATTTGTTTACTCCAGTGTTATTTTTCGTACATGAAACGCTAATACTCGAGTAATTGAGAATCATTGTGTGTGGAGACAATTTTAGCCATCAAAGTTTTGGTGCTTTCATTGAGAGCTCGCTTTCTTCTTTCCGCTCAATTTCCTTCTCGACTTCGAAGCGCCTCTCAGGTCTTCCTCAAGCTACCAATCGAGTTTGCTTACGATAGTTAAAAAGGAAAGACTCGAATGGCCGGAACTTCTATAGCCGCTGACGCTGCTACTTCTCATCAGCTCCTAACCTGGGGAAACCCGACCGACATGGAAATTGTTCCTCCTTATGACCCCGATGCTTCGGCAACTTAGGCTTATCTATTCGAGCTTAATAAAAAATGGAAGACATAACTCAAGAGCACAACGAAACGTTGAAGACAAACATTGAGTTGATGCAACGACTCTCGGACAGTCAACGCCACATCACCCGTCTTCAACTTAACTAGAACAATGCTCTCCCACTACTTTATGCCTCATAAAGTTCTTCTTTCGACACTCTCCTTGAGGGACGAAGCCAAAGAAGGAGATGCCCTCGCTAATACTAATGCCAGTGTCAATGGAAATGGAAATGGTAATGGAACTACTATGACTTTTAGTGAGGGAATGCGTCAACGCGACTGGTTGGTTATTAATGAAGAACCTTGTCCTAGTAACCAACCCCCTCCTCGATAGATACCAACTGTCACTGCTCTGAATTTGGGGTCTACGTGTCCAACGGCCCAAGTTCAACAAGATCAAGTACAATAGGCTTACCTCATCAACCTTACCATAATCAAGTAAATGAAGTTGATGACATAGGTTAAGATGATCCCGACGTTCATCCACGAAGGCATCCATGGCCTAGACTCCCAAGATGAACCACGACCGTTGAATTCCAATCGAGGTTTAGCCTGCGTATCTCCCCGACATAATCTAAAGGATCATAGGAGAGACATACAAAAAAAATCAAAGACGTGTAGGAAACCAACATAAGATGTAACCCCTTCACTATGGTCGTGCACGAAACTGAATGGCCTCGACATTTTAATATGTCTCAGCTAGTGTCTTACGCATGAAAGACCGATCCCTGCAACTTCTAAAACTGCTATGAACAACATATGGACTTCAGTCGGTCCACTGATGATGTCAAGTACAAGTGTTTCCCGGTTTTCTTAGAAGACGCAGCTCTACTCTAGTTTACTCGACTTCCATCTCAATCTATGATCTCCACCTTCGACCAATAGCTTTCGAAATGGTGAAGCAATTCAGAATGCACGTACCCAGGCCGAAAGATACTCTCAGTCTTTCCAACCTCTACCAGGTTCCAGCAGAAACCCTCAAAAGTTATTTTGAGTGTTTCAACACCACCCTCGCCGAGGTTAACAATCCAGAGCCACGCACAGTTCTTATCCATCTTACTAAAGGAATCCTTCCTAGCTCCAAGTTCAGAGCATGGACTGATAGAAAGCAACCCAAGACCATGGAAGCTTTCTACGACAAGGTTAGTCAGTTTCTTTACCAAGGGGAAGCACGACGAAACAGGGTAGCTCAGGGTAGTCATCCTAGTGACCCATGCTCGAGCACTGTCGTCGACCTTATTAGGGGAAAACAAGTCGAAGAATCTTCTGACATAGGTAAAGGGATGATCATATTCAAGGCCAAGCTAAATAATGGAAAACCCGACGATGGCAACAACAACAACCGGGTACCCGGAGATCCGAAGAAGCAGGGCCGCTATCCCACTTAAAGGAACTAAACTCCACTTAATTGAGAATATACCGACCATGAGAAGAACTTCGACAAATACTGTACATTCAACGATATGTTCGGATATAATACGAATGACCTCCACCTCATGGATGTTGTAGAGAAGATCATCCAAAAGAAATGCTTGGAGTAGTATGTTCAAAATCCCACTCCTCCAGAAGCACCTACGGACCCTTCAACATCCACTCTTCCCCCAATTGATGTGTCCCCAAGGCTGTCCAATCAAAGACCATATAGCATCGTGATCAATGCCATCTGCGGTGGGCCTCATCCCGCAAATGAGAGCTTCCGATGTATGGAGAAGTATGCCAATTCCATCAGGCATGTCAGCTATGAAGCATGCTCCTCTCTGGGCAAATTTTTCCTCGCCAAGCTTTAGAAGACGATGTGACATAATATTGTTTTCAACACACATAGGGCTTGCCTATGTCTGAAGAATCCTCATCTATTCTGGAAGCTCTATCAACATAATCTTCAATTTGGTCTATGACTAAATGAAACTTGAGGCCAATGACTTTAAATCCTTACATGCCATAGTTTATGGAGTCAACGACTCTTCTGACCAGCCAGTCGGAATGGTATACCTGGCGATCGAGATCAATGACAGGGATCGAAGTAGAGTCTGCATCCCTACTTTTGTTTTCATTGATGTCATCTCTCCTAACAACGTATTTCTAGGATGCCCTTTTCTTGAAGAGTTCATAGTCTACATGGCACCTTGGTCCCTTCTTATGAAATTCCCAACTAAGAACGGGATCGGAACCGTAAAGGGTGATCAAGCCACAACTAGAGTTTGTTACCCTGTAGAATGCAAAGACATTATTAACAAGGAGAAAGGCAAGAGCGTAGAGCCTCCCTTCTGCACCAAAACTGCTAGTGCATAGCGATCACTGGAGTCTAGGTCCTGGCTAAGACGTCACTGCCACCTTTTTTACGATCACGATCCAAGGGAAGACGAAGAGCCTGATTTCGAAAGGGTTACCTCGGTGGAACCGACTATCGACATTCAAAGAAAACCCCGTAGATTCGACCATGTTCTTGAAAATTGGATCGCAACTCCACCCTATAATAAAGGAAGATCTCATGGACTTATTAAGGGCCAACCTCGACATATTTGCTTGGACCCACTTAGATATATGTAGCATCGATCCAAGAATCGCTTGTCACGTGCTCGATATCAACCCGAAGCATATTTCAGTTAAACAAAAGCATCAGATCTTGGGAACTGAAGGATCAACGACACTCAAAGAGGATGTCGATGGGCTGCTTGACAACGACTTTATCTGTGATGCCCCTCTACCCCGAATGGGTCTCCAGCCCGGTCTTGGTCAAGAAAGTAAACTGGAAGTGGAAAACGTGTGTCGACTACTCTAACTTGAAAAAAGATTGCACAAGGCATAGCTTTCCATTGCCGAAGATTATTCAGCTAGTTGTTTCAACTACCAGCTATCGGCTTCTTTCCATCATGGATGCGTACACAGGCTACTATCAAATTCTGATATACCTTCCAGATCAGGAGGACACTTTATTCATAACCGACCTTGGGCTCTACTGTTATGTTGTCATGCTCTTTGGTCTCAAGAATTCTAGAGCTACCTATCAGTTACTAGTTAACCACACGTTCAAGAATCAGATTAGGAGATCCGTAGAGGTTTACGTAGACGATATGCTCATGAAAACAAGAGTGTCGAACGATCATGCCAATGGCCTCGTAGAAATGTTCAGTATCCTCCGTAAATATGGCATAAAACTCAATCCGTTGAAATGCTCTTTCGGCGTTGCATTGGAAAAATTTCTGGTTTGATTTTTCGTCAATTCATGGGGAATCGAACCCAATCTAAAAAATCCAGGATATCTGAGATATTCAAGCCCCACTGAGCATCAAGGACGTTCAAAGCCTAAATAGGAAAGTGACTTCCCTAAGTCGATTCATCTCAAAAGCTACTAACAAATGCATTCCCTTTTTCGACTTGCTCAAAAAAGGGAAGCGCAACTTCACATGGACACCGAAGTGCATTGTTCCATTCCAAGACCTCTTAAATCACTTAGAGAGGCCACCTATCTTGTCAAAACTCATGGATCATGAAGACTTATACATCAATTTGGCTTTTTCTATGCAGGCAATTAGCTCGGCGCTTCTGCGCGAAGAAGATCGTGTCTAACAGCCCATTTATTACATTAGCAAGAGGTTGATGGGAGCATAAAAGAATTATCTGAAACTGTAAAAGCTTGCTTACTTCCTGTTGATCTCTTCCTAGATGTTGCAGTCATACTTTCAATAACATCCAATCAAAGTCTACACTGACCAGTTGCTACGACATGTCATGCAGCGACCTAAGGCATCTGGAGGACTTTGAATTGGAACATAGAACTGTGCCTATTCGAGATTACTTTCATTCCTTATCGAGTCATCATCGGATAATCCCTCGTAGATTTCATAGTGAATTTCACTATTCTCGAAGAGCCTCTTCCGAAAATCAGAGAGCCTCCAGACATTCAGTGGACACTATTTATGGATGGATCAACTAATAGTCAGTGTCAGAGTCGTATTCATTACTCTTGAGGAGTGCTCAACTGTTATGCTTTGAAGCTCGATTTCCCTTCCACCAACAACGATGCAGAATATGAAGCCCTGATTGTTGGAATTAGAATTGCAATTGAAACTCAACATCAAGGCTATCCAGATTTACTCTGACTCACAGCTCATCATACTTCAGGTGCCGGGAGAATATCAAGCCAAGGGGGAACAACTCACTCTCTTCCTTGCTCGTGTCTGGGAACTGCTTATCCACTATGACTAATACATCATTACGCACATCCCTTGAAAGCAAAATAAGAAAGCTAATTGATTGATAAAGCAGATAAGCTCTGGGAATGTGCAACTCTTGGGACTTTTCCCATTCGAGGTGCTCGACTCTCCGAATATCAATCAAATGCAGACTGATTCGATAACAATGATGGAGACCGAGCCCAAAATAGAGTCTTGGATGACATCGATTAAGAACTACCTCCTTCATGGAATACTCCCGAATTGCTCCAAGGAAAGATGAGCACTCATTCGCAAATCATATCGCTACATAATTGAAGATCGAGTGCTTTACCGAAGGGGATTCTCTGTTCCATCACTCCAGTGTGTAGCCCACAATGATGCCAACCGTATACTGCTGGATGTGCACAAAGGCGAGTGTAGTGACCACACTAAGGGACAAAATCTAGTAAGAAAGGTTCTCAGATATGGTTACTTTTGGCCTACACTCGACCAACATGCATCCAACTATGCCCGTAAAAGCGATAAGTGCTAGAGGTTTTCTGAGATTCCGAGAGCCCTACCTACTGAGCTAATGCAAATGGTCAGTCCTTATCCGTTTGCTATGTGGGGAATAGATATCATTGGAACTCTCCCGATAGCCAGAGACGGCGCGCTATGCTATCATTGCAGTTGATTACTTCACCAAATGGGCCGAAGCTGAGCCTCTTACTACAATTACTGCTAAGAAGGTGATCAACTTCATCGTCCATAACATCATCTGTCATTTTGGTGTCCCCTAAACTATCATTTCCGATAAAGGGATCCAATTCGAAAGTGCTAAGTTCGGGACCTTCTGTGGATGGCATAACATTGAGAAAAAATTCTCGGTAATAGCTCATCCATAAGCAGATGGGCAAGTCGAGTCTATCGACAAAGTGATTAAATCCATCATCAAGAAGCATCTGGAAAATGCTGGAGGCTTATGGGTATATGAAGTCCCTCTAGCCCTTTAGGCTTACCAAACTAATCATAAGGCAGAGACTGTCCACACTCCTTTCGTTCTCTCCTATGGGTCTGAAGTCGTCATTCCCATTGAGCTTAAGCTCCAATCTCATCAAGTCACTTAATATGATCCGAAGAACAACCAAGACCTCCTCTTGGAATGACTTGACTTGCTCAAAGAGAAAAGAGATGAAGAACTCAGAGCCCCTGCTCAATGCCAACGAGTCACCCGATACTTCAACTTCAAAGTCCGTCCGAAGTACTTCGACATCGACGACCTCATCCTAAAACAAATTTTTCCCACACCAATTGATTTTAGTCCTGGCTAGGACGGTCCGTGCGTCATGCAACGGATGAAGATGGTACCTCCAAGCTAAGACCGTTGACACCGCCGAACTCCCAAGAGAATGGAACAGTGAACACCTCCACTACCACTTCACTTAATCTAGTATATAGATTTACCGCTTTCCAACAATGTTTTGTTTTCTTAAATTTAAGGCATTGTAAAGTAAAGGCTATTACTGCTAAAGTTATCAGTAAATAAAGTTTCAGATTTCCACATACTATGTGTTTTTACTTTCTACGTAGTATGTTTGAGCAACGATCACAACCGACTTGCATACACAAGCGCACAACGCTAGATTGGCACCCTGAAGCTCGGAACCAATCCTCTACTCGAGTCTTGAGCCAACAATGAGACCGAGTATAAATACCCTAACTCGAGTCTCGAACCAACGACGAGACCGAGTATAAATAACTTAACTCGAGTATCGAACCAACAATGAGACCGAGTATAAATAACTCAACTTGAGTCTCAGACCAACGACAAGTCCGAATATAAATAACTCAACTCGAGTCTCGAGCCAATGAAAAGGCCGAGTATAAATAACTCGGAATGCTCAGTAATTTGAGCATCCAACCCCAGTTCCCAAGTCTCTAGGGTTGGGGCAACCCACCGGCCGAGTGAGTGTGACATCGACCACTCACTCAGCATCTAACACGTAGGACCTGGATCCAGGAACCCAAATTGGCGAACCAACTACTTCCTTGAGCTCTAACCCAAATGAAATGATGGGAGAGTCTAAAGGATGAATCAATAGCGTCTATGCCTCCTTACGACTCGGGATCAATGACCGCAAGGAGATCCCAAGATGGGAGACAACGAAACTAAACTCCGCACGAGTCGAAGTTCTCGACGGAAGGGAAGCCTCGAGAGCGGAGTCTGCACAAACGACTTTCGCACGATATGAGAACTTCAAGAGCAAAGCCACAAATAACGTTTACTTAAAGTGTAAATATGAGTACATTTACATAAGTACAAATACTAGAAAGCATAGACGAAAATGTAAACACTTAACACCAGATGTGAGATAGGCAAAGTCAACCAAAACCTTTCATTCACATCAAAAGTCAACTACAACTAACTATCTTTCTTTCTTACGACATAGTGCACACAAAAACCACACTGTGCCTCCAAAATTGAGGATCATACTCACGTAGACTATCACCTATATGACCAAAAACTCTATAACCGTCACTTAAACAACCCATCCTTTTCCTTCTTTTTCTTTTTTGTAGATTCAGCACTGGATAGATCATCGCCGGTACTCTTTCTCCTCCTTCCAGAGCTGCTTCCACCTCTTTCCTTTGGCTAGGGAAACAGACTCATGGGACACCATCGGGAGCTTCCCCTCGCCGTCCTCGCCACTCATGATCTCAATAATCTCCTCAGTTATCAAGATCACCTGCAGAGGTTTGGGAGTGACACCAGTGGAAAGGGCTAGTATTGGCTGGGTGCCCTCGTTCTTTTCGGCCTCTGTTGCTTCTTCGCCTCCAGCTCATCCTTCATCTTGGCTTCCCTCGCTGCCTTCAATTTGGCCAACCGCCCGGCCTTGAGTTTCTTGGTCGCCTCCTACTACAACCTCTTAAATTCAGCATCGGCCTTTTTCTTGGAAGCCTCATCGTCAACCCTCTTCTTCTTGGCCTTGCCATCGACCCTCTTCTTGGCAGCCTCGTCAGCGGCTCTTTTTCTTACCACCTCATCATTGGCCGCATCCTCATCCTTCATTCTGTCTTCCTCCTGAGCTGCTTGCAGGGACCCCTCATCCGTCTTTTTCTTCCCCTCTCGCTCCTTAGACTTCCGAGCCGTTGGGCCTTCTATGCTTCCACCAAATCATGCATGGTCTACACACTTGCATCCACCGGCACAGTCACTCGGGTCTCCTATACATCCCTTATCTCCCCTTCCTCTATAAGAAAGTCTTTATAAGCCTTTAGTACATGTCAGAAAATGTATCCAAGGGACCGCCACCTTCTCTAAACTGTGCTCCTTGCATTCCCACTCCAAGCTCAGGTAATAAAGGAAGTGTCGGCGCGAATCCCGTTGTTACTTTTTCTTCACAGGGGTCTGCACAATGAAAAGGAAGATGAATTATTCTACTTTGACACATTTACAAGCATTCATGATAATGTGACTTTACCTCCAGACACTTGTGGCGCAAGCGTAAGAGGCATCATGCTCTCGGTTGTTTGTTGGAAGGAGCTTCTATGTACTAACCCCAGAAAGTCGAGGTCATACTCTTTGGCGATGGGGTTGGGACCATTGGGCCGCTAATAGAGGCGGATGACATGACTTGATGTTGCTAGGAACTTCCTTCCATAAACTCGTGAGCGACAATCACGCTCTTGGTAGCCACATATTTCCCTTTGGCAAAAGTAAGTTCCGCCAGCCTCGCTTTATCAGCGTCATCTCTCAATAATGTCCTCCCTTCCTGTAACATCGAGTGCTCCTCCTTGGTCAGGTGAACATTGATGAACTCAAGCTCATCTATCGCTTCCACCTTTATCCTCTGAGCCTCAACCTCCAGCAGCTTGTCCCAAATCTATGCCATAACACAGGCATAATTGTCGACCCATGAGATTCCATAGAATCGAAGTGCTTTAACATGCATCCCCCATATATATGGCTCAAGAGACTCTTTCGCTCTGGCCTAGGCATCCTTAATACTCTCCTTAAGCTTCTCCAATTCATCCTAATGCTTAGCTTTGATACTTTCCACCTAATCCAGCACATCCTGCTTGTAGTTCTGCATCTGCTTTCTCTTTCGTAGATTAGGCAAGCTCAGCGTTCCTCAATTCAAGCAGCATTTTCAGCTCATCACTTTCTTTTAGGAGTCATTGAGACTGCTCATTCTCTTCTCTCATCCTCTTGTTCTCCATGATAAGAGCCTCATTGTTTGTGCGGATATGGTGTAGCTTCTCATTCTCCCTCTCCAGCTCAAGATTTCTCTTCGTTATGGCTTCATTAACCTACTTGAGAACCTTGTTCTATGATGAGATCATGTCCACCATATCTTTATACAAATATCGAGCCTATTTCTCCTTATATTCAACTTTCTTACTGTCCCACTTCAATTGTGTTGTTTCAGCAACATAGAGTTAGCATTTAAACATGATACTCATATACGTGGAAACATATATGATTCAAAAACTTGTCTTACCCAGCTCATCATCCCAATTCTGAACACTCTCCCTCTCGGCTTTCACGTCCAGCTTCAAGTTCCGGATCTCCATGTTCTTCTAGAAATTAAATCTGAGAGGTGCCTACATACTTATGCATTTCATGGTACTGGAGGAAGACGTCGAACACTTTATCACATACGTCTTTGTCCACATTCTGGGGATTGGATGAATGTTTGGCAGCCATACTAGCTTTTAAAATAAAACCTAGGGAATTGCTCTTCCAAAATTTTCTTCCCCCATTCAAAAGTGAGCTATGGAATGTCTGACATGTCAGGCAACTGAGGCCCTTTTTTCAACACTCCTGTTTTCCAGTTCTTCTATCCTCAAGTGCTAACTCTATACTTTTGGATTTGGTCACAGATGACGAGGGTAGAATATAAAGAGGGATTGTCGATGGATGGTGCCTGGTGCTTGATGTGTCCAGCTTTGAATCTGTACCAAACAACCGAGTGATAGGTGGTGGAGACTAAGAATGTCGACGCCGATCCCTGGGACAATGTTCACCACTGCGGTCATGGGAGCAAGTGATGAGTGTAAATAATTTTGTACCGCTTCCGCTTCTAAATCCACGTAAAAGCTCGCTCCTCCTCAGTCGATGGCTCCCAGATGCTTGGCCTCGATTTCCATCATCATCTAGATCCATTGCACCTGCATGGAAAAGATTCAAGGTTAGAATTGAACACTTTATGCGCACAAAAAACGTTGCATTATGCAATGTTTATGAGTGTGTGTCCTATGTTTTCTTTCCACGGACTAGATTTAGGCCTGCTTGAAGAAGTGATCTCCCCAACGATTAGCGATAAGCTTTCTATAATTGTGCCGCTAGGCCAAGACAATGTAACGTTAAGCAGAAGCTTATCTAGGTCTTTGAATAGACCCTCCATCTCCAGCGATGCGGAGGTCTCAGAAGTAGTTATGGGAGAGGCTGGCCTGGGCGATGCTTCTGTCCTTGTCACAACTGCCATGGGCGTGATGGGAGTGGCTGGCAGGCCCTCATCTCCAACAACTATATCCTTATCGTTGGTGTTACCCTTACTATTTCCTTCCTGAGTCATAGCGGTCTTGCGTCATTTGGACACGATAGGGGGCAACTTCATTTTGCGGCATGAAGGACTCTCTTCTCCCTCAGTCTTCGCCTTTACCTCTCCCCAGCGATAGATGACTGGAACATTGTGCGGTTAACGGGGAATAATCCCGTCTGGTGGAGAGTATATTCATACAGGATATTCTTAGTAGAACGAGCCCTGACTGGGATGGCCCTTAGCAGCTCAAGACACTCCTAGTATAATATGCCTTTGATAACTGGAGGAATGCCTTTTAAAGAAACACAAAGTTTGTCTCGAGCTTATGACTCGATTAAGTACAATCCAAAAGCAATAAAGACCCTTACTTCCAGTCAACCAGTGCCTTGCGAATCCTGAAGACAATAGGTGTAGAACCAATCATACCTAAAAACACTTAGCCTGCTCCATGTTCCCAAGATGAATCATGTGTTTGTATGTACCTCCAGGTAGAACAAGGAAGGCGCACTGGTAGTTCTCCTCTTTATCAGAAAAGGAACCGGATGTCCTATCCGGTAGGTTCCCTATGCAAGTACTCCCTGAATAAAACGTAGGTACCAAGAAGCAAGGCATACACGTTCTGATGAAACTACATCGACGTTAAGAGGAAGTAATGCAACATATCTCAGACGAAGTCGCAAGATAGGGGAATGCATCTAGAAAAACACATATGCATGTTCTATGCAATATATCCTTCTAGGGTCGCATGCGCCATATCCTCCTCCCGAGGAATGTGAACATCATCCCAGGGTATGCTGAATCTGTTACACACATGCCTCAACGCACCTTCATCTATATGCGAAGGCACTGAATCTTGTGGGTTGTCGACTATGACAACATCCGCTATCAGGTCCGGCGCCTCGAGTGTATCTCCCTCCATAATATCTATGCCTTATTCCTCTTCGCGATTCTCTTCTGACACTCCAGTCCCTTCTGGTACCGCCGACCCAGTCGAATGCTCAACCGTTTGTTATGGTTCTTTCGACTGCACACCTTGGTCGGGTGCCTTTACTGAGCCTAGGAGCTGGGAGGGTGGATGCTTCTAAATTCTCAAGCATGTTGTCCTTCGAACTAGTACTACTGGACGACCCAAATTGGGATGGTGAGTGCTGTGAAGCTTCGGCTTCCAAAGCCTGAAGTCTCTTGGGCGGTCTTGTTTCCATTGCTAGCTATACTTTCAATATAGTTGCATTAGATATCACGTTGATTAACCTATACCCCTCATGTTCGTGTAGACTAGCATCAACGTGTAGTGTAGAGCAATGCCGATATGATTATAATAAAAGAACTAGGGACATGGTGATGACCACTAGTCCTTAGGACTGTGACCATCGTCATCGTCGACCGATTTTCCATATTCGCATTGAGTTGCGGTTACATCGTCGTTGAAATCGGAAAACGAATCTAAAGATCAATAGTTCAGTCATATGTTCGTGGTTCGAGTTTATGCTCTAGTCCTATATGAAAGTTTGAATTATTGGCTTTTGTTCGAGCATAAAGGTGCCTTCAGTCATTATGTTCAAACCTAAGTCTGATTCAACCATGTAGCACCGCAGAAACGACGTAGATCGAGTGATGGGTCTCCCGGGATTTGAGTTTCGAAAAAGGAACACGAGATATGTTGAAAACAAGACTCGAATTTGCCTAAGTCCAGGGGATGTGAAAAATCGCATCCCCAAGCCTAGAAAAATTCATATCTCCTCTGAAAATTCACATCCCTCATTCCTCAAGAAATTTGAACCCCACACTCCATCATGTTTTGGTCCAATTTCGATTTGCATCCCTCCAGGAAGCAAAAGATCGCATCCCTCGGATGTGGAGGATCTCATCCCTCGTGATGTGAAATTTCTCATCCCCCGGATGCGAAAAATCGCATTCCTCGGATGCGAAAAATCGCATCCTTCATGATGAAAAATTTCACATCCCTCAAATGTGAAAAATCGCACCACTCGGATACGAAAAATTGCATCCCAGGAGGCGATGCGGATCGTTCCCGAAGCCTCATCCACACGAAGCCGATGCTTTTCCTTCTTCTCCTTCTCTCCTCCTTATTCTCCCTTTCGTCTTCCCTCCTTGCTCGAATCCCCTTGAGAGCTTAAAATTGCATCCCAGAGAATTCAAGACTCACCTCTTCCTCTCCAAACACGATCTCGAATGCAGAATCACAAGGCATTTGGTTGAATTCAAGTCAAAGGAATGAAAATCGAACCCGAATCGAAGGCTCACCTAAATGTTTTTAGTTCGAAGTCGGTTTCTCTTTAGAGGGAAAGCATTAGGGTCCTGGGGATGCGAAAAGGCAATGTTAGGCAAAGGCGAGGGTGAATTTCAAGTAATAATTTTTATATCAAGGGGAGGGGAGACGGGCCAGGACCAACCAGAAATTTCGTATCCCATCAAGGATACAAAATCTTGTATACTACTAGGAATGCAGAATTTCGTATCCCCTTTTGGGATGCTAGATTTACTTTAAAAAAATGAAATAATGAAAATAAGAATGAAATCTATAATTTTGAGAAATTTTTTACTCATGATTGTTGTTACGGCCGTGCGTACGCATTTTCAAAAGTATAATAACCGATGCTAGTTCGATTCAAAAGCGATTGTACGTTTATAAGTTTAAACGACTTAAGAACGTATGCCAAGCAACCGAATTCACAAGTCGGTTTTGTTTTCGGCATTTGACTCATGCAATCGTAAACCAACGACATATTTACTATTTGTGCTTTATTTAAAATCCGATCGCATTACGTGAAATCATGTGAAAACGTGTGAGTGTATATGCAGCACTACATCGACAACGTGTCACTTACATCTCGACGTAAATGGGAGTCGATGATTAACGTTTGATTTCACGAGTCGACAGGAATCAGATGTTCAAAGAAGTTATTAGAGAGTTGGAATTCTCGACACGCTTAACAAAACGATCATGACCAAGCACAAAAAATAGCTTGGAGATCATTTCAATTTCCAAAGATGATGTTTTCAACTCAAAGCACATCAAGTTGAGACAAGACATACTAAGCGGCAAGTGTTAACCGACCTTATGTTCTGGTTCCCAAAAGTATAGCAGGCCCACTCGACTCAGCTCATCGCATGGCACCAAAGCCAATAGTGTTGCTAAAACACTCAGGATTCAAGCTAGGAGAAACTTCGAATCCCCTTGCTTCGTAATTTACGTCACCAGATTTCGCCTTCCCCATGATTTTGACTCCCTCCTCCTCCAAAGACACTCCCCCTATTTTGGCTTTGTATCCCCTAGGATACAAAATTTGTATCCCTTGGGATACGAAATTTTGTATCCCTAGGATACAAATCTCGTATCAACAAGGGGATACGAGATTTCATATCCCCAAGGGATATGAAGCCATCAAATCCCCGCGGGATTCAAATTTCTCATCCCATGGGATGCAAAATTAGTATCCCCTAGGTGGGATATGAAATCGGCTCATGTACGAAGGAGGGATGTTAACTTATAGAACCGCCTATTTTAGGATGAAATCTACTGTTGTTGTCCCCAAATTTCACTGACTCCCATCTAATCCACTATCTATAAATAACCCCTTCCTCATTCTTCAAAAGGGCTAGATTTTACATGATTTGAGAGGTCTACAAGCACCTAGAATATCATTAATGACTGTCTAGAACTCAAGGAGGAAGAAGAACATAAAATTTTCTCCCAAGCCTTTACGTATGCAAAATATGAATCCCAAAGACTTAGCCAAAATTTGTATGATGATGCCTTCTACTTGCAAACCTCAATAATAATAAAAAAATCCGCAAATGACTTCAAAGTGGACGTAGGTTCCTTACGGACCAAACCACTATAAATCTCTTTGTTATTTGGTTACTACACTGTTATTTTCCATACACGAAACGATAATTCTCAATTAATTGAAAATCTTTGGGTGTAATGACAATTTTAGCTGTCTACAATGTTGGAGAAATGTAAATAGTATCATATAAATAGCATAATGTATGTATGTGGGTTTGGTTCTTAATAAATCATTTAAAATTTAAAAGAATTTTTTTCCTTTGTAAAATATACATTTTCGCTGAATTCTAACACATGCATATATATACACACACATACAGACATGCGTGTGCATGCACACATATACAAATAAGAGTGTTACAGGGCACATTTATTTTGTACCGCATTAACATTTAAAGCATTTAACAGTTCTATAAAGGTGGAGGTGCAAAAGGCTGTAAAGGGATAAAGTGACGAAATAGCGCAGATGTAGAAATATTTATTGGATGTCAAATTAGATATTTCTAATTAATTAATTAATTATCATTCTTACAACATTTATGCAGAAGAAATGAATATTAATCAATATTGTATAACAAAATCAAAGAAAATCATGTTTATGCACACTAGATTTGATGATTATTATGGATTTCTACTTTATATAGGGAACTTACACTAACCTTTTTGATTCTTTGTATATTAATATTGCTAAAGTGGATTCCAAATAGCCTTGATTTATTGGATGCCACAGAAAATGGAAAGGCTTAAATGGATCTACAATTCATTAGTGCTAAATTGAAATAATGTAGTGGTTAGAGAGTGTTATGTAGCATACCAGAGATTTTTAAGGGCTTTAGCAGGGCATTAATTGCACAAGGTAGCACCCCATTTGCATCTCATTTTAATCCACAAGTTTATATCATAATATGTTAACGGAAAGAGGGAGAAGCAAGAATATGCAGTGAAAATCAATGAGCTACAGGGGTGATGCACTGTTTTGGGTGCTACCAATCATATACGTACATACATACACGTATAGGTAGAAATCACAACCCTTTTTGTTTGGTACCATCATATAGCCTTTGATATTAGCCACATATTAATATTTAGATATTTGATCATTCTCACTCTTTTCACGTGGGCTAAATATTTAAATATTAACATGTGGCTCATACATGATTCTTCGTGATTAAATCAAAATAAGTGAGGGTATTGTGTGTGGGGGGGGGTATATGCATATGTGCTTGTATGTACGTGTGTGCATATATATATATATATATATATATATATATATATATATATATATATATATATATATATAAGTATTCCATTGCATTGAAAACAATGCAGCATCCATACTCTTAAATGCATCTTGATTTCCACCACACAATCTCGTTTCTTTGTAACGACCCACATTTTTACATATTATAATTAATTTATTTAATTATTTAAATAATGATTTAGAAAATTAAATGGTCGTTTAATTAAATTATATGGAATATTTAATTAATATAAATAATATAATAATGTATATAATTTCTGAAATAGTCGGAAATAGTAAATTCACAATATTGTGTGAATTGGACAATTTAAAATATATAATTTAGTTTAGAATTTAATTATATTAATGAATTTATTTATAAATGTTAGTTGAACGTATGATTTATATTATAATTATAATCGAGCTCGAAATGGCGCGGCAGTTCATAATTTTGGCGATTCGAACTTTAAACGAATATATAGAATCTGTTTTAAGTCGGATTTCTGTGAAACAAGAAACGTTCGGAGCTGATGAAGTATATTTTTCTAATGGAAGAGAAAATTCGAGATTTCATCGTATAGATTTTTAGTTATGTTCAAATCAAATTTTCGAAAAGTCGCTATGGAATTCCTTTATAATTTATAATGATTTATTTATATTATAAAAGGATTTTTAATATAAATTGAATATCAATATAACTGGGAACTTTGAATACCGAATTATAAATCCCGATATATAATTTTGGAGTCGTATGATATTCTACTGTGAATATATACGATAATATTTATTTTTAAATATTTAATTTAATCGTTTTTAAATATATATATATATATATATATTTATTTAAATGGGTTTATTTAGAGCTTTAAAAATAGCCAGTTTTGCAAATGAACTCCGTTTTCGACAAAACTAATTTTGTTGGATCCGGAATATTGAATTATTTTTAGATTTCAATTTCCGTGATTTTTGGAGTCAGTATGTGGCTGTACGGGATTTTAATGTGAAAAAAAGTCAATATTCTGACTTTAAAAATAAGATATGTGAGCAAACGAATTCATAATTCGACGAAACAAGTTTTGTTAGGTCTGTAATGTCGAATTTTAGCTGCATGTCCATTTTTATCCAATTTGGATATTGAATGTGATCATCCGGATTTTTAGAAGACAAATACGAATAGTGATAGCTTAAAATAAATAAAATAATCAATTAAAATAATATTTCCTCTACATATAAATAATCTTTTCCCTTCCTAAACCTATTGATAATTCTGGCTTCAGCAATTGTGAGCCACCACCATTTCCTAAGCTAAAACATGAGATTTCTTATCTTCTAAAATCAAAAGAAACCATATAAAAATCTATAAATCACGAGGTGGGTATATTTGATATCCAGTCGAATTTCTCTTCAGTCTGGTATCAATTATGACAGGTGCGAAGTAAGCTTGCGGTGCTCGATTTATTCCAGCGTGGTACTTTTAGTCCTAAGGTTTAGGTTTTAGCCAAATCGAGGAAGCATTGGTTCGATACATTGTTGTTTTTGGGTTTATGATGTAAAACCGAGTTCGTAGGTGGAGTTTGAGGATTTTTTGAAAGAAAAAGTGTCAATGATTTTATGGGTGTCGCGGCTTCCAGCTGAGTGACGCGATTCAACATGAGAGTTCGACTTATACGCTGATGATATGGGTTGGAAGAGAGTGTCGAGAGGAGTTTAATGGTGTCGGCTTTGGCTGGTTTCATGCGAGATTGGGCAAGAATGGTTTGCGCGACAACCATGTAAGTGATGGGTTTAAATTTCTGGAGTACAAACATATCGAGGAAGAAGATTGATGTGGGTTTGGGCTTCAACGGGTTGGTAGGCCTTTATGAAGAAAGGGTGAGGACCGATTCAAAAATAATTAGCCTAGTTTTAAATTAAAATTCATTTAAATGTTATATAAACTTGTATAGTTGATATCAATTCCATACGTTATCAGAATTGCGAACGGTCAGATCCGTTGGGATCGTATGGACGAGAGCTATATATGGAACTGAATGGGAGTGAATTGGAGCTCATCAAAATTTATTACAAAATAAATTGTCTGTCTGAATCAAGCAACAATTATCTTTATTTAACGATGATCATCCAATGTGAGTAAATCTCACTAACTCTGCTCAGTTTATATTTCATAACGTGTTTTTTGAACTGATAAATATTGGTTGATTGATGTGTGTTGATTGGTTGGTTTAACTGCTAATTGATTGGTTGAAAATATTGATATAATTATATAAATATCGTTAATTAAATATTGATTTTGTTGATCAGGCTATTTCATATTGAAATGAAATAGATGTTAATTATATTGTTTAAAATCGTGGATGCAGGGGAACGGGTTGGAGGGATCCTACTGGATTCCTCAATATTTATAATATTGTTTTTCATATATTGTGATATATGATGTGGTATATAATATGTTATTGATTGTGTGTGTTTGGATGATGATTGATCCTTTTGACTTGGTATTTTAAATATCATATGAAATACTGGAATGTAAAAAGGGAATTTTCATAGTGTATTTTGAAAACAAAATATTTATATAAAATCAATGGATTTTATATAAAAAGGAAATATTTATATGAAATAATTATAATTATAAAAGGTAATATTTTAGAAAATAAATCAAATTAGAAAAGGGATTATATATAAAATAAATAGAATTATATAAAGTAAATATCTATATAAAATATATAGAATTTTATAAATGAAATATTTATATGAAATAAAGATAATTATATAAAGGAAATATTTGTAAGACAAATAAAATTGAAAAGGGAATATTTGTAAACATTTACAAATAGAATTGAAAAGGAAATATTTGGAATCATTTATAAATAGAATTATAAAGGGAATATTTATTCAGAAAATAAATAGGAGTTATAAAAGGGAGTATTGTATAAAATGAATAGAACTTTAATAAAGAAAATAAGTGGGAAATAAATATTAAATGAAAATCTGTTTTTAACAAATGAATGGGAAAGATTAATTTAAAGTAGAATTAAGTAGAAATCTGTTTTAACAGATAAAATGGAGAAGATTAATTTAAAAATAATGTTTTATAAATAAAGTAAATAATTTATCAATGGATAAATTGAATATATAAGTATGAATTTATACAAAGAAGTAGAAATCGGTTTTAACACCGATATTTTAAATAGAATTTGAACATAACATTTATAAAGGGAATTATAAATGAGATTTAAGTGTAAGAAATAAAAAGGAGATTTCGTATGAATAATTCTATAAATAAAAGTAGAAATAGAATTTGGAAATGGAATATTATTTTAAAATACGAAATCAAACTAAATTGATATATCAAAGGATTATTATTCACATTCGATGTGAATAATGGATTAAAATAGTTATTTTATAAATTAAAACATTTATAAAGGAAAATTAGGATTTGAAATAGAAATTCAAATGAGAATTTGAATAAGATAGGAAATAGGATTAAAATAAAATTAGTTATTCAAATAAGAGTTATTTGAATAGAGTAAATTGAATAGAGTTAATTAAATAGAGTTGATCGATTAGAGTTAATCAAACAGAGTTAACTAATTAGAGTTAATCGAATAGAGTTAATTAATTGGAGTTAATCAAAGAGAGTTAATTGATTAGAGTTAAGTGAATAGGGTTAATAGAATATAATTTGTTCTAAGGAGTTAATCGAACAAAGTCTATTCGAAAGGAGTTAATCGAATATAGTTTATTCGAAGAGAGTTAATCAAATATAGTTTATTCGAAAGGAGTTAATCGAATATAGTATTCGAAAGAGAATTATCGAATAGAGATTATTCAAGAGAGAATTATACATTGGGATTCGACTATATCGAGTGTAGGAAAGTACTATATACTTTCCAGTTTTTAAATCAAGATTTATTTATTAATTAATCATTTATTTATTTTTTAAATTAAGGTATAAAATTTATTTAAAGTTATTTATTTCGAAAGTAGGGATTATAATGTTATTGTTATAATCAAACGGTTTTTGTAAAGGAAATGGATTCATAAATAGAATCTGAGAGTTACGTAAGGAAGTTTGTTGATGATTTAAAATGTAAACTTTGTCTATTTCGAGGTTAGAAATGTTGTTCAGTTAAGGTCTAAGAGGTGTTATACCCCCAACTTGATTGACTTCATTTTTAACTAAGTAATGGTAAAGGTTCGATAGTGAAGGTTGTTAAGTGAATTTAGTTAACGAGTGTAATGGTTTGAGTTGGCATAGCGATGTTTTATTTAAACATCTGTTTGAATCCAATGAAAGAGTTTTGCAAATGTTTTCCAATTAAGAATCAGAAATGTTTTCTAATATAGGAAATAAGAAATGAGAGTAAATATGGAAATGTTTTCCAATGATTTATAACTTATAATTTCTAAATTTAGAAAATAAGGATTTACGAATATATAGAAACGGGAATAGGGAAACGAATAATTGAATGACAAATAAAATTAAAAGGGATCTGTGTTGATTGATGATCTGCTCGGTGAGATTTCCATTTGGGAATACGACCGTTGTTTATACACAAGTTTTCCTTTGATAGTTAAATCACTGACTATCAAAGTTTTGACTATTTCCATTGCCAACATTTGGAGACGGGGATCATATTCATTTTCTGAAAACCACTCCGTATGGGCATTAGCGTTGCGAATCAAACATGATGAAGATAATTGAAGACAGAGTTGTGCAAGGACTGTTCTAGCGATCCTAGGTAGAAATTGCCTAAGATGGATTTACATAATAGTGCCTTTGGTTTGTCCAGTCCCAAGACAACATGTATGGATGAATGTTTGACAGAGTATATCTAATGGATCACTTAAGTTGATCGCTTCAAACGTATCCACGTTTGGTTGCGGAGGAAATCGTTTCTCTTAGCTTTATACCCGTCTTATTTTTGTGGAAATCAATTTGTGATTTGGCGGGTATGACGATGTGGCATTCAAAGTAAATTGAGGTGTGATATGTCAAAAGATACGTTATGACCTCAAGCCTCATCAACCGGGAAATGACAAAAATCGTGCAGGCAGCATGGCTATGTGGGGTCGCCCTCATTAGGGTGTATTGCCACCATCTAGAGATTATTCATATTTGTTACTTCTTTTCACTTCTGTATCTTCCGGGAACGGTTATGTTGCAAGCAACCGTAGGTGATAATATATTCGACACACTCAAGAGAAATGAGTGGTCGGCCATGTGTAGGCCGGGTTACAAGACGTTCTTGTTGAACTCCATGTATTCTTCTCTAGGGATACACTATCGGCAGGTGGTTCCATACCTTGTCATAATCAGAATCCAATCTCCAATAAGCGCCTCCGGTTTTGATTGTATACTATATATATGTGGAGCGTGAGATGCAAGCGTTCCGCTAGATTGTTAATTATTTGTGATTAGACATTATTATAATATCATAAAAATATTGATTTTGAAAATGTTTGGGTTATCGTAAGGTAAAAACCATCCGTGTTTATGTGCGGGTTGGTCTTACGATTATCATTTTTTTTGAAAATGATTTTTAAAAGTTAAGCCAAATGGTTAGAGTTTACTCACACCAGTCCCATGACTGACCCAGAGTTTATTTTGTTTTGTTTTCCCTAAACTCTTGGGTGCCCAAAATTTGTACGGGCAGTCAAGTAATCAGGATTTACAAATACACTAGATGGAGCTTGAAGCAGGAGGCATCAACGGCATTTTATAGCTATTGTTTATTTTCACTGTGATGTAAGTGTTGTACTCTAATATACAAATACAGATTTGTGTTTCAATGTTACTTTGTATACTATATTTTTTCATTCCGCTGTGAGATTCGTGTTACTCTGATGTTGTTGTGTTCTTCTTCTTCTTCTATTCTAATTTTCTATCTTATCTATTTTCACCCTCTAACTTCTTTCTATTAACTATCCGGTATTTCCGATGTTTAAGTAGTCGTATTGGTATTTGTGTCGATTTTCGGAGTCGAAAATCCCCAAGTCGTTATAGTGGTATCAGAGCTGAAGGTTAAGTAATTACCTTGGCTCTGTAGCGTGACTCAGTAGAGATGGGGTTAGCAATACCCTAGATTGAGTTTAAGTGAATATATACAAGTGAACGTATTTGTAGATTTTATAAAAATGGTTTTATATTGTGGAGATTTATTGGTTCAGTTGTTTATGGATTCTAGTCGATCAGTTTGATCCACTGTATCGGTAGGAGTTTCTAAACACTCGAATACGATAAATCGACACAATATGTTTTAAATAGAGGGTAAACGAAATAATTTTACCCAAATTATATTTTGATATAAAAGAATGATTTATATTGGAATGATTATGGTATATTTGATGTGTTGGTTATTATTATAACCGAGTAAGATTATAAATTAAATAGATATATAAATAACCAATCAGAATTCATATAAGTGTAATATGTGAAATCAGATGAAGTAAATCTGAATTTAAATCGGAATTGGGATTAAAACTCTGGAAACTTGAATAAGTGTTGGTAAATAAATTTGGATCAAATATATGAGAATTTTAAAATCCTGGGAGATTTTAAATTGTTTACAAGCATTGCGAAGGGTATTTCGAATTGTTTCAAAATGGAAATATTTAAATTTGAGTTTTGAAAAGTGATATAGTATTGAACTCACTTTGATAGTTGGGAAATAATTCTGATGATGCTGGCCACATTATAAGTGTTCATTTTCAAGCTCTAAGTGACAGATTACTACTAAAGATATTGTTTTGGAAATATTTTAGGAAAATAAGTTGTTTTGAATCCTGAAAAGGAAAGTTTGATTTTTGAAAAGGGTAAGTAGTTTAAAAATCCCAGAAATAGATTGTTTGAATTAAAAACAAATTGAATTGAAATTTGTTAAAACAAATTGAAATTGGGTTAAAGCCAGTTAAGTGGAAGCTATATTGAAATGGAGTAATATCAAATCAAATTGGAATTTGGTATATAATTGGACTCGGCTGAGTAAATGGTTTGATTTCTAAAAAAAATTCAGAATTGTGACTGTGGGGTGAAGGTAACTGATTAGGGGAATTAATTAGTTAATGAAATATGTGGATGGAACTTAACAAGGTTAAGTAAGTTGAATTGATGAGTTAGGAGTTTGGAATCCAGAATGGAACTTTGGTTTGAAATGGAAATTGGCTTGGGTACGTGAATGATTTGGGTTTGAGGATAAAAAATGATTGGAGATTGATTGGAATGATATTGGTATATGCAGAATTGGTGACAGATGAAAACGATATAGTGATATGCCCGACAAAAAGGTACATGTTTATTTTATACGAGTTTGGTAATTTTATGAGCCTGTTGGGCAATTCGCTTGGCTGTTTTGTTTTCTTTTGGGTTGGAGAAGGTCCAGAGAGGCGAGTTGTAGCTGTACCGATTGAGCCGTAGAAAGGAGGTGCGGGCTAAATTTTTCGAAAATTTCAAGTGTTAGAAAATTTTCAGAATTTACGAAAATTTTCTTTATTGAAATGAATTAATAATTTAATAAAAATTAATTGGTGCAGTGAAACTGAAGTTAAGAAGTAAACAAATAATTTTTAACCCAGTTAATAGGGTTGTTTTTCTACCTTAGCAATTTCGAGGACGAAATTATTTTAAGGGAGGAAGAATGCAACGACCCGTATTTTTACGTATTATAATTTATTTATTTAATTATTTTATTAGTGATTTAGAAAATTAAATGGTCGGTTAATTAAATTATATGGAATATTTAATTAATATAAATAAAAGAATAATATATTTAATTTCTGAAATAGTCAGAAATAGTAAATTCACAATATTGTGTGAATTGGACAATTTAAAATATATAATTCAGTTTAGAATTTATTTATATTAATGAATTTATTTATAAATGTTAGTTGAACGTATGATTTATATTATAATTATAATCGAACTCGAAATGGCGCGGCAGGTCGTAATTCGGCGATTCGAACTTCAAACGAATATACAGAATCCATTTTAAGTCGGATTTCGGTGAAACAAGAAACGTTCAGAGCTGGTGAAGTGTATTTTTCTAATGGAAGAGAAAATTCGAGATTTCATTGTATAGATTTTTAGTTATGTCCAAATCAAATTTTCGAAAAGCCGCTATGGAATTCCTTTATAATTTATAACGATTTGTTTATATTATAAAAGGATTTTTAATGTAAATCGAATATCGATATAACTAGGAACTTTGAATATCGAATTATAAATCCCCAAATATTTATTTCAGAGCCGTATGATATTCTAATGTGAATATATACGATAATATTTATTTTTAAATATTTAATTTAATTATTTTTAAATATATATATATATATATTTAAATGGGTTTATTTAGAGCTTTAAAAATAGTCAGTTTTGCAAATGAACTCCGTTTTCGACGAAACTAATTTTGTTAGATCTGGAATGATGAATTACTGTTAGATTTCAATTTCCGTGATTTTTGGAGTCAGTATGTTGTCGTACGGGATTTTAATGTGAAAAATAGTCAATATTCTGACTTTAAAAATAAGTTGTGCGAGCAAACGAATTCGGAATACGACGAAACAAGTTTCGTTGCGTCAATAATGTCGAATTTTAGCTGCATGTCCATTTTTATTGAACTAGGATATTGTATGTGATCATCCGGATTTTTAGAAGACAAATACGAATAACGATTGCTTAAAATCAATAAAATAATCGATTAAAATATTATTTCCTCTACCTATAAATAATCATTTCCCTTCCTAAACCTATTGACAATTCTGGCTTCAGCAATTGTGAGCCGCCACCATTTCCTAAGCTAAAATGTGGGCGTTATTATCTTCTAAAGTCAAAAGAAACCCAAATAAAAATCTATAAATCACGAGGTGAGTATATTTGAGATCCAGACGAATTTCTCTTCAGTCTGGTATCAACTTTGAGAGGTGTGAAGCAAGCTTGAGGTGCTCGATTTATTCCAGCGTGGTACTTTTAGTCCAAGGTTTAGGTTTTATCCAAATCAAGGAAGCATTGGTTCGATTCATTGTTGTTGTTGGGTTTATGATGTAAAACCAAACTCATAGGTGGAGCTTGAGGATTTTTTAAAAGAAAAAGTGTCGATGGTTTTATGGGTGTCGTGGCTTCCAGCTGAGTGATGCGATTCAACATGAGAGTTCGAGTTATACGCTGGTAATAACGGTTGGAAGAGAGTGTCGAGAGGAGTTTAATGGTGTCGGCTTTGGTTGGTTTCATGCGAGATTGGGCAAGAATGGTTTGCGTGACAGCCATGTAAGTGATGGGTTTAAATTTCTGGAGTTTAAACATATCGAGGAAGAAGATTGATGTGGGTTTGGGCTTCAACGGGTTGGTGGGCCTTTATGAAGAAAGGGCGAGGACCGGTTCAAAAATAATTAGCCTAGTTTTAAATTAAAATCCATTTAAATGTTATATAAACTTGTATAGTTAATATCAATTCCATACATTATCAGAATTGCGAACGGTCATATCCACTGGGATCGTATGGACGAGAGCTATACAATGGAACCGACTAGGAGTGAATTAGAGCTCATCACAATTTATTGCAAAATAAATTATCTGTCTGAATCAAGCAACAATTATCGTTATTTAACGATGATTGTCCAATCTGAGTAAATCTCACTAACTCTACTCAGTTTATATTTCATAACGTAATAAATATTAGTTGATTGCTATGTGTTGATTGGTTAGTTGAACTGCTAATTGATCGGTTGAAAATATCGATATAGTTATATAAATATCGTTAATTAAATATTGATTTTGTTGATCAGGCTATTTCATATTGAAATGAAATTGATGTTAATTATATTGTTTAACATCGTGGATGCACGGGAACAGGTTGGAGGGATCCAACTGGATTCCTCAATATTTATAATACTATTTTTCATATATTGTGATATATGATATGGTATATAATCTGTTATTGATTGTGTGTGTTTGGATGATGATTGAACCTTTTGGTTTGGTACTTTAAATACCATATGAAATACTGGAATGTAAAAAGGGAATTTTCAAAGTGTATTTTGAAAATAAAATATTTACATAAAATCAATGGATTTTATATAAAAAGGAAATATTTATATGAAATAAATATAATTATAAAATGTAATATTTTGGAAAATAAATAAAATTAGAAAAGGGATTATATATAAAATAAATAGAATTATATAAAGGAAATATTTATATAAAATAAATAGAATTTTATAAATGAAATATTTATTTGAAATAAAGAGAATTATATAAAGGAAATATTTGTAAAACAAATAAAATTGTAAAGGGAATATTTGTAAACATTTACAGATAGAATTGAAAAAAAAAATTGGAATTATTTATAAATAGAATTATAAAGGGGATATTTATTCAGAAAATAAATAGGAGTTATAAAAGGGAGTATTGTATAAAATGAATAGAACTTTATAAAAGAAAATAAGTGGGAAATAAATATTAAGTGGAAATCTGTTTTTAACAGATGAATGGGAAAGATTAATTTAAAGTAGAATTAAGTAGAAATCTGTTTTAACAGATAAAATGGAGAAGACTAATTTATAAATAATGTTTTATAAATTAAGTACATAATTTAACATTGGACAGATTGAATATATAAGTCTGAATTTATACAGAGAAGTAGAAATCGGTTTTAGTACCGATATTATAAATAGAATTTGAACATAGCATTTATAAAGGGAATTATAAATGAGATTTAAGTGTAAGAAATAAAAAGGAGATTTGGTATGAATAATTCTATAAATAAAAGTATAAATAGAATTTGGAAAAGGGATATTATTTTAAAATACAAAATCAAACTAAATTGATATATTAAAGGAATAATATGCACATTTGATGTGAATAATGGATCAAAATAGTTATTTTATAAATTAAAACATTTATAAAGGAAAACTGGGATTTGAAATAGAAATTTAAATGGGAATTTGAATAAGATAGGAAATAGTATTAAAATAAAATTAGTTATTCAAATAAGAGTTATTTGAATAGAGTAAATTGAATAGAGTTATTTAAATAGAGTTGATCAATTAGAGTTAATCAAATAGAGTTAATCGAATAGAGATAATTAATTAGAGTTAGTCGAAGAGAGTTAATTGATTAGAGTTAAGCGAATAGGGTTAATCGAATATAGTTTATTCGAAGGAGTTAATCGAATATAGTCTACTCAAGAGGAGTTAATCAGACATAGTTTATTCAAAGAGAGTTAATCAAATATAGTTTATTCGAAAGGAATTAATCAAATATAGTATTTGAAAGAGAATTATTGAATAGAGATTATTCGAGAGAGAATTATACATTGGGATTCGACTATATCGAATGTAGGAAAGTACTATATACTTTCCGGTTTTTAAATCAAGTTTATTTATTTAATTAATCATTTATTTATTTAAATTAAGGTATAAAATTTATTTAAAGTTAATTACTTCGAAAGTAGGGATTATAATGTTATTATTATAATCAAACGGTTTCTGTAAAGGAAGTGGATTCGTAAATAGAATCTGAGAGTTACGTAATGAAGTTTGTTGAAGATTTAAAATGTGAACTTTGTCTATTTCGAGGTTAGAAATGTTGTTCAGTTAAGGTCTGAGAGGTAGTTATACCCCAACTCTATTGACTTCGTTTTAACTAAGAAATGGTTAAGGTTCGATAGTGAAGGTTGGTTAAGTGAATTTAGTTAATGAGTGTAATGGTTTGAGTTGGCATAGCGTTGTTTTATTTAAACATCTGTTTAAATCCAATGAAGGATTTTTGGAAATGTTTTCCAAATAAGAATCAGAAATGTTTTCTAATATAGGAAATAAGAAATGAGAGTAAATATGGAAATGTTTTCCAATGATTTATAACCTATAATTTCTAAATTTAGAAAATAAGGATTTACGAATATATGGAAACGGAATAAGGAAATGAATAATTGAATGACAAATAAAATTAAAGGGGATCTGTGTTGATTGATGATTTGCTCGGTGAGATTTCCATTTGGGAATACGATTGTTGTTTGTACACATGTTTTCCTTTGATAGTTAAATCACCGACTATCAAAGTTTTGACCATTTTCGTTGTCAATATGGAGAGATCGGGATCAGATTCATTTTTTGAAAACCACTCCGTATGGGCATTAGCATTGCGAATCAAACATGGCGAAGATAATTGAAGACGGAATTGTGCAAGGGCTGTTCTAGCGATCCTAGGTAGAAATTACCTAAGATGGATTTACATAATAGTGCCTTCGGTTTGTCCAGTCCCAGGACAACGTGTATGGACAAATGTTTGACAGAGTATATCTAATAGATCACGTAAGTTGATAGATTCAAACGTATCCACGTTTGGTGGCGGAGGAATTCGTTTCTCTTAGCTTTATACCCGTGGTATTTTTGTGGAAATCAATTTGTGATTTGGCAGGTATGACGATGTGGCATTCAAAGTAAATGGAGGTGTGATTTGTCAAAAGATAAGTTATGACCTCAAGCCTCATCAACCGAGAAATGATAAAAATCGGGTAGGCAGCACGCCCCCATTAGGGTGTATTGTCACCATCTAGAGAATATTCATATTTGTTACTTCTTTTCGCTTCTGTATCTCCCAGGAACGGTTATGTTGCTAGCAATCGTAGGTGATAATATATTCGATACACTCAAGAGAAATGAGTGGTCGGTCATGTGTAGGTCGGGTTGCAAGACGTTCTTGTTGAACCCGGTGTATTCCTCTCTAGAGATACACTATCGGCAGGTGGTTCCATACCTTGTCATAATCAAAATCCAATCTTTAATAAGCGCCTCCGGTTTTGATTGTATACTATATATATATGTGGAGCCTGAGATGCAAATGTTCCGCTAGATTGTTAATTATTTGTGATTAGACATTATTATAATATCAGAAAAGTATTGCTTTTGAAAATGTTTGGGTTATCGTAAGGTAAAAGCCATCCTTGTTTATGTGTGGATTGGTTTTACAATTATCATTTTTTTTAAATGATTTTTAAAAGTTAAGCCAAGTGGTTGGAGTTTACTCACACCGGTCCCATGACTGACCCAGAGTTTATTTTGTTTTGTTTTCCCTAAATTCTTGGGTGCCCAAAATTTGTACGGGAAGTTAAGGAGTCGGGATTTACAGATACACTAGATGGAGCTTGGAGCAGGAGGCATCAAAAGCATTTTATAGCTATTGTTTATTTCCGCTGTGATGTAAGTGTTGTACTCTAATATACAAATACAAATTTGTGTTTCAATGTTACTTTGTATACTATATTTTTTTCATTCCGCCGTGAGACTCGTGTTACTCTGATGTTGTTGTGTTCTTCTTCTTCTTCTATTCTAATTTTCTATCTTATATATTCTCATCCTCTAACTTCTTTCTATTAACTATCCGGTATTTCCAATGTTTGAATAGTCGACATTCGTATTTGTGTCGATTTTCGGAGTCGAAAATCCCTGGGTCATTACATTCTCTGTTCAACGATTCGTACTTTCCCACTCACTTATAAATCATAAATCGAATACAAAGGTAGGTAAAGAATGCAAATTTAGTTAAAAATTAAAATCAAAAATCAAGTCGAAGAGGTAGAGAACAGTGTAAAAGTTATTGCTTAGTATGGTCTACAACTCAAATATTACAAAAAGCTCTGGTTTTCAGAAGAAGAACATTTGTCGGTAGAATATATAAATTTTTTGTATAGCTTGATTTGTCTAAATGGCAGCTCTTGGCTACAAAACATCCTATTATTTCTCTATACCAAAGCTATTTTGTGTCGTGAGATTTGAGCTTATCGTTGCTATAATTGAAATAACCACAATGGAAGTTATAATTGTTGAAATGCAAGACTATGCAATGGAGGACGACAACGAAAGAAAGGTAAAGATCTCATATGTAGCAAGGAAGAAAGAGCTCACATATTTATTAATATATCTTTAACTTTCTTATTTGTTTTCACCAAAAAATGGCTCAAACACCAAGGGTACGAGGATTGTACTTAACTGACATGGTTAGGAATTGAAAGGAGCCACAATCGAAAAGCAAACAGGAAAAAGTAAGTAAAAACACAAGAATTTTTATAGTGGTTCGATCTAGAGTAGACCTACATCCACTTTGAAGTGATTCTCGTTATCATTGGGGAATTTACAAGATTCATCATCTCATACATCTCATTTTTGCCATCCTCTCTTGCACAATGATTTTTCCTCCCTTTACTGACTTGATTCCTTCTAGCCACTATGGAAATGGTTGGATCCTTATGAATGCGATGAGCATGAGAATGTATGTTCCATGGTTTGAGCACTTAGAGGCTCAACGGTGAGTCCACGACAATTGAGGTGCGAATCAAAGCTTCGAGGAAGTTTAATGGTGGAGGAGAGAAGTAGAACGGAGCTTGAGAAGATGAAAATAACGGATCTCGGTTTGTAATGGATGGTGAGAGCTTGGATTGATCTCTAATGGAGGAAGAAGAAGACTTGTCCATTTGGTGATTGAGAAAGATGAAGTAAACTTTGGAGGTCATTAATGGAGCTTGAGAAGCTTCTGGATGGTGGAGGAAAGAATTTTGCAGCACATCGTGGTCGTCTGGAGTCCCCCTTTTTCGTGAAAGCCTTGGCCCATTTATAGGTGAACCCATATGAAGAAACGAGCCGAAATCCAAATCTGCAGGCCTCGGGTCGTTCGTCCCCTTAATTACATGAATGCCACTGCTTAGTTGTAGCCGATTGTCAATAGCTGTTGCCATCCGTTTTGTGCGAGTGATTCTAGAGGAGCGAGCAGCTGCATGGTTCTGAGTAAATTGATCAGGCGGAGAGTGCGCGGGTAATTGGTTGAAGTATCAAGGTTGGTACAAAGGCGACCGGGGCTCCATGTTAAACCTTTTGCGACCGATCGACAAGTAGGTTCTGGTTGGGCGAACACGTCTGATTGTAAATGAACGGGGGATCAGTATCATATCCTTGTTGAATGGATATAATGCGATCTTTCAGGAGTTACTATTTGTCCGTCCAGCGAGCGGTATCTGCCTAGAGAAGCATATGTGATCGAGCGGAGCGAATTGAACAAGCGACCATGGAGATGTGTGACATGTTGTAGTACTTACTCCCTTTCCAAGCGAATAACCTCTGCATATAGGCGAGCTAAGCCGTTATGCTTGACCTAGTTCTGATGAGTGGTTTTCCTTACCAAAAGGCGGTGCAAGTTTTTATGTGCGAGTGGTTCCCAAAGGTGTGCGGGTTATCTTGTGTTTATACTTTTTGGTGCTATAGCGGTTGCCCCTTTGTCTGGCTCGATTCTTCATGCCATGCTTATTCTTGACGTGGGCTCGACCGACATGAATGTTGTTTCGTGGCTTCTGATGACAATGGATGAATTTTTTTGATGACCTAAAGTGCATTAGGATGGCCTAAATATTGAGTGAGTCTAAGAGCAGGGTAACCCAAAGAGCTTGGCGACCCAAACTATATGAACTGAATAAAGCACCATACCGATCTAAATACTTGTAATAGACTAATATCAATGGAAAGCTTTGCCGCAACCTAAGGGTTTTTCATGACTCAAACACACGTTGTTACTTTTGATCCATATTGTATGGATTAACATTTGCCCCTCGAAGTTTGTATTCATTGAAGATAATACAAGCTTCGATTTGAACAATTCTGACATGTGTTAAGTTGTGCTAATCCTTTGATCGCACTACATTTTGGATCGTTTCATTCTCAAGGTCGTATAGTTTCGCGGATTGCTTTTGGGCTCTTAACTTGAGTTTGGCCCATTTACTTTCCACCCGTATATTATTCTTTGACACACGCTGTCACCCTTTCTTACATTTCCTTTTTTACTTCGAGCTTAGTAATAGCGGCTCTTTGAGGTTAAATTTTAACCATCATTGATTCTTTAGGAATTCGATCGGTCAAACTACTAAATCTTGGAGCTACATGATTCAGTTTTTTTTTTTTGAATAGGCTCTAAAGGTCGTCGATTATTTGTGATGCCCTCTACTGATGACAATTACGCTGAAATGATAATTTTGCGTACTCTTACTGTTCACCAGCGATCTTAATATGCAAATCCATGTCTTTCCATTTCTCTGAAAGTTGAAAACACCTTTGTTATCTGTCTCAGATTGTTGCACTTTTAACAGTTTGTAGGGGGTACTCTAGATTAGGTTGTTTCCATCCCCTTGGACCCTGGATCGTAATTTTTCCTTGAGTCATCATGATAGTTTAAGACCCAAATACCCAAAATTGGCAGGAGCGATCTAAAATACCCCAGACAAGTAGCTGGAATTTACCCGAGGTTGAGATTATTTCCATCATTCAGCTAGGATTTTTTGGCAGTTCTTAGATTTGATTACACACATACCAATTTGTAATCAAATTCATTTCCCCCCTAAGTCCGAGGATGAAGCTTTCTTTGCTAAAAAGACTGAGGAGGAAGAGGGTGGGGAAAATCCATAGGGAAAGGAAGAAAAGGAGGGATCCGAACGGAGGCAATCTTAAGCAATGCCCCTAGCTGGACAAGTCTTCCATGACACGTATTCAAACCAGCTCTCTTCAACCATCTTCGACTTCTCCATCTTCTATTTCAACCATTGCGGATCTTCAAGCAATTGTGCACAGGCCTCGTTATGCCCCTGATCCATGTAATCCGGTGCTTGCCGCATGATTGGAGGGTTGGTGCTAGCAAGGCATAGCTCTTGATTTGGAAGTAGACCCATATGATAATTGGGTTATGGCTGGAAAGATGGACGCCATGAAAGATTTTATGTTGGCTCAACTTGACACGATCAAAGATCAGATGAAGTAGGGAATTGATACGGTTAGGAATCATACTATGAGACGATTGGGTGCCTGGCATACGCTTGCTTGTGATCTCCCAAGATTAAATAGGGAGAACATCAGACGAATCCGTATTTTAGAGAATGACAAGATTGAGCTTATCAAGGCCCTTGAATCACTGCAACTTTCCTCTAAGGAAATGTGAAACCATGAAGATCTGGAAACAGGAGTAGTCGGAACTATGGTCTATGATTGACCTGCTTTGTCTTTTATCTTATGCTTTTGACCGGTTGTATATGTGGGTGTCGGCCCTCGCTAACTACTTTTATGTTGGTTTTTGTCTGAAATCTCTGTGTTGGACTTGTGATGTGGGGGTGCTAACGCATTTTGCTTGTTATGCTTTAAGCTTTCGCTTTAGCTTTGTCGTACTTCTGCGTTGCATTAGGATCCAGCAATGTTTTTTCTGAGACAAACCATGCTTTACATCATCATCTTTCGTCTGTCTCTGACAATGGATTAGACGATTATTAATGATGACTTGCAACAGGTTTTATTTTAAACAGAATAAGACATTTGCACTAATCCAATGGTTTAGAACAAAATCTCGTCTATGTCCTAGCTTGGTTGATTCATGTATTGGAGACTTTCATTGCCCTGTCCTAAGCATTGGTGGACTCAAAAGAAGTGCCCCGAGAGAGGACTCCAGTTATAACCTTAAAGTTTGTGGTTATTGGAACATATGTTTCTGATACTGACGATTAATTAGGCGTTCGTTATTTCTCCCATTCGAGGTTTCGAATGCTAAGCAAACCTATTGATCACTCCTCACATCTGACCCATTCAGATGCTATGCGAATTAATTGATTATTCTTCACATCTGACTTTTCAGGTGTTACGCGAATTAGTTGATTATTCTTCACTTTTGACTTTTCACATGTTATGCGAATTAATTGATTATTCTTCACATCTGACTTTTCAGATGTTATGCGAATTAATTGATTATTCTTCACATCTGACTTTTCAGATGTTATGCAAATAATTGATTATTCTTTAAATCTGAATTTTCCGATGTTACGCGAATTAATTGATTATTCTTCACATCTGACTTTTCAGATGTTACGCGAATTAATTGATTGTTCTTCACATCTGACTTTTCAGATGTTACATGAATTAATTGATTATTCTTCACAACTGACTTTTCAGATGTTACATGAATTAATTGATTATTCTTCACATCTGACTTTTTAAATGTTACGCGAATTAATTGTGTTTTTCACATCTGGAGATTCCAGATATTACGAAAGCGAATCGAGCAGCTATTATACCATTTCTTGGGGGCAATTATCAGTCCCTCTATCGGATGCTTGACTTGGTAGGTCATTCCGGTTCAGGAACTAGGGCTTAGAACCTCCCGTTTGGAGACATGCCCTTTCGATGTAGGCTACAGCTCCCGTATTTGTTCGTCGTGGCACTTGTTTATTGTTTTGCATTTGTGTTTATTGATGTTTACAGTTTTTGACACTTGAACTAGTGTTGTTGGGGTCACGATGCTACAAGAACAAGCACTCGACTGGCGGCCTGCAATATGAAATCATTTTTTTTAAAAGTTTTGATTTGACATATAATTTTGCAAGTAAGAAACTTGTTCAAACAGATATGCTTAGTTGTAGAGCTAATCGTTCAACGCATCACTTGCAGAATACTATAGACTATTTACAATAAGTCTTAAGTGTAACAGAAAGTAAACATGAAGTAAAGTGTGAACTAAAAGCATGAAATAGAGCGATGGCAATGTTGACCGCTTATTCTGAGCCATTGAAATTGAGGCGGTAGCCTTGATCCTTAGTTGATGATCGGCCTTAGATCAATTTGAGTTGGGGCTCTGTTGTTTGGATCAGACTAATTGTTTGATGCACCTGGCCCTTGAAGAGTTGCCGCGGGATTGGTGGTCTGCGGATTCTTGACGTACTGTTGCATCCTATTCTTCCTGATTAACTCCTCGATGAGGTTCTTCAGGTGTCGGCACTCATTGGTGTTATGACCAGGTTGGTTGTGAAATCTGCAGAACTTTCCTGAGTTTGTTGTTGTATCGCTTATTCTCATCGAATTTGGCTCTGCATATTCCTCAGAATTCTTTGTCATAAAATAAATATTTTCCGGGGTATCATTCAAAGGTGTTAGCTCTGATGAGTTGAAGAGGCAAGACTTTTTAGTAGTTCTGTTGCCATTCCCGTTATTGGCACGTTTTTTCCCCTAATTACTCTTCTGATTACACTGGGTAGCAGTATTTTTAGGAGCTTCAAGAAGCAGGTTGATATCAATAATCTGAAGAGGTACAGGATTATCATTAACTCTCATGTATTCCTTGGCCTTTTTGTAAAAAAAATCAAGCGTATTTGATTCTTTCATTTTAATCCATCTAGCAAACTCGCTCTTTTCATCTATGGCACCAAGTAAAGACATAAGGATTATGCGAGGTTCCGAATTTCTCACTTCGTACAAGGTGACGTTGAATCTATTGAGAAAAGCTTTAACAGATTCCTCAGGATTCTGCTTCATTGATTAAAGTGTTATAGCATCTTTGGCTTTGGTAGCATATAGGCGGAATTGCTCCTTGAACTTTTTGGTTAAGTCAGAGAATCGGTCTATAGATTTAGGTGACAGCTTTGTAAACCATAATGATGTAGCACCTTCTAAGTAGAGAGGGAAGTACATGCATCTCATCTCATCAGTTGCTTTGGTCGCTCCCATCTGCTATTCGTATTTGAACAGAAAGTAATTTGGATCAACAAGCCCATTGTACAGGGACAAGGTTGGAGAATTGAATTTCTTTGGACACTCGACTTCGAGGATTCTCTCAGTGAACGGGGTCCTATCAGGGGAAAAGTCCCATTCCCTTTCTTCACCATTGCCAACTTGATTCTTTTTCATAAATTGTTCTATCATGTCCGAGATGTACTCTTTAGTGTTACGGTGCTCTGCAAAACTGAGCTCTTTCCCAAATGTTCGTCTAGGGATGTGATTCAGGTTAGAGAATTCTGGTCTTTTACCTTCCCGGCGAGGAGGTGCCCTCGTGATAGGATTGATAACTCTTTGGCCTTTCATCTCGGAATGATTCTTAGCTTCTGGCTTTGAGTTCTCGATTTCAGCTTCATCCTTGTCACCCAACCGATCGTTATCAATTTCCATGTTGTCGCGGCAATAAAGATCAGAAGCGGATGAATTGCCATTTTCTTCGAGGTCATCGTGGACTTTCAGAAGGGCTGGATTTGATCGGGCATTAAGGATGGCGTCGAGTTTCTCTATCATAGCTTTGGTAGAAGCATTCATTTGTTGATTCATGTTGGCAATAACGGTGTTGAGCTCAGCTTTGATTACACCGACTCCATCAGTGGAGTTTTCACCACCTTCAAAGCGATTAGTAGGCGGTGTAGTTTCATTGATGGTATCAATGGTAGTTTCTCTAGCAATCTTATTGGTGGTCTTCTTTGACTTCGCCATTATGTCGGAGAAAGAAGTGGTTTAAATTTTCAACACAATGCCTTATACTTTGTGAGAAACTGTGAGAAGGAAGCGCGACTGTTGCCCCACGGTGGGCGCCAAATGTTTTCACCAAAAAATGGCTCAAACACCAAGGGTACGAGGATTGTACTTCACCGACACGGATAGGAATTGAATGGAGCCACAATCGCAAAGCAAACAGGAAAAAGTAAGTAAAAACACAATAATTTTTATAGTGGTTCGATCTAGAGTAGATCTACGTCCACTTTGAAGTGATTCTCATTATCATAGGGAGATTTACAAAATTCATCATCTCAAACATCTCATTTTTGCCCATCCTCTCTTGCACAATGATTTTTCCTCTCTTTACTGACTTGATTCCTTCTAGCCACTATGGAAATGGTTGGATCCTTATAAATAAGATGAGCGTGAGAATGTATGTTCCACGGTTTGAGCACTTAGAGGATCAACGGTGAGTCCACGGTGGTTGAGGTGTGAATCGAAGCTTTGAGGAAGTTTAGTGGTGGCAGGACAGAAGTAGAACGGAGCTTGAGAAGATGAAAATAACAGAACTCGGTTTGGAATGGATGGTGAGAGCTTGGATTGATCTCTACTGGAGGAAGAAGGAGATTTGGTCCATTTGGTGATTGAGAAAGATGAAGTGAACTTTGGCGGTCATTAATGGAGCTTGAGAAGCTTCAGGATGGTGGAGGAAAGAATTTTGCAGCACTTCGGGGTCGTCCGGAGTCCCCCCCCCCCCTTTCCGTGGAAGCCTTGGCCCATTTATAGGTGAACCCTTATAAAGAAACGAGCTGAAATCCATATCTGCAAGCCTCGGGTCGTTCGTCCCCTTAATTACAAGAATGCCACTACTTACCTGTAGCTGATTGCCAATAGCTGCTGCCAGCTGTTTTGTGCGAGTGATTCTATAGGAGCGATCGGCTGCATGGTTCTGAGTAGATTGATCAGGCAGAGAGTGCGCGAGTGATTGGTCGAAGTATCAAGGTTGGTACAAAGGTGACTGGGGCTCCATGTTAAACCTTTTGCGACTGGCCGACAAGTAGGTTCTGGTTGGGCAATCAGGTCTTATTGTAAATGAACGGGTGATCAGTATCATATCCTTGTTGACTGGATATAATGTGATCTTTCAGGAGTTACTATTTGTCCATCCAGCGAGCGGTATCTACCTAGAGAAGCGTATGTGATCGAGCGGAGCAACTTGAACAAGCGACCATGGAGATGTGCGACCTGTTGTAGTACTTACTCCCTTTCCATGCGAACGACCTCTACATATAGGCGAGCTAAGCCATTATGCTTGACCTGGTTCTGATGAGTGGTCGTCCTTACCAAAAGGCAGAGCGAGTTTTTGTGTGCGAGTGGTTCCCAAAGGTGTGCGGGTTATCCTGTGTCTATACTTTTTAGTGCTAGAGCGGTCGCCCCTCTTTCTGGCTCGATTCTTCACGCCATGCTTGTTCTTGACTTGGGCTCGACCGACATGAATGTTGTCCCGAGGCTTCTGATGACAATGGATGAATGTTTTTGACGACCTAAAGTGCATTAGGATGGCCTAAATATTGAGCGAGTTTAAGAGCAGGGTAACCCAAAGAGCTTGGCGACCCAAACTATATGAACTGACTAAAGCACCGTACCGATCTAAATACATGTAATAGACTAATATCAATGGAAAGCTCTGCCGCGACCTAAGGGCTTTTCATGACTCAGACGCACGTTGTTACTTTTGATCCATATTGTATGGATTAACATTATTTTGTATGACCACATTAGCGCGGTCAAACTAGACAAGACAAATTTTAAACCCGTCTGATGCATCCAAAAATTTACCTAGCTGTTTGGCCAGGCAAGCCAACGGGTGTATTTCCTCCCGTTGACTATAAATCTCCTTCCCATTCCCATCCATCCCGAGAACAACCACCTTTCTCCCCCCCCCCCCATTTTCAAATTTTTAGATCTTCAATTTGCAGTTTTCTCCAGTGATTTTCTTTATAGTTATGCTAATTTTTTAATTCTGTACAACATGTATTTTTTTGTAATTTTCTAAGGTTTTTAAAATTTTACTTTTCCAGACTTATAGTTGCTTCGTCTTTAACTGCTTCGCCTATATCCTTTTCTAATTGGATGGATGAAAGCATACCCGCGTTCATTGACATGTTTGTAAGTAACCTTGGCTTACATGACACTTACAACTTATTTCTAACAGCTATTGTGGGGAATTCAATGAAAGATTTGTTCATATTTGTACAGAAACACAAATGAAGAACAAGTGGGATAACCTCAAATGGCTATGGAGGTCATGGGATAGTTTATTGCAGATTCCGGATGGGGAGCGGTACGAAGAGCAAGACTATCTGATGGATCAGATGGTGGAACGATGCTGCGAACAGGAGCTGGAAGTTTAGGAGGAATGCTCCTTTTAAATTTATTGGGGTATGTACAAGTATGAAATACCTCCAGTTGCACCTCCATAGGTCGTGCCTCTCCTCCTCAACCGTTCATAGCTGCAAAAGTATCTATTTATGGTGATTGGGTGATTGACGAGACTTCATAAGGCCCACCTAGACGTCTCACATCTACCAAAGCTACGACGTGTGCAGCCCCATCATCTTTGGTTCTGACCAATCACTTCAATGAGACAATGGACATATACTTTTCTATGCTGGCCTCTGTTAGGGACGTTCAGAGGTGTGAACTTGTTGAGATATTTCACACCGGTCCTATGATTTTGGATGTGGTGCAGTTGTTTTGCCTACCCGAATTTGATCGGTTATCTTAATTATCTTGTTAGGAGGTTTCGCCTTAGTCAGTAGTTGTATATTTGTACTTTGTTTGATTTGTTGTTGTTAGTTAGTTTGTTTTGTACTCGACTTTGTTTCGTTGCTAATAGTAAAAAAAAAATCTGAATGCTTATGTTTACTTCCAATTATTATATGCATATTACAATAGTAAACATATATTTAATTAATTATAAACTATTTAAAAAAATTAAAATTAAAATACCCATTTAAACGCCATATACTCATTCCTTATTTAACACCATGTCCTGTTTAAATACTTTGTTTAAACTTACCGCAAACGAACCCTAAAACTTGCATCTATATGTTTATATGTGTGTGTGTGTGTGTACTTTTAGAATGAATGCGTACTGCAAACAAAAAGCTCTGGCAGTTAGAACAACTTATTTTGAATGAATTTAGCCGTGTTTTAAAAACTTATTACGAAATTAGTCAGGTTTTAAAACTATTTACGTTCGTAGTCCTGTTTTGGTCAACTCGACGTTGAGTTGACCAAAATGAACTGGTGCAATTTCAGGTTGCGTCAATTATAATTTTCTTTTACACGTAGGCACGTGCGCAATTTGAAATTATGCCTAATTGCAATTTCACATGTTGTTAGTGCGTTTTGACCAACTCAGCGTTGTGTTAGTCAAGACAAAGCTATGAACGTAAATAATTTTAAAATCAGGATGATTTTGTAATTAGTTTTTTAAAATAGACTAAACTGAAAGAAAATCCTATTTCATATTATTTTATTGGTAATAGTAAAATTTTATTAAATAGAAGGGTGCAACGATAAATGTTTCAAATTGATCATGGATTTTATAAGATATTTTTAAATTTCAAAAGGTTACCTTCAAATATTGATTTTTTTTAATTAATGATAAAGAATTTTACTGTTAAAATAACTTTGCATATGCTTGATATTATTAATTTGTTGGTATATCAAAATCTGATATAGGAATAAATTAGTAACAATCATTACATTAATGCATTTTATTATACCATTGAATATAAAACTTGTATGTAGAAAATAAAGATAAGTTTTATATAAGTAAATGTTTGACATAAATAGATCGTTATTTTGAAAAGAAATATTGATGATATTTGATATACCAATTTATTCAAAAAAGTTAACTAATTAATTGTTGATTCTATGTTAATTTGCATTTAAAAGGTTACATAAAAATGTTATATTCAAATATTCAATAGAAGTGTTGTATTAATTATCATAAAAATCAAATTTTGTAGCTTATTTCTATTTAATTGCAATTATTTAGCGTGTATATTACGCAATAAGTAAAATAGTTAATCAATTATGAATTAAGTAATAAATTCAAATACACACTCCTTTTCTAACATCAAACACATTCTTATTTCAATCGATTATTTTGATTAAATGGCCGGATCAAATACTTTGTTCTGCTTCATACAGAACAGACCACTCATCGCTTCTTTCTGCTTCCGATCCACGTGGACTTCTCATCACTCCTTTTTTACCACAGTCTAGGAATCTTGGTCTCTTGCAGCTTTAGGTAATCCTACTACTGCTTTCTACCATAAAATTAAGCATCTCAAATCTTGTCTTAAGGTTTGTCACTCTCATGTGTTTAAAAATATTTTCGGTCGTGTTCGATCTACGAAAGAAGTCCTCATCCTAACTGAAGCTTCTTGTAGATCCCTCAGTTTCCAACAAAGCAGAGTGGTTCCGAGCTCAATCTGCTTTCAGTTCGGAGTTAAGAATTGAGAATGACTTTCTTCATCATAAAGCTAGAATTAAGTGGGTCGTTGAGGGCGATACTAACTCGAAATTCTTTCGCTCCTCTATTTGGATAAAGAGTAATATCCTTTCTATCCTCTAAATTCAGCGGCCCGACCTGTTTATGGTTGTGTCTCCGGCAAAGGTTAAAGAGACGATCATTTCCCACTTTCGATCTTTCTTGCAACGTCCCTCGGCTGATCGGCCTAATCATTTCCTTCTATCCCACATCCACCATCTTGTCCTTCCCTCTGAGGCACCTACCCTATGCAGTTCCCTATCTTTGAAGGAGATCCAATCTTTTGTTTTCTCATTTAGTAAGAACAATGCGATCGACCCTAATGGTTTCAATTGTTTTTTTGTTTTGTTTTTGCCGTTATGCCTGGGAGGTCATTCGTTAGAACTTCGCTCGTGTGATCCAATTCTTTTTCTCTAGCGGGATGATTTCCAAGAGTTGGATGTGTACCAACCTTGTGCTTATCCCAAAGTTGGAGAACTTGCTCTTAGACTAACTTTAGACCAGTTAGTTTTTGTAATTTTTCGAAAAAAGTCATCTCCACGATCCTTTCAATTCAACTCACGCCTATTTCAGATCGTGTTATTTACTCTTCTCAAGCCGACTTTATTAAAGGATTTCTGATCACCAATAATGTTCTACTTTCCCAAGAGATGATTTCTCAAATTGGCCTCAAAGTTTTGTGGTTTCAATTTGTCCATCAAGCTTGATATGGCTAAGGCTTATGACTGCATGTCTTGATTCTTCATTGTTCGGATTCTCTGAATCTTTGGATTCTTTTTATTTTTTTATCCCAATAAACTTATCATAAATTGAAAAGGAATCTTTGGATTCTTAGAGCCCATTTTCGATAGAGTATGGAGACTTATTTCAAACTATTGGTTATCTGTTCTCATTAATGGTGCAGCCAAAGGTTTTTTCCCTTTCGGTAGCGGGTTGAGGCAGGGCGATCCCCTTTCCCCGAAGCTGTTTGTTATAGAGGCTGAGGCGCTCATTAGAGGGATGCACACTCTCACTATTTATGGGCAGGTTCATCGATTTGATATTCCAAATGGATGCTCGGTGATCCCGTCCTTGTCCTTTGCTGATGACATCGTTATCTTTTCGAATGGTAATCGACGTTCATTCCGCCGAGTACTGTTTTTTCTCCATCCCTATGAAAAGTGCTTCGGGTAATTGATAGATGCTTCGAAGAGCATCCTCGTCCACTCCAAAACCATGGACCCTGAGAAGGTTTCGTGGATATCGAATTTTTCAGGTTTCCAAGTTACTTAACTACCTCTTACTTATCTTAGAATTGTTCTTTACAGAGGTCGAAAGTTCAACGCCCTTTTTGATTCCCCTAACAAGATAAATCAAGGGGAAAAATCTTGAGATGGAACTCAACTCTCGTTTCCCAAGAAGACAGGTTGATTCTTATCAAGTTGGTGCTTGATACCCTTGGATCATATGTCTTTGTAGCCATGATGCCTACTTATTCTTTCTTTTGTGCCTACTGCTCGTTGGCCTCTTCCTTCCTCTGAGGTAGCAGAGACTTTCTATGAGATATCTTGGTTCTCTTGGGACACCGTTCATCGCCCCAGACGTGAAGGGGGTCTCGGACAACGAAATTCTTTGGATGTGTGCAAAGATTACGCTTGCAAGATTTGCACTCATGTCTGTGCAAACGACTCCCTTTGGACTTCTTTTCTTCATGCAAAGTATAGGCGTATTACGCCTCTCGACTATTCTCGGACTCCATCATACGCCAGTGAGACGTGAAACAGATGCATGGTCATGGCTTTCCCTGGAGTAACAGCCCGTTTTCCCTTAGAGTTGCTTGGAATTCTACTCGAATTCCAATAGGTAGAAATCTGAATTTCTATTTCATTTGGGATAAGCGTATTCCTCCAAGGTCTACATTCTCATATGGAAAGTCCTTCAATAGGGGCTTTCATTGGATGTAAACCTTATGTGGATCGATTTGCATTCAACTCGTGCCTTGTTGTCGGTGCTGCTGATCTGAATCTGTGTAATTGATGCACACTTATTCCAGGAGAGCGAGAGCACCATTGCGGTTTGGTCTCATTTCGAGAACTGGTTGGCTCCAGTAGACTCCCGCCTTCCTTCTTTGACATGCTTTGTTTTTGGTGAGCTGGGGGACTTGAAAAGGATCTTCATCCTCTTCAAACTTATTTCATGTCTAATCTGTTGGCATCTTTGGTGTTCCCAGAACAATGTGGTTTTTGACGATTCCCCCCATGGTTATGCGTTCCATCATTAGAAGAGTATCAAACGATGTCCATTTAACCTTTCGAGGTAGGCCTTTTATGTGAAACCTCAATTTTGTCTTGATTTTGCTGACTTATGTTTTCTCTACCCGTAGGGGTTCTCGTCCTCGCGTGGGGGTGGGTTAAGAGTTGTTTAATTGGGGTGTATGCGGTTTTTTCCTTAGATTTAGACATGGAGGTTGTTCTGAGAGGGTTTTTGCTTCCTACGTGGGAACTGGATGTTCTTTTGCTTTTTAGGATCATTGGGCGTTAATTGCAATCTGGTTTTCTTTCGGATTTTTGGGAGACTTAGAGCTTTTTGGTTTGGCTCCTTCGGTTTTCACTGTTTAGTGGTTCGGTCTTTGGAGTTTGGTTCATTTGGTTTATTTTTAGTGGATTTTGCACCCCTTTTGATGTTGTATGTCTTAGAGTTGGAATGTGGTACCTGTTGAGATTTGTCAAGATATATCAGCTGGTTGTATCTTTATTGTTTTTGGAGGCTGTGTAATTTATTTTGTGACACAATTTGAGTTCGACTGACGTTTGCTTACCCCTTTTTTGTGAGTCATCGGAAATAAGTGTTTTTTTTCTGATACGATACATTGCTATAAAGAAAAGACCTCTCCATTTCGTCCGACCACCACATGGAAATAAAGGCCTCGTTAGTGCAAAGAGCTCATTTATTTAATATAGAAAATAAAAAAATACAGAATGCAATGATGGAGACAGGCAGATCATTATATCATATATAAGGGCATCTCCAGTGGATTAAGGGCTGAATATTCAGGGACCTGAATATTCAGCCCTTAATTGGGCTGTAGGCGCCAGTGGTTCTGGCGCCTACTTTTTAGGCGCCAAGATCCTAGCGCCTAAAAAGTAGGCGCCAGGATCCTGGCGCCTAAAAAGTAGGCGCCAGAACCACTGGCGCCTATATAATCCCATTTCCGCCATTGTTGTTCATTTCAAGCTTCGTTTTTAATTTGTTTTTAATAGGAAATTAAGTCGAAATGTCGCCGCGAAGTATTAAAGTTGGAAGGAGAGTTGCTCCGAGGCTGTCAGTCGAGCAAATGGGTCCAGTGCACACACCTCCGGCCCCTGGTGTGACAGCTGATGAGCTTCGTGTCCTTCATGATCTTCCAGAGGGCTACGAGCATAGAGCTGATACTGATTTGTCCACGATGCAGGTATAATTTAAACTTTTATAATTTCTACTATTACGCGAGCTATATCTTCGTATGAGTTCAATAGGTGTTATTGAATTGAAAAACATTGATTAATCCTACATATATAGGACAAGTACGTTCATTGTAGAGGCAGTTGGCCGAAATGCATCACATTTTATGATGGCCTTCCCACTCCTATTAAGGATAGGATGCAGCTTAGTCCATTTGGTCAGTTTCTATCTATTAGACCTATTAAGTCATTCGACAGACCCTTGATACATGCACTGTGTGAGCGATGGTAGCCGACTACACATACTTTCCATTTTTCTGACTTTGAGCTTGGTGTCACTCCTGTCGATTTGTATATGCTGACTGGTATAGAGATTGGTCATCTTGATCGCAGACTGCTTCCCTTTGATGAGTTATATGGTCATCCAACGTGTTTTCCGTGTTCTTACCTCATTTTGATGCTGCCAGAGTTAGTAGTGGTGCGGTTTCGTTGACTTACCTGCAGCAGTACATCACTTGTTATTCGAAGAGATCGGAGATTATAGATGGGGTGACTAGGGCATTTTACTGTACTTGTTTGGTTCGACATTTTTTTCGAACCACAAAAGCACCGTTCACTTGGGTTATCTAGCTAGGATTACTATGTTGGATCGGCTTGATACGATAAATTGGGGCACAGCTATACTAGGTGCACTATACACCGCTTTAGATTCATTTGTGTTGGGTGACGTTACAGAGATGCAGGCCTTTTGGTACATCTTGCCCATTTGGTATTACGAGTTCACGGCTAATATGCATCCATGCATGGTAAAGATGGCTGCTCAGGTAGGTGAGCAGTTCTTTCTGCGGATGAGACGGTGGGAGCGCATTCATTACGTACCTCATGCTCCACCGGGTGTACGTCACGATTTGATGGAGTCTAGAGCACAACTTGACATGCGGAGTCGGGGCAATCTCATTTGCACTCCTTGGGCTTCACATTTGGATCATTTGACAAAGGCTGGTGTTATGGTCGACGGCCACCCGATGCGGATTGCGTATACACTCTCTACTTGTAGGGTGGCTTTACACACAACGACATATATCCCTATTTGGTATTTGGGTGAGAGATGTGCATACCAGATCAGCCACGATTCACGCATACCGGGAGATCCCCTATCTTGCGAGAACATGTTTGGTAGAAGTAGGTTGATTGGGGTGCAGTACATATAGGCTCTACGGGAGGCTGGTTGAGTTGACATTGGCCCATTCTTCATTGTTGGACATTACGATTCTTATTGGGCTAGAGCCGCTCCACGTAGACTTAGATGTCCTGATTATGCCCGAGGGGTTAACTCAGATCATTTGGGACCTCATTTGGTATCCGGTAGAGTTCAGGTACCCCAGGTTTCATTTGAACCTATTACGTCCCAGTTTTCACAGCCTCCCATGCAGATAGAGTCGGATTGTAGTTTCAGAGCGTATGATATTACGGGTACCATTATTGAGCAGTCCGTAGGGTTTTCAGACAACCTTCCCGGCGTACCCTCAGCCGGCTTGTACCCTCCATATCAGGTTTCTTTAATACATTTGTCTATTTATGTACAGTTCTTATTTATGGTACTTTACGTAACGCACATCACATGTCTTTGTAGTACGCACATTGGTTGGACCAGTCAAGATCCACCCTTGTCGGTTATCGTGATATGACTCTTGCACACACGCACACCATGCATGATATGTACCTTAGTCATACACGGATGTTGGAGTCTCAGGTTGATCAGTTATCAGCCAGACTTGCTGTGTATGAGCCATTTTCAGATGTTGGGACCAGTCGATCTAGGACTAGAGACGTCGGTGATGTCATTGGTCTCGATGACTTCACCAACCATGCTGCCGATGAGTATGACGCTGCTGCTCAGGACCACGATGTTGATGATGTTGATGACGATGATGTTGATGAATCTGAGGATGACGACGTGGCTGAGGATGTTGACGATCAGGACGGAGATGATGATGGGAGCGACGATGATGGGAGCGATGATGATGGAGGCATTCCTGTGTAGTGCTATTGATGCATTATTAGCGGACTGTTGTATTTTGTCTTTTCTGCACTTTTGTGGTTTATTAGTATTATTAAGGGGACTGTTGTATTATGACTTCATACTAGCGTACTGTTGTATTCCTATGTAGCGATACTGATGTATTATTAACGTTCTGTTGTAATTTGTCTTCTCTGCACTATGGTATTCCATTTGTGATTTATATATATTTGTGGTTTATATGTATTATTAATGTACTATTGTATTCCTACGTAGTGGTACTGATGTGATATCAACGTACTGATGTATTATTACAATTGTTGTTGTAGTAGTTCAGTACGATTGTTGTAGTTCAGTACGATTGTTGTTGTGGTTTGTATAATTATTGTTGTTGTGCGTATGGTTATTGTTCTTGTGCTTGTTCTTGTAGTTTGTTTAATTGTAGTTTGTATGATTTTTATTCTCTAGCTTTGCTTCATTAAAGGTCGACAAGTCCCCTAGTTTCTGGCTGTGCTTTATTAAAGCAGTGGTCAAGTCATCTTTAATCAGTACGAGTTGCCAAGTCATGTTGTTTCTATCAATTGGACAACCTATAACACATTACCCTAGTGGTGCATTCAACCCAACGTACAACATACAACTACGATAACGAAAACAAGATACGGGGTACAAGATACAAGAAACTTACAACGTACAGCATAGTACATCATTACAGCCAAAAATAAGATACAAGATAAATTCTGCATTCGACCCAACGTACAATCCAGCGTACTAGTAGTCTTAGTTTCGCGAAGAACTGCCCCACCCATACAACATTTCTGCTTTTGTTGCAACGTTCAATCTTTCCAACCGACTGACCTCTACTTGCATCTCCAGTGCATACTGGACACCCCTTGCAGTCAAAGGTGGATCGTACCACGTGAAAAAGTTACAACGTTGCAACCTTTGTCGATTCTGTGCAGCAATGTAGGCCTTGCACCTATAAAATCGTCGACCAGCATTGGTTTGACTCTTAGAAACAACCACGTTGCATTCCACTCCACAATAGCAAAGAACAGCCCGACCCGTAATGCTAGAGCTCGACCTATCGGGGTTCTGGCGAGCAATTACTTCCATCAACCGAGCATGATGGGTTTTCTGCATTGGTCCAATTCTTGGGACAGTAACGTTTGGTTGCATGGCACTAAAAGTTCATTCTCAACTTCTCCAGGCTCGACTTAGACATCCGCTTGTGTTTCTGGCACAATCTCTACATCTTCGATTTGTTGCTTATTCCTTTTATACGCATCGTACAGTTGTACCATCGTTTCATCATCGTATTCCCAACTAGACATTGTATTTAGAGCAAATGTGGAAAGCAAAAAATTATTGGAGAAAATAATGAAGACAGGAAGAAGATGCAGGGTCCTATTTAATAACGCAAGTCCACTTCCAAATATATTAAAGCATTAATTGGGGACGACTAGTCAAATCACTTGTATTTCTCTGTGGCACAGTTTGTAAGATTGATGGACAGGTAGCAGAGATTCCCTGTCCCATTTGTACTATGATGTCGACTTTATTATGAAGCTATACCTAGAAATGATTCGTTGTCTCGTTTCTACTATTGATAATGACCAGACCATGTTGCTTGATATACAACAAAGATACAATTAACACTAAACATTAAAGATACAATTAACATTAAACATACAGCCACAACAGATCCTAAAGATACATGCCTTACAGATACAAGATGCCAAATAAAACATCAAATAAGGAAACGTTCGAGACGTCTTATCTCTTGTTCAAGTTCATTTGCATAGGCTGTTCCCCTTGGGCAAAGAGGCTCGTCTATCCATTTCATGAAATCGCATCCATTAGGATATAATGGACATTTCTGTATGCGGCGGCCTACGTTGTTTCCCTCGGCTTGAACAACCACTTCAACAACATGAATGCAATAGCAAAATACTGGATACACCTCTACTTCTTGGGGTGGTTGAGGTACTCGATACACCTCTACTTCCTAGGGTGGTTGAGGTACCGACTGTTCGTGTGAAGGTTGAACATGGGGCACTTGGGCTTCTGGTGGTGGTACTTGAAAGTGTGGGTCGTTCAGAAACTCTAATTCGTCTTCGATCTCTTGAAGTCTAGTCGCGTCGTATGCCTCTTCCTCAGAGTCTGTAGCTGAAGGCCACGAAGGCATTGGTGTGACAATGCTAAGAGCAGTAGGGAAGCTTCCTTTTTTGTGTGTCTTAATATATGAGTGTTTTGGTAGAGTTTTATAGCTGTCTTCCACGAAATAATGTTTAATGGTTACGTGGACGACCAACATTTTTTAACTCCAACATGTAAAATATTGTTCCCAAAGCCTGGTACAGTCATTGAAATGACTCGATACAGATACATATTTTGTACTAAATGTTGAAAGAAAACAGAAGAGCTCACATGTTAACTTAAAGACTTAACCACAACTGAGACACTGACTACACACTGGGACATTGATTACACACTGAGACACTGACTACACACTGAGATACTGACTACACACTGGTACATAGTACACGAACACTATTGAGAGATAGTACGATACAACTACTGAGAGATAGTACGATACAACCACATCTACCAATCAAAACCGAAGCGCGTCAGCCAGCTGTAATGAAGTTCATACGCTTCATGGCCTACGAATTCTGTTCCATGTTCGAAAAGATAACGTGAATCAAATGTGGCATGATTAGCTTTAAAAATATCTTCCTCTTCTACCACCTCGATTATCTGGCGGTATCGGGCACAGTCATCCCAGAACGTGCTATGTTTACTGTGAATCTCTTCTTTAGACCTCCACGACGGACACTTTGGGTTGTCATTGTAGTTTTTTTGGACCAATTGCCAGTACATTTCATGGGTCACTCCGCCACCTCCTTGCAGGATTTTGTCATGCATTTCTTGAAACTCAATATACGCTTCGACAAGTATTAGTAACTCAGAGGGAGACCAACTTCTGGTGGACATGAATAAAGGAGAGTAACGGGGAAATAGAAAATGGTCACTGTGTGAAAGTAAGGAACCAAGGCACCATTTATTTGTAGCCTAAAGATTTGGCAAAAGCTTGGTGCCTTATGGTACGAGTCACATGCTCTCATAACGTACCATTAACATGGGTCTAGCCAGTGATTAGACAGGTCACTGAATACAAAACAGGAACGTTACTGTACTTGATTTGACCCATCACTGTGGAGATCAAAAGTGAGGAAACCATGCACGATTTATCAAACATGGCTACAGTGCCTGCTTTAGCCAACATGGCTACAGTGTCTGCTTTATCAAACATGGCTATTGTGCCTGCTTTAGCCAACATGGCTACAGTGTCTGCTTTATCAAACATGGCTACAGTGACTGCTTCAATTGACCTAACATTGATTACGGTGCCTTAACTTTTCCCAACCATATAAGGACGTACGTATCATACTTCAACTCCACAATTCAAAAATAAACAACAACTTAACAATTACAATATCTGGCCATCTGCTCAAAGCAATTATGTTGTGCGATAGTGATTCTAAGGATGAAGCCATTGCAAAAGCACACCAACAAGAAGAAGAGGAACTTATGGAGATCTATCGTGAAACTTACGGTTCATCTAGTGGCCAACATGGTGGTTCAACAATGGGACGAAGATACTTCCACCGGGATCATGCAGCATTTCATAAAACATTGATGAACGATTATTTCGTTTCTAATCCTACTTATGGTCCTACGAATTTTCGCAGGCGCTTTAGAATGAGTCGGCCATTATTCTTAAGAATCCTTAAAAGTATCCAGGCGACTAATAAGTACTTTGTTTACAAGCAGGATGCTGCCAAAAAACAAGGTCTGACTGGACATCAGAGTATGACCGCGACTTTGAGAATGTTGGCATATGGCGCACCGGCCGACGCTCTGGATGACGCTTATCGTATTGCAGAGATACTGCTCTGGAAAACCTAGATGAGTTTTGCCAATCAGTGGTCGACATATACGGAGATGAATATCTTCGTTCTCCAAATGAGGCTGACGTAGCTAGGTTGCGTGAAATGCATGAAAGTAGAGGGTGGCCTGGGATGTTAGGGAGTCTAGATTGCATGCACTGGGAGTGGAAGAACTGTCCTAAAGCTCATCATGGAGCGTACAATGGTAAAGAAAAAAAGCCAACCATCATCTTAGAAGCAATTGCTTCTCATGATCTTTGGATATGGCATGCTTTTTTGGTATGCCTGGTTCCCTTAACGACTTAAATGTTCTAGAACGATCACATTTGTTCAGCGATTTGGCGCAAGGTAAATCCGTCCCTGTATCATTTATGATTGGACATAACACATATGATCACGGGTACTATTTGGGGGATGGAATTTATCCGAAATGGAGCACCACTGTAAAGACCTTTGTGAACCCGCTTACCCCAAAACAGAAGAGATTCGCGTCTATGCAGGAGGGTCAGCGAAAAGATGTAGAGAGAGCATTCGGAGTTCTTCAATCACGATTCGCAATGGTTAGTAGTCCATGTAGGATATGGAAAAGGTCGAAAATGGCAAAAATTATGTTCTGCTGCATTATTCTTCATAACATGATAATCGAAGATGAACGCGACATCGTGCAACCAGATTACGAGTACGAAGGATCCATGCCACTCCCACAAATTTACCGACCTTCCGTTGATGAAATTGAAGGTCAATTCGATATGTTTGACGTGGATCAACATGAACTATATCGGGATTCGGCACTGCATAATCGACTTCAACAAGATCTCATGGATCACATCTGGAGCGCTTACGACAACCAGTAGATTATATATTAGAGGCTATGTTTTATTACGCTTGTTTCAATTTGTATTTCAGCATCTTTGTTCTATTATGTGTGTTTGCATTGAAGTGTATTAGCTTTGTCGTACATAATTCGTTGAATTATTTTTAATTATTCGATACATACACACACACTGCGTTAAAGAAAACAAGTTACCATTGATTAATTCAAACTAGAAAACAATACATAGATGAAAACAATTAAGGCAGTACAACACTACATAATAAAACTACATACGCCTAGATCCAGCAGACTATCAACAATACGCTATTTATAATCCATCGAGTACTGTGTCGTTAGTGGGTCCATTCCGGTGACATCCATTTGCATTACTAAAGTCTCTTCCCGATGCTGCTCAATCTCAAACCTATCACGTTCAATCTCAGCTAACTGTTTTAAAACCTCAAGTTTTCCAGCACTATGTTTTTGACGTTCTTCATTTTCTCTGGCATGCTTCTCCTGCATCTGTACCCACCGAGAATCAAATTGGGTTTGAACAGCATTTTTCTTCTTCGCAGCACGCTGGCCCATAGGTCTTGCATCTTCATCAAATTCAGGAGTTGCATCTTCACCGGTATTAGAATCTCTCTACGAAGATTCTCCTGGACTTGACGTATAGGAATTTCGGCATGCTTTTTTCTTTGCTTTTGCCTTCGTCTGAACATCTCTTAAGCTCTTCGCGTTGCTAAAACTCCATTTCGGATGACTAATGAGCAATTCATAGCAATTATCGAACTGGTAGTAATGGGGTTTTTTCGCACCATTTTCTCTAGGAAATAATTTCAAGAATTGGTCCTTCGCCATTCGTTTCTACAAACAATAAAATGATGAATAATGGTATTATTTCGTGGTAGGTAAAATAAATTATCGACAAGCGAATAAGAGAGTTCATAATTATTACCAATTCAACTTCTCCACCCATTCCGCTAGGGTTTGCGGTTCTAATTTTGTGAACTTGAGACTCAAAGAATTGGTTTTGTCGATTAATCTTCCCAAATTGACCGGAAAGTGCAGACACAGATCTAGTCCTTTCTACGTGCTTTTTGTTGTAAGCAGACATAACTTTTGACCAGAACGCTTCCCCACTTTGATCATTTCCCTTGACCGAATCGTTTGAAAAGTGGTAGTACATTAAATAGATATCTTTATCTTCGTCGTTGGTCCACGGCGCAAAAGAATGAAATGATTGTGTTGGAGCTGAAGGAGGGGTAAGATCTTCGGTTGGTTGAGAATTGAAATCCCAACTACTCGTATTCATCACTTCGTTATTGAATTGGAACGGATATGACATTGTTCACTGGTAGATAAAGAGTACAGTGGATTTGAATGAAGAAGTTTTTGTGTTTTACAATGAGCCACTCATACCAATATATATAGAAAAATAAAAAATATGACCGTTTACGGCCGTTGAAACTTCTATACGACCGTTTATAGCCGTTGTTGGTTCAAATATTTGACCGCTTATAGCGGTTTGAAGAGAAAAAAGGTAGAGGAAGGGTTAAAGGGAGAGCACGTGGAAGGAGGAGGGGGATCCATCCTGGCGCCTACTTATTAGGCGCCAGAACCTGGCGCCCAATAAGTAGGCGCCAGGATGGCCTTTAGGATCCTGAATTGGATCCTGAAGATTAGGCTGAATATTCAGTCTTAACTCTTCCATTGAAGAGAAAACACTGAATTTTGCACCCTTAATTTGCACGATTGGATATGCCCTAACAAGTAGCCTAATTTAAGTATGTTGGATCGGCGCTTAATTAACCATTTAAAGTTAAAAAACAAAATTTTGCTTTGTAAAGTAAACAAACAAACGTTCGCCGGATCCAAAACTTTTAAATAAAACACGAATGGTAACGTGTTGCCCCGTCTGTAACCGGTTCCATTTTGGAATCTAATACGATTTCGGTAAATAGCAAGAAGGGGGCATTTGACATGACAAGTCTTTGTCGGAAGCAGCGTTTTGTAGTGTGAAAGGGGAATAAAGAGTGTGGATGCCACGCAAAAGCAACAAAAATCCAAACGCAAAAGGGCAGAGGAAGAAGGCAAATGGAGCGTGGCCGCCTCATGCAACATGCAATGCTTCTGCCTTAAAATATATGGCTTGCAAGCAAAAGACAAAATGCCATGACCCCATCTACCTTGGTACGTATATGCAGATGCACAGTCTTCTACCTCTGGCTCTATCCTTATTTTATATTTTTATATTGTTGATCGTTGTATGCAGATGCACAGATGTACTGCTAAAACTCATATTGAAATTTCTAAGCATCTCGTGGCAACAAAACAACAGTCCGAGTTTGTTCACACTCTATCCACAAGTGTGAACATAACTCTCGGTTACCATTGGTGGAAATCAGGGGTCCCTCTGATTTTCTCTGATTTCCACAAATTTCCACCAATAGTAGTGGAGAGTTATGTTCACACTTGTGGATAAAGTGTGGACAAACTCCTATTGATAAAACAGTGTTTACTGTTAAAGGATTTATTTTCGAGTGCTACGCTTGTAGCATCAACACATCCGTGGATAAGTACAATATTTAAGAAAAAAAACTCATGTTAAAAATAAAAAAATACATTATCAAATTCAAATGTTACACATATCATTACTCTCCTTTTCTTTTTTTTTTTCCTTTTTTATGCCCTTGTCCCTTCTCTCAAATTTCTTTCTTTTACATTGAACTAGTTTAGCTTGTTGTTGCATTTGCACTCTAGGCAAAATTGAAAATATGTATCTCAAAAATGGTGAAATAGGAATGAGGACAAAGTTCAAAATTTTGTTAGCTTTAAGGGTAATATTTTGATTTCACCCTCAACAGGCTTTTGTTCGATATTTAACAAAAGATCAAAAGATAATGGTCGAAGTCTCTCAAATTTTAGATCAATTGCACGTAACAACCACAATGTAAGCTAATGTGGGTGCAAGCAACAATTACTATTTCATCTGTTGGAACTCATGAAAACTACGAAAATGATGGTAGTTAAATTTTATAACTATTTTAACAGTGGTGTAAGTTCGAAACCCTCGAGTCGAGATTAACTTTATTCAAGTAAATCCACTTCAATAACATACTCAAAATAAAATAGTTAATCCAAACTTATATGCAGTTTCCAAATTTTTGAGTGTGTTCAAACTACCAAGAGATCATGGTTAGAATAAGTTTGTTATATAATCAAAGCATCATGCATTTGGGTTACAAAAATCACAATCGACATACAAATTGTGCACAATTAAAAAAGCAACATTCATTCCAGGTTATAAAAATACGGCAGGACCAACACATGTACACCAAGTGTACTTCAGTAGAAAAATCAAACCATGCGCACAAGTGGCATGTACGTCAGGCTACTAACAACCAAACATTAATCATTCATATATAGGTGAAAACAAGATATAAAATTTCTCGTATACATATATATACTGTCTGTAAACTACAAAAGACCAGGTTCAATATAGTTTTAGGTGCAACACAAAATGCATATTTAAGTTATAGCTCAAATATTTCAGGGTTGCAAAGCGATAGCCAAACATCAATACTCATAACTCCAAAGGCACATTATAACATGCAATATAATGTGTGAACAAGACGTGCGGTTTCAGGCTTGCAAACAGTGTAAACAAATTCAGCTATAAAGCAAAACAGTGCAAAGTGGAGGCACACATGGTAAATTATGATATGAGCCTATGTTTCAAGTTTTAAAATAGGGTATGCGTTTAAATATGAACATTTCAAAATATGAGTTTCATGTTTCCAAACGAGGCAAAAGGAAATTTTTTTTCGTCCTACAGTCATTTCAAAGGTGATGCAACATAGGCAACAATACTCTACATAAATATGGGTATCAATGCACATGCATATATATCCATATATACACATGTTGTTACACACACATATATATAGCTCAATGCATTAGTACAAAACATGTAAACACATACATCTGTGTGTGTGCGTGTGTGTGTGTGTGTATATATATATATATATATATATATATATATATATATATATATATATATATATATATATATATATATATATGGACGAACATAAAAAACTATGTTGTAAACAACCAGGTCAATGAAACATGGCACAAGAAATGTACATGGCTCACAACAATGCCAATGGTTAGATGCATGGTCAATGGTCATGTAAATCAAATGCCAAGTATTTCAAGTTATAGCAAATAGTTTTGGTCACTAGCAACATGAACGCAGCAATAGGCAAGTCCACCACGAACTCAAACAATCAGTAAACAAATCTAACCATGAAGATAGCATGACCAAATGACAACATAGATGTGCAATATCATCAAGTCAAGGGTACCAAGTTTTATAGACCACAACAAAAACAAAGCTGGTTTAAAATGCACAAAAATGTTTGAGGTTTGAAATAGCAACACATATACACAAGGGTGAAGTACAAACAGGCCAACATGACATTCAAGAAAAGAATTGAAGACAGTAAAGCAAGCATGGCACCATCAATTCAAAACAAGTATATAAACTCAAGTGCTATAGGAATCATATCAGTGATCAACATCAACAACAATCATAAGACTAGCAATGACATTAACTATTTTATTTTCAGTTTGTTATTGATGTCAAGAAATTTAGAATAAAGTAAATCATGAGTAAACTCGTATTTCAATCGTGCTTCCAAATCAACGCGAGAGCCGAGTCGATGCTGGACACAAGCCTCTCGAACAACAACTCCTAAAGAAGAAATTGATCAAAATATAAGGAGGAGCGGTGGTGGTGGCTCTGATATTAATGGTGGCAAAAATAATTTTGGGTAAATCGGGATCGGGAGTGAAAAAAGGGAAAGAGGGGCAAATCAATTTAAGTGGATGAATGTAGAAAGGCAATGGTGATTGGTTCGAGGTGATGGCGATACGATGGGGTTTGGTGGTGACTCCGGGTTTGGAAAGGTGCGATGGAATTTGTTGTCTTCTTTTTTTGTTCCTAAAATCGAAAGTGAGAAGGGGAGAAGAAGGGTTATTGGATTTTAAGTTTTTCTACATTTCTTTGGTTCAAATTTAAGCCAGAAGCGTGTATCTATTAAATAATAGTAAAGTAGAACCTTTTAAAGCTCTCATCTTAATTGAAGGAGTTTTCTCTCTTCTCCTTCATTCTCTTTATATATTTTATTTTTTAAAGTAGATTATCACTTTACATTTATTTACTATTTCTCTCACATTATTTTATCTATTCTATTATTTTACATTTTTGATATGAAAATTTAAAAGTTCACACAATTATTTATTAATAGTTAGTTCCTAACATTTTATATTTTAGTCCACATATTTAAATTATTTACAAAATCCAAAATTTTAGTTGTTGAAACCAAAAAATGATCTCAACACCAAAGGTATCTCTAAGATACTTCACTAAATGGTACGATTTGAATTTAGGGAACCACAATCACAAAATAAATGGTAGAAAGTAAAGAACGAAGGATTTTTAAAGTGGTTCGGCTTAGCAATAGCCTACATCCACTATGAAAACACTTCTCATTATTATACTTGAGTTTACAAAGTACATCACTTTATACATTTCACTCACTTTATGATATTTCTCTCTCTTTAATCTAGATTTCACTTGAATCTAACAAAGGAATGGTTTGATCTCTCAGAGTATGGTGGAGATTGATGAATATCTACAACACTTGAGCACTTGAGTGATTTTCCTTGATTCCATGACGGTTTTGTGTTAGATCTAGGCTTTAGAGAGAATTAATGGAGATTAGAGAAATTTGAATTGAACTTGAGCGACTTCTAATGGAGTGTGGAGAAGATTAGATTCATTTGTTGTTGGAGAGAGATGTATTTATCATGAGAAGCCATTAATGGAGCTTGGAATGAAGCTTAGATTGTTGGAGAAATGATTTAGCGGCCCTTTGGGGTAGAATTTTCCCTCCCTTTTCAAGTGAGTGCTATGAGGGTATTTATAGGAGTTATTTGAGTGTAGTGGCATAGTCGTAAATATAGGGGTACAACTGTCCACCCACGCTTTACAGTTGGCTATAGGCTGGCATGCGACATGACAATATGCGACTTGGCTCCCGAACACATGTTGCGGCTTACGGCATGGATTAGAATTAACAGCATGAAACAAAATACGGCATAATTTAAATATACTCAGCTATCATCTTCCTCCTACGCTGCCACGCATCCTTTTATCTTTTTTTTATAACAACCCTTATCTTCGTTATATATAACCTGTGAATGCAAGAGGATCACGTGATTTCTATTTTACAGCTTGCAACTTGTTGTAGCATAGGCTTAAGTGGGATACGTCCTGACTAAAGTGCCCACCATTTGCTTCTCGTACGTGTACCATATATAATATATTAGTTGTTTACTTGAGCCATGCGGTGCTTTACAATTGGCATCCACTTGAAACTCACGACTTGGTCTATCACGCACGTCATGACTTAGAGCCTCTAATACATGCCAATGCTTTATGTAAATAAGTTATGCCAGGAGTCTCCCTCTTTCCAGTGTATTCATCCCATTTTATAATGCGGTCCAAGTCTTGAGTAATAACACCTTACCGTTACGGACATAATTTCATGTCGTGGTGATTGCTTAGTTTAGAATGTGGCATGCGACTTGCTTTTGTATCTTCACTTTCAGGAAATGACATGGAGGCTCATCATCCCATGGCTTGCGATATGGACTGTGTGACGACTTCAACGGTTCTCATGACTTGTTGACCCCGCTGCTGATGTGGCAACAATCTATATAATTTCTAGGGCAACCTGGATATATAATATATTATAACGCGCCATGTTTTATCCCCTCAGTACATTGTACTTTGTAGCCATGTCGCCATATATTTTATTTTCCATTTCAGCTGTGCACGACTTGACAATGGAAGCACATGAACCTGATATTAACAAGTTGGCCCGTTAGTGTTATTCAGTCGAACGACTTGGTTTAGCTAACAGCTATCGAATGACATGCATAATGCCACGATATTGCTTGCGCTGCCATGGTCCAAGCTTTTTCATGCTTTTATATTTGGGCCTGGTTTTATCGTGTACCCTGTTCAGAAAATATAGGTACGGCTTGTACTATGTTGTGCCAATGACTTGGTCTCATGCCTTGTTAACGATATGGTTTCAACGGCATGCATTGCATGCGTCATGAAAGTAGATGGTGTGACATGAATGGATTTAACTCCATGAATTGCATGGTCATAACGACATGCTTTAATGTCATGAGAACGACATGCTTTAATGTCATGAGAACAACATGCTTCGGCCGTAACCAGTCCATAGTCCTTTGACGTCAATTCTTTGAACCATGTTTTAACGGGGTTAACATTTGCCCCTCAAGTTCATGTTTTTTGCTTACGAAAAACGTGAGCTTCGAAACTTTGACGGTTATGAATCTCTTTCTATTGACCAATGAACTCAATGTTTTGATGGCCTATGAACACTTGTATTGGTTGAATAAGTATGTTGTCGTTGATAACGCCATGCTAGTGTGTGAATTACACCAGTTTTAATTCGAGTTTGAGTGCGTGAAACAAGTGAAATTCGTAATGGATTGGTCGCGCTTGATTTTTATTGAAATAGTTGTGGCCGATTCACGTTGAATTACTTGTTTTGTGAACTCGACTAGCCTTTGTATTTTTACCAAAGCAATACACACTTTCTAATGCGAACGATAGTTGTGCCTTTTTCACTGCTACAACCAGTTTGGTAACAATAAAAACATTGCACGTTTGTGGGGCGAATATTTTGTTATCGACTGCCCATATCGACAACATATCAGTCAATTAAAATTTTTAATTATAGCGAATTTTCATTTTGAATTGAATGAAGTGTCTGCACAGAACTGTTTTATTGAACCGTTTATAACTCGTTGAATAATATCTGCACAACACGATATTCTAATTCAAATTCAGGTTAACGCTTAAGATCAACTAATCGACAAAACCGACTGTGGATTTCAAGCGTTATTGTTTTAACAACTTATAGATGGTGTACGACATTTCACATTTAGGAAATATGCATCTTTGATTTATTTTCTGCTTCTTACGGGAGAAGCCTTGGATATTCGTCCCCCTGCTTGGGAGGTTCTTTGCCTTTACTGTGGGAAGGACTTTTGCCACTCAATGTTTGTCTGCTTTGTCGATCATTCCTAACATCGAAGACTCCATTGGATGCCCCTACTATGGAGAGGTCGTTTATAACCCAACGCTCGTCTTTTCCTACCAACTGAATCGACATTATAGACTTCACTGAGCATCGTTGATCTCTGCTGTGTAGAGTTGCTTTCTCTATGGAAAGAATTTTTGGTTGCCGCATTGTTTCGCATAACGAACTCCCGTGCATCGTTTCACATAGTGAACTCTCGCGCTTCGTTTTTCACAACGAATTCCCATGACCTTGGAAGGTTTCATCGCTTCGCGTAACGAACTCCTGTGCATCGTTTCACGTAGTGAACTCCCGCGCTTCATTTCGTACAATGAATTCCCGCGACCTTGGAGGGTTGCATCGCTTTGCGTAATGAACTCTCGTGCATCATTTAGCATAGTGAACTCCCGCGCTTCGTTTCGCACAACGAATTCCCGCGACCTTTGGGTGAGGTTGCATCGCTTCGTGTAACGAACTCCCGTGCATCGTTTCACGTAGTGAACTCCCGCGCATCATTTCGCATAGTGAATTCCCGTGACCTTGTAGGGTTGCATCGCTTCGCGTAACGAACTCCCGCACATTGTTTCATGAAGTGAAATCCCGCGCTCTGTTTCGCACAATGAATTCCCGCGACCTTTGGGTGAGGTTGCATCGCTTCGTGTAACGAACTCCCGTGCATCATTTCACGTAGTGTACTCCTGCGCTTCATTTCGCACAACGAATTCCCGCGACCTTTGGGGGTTCTGGATCCGTGGTTGCTTGCTACTCTCTTCGTTGTTTGTCTCGTCGGGACTTTTCCAATCCACCCTCGATTTGGTGTTATCGGGGTTGAAATTTAAGGAAGCAATCGTCTGGGGAATAGTCTGCAATGAGAAAATCGTCTTTAGCAAATTTTGTATATTTTGCAAGTAAGAGATTTATACAAGTAGGTAAGACTTCATTCGCAAGGCTATTGTTCGGTACAATGCATGTAAATCATTACAAACTTTAAAAGGAAATTTAAACATAGCAAGAAGTAAGGCAAGATGTAAAGGAATGGCGAAGGAGATCGCTTATTCTGAGCACTAATATTACAGTTGTAACGGCCCGAAAATCCGTACCAATTTGAGCTGACTAATATCCTACACATTCAACTCAAAGTGCACGAAAATTCAGATCATTAATAGAAAGAAATTAGAGGATGAGATAGAAAAGATAGAACTAATAGAATAGGAGAAGAAGAACACAACTGAACAGAATCAGAGTAAACACGAGTCTCACAGCGGAATGAATAAATTTTATTATAACATAACTTTGAAATACAAAATCTGAATTTGTACTTACATATCATATCAGAGTATAACTCATATACATCACAGTGGAAATAATCTCTACATAACTACTGGTGAAGCCTTCTGCTTTGAGCACCTCCAAGTGTATCTGTAAAAGCCTGAAACACTTGACTGCCCATACAAATTTGGGCACCCAAGAGTTTAGGGAAAAACAAACAAAATAAATTCTGGGTCAGTCATGGGACTGGTGTGAGATAATTCCAACCATACTGTTTAACTTTTGAAAATCCTTTGAAATAAAAGAATAATAGTAAGACCAACCCACACATAAACATTGACGGTTTTTACCTTACTATAACTCAAAATGCTTTGATATCAAACTCCAGTGATATTATAATAATGTCTTTTCAAATAAATAACCAAATAGCAGAATGCTTGCATCTCACGCTCCACATATATATAATATAAAATCTAAAACCGCAGAGCACTTATTGGAGATTGGATTTTAATAGACAAGGTATGGGAGCACCTTCGGATCAGTGGAGGGTATACACTGGGGTTCAACAAGAACGTCTTGCAGCCCGGCCACACATGACTGACCACTCATTTAGCTTGAGTGTATCGAATATATTGCCACCCACGGTTGTTGACCATCCAACCATAATCCGAAGATACAGAATCGAAAAAGAAGGACAAATATGAATTTTCTCTAGATCAGTGACAATACACCCTGCTTGGGTATGACCCAACTAGCCATGCTGCCTAGCCCAACTTTTGTTACATCCTGGTTGTGAGGCTAGAGGCTACGTCTATCTTCAAAACATCTGATCACCATTCACTTTGAATGCCACATTGTCAAACCCGTCAATTCACAAATTGATTTCCAAAAATATCACGGGTATAAAAAGCTAAGAAGAACGAATTCCTCCGCCACCATACGTAATACCTTTAAGAGATCAACTGTACGTGATTAGTTAGGTATACTCTGACAGACACTCGTTTATACAAGTTGTCCTGGGACTGGACAAGCACCATTCTGGAACAGGACGACCCTTGCATTTCACTCTGTCTTCAATTATCTTCAGCTTAATCTAATTCACAGCGCTTATGCCTATACGGAGTGGTTTTCGGATAATATATCCAACCGTCTCTCCGTATTGACAACGATGGTCAAAACACTTCGATAGTCGGTTATTTAACTATCGAAGTAAAAACAAACATCCATTCTACTGTTCAACTAACATCACACAATCACGGGCACTTTTATTTAACATTCGTTTTTTATTATTCGAATTTCTATCTTACCAGATATTTCTCAAACCTTGTTTTAGCCCTTCACATTTCTTGGAAAACATTTCCAGTTATTATAGAATTTATTCTCCCATGTTCCAGAAAATATACGTTATTAATGTTTGAAACATTTCCATTCTTTTTACATTCTTTATTTTCTACGCTTGAATAATATACCCTATCTACATTGGAAAATATTTCCAATTTCATTATAAACATTTTAATCTAACAAACGTTCACTTTTAAAACATTATTCACTTTAAAATGTGAATATCATTTCTATTATAGAAATCTGAACACCTTTATCAAATAATTCATTATTCAAGTAATAAATACCCTTATCTTGTTTACCAAACATCATATTATAATTCCTAAAAATAATTCATTCGACATCATATTAACTATCCTATCATATTAACTATCATATTAACTATCATATTATTATTCATATTAACTATCATATTAACATCATATTAAACATCATATTAACTATCATATTAACATCATATTATTATTCAAGTAATATTTCGTTGGTTTAAACTAAATATTAACTATCCTATCATATTATAATTCCTAAAAATAATTCATTCGACATCGTCGAATTATGGTTCCAATCCCTAATAGTGGGACTTAGTTCTAATCATATTCCAAACATCAAAATGATGTTATTGTTTCCTGAAATGATTTTCTAATTCTCTTTCTAACTCATTCTCATATTTCTTTGAACGAACGTCGTTACTTATTACTTTAGACTAAGTGGATTTCAAACCAAATTGTTTCATTCCCTAGGAAGTGCTGCTATATATAAAAATCACGCTTAAGTTTGTTTAACAGTGTTAATTTATCGTTACAGTTCAAAACTTGTCATACGCTGTAATATTCTCCTTTATAACTAATCTCGACATAACAGTCACGCTTAAGCCTAGTCGACATCGTTATTTAATCGTTATAGTTCGAAAACTTGCTATACGCTGTTATCCCTTTATAACTAACCTTGACATCTCTTTTCCCTTACAAACTGATACTATTCCTCGATAATAGTGAAGCCGTTCAAGTGGGGGTATTTTATTTTACCTTTCAGACCTTGATCGACAACGTTCTTACCTTGGAACAGATATAAGTCTGTAACTCTAAACTCCTTATTACTAATAATATCAATTAAACCGTATTTCTTGCTTTATTTTAAATATGGGTTTATGATGCCATATCTTTATTTGAAAACTCGGTTGTTTATAATTATTTACATTGGTCACTTACTCTTCGCTTCATCTTCCTTATACACTTTCATCTAAAACTTCTCTTATCAAAAATCGACCACGTTCTTTGTCTTTTGGCAATTTACTTCTTATTCGAATTATTATACTCAATTCAATAAAACATCTCAACACAAACTTAATACTATCTTAAACGAAATCCATTTAAGAACCAATTAATTTAATCAAATATTGATTAACTTGATCATTTGCTAAAGTAAAACAGTTTACTTCATAAATAATACTAATTACATTAGTTCAATACTATTAAAATTCACTAATTAAAAAGGTAATTAAATATTATCAATTTTGATTAATTTATTTTTATTAGATTAATTGAAGACTAGTTAATCTAATAATCATTTTCCAAATAAACATTTGATTTAATCAGCTTTATTACATCAGTTAATTCGTTAACTGATTTTAATTTCTTCTTAACACTAGATTAATATATTTAATGTAATAATATTTATAAATTGTTTGTCTTAAAATAATTATCCTAATATTTAATCGTAGGATAATTTTTGCTTTATAAACTTATTTAAATATCAACAATCGTTTTTATTTACTTGATAAAAACGGACTCTAAAATATTGGTTTATAATAGAACTTCTATTATAATTTAAAACTTCCAGTTAATTATAAAAATATAATTTTTTATAATTATCTTCATTGATTTGCCTGACCACCAATCAACTCCTTAATAGAACGATGGGTTTTATGGTCGACTGTTGTCATCTTCTTAATCGATATCGTTTATTTATAAAATCAAAGCAATTGTTGAATTTCTATTCAACATCAATATCCACACAGGATTCAAAATTATTTGGGTTCAAATAGTGCATATAAAACAAAAAGTACAAATAAATATTGAGGAATCCGGTTGGATTCCTCCAACCGGTTTTCCGCATCCACAGATATTAGTCAAACAATTTACACTGATTCCTACTAGGGAATCTTATAACAGGTGGAATCAGTATCCAATCCATGATGTGTATATATACGACGATATTCAACCAATTTAATTGTAATTTACCTAATCAACCATCATGCAGCATTCAACCATTATTTTAAAATAAAATTATAATATTTTAAAATAAAACAGAGTTAGTGAATTTACTCACAAGTTCAATCCCCGTGCTTTCCTTCTGGGTTTTACGTGAACTGATGTCCGCTTAACTCCATTCTCCTTAGCGTGTGCTGACCCTAGATCCGCACACTACACAGCCAACACTAACGTTCATCTCCATCAACCACCGAGCTCGCGCCTCATCTACCAAGATCCCACTTCGTCTTGCACCTCACATAGCATTTTCCTCATTTGATACTTGAACAACACGTTCCTTTGCTTGCGCTAGGTATTGAACCCGCGTGCATACGTGCATACACCTTCAATCTTATGCTTCAACCACCTAGCCACAAAATAGCTCCATTCATTCATCGATTCCCGATGAAAACCACACTACAACAAGTTTCCATTTTGACTTTTTTTTTGGCATAGCCGACCGGTTTTTTAAGGTGACTGCAAACACCTTTTATTATAACCAATAATAAAATACATGAAGTTCAGGTGATTGGAGTTAACAATCAGCTATTGGTTTTTATGGTGGTCCGTCCACCGCATACATATAAAATGGAAAACTGGAGCTAAGCAGATTGCTTAGACTACAATGCACGGCCAGAAAACTAGTCTCCAACAACATCTCCTGGTGAAACTTCATGCACGGCCTCAGCAAAGTGGGTAACCAGATCAGACACAAAAAGGGAGAGTTCTCAGAATAAAGATGTCGTCTGTCCCATGTTGTGTCTTGAAGTAATTGCTCGTTGTTTTTACCATCATCACCATCCTTCGTTAGTATAAGCCCTTCTCCTTCCACTTGATACACTAACTTATGTGCTACATCTTCCTCATCAATATGAATGTGATATGTCCCCTCACTCAATTGATGTTTCATTCCTGTGTTACTGTGAGTTAGAACCCTATCTGTTTTGCACCAAGCAAAACTTTGGCTTGTAGTCGGAACCTTGGCAGGGAGATTCTCACCTCCAACCAAGATACTAGCTGAGGGAATAACAACAGGCTTAACTTTGGGAACCCAAATCATAGGTGGAGCACGTGGGAGTGGAACTTTCACAGCCTGAAAACTGTCACATGAGGCAGTACATTTTTCCTTGACGTGACCAAAAGATTTGCATATGATGCATATTTCTGGTATCCATTTGTATGTTACATCAACAAAATAAATATGATTTTCAATGCATACCTTCAACTGAGTTAGGAGCATCTTATCTGGTGTAACTTCTATCAATGCTCTCGCAAATACAAGATTCCTCCTGGCTACAGTGTTGGAGTCAAAACATTTGAGCTTGCCGATAGGTAAGCTAGCCAGTTGAGCCCAATTAGAGGTTGAAGAGGTGAAGGAACATTGTTAAATTGAGCCCAAACAGGGATAGAGAGGACCTGGTCTCTAGCTCTATCCACAGAAGCATTCCACGTAGTGACAATGAATGGTTTTCCTCTAATTATAGCTGGAGCTGCCTCCAAGACCCTTTGTTTTTCCGCATTAGATGAGAATTTCAGATAGTACATTTCGTTGACAAGAGAGATTCTAAGTAGCCCATGAAGGCGCCAAGCACCTCGGCACGCTTCCAGCATATCAAAATTAGGTATTTTTGAATCTAAAAAGAAACCGACTACATGGTCTTTCCAAAACATTTTAGCTTCATTGAGAATTTCAATTGGTGAAGTAGGACCAGAATTAGGGGCAGGGACGAAGAAGTGGGTTGGTACATAATCCCCCGCAATGTTTGGAAGCGTTCCAAACAAGGATTTCCAGGTTGGATTTATGGTCTTGGCAATTTGCCGAATAGCATCAATGCACTCCTGAGAAACACGTTCACCTAAATCTGGCACTCTAACAGGCGGCTCAATATTATTCTCAACAATTCCTTCAGTGTTCACATTCACGGCGTAATCACTTTCAACCGTTGCAGTCTCGATTTCAACTGCAATTCCACTATTATTCAAGTGCTCACCCAATACCATTTGGCGAAGGGACTCACCTTGTTTGTTTGGCCATGTTGATTCGGTAGCAGATATCATTGAAGAGATTGCAGTTGCTCCAAGCAACGGGGAAGGCTGTAATTGAGTAGCTTTGGATAAATCACGCAGCAGAGATTCCATAGAGTCAGCTGTAGCTATGTCAGATGAGGGTATCGTAGATTCCAACGAGTCTGAAACAATCGATGCCAAATCGTCTTCAAATCAGAGATGGCTTGGTTGTACTGGCGCCCAGATCTTGTACTCGATTTATCAGAACGTGACCCAGAGTTGAGGCGCGTCTTCTTGTTCTCGCTCTTGACCATCGACAGGCGGCATTGGGAGGCGAAGAAAGGCGAAGAGATATATAAGGAGTTAGACGCGATGTGGAAGACGGAGTCGATGTAGATCTGTCGTCATAATTGGGGATGATTTATGTTTTGATTTCCATTTTGACGTTTCATCATATATATGTACACTGTTCCATGCCAAGCACTTCACGTTTCTTTTCTTGTTTCCATTCTACAAACGCTAGCAGCTGAACCCCTCATCTCTGATGCTTCTTCATGGAACACCCACCAATGAGCACTCTTCCGCCGTCTCCATCAACTCCCTCTTCATCTTAACGTGTACAACATCCCCTCGCCATACATCAAGCCAAACTGTTCCTCCCCAGTATGTTAACTCGAGTTTCCCACTTCACACTATCACTCACCATGCTCCACGTAAGAACACCGCCCTTCAGCTCCAGGAACCCATACGTGAATGCCATATTCGTATATGTACTTACATCCCCGAATCTATTCTCCCTTCACATTCTCATCGGCTCTACTCAACAAATTCTCGACTTCCACCATTTGACTGTGTTCTCTCCCTTTCTTCATATAAAAGCTTCCCATAACGACTGTCTTGAACCCGCCATGCTAATGCCTCGTCAAGCCCCATGCACTTGTGTGCGAATAGTACCATTATGATTGCTGTGGCCATTTTTATGGCTTGCGATTTGATTTATTTCATCGTATTTAGCTGAAGAGAACTGGATGTAATGGAAAGAGGATGGCTTCTATATAATATGAGGTATATATTTTATATTATGGGAAGGTTGCTTACATATGACGCCGGTTGTGTTTTTGAGATTTCAAAGTATGGCTACAGTTTTTCTTAGTTGCTAAGAAATAGGACGTGCTCCTAAGACTGTACACTATCTCTTGGCTATACTTCACCATGTGCGTGACTTTCCAAAGTCCTAGGTAGGTCCTAACTATATAGATAGTGCATTTTGGAAAGCTTAGGCGCAAAGGTATACTATTAAATACAGTAAAAAGATAACGTGCAAATCAAGTAAAAGGTCTTAGTTTAGTTTTCTATCCCAAAATAAAATGTTCACCAAGTTGTTTAAATATTCATTGGGTAAGTCTATAGATCACTAGTGTATTGTTTTGTCCTTGGAGCTGAAGTTTTAGGGTGGAAGAATATAGGTATTTAGGGTCATGGTTTTATTTGTAGGGTATGGGTTTGTATTAATTTATTAACTTAGGCATGTCTGTATAGGGTAGAAAATTGAGGACTTCGCCATTAAGTTTCCCCGCATGATTTGATATCAATTTGGCCTTTGTGCCCTATATAGGTCATGGTGTTAAAAATTTAGGTAATGGTCCTCCTTAAGGTTTGCTTCATGAAGAGAAAGGACGTACAGGTTATCCGCAAAGAAACCAAATATTTATATTTATGTTTCACAAATCTAAATGTACCGTGTTACGTAAAATTCATTCATATCTAGGCGGCTACGGACAGAGATAAAGATATGGTCGTGTCTAGCGACGTACCACGATCCCAAAAATATAATAATATCGGTAGTTTAACTTATACTGTGAAACCCCAAAATGTTGTTACATGGTGCAAAATACTTCAAATAAAAAGTTGCTTATTTAATTATTTAAAAATTACAGTAAAATTCTAAAAATTAAATTATAACTACATCTCAAAAGAACCTTGTCCACATTCGAATCCGATATTTAAATAACCGTTATGGCCATAAACGAGTATGCCGTTGCTTTTCTGAATATTTAATTTGGACATAACTTCCCATTTATAATACGAAATCTTGGTTTTTCACTCCCATTAGAAAGATACAGTTCAACAGATTCCAAATTTCTTGTTTCGAAGAAATCCGGTTTATAACGAGTCATATACACTCAGTTGAAGTTCTGAACATTAAATTACGAACTGCCGCGACATTACGGGCTCGATTATATTTAGTATATATTTTTATTCGTTCAACTTCATTTCAATTAATATATAAATCCACTTATATTACGAATTCAATATTTAAACTAATTTAAATATTCAAATACAACTGATAAAAATGCGGGACGTTACATTCCTTCCCGCTTAAAAGAATTTCGTCCCCGAAATTACTAAGGTAGAAAAATGCTACAATCCAAATTGGTTTGGTTAAAAATCATCTGTTTTGCTTCTTATCTTCAGTTTCTACTGAACTGATTAATTTCAATTTAAAATATTAATTTCCTCTTATTAACGAATACTTTCAGCAATTCTAAATTTTTTCCCAACAACTTAAATTTTCGGAGAATTTTGCCAGCATCTCCTCTGCACGGCTTATTCGGTACTACTAAAATCCGCCTCTGTATGCCATCTCCAATCCCAAAAGAAAATCAAACGGCCAAATGGCCTGCTAAACCGGCTCATAAATATCTCATATCCAATATAATATAAACGTGTACTTTTTTGTTGGGCATTCCAACTCTATCTCTGGCATTTGCTATTACTATAGCATATATCCAATCATCTTTGGTTGATCTTCATCAATCCATTCTCAAACCAATCTTTCGTTTTTACTAAGCCAAATTTCTATTTCAACTCCAATTCCATTTACCGATTTATTTCTCAAATCAGTTATCTTCATCTCCAAATTCAAAATTCGGTTTTTATTCTCCAAGAGTCAATTCATTTGAATCTCCAATATTTCTCTTTTACATTTTCCATTCTGGATTGTTCCAAATTTAGTCCAATTTTGTTTATCTTAGCTTAAGTTCCACTTTTACCATTTTAACTCCATAAGTTAAATCTTTATTTTACAAGTTCGATTACTTTGCCAAGTTAAAATTTTATTCCACCTTAATTTCCACTTAATCGACTTCATTTCAATTCCAATTTTATTTCAGCACCATTTTCCATCAAATTTAATTTCTCCTTAACTGTTTTTGTTAATCTCCATTTTCTTTGACAATCTTTACTTAGCTTTTTAAGTAAAGTTTATTTCCATCATTACAAATTCATCTTGTATACTTGTTTTAATTCAAAACAATATAGTCCCAGGAGTTTTTAAACAGCTTTGCCTTTCTAGAATAAATATTCCTTTTTAGGATAATTTGTTTTCTCAAAACAATTTTCAAAATAATATCTTTTGGTAGTAATCCGTTACTTCAGAAACTCGAAAATTACACTGATGATGCCATGGTTCATCATCAGGGTAATTTTCCAGCGATCGAAGTGAGTTCAATACCATATCACTATCAAAACTTATTTTTAAACACTTTTTATTTTTGAAATTATTTCAAAATATCTTTCATAGAACTTGGAAAACAATTTCAAATTTCCCAGGATTTTAAAATTCCCATATATTTAATCCAAATTTTATTTCCAACTCTTTTCCAAGTTTCCAGAGTTTTAATTCAATCCTAGTTTAAATTCAGATTTATTTCATCTAATTTTGCATATTATACTTACATAATATTTCGACTGGTTATTTATATAACCAACTCAATTATAAATCTTATTTGATCATAATAATGATCACACATCCAATATATTATAATGATACCAAGATATATACCCATTTACATCAAAATATATTATGGGTAAGATTATTTCATTTACCCCCTTTTCAAAATATACTGTGTCGAATTACTCTGTTATGACCCGGGATTTTGGCGACTTTGGTTATCCAATATACCGCACATATCGAACATCCAAGGATCGAAAATAACGGTCATATTGAAAGAAATTAGAGGGTGAGAATAGATAAGAAAGAAACTTAGAATAGAAGAAGAAGAACACAACATAAGAGTAACACGAATCTCACAGCGGAACGAATAACATATAATATATGTAACATAACTTTGAAATATACATCTGTACTTGAATATACATCATTATCAAAGTACAACACTTACAACACAGCGGAAATAACTATAGCTATATGATCTTGAAGCCTCCTGCTCCAGCTCTTCAAGTATCTGTAAATCCCGACTACTTGACTGCCCGTACAAAATTGGGCACCCAAGAGTTTAGGGAAAACAACAAAATAAACTCCGGGTCAGTCATGGGACTGGTATGAGTAAAACAGTTTAAAACAGTTCAAGCAGGTAAATGATATCTCATAAGACCACGCCGTATAATGGAACGGGTTTTTTCACTTATGAGAATCCAAATTATCTTTATATCAAAAACCTTTTGATATTATAATAATGTCTATCAAGCACAATATAATAATTATCTAGCAGAAACGCTCCATCTCACGTTCTACATATATAGTATACAATCAAAACCGCAAGTACGTATTGGGTAATGGATTTCCAACTATGACAAGGTATGGAACCACCTTTCGCTAGTGTACCTCTAGAAAGGAATACACTGGGTTGAACAAGAACATCTTGCAACCCGGCCACACATGACCGACCACTCATTTCGCTTGAGTGTATCGAATGTATATCACCAACGGTTGGGATCAACAACCGTTTCCCGAATGGGACAGCATCAACAATAGATTTTTAGTAGTAAATGAAACTCCAGATCAGGTGATTATACACCCTACTTCGGAGCGACCGACTTAGCCATGTTGCCTGCCCGATTTCTGTCATTTACCGGATGATGAGGCTTGAGGTTACGCTTCATCATCACATCAGATTCACTTCGAATGCCACATTGTCAGATCCATCAAATCACCGATTGACGTCTACAACCATACATTATGCGTCAGCTAAAAGAAGTTTCCTTCTCCGCTTCCGCTCTTGGTACGATTGAAGAAATCAATGTACGTGACCTTTCTGGAAATACTCTGTCAGACATTCATCCATAAAAGTCATCCAGGGACGGGATGAACCGAAGGCACTATTTAGTATATCCATCTTAGGCACTGTTATCCAAGATTTATACAACATCCCTTGCACTTTACTCCGTCTTCAATTATCTTTGGCATATATGATTCGCAATGCTTATGCCAATACAGAGTGGTTCTTTGGATAATAATCCAACCGGTCTTTCCATATTAACAACGTTAAAATGGTAAAAACTTCGATAGTCTGTGATTTAACCATCGAAGAAAAACAGGTGTGCAAACAACGATATTATTTCCAAATGGAAATTCTATCAATCAATCATCAATCATATATATATATATATATATTTCCTTATTTTCTATGTTTGATTTCGTTTCTGATTCTATTTGGAAAACATTTCCAAATCTTCTTTACTTGGATTTAAACAGATGTTTAAATCAACATCGCGACGACAACTCAAACCACTATACTTATTTACTAAAATCACTCAACCACTTTCACTCTCGAACCTTAACCATTTCTAAATTAAAAACGAAGTCAATCAAGTTGGGGTATAACTACCTCTCAGACCTTAACTGAACATGTAACACCCCACCTCCGCTAGGGTCACTCTTTTGGGGGCACTTGCTTCTGGGGGGCGTTAGAACTGGGTAAGCATGCATAATGATATATCAAGGCAGAACAAGAACATAAATATATATGTAAAACAGAGTAAGTGAGAATAAAACAGCGGAATATCTCAAACCATCTCAAAACAAGTCTAGTACATCATAAAGTCAACTGCCAAAATAAACATGTCTAGTACATCATAAACAGAAATACTGAAATACATAGTGCTATCCCCAAAATAAGGATGATAAACCATAGCGAGCTCAATGTCCAGACATACATGAGCTATCCATCAAACAAGCAAGCGATCCAAGCTAAGCACCACTGTTCCCTCCCTGAGAACCTGGGGGGGGGGGGGGGGGAACGGAAGAAAAGAAGCGAAAGAAAACAGGTCAGTCAAAAAGACTGGTAAGCCCTACTACGATCAGTCTATAAACTAATAAAGTTAGCATCATGATGGAAACTGAGATGAACATACTGGCAATAGATAAAGGTGACATCACATAAAGAAGATTAAGCTTTGCACCACAGTGTACTAGCAAACTAACATAACAGGTATTGATTCCTCAGCCCAAACTTTGGCCCAATAACATGAGGTGACCTTAATACAAGGTCCAGCCCAATGGTCTAGTCGATCGGCTCCCTATAAACCTAACACATCAAGTGTTGGTGTCCATACGGCCCACATATGGTTGTAGTCAGACTGTGCTGGGTCCACCTTCGGGTGTATCAAGCCCTCGGGTGTCAACCCCAGACACCTAAGCAATAATGCACAGTCTAAACCTACTGGTACCCGTGCCTCGAGTTTGTCCAACACCGGACTACGTGCACGTCCGTAGCCCGCCTGGACCCACACTGCTGTACCACTCAGCCGTCGCTTTGGTCGCTTACATCAGTCCAGTAATCGTGCCCCGCCCCAGCCTAGCCTCCAGGGTTGTGAATGATACCAAACTGGGATTACTGCTGGAACAGACCACGTTGCTAGGGTTTTTTAAGAGGGTTAATGTGGTTTAACCCCTCACTAATCATGGATTAAATTAGTTAAGTGTAACCAACAGTTCACCACTTAACCCCATTTAATCCCTCGTATCCCCAAAATTGGTTAAGTATTAATGGGCCATGACTTAACCCTAATCATGAGGCATTAATTAATTTAATTGTGCCTTAACCTCTCACATTAGACTTTGTTGCGGTTACTAGTTAAGCCGGGCGGGTCCGGGTAGCTTTACACCACAACTTGGTCTAACCTCGGGTCCAAGGTACACATGACCAACTTCTCACATTGGGTCCTATTGTTTGTAGCAACTAGTTAAGCCGGTCGGTTCCGGGTAGGTTTACGCTACAAACTCAACCCAACCTCGAGTTGGCCACACTTATGTTTTCTAAATGTCATGTCCACTTTATTTTCAAACCATAATTACAAGTTTAACAAATACTTGGGTAGACCTAACTTAATAGGTAAATTCCCAAGGGGTAGACCTAACTTAATAGGTAAATTCCCAATCTTATATTTTCATGTATTTTAAGTTTTACCCAAACCCACCCCCCTCCCCCCCCCCCCCCCAACGTCATTCTATCGCTTACATATTCGTTATAACGCATAAAGGATAGAAAGAGGGAACTTGGCACAACATACATGGTGAATCATAATAAACATGCATAACATGTTGGACTTGCATAACTTAGCATAGTGAACTTGCATAAACATGCATAACTTGTTAAACTTGCAAATCATGGCATAGTGAACTTGCATAAACATGCATAACTTGTTAAACTTGCAAATCATGGCATAGTGAACTTGCATAAACATGCATAACTTGTTAAACTTGCAAATCATGGCATAGTGAACTTGCATAAACATGCATAACTTGTTAAACTTGCAAATCATGGCATGGTGAACTTGCATAAACATGCATAACTTATCAAACATGTGTAACATAGCATAGTGAACTCACATAAGCATGCATAACTTATTAAACATGAATAACATAGCATAGTGAACTCGCATAAGCATGCATAACTTATTAAACATGCATAAATCCCAACTTTCATCACATATTAACTTTAGAGTTTCTAAAATGAAGGTAAGAGAGCTTACAAATATTATGAAGACACAAATCTACTAATAAAGATTGAGAAGCCCTTTATGCAAGCATATAAAAACCCAAAACAAAGCTCCAATTAACAAAAATCCCAAAAACTCTAGCTTAGCAAATAAAGCTTGCAACTTGATGATGTATGCAAGCTAATGATCATTCATACAACTTAGAAATGCTTGTATGAACATCAAAATCTTCATAGGAATGATTTTTGAAGAGGATGGAGGCTAAGGTTTTTAGGTGGAGGTCATTTGAGAATTCAATTTGACATAGTTTGGTTGCTAGAGTGAATAATGAGTGATTTAGGATAGGTTAGGGTCTTATTTATAGATTAGGCTAGTGATTTAGACCATAGGATTAACCCTAGGTTGAATTAGGTCCATCAGATTTTGGAATTCTCCAGAACCAAGCCACAAACCAGACCAAGACCCAAAATGGTGCGCCAGGCAAAACTGCCCGGCCACCCTGTGTCGACAGGGCTGTCGACACCCTGGGGACCCTGTCGACATGCCTTTCGGCATGGGGGTCCTGGCGGGAATTTTCCCGCCTGACGCCAGTTAGCCCTAATCCTTGTTTTTAATTTAAAATTTAAATCTGTTTTTAATATGGAAATTTCTGAAAACTTCAATGGGCCTTAACTGGGTCATACGGACTCCGATTTTCGAAAACTCGAACTCTATCTCGCGTATTTTTCCGAGACGAACGCAATGGCATAGCCCGTTTCCCTTGATTCAGATTTCAGAATTAAATTCTGCCTCGATTTATGTTATAACAGGTTATTGAAAATACGGGTTGTTACATTCTCCCCTCCTTAAAGGATTTCGTCCCCGAAATCTTCAAGTTAGGAAGAACGTATCCTACCATCCAATCATCCATCTACTCAAAGCATCATCCACGAGCAATCATTGTCCTTAAAAGATTCTAAATGCTGTATGTACATATGCAAAAGTGTGTGTATATGTACTTATCTAATGCAAAGATCAATGCAAAATATGTTAGTGAAATGTATCCATATGTATGCAAATCCTTAACATAATGTATAATATCTACATGCGTGCTCAATCATACATCCATATGCAACATCCATGTGATTGCATACAAATTTCATCCAAGAATAAGCATAAACACTCATGCACATGCAATATGAGGAGTGTGTGAGCCGATCTAGTGCCTAATGTGTATCATGCATCCACGAACAACCACTTGCAAACACTTGCAACCACTTGCAACCATCAAACATAACATGTCTCAAACACATGTTTCATCCAAAGGGTTTCTACCTAAGGTTCTCGTGACAAGATTAGCACGATAACTAGATAAACATGGATAGCAAAGAGAAAGATATGCTAACAAAGGAAAGAGATTGAGAGTGTACCCTCGAAAAGAAATGGATAAAGCCTACGCATCTTCTCTTCAGTTTCCCAAGTTGCGTCTTCCTCGGCTTCACCCCATTGAACCTTCACCAACTTGACCTCACGATTCCTTAGCTTCTTGATCTCTGTCCCCAAGATATGAATCAGAGCTCTCCTCAAGGTTGCCTCTTTCTCTACTTCCACGTCTTCAAGAATGCTAGGTTCAACCACCTCAGCGGACTCATGTAGGCACTTTCGGAGATGCGAGACATGAAAGACATTATGCACTCCGGACAGCTTCTCGGGCAATTGCACTTTATAAGCCATCTTCCCAATTCTCTCTATGATAGGGAAGGGTCCAACAAATCTCGGTGCTAACTTCCCAACGGCTCCAAATCGGACCACATTCCGCAAAGGAGAAACCTTTACGAAAACCATATCCCCAACATCAAACTCCAAATCGGATCTTCGCTTATCAGCATAGGATTTCTGTCGGTCTTGGGCCGCTTTCATTCGTCTCCGAATCAACTCGATCTTCTCGGACGTATCTCTGATCATATCAGGCCCAAGTATGAGCTTCTCTGTAGTCTCCCACCAACATGTAGGCGACTTGCACGGCCTCCGATATAAAGCTTCAAATGGTGCCATCCCTATGCTTGCCTGATAACTGTTATTATATGCAAACTCAACAAGAGGAAGATGGTCTTCCCAAGTACCACCAAAATCCAGAATGCAAAGCCTCAACAAGTCCTCAAGTACCCTATTCACCCTTTCTGTCTGACCGTCCGTTTGTGGGTGATAAGCCGTACTCAGGTTCAGCCTCGTGCCCATAGCTTCCTGCAAACTGTTCCAGAACTGACTAGTAAAGATGGGATCTCGGTCACTGACTATGCTAGAAGGGACTCCATGTAGTCGTACTATCTCACGAAGATATACTGATGCTAGTCCAGATGCGGTCCTTTTGCTCTTCATCGGAATGAAATGAGCACTCTTCGTAAGTCTATCTACAATATCCCAAATGCTCATATTCCCTTTCCTTGACCTTGGAAGCCCATCAATAAAATCCATGGAGATACTCTCCCACTTCCAAAGTGGAACGTCTAGAGGATGCAATAGCCCACCGGGCTTCTTTGACTCAGCTTTAACTTGCTGGCAAATGATACATCTAGAGACAAACTCCGCCACATTCTTCTTCATCCCAGGCCAGAAGAAAATGCGTTTAATATCCTTATACATCTTATCTCCACCCGGATGTATAGTCAACTTGGAGCGATGTGCTTCCTCAAGAACTTTCCTTACTAAATCTTCTACCATGGGAACACATAACCTTCCATCTCTCCTCAGCCAACCCTTGTCATCAACAGAATATCGAGCGAGGTGACTAGACGTCTCTCCTCGAGTCAGCTTATCCATAATCTCAACTATGTGAGGGTCTTCTCTTTGCGAAGCCCCAACTTGATCAAGAAGGGTAGGCCTGAGTTCCAGAGATGCTAAAGAACCGGTCATCGACTCAACCGCCAAAGAGAAATCAAAGGTTGCCACATACTCTAAATTCTTCATCTCAACGAATAGAGGACTTAGGGTCAACCTTCTTCTACTCAATGCATCAGCCACCACATTCCCCTTACCGGGGGTATAAGCTATTTCAAAATCATAGGATGCCAAGAATTCCATCCATCTTTGCTGCCTCAGATTCAGATCCTTCTGAGAAAAGAGATACTTCAAAGACTTGTGATCGGTATAAAGCTCAAATCTCTCTCCCAGAAGATAATGACGCCACGCCTTGAGTGCATATACTATTGCTGCCAACTCTAAGTCATGAGTGGGATAATTCTTCTCATGCACTTTGAGTTGTCTACCGCCAAAGCATATCACCCTTCCTTCCTGCATCAGAACAGCTCCCAACCCCGTGCCACACGCATCGGTGTATACCGTAAATAATTTCCCTCCATCGGGCAAAGCTAGAACGGGTGCTGATGTGAGAGCTCTCTTGAGCTTCTGAAAAGCAAGCTCGCACTCTAGGCTCCATTCAAAAACTAAGTTCTTCTTCGTCAACTTAGTAAGAGGAGCGGATATCTTCGCGAAGTCCTTGATGAACTTCCGGTAAAAACCTGCAAGACCTAGAAAACTTCTCACTTCGGTTGCATTCCTTGGAGTCTTCCAATCCTGCATAGCAACTACTTTAGCGGGATCCACTGCCAAGCCTTGCTTAGATACTATATGCCCAAGGAACCGAACTTCCCTTCTCCAAAAGTGACACTTGGAGAACTTAGCCTTTAACTGATGCGCTCTAAGCGTATCCATCACCTCTACAAGATGCCTCGCGTGCTCTTCTTCATCCTTAGAGAAGATCAGAATATCATCCACAAAGACCACGACAAACTTGTTCAAGAACTCTCGAAACACCCTACTCATCAAGTCCACGAAATACGCGGGTGCATTCGTCAAACCGAACGGCATAACAAGCCATTCAAAGAATCCATCTGGAGTTCTGAATGCAGTCTTGTCTATACTATCTTCAGCCACTCTGAGCTGATGAAATCCAGTAGCAAGATCAAGCTGAGAGAAAACAGAAGCACCAACAAGCTGGTCAAAGAGATCATCGATCCTCGGTAACGGGTGTCTATTCTTCTTAGTCAGCTTATTCAACTCTCGATAGTCAACACATAGTCGGAGAGAACCATCCGCCTTGGTAGCAAATACCACTGGCGCTCCCCACTCAGATATACTTCGTCTAATGAAGTTCTTTTCAAGCAACTCTTTCACTTGCTTGCTCAGCTCCCGCCTTTCACGCGGAGCCATGTGCCGAACGGGCAAAAAGACAGGCTTAGCATTATCCACCAGATAAATGCGAAAATCAATCTCTCGTTTTGGGGGCAACCCCTTAACTTCTTCAAAAACATCTGGATAATCTCGGACCACCCTTACAGACTGAAGGGCTTCCTCTGACGAGTCGAGAGATTCAAGATAGCACAACATGACGGGATCCTTCGGATTGCATGAAATCTCTAAGGTGTTGCCAAGGCGAGTCACAAGCCTCACAACCCTATGCTCACAATCAAGAATGGCTCCATGTCTAGACAGCCAATCCATGCCCAAAATCAATCCGTATCCCCTGAAACCAAGAACATACGCACTACACAAGAACTCTACACTGAGTATAGAGATCCTCAGATCCTCACATATCATAGATAGATGAGCAGAACCCCCAATGGGATTCGAAACACAAACGGGATCGTCCACTAAGCTAGTACTAAGGTGCAAACTATCAACAAGATCAGATGAAATAAAGCTATGTGATGCACCAGAATCAAACAAGGTACGAACTGGAAGATCGGAAACATAAACAAGGTTCTCAACAGAAACACTACCTCGATCGGGAACTGGAGCGGTATTGAGAGCATGAACTTGCCCTCCTGAAGATCCAGCATGTTGAGTCTGACCCTGCCCTTTCTTCTTCGGGCATTCCTTGCTGAAGTGTCCAGCCTCACCACAGGAAAAACATCCACCACTAAGCTTCCTTTTCTTCTTCCTACAATCCTTAGCAAAGTGTCCAGGCACACCACAGTAATTGCACTTTCCCTTGCCTTTGTTGTTGTTCCCCTTCTTGTTCTTGCTCTGATTCCCCTGACTGCTTTGACCACCTTGATTGCCTTTACCCTGAGAATCAGTCTTCTTTGCTTGAGTATCACTCGACTTGATCTCTTTCTTTCCATCTCCCTGAAGTAGAGCCATATTGACCAAACTCTCAAAAGTAGCCCCATGCGGAATATGTGACATTGCCAAACCCTGCAGCGGCTCATTCAACCCTCTAGCAAATCGAAGAGCCTTCTTCTCAGGAGTGTTCACCATATCCAAACCAAAACGGGCCAGCTGATTAAACTTGTTCACATACTCCTTGACAGACATATCACCTTGCTTTAATGCAATGAACTTCTCCATCTGTAAATTCGCCTCAGCAGAAGATAGAAACTTGGCCACAAATCTAGCCCTCAAATCGGCCCAAGTCTCGATGGGCCTCGTCCCATTGGTGACTTCCCACCAATAGGCTGCTTCGTCCTTCAAAAGCCACACTGTCAATAAGATTTTCCTCTCGTCATCAATCCCAAAGATAGCAAACAAGTCCTCAGTGTCTTTCAGCCAATTCCTAGCTTCAACAAAAGATTCCGTGCCTAGGAAATTCTTGCCTCCCATCGCCTTGAAGTCTTTACAAACCTTCGTGAACTCAACCTGAGGATGCTGAGGGGGAGGAGGAGGAACATTAGCAACGGGAGGAGGAATATTAACTACTGGAGGCGGGGGAACAGGAACCACCGGAGGAGGGACATTAGAGGGAGGATTCTCAACTACAGGAGGAGGAGTGGGAGTAGGGTTTGCGGGGCCAGCTGCCGCCCTAGCTTCCAGAAGTCTCCTATACCAGAGTGGTACGTTTACTCCATCCGGGATGGCAAGATTCTCAGCCATACTGAAACGAAAGATAAGATAAGATTAGGTCAAGGGAACGAAGGATAACGCTAATGGCTTTTTGGGGAATAGCCTTTTAAAATACTAGACTTTTCTTTGGAAAATACTTTATACTTGTTTTGAAAATAGTTTTTCAAAAGTCTTTTAAAAACTTTTTGTTCTTTCTTGTAAACCACTTGCTCTGATACCAAATTTGTAACACCCCACCTCTGCTAGGGTCACTCTTTTGGGGGCACTAGCTTCTGGGGGGCGTTAGAACTGGGTAAGCATGCATAATGATATATCAAGGCAGAACAAGAACATAAATATATATGTAAAACAGAGTAAGTGAGAATAAAACAGCGGAATATCTCAAACCATCTCAAAACAAGTCTAGTACATCATAAAGTCAACTGCCAAAATAAACATGTCTAGTACATCATAAACAGAAATACTGAAATACATAGTGCTATCCCCAAAATAAGGATGATAAACCATAGCGAGCTCAATGTCCAGACATACATGAGCTATCCAGCAAACAAGCAAGCGATCCAAGCTAAGCACCACTGTTCCCTCCCTGAGAACCTGGGGGGGGGGGGAACGGAAGAAAAGAAGCGAAAGAAAACAGGTCAGTCAAAAAGACTGGTAAGCCCTACTACGATCAGTCTATAAACTAATAAAGTTAGCATCATGATGGAAACTGAGATGAACATACTGGCAATAGATAAAGGTGACATCACATAAAGAAGATTAAGCTTTGCACCACAGTGTACTAGCAAACTAACATAACAGGTATTGATTCCTCAGCCCAAACTTTGGCCCAATAACATGAGGTGACCTTAATACAAGGTCCAGCCCAACGGTCTAGTCGATCGGCTCCCTATAAACCTAACACGTCAAGTGTTGGTGTCCATACGGCCCACATATGGTTGTAGTCAGACTGTGCTGGGTCCACCTTCGGGTGTATCAAGCCCTCGGGTGTCAACCCCAGACACCTAAGCAATAATGCACAGTCTAAACCTACTGGTACCCGTGCCTCGAGTTTGTCCAACACCGGACTACGTGCACGTCCGTAGCCCGCCTGGACCCACACTGCTGTACCACTCAGCCGTCGCTTTGGTCGCTTACATCAGTCCAGTAATCGTGCCCCGCCCCAGCCTAGCCTCCAGGGTTGTGAATGATACCAAACTGGGATTACTGCTGGAACAGACCACGTTGCTAGGGTTTTCTAAGAGGGTTAAGTGTGGTTTAACCCCTCACTAATCATGGATTAAATTAGTTAAGTGTAACCAACAGTTCACCACTTAACCCCATTTAATCCCTCGTATCCCCAAAATTGGTTAAGTATTAATGGGCCATGACTTAACCCTAATCATGAGGCATTAATTAATTTAATTGTGCCTTAACCTCTCACATTAGACTTTGTTGCGGTTACTAGTTAAGCCGGGCGGGTCCGGGTAGCTTTACACTACAACTTGGTCTAACCTCGGGTCCAAGGTACACATGACCAACTTCTCACATTGGGTCCTATTGTTTGTAGCAACTAGTTAAGCCGGTCGGTTCCGGGTAGGTTTACGCTACAAACTCAACCCAACCTCGAGTTGGCCACACTTATGTTTTCTAAATGTCATGTCCACTTTATTTTCAAACCATAATTACAAGTTTAACAAATACTTGGGTAGACCTAACTTAATAGGTAAATTCCCAAGGGGTAGACCTAACTTAATAGGTAAATTCCCAATCTTGTATTTTCATGTATTTTAAGTTTTACCCAACCCCCCCCCCCCCCCCCCAACGTCATTCTATCGCTTACATATTCGTTATAACGCATAAAGGATAGAAAGAGGGAACTTGGCACAACATACATGGTGAATCATAATAAACATGCATAACATGTTGGACTTGCATAACTTAGCATAGTGAACTTGCATAAACATGCATAACTTGTTAAACTTGCAAATCATGGCATAGTGAACTTGCATAAACATGCATAACTTGTTAAACTTGCAAATCATGGCATAGTGAACTTGCATAAACATGCATAACTTGTTAAACTTGCAAATCATGGCATAGTGAACTTGCATAAACATGCATAACTTGTTAAACTTGCAAATCATGGCATAGTGAACTTGCATAAACATGCATAACTTATCAAACATGTGTAACATAGCATAGTGAACTCACATAAGCATGCATAACTTATTAAACATGCATAACATAGCATAGTGAACTCGCATAAGCATGCATAACTTATTAAACATGCATAAATCCCAACTTTCATCACATATTAACTTTAGAGTTTCTAAAATGAAGGTAAGAGGGCTTACAAATATTATGAAGACACAAATCTACTAATAAAGATTGAGAAGCCCTTTATGCAAGCATATAAAAACCCAAAACAAAGCTCCAATTAACAAAAATCCCAAAAACTCTAGCTTAGCAAATAAAGCTTGCAACTTGATGATGTATGCAAGCTAATGATCATTCATACAACTTAGAAATGCTTGTATGAACATCAAAATCTTCATAGGAATGATTTTTGAAGAGGATGGAGGCTAGGGTTTTTAGGTGGAGGTCATTTGAGAATTCAATTTGACATAGTTTGGTTGCTAGAGTGAATAATGAGTGATTTAGGATAGGTTAGGGTCTTATTTATAGATTAGGCTAGTGATTTAGACCATAGGATTAACCCTAGGTTGAATTAGGTCCATCAGATTTCGGAATTCTCCAGAACCAAGCCACAAACCAGACCAAGACCCCAAATGGTGCGCCAGGCAAAACTGCCCGGCCACCCTGTGTCGACAGGGCTGTCGACAGGGCTGTCGGCACCCTGGGGACCCTGTCGACATGCCTGTCGGCATGGGGGTCCTGGCGGGAATTTTCCCGCCTGACGCCAGTTAGCCCTAATCCTTGTTTTTAACTTAAAATTTAAATCTGTTTTTAATATGGAAATTTCTGAAAACTTCAATGGGCCTTAACTGGGTCATACGGACTCCGATTTTCGAAAACTCGGACTCTATCTCGCGTATTTTTCCGAGACGAACGCAATGGCATAGCCCGTTTCCCTTGATTCAGATTTCAGAATTAAATTCTGCCTCGATTTATGTTATAACAAGTTATTGAAAATACGGGTTGTTACAGAACAACATTTCAAATCTCGAAATAGGGTAAGTTCATCTTTTAAACTTTTAACAACTTCCTTATGTAACTCTCATTCGAATAAATCTCTATTCGATAACTCCTCCCTTCGAATAACTATATTTGATAATCTCCCTTACGAATAACTAGATTCGAAAACCTTCCTTCGAATAAACTATACTCGATTAACTCTATTGATTTAACTCTAATCGATTTACCCTTTTCACTTAACTCCTTTCGAATAAACTATATTTGATAACTCATTTAACTTTATTCGAATAAACTATATTCGATTAACTCCTTTAATTCTATTCGAATAAACTATATTCGATTAACTCATTTAATTCTATTCGAATAAACTATATTCGATAACTCCTTTTAACTCTATTCGAATAACTATAATCGATTTATTCTAATTCGATTAACTCTATTTAATTACTCTATTGGTTAACTCTAACTCTAACGGGTTAACCCTAACTGATTAACTCTAACTGGTCAACCCTAATTGATTAACTCTAACTGGTTAACTCTTGTTCGAATAACTGATATTCAATAAACTCTAATTGAATAACTAATATTCAGTTAACTCTACTTGTCGGTTTACCCTTATTCACTAACTTTATTATCTTTATAAAGATTTCCTTTTTACAGCGTTTATCCCTTTATAAAGATTTCCTTTTAACAGCGTTTATTCTTTATCTATGATTTTCCTTTTAACAGTGATTATTCCTTATCTATTTGTTTACTTAACAAATAACTACTCCCTTTTTAATTCTATTTATTTAACAAATAAATATTTCTTTAATCTTTTCTATTTATTTTAACAAATAAATACTTCCTTTCAATTCTATTTATTAGCCAAAATATATTTCCTTTTCGATTCTATTTATTTAACAAATAAATATCTCCTTTTATATTCTATTCTATCTAGCCAATAATATTTACTTTTATATCTATTCTATCTAGCCAATAATATTTCCTTTTATATCTATTCTATTTATTTTAACAAATAAATATTTCCTTTATTTATAACTTATCCTTCGATTTTATAATTATTTTCTTTTATAAAAATCCTTTTTCTTTTCTATATAAAATCCATCGACTTTATATAAATAATTCATTTTCAAAATACATTGTGAAAATCCCCTTTCCCATATCCAGTATTTCTTATGGTATTTAACATACCATATAACAACGATAAATATCGTCCAAACACACATAATCAACAACAGATTATATATCACATCATATATCACAATATATGAATCACAGTAAAATAAATGTTGAGGAATCCAGTTGGATTCCTCCAACCTGTTTCCCTTCATCACAGATGTTAAACAATATAGATAACATCACTTTCAGTTCCATATGATATATTCTGTTAAACAGAAATAATATAGAAATTCAACTAACTGACTAGCAGTTCAATCAAACCGTCAACACACAGTCAATCAGCCAATATTTAACAGTTCTAAAAATACAACATGAAATTATAAACTGTTCAGAGTTAGTGAGATTTACTCACATTGGCAGTTCATCGTTAAAGAACGATAAACTGTTGTTTGATTTGAATCAAACAGTTTATTTCGCCATAAATTCATACGAGCCCCAATCCACTTCCAGTCAGCTTCATTGTGAAGCTCTCGTCCAACAGTCCCAACGCAACTTACGATTCGTCAATCTGATACCGTATGTGTTAGATATTAGCATTTTAAAGTTTATACTTTATTTAAATGCACACTTGATATTGTTTAAACATGATTGGGCCTTACCCAACATTCTCAGCCCATTCCCACAGAGCCCAGCCCCATTTGCTACTTTCTTCCCCAACGCAAACTCTCCAAAATCCGCTCATGTTCATTGATACACGCACCGTGCCTCACCACCATTGATATGATGAATCGATCACCAGAACTGAAATTCAAACGTACCACTGCACTTCTCGCATCGAACTACACCTGCCCGTCATCATCACTTCACCACCGATGCCCTCCTGTTGAACGCGTCGTCGGCCCTACTGTTCCTGCTACAGGAAACAACGACGCCAGTTAACTTCGAATGCCACCAAAATTTTATGTAGGATGCAACTTGCTTCACTGATCCACAATCCGACCTTGGAAACTCGATTCAATGGTTCTAAATCCCCCAAAACCCGAATCCTATCTCACTGCCTCAAAACCCAGCGAACGCTTATCGTGTTCGAACCCAATAAAACCAACACCAATTCGAAGAGAGTATCATCACTAACCAAAATACATACTTAGAATGATTTATAGAATTTACTTTGAATTTATTTCGATTTTTTTTTGAAGATCCATTTTTCTCCTTTTGCATAAGAACTGACGGCGGCTCATTGAGGATGATTTTATAAGGGACAGGATTTCTTTTGTGTGGCTGAGACGATGAGTGGTGGCCTTGTTTAGATCTACACAATTTGTTTAGATATTTTCTTTTTATTATTTTATATTCGTTCTTCCTTTCTAAAAATTCGTGTGATCACACACGGTATTCAAAAATCACGAAACTGGACATGTAGCTAGAGTTCGACATTACGGTCCCAACGAAACTGGTTTCGTCGAATTCCAACTCCGTATGCTCACACATCGTATTTTTAACCGTCAAAATACTGATTGTTTCTCACTCTAAAAATCCGTGCGGCCACACAGTGACTCTAAAAATCATCAAACTTGGAATCTAACCACTATTTGACATTGCGGACCTAACAAAATTAGTTTCGTCGAATTCCAACTTCGTTTGCGAAACCGACTATTTTTACAGCTCTGAATGACCCATTTAAATATATAAATATATTTAAATAATAGTTAAATTTAATATTTAAAATAAATAAATATTATCGTATATATTCACAGAGGAATACCATACTGCTCAGAAAGATCCTATATGGGCTTCTAACTCGATATTCACTTCTGGGTCAACCCGATATTTGATTTATATTGAAATTACTTTTTAAAATATAAATAATTCCTTTATAAATTATAAAGGAATTCTACAGCGACTTTTCTAAAATTTGATTTGGACGTAAATCAAAATATACACGATGAAATCCCGATTTTTCTCTTCCTCTAGAAAGATATACTCCACCAGCTCCACACGTTTCTTGTTTCACAGAAATCCGGCTTAAAACGAATCTTGTACATTCGGTTGAAGTTCGAATTGCCAATTTACGAACTACAACGCCATTTCAAGCTCGATTTTAATTATAATATAATTATACGTTCAAACTATCGTTTATATAATATATTCGTTATTCAAATTCAATTCCAAGCTGAATTAAATATCACAGATGATCCGGTTCACACCATATCGCCATTTCAGCCAAATACTGATTATTTCAGAATTAAATATATTATTTAGTTTATTATTTTAACTAAATATTCATCATTATTTAATTCCACGACCATTTAATTCACTATTTATATAATTAAATAAATAAATTATAATACCTCTACCAATGCGGGTCATTACAATCTTCCCCACTTAAAATAATTTCGTCCTCGAAATTGCTAAGGTAGAGAACGACCCTATCGACTGGTTAGAACATATTTGTTCACTTCTTAACTTCAGTTTCAACTGAACCAATTTAATTTCAATTAAATTATTAATTAATTCTTATCAACGAAAATTTTCAAAAATCCTAAAAATTTTCTAACACCTTAACTTTTCGAAAAATTTCGCCAGCACCTCCTTTGTACTAGTCAATCGGACAAACTCCAACTCGCCTCTCTGGGCCATCTCCAACCCAAAAGAAAATCAAACAGCCAAGCGGCTTGCCAATTCGGCTCATAATTCTCATATATGAATTAAATACATACCTTTTCGTCGAGCATTCTATTTATATACCTTCATGCCTTATCCATACCTATCTCATTTATATTTATACCTGCCCAATCTATTTTAACTATACTTGATCGTTTTAACTCAATTCGTTAATTAATTTGTTAATTAACTCTTTTAGTCTATTTCACTTTTATATTTGAACATGACATGTTCAAATATATTTTAACTTGCTTATTAACTAATTTGAATCCAAATTTCAAATTTAAGTTCTATATTCGATTTCGAATATCCATTTACAAATCCAATTCACCTTTCAAAGTTCAACTTCAAATTCAAAACTCGATTAACTAATCCCTCTTCGACTTAGTTAATTCTATTCAATTTCTATTCAAATTTTATATCACTTCTATTATTCAAATTTTATATCACTTCTATTATTCAAATCTATATATCAAATTCAATATATCCAATTCTGTTCAAATTCTATATATTATAAATCCCATTTGAATTTCTATATTCAAATTCTATATATTATAAATCCCATTTTAATTTCTATATTCAAATTCTATATATTATAAATCCCATTTGAATTTCTATATTCAAATTCTATATATTATAAATCCCATTTTAATTTCTATATTCAAATTCTATATATTATAAATCCCATTTGAATTTCAACAAAACTTGTCTTTCCCAAAACAAATTCAAAACAGTATCTCTGGTAGTAATTCGTCACTTACAACTCGAAAATGAATACTGATGATGCAACTGTCATCATCGGAATCTATTTTCCAGCGATCGAAGTGAGTTCAATACTATAAAACCATTTCTAAACATTTCCACTTTGAAATTCATTTCAAATATAATTCACATTGCTTGTAAAACAAATTAAAATCACCCAGGATCTTAAATTTTCCTTATTTTTAATCCAAATCCATTTACAAACACTTATCCAATCCTCCAGAATTTTAATTCAATTTATAGTTTAAATTTCAGATTTAACTCATCTGATTTCACGTATTTCACTTATATGAATTCTGATTGGTTATTTACATAACCATTTAATTTATAATTTTACTCGATTATAATCACAACCAATATATCCAATATATTATAATCTTGATATTTATATCTTCTTTATATCAAGATATACCTTGGGTAAACTTATTTTAATTTACCATCTTTTCAAAACATATCATGCCGACCCACCGTATTCGAGTGTTTATAAACTCCTACCGATATAGTGGATCAAACTGATCGACCAGAACTCATAAACTACTCAACCAATAAATCTCCATAATATAAAATTATTTTTATATTATCTACAAATACGTTCACACGTATATATACACTCAAACTCAATCTAGGGTATTACTAACCCTTTCTCTACCGAGTCACGCCACAGAGCCAAGGTAATTCACTTAACTTAAGCCCTGATACCAACTGTAATGACCCGGGATTTTGGCGACTTTGGTTATCCGATATACCACACATATCGAACATCCAAGGATCGAAAATACCGGTCATAATGAAAGAAATTAGAGGGTGAGAATAGATAAGATAGAAACTTAGAATATAAGAAGAAGAACACAACATCAGAGTAACACGAATCTCACAGCGGAATGAATAACATATAATATATGTAACATAACTTTGAAATATACATCTGTACTTGAATATACATCATTATCAAAGTACAACACTTACAACACAGCGGAAACAACTATAGCTATATGATCCTGAAGCCTCCTGCTCCAGCTCTTCAAGTATCTGTAAATCCCGACTACTTGACTGCCCATACAAAATTGGGCACCCAAGAGTTTAGGGAAAACAACAAAATAAACTCTGGGTCAGTCATGGGACTGGTATGAGTAAAACAGTTTAAAACAGTTCAAGCAGGTAAATGATATCTCATAAGACACGCCATATAACGGAACGGGTTTTTCCCTTATGAGAATCCAAATTATCTTTATATCAAAAACCTTTTGATATTATAATAATGTCTATCAACCACAATATAATAATCATCTAGCAGAATCGCTTCCATCTCACGTTCTACATATATAGTATACAATCAAAACCGCAAGTACGTATTGGGTAATGGATTTCCAACTATGACAAGGTATGGAACCACCTTTCGCTAGTGTACCTCTAGAAAGGAATACACTTGGTTCAATAAGAACATCTTGCAACCCGGCCACACATGATCGACCACTCATTTCGCTTGAGTGTATCGAATGTATATCACCAACGGTTGGGATCATCAACCATTTCCCGAATGGGACAGCATCAACAATAGATTTTTAGAAGTAAATGAAACTCTAGATCAGGTGATTATATACCCTACTTCGGAGCAATCGACTTAGCCATGCTGCCTGCCCGATTTCTGTCATTTACCGGATGATGAGGCTTGAGGTTACGCTTCATCATCACATCAGATTCACTTCAAATGCCACATTATCAGATCCATCAAATCACTGATTGACGTCTACAACCATACATTACGCGTCAGCTAAAAGAAGTTTCCTTCTCCGCTTCCACTCTTGGTAAGATTGAAGAAATCAATGTACGTGACCTTTTTGGAAATACTCTGTCAGACATTCATCCATACAAGTCATCCAGAGACAGGATGAACCAAAGGAACTATTCATTATATCCATCTTAGGCACTGTTATCTAAGATTTATACAACAGCCCTTGCACTTTACTCCGTCTTCAATTATCTTTGGCATATATGATTCGCAACGCTTATGCCAATACAAAGTGGTCCTTTGGATAATAATCCAACCGGTCTTTCCATATTAACAACGTTAAAATGGTCAAAACTTCGATAGTCTGTGATTTAACCATCGAAGAAAAACAGGTGTACAAACAACGATATTATTTCCAAATGGAAATTCTATCAATCAATCATCAATCATATATATATATATATATATATATATATATATTTCCTTATTTTCTATGTTTGATTTCTTTTCTGATTCTATTTGGAAAACATTTCCAAATCTTCTTTACTTGGATTTAAACAGATGTTTAAATCAACATCGCGACGACAACTCAAACCACTATACTTATTTACTAAAATCACTCAACCACTTTCACTCTCGAACCTTAACCATTTCTAAATTAAAAACGAAGTCAATCAAGTTGGGGTATAACTACCTCTCAGACCTTAACTGAATAACATTTCAAATCTCGAAATAGGGTAAGTTCATCTTTTAAACTTTTAACAACTTCCTTATGTAACTCTCATTCGAATAAATCTCTATTCGATAACTCCTCCCTACGAATAACTATATTTGATAATCTTCCTTACGAATAACTAGATTCGAAAACCTTCCTTCGAATAAACTGTACTCGATTAACTCTATTGATTTAACTCTAATCGATTTACCCTTTTCACTTAACTCCTTTCGAATAAACTATATTTGATAACTCATTTAAATTTATTTGAATAAACTATATTCGATTAACTCCTTTAATTCTATTCGAATAAACTATATTCGATTAACTCATTTAATTCTATTCGAATAAACTATATTCGATAACTCCTTTTAACTCTATTCGAATAACTATAATCGATTTATTCTAATTCGATTAACTCTATTTAATTACTCTATTGGTTAACTCTAACTCTAACAGGTTAACCCTAACTGATTAACTCTAACTGGTCAACCCTAATTGATTAACTCTAACTGGTTAACTCTTATTCGAATAACTGATATTCGATAAACTCTAATTGAATAACTAATATTCAATTAACTCTACTTGTCGGTTTACCCATATTCACTAACTTTATTATCTTTATAAAGATTTCCTTTTTACAGCGTTTATCCCTTTATAAAGATTTCCTTTTAACAACGTTTATTCTTTATCTATGATTTTCCTTTTAACAGTGATTATTCCTTATCTATTTGTTTACTTAACAAATAACTACTCCCTTTTTAATTCTATTTATTTAAAAAATAAATATTTATTTTATCTTTTCTATTTATTTAACAAATAAATACTTCCATTCAATTCTATTTATTAACCAATAAATATTTCCTTTTCGATTCTATTTATTTAACAAATAAATATCTCCTTTTATATTCTATTCTATCTAGCCAATAATATTTCCTTTTATATCTATTCTATCTAGCCAATAATATTTCCTTTTATATCTATTCTATTTATTTTAACAAATAAATATTTCCTTTATTTATGGATTATCCTTCGATTTTATAATTATTTTCTTTTATAAAAAATCCTTTTTCTTTTCTATATAAAATCCATCGATTTTATATAAATAATTCATTTCCAAAATACACTTTGAAAATCCCCTTTCCCACATCCATTATTTCTTATGGTATTTAACATACCATATAACAACGATAAATATCGTCCAAACACACTTAATCAACAACAATTATATATCACATCATATATCACAATATATGAATCACAGTAAAATAAATGTTGAGGAATCCAGCTCAACCTGTTTCCCTGCATCACAGATGTTAAACAATATAGATAACATCACTTTCAGTTCCATATGATATATTCTGTTAAACATAAATAATATAGAAATTCAACTAACTGACTATCAGTTCAATCAAACAGTCAACACACAGTCAATCAGCCAATATTTAACAGTTCTAAAAATACAATATGAAATTATAAACTGTTTAGAGTTAGTGAGATTTACTCACATTGGCAGTTCATCGTTAAAGACCGATAAACTATTGTTTGATTTGAATCAAACAGTTTATTTCGCCATAAATTCATACGAGCCCCAATCCACTTCCAGTCAGCTTCATTTTGAAGCTCTCGTCCATACGGTCCCAACGCAACTTACGATTCGTCAATCTGATATCGTATGTGTTAGATATTAGCATTTTAAAGTTTATACTTTATTTAAATACACACTTGATATTGTTTAAACATGATTGGGCCTTACCCAACATTCTCAGCCCATTCCCACCGAGCCCAGCCCCATTTGCTACTTTCTTCCCAATGCAAACTCTCCAAAATCCGCTCCTGTTCACTGATACATGCACCGTGCCTCACCACCATTGATATGATGAACCGATCACCAGAACTGAAATTCAAACGTACCACTGCACTTCTCACATCGAACTACACCTGCCCGTCATCATCACTTCACCGCCGATGCCCTCCTGTTGAACGCGTCGTCGGCCCTACTGTTCCTGCTACAGGAAACAACGACGCCAATTAACTTCGAATGCCACCAAAATTTCATGTAAGGTGCAACTTGCTTCACTGATCCACAATCCGACCTCGGAAACTCGATTCAATGCTTCTAAATCCCCCAAAACCCGAACCCTATCTCACTGCCTCAAAACCCAGCGAACGCTTATCGTGTTCGAACCCAATAAAACCCACACCAATTCGAAGAGAGTATCATCACTAACCAAAATACATACTTAGAATGATTTATAGAATTTACTTTGAATTTATTTCGATTTTTTTTTTGAAGATCCATTTTTCTCCTAGAACTGACGGTGGCTTATTGAGGATGATTTTATAAGGGATAGGATTTCTTTTGTGTGGCTGAGACGATGAGTGGTGGCCTTGTTTAGATCCACACAATTTGTTTAGATATTTTCTTTTTATTATTTTATATTCGTTCTTCCTTTCTGAAAATTCGTGCGATCACACACAATATTCAAAAATCACGAAACTGGACATGTAGCTAGAGTTCGACATTACGGTCCCAACGAAACTGGTTTCGTCGAATTCCGACTCCGTATGCTCACACAGCATATTTTTAACCGTCAAAATATTTACTGTTTCTCACTCTAAAAATTCGTGCGGCCACACAGTGACTCTAAAAATCACCAAACTTGGAATTTAACCACTATTTGACATTGCGAACCCAACAAAATTAGTTTTGTCGAATTCCGACTTCATTTGCAAAACCGGCTATTTTTACAGCTCTGAATGACCCATTTAAATATATAAATATATTTAAATAATAGTTAAATTTAATATTTTAAAAAAATTCGTATATATTCACGGAGGAATACCATACTGCTCAGAAAAATCCTATATGGGCTTCTAACTCGATATTCACTTCTGGGTCAACATGATATTTGATTTATATTGAAATTCCTTTTTAAAATATAAATAATTCCTTTATAAATTATAAAGGAATTCCACAGTGACTTTTCTAAAATTTGATTTGGACGTAAATCAAAATCTACACGACGAAATCCCGATTTTTCTCTTCCACTAGAAAGATATACTTCACCAGCTCCACACGTTTCTTGTTTCACATAAATCCGACTTAAAACGAATCCTGTACATTCAGTTGAAGTTCGAATCGCCAATTTACGAACTGCAGCGCCATTTCAAGCTCGATTTTAATTATAATATAATTATACGTTCAAACTGTCGTTTATATAATATATTCGTTATTCAAATTCAATTCCAAGCTGAATTAAATATCACAGATGATCTGGTTCACACCATATCGCCATTTCAGCCAAATTCTGATTATTTCATAATTAAATATATTATTTAATTTATTGTTTTAATTAAATATTCATCATTATTTAATTCCACGACCATTTAATTCACTATATCACTATTTATATAATTAAATAAATTAATTATAATACCTCTGCCAATGCGGGTCATTACATACTCTGTTCAAGAGTTTAGAAACACCTATCGACACATTTGGCATTACTGTTTCGACCAGAATTCATAAACCACTCGACTGACCAGTCAACACAATATAAAACGGTTTTTATATTAATTACACATACGCGCTCATATATATACACTCATACTCAATCTAAGGTATTACTAACCTTATCTCTATTGAGTCATGCCACAGAGCCAAGGTAATGACTTAACCTTCAGCTCTGATACCATCTGTAATGGCCCGAAAATCCGTACCAATTTGAGCTGACTAATATCCTACACATTCAACTCAAAGTGCACGAAAATTCAGATCATTAATAGAAAGAAATTAGAGGACGAGATAGAAAAGATAGAACTAATAGAATAGGAGAATAAGAACACAACTGAACAGAATCAGAGTAAACACGAATCTCATAGCGGAATGAATAAATTTTATTATAACATAACTTTGAAATACAAAATCTGAATTTGTACTTACATATCATATCAGAGTATAACTCATATACATCACAGCGGAAATAATCTCTACATAACTACTGGTGAAGCCTTCTGCTTTGAGCACCTCCAAGTGTATCTGTAAAAGCCTGAAACACTTGACTGCCCATACAAATTTGGGCACCCAAGAGTTTAGGGAAAAACAAACAAAATAAACTCTGGGTCAGTCATGGGACTGGTGTGAGTAAATTCCAACCATACTGTTTAACTTTTGAAAATCCTTTTAAATAAAAGAATAATAGTAAGACCAGCCCACACATAAACATTGACGGTTTTTACCTTACTATAACTCAAAATGCTTTGATATCAAACTCCAGTGACATTATAATAATGTCTAATCAAATAAATAACCAAATAGCAGAATGCTTGCATCTCATGCTCCACATATATATAATATAAAATCTAAAACCGCAGAGCGCTTATTGGAGATTGGATTTTAACAGATAAGGTATGGGAGCACCTTCCGATCAGTGTACTCTAGAGGGTATACACTGGGGTTCAACAAGAACATCTTGCAACCCGGCCACACATCACCGACCACTCATTTAGCTTGAGTGTATCAAATATATTGCCACCCACGGTTGTTGACCATCCAACCATAATCCGAAGATACAGAATCGAAAAAGGACAAATATGAATTTTCTTTAGATCGGTGACAATACACCCTGCTTGGGTATGACCCAACTAGCCATGCTGCTTAGCCCAACTTTTGTTACTTCCTGATTGTGAGGCTAGAGGCTACGTCTATCTTCAAAACATCTGATCACCATTCACTTTGAATGCCACATTTTCAAACCCGTCAATTCACAAATTGATTTCCAAAAATATCATGGGTATCAAAAGCTAAGAAGAACGAATTCCTCTACCACCAGACGTAATACCTTTAAGAGATCAACTGTACGTGATTTGTTAGGTGTACTATGTCAGACACTCGTCTATACAAGTTGTCCTGGGACTAGACAAACATAAAGCATCATTCTGGAACAGGACGACCCTTGCATTTCACTCCGTCTTCAATTATCTTCCGCTTAATCTAATTCGCAGCGCTTATGCCTATACAGAGTGGTTTTCAGATAATATATCCAACCGTCTCTCCGTATTGACAACGATGGTCAAAACACTTCGATGGTCGGTTATTTAACTATCGAAGTAAAAACAAACATCCATTCTACTGTTCAACTAACATCACACAATCACGGGCACTTTTATTTAACATTCGTTTTTATTATTCGAATTTCCATCTTACCAAATATTTCTCAAACCCCATTTAAGTCCTTCACATTTCTTGGAAAACATTTCCAGTTATTATAGACTTTATTCTCCCATGTTCCAGAAAATATACATTATTAATGTTCGAAACATTTCCATTCTTTTTACATTCTTTATTTACTACGCTTGGATAATATACCCTATCTACGTTGGAAAATATTTCCAATTTCATTATAAACATTTTAATCTACCAAACGTTCACTTTTAAAACATTATTCACTTTAAAATGTGAATATCATTTCTATTATAGAAATCTGAACACCTTTATCAAATAATTCATTATTCAAGAAATAAATACCCTTATCTTGTTTACCGAAATCTCTTTCATAAATTATATTCCCATTCCACTTTATAAACCCTATTTCTGAGTCAATTTCTTGTTGAATCAATATCTAGTTTATAACTAAATATTGATTTCATATCCTATTATATTTCGTTGGTTTAAACTAAATATTAACTATCCTATCATATTATAATTCCTAAAAATAAATCATTCGACATCGTCGAATTATGATTCCAATCCCTAATAGTGGGACTTAGTTCTAATCATATTCCAAACATCAAAATGATGTTATTGTTTCCTGAAATGATTTTCTAATTCTCTTTCTCATATTTCTTTGAACCAACGTCGTTACTTATTACTTTAGACTAAGTGGATTTCAAACCAAACTGTTTCATTCCCTAGGAAGTGTTGCTATATATAAAAAACACGCTTAAGTTTGGTTAACAGCGTTAATTTATCGTTACAGTTCAAAACTTGTCATACGCTGTAATATTCTCCTTTATAACTAATCTCGACATAACAGTCACGCTTAAGCCTAGTCAACATCGTTATTTAATCATTATAGTTCGAAAACTTGCTATACGCTGCTATCCCTTTATAACTAATCTTGACATCTCTTTTCCCTTACAAACTAATACTATTCCTCGATAATAGTGAAGCCGTTCAAGTGGGGGTATTTTATTTTACCTCTCAGACCTTGATCGACAACGTTCTTACCTTAGAACAAATATAAGTCTGTAACTCTAAACTCCTTATTACTAATAATATCAATTAGACCATACTTCTTGCTTTATTTTAAATATGGGTTTATGATGCCATATCTTTATTTGAAAACTCGGTTGTTTATAATTATTTACATTGGTCACTAACTCATCGCTTCATCTTCCTTATACACTTTCATCTAAAACTTCTCTTATCAAAAATCGATCACGTTCTTTGTCTTTTGGCAATTTACTTCTTATTCGAATTATTATACTCAATTCAAGAAAACGTCTCAACACAAACTTAATACTATCTTAAACGGAATCCATTTAAGAACCAATTACTTTAATCAAATAGTGATTAACTTGATCATTTGCTGAAGTAAAACAGTTTACTTCATAAATAATACTAATTACATTAGTTCAATACTATTAAACTTCACTAATTAAAAAGGTAATTAAATCTAATTAATTTTGAATAATTTATTTTCATTAGATTAATTGAAGACTAATTAATCTAATAATCATTTTCCAAATAAACATTTGATTTAATCAACTTCATTACATCAGTTAATTCGTTAACTGATTTTAATTACTTCTTACCATTAGATTAATATATTTAATCTAATAATATTTATAAATTGTTTGTCTTAAAATAATTATCCTAATATTTAATCGTAGGATAATTTCTTCTTTATAAACTTATTTAAATATCAACAATTGTTTTTATTTAATTGATAAAAACGAACTCTAAAATACAGGTTTATAATAGAACTTCTATTATAATTTAAAACTTCCCTTTAATTATAAAAATATAATTTTTTATAATTATCTTCGTTGATTTGCCTGATCAACTCCTTAATAAAACGATGGGTTTAATGGTCGACTGTTGTCATCTTCTTAATCAATATCGTTTATTTATAAAATCAAAGCAATTGTTGAATTTCCATTCAACATCAATATCCACACAGGATTCAATATTATTTGGGTTCAAATAGTGCATATAAAACAAAAAGTACATATAAATATTGAGGAATCCAGTTGGATTCCTCCAACCGGTATTCCGCATCCACAGATATTAGTCAAACAATTTACACTGATTCCTACTAGGGAATCTTATAACAGGTGGAATCAGTATCCAATCCATGATGTGTATATATACGACAATATTCAACCAATTTAATTGTAATTTACCTAGTCAACCATCACGCAGCATTCAACCATTATTTTAAAATAAAATTATAATATTTTAAAATAAAACAGAGTTAGTGAATTTACTCACAAGTTCAATCCCCGTACTTTCCTTCTGGCTTTTACGTGAACTGATGTCCGCTAAGCTCCATTCTCCTTAGTGTGTGCTGACCCTTGATCCGCACACTACCGAGCCAACACTAACGTTCATCTCCATCAACCACCGAGCTCGCGCCTCATCTACCAAGATCTCACTTTGTCTTGCACCTCACACAGCGTTTTCCTCATTTGATACTTGAACAGCACGTTCCTTTGCTTGCGCTGGGTATTGAACCCGCGTGCATACGTGCATACACCTTCACTCTTATGCTTCAACCACCCAGCCACCAAATAGATCCATTCATTCACCGATTCCCGATGAAAACCACACTACAGCAAGTTTCCATTTTGACGTTTCATCATATATATGTACACTGTTCCATGCCAAGCACTTCACGTTTCTTTTCTTGTTTCCATTCTACAAAAGCGAGCAGCTGTACCCCTCATTTCTGATGCTTCTTCATGGAACACCCACCAACGAGCTCTCTTCCGCCATCTCCATCAACTCCCCCTTCATCTTAATGTGTACAACATCCCCTGGCCATACATCAAGCCAAACTGTTCCTCCCCAGTATGTTAACTCTAGTTTCCCACTTCACACTATCACTCACCACGCTCCACGTAAGAACACCACCCTTCAGCTCCAGGAACCCATACGTGAATGCCACATTCATATACGTACTTACATCCCCGAATCTATTCTCCCTTCGCATTCTCATCGGCTCTACTCAACAATTCTCGGCTTCCACCATCTGACTGTGTTCTTTCCCTTTCTTCATATAAAAGCTTCCCATAATGACTGTCTTGAACCGGCCATGCTACTGACTCGTCAAGCACCCATGCACTTGTGTGTGAATATTACCATTATGATTGTTGTGGCCATTTTTATGGCTTGCGATTTGATTTGTTTCGTCGTATTTAGTTGAAGAGAACTGAATGTAATCGAAAGAGGATGGCTTCTATATAATATGAGGTATATATATTATATTATGGGAAGGTTGCTTACATATGACGCCGGTTGTGTTTTTGATATTTCAAAGTATGGCTACAGTTTTTCTTAGTTGCTAAGAAATAGGACGTGCTCCTAAGACTGTACACTATCTCTTGGCTATACTTCACCATGTGCGTGACTTTCCAAATTCCTAGGTAGGTCCTAACTATACAGACAATGCATTTTGGAAAGCTTAGGCGCAAAGGTATACTATTAAATACAGTAAAAAGATAACGTGCAAATCAAGTAAAAGGTTTTAGTTTAGTTTTCAATCCGAAAATAAAATGTTCACCAAGTTGTTTAAATATTTATTGGGTAAGTCTATAGATCACTAGTGTACTATTTTGTCCTTCGAAGTTTTAGGGTGGAAGAATATAGGTATTTATGGTCATGGTTTTATTTGTAGGGTATGGGTTTGTATTAATTTATTACCTTAGGCATGTCTGTATGGGGTAGAAAATTGAGGACTTCGCCATTAAGTTTCCCCGCATGATTTGATATCAATTTGGCCTTTGTGTCCTATATAGGTCATGGTGTTAAAAATTTAGGTAATGGTCCTCCTTAAGGTTTGCTTCATGAAGAGAAAGGACGTACAGGTTATCCGCGAAGGAACCAAATATTTATATTTATGTTTCACAAATCTAAATGTACCGTGTTACGTAAAATTCGTTCATATCTAGGCGGCTGAGGACAGAGATAAAGATATGGTCATGTCTAGCGACGTACCACGATCCCAAAAATATAATAATATCGATAGTTTAACTTATACTGTGAAACCCCAAAATATTGTTACAGGGTGCAAAATACTTCAACTAAAAAGTTGCTTATTTAATTATTTAAACATTACAGTAAAATTCTAAAAATTAAATTATAACTACATCTCAAAAGAACCTTGTCCAAATTCGAATCCGATATTTAAATATATTTAAATAACTGTTATGGCCATAAAAGAATATGTCGCTGCTTTTCTGAATATTTAATTTGGACATAACTTCCCATTTATATTACGAAATCTTGGTTTTTCACTCCCATTAGAAAGATACAATTCAACAGATTCCAAATTTCTTGTTTTGAATAAATCCAGTTTATAACGAGTCATGTACACTCAGTTGAAGTTCCGAACGTTAAATTACGAACTGTCGCGACATTACGGGCTCGATTATATTTAATATATATTTTTATTCGTTCAACTTCGTTTCAATTAATATATAAATCCACTTATATTACGAATTCAATATTTAAACTAATTTAAATATTCAAATACAATTGATAAAAATGCGGGACGTTACAACAGCACCCCCAACGGATATCAGTTGATGACAGGCCTTGCATTGGTTTGAGCAGGAACTTCGTTGTTTGGACCGGGTTGACCATTTGATGTCCCTTCCCCCTGGGGAGTTGTAGAAGAATTCGCAGCTTGGGGACTCTTCACATATTCTTGCAAGCGGTTCTTCATAATCAGCTCTTTGATTAATGATTTTAGATGCCTATATTCATTGGTATTTTGTCTTGGCTGATTTTGGAACCGGTAAAACTTCCCAGATTTGTTAGATGGTCATTCATCTTAATTGGTCGAGGCTCGGGGTAATCTACTGTATCCTTCGTGGCAAGGTAGTTGTTTTCAGTAGTGTCACTCAGAGGAGTTAGCTCTGACGAGTCATGAAGGCGAAACTTCTTGTTAGCTTTGTTGTCGTTCCCGTCATTGGCTCGTTTCTTCCCCTAAGTTCTCTGTTGATTCACTTGATCATTAACACCCTTTTTCTCCTCGGCAATGATGCTTGTGCCAATAGGAAGAGGATTGTTGTCCACTCTCATGTACTCTTCTACTTTCTTATAGAACTTGTCAAGCGTATTTGGTTCCTTCATCTTTATCTGTGTGCATACGCAAAGATCAGTCACTTATGTGTTGCTTACGGACCGGGCTAGATGCACTAGGGAGGGTTTTACGACTTCGGTCAGATTCCCTCCTGAATAAATTAAAAAAAAATAGTTGAACTATTATGGTAAACTTAACTATTTATATTTTACAACTATTTTAACAAACTATTTATATTAAATTCAGCTATTATGTTTTATAACCAATTTAATTAAACTACTATATATAAAGTTTGACTATTATATTTGTATTATTATTTCGAATAGAAGTCCATTTTCAACTGAGTCATTTAAGCTCATTACGTTTGGATAAAAAGATTTCATTAAGATAAATCATGACATAAAAATCTAAAATTAAAGTTCGGGTTTTGATAATAAATTGACTTGTAGTACCTGACTTTGAATCTATACTTGATTTCAATATTGAAGTGATTTGGAATGAAAATGGAAATCAGTTCTTGAACTGAATTGATTTAAGACATAAAAAGGATGTTTATGTAAACTTGGGCATTCCACTTATTGAGTAACTTGTACATTTCACTTGAATTGATTTAACTGCATAATTATGTTAACCCTAACTTTAGTGTTTTGTTTTACTTTACGCTTGGGTCAGCCTGAGTTATTTCAGTATTGAAGATGTTAGTTACTTGAAAACAAATATGGAATTTGAAGATTACATATACTACTACTACATTTCCTTTGCATTATTGGTAAATTCTATTAAATGTATAACTCTAATATATTGTAACCTAGAATCAAGTTTATATTAGTAACAGTTCCTTGAACTATTTATGTTATTATTATATTTTATCTTTCCATTGGGAGATTTTGTATATTGTTTAGTTCATTCCTTTGTTATTTTATGTTCTTATATTAAACCCCATGGATAATTTGTAATTTTGGAACGGTTTAAGTTGGACATGTATGGTTATTGTCGACTTGAATTGTCCAAAAAATGTGGGTTGTTACTGTTGGTATCAGACCTTTGATTGAGCGAATACCAAAGCCTGCTTAAGTTCAACTCATTAGAGATAGGGTCAATAGTACCATAGAATGAGTTGAGAGTATTGAGAGAGCGTATTTATATTTCATAAGTATATTTTGAAGGTTTTAAGTAATAATTACAATTTGAAAATCTTGAATTGAAATAAAATAATTATATAATAAGTTGAGTATGTTATAAGCCTTGATTTTTATAATTTAAAGACTAAATGAAAGTGTTGATGAAATAGTGTAACAACTTGTCTTTTCGATCGCTTCAAGTCGGTAATTAAACCAATTTGAACCGTATGAAATAATAGATTGTTATTGCTTATAAGGTTTAACAGAACCAGATCATAGAATCACAATAAATGATAAAATATAATATCTCACAACGGAACTTATAAAAAAATCCAGAGTTATACTATTATATATAGCGGAATTTTAGTACATAGATTTTAATAACATATGAAATTTTAGACAAATAGTCGAACCAAAGCGAGGCTTCACAAGTCTCCGGCTTCGTCGGTTGTAAATATTAAGCGTAATACTCGGTCTGACCCAAGCGTTATGCAAACACTCGAGTCGAGATTAACTATATTCAAGTAAATCCACTTCAATAACATACTCAAAATAAAATATTTAATCCAAACTTATATGCAGTTTCCAAATTTTTGAGTGTGTTCAAACTACCAAGAGATCATGGTTAGAATAAGTTTGTTATATAATCAAAGCATCATGCATTTAGGTTACAAAAATCACAGTCGGCATACAAATTGTGCACAATTAAAAAGCAACATTCATTCCAGGTTATAAAAATACGGCAGGACCAACATATGTACACCAAGTGTACTTCAATAGAAAAACCAAACCATGCGCACAAGTGGCATGTATGTCTTGTTAGTTAACATCATATCATATTTAGGTGAAAACAAGATATAAAATTTCTCATATACATATATAAACTTTCTGTAAACTACAAAAGACCGGGTTCAATATAGTTTTAGGTGCAACACAAAATGCATATTTAAGTTACAGCTCAAATATTTTAGGGGTGCAAAGCGACAGCCAAACATCAATATTCATAGCCCCAAAGGCACAGTATAACATGCAATATAATGTGTGAACAAGACGTGTGGTTTCAGGCTTGCAAACAGTGTAAACAAATTCAGCTATAAAGCAAAACAGTGCAAAGTGGGGGCAAACACGGTAAAGTATGATATGAGCCTATGTTTCAAGTTTTAAAATAGGGTATGTGTTTAAATATGAATGTTTCAGAATATGAGTTTCATGTTTCCAAACGAGGCAAAAGGATTTTTTTTTCGTTCTGCAGTCATTTCAAAGGTGATACAACATAGGCAACAATACTCTACATAAATATGGGTATCAATGCACATGTATACATGCATAGATATCTGTATAACACATGTTTTTACACACACACATATATATATAGCTCAATGCATAAGTACAAAACATATACACACATACATTTGTGTATGCGTGTGTGTATATATATATGTATATGCATATATATATATATATATATATAACATTAAAGTGCAAGCGCATAGGTCGAACATAAAAAAGTATGTTGTAAACAACCAAGCCAATGAAACATGGCACAAAAAAATGTACATGGCTCACAGCAATGCCAATGGTTAGATGCATGGTTAATGGTCTTGTAAATCAAACGCCAAGTATTTCAAGTTATAGCAAATAATTTTGGTCATCAGCAACATGAACACAGCAATAGGCAAGTCCACCACGAACTCAAACAACCAGTAAACAAATCTGACCATGAAGATAGCATGACCAAATGACAACATAGATGTGCAATATCATCAAGTCAAGGGTACCAAGTTTTATAGACCACAACAAAAACAAAGCCAGTTTAAAATGCACAAAAGTGTTTGAGATTTGAAATAGCAACACATATACACAAGGGTGAAGTACAAACAGGCCAACATGACGTACAGGAAAAGAATTGAAGACAATAAATCAAGCATGGCACCATCAATTCAAAACAAGTATATAAACTCAAGTGCTACAGGCATCATATCAGTGATCAACATTAGCAACAACCATATGACTAGCAATGACATTAACTGTTTTATTTTCAGTTTGTTATTGATGTCAAGAAATATAGAATAAAATAAATCTTGAGTAAATTCGTATCTCAATCGTGCTTCCAAATCAACGCGAGAGTCGAGTCGATGTTGGACACAAGTCTCTCGAACAACAACTCATGAAGAAGAAATTGATCAAAATATAAGGAGGAGCAGTGGTGGTGGCTCTAATGTTAATGGCGGAAAAAATGATTTTGGGTAAATTGGGTTTGGGGGTGAAAAAAGGAAAAGAGTTGCAAATCAATTTAAGTGGATGAATGTGGAAAGGCAATGGTGATTGGTTCGAGGCGATGGCAATACGATGGGGGTTTGGTGGTGACTCCGGGTTTGGGAAGGTGCGATGGAATTTGTTTTCTTCTTTTTTTGTTCCTAAAATCGAAAGTGAGAAGGGGAGAAGAAGGGTAATTGGATTTTAAGTTTTTCTACATTTCTTTGGTTCAAATTTAAGCCAGAAGGGTGTATCTATTAAATAATAGTAAAGTAGAACCTTTTAAAGCTGTCCTCTTAATTGTAGGAGTTTTCTCTCTTCTCCTTCATTCTCTTTATATATTTTATTTTTTAAAGTAGATTATCACTTTACATTTATTTACTATTTCTCTCACATTATTTTATCTATTCTATTATTTTACATTTTTGATATGAAAATTTTAAAGTACATAATTATTTATTAATAGTTAGTTCCTAACATTTTATATTTAAGTCCATATATTTAAATTATTTACAAAATCCAAAATTTCAGTTGTTGAAACCAAAAAATGATCTCAACACCAAAGGTATCTCTAATATACTTCACCAAATGGTACGACTTGAATTTAGGGAACCACAATCACAAAATAAATGGTAGAAAGTAAAGAACAAAGTATTTTTAAAGTGGTTCGACTTAGCAATAGCCTACATCCACTATGGAATCACTTCTCATTATTATACTTGAGTTTACAAAGTACATCACTTTATACATTTTACTCACTTTATGATATTTCTCTCTCTTCTCTCTCTTTAATCTAGATTTCACTTGAATCTACCAAAGGAATGATTTGATCTCTTCAAATATGGTGGAGATTGATGAATATCTTCAAAACTTGGGGACTAGAGTGATTTTCCTTGATTCCATGATGGTTTTGTGTTTGATCTAGGCTTTAGAGAGGATTGATGGAGACTAGAGAAGCTTGAATTGAACTTGAGCAACTTCTAGTGGAGTTTGGAGTAGATTCGATCCATTTGTTGTTCGAGAGAGATATATTGATCATGAGAAGCTATTAATGGAGCTTGGAATGAAGCTTAGAGTGTTGGAGAAATGATTTGGCGGCCCTCCAGGGTAGAATTTTCCCTCCCCTTTCAAGTGAGTGGTATGAGGGTATTTATAGAAGTTATTTGAGTGTAGTGGCATAGTCGTAAATATAGGGGTACAGTTGTCAACTCGCGCTTTACAACTGGCTATAGGCTGGTGTGTGACATGACAATATGCGACTTGGCTCCCGAATACATGCTGCGGCTTACGGCATGGATTAGAATTAATGGCATGAAACAAAATGTGGCATGATTTAAATATACTCAGCTGGCAACTTCCTCCTATGCTGCCACACATCCTTTCATCTTTTTTTAGACCAACCCTTATCTTCATTATATATAACCTGTGAATGCAAGAGGATCACGTGATTTCTATTTTATAGCTTGCAACTTGTTGCAGCACGGGCTTAAGTGGCATACGTCATGACTAAAGTGCCCACCATTTGCTTCTCATACATGTACCATATATAATCTATTAGTTGTTTACTTGAGCCATGCGGTGCTTTACAACTGGCATCCACTTGAAACACATGACTTGGTTTATCACGCACGTCATGACCTACAGCCTCTAATACATGCCAATGCTTTACGTAAAAAAGCTATGCCAGGCATCCCCCTCTTTTCACGTGTATTCATCCCATTTTATAATGCGGTCCAAGTCTTGTGTAATAGCAGCTTACTGTTATGGACATAATTTCATGTCGTGATGATGGCTTAGTTTAGAATGTGACATGCGACTTGCTTTTGCATCTTCACTTTTAAGAAATGACATGGAGGTCCATCATCTCATGGCTTGTGATATGGACTGTGTGACGACTTCAACGGTTCTCATGACTTGTTGACCCCGCTGCTTATGTGGTAACAATCTATATAATTTCTGGGGCGACCTGGATATATAATATATTATAATGCGCCATGTTTTATCCCCTCAGTACATTGTACTTTGTAGCCATGTCTCCATGTATTTTATTTTCCATTTCAGCCGTGCACGACTTGACAATGGAAGCACATGAACCTGATATTAACAAGTTGGCCCGTCAGTGTTATTTAGTCGAACGACTTGGTTTAGCTAACAGCTATCGAATGACATGCATATTGCCACGATATTGCTTGCGCTGCCATGGTCCAAGCTTTTTTGTAACACCCCACCTCCGTTGTAACAACCCGAAAATCTGGGCCAGTATAAAATTTTTATTTTGGCAATTTTAACGAATTTTAATATTTAAAATGGATTATTTTAAATAATAACGACGAGAAATTTATTTTGAATGAAATTCGAAAGTATATATTTATACACGTCGTCGTTAGAATATAAATATTTATTTTAAATTATAAAAGGAATTGAAAATGGCCATGTAGTTCGATAATTCGATTTCAAACTTCAATTGAACATACCAGGTGCAAAATAAACCGGATTTTAGTGAAACCAAAAATAATGGAATCTAATAGGGAATATCTTTCCAATGAAACCGAAAAATCAAAATTTCATAGTGGGAATCAAAAGATATGTCCAAATGAATTTTCAGAATAGTCGCTATGGAATTTCTGGCCCTTAGAAATAGCCATTTTGCAAACGACCTCGGATTTCGATGAATTCACTTTTGTTGGGTCCGTGATGTCAAGTTATTGCGAGATTCCAAATTTCATAATTTTTCGAATCAATATGTGAGCGTGGCTAAGGAAAACGCGTTTGACCAGTTTCAGTTGATTTTAATCGACTGGAAAATGGCCATTTTTCCAGCTATCTCAGAATTCGACGAAATTAGTTTTGTTAGGACCGTATCGTCAATACGAAGCTAGAAAACATTTTTCTGGATTTTTTTGAGTTAGTATGTGACCCCAGTAAATTGAAATGTACGTTTAAAATTCAATATAATGATTTAAATGTAAATTTGACGAAAACTGATCGAAACGATCGAATCAGCCTACGGAACATATCCCATTGTGTTCGGAATGGGGGTAATTATCTAGAGACGACGTGCGGTGTGTTTCGTTTTGAGTTCGGAATAAAAAGTTACTTTATGGATTTAATATTAAAATTAAATAAATAAATAAATAAATAAAAACCCTTTCCCTTATCTCCTTACGTTGACAAAGGCCCCCACCCTTTCAAAATCATTACAGAAAAAAAACAAAGGGGCAGAAGCCCTCGATGTCGCCCTCCTCCTTCATCCGCCCCTTCCCCGTCGCACCCTTGACCGACGCCTCCCCCACGATCGCCATCCCCGGCCTCCCCTTCCTTCTCCGTCCATCTCTCCTTCCCTTCCTCCTCTCGAAGAACCGCAGCCCCCCCCCCCCTTTTTCTTAAAAACCACCGCCACTAGATGAAAGCCGCCGCCTCCCTGACCAGACCCCCACCGACGCGCACGACCCCCTCCGACCCCTTTCTCCACTCTCGCTCCCCTCCTCCAGTCGCAAGGACCCCCTCCCAATTGATTTGGAAAAAAACCCCGCAGCCCCCTTTTTTTGTTTGAGCCCGACGCACCATCCTCTACCCCTCCCCCCTCTTCTTCTTCGATTGGAAATCCTCCTCCATCGGAAACCCGTGGGTATTTTACTTCGATTTATATTTATTTTCGGTTATATAAAAATGTGGGTTTTTGATTATATAGAAAGATTATATTTTTTTAAGTAAGTAGAGAAGTTTATACTTTTAGTTATGGAAAGTTATAATTTTTATATGAATAAAGGTAAGGTCTTTAAAGTGGGAAGGATGAAATTTTTATATGAGATGTAGGTTTTTTAAAACAGAAAATATACGATTTTATTTGTATAAAAATGTGATTTTAATATATGTTAAAAGGTGGAATTTGTATATGTTAGAAGGTTTGAATTTTTAGAACAAGCGAGTTTGAATTTTTTATAAACAAAAAGATTAGATCTTTAGATTCAAAAAGAAGTGGTTTTTAATTAAATAAAAATATAATTTTTATGTGATGAGAAGGTTAAAAATATAATTTCTATATTATAGAAAGGTTAAAGATATAATTTTTATATTAGTAGAGTATTAAAAATATAATTTTTACTATACGTGGGGAGTAAAAATATAATAATTTTTACTATATGTAGAGAGTAAAAATATAATTTTATTATGTGCGAAGAAACAGAATATGATTATCATATATGGAAAAACGATATAAAAATATAATTTTTATTTGAATAGGAAGATAAAAATTCAATTTTTATATATATGAAGTAGAGATAAAAATTCGATTTTTATATATATAAGTATGATAATAAAAAAATTTGCTCTTTATATAAGAGGTAGGAATATAAAAATATACTTTTTATATAGAAAGAAGCGTTGTAAAAATAAATGAAGTAGAAATAAAAATAGAATTTTTATTTATTTTATGAAGCAATAAAAATATAATTTTTATTTGAATACCGTGAAAAGAAATGAGATGGAACTGTATTGGAATTTCAAGCAAATTCAGACGGTTCAGCAGTTCAAAAGCAAAGCACGGCGGAGTGGATCCCTCTGTGAGAACTTCTCACTCTAAATTTCCTTTTCTAGTTATAAATATATACTATGATGCAGACGGTGTTTAGTAGCACCCGACACCATCGTCCACATACCATGGACTTGTTTGTTTGGTTGTGTAGTTGGTTAGATTATTTGATTTGAATTTGATTGGTTGGTGAAATGGAATGGATTTGATTGATATGTGAATGGTGTGGGCCATTATTAGACCGGGGATAAGGCTAGGCCACGTCCCGTTTCAAGTATTGTGTAGTTATGGCGCCGAAATTTTCTAAAATAAGTTAGAAAAATAAAGATATCATTTTATTTAATAAATGAACCGAATAGAATATTTTCATAGGTTGAATATAATGTTTTATCATTAAAAATATAATTTTTAACGTGAATGTGAATAAATAAATATTCATTTACAAACCGGACGGTTTGTTTATGTACACCTATTTGAAGGACATTGATTGGGACGATAAATTTTACACATCGCCCAACTGCACAAATAAAATCTGTGTTTGATTGTTTGAAACCCCACACGGGTATTGGGACGGAATACGGCATACGCTAATCCCAATAATTAGTTGTATGTCGATCGATTGATTGACAGGCTGTTATAAGCGTTAGATATCTATATTTGATGCTTATACAGTGTAGTGCACTTTGGATGATGGTTGATTGTTTATCGTTGCTATTATATACATGTGTTGTATGGAATCCATATAGTTAACGCTATATGGTGATTGATTGGGCCTCATTCCAATTTAGAAGATAAAGAACATTATAAAATAAAGGTTCATGTGTTGACAGTACTCATCCGTTGAGATTATTCATGTGTTGAACGAAGTATTTTAACAATAAAATTTACATCTTTATCATTATAAAATAAAGGTTCATGTGTTGACAGTACTCATCCGTTGAGATTAGTCATGTGTTGAACGAAGTATTTTAACAATAAAATTTACATCTTTATCATTATAAAATAAAGGTTCATGTGTTGACATTACTCATCCGTTGAGATTAGTCATGTGTTGAACAATGTATTTTAACAATAAAATTTACATCTTTATCATTATAAAATAAAGGTTCATGTGTTGACTGTACTCATCCGTTGAGATTAGTCATGTGTTGAACGAAATATTTTAACAATAAAATTTACATCTTTATCATATATAAAATTAGAAATTAATTGGAAAATAGATGAGATGAGTGGTCTCCTGGATATTGATCTGATGTTGGTTTCGGCCTTCGGGGTTAATATTTAGGGAATCGTTCTCTTACTAATTTACGGTTGGAGTCTGATTTTAAATCAAACGATAGATACCATAATTTTTTATAAAATATATTAAATAACAAAAATAGTCACACGTGGACAATACTCATTCGTTGAGATTAGTCATGTGTTGACAAAAATATTGATTCACGTATTGAATAGAATAAATATTCATTTGTTGAACAAAATAACGGAATTATTGAAATATATAAAGCCGTGTTGATAAGAGATGCGCTATTTTGACGTGAACGATATTTATATTGATTATATTTGTTTTTATAATCGAATAGAAATCGAATTTGAATAGAAAACGAATTTGAATTGAATTGAAAATGAATTCGAATTGAATTGAATAGAAAACGAATTCGAATTGAATTGAATAGAAAACGAATTCGAATTGAACTGAATAGAAAACGAATTCGAATTGAATTGAATAGAAAACGAATTCGAATTGAATTGAATAGAAAACGAATTCGAATTGAATTGTATAGAAAACGAATTCGAATTGAATTGAATAGAAAACGAATTCGAATTAAATTGAATAGAAAACGAATTTGAATTGAATAGAAAACGAATTCGAATTGAATTGAATAGAAAACGAATTCGAATTGAATTGAATAGAAAACGAATTTGAATTGGATTGAATAGAAAATGAATCCAAATTGAATTGAAATTTGAATTGAATTTAAATGAATTTTAAAACGAATTTATAAGGAAAAATTCAATTTTGATTTGAATTGGAAATGGAAGTTGAAATGTTTTTGAAACGAATTTAAAACTATTTATAAACTTCGTTTTAAATAGGAATCGACGAAATATATATATATTATATATATAATGGCCTGAATAGAACGCGCCGCGCCGCGGCAGTTCGTAAATTTTGACCATTAACTTCGAACGGACATTACGGGAGATCCGACCGTCGGATTCTCCTAAAACCTGAACCTTGGGTTCGTATCGAAAAGAGCTTTCTAACGAATATTAGAAATTTGAAATCTAACGGTTGGATTTGGAGATACGTCCAAATCAAATTTGGAAAAGGTCGTTGTAAGTGCAGTTCGATGGCCATTGTGGAAATCGACTGTACGGGTCTTGATAAAATTATTAAAAATAGTAATAATTTGTGTAAAATCATAACAAATGATTTAGGGAAAATTGGGATGAAAACTCCGTATTTGAAAAGATAAAAATAGATTTTTATCGAAATGAACTAGTTTAGAACTAAAATAAAAACCCATTTATTTTAAATAAATAAATTGAATTTGAAATGGGTTTTAAATAGAATTGATTAGTGGGTTTATCGTGAAGGGTGTTTTAAATAACACTAGTTCTTTAACCCGATAATAAATAGAATGTGATTTGGGTTTATCGTGAACTGTGTTTTAAATAACATTAGTTCTTTAACCCAGTAAAAGGAGTTTTTAATGAATCTGCAATTAGATTGAAATGTGAATTGATAATCTAAATTATCAAATATAGAAAATGAGCGAGAATGGAGTATCACCAGTTTTGCTCCAAAGCGATAGTTAAATCTTTAATTAGATTTGAACATGAAATGGTAATTAATTTTACCGATAACACCGTGGTGTTAGATATGGAGTATTACCAGTTTTGCTTCATGGGATGCATAGGTTGGGATTGGGAAATAAAATAAATAATTATTTCGGTGTCGTTCGCTAATCCCGACTAGCTTGGAAAACCATAATTTGGTTTGAAATGACATCCAAAGGAAGATTAAAGAATAAATTCAAAGAATTTATCTTGGATAAAACTAATGGGAACTTTTCCCTAAGAATATGAAATTTAGAAACTAGCTGTAGGTTAGCTAAGAAGAATGGTTTCCTTGGTATTGATCTGATGTTGGTTTCGGCCTTCGGGGTTAATATTTGGGAAATTGTTCTCTTGTTGATTTACGGTTAGTGACTGCTGAATTGGAATGAGGCGTATGTTGTGTTTGTGTAACATTTGTTTTTAATATACGCGGGTTGTTCGGAAAGGCCGGGTTTATACCCATTCTGAATAACCGATTCGACGATAAGTTGAAGATGAAGATGGTGGTCGAAGACCGGAAGTCTTCATATCGTTTGGGTGATTACTGATGATCTTGATTGGGCTGTACACCCAAGAGGAGAGAATCAGTTGGTGGTCGTCCAGACGTACTTGGAGATCGATGGATATGCGAGGAAAGTGCCTCCGATTTCGTTCAGACCCAGAACGAACTTGTAAATGGATTGTGTGTCTGACATTGGATTTCATTCGGTGTTGATTGATTTCTGTTAAATATATATCTGTTTGGCGGCGGAGAATTTATTCTCTTGCTTAACGCCCATCTCTGAGACGTACAAGCTTAGAGGTTATATATCGATAGATATCAATCGCATGGCATGAATTTCCTGTGTGGCACGCGGAGTTGCATGGATCAAGGCTTCTGTTGAAAAGCAAAGTCTTGTGGTTGATGATCAAAGCACGGCCTATGTGGCAGCTTTGTGTATAGCGTGGATTCGCGAGCCTCACACCTCAGTATGAGTTAAAAACGGGATACGGACCATTGGGAGAACACGACGTTTCTTTCTAGCTTAGGTGGTGTCAGTGACTTACCAGCCCTGACATTTATATACTTTTCACCTTTGTGGTTGTTGGAATGAGGCGCCTCGATTATAGGTCTGTAAGGACCGGGAAAAGTGTGTTCAGGAATAATTAATCCTCAAACGTAAGAGAGGACCGGCCCAGCCGATTCCAGGGGTTGCCCAGGGTGTGTAGTCCCTAGGCATTTGCTAGAGTGTCTCGAAGGGAGAGTATCTTGCCCCTTGCCTCGACTCATGACGTAAATCCAATTTCCAATACGTGATATTTCGGTTTTAATTGTAGAACTAGTATGGCGACATGATATATGGTACCCATGTCGTCTATGATTGATATTTATGATTGAAATTGTTTTGACACTATACACTTATAATAGTATCAAATGATTTGTTTTAAACGTACCAAGCATGTTTGGCTATTATAAGGGAAATCCCTATCCTCCGGCTTGCGTTGCATTGTGTGATGGGACCTGGGTCTTATAATAGCTTCATTTTTCGAAAAAGCATTGCATTGTTTATCCTGTGCACTAGTATTCTTGGGAGGAAACTCATTCCGTGTTATACGGCGTGGTCCCTTGAATTACTTTCTTTTAAAGTAAAGTTTTAAATAATTGTTTTAGTTCTCACACCAGTCACATGACTGACCTGGAGTTTATTGTTTTAACCTAAACTCTGGGTGCCCTTATTTTCGACACAGGAAGCTAATAGTTTTGGTTTTGCAGATTTATGATTTACAGCTGGAACGATGCTCGAAAAGCTCTGTATCCGTGTATCACTTTCAGTTGTGTTTTGTATATTTTTCCGCTGCTATGTAATTTATTGTAATCTCTGATATTTATCGAATGTAATTTATTCAATTATACTCTGTATATTCTTGTATCTGATGGAATTGTTGTAATAGCAATGAAATGTTCTTCCGTCTGCGTTCTGATTTGTCTTATCCACACAGTAATTCGTTCTTTCTCATCTCTTCGGAGACCGGGGAAGTTCGGGTCGCTTCATTTGGTATCAGAGCTTTGGTTTACAGAGCCCGAGAACAAGACACATTAGAACCTTATGAAAGAATTCATCAGATATTGGATTAGTAATATCCAATTTGAATGACTCGTTAGAGATAGGATCAGTATATCCTAGAACGAGTGTGAAGAGTATATTTTTCAAATGAAAACAATTTTGTTTTAAAATTTAAATTGTTTTATACGTATTTGAATATTTATTTATTTTGAATTTGGGCAATCGAGTATATAAAGGTTTCGCGTATACGCGTCATGAACGTATATTCGAAGTTTTAATATACTGGATAGATATAGAATCATGCTATAGTCGCCCGGAGATGATTCTGATGATTGTAGCTACATCATCAGAATTTATGTTCGTGTTTCGAAGGTGTGATTTCTATATATTTCCATCAGGCTGGTGTGAGAACCAAAACTTATATAGATAGATTTATTTGTTGTGATTTGGCATCAAAAATATGATTTTTTGTATATATATCAAAATTGTGAATTTGAAACGTTAATTCACTAATTGATTGATGTTTGTGTTGTTTGTTTATTTGTTTGATAATTTTTGAACCATTATGCCTAATAGAATCAAATTGTAACAACCTGCTATTTTTAATGATTTAAATCAAATTTTATTTTGAAAACATTATGCAATTTCTTGTAACGGGAATTTGTAATTTGAAATACATACAGTGAGATGTAGCAACTGTAAAAATTTCATCGAAAAATTTGAATGTTTGTCGATCGCGCATTTTTCAGGGCAAAGCTGCGCATATCAGTTCAATTTTTATGGATTTTATAATCTCTCCGAATACGGTTCGGACAAACATGAAAAATATTCTATTCGTTGTCACGAATTCGACGGCAAAATTCGTTTCGCGAAAATCGGACGTTTTGACCACCGTTTTCCTATCCGTATTTTTACGTTTAAGGGGTCCGTAACGCGTTTTTGAACGGAGCATGCAGACACTGCAAATTATACACCGTTGTGTCCGTCTCGTCGAGCTGATTACCAAAATATATTTATTTGTCAGTTTCGTTGCTCGGTTCGCGCTGAAACTGCGAAAAGGCTTGCGCAGTTCATTTTTGAAACAGTGACATTTGAGTTCGATGTGTCCCTTTTACGATTCTACATGCTCTTCTAGCCATTTTGGATCTGCAAAACCCGTTCTTTTATTTTTCTAAACCAACCGTTTTTTTTTATTTGGAATCACACTTCCAATTGCAATTGCAAAAGGGTACATATGCATGCCTTGATTTAAAAAGCTACGTCCATTCTTTTCTCTTAAACCATGCATTCTAACATTCCATTCTTATTTCAAACGTTTTCATGACATCCTCTCTTATACTTTATATATGTACAATGCATCTTTTTATTCCCATGCGTGCAATTGCTAAGCTTCTTACGTTCGTCTTTGTTATTCAGTCTCTTCATATAACTTTGTGTCCCTATGCTACTTCCCAAATGCAACCGTTTTCCAATTGAAGAAATTTGAAACTTTCCACTGTGATCCTCTTTTTTCTCCAAGAACGTGTATGTACACGTTTTGATTCCATGCCATGCGCATGGTATATTATTGAAATTACTATTCACTTTAGTCTATCCATTTGCCAAACCCTGTAGCCATTTCTCCCCTCCCACCGAACTCTTCTTCCTTTCCCCTTCGCCCAAACCTTCCACCACTACACCGTGCTACCCAATTTAAGTTGCGACGCATCTCCACCTCCCACTCCCCTCCGGCTTTTCTCTCATCTTTCCACCTTTGTTTACACAGTTCATGAAAAAAAAAACGTTTTTTTTTGTGTTTTGATTGAAAAAAAAGAAGAAGAAGCGAAAGAAGAACACAGCAAAACTCCATGTCTCCGCAGCTCTGTAGACGCGTACTCCTCCTCAAAAATCCACACGAGCCTGCGCTTTTCTCTCTTTATTTTCGAAGGGCGGTGAGTTTCTTTTGTAATATATATATGTTATTGTTTACGGTGAATTTTATATATATAAAAATATTAAATTTTGTTATATGTATATATCATTGTAGCCACTGTCGATTCTACACGTGAATTTCTGATCCTCTTCATCCTTGTCACTTTGATTTGCAGTAAGTCTTCTTTTAGATGAAGTACGTTTGCTGTTACATGTATATATATGTATAATATGTTAACGGTTATACATATATGTATGTGTTTGTAGTCGCATCTCATCTGTCGAGCAACGCGGCAGCAAGTTCGGTGATCTATCTGTATCCTCTTTTGTTGATCCCCAATCTATACCACAAAAGGTGAGTTTATCTCACACCTGACTTACATTTTTCATGGATGTTAGATCAATAATGAACAGTTATATGAAATGTATAGGATTGCTGATAGGAATTGTTTGATTTGATACAAATGCACAATTCATATGTGACACGATATATTCATATGACACGTAGTTGCACTGATGATATATATGCTGTGATTGTTGCTATGTGATTGTTGTTTATGAATTGTTGATACCCTAGTTCAGGAAAAATCACTAAGGGTTGAAATGATACATACCCGAACGGACATTAGAATAGGGAAAAATTGTTATGGGTTGAAATGATAGACCTGAACGATTTTTACTGAATTTGGGATCGCGGGTTGAAATGATAGACCCGTAGAAATTTTATAAATTGCTGGTTGAAATGATAAATATCTGTATCACTTGACCATAGGGTAGAAAACTATATACGGACACCGTCGGTCATGTTTTCGAAGTAAAATGAGTTTTATTTTAAAATATTTACTTATGACTTTATATATTTATATTTATATTCATATTTTATTTAAATATAAATTATTTTGTATATTTTAAATTATGTGTTTTAAAATGATTTATTTGTAGATAGGGATTTAAATGTTTATTTAAGATTTTACTTATAAATTTATTTATTTTAAACCATATAATCGATTCCTATAGGTATTTTAACCTTTTTAAATTATTATAAATATTTCTCTAAATCTTATTTTATATTATTTTAAACTTATATATGTTTATAATCTATTTCTAATTTATTTTAGAGTTTTATAAACTTATATATATATACATATCTATTTTCAAAGTCAATTTTCTTATATATATATTTTATAAACTTTAATAAAGTCAAGATGGATAGTTTATATTTTGCGATTTAAATTCGAAGTTTAAAGATGTAAATCTATATAACGATATTTGAGAAATGAATGAACTCATATTATGTTATGAATTGGAACTGATACGATTTTTTGTAGAGATGAACTTGAATTGGTAAATTTAAGAAATTGAATTTGATTTTGTTTAAATTATGAACCTTGATAAGAAATGAATGTGAATTGGGTAAATTGATTTATTTTAATTTATAACCGATATGAATTGAATTCAAGTTTTTAATTGATTAAACATGAATTGGAATGTATATATATATATATATATGTTATATGCGGAATTGGTTTTTATATTGTTTAGTTTGAATTAAGAATTTTGTTAAAATGATGCATAAGAATGGTTTTAAATAGTAATTCGTTTGAATGGAAATATAAGATTTTGATACAAAAATGTAGAAGTAACAATTTTGAACTATATGACTTGAATGATAAAGTATGATAAAATTTGTTTAAATTGAAATGTAATTTTGACTTGAATCGTATATTCGAATTCGAACCAAATGTCGGATTTAAATGAATCGAATTGAAACGATTCCTTGTGAAGGAAAATTTTGAATCACTTGAATGGTTTCAAACTTGAATTTTTGCGAATATAGGCCAAACCAAAATTATAATTGAAGTTAAAGGTTTTGATATTGATTTAAACGGAAATTGAGATATTTAAGGTATAACTTAAATATAAGTCGATTTGGGATTTGAAAGTTGTTATGCGATTTTTGTCGAAAACTTATATAAAATCTAAGTTAAATAGTATAGTATTTGCTAATACTACATTTTGAAATCTTTTCGAGATGTTTTTTTTTAAATCGATTTGATTTTAGCGATTCTCGTGAGATGTTTTCAAAATTGAATATAACTGAAGTTAGATATTTAAATTTGAATTCAAATTCGAATATGAGAATTCGTATAAACTAATTTATAAATTGATTTATAAAATAATGACCGCGGTGTGAAAAATGTAAACGATTGGTTGTTAAAGAGACCGGGATCGGCTATTGTCATACTCTCTGCCAATACCGAAAACCACTTTGACAACTGTGTACGCGGTGGAGTTCCGGAATGAAGGGGATGATTTGGCGAACGACTCCATTTTTATTTCATATTAATTACGAGACCCTGACTACCTTGAGTCAGCTTGATGTGGCTAAAACAGGAGCTACGCACGGACCAAGTGAGGTCATACCTCTTATCGAGCACACTTCTTCGATATTATTCTATTACTGTTGAGATTCGATTTGGGCCCTTTTGATTATGGGAGTGTGTATCGAGGTGGGCGGTAGTTGCTACTATGCGTTACCACCAGTCCGGCTCTGCAAACGGTGAATCCACCCTGGCATTCCTTGCGTGCCTTGTCACATGCCTTATACGAGCCCAATACGATTTTGTTTTGTACTGTTTTATATGGAGTGCCCTCTGATCAACCTCCAGTTTACGGAGGAATTACGGTACTGTATATACTATGGGAATATATAAACGGTGTAAGGGTAATAATGGTAATCCCGCTTACGCTATTTTGATACTTTTACTTTACTGATAGACACTATTGTATATAGCGTATTATACTATATAGTATTAGTTTAACGGATCCTTAGAGGATGGTGATCCCAAACATCCTCTAAGTTACTGATTACATTTCATCGAACATTTCATTTGTGTTGATTTACTTCCATGGGAATGTTAGTCCTGATCCGAGTTGTTTTGTTTTGCATTATTGCTCGGGTCAGATCGAGTATTACAGTTTCGAGATTCACTCTTGGAGTTGGAGCTTATGTTGGATTTTTGCTCATCTATATCTACCTGTTCAGTTGATCCAGTTCTAACTATTCTTGTCATTTCTGTTTTTGTAGTTATCTTTCATTTACTGTATTAGTCTTCCGCTATATTATTTATGTAAACTCTGATGTAAAGTTTCATGAACTACTATTGTATTTTAGATTTTCCGCTGTGAGATATTATATTGCTCTATATCTATGATCTGTGATTCTGTGATTTATTCTGTTTACCCCGAAGCTAATAACAATCTGTTGTTTTGGACGTTTCGAGTTGATATGTTTTGTCGATTCGGCACGGTCAAAATGGCGGGTTGTTACACAAATACTGAATTGTATTGAAATTAGTCGCATTTGCTTGCATATACAAGTACTTACATTGAACAGGTCATAGCAAGGAGGCTAGAGCAGAGAATAAAATTTGTATGCCCGACAAATAGGTACATGTTTACTATAATTTACTGTTTTGTTTGGGTGATGATGATTTTATAAGCCGCTTGGCTTTTTTTTTTTTTTTTTTTTTTTTGAGATCAGAAGGCCTATAGGGCAATTTCGGGATTCTCCCGTGGCTCCCGGTGCAAGGGAGGTTATGGCGAAATTTTTCGAAAATTTAGGGTGTTAGCCAAATTTTTGAAGAATTTGAAAATTCTCAGAAACTGAAAAGTTGGAGAATGGAAGCCAGATCGAACGTAGAGTTGGTTAATCAAACCACTTTCGACTTTGTTCCTTTTCGGGGACGAAAAGTTTTAAGTGGGGGAGATTGTAACAACCCGAAAATCTGGGCCAGTTTAAAATTTTTATTTTGGCAATTTTAACGAATTTTGAATATTTAAAATGGATTATTTTAAATAATAACGACGAGAAATTTATTTTGAATGGAATTCGAAAGTATATATTTATACATGTCATTGTTAGAATATAAATATTTATTTTAAATTATAAAAGGAAATGAAAATGGCCCTGTAGTTCGATAATTCGATTTCCAACTTTAATTGAACATACCGGGTGCAAAATAAACCGGATTTTAGTGAAACCAAAAATAATGGAATCTAACAGGGAATATCTTTCCAACGAAACCGAAAAATCAAAATTTCATAGCGGGAATCAAAAGATATGTCCAAATGAATTTTCAGAATAGTCGCTATGGAATTTCTGGCCCTTAGAAATAGCCATTTTGCAAACGACCTCGGATTTCGACGAAATCACTTTTGTTGGGTCCGTGATGTCAAGTTATTGCGAGATTCCAAATTTCATAATTTTTCGAACCAATATGTGAGCGTGGCTAAGGAAAACGCGTTTGACCAGTTTTAGTTGATTTTAATCGACTGGAAAATGGCCATTTTTTCAACTGTCTCAGAATTCGACGAAATTAGTTTTGTTAGGACCGTATCGTCAATACGAAGCTAGAAAACATTTTTCTGGAATTTTTTGAGTTAGTACGTGACCCCAGTAAATTGAAATGTACGTTTAAAATTCAATATAATGATTTAAATGTAAATTTGACGAAAACTGATCGAAACGATTGAATCAGCCTACGAAACATATCCCATTGTGTTCGGAATGGGGGTAATTAGCTAGGGACGACATGCGGTGTGTTTCGTTTTGAGTTCGGAATAAAAAGTTACTTTATGGATTTAATATTAAAATTAAATTAATAAATAAATAAATAAAAACCCTTTCCCTTATCTCCTTACGTTGACAAAGGCCCCCACCCTTTCAAAATCATTACAGAAAAAAACAAAGGGGCAGAAGCCCTCGATGTCGCCCTCCTCCTTCATCCGCCCCTTCCCCATCGCACCCTTGACCGACGCCTCCCCCACGATCGCCATCCCCGGCCTCCCCTTCCTTCTCCGTCCATCTCTCCTTCCCTTCCTCCTCTCGAAGAACCGCAACCCCCCTTTTTCTTAAAAACCACCGCCACCAGATGAAAGCCGCTGCCTCCCTGACCAGACCCCCACCGACGCGCGCGACCCCCTCCGACCCCTTTCTCCACTCTCGCTCCCCTCCTCCAGTCGCAAGGACCCCCTCCCAATTGATTTGGAAAAAAACCCCGCAACCCCCTCTCTTTTTTTTTGAGCCCGACGCACCATCCTCTACCCCTCCCCCCTCTTCTTCTTCGATTGGAAATCCTCCTCCATCGGAAACCCGTGAGTATTTTACTTCGGTTTATATTTATTTTCGGTTATATAAAAATGTGGGTTTTTGATTATATAGAAAGATTATATTTTTTTTAAGTAAGTAGAGAAATTTATACTTTTAGTTATGGAAAGTTATAATTTTTATATGAATAAAGGTAAGGTCTTTAAAGTAGGAAGGATGAAATTTTTATATGAGATGTAGGATTTTTAAAACAGAAAATATATGATTTTATTTGTATAAAAATGTGATTTTAATATATGTTAAAAGGTGGAATTTGTATATGTTAGAAGGTTTGAATTTTTAGAACAAGCGAGTTTGAATTTTTTATAAACAAAAAGATTGGATCTTTAGATTCAAAAAGAAGTGGTTTTTAATTAAATAAAAATATAATTTTTATGTGATGAGATGGTTAAAAATATAATTTCTATATTATAGAAAGGTTAAAGATATAATTTTTATATTAGTAGAGTATTAAAAATATAATTTTTACTATATGTAGGGAGTAAAAATATAATTTTTACTATATGTAGAGAGTAAAAATATAATTTTATTATGTGCGAAGAAACAGAATATGATTATCATATATGGAAAAATGATATAAAAATATATTTTTTATTTGAATAGGAAGATAAAAATTTGATTTTTATATATATGAAGTAGAGATAAAAATTCGATTTTTATATATATAAGTATGATAATAAAAAAATTCGCTCTTTATATAAGAGGTAGGAATATAAAAATATACTTTTTATATAGAAAGAAGCGTTGTAAAAATAAATGAAGTAGAAATAAAAATAGAATTTTTATTTATTTTATGAAGCAATAAAAATATAATTTTTATTTGAATAGCGTGAAAAGAAATGAGATGGAACTGTATTGGAATTTCAAGCAAATTCAGACGGTTCAGCAGTTCAAAAGCAAAGCACGGCGGAGGGGATCCCTCTGTGAGAACTTCTCACTCTAAATTTCCTTTTCTAGTTATAAATATATACTATGATGCAGACGGTGTTTAGTAGCACCCGACACCATCGTCCACAGACCATGGACTTGTTTGTTTGGTTGTGTAGTTGGTAAGATTATTTGATTTGAATTTGATTGGTTGGTGAAATGGAATGGATTTGATTGATATGTGAATGGTGTGGGCCATTATTAGACCGGGGATAAGGCTAGGCCTCGTCCCGTTTTTCTAGTATCGTGCCGTTATGCCGTCGAAATTTTCTAAAATAAGTTAGAAAAATAAAGATATCATTTTATTTAATAAATGAACTGAATAGGATATTTTCATAGGTTGAATAAAATGTTTTATCGTTAAAAATATAATTTTTAACGTGAATGTGAATAAATAAATATTCATTTACAAACCGGACGGTTTGTTTATGTACACCTATTTGAAGGACATTGATTGGGACGATAAATTTTACATATCGCCCAACTGCACAAATAAAATCTGTGTTTGATTGTTTGAAACCCCACACGGGTATTGGGACGAAATACGACATACACTAATCCCAATAATTAGTTGTATGTCGATCGATTGATTGACAGGTTGTTATAAGCATTAGATATCTATATTTGATGCTTATACAGTGTAGTGCACTTTGGATGATGGTTGATTGTTTATCGTTGCTATTATATACATGTGTTGTATGGAATCCATATAGTTAACGCTATATGGTGATTGATTGGGCCTCATTCCAATTTAGAAGATAAAGAACATTATAAAATAAAGGTTCATGTGTTGACAGTACTCATCCGTTGAGATTAGTCATGTGTTGAACGAAGTATTTTAACAATAAAAATTACATCTTTATCATTATAAAATAAAGGTTCATGTGTTGACAGTACTCATCCGTTGAGATTAGTCATGTGTTGAACGAAGTATTTTAACAATAAAATTTATATCTTTATCATTATAAAATAAAGGTTCATGTGTTGACAGTACTCATCCGTTGAGATTAGTCATGTGTTGAACGAAGTATTTTAACAATAAAATTTACATCTTTATCATTATAAAATAAAGGTTCATGTGTTGACTGTACTCATCCGTTGAGATTAGTCATGTGTTGAACGAAATATTTTAACAATAAAATTTACATCTTTATCATATATAAAATTAGAAATTAACTGGAAAATAGATGAGATGAGTGGTCTCCTTGATATTGATATTATGTTGGTTTCGGCCTTCGGGGTTAATATTTAGGGAATCGTTCTCTTACTAATTTACGGTTGGAGTCTGATTTTAAATCAAACGATAGATACCATAATTTTTATAAAATATATTAAATAACAAAAATAGTCACACGTGGACAGTACTCATTCGTTGAGATTAGTCATGTGTTGACAAACAAAAATATAGATTCACGTATTGAATAGAATAAATATTCATTTGTTGAATAGAATAACGGAATTATTGTAATATATAAAGCCGTGTTGATAAGTGATGCGCTATTTTGACGTGAACGAAATTTATATCGATTATATTCGTTTTTATAATCGAATAGAAATCGAGTTTGAATAGAAAACGAATTTGAATTGAATTGAATAGAAAACGAATTCGAATTGAATTGAATAGAAAATGAATTCGAATTGAATTGAATAGAAAACGAATTCGAATTAAATTGAATAGAAAATGAATTCGAATTGAATTGAATAGAAAACAAATTCCAATTGAATTGAATAGAAAACGAATTCGAATTGAATTGAATAGAAAACGAATTCGAATTGAATTAAATAGAAAACGAATTCGAATTGAATTAAATAGAAAACGAATTCGAATTGAATTGAATAGAAAACGAATTTGATTTGAATTGAATAGAAAACGAATTCAAATTGAATTTAATAGAAAACGAATTTGAATTGGATTGAATAGAAAATGAATCCAAATTGAATTGAAATTTGAATTGAATTTAAATGAATTTTAAAACGAATTTATAAGGAAAAATTCAATATTGATTTGAATTGGAAATGGAAGTTGAAATGTTTTTGAAACGAATTTAAAACTATTTATAAACTTCGTTTTAAATAGGAATCGACGAAATATATAATATATATATATATATTATATATATATATATAATGGCCTGAATAGAATGCGTCACGCCGCGGCAGTTCGTAAATTTCGACCATTAACTTCGAACGGACATTACGGGAGATCCGACCGTCGGATTCTCCTAAAACCAGAACCGTTGGGTTCGTATAGAAAAGAGCTTTCTAACGAATATTAGAAATTTGAAATCTAACGGTTGGATTTGGAGATACGTCCAAATCAAATTTGGAAAAGGTCGTTGTAAGTGCAGTTCGATGGCCATTGTGGAAATCGACTGTACGGGCCTTGATAAAATTATTAAAAATAGTAATAATTTGTGTAAAATCATAAGAAATGATTTGGGGAAAATTGGGATGAAAAACTCCGTATTTGAAAAGATAAAAATAGATTTTTATCGAAATGAACTAGTTTAGAACTAAAATAAAAACCCATTTATTCTAAATAAATAAATTGGATTTGAAATGGGTTTTAAATAGAATTGATTAGTGGGTTTATCGTGAAGGGTGTTTTAAATAATACTAGTTCTTTAACCCGATAATAAATAGAATTTGATTTGGGTTTATCGCGAACTGTGTTTTAAATAACATTAGTTATTTAACCCAGTAAAAGGAGTTTTTAATGAATCTGCAATTAGATTGAAATGTGAATTGATAATCTAAATTATCAAATATAGAAAATGAGCGAGAATGGAGTATCACCAGTTTTGCTCCAAAGCGATAGTTAAATCTTTAATTAGATTTGAACGTGAAATGGTAATTAATTTTACCGATAACACCGTGGTGTTAGATATGGAGTATTACCAGTTTTGCTTCATGGGATGCATAGGTTGGGATTAGGAAATAAAATAAATAATTATTTCGGTGTGGTTCGCTAATCCCGACTAGCTTGGAAAACCATAATTTGGTTTGAAATGACATCCAAAGGAAGATTAAAGAATAAATTCAAAGAATTTATCTTGGATAAAACTAACGGGAACTTTTCCCTAAGAATATGAAATTTAGAAACTAGCTGTAGGTTAGCTAAGAAGAATGGTTTCCTGGGTATTGATCTGATGTTGGTTTCGGCCTTCGGGGTTAATATTTAGGAAATTGTTCTCTTGTTGATTTACGGTTAGTGACTGCTGAATTGGAATGAGGCGTATGTTGTGTTTGTGTAACATTTGTTTTTAATATACGCGGGTTGTTCGGAAAGGCCGGGTTTATACCCATTCTGAATAACCGATTCGACGATAAGTCGAAGATGAAGACGGTGGTCGAAGACGGAAGTCTTCACATCGTTTGGGTGATTACTGATGATCTTGATTGGGCTGTACACCCAAGAGGAGAGAATCAGTTGGTGGTCCTCCAGACGTACTTGGAGATCGATGGATATGCGAGGAAAGTGCCTCCGGTTTCGTTCAGACCCAGAACGAACTTGTAAATGATTGTGTGTCTGACATTGGATTTCATTCGGTGTTGATTGATTTCTGTTAAATATATATCTGTTTGGCGGCGGAGAATTTATTCTCTTGCATAACGCCCTTCTCTGAGACGTACGAGCTTAGAGGTTATATATCGATAGATATCAATCGCATGGCATGAATTGCCTATGTGGCACGCGGAGTTGCATGGATCAAGGCTTCTGTTGAAAAGAAAAGTCTTATGGTTGATGATCAAAGCACGACCTACGTGGCAGCTTTGTGTATAACATGGATTCGCGAGCCTCACACCTCGGTATGAGTTAAAAACGGGATACGGACCGTTGGGAGAACACGACATTTCTTTCTAGCTTTGGTGGTGTCAGTGACTTACCAGCCCTGACATTTATATACTTTTCACCTATGTGGTTGTTGGAATGAGGCGCCTCGATTATAGGTCTGTAAGGACCGGCAAACGTGTGTTCAGGAATAATTAATCCTCAAACGTAAGAGAAGACCGGCCCAGCCGATTCCAGGGGTTGCCCAGAGTGTGTAGTCCCGAGGCATTTACTAGAGTGTCTCGAAGCGGAGAGGATCTTGCCCCTTGCCTCGACTCATGACGTAAATCCAATTTCCAATACGTGATATTTCGGTTTTAATTGTAGAACTAGTATGGCGACATGATATATGGTACCCATGCCGTCTATGATTGATATTTATGATTGAAATTGTTTTGACATTATACACTTATAATAGTATCAAATGATTTGTTTTAAACGTACCAAGCATGTTTGGCTATTATAAGGGAAATCCCTATCCCCCGGCTTGCGTTGCATTGTGTGATGGGACCTGGGTCTTATAATAGCTTCATTTTTCGAAAAAGCATTGCGTTGTTTATCCTATGCATTAGTATTCTTGGGAGGAAACCCGTTCCGTGTTATACGGCGTGGTCCCTTGAATTACTTTCTTTTAAAGTAAAGTTTTAAATAACTGTTTTAGTTCTCACACCAGTCACATGAATGACCTGGAGTTTATTGTTTTAACCTAAACTCTGGGTGCCCTTATTTTCGACACGGGCAGCTAGTAGTTTTGGTTTTGCAGATTTATATTCACAGGATCCTGATTTACAGCTGGAACGATGCTCGGAAAGCTCTGTATCCGTGTATCACTTTCAGTTATGTTTTGTATATTTTTCCGCTGCTATGTAATTTATTGTAATCTCTGATATTTATCGAATATAATTTATTCAATTATACTATGTATATTCTTGTATCTGATGGAATTGTTGTAATAGCAATGAAATGTTCTTCCATCTGCGTTCTGATTTGTCTTGTCCTCACAGTAATTCGTTCTTTCTCATCTCTTCGGAGACCGGGGAAGTTCGGGTCACTTCATCCGTTAAGGTCACTCTCAAAGGGATTGCATTAACATCAATGGAGCATCATAAGTGTATAGAACAGATAAATTACAAAACAGACAAAATTTATACAGCGGAAAATAAATTAAACTTTGCTTTATTGATAAAACAACAGCTTGGTAAAACAGCTTTACAAAGATTGTTTTTCAATACCAATACACATTACAACAAAGCATCTGTCTTGTTTAACAAAATAAAGAAGCATAAAATGACCATGGTATTCCCCAATAAAGCATGAGACAGCCATAGCAGTGGAAAAGGAGAGTTCAGAGCTATACATCGACTATCTTCGAGCTTGGGAAGAAAACTAAGCTAAGTGTTCCCCCCCTGAGAACCGGGGGGGAACGGAAGAAAAGAGGCGAAACAAACTAGGTCAGACATAAGTCTGGTAAGTCCAATGATTTTCAGCATGTAAATAGGTAAAAGCATCATGACATGAATAAACTAGATACAAGACATAACCATGATAATAAGCATAGCAAGACAACAAATGATGAGCGCTAGATATGACAAGGTACACAAGATAAACAAGATATGATGGTTGCGCTTCTAATTATTAAGATATTTCCTACACTGCACTGTTCGATATGACAAGGCAAGATACACTGAATGTGCTTCGGTTCTTTCTCTGATTTCCTATTTTCTCTGCACCACCCAACTAGCATCCTAACTAGTGTCTTTTATAGAATGATTTGTATTCCCTACTAGTGTCCCAACTAGTATCCTATGTTAAATAATAAGGTGATCCCAACCCCGCAATTGTGGTAGCCTTCAGGTGTACATCTAGTGTGAGGATCTTACCTCAATCAGCCTAATTGCTATGGATATGTTAGATGTACCCTTACTACCCTATCGACCGGCTCCCTAACTCGTATGTATTCATTACTTGTGTCATTCGGCCCCGCTTGTATGTAGATACATGTGCTGGTGCCACCATGGGGTGTATCAATTCCTATGGTGGCAACCGGACACAAATTCAAGATGCACAGTGTATACTACTGATGCTCAGTGCCTGCTTTTCCCGCTCCGAAGCACGTACACGCCCGTACTCCATCGAGACCTACACTACTGCACCACCCGCCGCTATTTTGACCGCTTATAATCATCCCAGTAATCGTGCCCCACCCTGCCTAGTTCAGGGTACCGTTATACATCTATGTGGATTACTGCTGAAATGGGTCTCTGTTACTAGGGTTTTCTAGGGTCTATTCGGATACCCCCCAAATTGGTTAAGTGTTATCCATCCATTCAAGTTAACTTAACCCATCCACATGTCATGTCATGTTGGTTAAGTGTTTCTTATTAACTTAACCCTTCTCATTCAATCATGTTGTAATTGGTTAAGTGTTCCCACTTAGCTTAACCCCATTCGTTCATCATGTTATATTGGTTAAGTGTTTCCCATTTACTTAACCTCACTCGTTCATCATGTTATATTGGTTAAGTGTTTCCCATTAACTTAACCCCACTCGTTCATCATGTTATATTGGTTATGTGTCATCAATCCAGTCGAGTTAACTTAACCCACCCACTTGTCATGTTACATTGGTTAAGTGTTGCCCTCTTGTAATACTTAACCCTATCACACATCATGTTGTATTGGTGAATTGTTGCCTTCTTGTGTTACTTAACCCTATCACACATCATGTTACATTGGTTAAGTGTTGCCCTCTTGTGTTAACTTAACCCAACCACTTGTCATGTTACATTGGTTAAGTGTTGCCCTCTTGTGTTAACTTAACCCTACCACTTGTCATGTTACATTGATTTAAGTGTTGCCCTCTTGTGTTAAATTAACCCTACCACTTTTCATGTTACATTGGTTAAGTGTTGCCCTCTTGTGTTAACTTAATCCTACCACTTGTCATGTTACATTGGTTAATTGTTGCTCTATTGTGTTAACTTAACCCTATCATTCTTAGTCTGTTTGTTTCTTAGCTTTAATTCATTCATTAAAGCACCAACCTCTCACATTAGATCTATATTGTTGTGGTCGCTGGATGTGCCAGGCGGTTCTGGGCAGTCTTACACCGCAACTCAATCTAACCTCGGGTTTTTGGGCTTAATGTGCTAACCTCTCACATTAGATCTATATTGTTACGGTTGCTGGATGTGTTGGGCGGTTCTGGGCAGTCTTACACCGTATCTCAACCTAACCTTGGGTTAGGCATATTCATCTTTTAGCCAAATTACATATTTACCATACATGTCCAAGTCTAGATTTTACATGCTAATTATCCCAATTTCACAAAACTAGTCATGTTTCAATTCTCAAGTTATACCCAACAAATTCAATTACAAGTTAATAATCAAAATAGGCTACACCCAATCTTCCCAAATTTACAATAATAGTCATGCTCCAAAATCACAATATACATTCTGCTTGGCGTCCCAACCAATAGTTATGCCCAATCTAGTTTTAATATTTCAGTTTGCAGTTTACGCCCAAAACTTGGTTTACATGCCAATTAAACCAAACTTGCAGTTATAATGATAATAATGCCCCAATAGCAATTACAAGTTATGCCCAACAATTTCACCGAATATGATATGCCCAATTATTTCACCAAATACATTATACCCAATATTTAACCAAAATAGGTTATACCCTAATATTCCCCGTATTCCAATCATTCGTATTTCGCGATTTCAACCTAGGTTCGAAGGTAACCCAGGTTCATAAAAGAAAAAGGAAAATAGGGGAAGAGAGAGAAGGAGCATAAAAATAAGAATAGGAATAAAAATAGGCATGTAACAACAGAACTAATATAGGAAATTTAGATCTAACAAAGATAGATTCTTGAATAAACTGATACAATCATTATCGCAGGCATAAGAATAACATCATGAACCAAAAAGGATTATATGCCTGATGTACAACAAAGATAGGCATGATTTAATCAACAAAATAACCTCTAAGGCATGCAAAGACATAGATTCAATAAAAGTATAGGGATAAATCTGAAAAGATTATCTTAAAATCAGGCATAGATCTTGATTCATTTTATTACATGTCAAGATTACAATCAGGTATTCACATCTGAAAATAACATGAACTTACATTGCTAGGGTTAGAAAAGAGAACTGAATCATTGTTGTTGTAGAAATTCTCATTTGATGTTGATTAAGCTTCAAAGTTGGTTGTTGATGAAGAACTTCTAATATGATTTAGGTTTTTGAGGCGGCGGCTAAGAGAATCGAGAGTTCAGCAGCATAGAGTCGCCATAAGGAATTGTTATGAATTAGGATTTAGGTTTAGAGATTGTATATATAGATGTCTAGGATTAATTCTAGCCTTTAGATTAATCTAGTATTAATCTAAACCATCCAAGTCACAAAGACACCTCACCAGGCCAATCAGAACAAGCCACACATGCCCTAAGACACCAAAAATCGTCACAGCCCAGATCTGGCTGATGGGGTCGACCCCTACGGGGGGTCGACACCTATGTCGACCCCGGCGTCGACCCCAAAGAGCCTGAATACACATAGGTGTCGACCCAGTGGGACTTGGGTCGACACCCCAAACGTGGTCGGTTCCGCATTTCCTCCTCCCGCCTTCGTTGTTTTGAATATTTTATTTTAATTTTGGTTTAAACTAAAATCTTCTAACCTCCATAACTTCTTCATACGGTATTCGTTTTACGCAAACTCGGACTCTATCTCAAGTAGAATTCCAATACAAACGCAATGGCGTAACCCGTTTCCCTTAATTCTTCTTTTAAAGATTAATTATTCTTTAATTATCTCTTATGTCCCATTTTAAAATTACGGGGTGTTACATTTTTCATGCTTTTATATTTGGGCCTGGTTTTATCATGTACACCTTTCAAAAAATATAGGTACGACTTGTACTATGTTGTGTCAACGACTTGGTATCATGCCTTGATAACGATATGGTTTCAACGACATGGATTGCGTGCATCATGAAAGTAGATGGCGTGACATAAATGGATTTAACGCCATGAATTGCATGGTCATAACGACATGCTTTAATGTCATGAGTACGACATGCTTTAATGTCATGAGAACGACATGCTTTAATGTCGTGAGCACGACATGCTTAGGCCGTAACCAATCCATAGTCCTGTGACGTCAATTCTTTGAATCGCGTTTTAACGGGATTAACATTTGCCCCTCGGAGTTCATGTTTTTTGCTTATGAAAAACATGAGCTTCGAAACTTTGACGATTATGAATCTCTATTTGTTGAGCAATGAACTCAATGTTTTGATGGCCTATGAACACTTGTATTGGGTGAATAAGTATGTTGTCCTTGATAACACCATGCTAGTGTGTGAATTGCCCCAGTTTTAATTCTGGTTTGAGTGCGTGAAACAAGTGAAATTTGTAATGGATTGGTCGTGCTTGATTTTTATTGAAATGGTCGTGGACAATTCATGCTAAATTACTTGTTTTACGAACTTAATTAGCCTTTGTATTTTTACCAAAGCAATACACACTTTCTAATGCGAATGACAGTTGTGCCTTTTTCACTGCTACAACCTGTTTAGTAACAAGAAAAACATTGCATGTTTGTGGGGCGAATATTTTGTTATCGACTGCCCATATCAACAACAGATTAGTCAGTTAAATTTTATAATTATAGCGAATTTTCGTTTTGAATTGAATGAAGTGTCTGCACAGGACTGTTTTATTGAACCGTTTATAACTCGTTGAATAATATCTACACAACACGATATTCTAATTCGAATTCGCGTTAACGCTTAAGATCAACTAATCGACAAAAACCGACTGTGGATTTCAAGCGTTATTGTTTTAACAACTTATCGATGGTGTACGACATTTCACATTTAGGAAATATGTATCTGTGATTTATTTTCTGCTTCTTCTGGGCGAAGCCTTGGATATTCGTCCCACTACTTGGGAGGTTCTTTGCCTTTACTATGCAAAGGACTTTTGCCACTCAATGTTTGTCTGATTTGTCGATCATTCCTGACATCGAAGACTCCATTGGATGCCCCTACTATGGAGAGGTCGTTTATAATCCAGTGCTCGTCTTTTCCTACCGACTAAATCGAGATTATAGACTTCACTGAGCATCGTTGATCTCTGCTGTGTAGAAGTTGCTTTCTCTATGGATAGGATTTTTGGTTGCCGCATTTTTTCGCGTAACGAACTCCTGTGCATCGTTTCACATAGTGAACTCTCGCGCTTCATTTCGCACAACGAATTCCCGCGACCTTGGAAGGTTTCATCGCTTCACGTAACGAACTCCCATGCATCGTTTCACATAGTGAACTCCCGCACTTCATTTCGCGCAATGAATTCCCGCAACCTTGGAGGGTTGCATCACTTTGCATAATGAATTCCCGTGCATCATTTCACATAGTGAACTCCCGCGCTTCGTTTCGCACAATGAATTCCCGTGACCTTTGGGTGAGGTTTCATCGCTTCGTGTAACAAACTTCCGTGCATCGTTTCACATAGTGAACTCGCACGCATCGTTTCGCATAGTGAATTCTCATGACCTTGTAGGATTGCATCTCTTCGCTTAACGAACTCCCGCGCATCATTTCACGTAGTGAACTCCTGCGCTTTGTTTCGCACAATGAATTCCTGCGACCTTTGGGTGAGGTTGCATCGCTTCGTGTAACGAACTCCCGCGCATCGTTTCAGTGAACTCCCGTGCTTCATTTCTCACAATGAAGTCCTGCAACGTTTGGGGGTTCTGGATCCGTGGTTGCTTGCTACTCTCTTCGTCATTTGTCTCGTTGGGACTTTTCCAATTTACCCTCGATTTGGTGTTATCGGGGTTGAAATTTAAGAAAGCAATCGCCTGTTGAATAGTCTGCAATGGGAAAATCGTCTTTAGCAAATTTTGTATATTTTGCAAGTAAGAGATTTATACAAGTAGGTAACTTCATTCGCAAGGCTATTGTTTGGTACAATGCATGTAAATCATTACAGACTTTAAAAGGAAATTTAAACATAGCAAGAAGTAAAGCAAGATGTAAAGGAATGGCAAAGGAGATTGCTTATTCTAAACACTGATATTACAACACCCCCAACGACTATCAATTGATGACCAACCTTGCATTGGTTTGAGCAGGAGCTCCGTTGTTTGGACTGGGTTGACCGTTTGATGCCCCTTACCCCTAGGGAGTTACAGAAGAATTCGCAGCTTGGGGATTCTTCACATATTCTTGCAAGCGGTTCTTCCTAATCATCTCGTTGATTAATGATTTTAGATGCCTACATTAATTGGTATTGTCTCCTGGCTAATTGTGGAACCGGTAGAACTTCCCAGATTTGGTTAGACGGTCATTCATCTTAATTGGTCGAGGATCTGGGTAATCTTCTGTATCCTTCATGGCAAGGTAGATGTTTTCAGTAGTGTCACTCAGAGGAGTTAGCTCTGATGAGTCATGAAGGCGAAACTTCTTGTTAGCTTTGTTGTTGTTCCCGTCATTGGCTCGTTTCTTCCCCTGAGTTCTCTGTTGATTCACTTGATCATTAACACTCTTTTTCTCCTCGGCAATGCTTCTTGTGCCAATAGGAAGAGGATCGTTGTCCACTCTCGTGTACTCTTCCGCTTTCTTATAGAACTTGTCAAGCGTATTTGGTTCCTTCATCTTTATCCATCTACTAACTCGCTTCACTTGTCTATAGCGTCGAGTAGAGCCATGAGGATTATGCAAGGCTCTGGATTCCTCACTTCGGACAAGGCAACATTGAATCGACTGAGAAAAGCTTTAATGGATTCTCCTGGATTCTGCTTCATTGCTAAAAGTGTTATAGCATCCTTGGCTTTGGTAGCAGACAGGCGGAACAGCTCCTTGAACTTTTTAGTCAAGTCAGAGAATTGATCTACGGACTTAGGTGGCAGCTTTGTGAACCATTGTGACGTAGCACCTTCAAAGTAGAGAAGAAAATATAGGCTTCTCATCTCATCTATTGTCTTTGCTGCACTCATATGCCACTTGTACTTGAACAGAAAGTAGCTAGGATCAACAATGCTGTTGTACGGAGGCAATAGTTGGAGTTGTGAACTTCTTCGGACACTCTGTCTCTCATATTCTCCCGGTGAATGGATTCCTATTGGGAGAGAAATTCCATTCTCTTTCATCGTCAATGCCAGCTTGATTCTTCTTTATGGTTTGTTCTATCGTGTCTGAGATGTATTCTTCAGTGTTATGTCAGTCTATGAGGCTGAGTTCTTTACCAAATGTTCGTCTGGGCAAACGATCATGATTAGAAGATTTTAGTCTTTTACCTTCTCGGCAAGGAGGTGCCCCGTGGCGGGAATGGCAACCCTTCGAGTATTTCCCTCTAAATGATTCTTAGCTTTTGGCTTCAAGTCTTCAATGTTAGTTTCGTCTTTGTCGCTCAACCAGTCATTATCATCTTCCATGTTGTCATTGCGGTTATGATCAGAAGCGGATGAATCGGCGTTTCCATCAAGATCAACATTGACCTTTCGAGGGGATGGATTTGATCGAGCATTGAGGACCGCATCTAACTTTTCCATCAAAGCTGTGGTAGAACTATCCATTCTCTAGTTCAAGTTGGCAACAACTATGTCCAACGCATCTCTCGTTACACTGGCTCCACTCTTAGAATTTTGGCCAATTTCGAGATTATTCGTTTGCGGCGTAGCTTCACAATCAACATTATCGGAGCCTCTTATGGATTTACTTCCTCCTTCCTTCAACTTTGATTGTGCCATTATTTCGGACATAGCTTTGAACTTCGAAGAGAATTCGTTTATTGGCCCGGATCTTAGATTTGGAGAATCTATAGTGGAAACGGGCTTAGAACTTCAATGGAAGGCTCTTGAATTTGAGAGAAAGGTGAACGTAGCCCCACAGTGGGCGCCAAATGTTGAAACCAAAAAATGATCTCAACACCAAAAGTATCTCTAAGATACTTCACCAAATGGTATGACTTGAATTTAGGGAACCACAATCACAAAATAAATGGTAGAAAGAAAAAACAAAGGATTTTTAAAGTGGTTCGGCTTAGCAATAGCCTACATCCACTGTAGAATCACTTCTCATTATTATACTTGAGTTTACGAAGTACATTGCTTTATACATTTCACTCATTTTATGATATTTCTCTCTTTTCTCTCTCTTTAATCTAAATTTCACTTGAATCTACCAAAGGAATGATTTGATCTCTCTAAGTATGGTAAAGATTGATGAATATCTTCAAAACTTGAGTACTTGGGTGATTTTCCTTGATTCCATGACGGTTTTGTGTTAGATCTAGGCTTTAAAGAGGATTGATGGAGATTAGAGAAGCTTGAATTGAACTTGAGCAACTTCTAATGGAGTTTGGAGAAGATTCGATTCGTTTGTTATTGGAGAAAGATGTATTGATCATGAGAATCCATTAATGGAGCTTGCAATGAAGCTTAGAGTGTTGGAGCAATGATTTGGCGGCCCTTCGGTTTAGAATTTTCCCTCCCATTTCAAGTGAATGGTATGGGGGTATTTATAGGAGTTATTTAAGTGAAGTGGCATAATCGTAAATATATGGGTACAGCTGTCAACCCGCGGTTTACAGCTGGCTATAGGCTGGCATGCGACATGACAATATCCGACTTGGCTCCCGAATACATGCTACGACTTACAGCATGGATTAGAATTAACGACATGAAACAAAATGCGGCACGATTTAAGTACACTTGGCTAGCATCTTCCTCCTATGCTGTCATGCGTCCTTACATATTTTTTATACCAACCCTTATCTTCGTTATATATAACCTGTGTATGCAAGAGGATCACAATATTTCTATTTTACAGCTTGCAACTTGTTGTAGCATACGGCTTAAGTGGCATACGGCATGACTAAAGTGCCCACCATTTGCTTCCCATACGTGTACCATATATAATCTATTAGTTGTTTACTTGATCCATGCAGTGCTTTATAGCCGACATCCACTTGAAACTTACGACTTGGTTTATCACGCACGGCATGACTTAGAGCCTTTAATGCATGCCAATGCTTTACGTAAATAAGCTATGTCAGGCGTCCCCATCATCCCACGTGTATTCATCCCATTTTATAATGTGGTCCAAGTCTTGAGTAATAACACCTTATTGTTATGGACATAATTTCATGACGTGATGATGACTTAGTTTAGAATGTGACATGCGACTTGCTTTTGTATCTTCACTTTCAAGAAACAACATGGAAGCTCCGCATCCCACGATTTGCGATATGGATTGTGTGACAACTTCAACGGTTCTCACGACTTGCTGACCCCACTGCTGATGTGGCAACGATCTATATAATTTTCCGAGGCAACCTGAATATATAATATATTATAACACGCCATGTTTTATCCCCTTAGTACATTGTACTTTGTAGCCATGTCGCCATGTATTTTATTTGTCATTTCAGACTTGCACGACTTGACATTGGAAGCACATGAACCTGATATTAACACATTGGCCCGTCAGTGTTATTAATCGAACGACTTGGTTTAGCCAACAAGTAGCGAATGACATGCATGTTGCCACGATATTGCTTGCGCTGCCACGGTCCAAGCTTTTTCATGCTTTTATATTTGGGCCCGTTTTTATCATGTACACCGTTCAGAAAATAGAGGTACGACTTGTACTTTGTCATGCCAACAACTTAGTCTCATGCCTTGATAACGATATGGTTTCAACGACATGGATTGCCTACGGCATGAAAGTAGATGGCGTGACATGAATGGGTTTAATGCCATGAATTTCAGGGTCATAACGAAATGCTTTAATGTCATGAGAATGACATTCTTCGGCCATAACCAATCCATAGTCCTTTGACGTCAATTCTTCGAACTGCGTTTTACGGGGTTAACATCAGTGATTTAAATATATTTAGTTAACTTTTTGAAAAATGATAAAATTATTTTTTTGGGCTACCTACACTTTGAAATTTTTTTATAATTATTTAAGTCTCTCTCAATTTTTTCCTATATTTTACATTTAGCACCATGTTTTACAATTAATTGCATATAATCAAAAGTATTCAAATAATATTAGCAAACTATTATTCATTGGTTCTCCTAATAAATCACATCAATATTAACCATATCCATATTAACGTAAAAAATTCAAATACATAAATATGTCGATCGTGTAACATAAATTATATACATAACAGTCATAAGTTCAAAGTTTAACTCATTTACATGAATATATTTATTGTGTATTGCATTGTATTATTAATGTCAAACGCCTACATTTAAAATTTGTTTAGTTATTTATGTAACACTGCACAATATCAGTTAACATTGTACATTTAAGTCAATATATTTAAATTAATTATGTGATTTTGAATTTAACAAATGAATTCAATCAATAAATTATTGTTAATTCATTTAGGGTTTAGGAAAAATCTCAGCTAAAATAATGGCAGCACATGGGTTAGGGTTTCGGTCCTCTCGCGTTTAATTTCTTCTCTAGTGAGGTCATTGTCGTGTTGATGGTGAGGCGTAAATTCCGTCCAGTCAAGGACATCTGCGCCTTTTGGGGGTCCTTGAGCGCCGATGGTGGTGGCTCTACCGCTGCGTTGATTAAGTCCAACGATGCAGGATTTCCGTTCGATCCTGTTGTCGTTGATGTTCATGTCACAGTAAACCCTTCACCGGTGATCTCTTCTTCCCTGGCCAGTGGAGCAGTGCCTAGTGTTCCAGTTTCCTCGCTTCCAACCTACGCTAAAAGCTGGACCTCTGCGGTCATTGGCGACCTCCGCCCTCAAAGTTCAGGTATCTCCTGCTCTATGTTTATCGAATCACGCCTGCTCAATGCTGAGCGTCGTGCGTTTGTGTCAAAGACCATGCTCCGAAGGTCCGTTTGTAGATGGGGTAAGTCCTTAGTCTTGATTGTCCTTGGCTCGCGCCCGTATTATGTTCATCTGTCGGTCTATATTCGCCGTGTTTGGAAGCCAGTCGGAGGCTTCAAACTTTTTGCAAGAAATAATGGCCATTTCTTAATCAATTTTGACAGTGTGGTTGATTTAGAGGGGGTCTGTCGTGATGAGCCATATTTTTTTGACTCTAGGCTGATTTTGTTAAAATGGTATCCAAGATTTAGTTATGCCAAAGACGTTTTCAATTCTCTATTGGTTTGGGTTAAGTTTGACTTGCCGAAGGAGTTGTGGGATTCTAATATTTTATGTGTTGTTACTAGTGTTCTTGGCAGCCCAATTTGATCGGATTGCAACTCAACATGCCTCTAAGATTGGTTTCGCACGGATTCTTACTGAAATTAGCGCACCTTTCTTCTTTTCGTGTGTCGTTAATGTGGATTTCTTTCATGTAGATCCTTAGATGTTCCGGTGGAATATGAGTACAGACCACCCAGTTGTGACGTGTGTAAAGCTTTTGGGCACTCCAGCGGTCAATGTCAGTTGTTGGATGTTTGGGTCCTAAATCTCCAGGGCCTGTGTCGGTGATCCCCCCTCTCCTATCTCACTTTCGAATTGTGCCCATGCTGCTGCTGACAGTGCAGCTCCCTTGGCTTCATATGTTTCATCTATCGCTGCAGTTTGTTCTGATCATCTTTCGTCCGATAGTGCTGGTCTGATCGTCACAGACCATGCTCAGGCCGGTTTTGCGCAGGATCAGAATTCTGGGCTTACTTTGACCTCTTTACCAGTCGATCCGCATACTGTTTGGGGATCCTCATCTGGGAATGGTGCTGCCGTGGATCCTCTGTCTGCTCTGAACTCTGTTCTACAACGGAATGCAGTCCCTTTGTTTACTCAAGGTCTGTCTGTTTTTTCGTTTCCTACATTGGTCCCAAACTTTACCTCTTAGGTTTCAGATCCTCACCTTGTATCTTCTAATGCTCTTGTGGTCATGGGCTCATTGTCTCTTGATTCATCTCTTACCCACGATGATGTTCCGGATTTCGCTGCAGCCACTTTCAATACGGCTCATACACAAGCTATTTTAGGCTCTCCATTTAATGGTGGGGATCTGAATTCTTATATTCACGCACACTCTCTTGTGCATGTTACTGTGTCTCATTTGGGTTCCGTCCCACATGCTTATGATCAGTTAGCAAGTGTTTCTTCTGTGGTTCCCTCCCATGCTTCTTGTGATGTAGCTTCACAAGGCTCTAATGTCTTTGCTATTTCTACTGCTGCATCTTCGAATGCTTTGTTGGCTGCCTCTTGCGCTCTTTATTTCAATGTGGACATTCCGGTCCCCATCTCCGTGGTCGATGTCATTCCTGTAGGCTTTTCTCTCCTTTGCTCTAGCGACAATTTATCCAAAGAGGAGGTTATCTTTAAATTTGGATTGGCAATGGACCTTAAGTATGGTCTAGCTACTCGTAACTATGTTATGGAGTGGCGTCGTAAGTGACATATTGCCACTTAAGCTTTTTTTCACATTCTTGATTCCGAACATGGATCGTTCGATGTTTTAGTTGCTTCTGCCTTTAAGCGTCAACAGATAGATGGGTGTTCTGGATTACGTTTTTCGCCCGATTGGTGCCAGATACATTTGGTGTAGGTCGAAGGCCCTATCTCACCAGGGTTTGGATGTAGGGGTTAGAGTTTATTCCCTAGAGGCAATCCATTTGATGAGATTGATAACACTGTTGATGTTATTATTTTATTTGGAATAAAATAATATTTTATTATATTATATTTACTGCGTAATATAAATATTAATATATTAGAAGTCCTTAGAATTATAATACGGAATTATATAGTTCAAGTAAGTGACTTGAACTTGAGATTATATAATATACTGAGTATTATAATTCTTAAATGTCCCTAGTCAAGTTTTATTGTTTATATAAAGGACAACAATAAAACGTTAAGACTGGTATGTTGATTGACTTATCATCACATCTCATTGATCATTAATATACGTGATATTAATGTCAAAACATAAATACATATTAGAGAATATCGTATTGGGCTGACCCAACGTGAGAAAAACTACATGGAATATAATTAACAGTATCATAAGTTATTTTCATAGTGACAGTGATGTAATGGTCCTCAGACCTGAAATCATTATAATTTTATTCGAGGATATTTGTATTTTGATATCATCTAAAGTTATTCGTAATAGAGTATCAATAATGGTGATTATTGGACACATCTCGAATCGAATGAAAATTATGAATGATCTAGATGGAATTTAACCCTACAATATATTTGTGGTGATATCCATGGGCCTCTTGATTGAGTGAGACTGTGAAATGTATGGTCATGCTCAAATATTGAATTTTTTAAACAGTCTGCTCATCGATCAAGATAAACGGATTAAATTATAAAGAGGATGAGACGATCCATGCCTTGAATTTAATCCTGGATATATTGATTAAAAGGATTATATTACATTGGTCATGGAAAGGTTATATCGAATCATTGATCTTATTATAACTTGGGTAGCAGCGATGTATTGCTAGATGCCAATCATTGTTTATGATTTTAAATATGATTAAGAATCATTGACAATGTTGTAATAACCTATGGGGTCACACAGTAGAACGTTATAAAAGAGAAATTATCTTGGACAAATAAAATATGTTGATATTTTATTTGAGGATGGAATAAGTAGTCGGTTTAGATCCTAATGTTTTGCTTAACTTGTATTTTAAAAGAGAACTCACATTTCCTTTTGAAGAGAGCGGCTAACCCTAAATCAGGCAGATGAGATCAAAAAACAAAATCGATCGATTTTTGTTTCCTCCAAAACCTAGATAATCGCGGCTAGCACCAATCTTTTTATCTTCCTTGATTCGATCTAAGGAAGAAGTGTTCTTATGGATATCCATTAAGGCTCGATGCTTGGAGGGCTAGTATTCGAACAACCAGTTCTAAAATCCGATCGACTGAAGAATGATACAAGTTTTATTAAGGTATAACTCTCGATTTATGAATTAATACATGAATTATTTTTTGATTTGTTTGCAATTTAACTATAAGTTTTGGAATCGAACCAAGTTTTCACTTTCAGTAGTTTGTAATGTCTCTCTCAATCTTCAGTGACTTATCGAATTTTATTGTTTTTTTCCTGCTTTCTATGTATTTCCTTGAGCCGGAAAGCTAAAAAAAATCATCTAATTGATATAAATTGTGACGTTTTAAAATGTATACCATATTCATATCAACAAAAATGACAAATTAGTTTTTATTTTAAATATAAAGTTAAATAAGTCACATAGTTTAAATAATATATAAAAACAATAATATGAAATCTAATATATTATACACTTATCTCAATAAATTTATCGTAAATTAAATTGTCCTAAAAAAGATTGTTACGGTCTATCTCAATAATAAATCTTATTCGAAATAAAAATTGTTTTCTTTATACTACATACTTAATATAACGTGTTGCATTAATTAAATACTTGAATTGAAATGTATTTAATAGAAAATCCATAAATAATATGTGTTGTGATAATAATTGCAATTATAATTAATTTACTAAAATAAAAATTAACATACCATTTTACATATTCATAGTCAAGATGCAATAGTGAAGTTTGGCATAGGTTTGATGCTGATAATAATGATGGAGGTGTAAGTGGCTAGTGGTCGCCAATTTTCTTCTTCTTAAATAACATGCAAAAATAATAAATATCATTAACATTTTTTGTGGCAATGTAACAGTGAATATAGCATTATAGTTTCTAATGCAAGTTATAACTAGCATTTTCTTTAACAATTAAAATGAATATATTGTTATATTCATATAACGCTGGTTTAATTTAGAATCATAAAAATGAGTACAATCCAAGTTCACATAAATCACGTTTAACTCACATTTTTACACTTTAAAATTTATACAACATTATATTTGTGTAATGTTAGTTTATATTAGCATTATATTACCACTATTTTGTATTTTATGGTTCGTTGTATAAATGTCTTAACATGGCGTTATGGTGTGGTTCTATATCAAAATTTAGGGTATATTATGATGGTGAAGTGATCTAGAGTTAATGATAGAGGTCTTGGTATGGCATCTACAACCTAACATCCTTGAAAAATAAGAACACTTATATTCAAATATAGGCATTATATAATTATTGGAGTTTAGAATTCAATATTAATTGCATGGATTTATATCAAAATTCTTTTACTTAATATAAATAATACAGTGGACTCATTTTGTAAATTTGTTTACATAGATAAAATAAATTAATTTTCAATGAGGTTTTTGTATTTCAATTTATAGGTTTTTCCATAAATTTTATTTTGAAAAATATTAAAATTATCGTTTGACGTATTTCTCGTCAAACGATGGTATTTTTGAAATATTACATAGGATAGCAAGTATATTTTATTGTTGTTCTGAGATTATATCGCATTTTGGTACAATATCAAATTTTGTTTGTCATTCGTCGTACGTGAATGAAATTTTGTGCAGTATGATGTCGAAAATTGTAAAATAACATATCTCATCACTTAATCTAGTTTTCCTTTTTCACTCTTGATCTTTTACTTTCCCTCTTCTCTGATCTATTTACATTTTCTAGTAAACTGAATAATGGCCTCCATCTTCTAAATCCGAATAAAAAATCTGGATCGTTAAAATTTCAAAACAAGTGTTTGACTAAAAAAGGTATAACATCCCTTGATGTCTAGCAAGACTAGGGGATCCAGATTCTAGTTTGTCTAACAAGATAATGCAATCATTTTAGCCTTCAATCCACTTTAGCACTGAATGAATACACATTGCGCTAGGCTAAGTGCAAAGTGAAATTATTCAAGATGGAATTCGTAATTCCTATGAGCCTTTAGTAGTTGAGTCGATACATGATTCTATAAGAAGTCATGCAATAAACCCTATGCACGCAACACAAAAATATTTTGTTAAAAACTCAAGTTATGTAACTAAACAATGGGAACATAACTTAATAAGCAAGGAATATCTGTTAAGGACGTTAATGGACATAGTAAGCCATGTTCATAGTGCATTGTCTTATGTCACTGTGTCAGTATGAGATAATCAAAAGTTAAGGCTATGCCTATTTCAGTCCAAAGTTTAAAGTCATTAGGGTTTTATATAATATATTATCATGTCTAAAATATTATGTAACACCCCTTTTAGATGTTAACGCAAGGATATTTGTAACAACCCGGAAAATCAGAACCGATTTAAAATTTTATTTTAAGGAAATTTGGTCAGAAATTAAAAATTCCATTTTTAAATAACAACAAAACCCTTAAAAATAGACATTTTGCAAACGACCTCCGTTTTCGACAAAACCACCTTTGTTTTATTCGGAATGTCAAATTATTGCTAGGTTTAAATTTTCATAATTTTTGGAATTAATATGTGAGCGTGGTAAATTAAAATGCATTTGGTCATTTCATTTGGATTGGATCGACCATTAAAAAGGCCATTTTTCAAACGGTCTCCAAATTCGACGAAATTAATTTTGTTAGGACCGCATCGTTAAAACTTAGCTAGATTTATTGTTCGAAAAATTTTGGAATCAATATGTGGCACCGGCAAATTGGAATGTACGTTCAAATTCAATATTAAATGTTATATATTTTAATTTGAAGAAAACTATCAGAAACAGTTGAATAGGCTTACGAAACATATTCCATTGTGTCCGGAATGGGGGTATTCAACTGGGGACGACACTCATTGGGTTTGATTTGGATTTAGGATACGAAAATAACTATTTTTAGATTTAAAAGGAATTAAAAATATAAAAAATTTATATATATTATATATATTATCCAATAGTAATCAAGCATTGACCAATTCATTATCGTTCAGACCCCAATCCCTCTCAGTTCGAATGACGGATAATGCTCAGATCTTCTCCCCTCGATTTCTTCCAATTTGCTCAATGAAATTGTTCGATTCTTAAGGCAATTTCGTAGAGAATTTTCCCCTCTACAAATCCATACAAGTTAGGGATCCTGTCGTTGTGTGTTGGGAGCAAATCGAGCCTTCTAAGTTCGTTGCCTCGCCCTCGTTTTCACCCCCTAAACAGCGTGCAAGTTCAACGTGAGTGGTACCCCTGGCGTGCCTCTCCAAGCTCTCCGACGTGGCGCCAGCTGATCATCCTCTCGTGCACCGGTTTGCGTGAAAATTGGTGACCTAGTTTTGAACCTTGTGTTGAAACCCACGGCCGTGTCTAATTGAAGAAGAAAGGTTATCCCTTTTTTTGTGACACTTTAAAATGTTTTTAACCTTTGAAAAATCGTATCTTTCTCATAATGTGTCAAAATCCGATGAAATAGGAAGCATTGGGACCGTGACATCGTACACTACATTCTAGAAGTGACGGGAGAAATTTTAGAGCTAGCCATCAATTAAGAAAGAGTGGAAACCAATGTGAGCTTTCTAAATTCAAAATAAATGGAGAAAAATATAATAGGTTGCAGACGAGGCTTAGTAGCTCCTGACACTATTTTCTATTAAACCATGGATGATTGTGGTGTGAAATTGATTGTGATTGTGAATGATTGATTGTGGTTGCAACAAAATTGATTGGGTTAGTGGTAAATTCATTGTGTTGTGAAAATGAATGGTATTGTGGAAAATATGGAATGAAATTATTGTAATGCTGCAATGCCTAGGTTAGCAGAGGAGCCGTGCTCAGACACGGTGTCAGTGTTAAATACCCTACCGTCGTAATGCTGAAATTTTCTGAAATGAACTATATAAAATAGTATAAATTGTTTAAACAATAAAAATAACATTTTTATTGTATGTATAAACCACTAATAATATTCATGTTTGAAGTAAATTGTTTGAAAAATAAAAATAACATTTTTATTGTATGTATGAACCACTAATAATATTCATGTTTGAAATAAATTGTTTGAACAATAAAAATAACATTTTTATTGTATGTATGAACCACTAAAAGTATTCATGTTTGAAATAAAGTGTTTGAACGATACAAATATTATTTTTAACATGTATATGAAATGTTAAAAATAACCATGTGTTTAAACAAATGTTTGTTCATTAGAAATATTATTTTTAACATGTATATGAAGTGTTAAAAATAACCATGTGTTTAAATAAATGTTTGTTCATTGAAAATATTATTTTTAACATGTATATGAAGCGTTAAAAATAACCATGTGTTTAAATAAATGATTTTTCATTAGAAATGTTATTTTTAACATGTATATGAAGTGTTAAAAATAACCATGTGTTTAAATAAATGTTTGTTCATTGAAAATATTATTTTTAACATGTATATGAAGTGTTAAAAATAACCATGTGTTTAAATAAATGTTTGTTCATTGAAAATATTATTTTAGCATGTATATGAAGTGTTAAAAATAACCATGTGTTTAAATAAATATTTTTTAGTTAAAATTATTATTTTTAACATGTATATGAAGTGTTAAAAATAGTCGTGTGTTAAAATAAATATTTGTTAGTTAAAAATATTATTTTTAACATGCTAATGAAGTGAATAAAATTTTCATGTATGGAAATGAATATTTGTTCGCTAAAAAAAATTATTTTTGGCTTAGATATGCATATATATATATATATATATATATATATATATATATATATATATATAAACACATATGCTAAACAGGTAAATGGATTGGTTGTTGAATAGAGAAATATATTGCGTGCTCGACAAATAGGTAAACCTTAATGAGTTGGTTGCACAATTTTATTTATTATATAAACTCATGTGAATGTCATTGGATGCGTTGTGCTGATTGTTCTGTGTGAGACTATAAACAACGCCATAGGATAGTAACAATTAAATTTGAACTACACTGCATGGCATACTTCGTGAAGATAGCATACTCTATCATATACCATATAAGCATTTGGAGCTTATGTGGCGAGGTTGGGATTACCATACGGGAAAGACGCTCGTATGGCATTGACTGAATTACAGGTTGACTGAGGACTGAAATGGACTAAATAAAATATAACGGTAAATTGCCAGATTAAATAAAAACCCTACACGGGTCTGGAGTTGACAATAATTCACGTCTCTCCTGTTTTTAGATATGGCACATGGATTATTTATTTTCCAACACTGGACAAAGTGACAAGATTTATCTCTGGAGTTATGATCTTTAAACACTCCCTTGGGCATAGAATAGGTGACTAAAACTTGTGTATGCTGTTTCTGGATTTATTGGGTGCCAATACGGCCCAATAAATTTCCAAAACGCTCTCCAAACAAAGAAGGCTATGGCGAAATTTTTCGAAATTTAAAGGCGTTAGCCAAATTTTTGAAGTGAAAATGGTTTAGAAATCATAGAATGATTTATATTTATATATTTATATATATATAAATTAAAATAAAACGAATCACGCAGCTATAGTTCGCGTTTTGGAATCGTAACTTTAAACGATTATATCGAGAGATCCGACCATCGGATTTTCCCGAAACTGGAACCTTGGATTTGTTTTGAAAAGATCTTTCCAACGATATGAAATTTGTTAAGATCTAACGGTTAGATTTTGTGAAATATTTAATTAAAATTTGAATGAAAGCAGCGCTAGTGCCATCGAATGACCTGAAACGTCGTTCCATGAAAATGGACTATTTTTATATATATAAAAATAGCGATAAATCGTTATAAAATATTATAAACAATAAGAAATGGAAATATTGGATATTCTGATGGTTAGATGTGTTTGACATGAAATTATTATATTGAATTGAAACGTGAATGTCAAAAAGTTTAACCATGGAAAGAATTGATTTGAATTCTATGTATACGTAAATTATTTGAAAATGTCGAGTTAAATCTCATTTCAAATAATTGAACGACGAAAAGTCAAAGGAAATGAAGACGGTGCAAGATTGGTAATCTTCAAATCGAATGGATTACTACTGATGCCCTGAATCGGTTAGCTCCCAGGAGGGGTTATAGTGGTAGTGGTCCGGACGTATTTGTTGATTGTACAGATGTGCGAGGGCCTCTCTCCTGTATTGGACATATGGGACGAGGAATAAGGTGCCTATGGTTTCGTTTAGACCCAGAACGGACTTGTAAATGCATGTGTGTCTGACATTGGATTTCGTTCTGTGTTGATTGATTTTTATTAAATATATATCTGTTTGGTGGCGGAGAATTTATTCTCTTGCTTAACACCCTTCTCTGAGACGTACGAGCTTAGAGGTTATATATCGATAGATATCAGTCGCATGGCGTGAATTGTCAGTGTGGCATGCCGAGATGCAAATGAACAAGGCTTTTTTGAAAAGCAGATCCTTGTGGTTGATGATCAAAACATGGATTTAAATAGCATACCTTTGTGTATAGCGTTAATTCGCGAGCCTCACACCCCGGTATGAACCAGAAACGGGAGAGGACCTCAGGGAGGACATGCGTTTCTTTCTAGCTAGGAGTGGTGTCAGATATGGAGCCCAAACATTTTTACTTATGTGAATGATGGAAAGCGAGGCGCCTCGGATATGTCGGTCACTACGGGGCCGATGGATGATGTAGTCGACATACTGACCATTACGCCCCATAGGGCGGGGAAACATATTGTTCAGGAATTATAATCCACTAACGTAAGTGTGGACCGATCCTAAGGATCCAGGTGTAGTTGCGGCTGTATCATGAGACATGGTAGGCTAGATATTCTCGAACTCGGTAAGGACGATACCGTGCCTTGGTTCATGATGGAAATCCAACTTCTAATACGATATTATGCGGTTTTGATTGTAAACCTATATTGGCGGCATGGGACGCTCATGTCGTCTATGATTGATACATTATGATTGGATTTTTTTTTGAAACATATAAACACTAATAATAATATCAAATGATTTTGTTTTATATGTGTCAAGCATATTTTGGCCATTATAAGGTAAAACTCTATCCTCCGGCTTGCGTTGCATTGTGTGATGGGACCTGAGTCTTATAATGGCTTCATTTTTGTAAAAAGAATTGCATTGTTTAAATGATTTACTTGTTTTATGCACTGGCAATCCAATGGAGTAAACCCGTTCCGCGTTAGCGGCGCGGTCCTGTGATTAGCCTTATTATTAAATAAGTTAAGTAGATTTCTCATACCAGTCCCATGACTGACTCGTAGTTTTTTTCACTTTGCAAACTCGGGTGCCACTATTTTCTACATGGGCAGCCTTGTATTTAGGTTTTAGCAGGCTTATTCTGGATAGCTATGGAGATGAAGATAGATTCTATCATTTCTATTATGCTGTTCAAACTTCATTATGAATATTATGTTTGATCCTGCTACAAACATTTTATATTAGGTTGAAACTGTATTTTGTACTAAGTATGATCCTGTCATGTTGTGTAACTCTGATGTTGATACTATTTCCAATGTAATTTGATGTACATATCTGGTGAAATGATATATTTTTGTTCTATTGTTACTATTTATGTGTTATATTCCACTGATTATCCTTGCTTCCATGCCACGGGGGTTTGGGTCATCACAATATTTTAGTACGGTGGTTAGTGCATGGTGTTTGTTTCTAAGAGGTTGGTAATTCGAATCCTCTGCGGTTGTTACATTGGTATCAAAACCTATACCCAACTGGAATTATGTGTAATATTGCTAGTGTCAATCAGTGCGATATAGCAGCGATTTACATATAGAAAGCATGGGTGGTGAGCGATGACGAGTCAACATCATTGTGTTCTTTCAGGGATTATTTTGTAACGCCTTCTTTCCAAAAGTTAACACAAGATCTTTTAACAAAGCGGTTAGTGTGTAATGTTGCTTTTCGAAGGGCTAAGAAGGTCGAATTATGCGATCGTCATAGATTATGCTACATGCATGTTCATTCTCATGCTAAATATGTTCAAAATGCACAAAAGTCATGCATAGTCAATATTTAAGTCCAAACCTTTATTTACATAAGATAAAATTACATTTAAAACTGTTGGAGAATGAAGTTTTGATGATAACAACCTTATTTCAATTATTATTATTATTAATCGATTATAAAATATATACTAACATTTCTATTTAGAATATATATATATATATATACATATATATATATATATATAGGGCTTGAATACAGGACTTAAATACTGAAGACTGTACAGTTTTAGAGTTCAAGTGATTCAGGATTAAGAAGAGATTCAGACTCATAGTTATCATGTTATCAAGATATAAGGATTTCAAGAGTTCAAGAAAAATATAGTAATTGAGTCTAGTTTATATGTAATACTCTGAATAACACTCCAGGTTCAAATTTTGATTTTCAAATTCTATTTTCAAAATTCAAAAATGATTTCAAACTACTATTATACTTATGATTTCAATCATATATTTATAAAGTTTAATATATATATAAGTTTATAATATATATAGTTTTTGTAGTTTTAAATCTTATCACTTTATAAATATGTTTATATGATATATTATGTTTCCATATGATTTTACACTTTAGAATATTCATTTAAATTACTAAGTTTAGATTTAAGAATTTTCAGAATAATATATATGTTTAAACAATTGAAAAAATAGTTTTAAAATCAAAATATACATACATTTATGGCTATGTCGAAATACAGCTGTCATAACTTCAATTTTTAAAGGAAGTGTCTTTTCACTTTTTGTAACGTTTCTGAAACGTTGCAGCCATTGAGAAGACATAAAAAGGGGCTAATTTCGAAATTTTTAGTCATTTTTCTTCTCTGTCTTCACCCCTTTACATACCACTATTAATATACATCATTTTCTTGATTTCTACACTTATACTTTGTCGGTTTCTACTCAAATTATATCAAACTTCTTCTCTTCTCAATCTCTATCAAATACTCTCTGAATTGAAGTGCTACTGAAGAGTTCTAGGGCTGTTGTAATCATTTGGGAATTGTTTGGGAAAGGGTGTGTTCTTTGTAGCCCTAAAATCAAGGAAAGGGAGCGGTGTTAACCTTGTAGCTGTGAAATCAAGGGTGTTTGGGGCGGTGTTAACCTTGTAGCCGTGAAATCGAGGGGTTGTACTTGGATATTGATAATAACAAAACTCTGCGCAGTCCATCGTTGCATGGGACTGGACATAGGCGTAATCCGAACCAGTATAAAATCCAGTGTATTCTTTCCTTTTCTGCATTTTATATTTACTTATATCTGTGTCTATGTTTGATTCTGTGTTTGTGATCATCTCTGGTGTGATAATCGTTGTGTGATTCATATAGTAGATCAAATAAGTTTAAGATTTTCAAAAATTCCTTATAAACACAATTCACCCCCCCCCCCCCACCAGTGTTTGTTTTGCCTTAAGATCTGCATTCCACATTCCCTAACAATTGGTATTATAGCATAAGTTTTCAAAAAGTTCATAATATGTTTTTAGAAATATTAAATGGCAACCACAACTAGTAATAATAGTTCTTTTGTAGAGGGTTAGTCCACTTTAGACCACCACTATTTAATGGCAGTAATGATTCATATTGGGCATGCAGAATGAAAATATATTTACAATGGTAGGATTAGACATATGGAATAGCACACAAACTGAATATGTTGAACCCACTACTAATTTTGCATAATGGACTAATAAACAAAGGACTGATGCACAAAGTAATTCTAAAGCCATGAATATGTTATTATGTTCATTAGATAGAAATGAATCTAACAGAGTGTCAGTTTGTAAATCTGCTTACGAAATATGGAGAACATTACAAATTACTCATGAAGGAACCAATAAAGTTAAACAGACAAAGATATAAATGCTAATTAATCCGTTTGAGTTATTTAAAATGAACGAGAATGAATCTATCTCTGATATGTATTGCAGATTCCTGGAGATCATGCATTCATTAATAGATTGGGAAAACTTATTCAGAAGAAGACCAAGTCAGAAAAATACTTAAATCCTTGACTCTAGAATGGGATCAGAAAACATTGGCGATTGAAGAAGCCAATAATGTCAGAAAAATGAAGATTGAGGAGTTAATTGGAAAATTTATGTCATTTGAAGTCTAATTACAGGAAAGTAGTGGTGAGCAAACCCCGGTTCGGTTCGGTTTTGGGGTAAAACCAAAACCGGAACCGAAAGATCTCGGTTTTAAAAACGATAACCGAAACCATAGCCGAAGCATCGGTTTCGGTTTCAAAACCTCGGTTTTGGTTTTTATCGTTTCGGTTTTAAAACCAATTTATACAAAAAATGCTATAAATTTAAACAACCATAAAAGAAATTAAAATAAATTGTTTCAACCGAGTGTATTGAGACACATGGTACAGAGTACAGACTAATAAACTATAAGTCATCCAAAGTAGTACAAAGCTAAGCTAGCTAGCTTTAAGCCGAAGACAAAAAAAAGGAAATAAGAAGGAGCACTCCAGTGAACCACACTACAGCAGACAAGCAACAACTTGGAATTCTAGAAAATAGTCTACTGATACCTCAACTGTCATCTTCAATCCAAAACATCCAAGAATCTACAAAAACAAGAAATGAGCATTTTATACTAGTCTACCCCTAATCATGTATTCAGTTAAATCAAATGAGTGAAGCAGTGGCCAGTGTGTATATACTATATAATACGAAACAATATGCAGCAAGAGACAATGTGCAACATTTTATAATTTGGTTCGGTTCAGTTTTGTTGAGTTCAGTTCGGTTTGGACCTAAAAACGAAACCGAAATATTAGTACAGTTCCATTTTTTGATTTTCGGTTTCCGTTTTTTTCGATTCGGTTTTTTGGGGTTCGATTTTATTTCGGTTTTGTGCTCACCCCTACAGGAAAGAAAAGAAAACAAGCCCACAGAAAAGAAATCTATAGCATTCAGAGCAACTACAAATGATTTTGATTCGAATTTGATGAAACAGATTTGGGCTCGGATTTTTCGAAATTCAAAATTGATGAAACGGATTTGGAAACCTTTCATCACATATTTGAAAGTGATGATCATTTAGTATTCAAAAATCACTTTTCCCGCCCAAAAGAAAGAATCATCAACCTCCTCCTTCAACATACTATCACTCCTCGTTTCAGAAATTTCAACAAACCTACCCTCAAAGTTCAAAAAGCTCTCTTCGCTATTTTGGAGTTTATGATATTAATTGGACTGATATGATTTTAAAAGAATTTAAGCCCAAAGAAATGTCCACAAGAGAAAACACTCTTTATTATGGAGTTTATCTTACTCGAATTTTTAAGTATTTTGGAGTGGATCTCAATGGAGAAGAATTTGTGTCAAGAAAGTCATTTGACTCAACAAATATACATCTTATGCAAATTCCAATCACCTTTAAGCCTTTTGAAACATGCGAAAATAAACAAGCTCGAATGCAACAACAAGAGGAAAATCTTATGAATATCGAAGAAGAAACCTCTTTGAAAAGTATAGAGTGTCCATCTAATGTTAGAACCATATCTAAAGAAATGCTTGTCCAAAATCAAGCCAAGTTAGCCAAGAACCAAAAGAAGATCAAAAAGACTCTTACCCATATGTCTAAGTTCATTGACAAAATAGGAAGAAAACTTGGAATCTCATCTTCCTCCTCATGATCTGTCGAAATCTAAGCTTATCTAGTTTATGTTATCTTTCGTATTTGCTTTCAAATCTCGTATTTAGTATCTTGTATTAGTTGAATGTATTTGCTTTCACGTAGTAATGGATCGTGTTTATTTCTGTCGAAACAATCTTTGATTTACTGAAAAAACACATTAGAATTAAATAAATTAAAATAATATAATAAGAATTAACTAAAAATTAAAAAACTAAAAAAATTTAATGTGGTATGTCGACATACATTTTTAAGCATGTCGACATATAACTGGTAGTTTTTCAAATTTGTTCAAAATATGAAATTTAAATAACCAACTAATGTCAATTTAATTCCAACGAATTCCAAACCCTATGAATACCTCTTTCTTCCAGAAAAAATTATTCTAACCTTTCTCCTTCTTCTCTAATCATTTCTTTTCTATAATATCAAATTATGGCAAATCTTATTCATAATTTGAGGGAGAATCATGAAGAAACATTGAATTCATTCAAGAATATCCCATCTATAATACTACGAAATCAGCGTTATCTCGAATTGAGTCAAATAAAGATGGTTGAATATCAAGAGAAGCACTTTGATGCCATATGTTGTCTAATATTTATTCTTTTCAGAGACGAAGACAACTGTAACAACCCGCATTTTACGTTTCGGAGGATCGTAAAATATTTTTAGTTTATTCTCTGAGGGTTGGATCATTCTCATATTTTAATATGCTAATTATGGGAATGTGAGACATGTCCTTAATTTTTACCAATTTTTTGTGACCATTTTGCCCCTATCAGTCTTGTACAGGGGATTACTTTTGACTCAGGTCGAATCAGATGGTGAGACCTATGCCATTGGATAGGAAATGTTGATTGTGTTTCCGTAGAGTGGTTACATTAAAGATTTGGCTCAGCGGTTTGGAAGGAATCGTTGTTTTAAGGTTTAATAGTTGGTTGTTCAGGTTTTGGTAGCCTTAGTGGGCTGATTTGTAGAGGCATATTAGTGGGCTGGTGGAAAGAAATAAATAGAGGGTGAGAGGTATAGAGAATAGTTTACTTTCTCCAGTCTTTCATTTAGTGGCAAATGTTCCTCCTTCCTCGAACACCTTTCCACCATTAAAATCGAGATCTAAGCTTAGGAAATCGAAGATCTACACCATTTGAGGCTAGATCTACATCGTTTCAAAGGCGAGTTCATTGAATCAAGGAGTTTGGATCCAATTGCTTGTTATCCGGAATCTTAATTCATTGTTTCTGCTTTTATTTGGAAAAGTGGTGAGTGATATGCATCTCTCACATGGATTCAATGTGTTTTACCATAGACCTATTCCTTGGTTAGTCCATTATCATATAAATTACCCTAAGATCTAATTTAGCATGTTTAAACCGGTAATTCCCATGCCCTTTTTAGATGACAAAACTTCCCCTTACGGGAAAGTCCGGATCGAATTGAGAACAAGAAGCATCAAAATGCAAACAACAGAACACTTCATTGCTTATTACATCAATTTACATCAGAGTACTAAAATATATCATAGTATGAATAAATATTACACAGAAAAATATCAAAGATTTAAAATACATAGCAGCGGAAATAAAATGTATAAATACATTGCGTAGCGGAAGTACATCAACTAGCACAACTGAATGAAATACACGGATACAAAGCTTTCCGAATATAGCTCCAGCTGTAATCCAGGATCCTGGAAAAAGAAATATCTACGAAAACCAAAACTACTAGCTGACTGTGTGGAAAATATAGGCACCCAGAGTTTAGGTTAAAACAATAAACTTCGAGTCAGTCATGGGACTGGTGTGAGAACTAAAACAGTTATTAACTTGATTTTAAAGTTAGGTAAATCAAGGGACTACGACGCATAACATGGAATGGGTTTACCCCCAAGAATATCAGTGCATAAAACAAGCAGCGCAATGCTAAATAAAGAACAATGAAGCTATTATAATACTCATGTCTCATCACACAATGCAACGCAAGCAAGAGGATAGAGTTTTACCTTATAATAGCCAAATATGCTTGGTACGCAAAATATATCTTTTATCATGACTATAAGTGAAGAAATCAGCTTCAAATATAAATGTATCAATCATAAACGACATGAATGTTCCATACCACTATACCGCCAATAGTTTAAAATAAAATCGTAAAATGTCGTATTAGAAGTTTGGATTTCCATCATGATGGCTATTGGTCCGAAAGATCGATCACGTAGTATAATACTCAACGGCTTACGTCCCGTGCATGAGAAAACGTCATAATACACATCCACACTATATCCAGGATATCAAGTATCTCAATGGCTTAAACGCCGTATACTCTATCCTTTTGGGAATCGCGGGTGTGCCCAATCCCTACCAGATGTGGAGCGACCACGCCCAGCCTATCTCGGTCGACCGGATCCATCCTCCTCTCGAAAGTATACTGATCTAACGATCAGTTCACCATCATACCGATGTGTGAGGCTCGCGAATTAACACTATATAAAGCTATGCTAATTAAAGCTATGCTTTGATCATCATCCACCAAACTTTGCTTTTCAACAAAAGTTTGGATCACTGTATCTCAGCATGCCACACTATCAATCCATACCGTACCACTGATTTCTGCCAATATATAACCTCTAAGCTCGTACGTCTCAGAGAAGGGTGTTAAGAAAGAGAATACATTCTCCGCCACCAAACAGATATATATTTAGCAGAGATCAACGAATACAGTATAAAGGAATACAATGTCAGACACACCATCCATTAGCAAGTCCGTTCTTGGTCTGAACAAAACCGGAGGCACCTTATTCCTCGTCCCATATGTCTAATACAGGAGAATGGCCCTCGCATATCCAAACGATCAACAAATACGTCCGGACGGCTACCATTGTAGCCCCTTCAAGGTAGCCACTCCAATCATAGGCATCGGTAGTAACCCATCCATTCGATGTGAAGATCTTCGGTCTTGCACCATCTTCAATCTCTTTGACTGTTAGTCATTGTATCAATTATTCAAAATGGGCTAAATCCGGTCTTTCCGAATAACTCGCGTATCTTATAATCAAGTGTTATAACAACACATCATACGCCTCATTCCAATCCATAATATTCTTTTATTCGTATTTCTTTATTCTGGAAAGGTTCCCATTAATCTTATCAACGATTATCACTTTTAAACACACTGTTTAATCCATTTCTTTGAAAATAATTTCAAAAGATTTTATAGTATTTTTTTCATGATTTAAACCAAATTAAGGTTTATAAAACTAGTCGGGATTAACGCCTTACCGAAGTAATCATTCATTTTATTACCCCATCTCAACCTATTCATCACATGGAGCAAAACTGGCAGTACTCCATATCTAACACCACTGTGTTATCGGTAAATTCAATTACCATTTCACTTTCAAATCTAATTAAAGATTTAACTATCGCATGAAGTAAAACCGGTGATACTCCATTCTCGAACACTTCTCAAATTTGGGAAATTTAATTACTACACTAACATTTCAATCTAATTAAAAATTCATTAAAACTCCATCTTAGTTTTAATCTTCAAAAATCATTATTTAATGGTTATTCAAATTAGGAAATAAATCATGTCTTTAACTGGGTTAAATAACCAATGTCATTTAAAACATCGTTCACGATAAACCCAAAATCATCTTCCATCAAATTGGAATCTGCACGGAAATCATAACAATGTATAATCGGAAAAAATTCTGTATCAGACTAATAATATAAATGGAATAACGGCAAAGCCATTTAAATTCCATATATAGTAATGGTCTTCCTTCACAGAAGCTCATCTCGATTATTAATAAATCGAATTCCATTCAATTCCAATTTAATATATTAAATTAGAAAACTTTACTTTGGAAAATTCCACTAGTCTTAATTAAAAGATTATAAATTACAAATCATATTCTTCACTATTAATTTGGGTTAAAGAACTAATGTTATTTAAAACTCCGTTCACGATAAATGCAAAAATCATCTTTCTTTCATTCAATTCCAATTAAATTTTAATTAATTAGAAAACTTCACTAAATCTTAATTTAAAGATTTATTCCTTTCTCAACTAGGTTTAAGAACAGTGCTATTTAAGTCACCATTCACGACAAACCCAAAATCCAATTCTTTTATTCAATTTCAATTAAATATTAATTAATTGGAAAACTTCACTAAATCTTAATTGAAAGATTAATTCTTTTCTCAACTGGGTTTAAGAACAGTGTTATTTAAGACACTATTCATGACAAAACCAAAATCCAATTTGATATCAAATACAAAGCTCTGAATAGAAATTATATCGGCTTATATTCAATATCAAATTCTGAAACCAACAAATATCGTATTCAGAATAACGATATATATATCTTCCAAATTCCTCAACAATATCCGTATAATCACAGAATCTAATATCGAAATATTACGAAGATTATTTCCATTCCAATTTATTCATTGGAAAATTCTGGTTATTTTGAAACCATTTTCAAATCCAATTTATTTATTTCTAAAAATAATTGGATTATTAATCTAGTTATTAACTAGTTCATTTCGATAAAAATATATTTTTATCTTTTCAAAACTGGAATTTTTCATCTAAAATCTTTCCAAATCATTTATTATGATTTTACACAATTTTTCCATATTTTTTGAATAATTTTATTAAGGCGCTTACAGTCGGTTTCCAATAACGGCCACCGAACTGCATCCATAGCGACCTTTTTTGAAATTGATTTGGACATATTTTAAAATTCGACTGTTCAAATTTAAATTTCTTACATTGTTGGAAATCTTTTTTTGATACGAACCCAACGGTTCTGGTTTTAGGAGAATCCGACAGTCGGATCTCCCATTACATCAATTTGAAGTTAGTGTCAAAATTTGCGAACGGTCGCTGCGCGGTGCGTTCTATTCAGGCCATTACAAATATATATATATATATATATATATATATATACCTTCGATTTCCATTCAAAACATATTTTATAAATTCGTTATAAAAACGATTCCAACTTCCATTTCAATTTTAAACCAAAATTGAATATTCTATATCATTATAATATTAAAATGATAATATTTTCAAAATATCAGATTTTGAAATCATTTTTCCATATTCATTATAAACTGAATAAAATCGATAGAAAATCCCGTTCGTGTTAAAATGGCATGTAACTACTTAACACGGCTTCACATTTCAATATTTTCGTGTCCATCCAAAATCGGACATCAAAATCACATTTTAATTATTCACTGAATATTATTTTAAAATATTCGTTAATTCTGAACTGGAATCAGACTCAATTAATTAACATATAATTTCAGTTATATGGATTTCATACATCGCATGTATTCAATCATAATGGTAAATAATGATTAAAAATTCATACAACATCCAGAGTGCATTTTACAACTGTATAAGCATTAAAATAAATAAATAATGCGTATACAGTCTGTCAACCCATTGATTGACATACAGCTAAACAATTGGGATTAGTGTATGTCAAATATCATCCCAATACCCGTGTGGGGTTTCAAAAAACAAATACTGATTATTATTTGTGCAGTTGGGCGACATGTAAAAATTATCGTCCCAATCAAGATCGGTTAAATAGATGTACATAAACAAACCGTCCGATTTGTAAATGAATATTTATTTTATTTTTACTATTTTAAATTATAAATGGATATTTATAATTTTAATTTCGATTTCCACAATAATATTAACAATATTATTATATGTTAAACATTCCAACATCACAAACAAAACACAATACAGTTAATTAAATCGTCCATGGTCTGTGGACGAGGGAGGTGAGCTAACAAGCACCATATACAAGTTATAATGATTTAAACTGATAAAAAAATCTACACTGGCAATTCTTTATATTTTTATACATGAATATAATAACATAAAAAAAATTAGTGAGAAGTAGTTCTCACATTGGGTTCCACTTCGCCATTCTTTATTTGAGGATTTCAGTATTGTTTGGATTAAAATTTGCATCAAATTTTAATTTAGTCTGTTTCTGTTCTGGTCAGTTTCATGTTGTAGCATTTTCTGATATGAACCCAACGCAACTGAGTTTGCAATTTTCTAAACTCGTATGAAAAAGATATGGTATATTATACATTAATTACAAAAATTAATATAATTAATTAATTAAACAATTTCCCCTTAATAAACCTTTCTTCTTGAAAAACTCGTCGTTCTTCAATACCCACTCGTCGATTTCTTTCCACCCATTTTGCATGTGCCATGATGCATCGGTCAACCATCAGAGAGCACCACGGCGTCAGGCTAGGGGAGAGCTGCCACCGCCTGGAGCGAGGTGGAGTTCGGCGTCTTCCTCCTTCTCGAAATCAGCGCCAAACATCGGCACTTCGAGCAAAAAATCCGACCCACCCAAGAAGCTAAACATGATAATATCTGTGTAGATTTGTAGATCTTCTAATGCTCTTTAATTCTCATTCAATTTATTTCTGGAATTACTGCGTGAATCAAATGATTTTGAGGTGAATTGGTTGGAGCAATTTCCGCCGTTAAATGAATAGGAGCGGCTGCTTCAGGTTTGGCCGCGAGTGGGAATAATTTAGGGTTTTGACTTTGAGAAACAAGTGTATATATATTATATAATTAGATAATATTTAATTCATAAAATCCTCGTTTAACACACTGAACTCCAAGCGAACCCCAATGACTGCCGCTTGTAACCAAATACCCACATTCCGGACTCAATGAAATATGTTTCATAAGCCAATTCGATTGTTTTGATCAGTTTTACTTTGAATTAAAATACAAATCAATATATATTGAATTTAAACGTGCATTTTAATTTACCAGGGCCATATACTGACTCCAAAAATCACAGAAAATAAATCTAGCTATGTTTTGACGATATGGTCCTAACAAAACAAATTTCGACGAATTTGAAGATTGGTTGAAAAATGACCATTTTCCAGTCAATTAAATTCAAACTGAATTGACAAAACACGTTTAAATTTACTACGCTCACATATTGATTCCAAAAATCATGAAATTTGAAACCTGGCAGTAATTTGACATTCCGGATCCAACAAAAGTGGTTTCATCGAAAATGGAGGTCGTTTGCAAAATGGCTATTTTTAAGGGTTATATATATATTAAAATATATATAAATTCCATAGCGACTAATTTAAATTTTAAACTAGACATAACTTTCAATTTATATTATGAAATCTTAATTTTTCACATTCGTTAGAAAGATATAATTAAACAGATTCTAACGTTTCTTGATTACTGAAATTCAATTCATTTTGAATTTTGTATATTCATTTGAAATTAAAAAACGAATTTTCAAGCTACCGCGCCATTTCAAACTCTATTTATAATTAAAATAAATTTATACGTTCTAACTTCGATTTAAATAAATTTTTAGTCGTTATTATTTAAAATAAATCATTTTAAATATTCAAAATCCATTAAAATAGCCAAAATAAAATTTTTAAATTGGTTTAGAATTTCCGGGTTGTTACAATCTCCCCCACTTAAAATCTTTTCGTCCTCGAAAAGGAACGGAGCTGAAAGTTGTTTAACTAACCAACTCAACTTTAATTCTTCAACTTTTCAGTTTCTAAGAATTTTCTAATTTCTCAAAAATTTGGCTAACGCCCTAAATTTTCGGAAAATTTCGCCATAACCTCCTTTGTACGGGTTGATCTGTAAAACCACAACTTGCCTCATAGGGCCCTCATCAATCCAAAAGAAAAAGAAAAAGCAAGTGGCTAGCCAATCGGCTCATAAAATCATCAAACCCAGAAATACAGTAAAACATGTACCTATCTGTCGGGCATACAATTTTATTCCTCTTCTTAGCTTCCATGTTATGACCTGTTCATTATATACACATGTACAAATATGAAATTTCAGTTTTAATAATTTAATTAGTTAACTAATAATCACATATCACAACCAGCAATCAATTAGTTGATTAGCTTTTCAAAGATATATCTTTAATATATACTCAAAATCATATTTTTAGTGCCAAATCACAAACATTAACTCTAACTAAGGTTTGGTTCTCACACTAGTCAATTGGAAATTATACAGATATTCACTTTCGAAACTTGAACATAAATGCTGATGATGGTATACTGATCATCAGAATCATCTCCGGGCGACTAGAGTATGATTCTATATCTATCCAGTATATTTGAGGCTTCATATATACACTAGCGAGGTGTATATGCAAAATCTTCATATACCCGATAGTCCAAATTCAATATAAAATAAAATACTCAAATACGTATAATAAGATATAATTATTTTTTCAAAATCTAATTTGATTTTTTTTTAAATAACACTCTTCAAACTCATTCTAACATACTACTGATCCTATATCTAACGAGTTATTCTCATAGGATATTACTAATCCTATCTCCAATGAATTCTTTTGATCAGTTCTAATGTGTCTTGTTCTCGAGCTCTGTAAACCAAAGCTCTGATACCAAACTGAGACGACCCGAACTTCCCCTTATGGGAAAGCCCGGATTTAATTGAGAACAAGACTCATCAGAATGCAAACAATAGAACACTTCATTGCTTATTACAACAATTTACATCAGAGTACAAGAATATATCAGAGTATGAATAAATATTACACAGAAAAATATCAGAGATTTAAAATACATAGCAGTGGAAATAAAATGTATAAATACACTGCGTAGCGGAAGTACATTAACTAGCACAACTGAATGAAATACACGGATACAAAGCTTTCCGGATATAGCTCCAGTTGTAATCCAGGATCCTGGGAAAAGAAATATCTGCGAAAACCAAAACTACTAGCTGCTTCTATGAAAAATATGGGCATCTAGAGTTTAGGTTAAAAAAATAAACTCTGATTCAGTCATGGAACAGGTGTGAGAACTAAAACAGTTATTAACTTGATTTTAAAGTTAGGTAAATCAAGGGACCACGCCGTATAACACGGAACGGGTTTACCTCCAAGAATACCAGTGCATAAAACAAATAGCGCAATGCTAAATAAAGAACAATGAAGCTATTATAAGACTTAGGTCCCATCACACAATGCAATGCAAGCCGGAGGATAGAGTTTTACCTTATAATAGCCAAATATGCTTAGTACACGAAATTTGTCTTTTATTATTACTATAAATGAAGAAATCAACTTCAAATATAAATGTATAAATCATAGATGGCATGAATGTCCCATACCACTATGCCACCAATAGTATACAACTAAAACCGTAAAATGTCGTATTGGAAGTTTGGATTTCCATCATGATGGCAACTGATTCGAAAGATCGAAACGTAATGTAATACTCAACGACTTATGTCCCGTGCATGAGAAAACGCCGTAATACACAACCGTAATATATCCAGGATATCAAGTATCTCAACGGCTTACGTCCTGTGCAAGAGAAACCGCCGTATACGCTATCCTTTTTGGAATTGGGGGTGTGCCCTATCCCTACCAGATGTGGAGCGACCACACCCAGCCAAACTCGGTCGACCGAATCCATCCTCCTCTCGAAAGTATACTGATCTAACCATCAGTTCACCATCATACCGATGTGTTAGGCTCGCGAATTAAAGCTACACAAAGCTATGCTAATTAAAGTATTGCTTTGATCATCATCCACCAAACTTTTCTTTTCAATAAAAGTTTGGATCACTGCATCTCAGCATGCCACACTATCAATCCATACTGTACCACTAATTTCTGCCAATATATAACCCCTAAGCTCGTACGTCTCAGAGAAGGGTACTAAGCAAGAGAATAAATTATCCGCTACCAAACAGATATATATTTAGCAGAGATCAATGAATACAATATAAAGGAATACAATATCAGACACACCATCCATTTGCAAGTCTGTTCTAGGTCTGAATGAAATCAGAGGCACCTTATTCCTCGTCCCATATGTCCAATATAGGAGAGAGGCCCTCGCATATCCGAATGATCAACAAATACGTCCGGACGGCTACCACTGTAGCCCCTTCAAGGTAGCTACTCCAATCATGGGCATTAGTAGAAACCCATCCATTCGATGTGAAGATCGTCGGTCTTGCACCATCTTCAATCTCTTCGACTGTTAGTCGTCGTATCAATTATTCAGAATGGGTTAAACCCGGTCTTTCCGAATAACTCGTGTATCTTATAATCAAGTGCTATAACAACACATCATATGCCTCATTCCAATCCAAAATATTATTTTATTCATATTTCTTTATTATGGAAAGGTTCTCATTAATCTTATCAAAGATTATCACTTTTAAACACACTGTTTAATCCATTTTTTGAATATCATTTCAAAAGATTTTATAGTATCTTTTCACGGTTTAAACCAAATTAAGGTTTATCAAACTAGTTGGGATTAACGCCTTACCGAAGTAATCATTCATTTTATTATCTCATCCGAACCTATTCACCCCATCGAGAAAAACTGGTAGTACTCCATATCTAACACCACTGTGCTATCGGTAAATTCAATTACCATTTCACGTTCAAATATAATTAAAGATTTAACTATCGCATGAAGTAAAATCGGTGCTACTCCATTCTCGAACACTTCTCAAATTTGGCAAATTTAATTACCACATTAACGTTTCAATCTAATTAAATATTCATTAAAACTCCATCTTAGTTTAAATCTTAAAAATCATTATTTAATGATTATTCAAATTAGGAAATAAATCTTGTCTTTAACTGGGTTAAAGGACTAATGGCATTTAAAACATCGTTCACGATGAACCCAAAATCATCTTCCATCAAAATGGAATCTACATGGAAATTGTAACAGTGTAAAATCGATATAAATTCCCGTATCAGAATAATAATATAAATGGAATAACAGCAAAGCCATTTAAATTCCATATACAGTAATAGTCTTCCTTCACAGAAGCTCATCTCGATTATTACTAAATTGAATTCCATTCAATTCCAATTTAATATATTAAATTGGAAAACTTTACTTTAGAAAATTCCACTATTCTTAATTAAAAGATTATAAATTCCAAATCATATTCTTCACTATTAATTTGGGTTAAAGAACCAATGTTATTTAAAACACCGTTCACGATAAACCCAAAAATCATCTTTCTTTTATTCAATTCCAATTAAATATTAATTAATTAGAAAACTTCACTAAATCTTAATTTAAAGATTTATTCCTTTCTCAACTAGGTTTAAGAATAGTGTTATTTAAGACACCATTCACGAAAAACCCAAAATCCAATTCTTTTATTCAGTTCCAAATAAATATTAATTAATTGGAAAACTTCAATAAATCTTAATTTAAAGATTAATTCTTTTCTCAACTGGGTTTTGGGTTTAAGAACAGTGTTATTTAAGACACCATTCATGAGAAAACCAAAATCAAATTTGATAGCAAATACAAGGCTCTGAATAGAAATTATATCGGCTTATATTCAATATCAAATTCTGAAACCAACAAATATCGTATTGGGAATAACGATATATATATATATCTTCCAAATTCCTCAGCAATATCCGTATAATCACGGAATCCAATATCGGAATATTCTGAAGATTATTTCTATTCCAAATCCATTCCAATTTATTCGTTGGAAAATTCTGGTTATTTTAAAACCATTTTCAAATCAGTTTATTTGTTTCTAAAAATAATTGGATTATTAATCTAGTTATTAACTTGTTCATTTCGATAAAAATATATTTTTATCTTTTCAAAACTGGAATTTTTCATCCAAAATCTTTCCAAATCATTTATTATGATTTTACACAATTTTTCCATATTTTTAATAATTTCATTAAGGCCCTTACAGTCGGTTTCCAATAACGGCCATCGAACTATATACATGGCGACCTTTTCTGAAATTGATTTGGACATATTTTAAAATCCGACTGTTCAAATTTAAATCTCTTATATTCACTGGAAAGCTCTTTTCGATACAAACCCAACGGTTCTGGTTTTAGGAGAATTCGACGGTCGGATCTTCCGTTACATCAATTTGAAGTTAACGGTCGAAATTCGCAAGCGGTCACTGCGCAGCGCGTTCTATTGAGGCCATTATATATACATATAAATATATATATATATAATATCCTCGATTTCCGTTCAAAACATATTTTATAAATTCGCTTTAAAAACGATTCCAACTTCCATTCCAGTTTTAAATTAAAATTGAATATTCTATATCATTATAATATTAAAATGATAATATTTTCAAAACATCAAATTTGAAATCACTTTCCGATATTCATTATAAAATGAATAAAATCGACAGAAAACCCTGTTCATGTTAAAATGGCGTTTAACTACTTAACACGGCTTCACATTTTAATATTTTCGTGTCTATCCAAAATCGGACATCAAAATCACATTTTGATTATTCACTGAATATTATTTTAAAATATTCGTTAATTCTAAACTTGAATAGACTCGACCAATTACCATATAATTTCAGTTATATGGATTTCATACATCGCATGTATTCAACAATAATGATGAATAATCATCAAAAATTCATACAACATCCAGAGTGCATTTTACAACTGTATAAGCATTAAAGTAAATAAATAAAGCTTATACAGTCTTTCAACCCATTGATTGACATACAACTAAACAATTGGGAATAGTGTATGTCAAGTATTATCCCAATACCCGTATGGGGTTTCAAACAACAAATACTGATTATTATTTGTGCAGTTCGGCGACGTGTAAAAATTATCATCCCAATCAAGATCAGTTAAATAGGTGTACATAAACAAACCATCCGATTTGTAAATGAATATTTATTTTATTTTTACTATTTTAAATTATCAAAGGATATTTATAATTTTAATTTCAATTTCCACAATAATATTAACAATATTATTATATGTTAAACATTCCAACATCACAAAAAAAACACTATACAATCAATTAAATCGACCATGGCCTACGGACGAGGGAGGTGAGCTAACAGGCACCGTATACAAGTCATAATGATTAAAACTGATAAAAAAATCTACATTGGCAATTCTATATACTTTTATACATGAATATAATAACATAAAAAAATTAGTGAGAAAGAGTTCTCACATTGGGTTCCACTCTGCCATTCTTTATTTGAGGATTTCAGTACTGTTTGGATTAAAATTTGCCTCAAATATTAATTTACTCCATTTCCATTTTGGTCAGTTCCATGTTGTAGCGTTTTCTGATACGAATCCAACGCAAATGATTTGCATTTTTCTAAGCTCGTATGAAAAAGATATGGTACATTATACATTAATTACAAAAATTAATATAACTAACTAAGTAATTAAACAATTTCCCCTTAATTAACCTTTCTTCCTGAAAAACTCATCGTTCTTCAATGCCCACTCGTTGATCCTTTCCACCCATTTCGCACGCGCCATGATGCATCGACCAACAATCGGAGTGCACCACGACGTCGGGCTAGGGCAGAGCTGCCACCACCTGGAGCGAGGCGGAGTTCGGCATCTTCCTCCTCCTCGAAATCAGCGCTGAACGTCGGCACTTCGAGCACAAAATCCAACCTACCCAAGAAGCTAAACCCGATCATATCTGTGTAGATTTGTAGATCTTCTGATGCTTTTTAATTCTCATTCAATTTATTTCTGGAATTATTGCGTGAATCGAATGATTTTGAGGTGAATTGTTTGGAGCGATTTCCGCTGTTAAACGAATGGTAGCGGCTGCTTCAGGTTTGACTGCGAGTGGGAATAATTTAGGGTTTTGACTTTGAGAAACAAATATATATATATATAATAAAGTAATACTTAATTCGTAAAATCTTTGTTTAACACACTGAACTCTAAATGAACCCCAACGACTGCCACCTCTGACCAAATAAACACATTCCGTATCCAACAAAAGTGGTTTCGTCGAAAACGGAGGTCGTTTGCAAAATGGTTATTTTTAAGGGCTACATATATATTAAAATATATATAAATTCCATACCGACTATTTTAAATTTTAAACTAGACATAACTTTCAATTTATATTATGAAATCTGAATTTTTCACATCCTCAGAAAGATATAATTAAACAGATTCTAATGCTTCTTGTTTTACTGAAATGCGATTCATTTTGAATTCTGTATATTCATTTGAAATTAAAAATCGAATTTTCAAACTACCACGCCATTTCAAACTCTATTTATAATTACAAAAAATTTATATGTTCTAACTTCGATTTAAATAAATTTTTAGTCGTTATTATTTGAAATAAATCATTTTAAATATTCAAAATCCATTAAAATAGCCAAAATAAAAATTTCAAATTGGTTCAGAATTTCCGGGTTGTTACACAGTTCATATGTTTTGCAGGTTAGGTCCATAATTTAGTTCATATGTTCATTTATCATGATTTTGATAAAGTTGCAGAATTATTGATGGAATCATCATATTCATGTTGTTAATGATTTCAAAACATGTTTATGGTAGTAATTGATGTACTGGATTAATAGATTTCATCGAGACAGTTGATTGGCGAAGTTTTGGTTGAAATTGGGTTTGAATTGGTGTTGTACATGCCATGGGTCATGCGTGCGAATGGGTGGTCATGCGTGCGAGTGGGGTTGTCGAGTAGATAGTACGACATGTAGTACAACATAGAACAATGTGCAGTACAACAAGGGGTTGGTCGTGCATCTCGTAGGGTTCGGTCGGTCTCCGTGCTGATGGTGGAATGGTTGAGCATGAATGGTCGATCGGTCGGTTGTGTGCAAATCTGGATTGGTCGGTTCGAGGTACTTGATCTGGGTTAGGGAGCAGGGCTTCTGGTTGGTCGAGCTTAACTTCGGGTCGGTCGGGCGACAGTTCTGGTCGAGCAAGCTTGGGTCGAGCATGAAGAGATCGGTTATGCATAAATAGTTCTGATCGAGTAGGTTGGGTCGGTCAGGATGGCTTTGGTCGAGCATGGTTCGAGTCGAGCAGGGTTGGATCGAGCAAGTGGAGTTCGTTCATGCAAGGGGTCGAGCATGGCTTGGGGTCGGTCGAGCATGGCCAGGGGGTCGGTCGCACAAGGTCATTTTCTAAAAAAATTATTTTTCGGGTACGACCCAGATTTGAAGAAAAGAGCTAGAAAAAAAATCGGGGGCAACCTCCTAAACCCTGGCTGCAGTGTAGTGATGTAATTTGGCTCACTGAGGTTACGACTTCGAAGTAAATTCAAGTAGGAAGGCTCGAAGTGTTGAAATGTGTCTGTTGATCAGTGTAGAACAATGAATGAGGCGACAACTCAAAGGTCATGAGTTGGTGGATAATGGTTGCTTGAGCTATAAAAATTCATCGGGTTGGATGATAAGAGATACGAAGGCCTAGAGATTATCATGTCGTAAGTTCTAGCAAACTCAAAGCAGGGGTACAATAGGGGCACCTAAAAGATCGGTTGTAGGTCGAGTACCATGGGTATCATTGAAAGGCCTGGTTGTCAAGGCTGGACATACATACGTATCGTTGAAAGGCGTATGGAGTTTATGTTAGAAATTAGGTTACCATTAGCCCTTGACATGTGGCAAGGTTGGTCGTCGTACGATTAACGATGGTTTCGAAGCAGGATTTGTGGTGATAGGCAGAATCTATCATGCATTCTGGATGTTTTGTTTGTACCGTCTCACGTAGATTATTCAATGTCGAAGGAGATGTTCCTTGGGTGCTTGTTTGATATTGGTTTAAGCGTCTGGGGATTGTGCTTGAGGGATGTTGAATTCGATTAGAATGGTTTATGTGAAATCTATAACCTGGATGCTATGAGTGCTATTGATGGTTGATTTCTGATTGCCATGAATGAATGGTTGTTCTAATTATTATGGATGAATGGTTGACATGGTTGATGTAAAGGCTATCACTGTCTGATGTGTGGAAGATAGGGTTGAGTTCTTCTTTGGCGTTGTGGCAGATTAGTATGTTTATCTATCCATTCTCATATACTTTGTTGATGATGTTTGTTAGTTGTTTTATCGCTCACTAAGACTGTTGTCTGACTCAAGGTTTTATGTTTCCTTCTTGTTACCTTGGGTTGTTCATCCGGTTGTGGATGGGCAGGCTAGGTGATAGGTGATAGCTTAGTGAGGACGATGTTGCAGTTCGGAGGCGAGCTGGAGGCTTACGTACCAGTTTTATTACTATCTATTATTTTTGTTTCCATTTTTTGAGTTGCTCTATGAGTGTTGTAGTGAGGCTTTATGTACAGACTTTGATGTTTCCTATGATGCTTGGATAATCTTTCAGGATGTTGTGAAAATTTCAAAAGTTTGTTATATGATGCTTCACTATAATTACCTGTTGTATATTTTCTGCTATATTTCATCCTTGCACTGTGAGTTCTATGACAAGTATCGATTGTGTTTGCCTACCTATGATGATCGTCCACAGCTTCCTGGCACACCTTTCAGCGCATTATTCCTCTTGTTTAGTGTAAGGGTTGTGGGTGGTCGTCACAACAACAATCTCGTTAAAGCATCACCCACAAAAGAAGATGAAGATTGTGAAGTCATCAAGAAGGATTCATTCTTTGGAGGAAACAGATGGGTGGAAGTTCCAAGAGATATTTGAATTGTTTGGTATGATTTGTTTGATTGAACTTGTTTGTAAATATTGCTTGGTTTGGATTGCTTGGATTTAAAACTTGTATATATGGATTGAAATATTTGTAAATATTTACTATAATACTTGGATTGTTAGTTTTGTTTATACTTTTTTAGGATATTATATAGGCATGAATTTAGTGGGAGTCATTTATATTTGAATAGAATTAAATATTATAGACCTAGAATATATATAGATATACACATATATATAGATATAGGATATAGTTATCTATGGTATAGATTTAAGGGGAGTATATTTAGAGTTACTTTTTGTTGATGTAAAGGGCAAGAAATTATAAAATAAGGATTAGTTAGGCTTAGTTTAAGGGGGAGTATGTAGGATTCATGGTGAAAGGGGGAGTATTATAAGGACCAGATCAAAAAGTATCAACAGTATGAACATGTATGAATATTTTATAAATCAAGGTTGTCATCATCAAAAGAAGGGAGATTGTTGGAGAATGGAGTTTTCAAGACAATAACCTTATTTCAATTATTATTATTAATTGATTATAAAATATAAACTATCATTTCTATCTCGAATACACACACATACACACACACACACACACACACACATATATATATATATATATATATATATATATATATGCAGGGTTTGAATACAGGACTTAAATACCGAAGACTGTACAATTTTAGAGTTTCAAGAGATTCAGGATTCAGAAGAGATTCAAGACTCATGAGTTATCGAGTTATCAAGATATCAAGATTTCAAGAGTTCAAGAAAAATATAGTAATTGAGTCTAGTTTATATGTAAGACTCTTAATAGCACTCCAGGTTCAAATTCTGATTTTTCAAATTTCAAATTTTGTTATCAAAATTCAAATCCTAATTTCAAAATGATTTCAAACTACTATCTTACTTATGATTTCAAAATTATATTTATAAGGCTTATTATATATATATATATATAGGTTTATAATATATATAGTTTTTGTAGTTTTAAATCTTATAACTTTATAAATATGTTTATATGATATATTATTATGTTTCCATATGATTTTACACTTTAGAATTTTCATTTAAATTACTAAGTTTTGATTTAAGAATTTCCAGAATAATATATATGTTTAAACACATGAAAAATAGCTTTAAAATCAAAGTACTACACATACGTCGACATACATTTATGGCTATGTCGACATACAACTATCATAATTTCAATTTTCAATGAAAGTGTCTTTTCATTATTTGTAACATTTCTAAAATGTTGCAAACATTGAGACACTATAAATAGGGGCTGATTTCAAAAAATTTAATCATTCTTCTTCTCCATCTTCACCCCTTTACATACCACCATTAATATACATCATTTTCTTGATTTTTACACTTATACTTTGTCGATTTCTACTCAGATTATATTAAACTTCTTATCTTCTCATTCTCTATCAAATACTCTCTGAATTGAAGTGTTATTGAAGAGTTCTAGGGTTGCTGTAATCATTTGGGAATTGTTTGGGAAAGGGTGTGTTCTTTGTAGCCCTGAAATCAAGGAAAGGGAGCGGTGTTAACCTTGTAGTCGTGAAATCAAGGGTATTTTGCGTGGTGTTAACCTTGTAGCCATGAAATCAAGGGGTTGTACTTGGATATTGATAATAATAAAACTCTGTGCAATCCAGCATTGTGTAGGACTAAACGTAAAAGTAATTTGAACTAGTATAAAATCCGGTGTATTCTTTCCTTTTCTACATTTTATGTTTACTTATATCTGTGTTTGATTTTGTGTTTGTGATCATCTCTGATGTGATAATCATTGTGTGATTCATATAGTCGATCAAATAAGTTCAAGATTTTTATAAATTCCTTATAAACGCTATTCACCCTCCCCCCCCCCCCCTCTAGTTTTGTTTTGCCTTAAGATCCACATTCCCTAATAGAAATTAGTTTTTTTTTTTTAATTCAATTTAGGGTTAGTAAAAGGGTGAAAAGTGGGGAATTAGAGAGAAGAATTAGTCCTCTTATTTGGCATCCTTTTTCCTTTATATGCTTGATGCAGGTCTTATGTTGCCCCCACAATGTCGACTTTAATCGTGCTGGCTTCAACGTGTCGGCTTCCATCGAATGATGGTAACAGCGGTTTGATATTTATTTTAAGCTTTAGTATTAAACTGGTTGATGCACGGGCTACTGTGTTGCTCTATTAGATGTTAGTGAAAAGCAATATGACTTTGCTGGATAAAGACACGTTAAAAAGAGACGACACAATCCTGTTATATGTAAGGAGGCAATATGTCCTTTTTTGAATGAGGAAAAATAATATAGCATGAAGAAGCAATGCGCCTTCATTGATTAAAGACGTCTAGCATAATAAGGCGATGCAATATGGCATCATAAACTAATGACTGATTCCATTAAATAAAGAAGACATGATCTCCAAAATGAGGCCGCGTAACCTTCTGAATAAAGGTAAACGACATGATCTTGTTGGTGGAAGGAAGAGGACATGTTGATTGAAATACCGGGCTTTGGTTGAATGAAGAGGAATGGTGCCTTTTAGGAATCAACATAACATTCTAGAGATAAGATGATTATAGTCCATGCAAAATGACACAATTTAGTTGAGTAGAAAATGAGGCATATTGCCTTTGGAAGACATCATGGTCTCCCGATCGTAGAAAGGATATAATCTTGTCTTATTGGTAGAAACTATATGCATATTGACTTGATTGATACAAGCATGGCAAGACACGAACTATAGAAGTTGGTATAATCTTTTGAGTTTAGGCGAAGCGTTACGTTCTCTAATGGATGACATGGGCTACTGACTGTAAGAAGGCAACATGGCCTATGGAAGTTGACATGAGCTTTTTGAATAAAATGAGACGATGTGACTCCTTTGGATGATGTAAGGCGGTACGATCCTTGTTTGTTGATCGAAGATGGGGAACACTGTCGGTGCTTGAAATCATCCAAGAATGTCGGTATTCTTCAAAATATAGGGATAAATTCCCCTTTCGTGCAAGTAAACCTGTTACTTTTTAGGATAAGACCAGACTCGGTTTTGCCAAGCAAGCCAATTGATCCACCAATGTGATTAGGCAGTAATTTCCTTAAACATCTTTTCTTGAAACAATAATAAAAGACAAAAAATTATCATAATAACGACATAATGATCTTATAATATGACAAAGATTAAGTTCAGTTTTTCAACAATAAATGAATCATGAGTTTTCCTAGCAATGAGAATGTAGATCTAGAAATCCTTATCTATCGATGACAGTAGAAGTCCAAAAAACGGATAATAGGATATTAGGTATAGGAATTTGTATCTTGCAATAATGTTAAGAGCCTAAAGTGTTATATATGATAACAAGAATAAAAAATTGAAAACTCATGCCTGACGATAATAAAATTTTGAAAAACTTGTTTGAAATAATGAAAGACTGAAATGTCGTTTGGAAATAATAAGAGATTACAACCCAGTTGAAATAATAAAAGACTCGAATACCATATCTAGTCTAGTAATAGTATAAGACCATAAATCCATCTGAAATAATAGAAGATCAGAAATCTACCCGAAATAATAGAAGGCCAAAATTCCATCTTAAATAATAGAAGGCAAGAATTCCACTGAAATAATAGAAGACCGGAAAGCCATATATGGCAGTAGTAGAAGACCAGAAAACCATATCTGGTAATATTAGTAGACCAGAATACAATGTCAGTTAATAATTAAAGGCTAGAAAATCATACTTGGCAATAATAGAAGACCAACATAACATATTTGGTTATAAAAGAAGACCGGAAAACCATATCTAGCAATAATAGAAGACAAGAATATCGCATTTGGTAATAATAAAAGATCAAATAACCATATCTGATGGTAATAAAAGAGCAGAAAACCATATTTGACAATAATACAAGACCAGATAAGCATATCTCATAGTAATAGAAGAACAAAATACCACATCTATTAATAATAGAAGACTATAAATCAATCTAAAATACTAGAAAACCAGAATTCCATCTGAAATATTCAAATAATAAAAGATAAGAATACCAATCTGATAATAATAGAAGACTAGAAACCATATTCGACAATAATATAATACCATAAAACCACATCTAACAAAAATAAAGGACCAAAAATTTGGCAATAACAGAAGATTAGAAAACCATATTTAGTTATAATTAAAGGCTAAGATATCACATTTGGTAATAATAAAAGGCCATAAAATCATGTTTTGTAAGAATAGAAGACAAGAAAACCATACTGAACTTTTTTCCTAACCATATATTCACATCATGCAAATCGCATTTGTTTGTATGAGAGTATCTCCAATCTAAGTAGTTTGTATTGTCAATTAAATCCTATGTGTCAAATATAATTCACAATTGTCTAAGTGAAATTATTAAACATGACATTGAAAGTAAAATATGCACTCCAATGCCAATTTGTTTGTAAAAACAATTTTGTCTACATGTACCAATTATATTATAGATATATAAAATCTTTTTGTAAAATATATTATTTAATTGTTCACAATGTGAAGTGGAATGTCAAAAACTAGACATTTCACTTGAAAATGTCTAATAAATTTTATGCTACATTAACATGACATTGCAATTAACATTGACATTGGTCAGTATAATTCAAACAATTTGATGTTTTGATGATGTGTAGTTGGCAGTACATTATTTTTAGACTAACATTGGAGATGCTCCAATAATTGTTCATTTTGTGTAAATAGTGATACTTTCTATATTCTTCTTCTTTACCGTTATTTCCCTCGGAGTTGGTTTCCTGCAATGTATTATGCTCTATGTCGCAAGATAAATACTCCCGATTGCGTTATTCAATGGCATATTTCTCATAGTTTGGGAATTTCGGACTTTTCTTCGAGTTTCGCTTTCCATCTCCGCTCCTTTTTTATTTCTTTTTCAATTATTGCTTTTGTTTCCCATGTTTATGACCACATTTCCAAAACTTTCTCTAGTTTGCTTCACTACAACATTACTCCACACCGCCTCCCTTGACTGCATGCCATCAATTCTTCTAGCCGATGTATCTGACTTCTCCCAGCACAGATACTAGGTTGCTTTTCTATAAGTGCATTGTTAATCACATTTTAGTCTGTGAGGATTTTATCTTCAATCATCTACCAAAATGGGTATTCAGGTGGATCCCTCTAATTAATGCCATCAAAATAATGTCCTTCTTGGTGTTGCTTACCTCGGTTACCAGTGTGTTAAACCTACTTAATTATTTTCTTCAATGACTCTTTAGTGCTTTTAAAAAGGTTTGATAATGACATTATGTCCTTTAGATGGCTCTAGTGCAAGCAAAATCATTCAATAACCTTTCTAGCCAACTGATCGAACGAAGATGTCGATCTCCATGGAACCCGGTTGAACCACATCATAGGAACACCTTTTAAATATATCAAGAAATATCAACATATAACAATGTATGTTACCCTCATCGGGTCCATATGTCATTCTATTTTAGCAAATGATGCCATAGATCTGTCATCCCATCGTAAGATGAAATAGTAGGCATAGTAAATCTTCATGGGCATTCTTCTTGCAATATCACTAATGTGTTTCTACTGGGAGAATAACCTTAATCATCATTATGATTTTACTAGTTTTCTCTTACCAGTTTCTCGCCATCCTCACTAGAAATTCCAGCTCCGCTGGATCTACCGAACGACAACAATCATTACCTACACTGAGTGTTTAACTATGGAGACACTCTCGGTTAGTTCCATGATACCTAAGTTCCTCTGGCATGGGAAAATCGTTCGTCCAATAAATCTATTTTGTGCTTATACTTGTTGGATCAATAACAGTCGTCTAAACTTCATTATTTCATCGACAACATGACCATCGCTACCATTAACATCATCATCTAAGTTAATGATACCTCTGATACTGGAATCACGATATGATCAGTAGAGACTTAAGGAGATGGATTTGTACCGATCCATGCTCTTGCATTCTTAGCTATGTCCAATTTACTTTGTAAGGTTCCATTTTCTTTTTGCTTTATGCTTCCCTTCTTTATGATTTCCACCAAACGTCAAAGAGTTATCTTCTACTGAATCATAAGGCGATAACTTCCACATGTTCTTTCTGTGGCTTTGGATATTTTAGTCTTCACGGCCAAATTCTCTTTCATTTGTTTCATTGTCTTATTTGGCATGCGAGCAACTTCTCTCATTTAACTCCTTGGGTAATTACATCCATGGTACTTTGAACCTCATTGATGTTGGATTGAGAGAACTCTTCTGTTGAAATTTATGATACGCAAATCACAATTGTAGGCAACGAATTATCTATGCGGATTTTGTGGAGAGATTTGGTGCAATATTTGTGGGATATTTAAGGCAAAGATTATTTGGTGCTTATCTAAATAAATTTATGACATATATGAAGATAATTTGGGCATCAAATTTACTTGGAGGTTAAGAAAACTTGGGTATGAAGCAATTCATTCTATATAAGGCCTAGGTAACACCTTCATTAGGTGTGGAAAATTTGCTATTGTTCTTCATTATCTTTCTCCTCAAATATTTTAACCATTAGATATTCTCTACCTATTTCTCAATAAGGTTATTGGTTTAAGTTGTATTTGTTTGTAATGATAGTTGAGATCGGTTGTAAACAAATTTTTTATTGGTGAATCAATAAAGAGGGTGGTTGGATGGAATATCGTGCGTTCATATTTCCGATATTTATTTGTGTTTTTTTTTTCAATCAAATCAATCTTCAAGTGATTGGGTGAAAAAGATACTATTTTTCAGGGTGTTTCGTCAAACTTCCGCTGCATGCAAAACCCCAACAATTGGTATTAGAGCTCAGATCATTGCATATCTTGGAGTGGTTGTGGGATTGAAGATTGTAGATGTCGGAGATGATGACGTTTTCGAAGATGGCTATTTTGAATGGGAAGAATTAGGGTATATGGAAGCCGAAGATGGAGGACATTCTATATCTCAATGATTTGCATGATCGCATTGATGGAGATTGGGATAAGCCCTCGAATATGGATGAGGGAAAGTGGAAGAAAATGGACAAAAAGGCGATTGCGTTGATTCGCCAATATTTGGATGATTTGGTGTTCCACCATGTGGCTAGTTGTGAATCCGCGAAGGCGTTGTGGGATAAATTAGTATCTTTGTATGAGTCAAGCAGTGCTACAAGTAAGGCTTTTCTGGTTCGTAAGTTGGTGCAACTTCGATTGGATGAGGAGAAGTCCGTTGCAGAGAATTTGAACGAATTTCAAGATGTGATCAATCAATTGATAAATGTGAAGGTCAATTTTGATGATGAGTTGCAGGCCCTTATGTTGATGAGTTCTCTTTCAGAAAGTTGGGAGACTTTGGTTGTTTCGTTGAGTAATTCCAATGCTAACGGAACCATCTCTTTGGAAACGGTTCGAAGCAGACTTTTGAATGAGGAGCTAAGGAGAAAAGGGTCGGAGTTGAAATCGTTTCAAATTGAGGCGATGGTAGCAAGGGACTTGAAGGATATAGTATGGAAGAAAAAGGGAGACAAAGGTTAAGGTGCAATCACTTGTTTCCTTTGCAAGGAGGAAGGTCACAAGCGCAGTGATTATTATTCATATATACGAGATATGAAGAAGAAGAAGAAGGTGCAAGGTAATAATAATGATAAGGCACGGGAAGGCTTTGTTGAAGGTACAGAAAGTGATTCTTCGGGTGATGTCCTATTTAGTGTTGTGGAGCCTTGGAAGATGGATTCAGGTGTCAGTTTTCACATATGTCGAGATGTGAAATGTTTTCTTCGTATGAGAAGAGTGTTGGCATGATAAAAACGACCAATGGAGCAGAGCTACCAATTTGTGGAGTTGGAGCTGTTAGGTTTCGGATGCATGATGGAGTGGTGAGAGAAGTGGCCGGTGTGATGCACATACCCACTTGTTCGCATAACCTCATATCTCTCGGTCAGTTAGATCGTTGCGGTAGCACTTATGAGACTCAAGGTGGAGTTTTGAGAGTCAAGAAAGATGGTCATGTAATGATGCGAAGAATTTTGGAGGAAGGAAACCTATATAGTTTAATCAGTTCGGTGATCGACAGTGGAAGGCGGATGACGGTTGAAGAACCTAGTCCATGGCAAGGTGGAGAGGTTAATATGGTCACAGCTGATGGTCCTATGGTGGAGGATCATGGTGAAACGACCCAAACTCGCCCTTACGGGAAAGCCCATATTGAGTTGAGAACACGACAAATCAGAACACAAATAGAAGAACATTTCATTGCTTATTACAACAATTACATCAGAGTACAAGAATATAACAGAGTATGAATAAATAATGTACCTCAGAAAAATATCAGAGTTTTAAATTACATTTAAATACATAGCAGCAGAAAAATAATACATAACACAACTGAAGGAAATATACGGATACAGAGCATTCTGAATATAGCTCCAGCAGTAAATCCAGGATCCTGTGAAAATAATATCTGCAAAACCAAAACTACTAGCTGCCTGTATGGAAAATAGGGACACCCAGAGGATAGAGTTTTACCTTATAATAGCCAAACATGCTTGATACGTTTAAAACAAATCATTTTGATACTATTATAAGTGTAAAGTGTATAAAACAACTTCAAATATAAATGTATCTGTCATAGACGGCATAGTATCCCATGCAACTATGTCGTCGTATAGGTTTACAATTAAAACCGCACAATGTCGTATTGGAAGTTGGATTTCCATCTATGAACCAAGGCAAGGGATCGTCCTCACCGCTTCGAGACGCTCTAGCCCATGTCTCAGGACCCAGACTCAGGTGGGCCCTTGGATCGTCAGGGTCGGTCCACACGGAGTGGATTAAAATGGCTGAACAATAAGTTCCCCCGCCCTATGGGGCGTAAAACTGATCAGTATATCGACCAAACCATCCATGGGCCCCATAGTGACCGATATAACCGAGGCACCTCGCTTTCCATCATCCACATAAGTAAAAATGTCTGGGCTCCATACCATGACACCGCTCCTAGCTAAAAGGAAACGCGTGTCCTCCCTGAAGTCCTCTCCCATTTCTGGTTCACACCAGGGTGTGAGGCTCGTGAATTAACGCTATACACAAAGTTATGCCCTTTAAGGTCGTGCTTTGATCATCAACCACAAGACTCTGCTTTTCAACAGAAGCCTTGATCATTTGCATCTCAGCACGCCACACAGGCAATTCACGTCATGTGACTGATGTCTATTGATATAAACCCTCTGAGCTCGTACCTCTCAGAGAAGGGTGTTAAGAAAGAGAATAAATTCTCCGCCACCAAACAGATATATATTTAATAGAGATCAATCAACACAGAATAAAATCCAATGTCAGACACACATCCATTTACAAGTTCGTTATGGGTCTAAACAAAACCGGAGGCACCATATTCCTCGTCCCATATGTCCAATACAGGAGAGAGGTCCTCAAATATCCGGTTAATCTCCAAGTACGTCTGAACGATCACCACTTATTACCTTGTCTTGAGTGTACAGCCCAATCAAGACATCAGTAATCATCCAAACGATGTGAAGACCTCCGGTCTTCAACCACCGTCTTCATCGTCGACTTATCGTCGAATCAGTTATTCAGAATGGGTTTAAACCTGACCTTTCCGAATAACTCGCGTATATTATAATCAAGTGATATAAACACACAACATACGCCTCATTCCAATCCAGAATATTCTTTTATTCAAATATTCATATCTCTAGGGAAAGGTTCCCATTAATTTTATCAAAGATAAATTCTTTTAAATTTATTCTTTAATCTTCCTTTGGATATCAATTCAAAACAAATTAAGGTTTGTCCAAACTAGCCGGGATTAGCACACCTTACCGAAGTAATCATTTGTTTTATTTCCCAATCCCAATCTATTCATCTCATGGAGCAAAACTGGTAATACTCCATATCTAACACCACGGTGTTCTCAGTAAAATTAATTACCATTTCACATTCAAATCCAATTAAAGATTTAACTATCGCTTGGAGCAAAACTGATGATACTCCATTCTCGATCATTTCATGAATTCGATAAGTTTAATTATCTCATTCACATTCCAATCTAATTAAAAATTCATTGAAACTCTAATTCATTTTTAATCTCAAAAATCACTACTTAATGATTATTCAAAGTTAAGAAATTAATCTTATCTTTAACTGGGTTAAAGAATTAATATCATTTAAAATGCAGTTCACGATAAACCCAAAATCACATTCCATTAATTATGGAATCTTCACGGAAAACAGATCAATATACATAATCCATATAAACTTCCACATCCAACCAATAATATAAATGGAACGGCAAAGCCTTTTAAATTCCATATATAGTAACAGTCTACCTCCACAGAAGTTCACTTCGATTATTACCATATCGAATTCCATTCCATTCCAATTTATTTTATTAAATTGGAAAACTTTACTTTAGAAAATTTCCAATAAATATTAATAAGAAGATTTATAAATTCCAAATCACATTTCACTGTTAATCGAGTTAAAGAACGAACGTCATTAAAAACACAGTTCAAATAAACCCAATTCACATTCAATTTTATTCCAGTTGCTAAATATAACCGGAAACTCAAATAATCTTATTTAAAAGACCTATTCTTTTCACATGGGGTTTAAGAACAGTGTTATTTAAGACACCATTCACGACAAACCCAAAATCCAATTCTTTTATTCAGTTCCAATTAAATATTAATTAATTGGAAAACTTCCTTAAATCTTAATTAAAAGATTTATTCTTTTCTCAATTGGGCTTAAGAACAATGTTAATGAAGACATTAATGACAAACCCAAAATCCCATTTGATATTAAATACAAGGATCTGAATATAAATTATATCGGCTTATATTCAAAATCAAATTCTGAAACCAACAAATATCGTATAGGAAATAACGATATAAATATATCTTCAAAATTTCCATAACAATATTCGTATAATCATGGAATCCAAGATTGAAATATTCCGAAGATTATTTCCATTCCAAATCCATTCCAATTTGTTCGTTGGAAATTTCTGGTTATTTTAAAACCATTCACCAATCCAATTTATTTTATTTAAAAATTATTGGATTTCAAATCTAGTTAATAACTAGTTCATTTTGATAAAATTATATTTTTATCTTTACAAACGTGGAAATTTTCATCCCAATTCTTTCCAAATCATTTATTATGATTTCACACAAATTATCAGTATTTTTAATAATTTTATCAAATCCTATACAGTCGATTTCTACTAACGGCCACCGAACTGCATCCATAGCGACCTTTTCCAAATTTGATTTGGACATAATTCCAAATCCAACCATTAGATTTCTAATCTCTTATATTCGTTGGAAATCTCTTTTTGATATGAACCTATCGATTCTGGTTTTAGGAGAATCCGACGGTCGGATCTCCCGTAATGTTAATTTGAAGTCGATGGTCGAAATTCACGAATGGTCGGAGCGCGGCGCGTTCTATTCAAGCCATTTATATATATAATATATATATTATGTATATTTCGTTCAAAACGTATTTTATAAATTCGTTTTAAAATCGATTCCAACTTCCTTTCCAAATAATGATATTTTCAAAATATCTGATTTTGAAATAATTTTCTTTTCAATATTCATTATAGAAATGAATAAAATCGATATAAATATCGTTTGCATCAAAATAGCGCATAACTAATCAACACGGCTTCACACATTTCTATATTTTCATGCCCATCCAAAATCGGACATCAAGTTCACATTTTAATCCATTACTGAATATTATTTTAAAATATTCGCAATTTTAAAATATTCGTTATTTTAAAATATTCGTTATTTTCCAAATTGGGATGAGACCAAATCAATTACCATAGATTTTATTTCTATGGATTTCATACAACACATGTATACAACAACAATGATACACAATCAACCATTATCCAGATTGCAATTTACAACTGTATAAGCGTTAAGAATAAATAAATAATGCTCATCACAGCCTGTCAACCCATCGATTGATATACCACTAATTATTGGGATCAGTGTATGTCAAATATCATCCCAATATCCGTGTGGGGTTTTCAAACAACAAATACTGGTTATTATTTGTGCAGTTGGGCGATGTGTAAAATTTATCGTCCCAATCAATATCAGATAAATGGGTGTACATAAACAAATCGTCCGATTTGTTTATGAATATTTATTTCAACACATGACTATTTTATACAGTTAATATATACAATAAAAATGATATTTTTATTGTTTAAATATTTTATTCAACACATGAATATTTTATACAGTTCATATATACAATAAAAATGGCATTTTTATTATTCAAATATTTTTAATCATACACCATAAATTTCACAATCAAATCACACAAATCATCCATGGTTTGTACAATTAATAGTGTCGGGTGCCGTTAAGCACCGTCTGCATCCTAGTATATATTTAACTGTAAAAAGTTTGAGTGAGAAGGAGTTCTCACATTCGTTTCCACTCCTCCGTTCTTTTATTTCTGTTCTGTTTGAATTCGAATTTTCCTGAAATTCCAACGTGCTCCAAATTGGACCGGTCAGTTTTGTTGCGAAGCTCTCGACTCCACGATCGCAACGGATCCAGTTTCGCATGATTTGGACCTCGTATGAGAGAGATATGTTATTTTAAACATTGGGATAATTAAAATAGTGATTAATTAAATTGATTAAAATTACAACACCTTTTATAACGTAAAAAAAGTTTTGTCGTTTCCCTTTTCTTCTTCCTGGAGCGTTCACGTTAGAAGAACCCATACCATTCGGAACTAGGGTTTGCATTTGCATCCAAACTGTGACCCCTGCTGATGATCAGACTTCACCACATGGAAGAGCTTCGAGCGGCGCACCCCTGGGTCCCACTCTTGCTGAACTCGCACACGACCTGGGGTGGCAATTCTCCACCAAACGATGGAAGTTTGAGCGCATGAATCGAGGGAAATACTGAACGAGAGGTGCTCAATCCCGTATGGATTTGAAGAGGGTGGAGAATACTACGAAATTGCCTCAAGAATTTTCAGATTTCATTGTGTCGATTGGAAGTTAATGAGGAAGAAGGTTGGAGCTTTTTTTCCGTTGATCGTATTTGAAGGCGGCGCAGATCCTGGAAATGAACGAGGGTTTCGTGGAATGTGATTGGCCCATTATTTATATTTAAATTATTTTATTTTCTTTAATTCCAAAAATGTTAGTTTAACATCTGAACTCCAAATCAAACCCAACGACTGTCGCCCCTAGCGAAATACCCCCATTCCGGACACAATGGGATATGTTTCGTAAGCCAATTCGACTATTTTGGTCACTTTTTCTTTAAATTAAAATATAAATCAATACATATTGAATTTAAACATACATTTTAATTTACCAGGATCACATACTGACTCCAAAAATTCCAGAAAAATAAATCTAGCTATGTTTTGATGGTACGGTGCTAACCAAACTAATTCGTCGAATTTGGAGACCGTTAAAAAAACGGTCATTTTCCAGTCGATTAAATTGAAATTGAAATTACCAAACGTGTTTAAATTTACCACGCTCACATATTAATTCCAAAAATTATGAAAATTGGAATCTAGCAATAATTTGACATTCCGGATCCAACAAAAGTGGCCTCGCCAAAAAAGGAGGTCATTTGCAAAGTGGCTATTTTTAAGGGCTATATATTATATTAAATTTCATAGCGACTATTCTGAATTTTCAACTGGACATAACTTTTTATTCCCGTTATGAAATCTGGATTTTTCACATTCGTTGGAAAGATATTTTCAAATAAATTCAAATATTTCTGGTTTTAACAAAATCCGATTTATTTTGAATCCTTTACATTCATTTGAAATTTGAAATCTCATTTTCAAAATGCCGCGCCATTTCAAACTCCTTTTATAATTAAAATAAATTTTTATATTCCAACTTCGATTTAAATAAATTTTTGTCATTATTATTTAAAATAAATCATTTCAAATATTCAAAATTCTCTAAAATTGCTAAATTAAAATTTTTAAATTGGTTTTGATTTTCGGGTGTCTAAATGTTGATGATGCTCAAGGGATCCCGGAGATGAAGAGATCATGTCAAACGGAAGACGGATGTCGAGTTGTGAAATCCACAAAGACGAGATGGAGGTCTTTGTGGTATTACAAACGTTTTTTAAGATCGCTATTGGCGTGGTGCACGTATGATGGAGGTGCACCATTAGTGGGCAATGGTGGGGTTTGTAATGATGTTAATTGGGAAAAGTTGGTTGAAAGTGAGAGCTAAATTGACTGATTTTGAGTGGAGATGCTGTGATTTGGTATCAAGGTGGAGTGTTGAAATTTGTGATACGCAAATCACAATTGTGGGCAACAAATTATCTATGCATATTTTGTGAGAGATTTGTTGTTATATTTGTGGGTATTTAAGGCAAAGATTATTTGGTGCTTATCTAAATAAATTTATGACATATATGAAGATAATTTGGTCATCAAGTTTACTTGGAGGTCAAGAAAACTTGGGTATGAAGCAATTCACTCTATAAAAGGCCTAGGTAACATCTTCATTAGGTGTGGAAATTATACCATTGTTCTTCATTATATTTCTCCTCAGATACTTTAGATATTCTCTACCTATTTCTCAATGAGGTTATTGGTTCAAGTTGTGATTGTTTGTAACAATAGTTGAGATCAGTTATAAAAAAAAATTATTGGTGAGGGCGGTTGGGTGGAATATCGTGCGTTCATATTTCCGATATTTATTTGTGTAGTTTTTTTTTCCAATCAAATTCATCTTCAAGTGATTGGATGAAAAAGATCCTATTTTTTGGGGAGTTTTGTCAAACTTCCGCTGCGCACAAAACCCCAACATCTTCAACATGTCGAGAGCCAATGTTCTCAACTTCATTAGTGACTCTGGAGATGGCATACTTTTCCTTAGTACTTCATGAAGCCATTACTTGAGTAGTGAGGAATTGATTCATTCTTAATAAAAGCACCAAAATGCATACTCTAAAAGTTGGCACAAACACCCTAAGATTTATAGAAGAGAATAAAGTGAAAAAAAATGAGAAATAAGGAAAATCAGTACACATCAATTATAGTGGCTAATCACTAGCCAACATCCAATTTAACTTTGTTATGATTTTGCATAGTTCTTACAAATCGATCTTATAGATCGATAGTCTATGGATCGACGATGGTCCACAAGATTACAAAGATATTACAAAAATTTAGAGTGTAGAAAAAAGAACCTTCGTATAATACTTATCACTCTTAATTTATAAACGAAGATCAATGAATTTATCTTCATTACGTTCTCCCCCACTTTCCATATCCAAAAGGTGTTCTTCTGGAAAGATTACAGACAATCCAATAAGTCTCATGAGGCGGTATAAAATCATGCCATATGGATCGATACAGATCCCTAAGATTGTTTCACGTTCTTTGATCCCTCAAAGCTGCTTGATTGACTTGCATCTTCATCTACAAAACTAGGATGCATCGATATGAGCTTGACTTAGGTGAATTCTTTAGCTTAGTGGCTTGGTGAAAGCGAATGATTTATTTGCTTTGAAACTTTGATTTATCCACTGATCGCTTGGGTCAAGGATTGTTAATGAACCATCTTGCATTGCATATTTGGATTAATAACGACCATAGCTTGCCACAACATAAGGTTTGGAATCATTTCGGGTAAATTCTAAGAATTGATATCGAACCTTGATTATACATCAGTATCAATCCCGGACTTCTCTTAAATCCTAAGTTTCAACTTCGACATCTGAGTTGACTTGGCATGTAGGAAAATTTGAAAGTCTTTGACAAACTAATTGGGGCGGTTAGAACCGAATTAATCGACCGAACCAGTTTACTTCGGTTGGTTTGGTTCAATTTTGAAACTAAATCGGTTAGAGTTTGGTTTGAAAAAATATATATTTTGGTTATCGATTTAACCAAATTAACTGAACTTCGACGATATTATCCAATCACATGTCATTGTAGTACTTCAGATAGTTGGTTTGGTGAGAAAATACAAAGTTTACTTGTTAAAATAAGTCAAATTTTATTATAAATATAAAAAGTTCAAAGAAAATATCTTTAAAAATAAATTTAGGTTTTGCTTTGAATGAGTTAACCACTCGAGCAATGTGACCTCTTTGTAGTTCTGTTAAATCGGTTACCGACTGAATTAACCAAACTTAATTCGGTTCGAATTAGTTAAGTTTTGAATTTTTTCAGTTTCAATTTGATTCGCTATTTTTTATCTTAAAACCGAACCGAACCAACCGAACGTTCATCCCTACATACTAATGACCTAATATATCGATCTTGCTTGATGTCTGAATTTATAAGTAATTTGGACTTCTGGTTAGTTATTCCTATTTAATTGATACAGCTCATTGTAATTTGGCCTGCTTATAAAACTTGATAACAACTGGAGTACTATAAGGGTTTTCGAACCTCTGAGAAAATAAAATGAGTTCTATACTTAAATAAACATTCCATTCTTTCTCTAAATTGTATTACCATTGAAAATCACTATCAACTCCCACAACTATTTGCCGCTATTAAAAAGCTATTAGATAAAATATTTTGTTTTATCATATATACATGCAAACACTCAATTTCGCTATTCGTTATCAGTGAACGAAGAGGAATAGAGCAGGACAATCGTGTAACAGTAAGGGTGCATGAATGACTCATTAAGTTTCTGACGTGTCCAAAACTCAATGGGACATTTTGGCCCATTTACCCAACAGCTCAAAATTGAGTTGTTGGTAATCGACGCGTCCGACATGTCGGGCGCATCAATGCCAACAGTCGAATTTTGTCCTTTTTGATATAGTTATATATTATTAATTTATATTTCTATAAATTTCAAAAATTAATAACTTGTGCAAATGAGATTCATTTAAGTCGCGGTTTTTTGCATTGCGATCGTATCGAAGTGTTTACGTAATGGGGTTGGTTTGAACCGAATCAGAGTAATTTATAATTTTTCAATTTATTTATTTATTTGTATAAATTATTGACACATATTATTTATTAAAAACAAATAATAAATTAATTAAATTAAAAAACAAAAATAAAACGGTTCGCTTAAATAGTCCGCTTGAACCCTTAAACGCATTCTTCGCTAACTGAAATACCCAACTAAAATACCCCATTGAAATACCCCGCTATAATACCCCGCTTCCGTTAGACTCAAATGCACCCTAAAAGACAATTGTAAAGAAAGACAAGGTTGTTTTATATCGAATGGAAAAATAAAAATTGATAGTATATAGCACATAATTTTTTTGATATAAGTCTATTTAAACACAACATTTTGACAAAATTGTTCTCAACCATTGGATTATCTTATGAATTGTACCGTTCATATAAGGACCAAGAAATTCAATGATTAAGACTTTGTGTCTCTCAATTTGTGCTTAAATACCTGTTCCCTTTATTAGTATTTTAGTGGTGGCCACAATCAAGTTTGTAGGTGTCAATAGCAGCCCCTCGTCCAAAAAATAGATCTGTTCTACTTGATCTGTTATGTTAACGTCCAATTATAAAATTACATTTTGTTTTAAAGACGTACCATTTGATACTTGTTGTTTCAACTTAAGCATTGGAAGCACTAGGATAAGTTAGGAAATTAATTAAATATGGATTCTATTGATCAGTTAAAGGATCCATCGCTGTCAGCATCTAATATTGATTAATCTTAGGGTGTGTTTGGCGCAAGCGGAAGCGGAGATTTTGTGCAGAGAATTGTAGTTAGCGGAGAATGTGTTTGGCGCGTTAAGCGGAGAATTTGAGCGGAGCATTTGTGCAGCGAATTTTATTTTTATTTTGTAATTTAATTATTTAATGATTAAAACTTAACAATATGATTAATGCAAAATAACACACTTAACCAAACGTATCATTTCAGTACATAATAATATTCCATAATAGTTCACTACATAATAATAAAACGAAAACATACAACAAACTACTAACGTCTGTGGAATCTTGTAAGATGATAACCCATGTACCCCATCAATTCCATATCAGGCAAGGTCTCCACCACCTCCAAAATAGACCGGTCGAGGCGAAAAATCTCAATGATCTCCCACTTGTCGACATTAGTGATGGACGAGAGAAGGTCATAGCATCGATCCACCGCCATGGAGAAACACTCTGTTTGGACGAAGGTCGGCCCTGTAGGTGGTGCCCTACTAGATGTGGCGCGCGTCGACTGCCTCCTTGCAGACGACTGTCTCCTTGCAGACGACTGCCTCCGTGCAGACTGAACCGGCGGTGGACTATTTGCATCGGCCGGGGCGAAGGGTTGTGGAGCAGGGGGGATCTGATAATTGCATGTGTCTGTGCCAATGCAGCCCCCAAAAAGCTGGTCCTATTCCCGAAATTTCAGAGGCGGTTGTCTCCTAAATCTCTAGTACATGCGTGCAGGCCCCTACCACCAATCGTCTGATCCATCCAAGCGGTCCTGCGAAGCATCCTAAAAACCGCCAAGTATCTGTAACAGAGCATTACAAGAAGTCCAGACCCTCTTCAGATTATCCCACTTGTTTTTTATTTGGGTCTGAGTTGAATCGTCCTCAAACCTCTCGTTAAAATCAGTCTGCACAGCAGTCAGGAATCTGTTGGTTCCTCGAAGATGAATGTTACTGAGACAAATGTCTATGAAAGCCTCAGTTCGATCCGCTGGCCAAGTAGCATTGGGGGCGTTGGAAGAGCCAGAACCAGAGGCAGAAGAATGTGTCATTCGACTGGAAAAAAATAAAAATGTAAACAGAAAATAGAAAAAAAAATTACCTGAAGGAAGCGGAAGCAGGGAGAAGTGAGGGAAAGGAAGAAAGGGGGGATTTAAAGAATGAGAGCCAACGGCTGGAATTTGAGCCGTTGGCTCAACGGTCCATTTTGGATGACGCGTCCTTTGACCCAACGGTCCGTTTTCCCCCAACGAACACACCCTTAGGGTGTGTTTGGCGCAAGCGGAAGCGGAGAGTATGAGTGGAGAATCTTAGCAGAGAATTGTGGTTAGCGGAGAATGCGTTTGGCGCAATAAGCGGACTATTTGAGCTGAGCATTTAAGCAGACCGTTTTATTTTTATGTTGTAATTTAATCAATTTATGGTTAATTAGTCTATTATTTATTTTTAATAAATAATACGTATCAATAATTAACACGTAAATAAATAAATTGAAAAATTATAAGTTACTCCAATTCAATTCAAACCAACTCCATTATGTAGAGCATTTCGATACGATCGCAACGCAAAAAACCACGCCTCAAACGGATCTCATATGCAAAAGTTATCAATTTTTAAAGTTTATAAAAACTTAAAATAATTAAGCTTAATTGACCGATTTAATTAAATGATTAATTAATATGACGCGTCCGACCATAACAGACTACTTTTGGTCTGTTGGGAAACGGGGTATAATATCCCGTTAAATAACGGATGTGTCTGACGCGTCCGTTACTTTTCTCTTCCGTTTTGAGCAACGAACAAGCCCTTAGATTGTTTTGCAAAAAGATGTATATCTGAAAATGTCGTAGATTGTTTTTTGAAACCGAAGGCATACAGAAATCAGACAAATTCTATTGAAACTCTAAATTTGATGATTTCACCCATATTTTTACAAAAAATAAAATAAAAGACAAAACTACCACTTTTGTGTTTTTTTTAGTTTTGTATATACACCACGCACTTGTCCTACGTGGTGTCTAAAGAACACCAAGTAAAATCACTACATAATACCCTAAAAGCACCAAGTAGGCTATTACACGGTGCCTTCAAGGCACCACACAATGGTCAAATGTGGTGCCTTCAGGGCACCACATAAAGCTAGTACATGTTAAATTCAGCTAGGTGCATTCAGCAAAATCATAGGCTTTTATGTTTTTTTAGAAAATCATGGGTTCTATGAATTGAAATAGAACTAGCGTAGAAATTATTATAGCTTCAGCGAATTACGATCAGGCTTGGTCAAATCACAAAACGCTAAATTTGAGTATAATGATTCTATTAAAAAAATAGCACATTCAATTGGATAAGCATGAAGAACGATGATCTATTTTTGTCCCATGGTAAGAATTAAACAAATGCATTGAACTCTATTTTAAGGACAACTTATCATTAAACTCAAATACAAACAATTACACACTAATCATTGGAAAAAGAAAAGGCACGATAAACTCCCATTTTAACATTTTAAGTTGTTACTTGATCAAATACAATACAAAATATATGCATTCTTCTTTTTAGTCTTCTAGGGCGTCAATTCAATTATTTCGGTTGCACGACCCTTTGGCAGGAATTTCATCTGTGATCTGTTCACATCGACGCTCTCCGCAAATAGAAAAGACAAAGGGAAATGTTCCTCTTTGTTAAATAACTGCAACCCCCTTTGTATATGAAGCCCTAAAACATCTGCAAAAGAAGTAACATCAAATGACAAACACTACTATTCAAGTGGTTAAAACACTTGTACATGTTGCACGATGTCAGCTCGAATCTGTGGGATTTAATTCATCTTTCATCTAACATGTTATTTACTACCTAAATTTGTATATAAAATACCCAAATTTTTGATTAAAAAAAGCAGTAAAGTTAGAGAATGACATTGAAGTGAATCCAAATTTAAATTTGCTTTTGGACAAGTATTTTAGTTGAGAAAGTGTACATAAGATACAGATGCACATGATCCTATTAAGCATCTATAGTACACATATTTGGTATTTATGTATGAAAAATCAAGTAATTACCTTTTACAGTTTTACTGGTATATTTTCGCTAGCAAATTGCATCTATATTGTGTCACTAAGTCCTGGTCAGATACAGTCTGCAATTTATTAACCAAGTTAAGTCAATAACTTCACGCAATAATTATTATAAGAAATAAAGAATAAAGTATAAACTATTTAATTAGGAATACGGGGAAGATAAAGTACGTAGGCGTCATGACAAAGCAAAATCCAGTTCAGCTCTTCTCAGTGTAGTAGTTATTCGGTTGAAAAATTGTGGTTCGTCCTCCTGTAGGCTCTCAAGGCTCTTTGATTCATGTTCATCGGCCTAAATAATAGCAGTATAAGGTACCAAATTTAGACCATTACTTATAACATATTTCACTGTAGGTTTGACAAACACCCCCCCCCCCCCCCCCCCCTCTTCTTCTTTTCCTTTTTAAATATGCATGCCCAGAGAAAGGAGAAAAAACAATTCACCTCTTCGAACTTTAGAAGGATCAAATTAGAAACAGAAGCTGATTTCTCTTTGTCCCACCTACAAACATATGAATATGATAATATCTAAATGATCAAGCAGATCTGTAGCAAACATTATTATCTATTACTTCAAAACTCGACTTCATATTTGAATTGATGCATAAATAAATAACATGTTATGATCCGTGTATGAACTAAAATAATAAATCACCACAGAAATCAATTTTAAAGATAAATTATTATGTAGCTTGAAAAAACAATAGGCGAGTTCGTAGATGGAGAAGAACAAAACAGTATTTCTGTCGGATGTACATATATCAAGCAAGCCTATACAGTAACAGTAATAGAGGATCGAGAAAACTCAAATATGTATTGTACATGAATTGTAAGCAACTTTCTGATGCCAGAAGCCATTCTTCTTTCCTTTTTTTTTTTTAAAAAAAAAAAAAATGTATATACGAAAAAAACTATAGTTATCATTGAGCTGTAATTCATAGTATATACCTTACAAGCATCAATTCGTTTATAGATCGCCACATTTTGCGACCGACATCCATCTGACTTTCATCTCTAGCGCTTCGTCCATGCCACAGCTCTTTTACAATGTACATAACTTCCTCAACACCAACCTTAATTCAAATATTTGTTACGAACGAGAATGGTTTAAACAACAGAAGGAACCTAGCCTATCTAGTGGTACTAAAGCTGATACAAATGATAAAATTTACATAGGTTTTGTCCATCTCTTACCGAACAAATGCATAACTACCGTGTTTTGATGTAACCTTCAATGTTTTTTTTATTTCTAGTTATTATTATAATTTATTTTATGACTGCATTTATAAATTGCTTCATATTTTCTGTGAGTTTAATCGCAGAAGAGGCCGGTCTTATTGAAGTTTATCTTACTGGTTATTCACACATTGTATCAGCTTCCTGGAAATTTAACACGCAAACTTTTTTTTTTTTTTTTTTTTGGGATAAAACAATTAATGCAATATCATACCAAAACCTCCATAGTTGACCCATATACCAGTTCCTCATGCTCAAGAAGGCGTTGATATAGAATTCTATAATGATCAAGATCCAAATTTACAACTGGTTCTGTGTGAACAGGTAAATCTCCCAGCTGAGTAATGACATATGAAGCCATCATTTGTCCAAAAATTGCAGGTATGGTCCCTAGAACTGGGATTATGCGGACTCTGAAACCTGGCACAATCTGATGTCGATGTTTTATATTAGGACCTCATAACTAACAAATTAATAAGGAAAAAAAAGGAAAGGAAGGCCAATGGGGAAATATTAAGGTGTTTATGACTGGAAGCATAAACATGGCCAAACTAGTTAAATCCACACGCAAATTGATTCAGGAGTAATTAATTTCAAAAGGTCTTGATGTTGTGGTGTTATTACCAAACTACTGGGACTAATTCAGCTTGAGATGAAACATAAAGTCGCCCTGTACTATTGAAAATCACTTATAAGCCTCAACACCGCTCTCTACGATATAAAGTATAAATGTCATATTCTCTCACTTCACTTTCAATGTGATAAAGCTCCACCAATTAATTGGCTAATGCACATTTCAAGATCTTGTATATCCATATATCTCACGGTATAATCTAGTTTGCATTTTTACATATCAACCTACAGCTAGAGATAAAACTGACAGCGACATGGGCTATTTTGCACTAATATGTTAGAGAAAGAATAATAATAATAATAGTATAAATGCAAGAGAAAATATTGGCATTGTGACCAAAACCTGATAATCAGATGGATTTTCTTCTTCACCACTTGGAGCTTTGAAGGGAAGGAGCTTTGCTTTAGGTTTTTCTAGTGAAAATATGACCGGAATACCGCCTTCAATTCCATAATCTTTTCTTAATCGGTATCTTACCTATAGAGGCAAATGAGGCATAATAAAAGAAAAATCCAGAATAAAAGATATCTGACCTATTGAGGCATCCATGCAACAAACTAACAATAAAAAAAGTGAAAATTTATGCTAGCATGGATTTATGGGAAGAAATACTGTCAATTTTTCTCCTAAAAAAAAGAATAAGCTGGCGACCTGGCATCAGTATTATTAGAGTTTTTCTGTGATCTGAAATTAGAATGATATCAGCTTATAAAAATGATTTTAAAAGGGAGCTGCCATCAAAAATTTCAGAATCTTACATTCTAAATCCCGTTTTGGATTGATAATCTTCTGTTCCGATTCGATTTAATTTACGTTCCAATTCAAACGGTTAAACCGAAATTATTCAACATGCTTCCGATTCTAGCGTTTTTCTAAATGAAATAAAAATGGAAAAGGAGAGAAAAATGAGTTTTATGTTTAGATGTATAAATTCAAAATAAGATGATCAATTTTAATGTGCATACGAAGTTTAAAATATGGACCTTTTGAATCCATGGTTTGCGATTTAAATCCAGCATTTACAACTTGAACTTTATGATTTACGATTTGAATGATGTCTAAAACCTTGAGATTTGTTAACACCATGCAGTCTTTACTGCTTATGATGGAACTTAATATTAATTTTTTGAAAATATTTAATTGAATATCCTAACATCATAAATCTACATTCCCCCCCCCCCCCCCCCCCAAAAAAAAAAAAACATACGCACACGCAAACACTACACAGTACACACATATGTGAAACATCAATAGGGACACAATACGTGGACACAACAGAGTTTCACCATTGGATTGCCCTCTAATTACCATCTTTTACATAAGGACAAAAAGATCCGATGGTTCAGATCTTTTGCGTCATCAATTGTATTTTATTTCGTGTCCAAACAGTCGGGTCATATATGAGAGTGTGCACACACATGCAGTGCTATATTTCGAGTTTAATTTTATTGTGGATCAGCCTAATCTAGCAATGCTGCAATATTAGACAAAACCCAACCATAAATAACAAAGAATCTAACCATTTTGCATGCTGTTCATACAAGTTTCAATATAAAATAGGTAAATACCGATCTGGATAAGGGATCATTGGTTGATTCTCTAATATCAGCAATACGGATTCGAGTTGGATCAGCTCTAGCACCAGCACCCATTGCAGACAGAACCTTCAAGCCTCTGCGAAAACATGCCGCAAGAAGTGCCACCTGTCTCCACAATTTGCATAATACTCGTGTCATTTTACAGTATACGTAGAATAGACACATGCACATACACACGTGTGTGCTTTTCTATCAAAAATTCAGGCATACATGTATAAATGACAATGAATTTATTTTCAAAACTTTGTAGACTTCAATTTGGAAGGTTGAACGTTGTAGATGTTGTTCTCATCCCAGAAAAAGATAACCCATAGGAACTATCTGATTTTAGACCGATCTTCCTAATCAATCACCCAATTAAAATTATCACTACAGTTTACCTAATCAGCTGCGATCTAAGGTGTATAAATTAATCAATAAATCTCAAACCATATTTACCAATCAAGCCTCATCGTTGATGGCATCAACACCGCCCAAGAATTTATTAGCTATTGCCATGAACAAATGGTCAAATGCGCTCTCCTTAAACTAGATTTTGCCAAGGCATTTGACTTGATCGACTGGAATTTCATGTTGATGCTCTCAAAACTAGGGGATTCACTGGTAAGTGGATCTCCTGGATTGACCGTATCTTGATATTAGTGCATCTTCAGTTCTAGTAAATGGGATCAAAGGCAGCAAAATTCAATTAAAGAGATGTCTCTGTCAAGAAGACCCCTCTCACCCCTCTTAGTTAACCTTGTGGTTGATGTTTTAAATACAACAACTAATTTGGTCAATATCAGTAATATTATACCTAAAACCAGACCAATTTTTTTTTTTTTTTTTTTGCTAATAATGATATATCTACTCTGCAATATGCTGATGACCCTCTGATTTCCTGCTGTCATCTTCTGCATCGCATTGCTTCCCTCATTGGGCCTTACAATAAATTTTCACAGGAGTTCGGTGTTAATCATAAACAACGTCCTAAACAAGACATCTGAAGTAGCTAACACCCTCGATTGTAAATCGATGAATTCCCCATTAAACGCTTAGGCTTCCTTATCAAACAAACGAGTCCTAAAAAGGAAAGACTAGAACATCGTCATTCTCATTGATAAAGTTAATAAGAAACGACCCATCCGCAAAGCCAGTTGCCTGTTGAGAGCACACCGAATGGTTCTTATTAATTCCGTTTTACCTGCAATTCCAATTTATTGCTTTTTCTATTATCGTTTTCCTGCTTGGGTAATCACTAAAATTGATAATATTAGATGTAACTTCTTTGAAAAGGAAGTTTGAAAAGCTCTGGACTAAGTTGTCTAATTAACTGGAGCATCATTTGCAAACCCAGATCTCATGGTGGATTAGAAATTATTAACTTAAGATCGCTTAACATTTCATTACTTGGAATATGGATCTGGAAATTTCTAGATGACAACAATAAGATCTGGAAAGAAATAACTGCTAATTATTATAACAGCACCAAAAACCTTTATAAACTGAATGTCCGCCTATTTTCGTTCTTCTGGGAAAGTGTTTCTAAATTTTACCCTCAATTTATTATTGGGACTGAAATTAACATCCACTTTGGAAATAAAACATCCTTTCGGTGCAATCGCTGGGCTTCTTCCATCGCTTTTAAACATGAATTCCCAGATCTCTTTTTTGCTACAAAAGAATAAGAATGGCCTTGTCACTGATGTTTACAAACCTCACGAGACTTTTAAATGGAATATATTTTTTCAACCTAAACCTGTCTGGTAACTTAACCGATATAGGACCATATTATTTTGGAAGAACAACAAGATCAGGTAATTTGCACTCGGGATACAAGAAAATTATATTCTTCTAATTCCATGTATAAATTCCTTGCCTTCTCTGTTACAAATATATTTAATTACTTCAGATCTATTTGGAAAATGAACACATCACAAACATTAGAATTCGCATGAGTATTGCCCTCCATGATGAATTAAACACGATTACCAAGTTAAAGTTCACGTTAACTGAACTAACAGTCAGATCCACAATTCTTGCTACTGTTGTAACGATTACTTCCCATCTATTTTACAACTGCCAATTCACCCAAAACATAATTAGCAAACCATTGGACATTTTTGGACTTAGTATAAATAATATAATCCCTTCGCCATACGAATATAGGACTAATTACATAATTAATTACAACAAACATACTAGAAATATGCTGGACACCGCATGCTCAATTACATGTTGGGGTCTATGGTATTAGCCCAAAAAAAGAATACTCAATGATCCTTATAAAAACCATATGGCTATTTTATATTTTATTGCTTGGCATCTCTCTCTTTAGATAGGTACCTGCAATAAGCAATCAAGTTCAAAGGATCGCTTGAAATTAGCCACAGATAATGCTGGGGATTGCATCAGCCATCCGATACCTTTGCTTGGTCAGACAACAAGATTTAAAAGGCATTCCCCGACTGCACCCAGTTATCTCTGCTGCACGGTCGGACGGCTGGTTGTTAGATCGCGGGCTTTGCTTTTAGTCTAGATCTGATATACTTACTGCTGCGCTGGTCGGATGTGCAATCTGGTTCAAGCTCAATATATCAACAAAGCCTTCTTATTCTCAGCACAACCTGTCAAGCAACCACTTCAGTGCCAGTCAGTACCATGCTCCAAGTGCCATGCACTGGTTTGATTTTACTGTGCTTCAGTACCATCCTATTCTTTCACGTGCTGCAGTACCATGCTTTTTGGTATCCCTGCACACTTCAGTTCAATGCTTTTTCTTGACCTTATGTCTCTGTACCATGATATACCCTGCACACATGTCTCTCGATCATGCTTCATTATGTTCCTGTTCTCCATTACAAGATTCTACCATGCATGTGCAACAACTCAGCGGTACTTGCATTTTCTCCTGGTATGCTGACACTCCTCAAATTCAGTCCAACCTTCCCCAGCCTAAAGTGATGCAAGTGAACCTTTCTCTCTGACCCATTTTGACTTTTCCACAACACATGCCTCAAGCAAGAAAACTCTGGTATTTACCTTTTCTGAGCTCAAATAGTGTTACCATTTTAATTTATCACCATCACGTGTTCTTTATAAATTGCTGATTGGTATTATCTCTATTGTTATTTTTATTTTCGGATCATCTAGGTGATGATTTGCCCTCGTATTAGCTACTTATGCATGGTCATCCATCAGAATTGTTGGCAGAATTTGGTTTACTAATTAATAAATAACGAGTGCTCTCCTCTTAATAAGGATCGCTCTTTCATCAAAAAAATTCAACTAATAATTTATATTATTTGCATTTAAGCCATATTAACTGTTCAAAAAAAATTATTATCATAACATTTATTGAATTTTCATACTTTTATAATAAGTGGGATTAAAAAAAGTTTATGTTAAAACAAAATTTTCTATTTATGTTTCTTGATTTTCCGATCATTAGTGAATAAGATTACCATCCAATATTCACTCGTATCTACGGAAACAGATATCCAAAAATAATTTCGGATACGGATATCACACTATCCACATCCAAAAGTATCCATTGATAAACCTACTTAAAGTCAGATGAGAGCAAGAAAAAAAATTGATAACTGAAATGTCTTAGCAAAATTCATGATGAAGGATGGAGCTAGAGGTAGATACGGATAAAGGAACGAAGGTTTCTGAAGAGATGGAATATCGATGCCCTATTCATAGATTTCCTGTCAATAATCCAACCTACACAGAACCTATGAGGAAGTTGGAGTAAAGTGGCAACAAAGGATTCAAAATTGCTTCACAATAAGGTAGAAGTCATCACTCTTGAGACAATGACAGTGGTCGTGAATGACTTGGAGATTACAACATTTGCATTTTCATTGAGCAGTAGTAGACATGATTTATTTAGCATGTGAGTGGATGTTTTTTCCTCTCTTTTTTCAATATAATACAAGGCCTGTTCATCATTGTGAAACCATGTGTACCATATTATTTATAGGACTAGGAGCGGCTACACCTAACCCCCTCCCCCCCCCCCCCCCCCCCCGGCGTGATTTCAACCACGTCTTTTGATTTACATAATTATTGTTTCTCCCTTTTGTCACTTATATGATTATTCAAATTGGGGAAAAAAATGAGGATTTGAGGAATAGCCGATCCTTGCCCTTTGTTGTATGTGTGTAATATTAGTTTACACACACATGTGTATATCTATGTATGTATACCTCAACTCATTCGTGACTACCACATGTTCTGAATTAAATAATAAAATGAAGTGACAAAAGGGGGAGTATAGTAGCTTAATTCGGATCACGTGACTGAAATTGGTGGTTTGAGAGGGGGGAAGGGGTGTATGCATATGAATCTACCAAAATATCCCCCCAAAAAATTAACGAAATTCAAAATGAAAATATATATGATTAGAAATTGATAATCAGTCCACTAAGCTACAATAGTGGTCTTAACTTAGGTTGTGGCTTCCTCAGTTTACCACAAATTGCTTTTTGGTTCCTCTTGTCCACCCCTCAGGTGACTTATTCAAAGATTAGTTACATGCTAACGATCAAACAATAAATAACATTTTCGTCTATTGAATCACCCGGTATTGATCATATCACCAGTCAGTGATTAGAATTCTAGATGGAAACAAACAAAACCTTAAATGAAGAAAAAGCTTACGGTAGCGCATACATACATACATACATATATATATATATATATGTGTGTGTGTGTGTGTGTGTGTGTGTGTGTGTGAGTGTGTGTGTGATAATGTATAAAGTTAGAATTAGCGCATATATATATATATGGGAAAGTCTAAAAGGACACAAAACATAAACACAATTGGTGACACAATGCATCTCCACCATTGGATCTACCCATGATTTGCACCTCTCCACATAAAGACAAAATGATCCAACGGCTAATACTCTGTGTCCCTTGATTTGTGTTCAATTTTGTGTCTCAATAGCCGCTCTCTATATATATACATATACATATATATATATATATACATATACATATATATATATGTGTGTGTGTGTGTGTGTGTGTGTGTGTGTGTGTGATAATGTATAAAGTTAGAATTAATGTACACCATTGTTCAAGAACACACCAATATACCATAAAGAATACTGCTTCAGTTCTTGGGATATGTATTCAATTTGTTGTAGCTGGAAAACATCTTGGAGCAATCTCAATAAGATAGTAGAAGCTCAAATTCTTTATTAATAATTATCTTGTAAGCGCAAATTTTTGGTCCGACCATGAACTTCCAAAATCACCCTTCATGTACAGTTCTTTAAACAATTGACATCCTAAAAAATTGCATCTAAATGAAAGAGCATCAATTTTTTTAAATGTTAACATTGTTTAAAACTAGGATTTTTCATTTACGTGTGGAACCTAAGACTTCATTCAAACCATTGCTTGTCGGTCTTTGTAAACCCCACGGGTATATACCCCGATTTTTCAACGCCTTCACACTACCTAAGTAGTCACCCCTAGAAATTGGCAAAGGAGACCCTCGAACCTGAGACCTATGTCTCATCCCAATTCGTCCACCTCTAACCAACTGAGCTAGGAGTGTCGGGTGTTTAAAATCAGGATTTGATAGATTTTTTTTTACAAATTCAAAATGTTTTTTTTCATATGTATTACCAAACTTAATATCATATAAAAATAGGATCTCTTCATGTACATCTTTATTTGTCTTGAAAGCGCAAACTTTTGCTCCGTCCGTTAACTTCCAAAATTGTCTTTCATGTACAGTTCTTTAGATAATTAACAACTCAAAAGGTAGATCTAAATGAAAGAACATTAATTTTCATAAATTGTTATAAATGTTAACGTTCCTTAAAATTAGGATCTAATAGATCTTTTTCACAAGTTCAAAAATAATGTTTTTTTTACATATGATTGCCAAACTTAATATCACTTAAAAATATGATCCTACAAATGAACTTCATATGCATTTAACTAAAAAAAATAAAAATCACACCATAAAAAAAAATGTTGCAACTTCGAAATTAAAATTTAAAGTAGCTACACATGATCGAATGCAAAAACATAGTTTTTGGCAAGGCGTGCAAAAACATAGTTAAATATTTGTGAAAAACATTTCTTTTGAATATGTAAAATACATATATATTTAAAAAAAAAAAACTATAGAGCATGTGTTATGATCACGCTCGAAGTGCATGTTGTAACCCTCATGTTACATAAATAATTTATAAAAGTTATAACTCACGCACGAAGTGAGTGCCGTAATTGGAATAAGGGAGATTTAATGGTTTTAATAAGAACCAACAATGGAGTTGCGAAAATAAGTCCTTCAAGTGAATCAGCCAAGCGTACTAACATAGATCCAGGTGAGCCAGATTGGAGTTGAACAACAAGGTACAATACTGTGAAAGCAACAATAGCCTTTACGATGTTGACAGTTGGCTAACAAGCCAACAATACATTACCATCAGCGACAATATGAATTAATCCAAGGACTAAGTAAAAATATAGATGGACTCTAACTTGATATCAGCATCGATAAAAATCGAGTTGATCATTGATGTGGTATTTAACCTTGCATGTCTGTCGAGCAAAAATAAATGCAATAGCTTCAAAAGTGCTTTCCTGTTTGTACTAATAACAATAACTAGGAGGAAGAAAAGAAGACCTTGGTGTCAATGTTGTCAATGCAATCAAGAACGAAATCAGGCTGACCGGACAGTATATCCTCCTCTGTTGATGCATCATAGAGTTGTACTCTTGCTTCAATTTTGCACTCAGGAAATATAGACAAAAAATGCTTCTGAAGGCAAAATGCTTTTGGAATTCCAACATCTTCTCTTGTAGCCACAGCATGTCTATTTAGTGAGGAAAGTGAAACCTAGTAAAATAAAAAAAACTGCCATTTTCATCGTAGTTCCCATATATTGCTATATTGGAAAATAATTGTTTTGTTGCACAGCGTCATGATTTATCAGTACACTACTTATACAGTGTTTTCACATAAAATGAATTTTTATAAATTTAGGTCGCTTCATCAAACTAACTACACAAATAGGTCACTTTAGAAACTATTTACAAATATATACCACATTTGGCTATGTCAAAATGTATTGGCGACATTTCAAATGTTGCCACTATATATACACACACATACATACATACATACTCTCATATACACACTCATTCACAACAACAACAACTAAGCCATATACATACATATATATATACACATATACATATATATACATATATACATATACATATATATAGATCCAGAATATATGATAGCATTTCAAAATGCATCAATATTCTAAAAGAAAATAACACAGGCGTATTTTCAAAAGTCCCTCCATATATTTATTACGAAAGACATTTGAAATGATGCCAATAAATTATTGCCAGCGTGGTGCTGATGTGGCCAAAAGTAGCCTATATTGGTAAATAAATTCTAAAATGATCTATTTGCGTAATTAGCTCGATAAACTGGTCTAAATTGAAGAGAAAAAAATCAAACATTAGAATATCAAGTACTAGCACATATAAATACAAACACTAAAATATTATAACATTATCGGTTTTAAGTTTTAACACTCATTACAAAACTGAAGTTAGTGACAACACTCACACGTAAAAAGCTACAAGTCCCTCGGGAAAGAATAATATTACTTGAACTACTAGTACCTGATCAAAATCAACAAGCATGAGTCTACCAACACCAGATCTTAACAGCATAGATGCAGCATGACTACCTACTCCTCCAAGGCCAATTACTATAACAAATGATTCGGTCACTTTTCTTTGTGAATTCAACCCAAAGAACTGAATATTTCTATAGCAAAAGAACAAATCAAACACAGTTTATAGTTAAGCACAAAAGGGAGGAGCAAAATATTCATAATTTCATATCTTTGAGCCATCATGATAAAATAAAACTATCAATTAAACACTTCTTATCTTTATGCCACTTAAAAGTAGTATCTATCAATTAAAAACATTTACAAACTCAAACACCATTTCTACAAACATTGACAAACCTTATTATCACATAAAAATAGGATCTGACAAATATTCTTTATAACATTGTTCCTTAATAATTAATAACACAGATAAAAATTAACAAAAGAAAGTAGATACCGCCACTAAAAATTTAGAAATAAACATTAAACTAAAAATTCATGCGAATCATTTTCTCTTGAATGTGTTAAACATGTACAACTTTAAAAAGCATGATTCACGCGCAAAACATGTCATGATCATGCGCAAAACATGTGTTGCAATGCTCATTATTATTATGATGTTTACATCGCTTAATAAATGTTAACAATTATCATCCTAAAAAATAGCATCTAAATTGAAAAGCTTTATTTTTTTTAATAAATGTTAACATCGCTTAATATTAGGATCTACCAGTTTTCATTTTACGAATTCAAAATGTTCTTTCATATATCTAACAAATAAACTTAACATACATTTTCACAATTTATCAATTAATAACAAAAACAAAATTTTACACTAAAAAACAAATAGTTGGGATTTAAAAATAAAAATTTAAACCACGTAGACATGATTACGATGCAAAAAAGCAACTATTTATGAAACAATTTCTTTAAATATGTTAACATGTAATTTTTGAAGAAAAAAATCAGTTTCTCTGCGAAGCGTGTGCCAACATCACGTGCAAAGCACCTGCCGTAACGCTCGTGTGTGTGTGTGTGAGTTAAGATCAGGAACACTCCAAACAGTGCAACACCCCTACAACCCCCTGATTTCCACCACACATTCTTGTTTCTCTCTTCCCACTGACTTATTAAATTATAAATAAGTGGTTATCATCCGGGTACAAAAGGGATGCCATGATAGTGAGGTGTCATATAACCTCCGCATACATACATACGTATATGTATATACATATACATTCATATATCTGTGTGTGTACATATACACATATATATATATATATGGAGGGGGGGGGGCAAGTTCAACAGCACTCCAAACAGTGCAGCACCCCAAAAGCCCCCCAACAAGAACCAAGTATTTCACACTCTCTCTCCTTCCACCCATTCTCTCATTACACTAACATATTTAAACATAAATATGTGGCTATGGTTCGGGTGCAAATGGGGGGCTGATATTCAGAGGGGGGGGGGTCGTTGATCCTATCCCTATATATATAGACAGACATCACATTAAGCAATATTTAGCTTTTGTTTCAATTTGCATATTAAAAGTAAAAATAAAAAGGTTAAGTATATAGGATACGTGAGATGAGATTCAGGACAGGAAAAATGTATCCTAGAACCATATGTTGGACTGACATCTTGTAAACAATATTTAGCCATAAGCTTCGCTTGGATTTGCATAAAATATGGAAACTGGACACGTGAAATAACATAAATGATCATAACTATATGTGATGTAAGAACTTAACGATTGCAAATGATCATCACTATATGTGATGTAAGAACTTAAATTTTTGCTGCCATCTTCCAAATGCTTATTTTGAGTCTTCCAGCTTTTAATATCAGCTAAGTTGTTAGCTGAAGCCTCCAATTCTCTGCTATCTTTAGAAAAATTGCAAAGATTGTTGAGAGTCCAGACCCTTGGAGGAATTCGTCTCCTTGTCATAAAGCTTGCTGCTCTTGCCATAATTCCAAACAAATAAGTGATTGGAAATAGAAGATGTTAACATGTCCACATTGGGTCCATGTTAATTTTCACTTTGGCAATAGTAATTCTTAGGTGGAGTAAAATATTTCATTTGTGAGATTTTATAATTCCAATTAAATGGCAAAATTTGCAAACTTGGTGCAACTATTGACTTAAGCAGAAAATATCTCATCCATTTTTAATTGGTTTAAAAACTGAATATAGAAAGCTTTCAACGAGGACAGAACGGACAAAAACCAATTCTTCTAATTTGTGTATTCTAGAAATGATATGTAGAAGTAGAGAACTTATTAATTACCCTTTAGGCTCTTTTTGACCAATTATAAAAGCAAATATATGTGATGACATGTAAATATACTAACTTTGTAACTCTCGTCGAGACAAACAAGATGAATACATGAGTTCTGAAAATTAGTCTCCAAAATTATCTAATACCATTCAAGAAAACTGTTGCTTAAATATCACACCATGTGCTAAGTAACAGAAATATTTTGTGTATGCTTAACTAGTTTAGTGGTAAAGATGTAATTGGGTCTAGGAAGTTGTACTTTTTATATGGTAATAAAAACAAGTTAAGTTGTGTTAACGGGAATATGTTAACATAGCTTGAAGTTTGAAATGCCTAATACTGTCCGACATATTATACTGGAATTTTGCCTAAAGTGTTGGTTGGATTTTATTTTATTTGTTTGGCTATTTTAAACCCTTTATATATATATATTGTTATTATTTATTTTATCTTATTTTAATTTTGGGTTCCATATCTAGCCAACCCCAACTTGTTTGGGATATATGGCTTTGTTGTTGTTGTTGTTGTTGTTGTTGGTTGGATTTTGAAATTTCGGCCAGGTTTACTCCCCAAAAACAATATTCTGATTATACTATACCTAACACTCAAAAGGAGATTTTAGCTGAGATATCGGGTGTTGACTGGAACCTTTAAGTAATTGGCAAATAAAAAATACAAAAGGATATGATGCATTGTTTCTATGTTCATGTATTCGGTAAATTCCAAAAGAAATGTTTTTTACGAACGGCTTATACAAGCAAATTAAAAAAGGGAATCAACACATTAAACATAGTCGGCTAAAAAGTGCAACAAACTCAAATAATAGAACCTTGTAAGCTGCTCTGAAACAACTTCGTCATTTAGAAGATCTAAACCAATCATATCCTTCAAGGAATCACCGGATGTGCAGCCATTAACTTTCGAGTTTCTAGTTGAACTTTTTCCAATCTTAGAATCTTTATGGTGCCCATTCCACCTGCAAATTCAAGCCCTGTGCTTAACTGCTTATGAAACCAAAGTTAAATTTGAAATGTTGACGACTAACAACGTAAAACACATCAGCGGTAGTAATGTACACATAAATATCAGCTATATATATATATTGAGAATTACCTACAACACAAACCATTGAGTCATTGACATGCAGTGCTACATATGAAGACATACACAGGTATCCCATTTAAAAGCTATCCCTAAAAAACTATACACGATAATGTAAGCAATTCCTGAAATCTCTATATGCACCCAGTGTGCGTATACAGACATTTCAGCGTCAGTATATAAAAAGATCTAAAATTACATCAGACCTGCAGATACACAACCTAGGGACATAACATCACCATATTTCAACAAATGCAGTTTCAGAAACGATGTATGTCGTTCTGAAAGCTTGAAAACCAGTGAATCCATAGCATTGTTAAAGACTCCAAAATTGTTACGAAGAGGATAATTTTATAGTAATTTTATAGGAAATCTAATCAAAATAAAAAAGTTAAGGGGGAACATAACAAAGGGTGCTTCAACCAATTTACCATTTTACTCCCTTCGATCAAATTTGGTAACATCTCATTGAAATTTAAAAGGAAAACTGGTAGTTGTAACTTGTATATCAAAAAAAAATGTACATAAAAGCCGTATGGCATCGCCAAGGATCCATGGAAAATTGCCCCAAAAAACAAAATCAAAAAAACATGGCAGAAGTCCACAGTTTTAATATAAAATGCCGATAGAAACACAGTAATTGATGTTTGTGTTTAATTTTTTCCACCAGCGGGGGAAATTTTGTGTGCCCACGTGACAATTTTAAGAAGAAACGAAATCCCCTTTAACAATGTCCGAAATCTGACAGTTTTGTTATTTATTCTTCTCTTTTATGTTTAAATAATGTGATCGACCGAAACACTGTACAATAACAAAATGAAAAATAGTATAGAATTTGCGTACCGTTCATGAAGTAAGATGAAATAAGCACGAGATCAAATATCTATGTAATACAATAGCTCAGATTTAACGACAAAATAACGGAAGACAAAGAATGTTGGATATTTAATAATGCAATAGATATCAGATGGCTATCATCACTGTTAACAATCTGGATAACAACGGTATTGTTTCCACTTAAACTTCAATTCAAACGCTCCTAGTATTGCACTATGTAGTTCTCTTCTAAAACCATGTTAATCCACTAACTATATAAGCAGCAAGTTTGCAAACGAAACTATCTTTTCAGTAATCCATGGCGTTTTTGTCATACCCAACATATACCTATATGTTTAAGGTCTAAGATTACTCAGTTGATTTTGCTTTATGATCCATTGCTTAAAAAAAGGAATTTCCTATTCCATTTGGTTACATCATAACTTTTTTTTTCTTCCACCTGCCGCCACTGAGTTTCCATTCAATTTCAACTGTTCTAGTTTCATCATTTTAGCTTTTACTGAAAAATTATGGTCTACAAATATGGTTCTATTGGTGACAGAAAGGTAAACATAAATTTTACGAATCTACATATTTACGATAAATTGCCATTGTTTTGTTTCCAGTTTGCTAAACAAATCATTTGTTTATTTTGCAGTGTGGTGGACTTTATGAAAATGCAACCAGAAGCACCACAAGAATTTAGTTTCGGTTGCCATTGTTTTGTTTCTAGTTTGCTAAACAAATCATTTATTTGTTTTGCAGTGTGATGGACTTTATGAAAATGCCACCAAAAGCATCACAAGAATTTAGTTTCGGTTGCGGCATTGACTGTGACAATGGTATTCTGGTTGGATTGCATTCACTTTGATTACTAATATGAAGTAACAATGAAGATTTTTATTTTTATTTTGTAATTTGTATTATATTATAATGAATTAAGTAAATAAAAGTCATATCAAAGAACTGGATTTTATTTTGTTATAAGTTGAATATAATTATGTTGTAATTCTGTTACCTGGCACTAGATTACATAAGAAATGCGGCAACAGTCTTCGTGTGAAGAAAGATGAAAGAATTAAGTTTTTTTTCTCTCTCATAACCATGCGACCAATAAATGACTTATTTAATGAATAAATTTTATTAGTGCTAATTACAACAGAGAGATGATAGCATAAACGAATACCCAAAAAAAAGGGTGATAATCACAACCGAATAAAATCAACAACCTGCTGTATTGGTTACTAAAAGTGAGACTATATGCTTATGTATATAAAATGATCCAATTCAGCTGTGTTGCCATGCTTATATGGTTCATAAGGGTATTCTGATATTCTGTAATAGTATGAATATAACGTACGTATTTTTAATCGCTAACTATATTCTTTCTGGAACCAGTTAACTGGTACAAATGCTCTACCATGTGATAAAGTATCTTAATAATTTTATCATATAAAATCTTCTTCTAAACTGCATAGAAGCATAAATATTGTGCTGATTATTCACTAAATATTTTGAGCCTACGGTAGCTGTCTATCGGAAATGTTGAAAAGGTGATTGTTACTGATATAAACTTATTTCATGTTTCTTCATTGGTAAGTACATCAATTTAATCTTTGTCCCAAATTACTATGCTTCCTGAAATGTCCATGTTCCAACTTCCAATTATAGTAGCATATACTCCTCGATTTTGTTGTAAAAAATTATGCTTACGAGTCTACCATACAGGACGGTGCCTGTTATGCGAGTGGTAAATATGGTGAAAGTGACATATACTCTTTGCTGTCAATTTTAAGGCCCCAAGATGATGGGATGGTCTTACATTTCCAGAATGACAACTAAAAGCAGTATATTTCACAATGAGTTCACATTGTTGATCATTTTGTCAGTAGGCATCTATGTCATTTTCTTTCAACAAAGGGGGTCTGACTGGAATATTGTTTTGTTGCGGAAGTGCACATATGTGCCATCACATAATCAACGAAGAAATTTACGAATAACACATTAAAGCTTTTGTTTAGTCAAGATCATGATATGCTTAGGTCATTTTACTTCGTATATGATGGTTTGCTTCCAAAGTTGTTACTCCCATCCAAAACTGCGCTAACGATTGATCTGCTTCGTTAATCTTCACGTGTACGTTGATTTACTTGTTCCTTTAACATTTAATCTTAATATATAAAATAGGGTTAGAAACATTTTTTCCACTTTATATCCATAATTTAAATTGCTCCTTTTCATTTTGTATTGTACTGAGATTGAGTGATGCATTTTATTTTTATTTTTTTGTTTTATTTTCTCAGACAATTGTACCCTGGACACGCATTTCCTATTAGAAGAGAAAAATTACGCACTCTCGTAAAATGCACTAGATGATTGTGTTGAGAGAAAGGGGGTTGGTATTACAACTGATTCCCATTTATTTTTTATGAGAACTATTTTCCATGAAGAAAGATTCTGATTTTATGATATTGTCTAAACCTCCATCGTTATGATCCTGCAACCTACATTAACCTGTAGCCATCTCTCTGAACAAGTTTTTTTTCCTTCTCTTATTTATTAGAACATTAACGATGAATCCATTAATAACACAAGACTTAATAATACGCTAGATAGAAGTTAATTTAAAGTCTACAAATTTTTATGTTATACTAGATGCTCAACATGATAACGTTAAGGCTACCATTGTGCAAAAATTAGCTATTTGTTTTTTTTTTGTCTTGTTTAGGTATGTAATTAATAATGTGATATCATGTATAAAATTAATGATGGATGTATAACAAAACCAACATTCAGATTTTTGATTAGAAACAGCGAGGGATGAACTTCAGTCAATACCCACATTCCATTGAATAGTGCAGAATATTGCAGAACATTCAGGTTTTCTGATTATAGCAAGATGTGTTACTGGGCAACCAAAGGAAGGAAGATATTGATGAATAAAAAAAAAAGTTTCACGCAATTTTAATAGAACACGCCTTTTATACTAATACTATTTTGGCGCAAATATAAGTGAGAATGTGAATCAATCATACTAATTCAGCTTTTACCTTCCCTTTCTACCAGTTCAACTGTAATTTCAAATTTGTTACCTATTGTTTTCTAACAATATATCCCACAATGAAATATGTTGTTTATTCATAGAATGTTTTACTCGTAACAGCATGTTTATTGTGCAGTAATTATAGCAATAATTCTCAACCTTCATTACAATGATAACAAGTTATTTAACTTATTTGAGAGTATGCCGATTTTACACTAATAACTGACAGTTTATGTACTTAACAGAATTTCTTCTTTTTTTTGGAGAAGTTATTCGTTTCGGATATAGTACTTCCACATTCCATATTTGTGTACATAGAGAAATGAGAGTATAAGAAGACATTTGCAGTAATTAGAGGAGTGTCATTTACATTATGGTATCACAATCAGAAGAATTCTCAACAGATTTTTTTTGGAAGGGAATATGGTACTGATAATGAATTCTCAACCATAAGGGTTTTCGCAGCTATAGCACCCATGATTTTTGAACTTTCTAAATATTAGCTAATGGCCGTTCCGATGTCACACGGAAAGTTCTTTTAGTGTAATCTTATGTTTTACTTGAGTGTCCATGATTGTTTATAGCCTGTAGTCTCTATTTTGAGCACCAATCAAAAGAGGAGGGGGGGGGGGGGGGGTAAACATTGTTCATAGATTGGGCACTTAATGGCAAATGCTTGGCCTTTCGAACATTCAGATTCAAAAATGTTTGAAATACTGCAGAATGCAGATCATTGTACAAAGCAAATTGTATATCTATAGGAAAGTAGTTTAGCATAATTATAAGTATTGTTTACAAATATGAAATGCAAGCTAATATGTATTATGAAATGCATTAGTTCTAATAATTTACAATGTGACAACATATTCTCAACTTAAGCAGTTCTTAAATTCTTAGATGATATTACAAATTAGCTTATCCAAAAAGAATCAACGCTCCCAAGTTATAAGTTTCGGAAATTTTGTTGACAGTCGTGAAAGCAACAAAAAAGTTTACATACATCAAACTTTCATTGACTCTAATAGTCGAGTACATAAATATACTCATCCACACATGCATGTCTGTGTATGTATATGGATGTATACATTGCGTAGTGTCGCCGCTAAGACAACCTAACATAAATTAGAAAAAATTGTAAAAATCGATAGGCGGGTGTTTGGTGGTAAGCTTGCACTATGAATTAATCATCTAGGCGGGAATTAATCAAAGCTAGGCGTTTTTGATGAACTCATGCATTTGGGATAAAATTTTAGTATTTGATTTGATATTAAATGATCTATAATGGGATATCATGGATTTTGTTGGACTGAAAGCAATCATGAAGACAAAACCGCTATAAACAACCATTTTGATGCTTATAAGAGACATCATACATTGGTGCATAAATAGGGCCAATAAACTTGTTTTATACTTAGATAATGCAGTTAGTCTTATCTAGGCGGAGTAGGCAAAAACTCAAACGATAAGGCTAGTTTAGCGTCTAGGTGCGGTCTAGACAAGAGCTTAGAAGGATTTTTACAACAGAACATAGGTAAAAAATTATATTGAATACACAAAGATCATAATCATTATATTTTAACGAAATAAAAGTCATAAGATCAACAAAACACATTCGTGCAATATACAATAACATAAGTATAGGAGAACAAGAAAAATTGCATTCATGCCATCGGGATGAGCTTGGTACTGGTTTCTATAGTCAATATGCTTGGACTTAACGATGAAGACAAACAACACTTCCAATTTATTCTTTACGAAGACATCGGCTGGCCGAATTCCACGTCAAAAAAGGAAAGAAATAAAACTCTGGTAACTATCTATTAAAACGTTTAACCAGACCTTTGAAACCATTTCTACTCAAAACTATCCTCCTCCACGGCTGCCTCCACTAATCCCTCATATTATAAAACAAAAAATCCCATGCAATCAGTTGAAAGGTCACAGTGGTTATTTAGTTACCGTTTTACTTTTTGCCTTAACCTGCTTCTGTTTTAAAATTTAAATCTATTATTTCTCATGCTAAATCAAAAGGTAAAGTAATCATTTCATTTTCCTCTCATCTCCACAAACATTAAATCAATTGTTGTCCCAAATCGTAGGACCAACGTTGGTAAGCATTCATTATACAATCTCGTATTTCAGTTTTAAATACTTGTAAAATTTTAACTAATAAAAGACTCATTAATTTCTTATGATTTTATCATGCATACTATCTCGTTGTGGAATGATGAACCATCTTGATCATCTCATCATTTAATTACTGATACGGCGTCTTGATTTTTTTTATTTTCTCCATTTTTGTCATCTAAATAGATTCCGTACCATAAATATATACCTCGATCTCTCAGTTTTTCCCGACTTTTTTTTTTTTTTTTGTGAATTATTTGTGCAGGACTCCGAATAGTACTTAGGGTAAAAAAACAAAGACATATTGATTTGGGGGTGATTGATTTCTCCTAAATGTTTGGGAGGCAATCTCATCAATATCATACTGATTATACGATTAAAATGGAATATGGCAACGATTTAAATGTTTTTTTTATTTGCATATGTTATGTACATGAAAGCTTCATGAATGTAGAAGCTAATAATGGACATGTTTCTCTTTTCTTTGCCTTTTTAACAGTATCCGTGCGTGTGTTTCTGTTAGATGCTTGGTTTACCATTTCATATATCTGAATTTCAAAATTGCTATATTTTGCATCTTTTAATAGGGTGCATGTTAACTCCGCCTGTGTAGTTTTCTATGCAGCCTGTCCCAAGCCAGGATAAAGGAGGAGGGTTGTGATAGGCGTGGCGAGCCAACGTAAAAACTTAGCCTCTCTTATGGATATGGAACCTTATGATATTTCGTTGGGGCGTAACCCTCTTAGCGACGCGCTATATCTAGGCTCGGATATGGTGTTAAATATGCGAGAGCTGGGCCGCCATTCTCTTAGTGGCGCGCTACACCGACGCCCCGGTGTGGTGAAAAATGAGCAAGGGTCCTCGCATTTTTCTCGGCGGGTGCGAGGGGTAAGGAAGCTAGTCGAAGATAGTAGGGTTCGGTTAGGTAGTTGGAATGTAGGGTCCTTAACAGGAAAGTTAAGAGAGATAGTGGATACTATGATTAGGAGACGGTTAAACATCTTGTGCGTTCAAGAGACTAAATGGATGGGCCAGAAGGCGATGGAGGTGGAGAACACTGGTTTCAAATTGTGGTACACGGAAGAAGTACGTAACAAGAACGGGGTTGGCATATTGATTGACAAGGACCTTCAGAACAAAATGGTCGACGTCAGAAGACGAGGGGATAGGATCATCCTAGTTAAGCTAGTAGTTGGTAAGACGGTTCTGAATGTCATTAGTGCATATGCCCCACAGGTAGGTCTAAGTGAAGAAGCCAAGAGGAAATTCTGGGAAGACCTGGATGTCATGGTTAGAAATGTGCATAGTAGCGAGAAACTTTTTATAGGAGGAGACTTCAATGGTCATATTGGCTCATCTAGTGGGGGTTTTGAGCGAGTGCATGGTGGTTTTGGCTTCGGCAGTAGGAACCAAGAGGGTGAAGATATATTGAATTTCGCTCTCTCTTTTGATCTTATGATTGCTAATACCTTCTTTAGAAAGAGACAATCACATCTGATCACCTTCAGTAGTGGCCAACAAACTAGTCAGATTGACTTTGTCCTGACTAGAAGAGACAGTAAACGAGATTGTGTTGATTGCAAGGTCATACCTGGAGAATGTGTTGTCTCTCAACACCAGCTCTTGGTATGCGTGTTTCGTCTTCGGGTGGTGAAGGATAAGAGAGCGAATTAGTAGGACGAAATGGTGGAAACTCAAAGGAGATGCTTCACGGGAGTTTAAAGATAGAATGATGGGAGAAGGGGCTTGGAATGTAGAAGGAGAAGCAAATGTCATGTGGAATGCGATGTCAACTTGCATTCGCAGAGTGGCTACTGAGGTATTTGGGATAACAAGAGGAAGCAAGCGAGAACCCAAGGATTCGTGGTGGTGGAATGACGAGGTGCAAAAGGCTATCAAAGAGAAGAAGGAATGCTACAAATGCATGCACCATCATAGGAGCGAAGAGAACATGCATAGATACAAAGTGACAAAGAAGACTGCAAAGAAAGCAGTGAGTGAAGCAAGGGGACGAGCGTACGAGGGTTTGTATCAAAGGCTAAGTACAAAGGAGGGTGAAAAAGACGTATACAGAATAGCTAGGCTACGCGAGAGGAGGACAAGAGACTTCAATCAGGTTAAATGCATTAAGGACGAGAGTGATAGACTTTTGGTGAATGATGATGAGATAAAGAATAGATGGAGAGAATACTTTGATAAGCTTTTCAACGAAGAAAGTAATAGCTCCTCGACCGACTTGGAAGACTTTGCCGACAACACCAATAGACATTTTGTGCGGAGATTTCTAGAAGCTGAGATAAAGGGGGCGTTGAAACGGATGAAATCAGGCAAGTCGGTAGGTCCTGATGACATTCCTATTGAGGTGTGGAGATGTTTTGGAGATGCAGGGATAACCTAGCTAACTAAGTTGTTTAATAATATTTTCAAATCAAACAAAATGCCAGATGAGTGGAGGAGAAGCATTTTAGTTCCAATCTTCAAGAATAAAGGAGATATTCAAAGTTGCACAAACTATAGAGGAATTAAGCTTATGAGTCATACAATGAAGCTTTGGGAGAGAGTTTGCGAGCAACGTTTGAGGAGATTGACAAGTGTATCTAGGAATCAATTTGGTTTTATGCCTGAAAGGTCAACCACCGAGGCGATTTTCTTGGTTAGGCAACTTATAGAGAGATACAGGGAACAAAAGAAAGATCTTCACATGGTTTTTATTGACTTGGAGAAAGCTTATGACAGAGTGCCGAGGAAGGTTATGTGGTGGGCGCTAAAAAGGAAGAGAGTGCCATCAAAGTATATTACCCTTATCAAGGATATGTACGAGGGGGTTGTGGCTAGTGTAAGGGCATGCGATGGTGAGACCAGAGACTTCCCAATTAACATAGGGTTACATCAAGGTTCGGCTTTGAGCCCCTATATTTTTGCATTAGTGATGGATGAAATCACGAAAGATATACAAAAGGAGATCCCTTGGTGTATGCTCTTTGCCGATGATGTTGTGCTGATTGATGAAAGTAGAATAGGGGTCAATAGACAACTGGAGTTGTGGAGGGAGACCTTGGAATCAAAGGGTTTCAGGCTTAGCAGAACTAAAACTGAGTATATGAAGTGTGAGTTTAGCGGTGCTAGGTCAGATGACGGAGAGGTCACCTTGGCTGGTAGCGTAGTACCCAAGAAGGAATCGTTTCGATACTTAGGATCTATGTTGCAGTTTGGTGGAGAGATTGATAAAGATGTTAGTTTTAGAATTCAAGCAGGATGGGTGAAATGGCGGCTAGCATCTGGCATTCTCTGTGATAGGAAGATTCCTCAGAAGCTTAAAGGAAAGTTCTATAGGACAGCAATCAGGCCTGCAATGTTATATGGTGTAGAATGTTGGCCTACTAAGAGACAACACGTGCAGAAGATAAGTGTAGCAGAGATGCGGATGCTGCGTTGGAGCTGTGGGCATACCAGACGAGATCGGATTAGAAATGAGGATATTCGAGAAAAACTTGGAGTTGCACCTATTGAAGAGAAGTTAGTCCAACACCGCTTGAGATGGTTTGGACATATCCAACGTAGACCGCGCGATGCTCCTGTGCACGTTGGAGTTATAGGTCGTGCCGAAGGCCCAAAGAGAGGTAGAGGTCGACCTAAAATGACATGGGAAGAGATAATAAAGAGAGATCTAAGAAATTGGAGTATATCTGAAGAGCTTGTGGTAGATAGAAGTGCATGGAAGTTGGCAATCCATGTACCAGAACCTTAGGATTTTTTTTTTAAATATATATATATATATATATATATATATATGTTAATTATTATTATTTTTAGATCTGTTTAATTATTTTAATTTTAATTTTTTTTTAGGACTTTATTTCACTTTTATTGAACCTTTTTACTTTAATCTGTTTGGTTATTTTAAACTCTTTTTATATATTATTATTAGTTATTTTACCTTAATTTTGGATTCCATATCTAGCCAACCCCAACTTATTTGGGATATATGGCTTTGCTGTTGTTATTGTTGTTGTTGTAATAGGGTGCATGTTCAAAATCACTTCTATCCTGTAATATTCTAGATTGAAGATTTGCATATCTGAGGTGCACATTTATGTGGCATTCATTATCATCCCGTTCTCTTGAAAGTTATTATGTAAACTTTTTTAATGTTAGTCATTAGTAATCTTGTAGTTTACCATCATTCTTGATGAATGTTCTTTTTTGTTTTGTCCATTAATCCTTTTAAGAAGTATACTTCAGGTAACTTCTACTGTAGACGGTCAAATAGGACCATATAACTTATTTTATAAGTTTCTATCGTTCTCCAGTGCATGGTTCAATACTGCAAACATAAATGTAGTAAACCGAACTTTAACATTATACTCATCATGGATAATGCTTTTATTGATGTTGAATATTTTACAAGGTTCAATAACTCGGTTTCCTTCGTCTGAAATTTTCTTGGTTTTGATCAATTTTGGAAGTTTCATCTTTGTTCCAGTTTCAATCCCAATGTCAGATCTATGTATTTATGATGGAAAAGGTAATAGTAAACATTGCAAATTAAGGTATTGAGAATAAACGTAAACAATATAGAAAACAAAATTTAAATATCAATTAAAATCAGACCATTTAAACATAGATTAAAATTGAATTTAGCCATCTATTTAATTAAAATAACTTTCTAAATAGCATAATTAGTCATATATTATAAATCAACACGGTCCATTAACGTTTGACCCACACATATTTTATACCACAATTTATAAAAGCATCAGTTTATACGAATAAAAAAAATCGCACTTGCTCAACAATGATGAAGAAGGCGAGATCAACGACGCAATTTATCAAATTCCTCTATCGAATTATGCTCCTGATGCTCAAATTTCTTTGTTAACTTTTGATTTCAATTTCTTGATATTACAGACAATTTTGTTTTGATTTTACTATATTTATGTTTTGATTTTTCTTCTTCTTCTTCTTGTAATCTATGCTCAAATTATTCAGTTGAGACTAGTTTCTTTTTTATACCGTTTTTTCTTCTCCTGCCTATCATTCTTCTTTCCCTCCCAATGTTGGAACCCAATTTTTTCTACTTCAATTTATTTTTTTATTTTTTTAACTGAAATGAGATTTTAACCTAATTCATCCGGCCTCCGGTCAAAACCGAACCGAGATGGCTGAAATCTTGGGGTTCCAACCATAACCTTATACCATAATATGTTCAACCAAGTTTGATATAGCTTTTGCATATAAACTTATCAAATTTTATATAATGAATATGAATATTGCTCTAACGAAGACATGTCAAACTCAAAAATGGAAACAAATGAATTGCCACCATTAGCGTTTTTCAAAATTAAAAATGAATTTGCGTTAATTAAAATTGCTTTAATGTAGTCATTTCAAAGCAAAAAATGGAAACAAATGGTAGTGCATAGTAGTATAAGTCTTAGATAATATATAGCATACTATAAGTCAATATATGTGTCCAGCTATTAGAATCACGCTATGCAAGTTTCAATCATATGACCCTCACACCAAAGTCGAAGCATCTAACCTCTAGAACAATGGTGATGGTCAAAACAAACAAACTGTCATAATTGAATATTGTTTAACGAAGACTGCTTTGGATATTGGAGATTATAGGATTAGTAAATGCTAGAATTAACGATTTCTTCATAGATTACACCATAAGACAAAAAATTAGCATGATAGCGCTAAAACATTCATAATTTTCAATTTTGACTTTTCTATTAGTAATGAAAATCATTAACATGAATAAAAAACTAGGCATTATGTAATATGTATAAAATTATTACCAGATTCCGACAATTACTTGCGAAGTAAAAATACACAGTAAAAAGGTAGAAATTAGGTGCTTATTGCAAAAACTGGTGGGAATATTATATGGCCGTCATAATAAATTATTAAGTCTTTATACAATAAAACATGTTTTCTTTTTGTATTCGTGTGCAATACATGTTTTGTGCTAAAATTCAGATATCATGGTACCGCAAGCTATGGTGGTTTTATGTGACTTTAATATGCTTAAATTATTGTTTAAGCAGAAAAACTAAGACATTATAATTATACATCGGGACAATTCCAAGAGTTGAGCATTTAATGTTCTTTAGCTAAACATTGCGATTCTACAAAGTGTTGCCTCTTAACCCATGACTTTAAGGATCCTTTCTATACAATTAACCTTTTAGACCATCAATGGGCAAGTAACTCATTTGCTACAATATTGGGTATTTCTTCACAGATAACACAACATGGCTATATGCCAGAATATACTTTGGCACGGGTATATCATCCAATTTGATTACTATAGATGTTTGTATACGTTTATGTTGTATATTTTATTCTCTTTCTATAAAAGTAAAAAATGAAAAAAGGGAAATTTTGGAGTTATTTAAATCTTTTTATACAGGATGGTTTTATTGTGATGCATGCGTGGCTTACTTGAAAGCTTTTTAAACCGTACTTAATGAATGTTACTGAAGCAATAGCATCAATCTTCGTTTGTATCTATTCAAAGTTACCTCAATATGAGCTACTCATACCCAAAAAAAGAAAAATATCCTTGCTGTTATAATATAGAAGTTTAGGCAATCATTTTGAGCAAAAATAAAGCTTAGGGGATTATTTGCATGGACTGTGATATGTAGAGGTATACAAAATTTAGTAATGCTCGTATTAAAAAAAAAGTAATCATGTATTGAATAAGTAAGAACTTTTGAAGGTTTCTATTGAAACTATGATATGCCACATTTGAGTCTTTCAAATTTGTTGTAGTATAGCCACTGTTTCAAATCTCGAAAATATCGCCCGAGATCTCGTTTGAGATTCATTTTGGACTCCGCCCGAAATGAGACAGCAAATCTCACTGCAAATCTCATTTCTAATATATCGTCTGAAATATTGCAATATCGAACGATATATCGACCGAGACGAGATACTGGAATATTGTCCGAAATCTTGGTTTTTCTAGTTAAAATTTAAATCCATGCATGAACTAGAGAAACAATTAAATAAAAAACTCAAATCTAGCCACCATAATCTCCTGCTATTGGACATTTTGCATATTAGATGATCATACTGTATGTTCATATATGTTCTACAATGCTTATGATTTCCATATTCGTCTTTTTTTACATATATGTTACCTATAAAATTATGCATTTTATGTTCAACTTATGCTAAACTTTTTGATGTTTTGGATCTTTTTTATGTCTTGTGTCTAACAATAATTCATATTTTTGGATCATATGTTGTAAGCACTAATCTATTTGCATTGTGTTATATTTCAACTCTAAGCATATTACGATTTAGAGTGTGAATGATCTTTCATAACTTAAGAATAATAAAGTGATTTTGCAATTCAACTTTAAGTTAATATGTTTATAATAGCATTCATAAAAATCATTGTGTAAGAATATCATTTTTTAACATATCATATACCCCAAGATTGTTCCGAATAAACTTTCAGACTCGAGATGGAAATCCGAGGCGAACCCCCCGAGTTAGGCTCATCTCATCCGAGATTTCACCCGATACGAGATAATGTCTCTAAAATCTCCAAGATGAAATACGACCGATATCCGAGATTTAAAACCTTGAGTATAGCTCTTAAATATTGAATAAGTAAGAACGCAAGGGTTTTTTGTCTTACTAATTGCATAGATTTGCCAAATTGATCGTTTGTAAACATTTATTGTTTACTCGAGCAGATTATGGTACACACTCATAACAAACGCCAAGCTCAAGTCTCGCGTTTTTACCAAAAGTGGTTACAATGGAAGTGTGCTGAGACAGCCGCCAGTGGGTTACCTAAGCTGGGATAGAGAGAAAGTGATGGGGAAAAAATTGCGCACAAGAATAAAACATTAGCATGTATTATTTAGGATAAGTCATTTGATATGAAACATACTTTTGCTGTGGGCTTTTTTAAAGTTCAAGCTGTGTTGTTATTCTTTTAAAAATGGACGTATAATAAATTTTAAATGTGGGATTGTATTTAGCATATATATATATTTGTCATCAAGAGCAATCTATCCAATGCTTCCAAGCATAATTGCTCTTGCCATGGATCTGTCGCCTTTTAAAACGCTTCTGATATTATAGAATTGCCAAATGTGCTACCAGCTCACCGTCTAACAAATCTCTCATCAAATTTAGACTGTATATTGGAATGCTATACCAGAGGTATCTATTAGGTTTATATAATGAGTTGGTAGATGTTGGTGATGAAGGCATCTTAAGGTTTTGTATAATATGTTTGTAGTGTTCTACTACAAAATATGTTCACAAAAACGTGTACTCTAACCAAATAAAGCAGTATTGCCAAAGCAGTTCATATTATTCATACAATTTTTCAATACAATCCACGATAATGATAAATTAGCCCATAGATTCTTGCAATCTTCGCAAATCCAAGTTCTTAAAATAGAAAATGTGAATTTCAGAAACAGCATTATCAAAGTCACACCTCTGGCGTTCAATGTAAACAACATGAATACAATACAAAAAAATGTCGACCAAGCGAACCAACAAGTGAAGTATGACATGTTTACTAAATGATGTATGAGTATCACTAAGTAATCCACGAATTATGTAAATGAAACGATGCGTTAAACACATAATGGTCTTCAGATCCGCACAGGCTTTTCCCTTGTAACTTGTAAGTAACACAAATCAATGACTACACCTTATACAAAAATTTCAATGAGACTCCGAATAGTGAAGAATGAAATAAAGACTAATAGATTTAGCCAAGCATAATTACTATTACAGATTCATATGAAGCAACAACTGGGTTCAATTTTGCAAATACAGAGAAATATCGTACCTGGGGAAAAATTTCAAGAGAATCAAGGTGGAGACCGAACCAAATAGAGCACTAGTGCCTATCAAAATCCATTTTGATGTCTCCTTCATTCTTTTCTTCAGTTACCGTGAATTTTGGAGGCTTAGAAATAATGACACCGAGAATTTGGGTTTAAGAAAATAACTGCGCAGATCAACCTCAGTGCGTTCCCGAGGGGTCTTGGTTGGGGCATTTACAAGCCCCACGCGCAGCGCAAAAGTAAACCACAGTATACAGCAAAATCGAACCAAAATTAACTATGAAAATTATAATAAAAAGGATAAATTGACATGAATAATGCAAAGTTTGACGTGTCTTCCCATATTAATCCAAAGTTTAGATTATTTTTAATTAATCCCAAGTTTGGGGGGTCCCTTCCCATATTGATCCCGATGACTTATTAACTTGTTGTACCCGGTTATCAAACTTAAATTCGTCTTCTCCAAACTAGTTTCCCACTCCAGAAAAATCGTTTGGGGAAGACAAATTTAAGTTTGATAACCGGCTACAACAAGTTAATAAGTCATCGGGATCAATATGGGAAGGGACCCCCTAAACTTGGGATTATTTAAAAATAATCCAAACTTCGGATTAATATAGGAAGACATGTCAAACTTCGGATTATTCCTATCAGTTAATCCTAATAAAAATCCAATCAAATCCAATTACATTCCCAAAAAAGCTATAATAAAATATTAAAATATATGCATTTTAATGTTAATAATCAGTTGAAACTAAATAGAATTTAATCAAATATCGACTGTTTTAAAATGTATAATTTGGATCAGATAAAACTCAACCCATTGAGGACGTGATTTGTTGAGTGGGCTCTAGTTGTTGCCTTCTAGACATGACACACCCTCAACAAAGGGACCAATACCCTAATATGGGTTGTCCTATTGATTTTGGAGGTTGTCAAGTTAGATGGCTTTCATAAAGCAAGCTAATGTGTAATTTAAAATTCTTACCATATGGATTGCAATCTGTGTAACCCACTTTAATCAACTTTGTAAAAGCCAATTAAAGCGGGTATTTAGTATGGTTGTCGTGTGGTTTTTAGGTTGGCTGAGGATGGATGGGTTGGTGGAAGTTGAGTCTTCAATTAATAAAAAAAAGATGTTTGATAACTTCATTAGTTGGGAATGTTCTTCAAATTTTGTCGAAAATATATCTTTTGGGAAATTCTACTTATGCATAACCACTATTATGCGTATACTTCATTTTAAAATTTGTCGTTGGAATCATGTTTCATCAACAAATAATCCTAAGGGTTAGTAGATAATGATTGAAAATCATCGTGCTACGATTTACGACCGTAGATTTTGTCAATCAATAATAAATTGTCATGTGCTTCTAACATGGTAACCACTTCAATTTTAGTATCGAAAAATAGAATACCAGATTTGAGGGCATTGTTTAATAGTATTATGAAACTATGTTTTCCTTAGCGGCACACTATAACGACTTGTATTATACGTATCGGAGGATCATGGGATATTTATATTATCTTTGTATGAGATAGTATGATTTTATAACTCTATAAAATGACTACTTGGGTCATTTCTCACATTTATTGTTTTTGTGGGAATTTTCTATGACCATTTTACCCTTGGTGAATTTTGTTTCGCCCATAATTTTTGATTGTTATGAATTCAAACTTAAAACCACCTTCATTGGATCCAGATGCTGGTCTCCAATTTCATAGAATTGTCACATTAAACAAACGGACTTATTGTTTGAGAGGAATGACAGAAATAAGGTTTGAATGAGCTTAAGCAGGTTAGTTGGGTTAAAGAGGTCATTAGAGAGTGGGCCCAAGGCCCAACTCTGGATTTGCACTTGTGGGGACTAAAGGGTATGAAAATCTTCTCGAGTTAACTTACACAACTTCCAGAATTGATCTCATGCCTCATTAATGGCTCTCACCTCCCAAATTTTCCATTAAACCTTACTTTAGTTAGCCAAACCTCATCATTAGTGGAGATTAAGTCAAATCAACATTAAATCAAAGTGAAAGTTGCTATAAATATCTAGGGATTTGTGCAAACCACTATTTATTTGGATTTAGTAAAGGTTGGGTGATTAAGGTGAGTGAATGGTATTCATGCTTACTAACTAGGGTGTATAAAACTATAATCACCTGATAAAAATATGGAAAAATGATCATTAAACATGATTAAATATGTAATCATACATATATAAATTTGGGTTCACTTGGATCATGTTTTTGAAACTCAGAATTTAAGAGGGCATACTTAGTCTACCTTATGAGCATATGATTCTCTATTTGTTTGATGCTTTGATTGCTTTAACTGGGCTAAATGTTGTTTAAGAAATTTTTTTTTTATGCTATAAACTTGCCTAGGAAAGCTTGAATGGGTGCAAATATTGGACGGATGGCGGATTAGAAATAGGAAGTCATGTGGTGGAAAGTTGCATAGACTCGGTTTGGCATAGCCTGGATCGATATGAAATTTCTAAGGAATTATAAGGAAGGTCCCAAGAAGTCATATAAAAAGTTTCAAGTCGTTTGAGGTTTGGATGATCAAGCCACGGAGCAAAAAAGTCCGATTTGGCATGAAGATTGGGAGACTTCGGTTCGACATGTAACTTGGAAGACTTTGGTTCGACATGGAGAAGTCGGGACTTCGATTCGGTAGGCCAAACCAAATCTGGGTCAATATATCGATCCGAATATGGATTTGGTGGGATTGGTATGCCGATTTGGATCCTGATCTGTAGGCCGAATCGAATCTGGATTGGTTACATCGATCTAAACCCATATGGGTTTGGGTTAGTTGATCTTGAAGGGGGATAGGTTTGGCATGTATTTAGGGCTTGGTGGTGGAGTGTGACGTGGGATACTAGACGTCCTTATCTCTGTCGTCCATCATCCTGTTTTCGGCCATTCACGGGTTGTGAGGTTCTAAATCCACATTTCAACACAAAGCTACGCTATATCAGTCATGCTTTGATTATCATCCACAAAGCTCTGCTTTTCAACAACATCTTTGATCGGCTCATCACTTCGCATGCCACATTGTCAATTCACTAATCGGTGAGCAATCCTTCCAATGTGAAGGTCTCTGATCTTCTATCACAGTCAACATCATTTTCAATACGTCGCTTAGCTAAACACGATGGGTCGAAACCTAGTCATTCTGAATTACTATCGAATCTTTCAGATGAATTGAAATATACAAGATGTCGCATGTCTTATTCCATTTTAGGAATATTCTTCTATTTTTCAAACCTTTATAAACAAATTTGATAAAGATTTCTTTTCAGCTAATCTTGAGAAATCATCTTCTTTTTTAACTTGGTTAAAGAACAAACGTTATATAAAACATCATTCACGATAAACCCCTAACTAATTGATATTAAATATAAGAATTCAGACAAAATTATATTAACTTATATTCAATACCAATTCCGGCAGTCAACGAATTTGATTTGAACTTATCTTGAGATCTAACCGTTGGATTTTAAAACTCCACCTACCATGTGATGGCCCGCCCCGAAGCAACCGACATTTCCCCGAAATGCGTTGTGCCAATGCCCGACTAGCACGGGACGGTCGTCAAAAGAAAGACAGATTTGAAACGGTGAATCACCAAAGAACCTATAGTATATCTCACAGCGCGTGGAATAAAATATAATAATAACATATTTGACATAAAACAGGCGAGACAGTGCATAAGCTGAAAACTAAACAATCATAGCAGCGGAATCCAAAATACAGCTTATGATCCAAACCATCATTATTACAACTTCAATATATTGTCTCTAAAGCAAAGTAGAAAAGGGTACACTATTAATGTCTAAAGTAGTGACCAGCAACAACACAGGGAGAATATATGTAAATAGTACGTGGAAGCCTCTTGCTCGTCTCCAGACAGCTGATCGTGCATATCACCTAACATGTCTCTAGTTTGCTCGTTTAGGAGCACCCAGAGTAATAAGAAGAGACATAAAACTCTGGGTCAGACAAAAGTCTGGTACTGAGCGATAGTAGCAAAACAGAACAATAACAGGTATAAATAATCATACCTGAACCTGGACCTGCAACTAAAGAGTTAGCACAACAAGATGTACAGTACTCTAACGTAACACTAACATAAAGTGTAAAATGGGAGTGTGCATGTCATAGTGATAGCAAACATCAAGCAAAGTAATCATCGTCACATCTCTCACTTATTGCGTAAAGTATATGATATCCACCACTTGGATCAGCAAATCCTTTGCTACGACCACTTTGCCCCTGGGGTCTTAATGTCCCTATTGCGCTGGTCCATAGCCACTAATCCCTTGCTATGATCACCTTGCCCTTGGGAGTCCTAATGGTCCCATTGCACTGATCCATAGCCATGCTGTAACAACCCAGATTCCGATGGATCGATTTTTTTTCAAAATTCAATCCATCGAGACCCGAGTTGGTTGCTCTGGTAATTTTGAAAAAAAATCGGTCCGTCGGAATCTGGGTTGTTACACATGCTGCGATCACTCACCTTAGCCACAAATAAATTTTTAGATCTAAAACTCTAAATGATTTGGCATGGATCCCAATGTATTCCAGCAGCCGATCTTTGATGTTAATTTTCCTTGATTTGATGTTGATTAGCTTAATATGTGATTAGAAACTGATTAGGGATGAATTTAGAAGGTGGAGGCCATTACTAGGGTTAGAGGAAGGTAAGTGGTGGCTAGGAAACTGAAATGAAAATGGTTTCCCTAACCCTTTCATCCCTCCCATAACTTTGATCCCAGAATGGGTTATGGGCTCATCTGCTAATTACCCTATTAAGCCCGATTAAGCTATTTTTCACCTTCTAAACCTTATTTCAGCCACATCTCCCAAACGGTAAGTCCGTTTGATTAATGTGACCACTCTACGGAAAGGTAAACCATCATTTGAATCTAATGAAAGTGGTTTTAGGTCAAAACTCCTTACCGATCAAAAGTTATAGGCGAAACAAGATTCACCGGGGGCAAAACGGTCATTTAAAATTCGGAAAAAATCGTGAACATGGGAAATGACCCCAATAGTCGTTTCCCAAAGTTACACGACCATATGACTTCTTATGAAAATAAAATAAATATTTTACGATCCTCCGGTGCGTAGAATGCAGGTCGTTACACTCTCTCCCCTTAAGAAATTTCGCCCCCGAAATTCATTAACTAAGAAAACAACAAAGTTTCTCGCATGCCTATCAACCATTTACAACAATCAAACATACATAATAAACACAACAGGCCTATCCTAGCATGCAGAATAACTATATTGCGATTTAAAACCTTACTAGGTAAAGAGTTTTGGATATGACTTCCTTATGCTTTCCTCGGTTTCCCAAGTATAGTCATTCTCATTATCGGCCCACTGGACCTTAACCAGCTTCACCATCTTCCATTGAAGTTGCTTCGTATCATGTCCGACAATACGAATAGTTCTGTGGCTCCCAACTTTCTCAGATTCCACTTCAATATCGTCTAGCTAATCTGATGAAATAATCATATCAGAATCATGCACGAACTTCCTTAACTGGGAAACATGAAATATGTCATGAACTACCGCCATCTTGTCAAGCAATCCAACTTTATATGCTAAATTCCCAACTTGTTCGAGAATTGGAAACGGACCAACAAACCTTGGTGCCAACTTGCCTCTCTTACCAAATCAAATCACACTCTTTAACGGAGAAATCTTGACAAATACCAAGCCGTCGACGAAGAATTTAAAATCTCTTCGCCTTTTATTAGCATAACTCTTCTACCTATCTTGGGCAGCCTTCATTCGTTGTTGAATAACCTTGATCTTATCTGAAGTTTTTCTTATTACATCTGGTCCAAACATAAATTTCTGACCGGTCTCCAACCAACATGATGGTGAGTTGCACGATCTTCCATACAACACTTCAAATGGTGTCATACCAATACTAGATTGATAACTATTATTATATGCAAATTCAACCAGATGTAAATGGTCATCCCATGATCCTCCAAAGTCCAATATACAAGCCCTTAAGAGATCCTCTAATACACGATTCACTCTCTCTGTTTGACCATCGGTTTGAGGATGGTACGCGGTACTGAGATGTAATTCTGACCCTAAAGCCTCTTGTAAGTTATTCCAAAACCCACTAGTAAATAATGGATCTCGGTCACTCACAATACCTTTAGGTACTCCATGAAATCTCACTACCCATTTCATATACAATTCTGCTAACTTAGCTGCCGTTCTATTCGACTTGACTGATATAAACCTTGCACTTTTGGTCAATCGAGCCACGATCACCTAAATACTATCATGACCCGCTATAGTCCATGGTAAACCATCTATAAAATCCATTGAGACTTGTTCCCATTTCCATTTGGGAATTTCTAGTGGTTGTAACAAACCATTAGGCTTCTTTTGCTCGACTTTAACTAACTGGCAATTCAAGCACTTGGATATAAACTTCCCAACGTCTCCCTTCATCCCTTCCCAATAGTAGGTCTGCTTCATGTCTTGATACATTTTGTTACCACTGGGATGTATAGTCAGTTTCAAGTGATGACACTCTCTAAGCACTTCATCTCTCAATCCATTAACATTGGGTACAACTAGTCTCCCGTTCTTTCGAAGCCATCCCGCTCGATCAAGACCATACTTGTTCATTCTCTCGCCGTCGATACCCATCTCTGCCTTGGAGATGATTTCCAATAGATTAGGATCATCTCTCTGACTGGAACCAATCCGCTTAATCAATGTCAGTCTGATTGTCAAACTTGCTAACATCTCCGGATCCAATTCGCACTTAGGCCTGAAATCATATCCCGCAATATATTCCAGTTGCTTCCATTCTAGAAACATAGCTCCCAAATTGGCATGTTTCCTACTTACTGCATTAGCTACCGCATTTTCCTTCCCGGGTGTGTATGCTATATTGAAATCATATGAAGCCAAGAACTCTAACCATCTCTATTGACGAAGATTCAAATCTTTTTGAGAGAAAAGATACTTTAATGACTTATGATCAGCAAACAACTCGAATCTTTCTCCCAAGAGGTAATGTCTCCACATTTTTCAACGCGAACACGATCGCTGCCAATTCCAAATCATGGGTAGGGTATATTTTCTTATGCGGTTTCAGTTGCCGACTAGCATAAGCTACAACCCTACCTTCTTGCATCAGTAAATCACTTAGTCTGGTACCACAGGAATCCGTGTATATCGTCATCTCTTCGTTCCCCTTAGGAATAACTAACACTGGTGCACACGTTAACTTTTCCTTTAGGCTCTTAAATGCATTCTCACATCTTTCGTCCCAAACAAAAGCTTGATTCTTCTTGGTCAACTGAGTTAATGGTGCCGCTATCTTGGAGAAGTCTTGGATAAACTTATGATAGTATCCTGTTGACCCCAAGAAACTTCTTACGTCTGTTGCATTCTTGGGCGTAGACCAATCTTGCACCGTAGCCACTTTCGCAGGATCCATGGCAATACCATTCTCTGAAACAACATGACCCAAGAACCTCACTTCCCTCCTCCAGAAGTGACACTTAGAAAATTTTGCTTTTAATTGGTGTTTCCTCAACACCTCCATCACTGTCCTCAAATGTTCCTTGTGTTCTTCCTCCGTCCTCGAATAAACTAAGATATCATCCACGAATACAAGAACAAACTTATTCAATTGATCCCTGAATACCCTATTCATAATATCCACAAAATATGGTGGTGCATTGGTCAAGCCGAATGGCATGACCAACCACTCATAAAATCCAGACGGCTTTCGAAATGTCGTTTTTGGTATACTCTCAGCTGCTATTCGAAGCTGATGAAATCCTGTCGCGAGATCCAACTGGGAGAACACTCTCGCTCCATTCAACTGATCGAACAAATCATCTATCCACGGAAGAGGATACTTATTTTTTCTCGTCACCTTGTTCAACTCGCGTAATCTACACATAAACGAAGGGAACCATCTGCCTTAGTAGCAAATACAATTGGTACTCCCCATTCGGAAACACTTCTTCGGATAAATCCCTTCTTCAAAAGATCTCCAACTTTTACTTTGAGCTCTCGTTGCTCCCTTGGCGCCATACGACGAAGTGGCATCACTATAGGCCTGGCATCTTTCACTAAATCAATATGAAACTCGATGTCTTGGTGTGGTGGAAGTCCGGTCACTTCCCCGAAGATGTCTGAATACTCGCAAGCAATAGGTACATCTGACAACTCATCATGCGGGATGTCGAGGGAATTTAGAAAACTAGCCACCACTCCATCACTAGGTAGGCAACCAAACAGTACCCTTCGCCCATCATCCGCTCTAATGGTCACCGAAGACCCCTCACAGTCTACCACTACCCCATACCTTTGGAGCCAATCGACTCCCAAAATAATGCCAAACCCAGTAAAGCCCAAAACAAAGCAATCATAAGCAAACATGCATCCATGACTCGATAAGATCAAATTACGACAAATCATACTAAGGCTGGTCGAACTACCAATCAGGTTCGTCAAAATTAAAGGTCTATCAACAATCTCGGGTTCCAATCCCAGCCTATCTACCAGGTCACTAGATACGAAGGAATGGGAAGCCCCGGTATCAAACAATACTCGAACAGGAACATCATAAATGGAAAGCGTACCTTGGATAATGACACATTTTCCTTTCTCCACCGCAGTTGGGGAATTCGACAAAGAAGGAACAGCGTTGATAGCATATGCTTTCAAAATCTGCTTCTGTTTAGGGGGTTGTGGACATTTATCCTTATGATGTCCTACTTGGCTGCAATTGAAGCACTTCCTGTCCGCTGGCTTTGCTCGACAATCTTTGGCATAGTGGCCCTTCTTGCCACAGCTATAGTACTCAACATATTTCTTATTCTTCTTCTGACCATCCTTAGCTTGGTTATGTTTCCTCTTATTCTGTGAATTATTCTTGCCTCCACCGTTTGCCTGCGGCTTTGGCTCTCCTGCAGATGTAATAGCAACCTCGGTCTTCGACTTAGGGTAAAGGCTCTCATATCTTAATGCCTTTCTCGCAATAGACTCGAATGTCTCATCTATATGATTTATCAGCCATTCCCCCAAGTACTCATCTAAGCCAGTTATGAACTTCTCGTTCTTCTTCTCGGCAGTATCGATAAGAGATCATCCATGCTTCGATAAAGTATCGAACTCGGCAATATATTCCGAGACTGCCCTACCATTCTGCTTAAGCTTCAAGAATTTTCTAAACAATTCTGATTTTTGAGCAGCTGGGATAAACTTGACACTAAAGTGAGTCTTAAACTGATTCCAAGTAACTTGATCCTCTGGAGTAGCTGCTTTAATAGCATTCCACCGATCCATAGCCCGTCCTTGAAGTTGACACGATGTTAACTTTCTTTTCATTACATCATCGATTCCTGAATCCTCGAAGATTCTCTCACAACTATCAAGCCAATCCTGAACATCCGTAGCCGATTCCGCTCCGTGGAACGGCTTCCAGCCAAGCCTAGTATAATCCTTGTTAAGCTTGGCGAAATCGACTCTAGGCGCCTGCACCGCCATTGGCAGCATTAGGAACTGCTCCATGAACATCCCTAAGCATCTCTCTCATGAAGTTAGTAAACATCGTCCTCATATCAGGGGCATTCCTATTATTGGCCCCTGAACCTGTACTCATTGTATATCGACTCATCGTTCAATCTATAAAGAGAAAACGATTAACCATCTCCATAGTGGTGCCAGTGAAGTGCAACTTCATCCTTAGATATACTAATAGTGTGTGTGTATATATATAGCCTTTGAAAACCAAAATATCACAAATACGCGCTCTCATATATGTATACTATCTCTCCCTGATGTCTTCCCCTGGGTTAACTATGCAATCTAGGCTCTGATACCAAGTGTGACGCCCCGCCCTGAACCAGCCGACATTTTCCTCGAAATGCGTTGTGCTAATGCCCGACTAGCACGTGACGGTCGTCAAAAGAAAGAGGGATTTGAAACGGTGAATCATCAAAGAACCTGTAGTATATCTTACAGCGCATGGAATAAAATATAATATTAACATACTTGACATAAAACATGTGAAACGGTACATAAGCTGAAAATTAAACCATCATAGCAGTGAAATCCAAAATACAGGTTATGATCCAAACCATCATTATTACAACTTCAAAATGCTATCTCTAAAGTAAAGTAGACTAGGGTACACTACTAACACCCAAAGTAGTGATTAGCAACAACATATGGAGAATATATGTAAATAGTACGTGGAAGCCTCCTGCTTGTCTCCGGACAGCTACTCGTGCATACCACCTAACATGTCTCTAGTCTGCTCGTTTAGGAGCACCCAGCGTAATAAGAAGAGATATAAAACTCTGGGTCAGACAAAAGTCTGGTATGAGCGATAGCAACAAAACAGAACAATAACAGGTATAAATAATCATACCTGAACCTGGACCTGCAACCAAAGAGTTAGCACACCAAAATGTACAGTACTCTAAGGTAACTAACATAAAGTGTAAAATGGGAGTGTGCATGTCATGGTGATAGCAAACATCAAACATAGCAATCATCCTCACATCTCTCACTCAGTGCGTAAAGTATACGATATCCACCACTTTAATCACCAAATCTTTTGCTACGTCCACTTTTCCCTTAGGGTCTTAATGTCCCCATTGCGCTGGTCCATAGCCACTAATCCCTTGCTACGATCACCTTGCCTTTGAGAGTCCAAATGGCCCCATTGCACTGATCCATAGCCATGCTACGATCATTCACCTTAGCCATAAATAAATTTTCAGATCTGAAACTCTAACTGATTTGGCACATATCCCAATGTATTCTAGCAGCTCTACCCCCAATTTGATGTTAATTTGCTTTGATTTGGTGTTGATTAACTTAATTATGTGATTAGAAAGTGATTAGGAATGAATATAGAAGGTGGAGGCCATTACTAAGGTTAGAGGAAGGTAAGTGGCAGCTGGAAAACTGAAATGAAAATAGTTTCCCTAACCCTTTCAACCCTCCCATAACCTTAATCCCGAAATGGGGTTATGGGCCCATCTGCTAATTACCCTGTTAAGCCCGATTAAGCTGTTTTTCACCTTCCAAACCTTATTTCAGTCATATCTCTCAAACGGTAAGTCCGTTTGATTATGTGACCACTCTACGAAAAGGTAAACCATCATCCGAATCCAATGGAAATGGTTTCAGGTCAAAACTCCTTATCAATCAAAAGTTATAGGCGAAACAAGATTCGCCAGGGGCAACATGGTCATTTAAAATTCAGCAAAAATCATGAACATGGGAAATGACCCCAATAGTCGTTTCCCAAAGTTACACGACCATATGACTTCTTATGAAAATAAAATAAATATTCTACGATCCTTCGGTGTGTAGAATGTTGGTCGTCACATACCATTTGAAAGGACTTTTAATTTTGAATCCAATGGTTTTTATTTCGGGATAATTCGACGGTCGGATCTCCCAGTACGTTTGTAACACCCCGCATTTTTAATGTAATTAAAAATGTTTATATGCATGATAGTGATATGCAGTTTTAATTAATACATACGTTGAAAAGAAGAAAATTTATACGATAACAATGTATGTAACAGAAAAAGATAATAAAATAAAGATACTTAATTTATGTATCAGGAATTAAGTAAAAGAGATGTCATCATTGCGTTCGCCTCAAAATTCTGGTTCAGATGGAGACCAAGTTTGCGTAAAACGGATAACATATGAAGAAATTGTAAGCCGCAGAAGTTTATATACGCGTAGGATAAAAAATATATATATTTTATATGCATTGACATATTTAAGGAAAAGAAAAGTAATATACAATAAGGAATGCGCGTTTAAAGAGGAGAATGGAAATACATTCATACGCGCGTTCATAAATTTAGTTTAAATTGTAGAAATTATCATGCACTTAAAAGGTTCAATGTATTAAAAAAAAGCATTAAGTACTCTTTTTGCAACCGACAGAGGTTGAAATAAATGTGGCACATTTTTCGATTTAAATGTTTGGAGACTAGATGTATGCACCTGTGATTTAGGAGACTAGATGCATGCACCTATGATTAAGGAAACTAGATGCATGCACCTGTGATTAAGGAGACTAGATGCATGCACCTACGATTATTTATAGCAAACATGTAAATAAAAATAAAAATAAAAAAAGTTAATGCATAATTATGATATTAATAAATTGGCTTGAGGTTGACTAAATGTTAAGTATTTGGTATTATATATATATAAGAGGCAACACTAATTTGAGATTAGGAGATTTGTTTTACTGGTAAGAAATGAAATTGGTAAATTAAAGACATTAATGTTATATTAAGGGATAATATAACGATTACATTAAATATGGAAAAAGACAGTACATGTAGTAAATGCATTTAGGCATTTCAAATATGACATGAATAGAAAAACAATGAATAAATAGCCATCAATAATGGCTATGAGAAGGATAAAATAAAAATAAAAAGATATTAAATTCCCTTTAGTAAAATAGTAAACACATACTATATTTTCTACGATTAAAAATAAAATAAAAATAAAGGCATAGTTGTATACCATATTTGATAAGAACATGAGTGTAAGTAAACGTATGGTATTTATTTACATAAATAAATAATAATTATATTAAAAAGGTAGAGAAAAATAAATTGTTGCCTTGTTTAAATAAAAGAAAAAGGGAAACAAATTTTATACGGTTAAGGTATAAACAAAGGAATGGTTTAGCTAAATAAATCTTCATTAATGTTCTCTAACAAATAAAAGAGGGCTAGATTCGTAGTTTGGCACCTATATAAACAACCCTAAGCTCATTGTAAACTTCACAACAATTCGTGGCGAAGCCATGGCTCCCTTCTCTCTCATTTTCTTCTTCTCCAAAAGACCTTGGATCTATTCTCCCCTCTTTTCTATACAACATCTATTCTTTAAAATAAAAAGAATAAGAACAACAATGAAATAGAAAAGAGATTCAAAGCTAAAGAGAAGATAATGGATTCAAATTTGCGAATTTATGCCGCAAAGAGAAATCAAAGATGATTCAAAAACAGAAATCCAAGCTAAGCAAAAGAGGGAAAACAATACTAGAGTTATCTAGTACTCATTTTGAAGACGACAAGCAATGTGAGTCGTTTATAATACAACTTTTGTATAAGATTATTATTTATCGTTCAAACATTCCCCATGTAAAACATGCGATGAAATTATTGTGAAATATTGGACCTGTAATGTTTTCATATGTTAAATTATTATATGGTCACGTTCCTCCTTTTATCCTTCCCTCTTTATTTCTTTATAATTAGACTATCTCGAGCCTAGATCTATCATGAAATGAATACGATTGAATATTGTGAACGAAAAGGGGAAACACTAGATTTTGGGATATGACATAAATTGGAGAGTTTGGTTATGAATTACAAAGGGGTTTGGGTGTAGTATACATTTAGCAAGGTTTGAATGTGTAAACCAAGTTGGGAAGTATAAGTATGAACACGATTTGGGTTTTAGCATAAGATTGTCATCATTGAAAAGATTTGAACTTGTTAATTAGCCTATGACACTAGAATAAAACATGGATTTGAATTTGGGGATTTAATATCTTTGTCATATTTTTATAGGACTCGAACTTATTTAAAAATATGAATACCATTGGAAATAAATGATTTGGAATTGGTAAATTTGAATAAAAGTTGGGTAATTGGGTTACATGTAATTTGGTATGAATCAACATTAAATTGGTCTAATTAATGACCACTTGAATAGGCTTAAAAGTAAATTTGAACTGCATAACATGAAATTTGGGGGTTTGGGTGAAATACGAATATTAATAAACCTTTGACACGAGGTTAGACGCAATTGTGGTATAAGACTGCCCGGAACCACCCGGCAAATCCAGCTGCCACAATTGGACGTCTAATGTGAGAGGTCAAAGGAGGAAATTTGAGCGTAACGGTTTATGACACGAGGTTGGACTCAAGTTGTGGCGTAAGACTGCCCGGAACCGCCCGGCACATCCAGCAACCACAAAATGTTAGTCCAATGTGGGTGGTCATACATCGTTATGGCATAATGAATGCATTAAGGAATACTAACCATAATAAGACATGTGGGTGACAAGGGTATGGTTAGAGGGTTAAGTGGGTACAGGTAAGTATAGACTTAACTGTAGTAAGACAAGATATGTATAAACATGTAAGTATAAGACTTAACCGTAGTAAGACATGTGTAAAATATGGAAACAATAATAATAAAAAGGTTAATCTGAACTAATGACGGAATATGGGGAATGATAAATAACCTATTACAAATTTGAATAAGAAAAAAAAGGATAATAGGTTAGAATTGTCCTAAGGACAAAAGGGGAAAATATGACTTATGGGATACGATAAGTTATAAGAACGAAAAAGGGAAGAATAAGATAACTTATATGAGGAGATATACTTAATTATAAATTAAGCGGTTTGAAAAGGAAGAAGAAGTAAATTTTGAATCATATATGTTGGTTGGGTAGAGTAATTCCCGAGGTGTCAGTCTGATGTTGATCTCGGTCTTTGGGGCTGGTATTTAGGGGGTTGTTCCCCCAATCAGTATATATGTGGGATAAGGTATACTTAACAATGAATTAAATATAACATGTTGTTGTGACCCAAAAAGGGAATAATTTATTAAATTGAAAGACAACATGTTATAAGGCTTATCAATGGACTTAAGTAAGTTAAGTATAAATTCAATTGATAACCAACGGTAAACATAAACTAAGTATCAAACCTTGGTTAAGAGAATCAAGTAATAAACCTTAGTTAAAATAACTAAGTAGATAACGAGAAAGAAAACTAAGTAGTAAACCTTAGTTAAAGCGGACTAAGTTGTAAACCTTAGTTAAGAAAAATGAACGATTGATAGAACTAAGTAGTAAACCTTAGTTAAAAGGACTAAGTAGTAAACCTTAGTTAAGAAAACGACGATTCAGGAAACTAAGTAAACCTTAGTTAAAAACTAAGAGGGCTAAGTAGTAAACCTTAGTTAAAGAAACTAAGTAGTAAACCTTAGTAGAACACGAGAAGGAGCGTACGGCCGTCTGATTTTAAAGAAGGCTCCAACGAATTGAGTTACGAAGCCCGAGGCTTCGAGGGGACGTGAGGGTACTCTTGGTATCCCTTTGTGAGGCTGTAGATGATCCTCCTGGGCTCACAGAGGTTAAGGTCTGCGTTAGAAGAACCAACGGTATGCCTTGGTTGCAATAAATGGCAACCTAAAGACTAGGATGGACCAGCGTGATTCGGCGAGACCAGTAGCCCTGTGATAGCAACTCGTCGTCTACCTACCATCTTGAGTCAGTCGAGATACGCACAGCGGAAAGGCGGAGAACTCCTACGAACAACATACTTGCTATCTAGTTGTGGTTGCGGTTGGCCATAGGTTAGTGGGGCATAGAGGAGCCGGCATATAGTTCTCATTTTTCAAGTATGGCCTTTCATTAGTTGAGGGAGGGGTCGAGTGGGACCATAGCCACTAGAAAAACAGACCTTAGCATCTGCATCGGCAGACAACTTAAAGCTCCCGACTGAGTTCCGTGTTTCTTGACTTGCCCTGCCACGGGACTCGGGTAGCACATGTAGAGTACATGTGCATCTAGTCATCGAAAAACGGTTCATGATACTTACGCGGGGAAGGTCTAGGAACATATATCGCTCTGGGTAGTGTGTCCTAGACTAGAGGTCATATTTCGTTAGGTAGCATAATCCCTAGTAGCCCTAGGTGGCATAAACCCTAACCGAATTAAGGAAACGTGGCAGTCCAAACAATTACGGAAATGGTGGCACTACGCTGAGGTAGTATATAGTTACGTAATGAAGTCCGTACGATAAATGGAAAGGGACTGTACACATACATGGAAAAGATAATACGAGTAGGGGGTATCCACATATACGAGATATTAGGTTAATATACTAGTATGTGAATAAGAACGACATGAGTTTAGCCTTAGGTGCTAATGACGAGACTAACCTAATAACTAAGAAAATATACAGAATGGTATATGTAGTGTTACACAGAAGTTTATTATAAGTCCTCTCACACAGAACTTATGTTCTGACCCCCTCCTCATTACATACTTCCAGGTTAGGTTCATGACAGAGATGGTATAGCTTTGGATACTACTTAAACAGTATGATTTATAAGGTAAAGCTATTTTTGAATATATTATATTTTAATTCCTTCCGCTGTGAGATGCTCTACGAGTTCTGACATGTTTCTTTATCTCTGTCTTTTTCTGCAGGATACCAGAGCACCCAACTCGGGTTTTGATAGATCGAATTTGAAAAATTCGGTCTGTCGGAATCCGGGTTGTCACAACGTTCGTTTGAAGTCAACGATCGAAACTCAAGAACTGTCGGTGTGCAAGAGTTCTATTCAAACCAAACTTTGATTTTATACTACAATTAAATCGAAGTGCTTCCAAAGTAGTTTATTAATTATCTAATAATTACCGTAAACCATATTTTCAAAATTTCACTTCAAATTCAAATATTTCTATTAAATGGCTATTAAAATATTATTTTATTATAATAATAATATTATTTTTCAAAATTTCTTGTTTTAAACCTAATTTTCCTTAACGACCATTATAAAATAAATAAGAAAATTTTGTAAAGAAAATTATTTAAAAACCTTTCCTAAATACCCTAACCAAACTTCACTTTTTTCTAGTTATTATTCATTTTAAAATAAAACTCCGACAGATCATAACCTGCTTTTAATTTCTCCAAAATCATTTCTATCAATAGCAAATGTTCATCGCGATGAATTATACTTTACGTCCATCCAAAATCGAATGTCAAATTTTGACTTTTATTTTTCACCTATTAATATATTATTAAAATATTTAATTAATTCCTAATTTGGAATAAAAATCAACTAACGACCATATAATTCAACTTATATGGATTCAATATGTCAATGATATTCCATTAACAGTTATCAATCATTCTAACATCTATTTCAACATTTATTGCACACATATCATGACATATTCAAATATCAAACTGGGTTGTACCTATATACTATTTATATTGACAAAAGCTGCGTCAAAATAAACAGTATTTCACTATTCATCCATATACTTATTTATTCAAGTATACATTTTCAACTACCACAGATATTACCTATGCATGCTGTTTTGGATACGGTAAATTATCCAAATCACATTGTTAACTATTTAACAACCTAATGCTATCTTGCAAATGTTTATTTTCTATGTCAATGTTCATGCAACATTCAACCAAGTTATAATCCAATCCAACTAATCATTTTTGTTTATAGTTTCAACTACTAAATCTCTTAGGATATCATATTAATTCCTAACCAACTTCAACAATCCATACCCAAACACCAAATATATGCAACACAACATATATTTACTTGCATATAATTTTTGTAACGACCCGCATTCTACGTATCGGAGGGTCGTAGGATATTTATTTTATTTTCATATGAAGTCGTATGGTCGTGTAACTTTGGGGAACGACTATTGGAGTCATTTCCCATGTTCACGATTTTCACCGAATTTTAAATGACCGTTTTGCCCCTGGTGAATTTTGTTTTCCTATAACTTTTGATTGGTAAGGAGTTTTGACCTAAAAACACTTCCATTGGATTTGCATGATGGTTTACCTTTCCGTAGAGTGGTCACATTAATCAAACGGACTTACTGTTTGGGAGATATAGCTGAAATAAGTTTTGGAAGATGAAAAACAACATAATTGTGCTTAACGGGGTGATTAGCAGCTAGGCCCATAACTCATTTCGGGATTAGAGTTATGGGAGGGATAAAAGGGTTTGGATAAACATTCCCTTTCATTTTCCTAGCCGCCACAAACCTTCCTCTAACCCTAGCAATGGCTTCCATCTTCTAAATCACCCTCTAATCACCTTTTTATCATTAGTCAACCTAAACTACATCAAATCAAGTCAAACTAGCATCAAATCAGATATAGAGCTGCTGCTATACATAGGAATCCACACCAAATTAGTTAGACCTTCAGATCTATCATTCATTTGTGGTTAAGGTGAGTGGTCAGCATGTTTATTCACTAATTATGACTAATTAGGGGTGATTAGTGATACTTAGCTAAATTATGATTCAAAAAAATATGGAAAAATATGTAAAATTCTAAGATATTATTTTATGTCACTGATATAAATTTGGGTTAATCTGGATTACGTTTGCTAATCCCAGAATTCAGGGGATTAAGGGGAAAACTATGGATTTGGGTATGTTTGATGCTAAATAACATATGTGATTGATGTTTTAATGTTTTTGGTTGATTCCATATGTTGTTACTACTGTTTGGTATGATCTACGATTGCGTAGTAAAGCTAGAATGGTTGAAAACGCCGTCGAGAGGTGAAAAATGGTTTGTAGGAAAGTGGTGCAGGCTTCATGTTCGACCCGATATGTACGTTCGACCCTATATGTCCGTTCTACGCTATATGCATGTTCGACCCTATATGTATGTTCGACCCTGTATGTTTATTCGACCCTATATGTATGTTCGAACCTGTATGTTTATTCGACCCTATATGTATGTTCGACCCTATATGCATGTTTGACCCTACATGTTCGTTCGACCATATATGCATGTTCGACCCTATACGTACGTTCGATCCTATATGTATGTTCGACTCTGAACCCTAGATGACCATAAACTCTTTTGAAGATCAATTTCAATCTGACCAAAACCCGAGATAAAAAGGAAGTTCAAATGAGAAGTGATGGCTCAAGATCCAAATAGGGAGGGTTAACTTCTAAAGTTGGGCTTTGCTGTGGGACGTGTGCAAAGGGGTTATTGATATCTATAACTTTGGTTCATTATTGAGAGGGGGGCATTGACTATGGACCAGTGCGGTAGGGTCAGAGGTTGTATGGAGTTGAACTCCATCAGGGCCTCCAAGGGCAAAGTGGTCGTAGTGATAGTTGGATGGGGTGGGACTCCGTCATGGCCCCAATAGTTCTGGTGATCAAAGTAGTGATATCGTATGCTTTACGCACAGAGTGAGAGATGTGAGGATGATTGTTATGTTTGATGTTTTCTATCACCATGGCATGCACACTCCCATTTTTACATTTTATGTTAGCGTTGCCTTAAAGTACTGTACATCTTGTTGTGCTAACTTCTTGGTTGTAGGTCCAGGTTCAGGTATGATTATTTATACCTGTTATTGCTTTATTTTGCTGCTATCGTTCATACCAGACTTTTGTATGACCCAGAGTTTTATGTCTTTTCTTATTACTTTGGGTGCTCCTAAACGAGCAGACTAGAGACAGGTTACGTGGTTATGCACGAGTAATTGTCCAGAGACGAGCAAGAGGCTCCCATGTACTATTTACATATATTCTCCTTGTGTTATTGCTGGTCTCTACTTTGGGCATTAGTAGTGTACATTTTCTATTTTTCTTTAGAGACAGTATTTTGAAGTTGTAATAATGGTTTGGATCATAAGCTGTATTTTGGATTCCACTACTCTGATGGATATGGTTTAGTTTTCAGGTTATGCACTATCTCGTATGTTTTATATCAAGTTATGTTACTATTATATTTTATTCCATGCGCTGTGAGATATACTACAGGTTCTTGATGATTCATAATTTCAAACCTCTTTCTTCTGGCGACCGTCCCACGCTAGTTGGACATTGGCACAACGCATTTCGTAGAAATGTCGGCTGGTGTGGGGCGGGCCGTCAAACTTGGTATCAGAGCCTAGGTTGTGTAGTTAGCATAGGGGAAGACATCAGGGAGAGATAGTATACATATACGAGAGCGCGTATTTGTGATATTTTGGTTTTCAAAAACTACATGTATATACTATTAGTATATCTAAGGATGAAGTCGCACTGCACTCACACCACTAAGGAGATGATTAATCGTTTTCTCTTTACATATTTGACGATGAGCCGAAATACGAGGAGTATGGGTTCAGGGGCCAACAATGGGAATGTCCCTGATATGAGGACGATGTTTACTTCCTCCATGCGAGATATGCTTAGGGATGCTCAGGGAGTAGTTCCTAATGCTGCTAATGGTGGTGGTGCAGTAGTGCAGGCGTTAGAGCCGATTTCGCCAAGCTCAGCAAGGATTATACTAATCTTGGTGGAAAGTTGTTCCACAGAACGGAATCGGCTACAGAGGTTCAAGATTGGCTTGATAGTTGTGAGCGCATCTTCGAGGATTTGGGGATCGATGATGCAATGAAGAGAAAGTTAGCATCGCGTCAGCTTTAAGGACGGGCTATGAATTGGTGGAATGCTATTAAAGCAGCTGCTCCTGAGGATCAAATTACTTGGAATCAGTTTAAGACTAGCTTCAGTGACAAGTTTATTCCAGCTGCTCAGAAGTCAGAATTATTTAGGAAATTTTTGGAGCTTAAGCAGAATGGAAGGCTTGGAATATATTGTTGAATTCAATACCTTATCGAAATATGGATTATCTCTTATCGATACTACCGAGAAGAAGAACGAGAAGTTCATAACTGGCCTAGATGAGTACTTGGGGGGAAGACATATAAACCATATCGATGATACATTTGAATCTATTGTGGGAAAGGCATTGAGATCTGAGAGCATTTACTCTAAGTCGAAGACCGAGGTTGCTATTACAGCTGCAGAGGAGCCAAAGCTGCAGGCAAGTGGTTGAGGCAAGAATAATTCCCAGATAAGAGGAAACAAAACCAAACCAAGGATGGTCAGAAAAAGAAGAATAAGCAAGATATCGAGTGCTTTAGCTGTGGCAAGAAGGGCCACTATGCCAAAGATTGTCGAGCAAAGCCAGCGGACAAGAAGTGCTTCAATTGCGGCCAAGTGGGACATCACAATGTCCACAACCTCCTAAAGAGAAGCAGATTGTGAAAGCATATGTATCAACGTTGTTCCTTCTTCGTTGAATGCCTCATCTACGGAAGAGAAAGAAAAGGGTGTCGTCATTCAAGGTTTGCTTTCCATTTATGATGTTCCTGTTTGAGTACTGTTTGATACCGAGGCTTCCCATTCCTTCGTATCTAGTGACCTAGTAGATAGGTTGGAATTGGAACCTGAGATTGTCGATGGACCTTTATTTTTAATGAACCTGATCGGTGGTTCGACTAGCTTTAGTATGATTTGTCGTAATTTGGTCTTATCGAGTCATGGATGCATGTTTGTTTGTGATTGCTTTGTTTTGGGCTTTACTGGGTTTGGCATTATTTTGGGAGTCGAATGGCTCCAAAGGTATGGGGTGGTGGTAGACTGTGAGGGGTCTTCGGTGACCATTACAACGGATGATGGGCGGAGGGTACTGTTTGGTTGCCTACCTAGTGATGCGGTGATGGCTAGTTTTCTAAATTCCCTTGACATCCCGCATGATGAGTTGTCAGATGTGCTGTTGCTGGCGAGTATCCGGACATCTTCGGGGAAGTGACCGGACTACCACCACACCGAGAGATCGAGTTCCGTATTGATTTAGTGAAAGATGTCAGGCATATAGTGATGCCTCTTCGTTGTATGGCGCCAAGGGAGCAGCGAGAGCTCGGGGTGCAAGTAAGCAATCTTTATAAGAAGGGATTTATCCAAAGAAGTGTTTCCGAGTGGGGAGCACCAGTTGTATTTTCTACCAAGGCTGATGGTTCCCTTCGATTGTGTGTGGACTGTCGCGAGTTGAATAAGGTTACGAGGAAGAATAAGTATCCTCTTCCGCGGATAGATGATTTGTTTGATCAGCTGAATGAAGCGAGAGTATTCTCCCAGTTAGATCTCGCGATCGGTTTTCACAAGCTTCGAGTAGTAGGTGAGAGTATACCTAAAACGACATTTCGGACGCCGTGTGGATTCTATGAGTGGTTGGTCATACTATTCGGGTTGACCAATGCACCAACATATTTTGTGGATCTTATGAATAGGGTATTCAGGGATTGTTTGAATAAATTTGTTCTTGTGTTCGTGGATGATATCTTAGTTTATTCGAGGACGGAGGAAGAGCACAAGGAACATTTGAGAATAGTAATGGAGGTGTTGAGGAAACACCAATCGAAAGCGAAATTTTCTAAATGTCACTTCTGGAGGAGGGAAGTGAGGTTCTTGGGCCATGTTGTTTCAGAGAATGACATTGCCGTGGACCCTACGAAGGTGGCTACGGTGCAAGATTGGTCTACGCCCAAGAATGCAATGGACATGAGAAGTTTCTTGGGGTTAGCTGGATATTATCGTAAGTTTATCCAAGACTTCTCCAAGATAGCGGCACCGTTAACTCAGTTGACCAAGAAGAATCAAGCTTTTGCTTGGGACGGAAGGTGTGAGAATGCATTTAAGAGCCTAAAGGAGAAGTTAACATGTGCACCAGTGTTAGTTATTCCTAAAGGGAACAAAGAGATGATGGTATACACGGATGTTTGTGGTACCGGACTAGGTGCTATACTGATGCAAGGAGGTAGGGTTGTAGCTTATGCTAGTCGGCAACTGAAACCACATCAGAAAAGATATCCTACCCATGATTTGGAATTGACAGCGATTGTGTTCGCGTGAAAGATGTGGAGACATTATCTCTTGAGAGAAAAATTTCAGTTGTTTATCAATCATAAGTCATTAAAGTATCTTTTCTCTCAAAAGGATTTAAATATTCGTCAGCAGAGATGGTTAGAGTTCTTAGCTTCATATGATTTCAATATCGCATACACACCCGGGAAAGGCAATGCGGTTGCAGATGCATTGAGTAGGAGACATGCCAGTTTAGGGGCTATGTTTCTTGAATGGAAGCAACTGCAGTATATCACCGGATATGATTTCAGACCTAAGTGTGAATTGGATCCAGAAATGTTAGCAAGTTTGACAATTGGACCGACTTTGATTGGGCAGATCGGCTCCAGTCAGAGGGACGATCCTAACCTACTGGAAATCATCTCCAAGGCGGAGATGGGTACCGACGGTGAGGAGATGAACAAGTATGGACTTGATCGAGAAGGATGGCTCCGAAAGAATGGGAGAATAGTTGTACCCAACGTTAATTGATCGAGAGATGAAGTGCTTAGAGAGTGTTATCACTCGAAACTGACTATACATCCCGGTGGTAACAAGATGTATCGAGACATGAAGCAGACATACTACTGGGAAGGGATAAAGAGAGACGTTGGGAAGTTTATATCCAAGTGCATGAACTGCCAGCTAGTTAAAGCCGAGCAAAAGAAGCCTAGTGGTTTGTTACAACCGCTGGAAATTCCCGAATGGAAATGGGAACAAGTCTCAATGGATTTCATTGACGGTTTTCCAAGGACTAGATCGGGTCATGATAGTATTTGGGTGATTGTGGATCGATTGACAAAGAGTGCAAGGTTTATACCAGTCAAGTCGAATAGAACAGCAACTAAGTTAGCAGAACTATATATGAAATGGATAGTGAGATTTCATGGAGTACCTAAAGGTATTGTGAGTGACCGAGATCCATTATTTACTAGTGGGTTTTGGAAGAGCTTACAAGAGGCTTTGGGTCAGAATTACATCTCAGTACCGCGTACCATCCTCAAACCGATGGTCAAACAAAGTGGGTGAATCGTGTATTAAAGGATCTCTTTAGAGCTTGTATATTGGATTTTGGGGGTTCATGGGATGACCATTTGCATCTGGATGATTTCGCATATAATAATAGTTACCAGTCCAGTATTGGTATGGCTCCATTTGAAGCTTTGTACGGAAGACCGTGCAACTCACTATCATGTTGGCTGGAAACCGGTGAGAAGTTTGTGCTTGAGCCAGATGTAATAAGAGAAACTTCATATAAAATCAATATTATTCAACAGCGAATGAAGGCTGCCCAAGATAGGAAAAAGAGTTATGCTGATAAAAGGCAAAGAGATTTGAAATTCTTCATTGGCGACTTGGTATTCGTCAAGATTTCTCCGTTGAAGAGTGTGATTCGGTTTGGTAGGAGAGGTAAGTTAGCACCCAGGTTTGTTGGTCCATTTCCAATTCTCGAGCAAGTTGGGAATTTAGCCTATAAAGTTGGATTGCCTAACAAAATGGAAGGAGTGCATGACTGTAACACCCCACCTCCGCCAGGGTGGCTCTTGCAAGCACTCTGACTTTGGAGGGGCGTTTGAATCAGGTAAACATGCATAATGATATATCAAGGCAGAACAAGAACATATGTATATATGTAAACAGAGTAAATAACATAGATAAAACAGCGGAAGATTTCAAACCATTTCAAAACCCGTCTGGTACAACATAATGTCAATTTTCCAAATACACAAGTCTAGATAAAAACAACATTACTGAAAAACTGAAATACATAAGTACTATCCCCAAAATAAGTGATAACCATAGCTAGCTTCATGTCAAGACCGTACATGAGCTAAAATCCCACAAGCGAGCGATCAGAAATCCAAGCTAAGCTCCAATATTCCCTCCCTGAGAACCTGGGGGGGGGGGGGGGGGACGGAAGAAAAGAGGCGAAAGAAAACATGTCAGTCAAAAAGACTGAGTAAGCCCTACTACAATCAATGTAAACTGATAAAGTTAACTGACATGAGAAGCAGGTATGATCATAAGGATAACAACATACTAGCATGATGATTAACTAACAAGGTAGATAAAGGTGTCATCGCATAATCAGGATTTAGGTTTTTGCACCACAGGTGTACTAGCAAACTAACATGACTTGAATAAACAAGTATTGATCCCTTGGCCCAAACTTTGGCCCAATAACATGAAGTGACCCTAACACGAGGTCCAATAACATGAAGTGACCCTAACACGAGGTCCAATAGCATGAAGTGACCCTAACACGAGGTCCAATAGCATGAAGTGACCCTAACACGAGGTCCAATAACATGAAGTGACCCTAACACGAGGTCCAATAACATGAAGTGACCCTAACACGAGGTCCAATAACATGAAGTGACCCTAACACGAGGTCCAATCCAAACGGTCTAGTCGATCGGCTCCCTAAGCCTAACTCGTCACGTGTTGGTGTCAATACGGCCCAAACATGATTGTAGTCAGACTGTGCAGGGTCTCCCGTCGGTAGTATCAAGCCCTAGGGTGGCAACCCCTGGACACCATAAACATGAGTGCACAGTCTCGATCTACTGGTACCCGTGCATGCTTTCCCCGGCTTCGGACTATGTGCACGACCATGGTCCGCCCGGAACTACACCGGCGTACCCTCTGCCGTCGCTTTTGGTCACTTACCTCCAGCCTAGTAATCATGCCCCCACCCTAGCCTAGTCCCTAGGGTCATGATGATACTAACTTGGGATTACTGCTGGAGTGGGCCCCCATTGCTAGGATTTTTCTAGTGGGTTAAGTACGGTTTAACCCCCTTGCTAATCATGGATTAACTTGGTTAAGTGTAACGATGAGTTCACGACTTAACCCCGATTAATCTACCGAGCCCAAATTGGTTAAGTACTAAGTGGACCATGACTTAACCCTAATCATGAGGCATTAATTAATTTAATGCGCCTTAACCTCTCACATTAGACTTTGTTGCGGTTACTAGTTAAGCCGGGCGGGTCCGGGTAGCATTACACCACAACTTGGTCTAACCTCGGGTTCAAGGTACAACATGGCCAACTTCTCACATTGGGTCCTATTGTTTGTAGCAACTAGTTAGGCCGGTCGGTTCCGGGTAGGTTTACGCTACAAACTCAACCCAACCTCGAGTTGGTCACACTTATCTTTTCTAAGTGTCATGTCCATCATGTTTCCAAAACATGTTACAAATTTTCAAGCAATTGGGTAGACCTAACTTAATAGGTAAATTCCCAATGGGTAGACCTAACTTAATAGGTAAATTCCCAAGCTTATGTTTTTATGTCTTTTAAGTTTACCCAACCCCAAACGCAATCCCATCGCTTACATATCGCAATAGCGCATAAAGGATAGAAAGAGGGAACTTGGCATAATCACGACATAAAGGTGTTGAAGCCACAAGTTCAACATGGTGGCATATGAAACGTACATATGTTCATATACTTGCATATTACATTTTTAGGCCTCAAAAGCATGCATAAAACCAAACTTAGCAAATTGGTGATACATGGTGATAAATGACATGTAAAAATGGCCATAGGTTCGCATCTAGCCTCACATGCAAGTTATTATAAGAGATATGATAACTTACATGTTGCCAAAATGCAACCTTTAGCATAAAGCTTGAAGCTTTATGTTCATAAACTCAAGATAAGCTTGCATAACATGATAGCATGAACAAAATGTTCAACCCAAACTTGCATATCACAACATGATAAACTTGCATATCATAGCATAGTAAACCTGCATATCACAACATGATAAACTTGCATATCATAGCATAGTAAACTTGCATATCATACATTTAACTTTAGAGTTTAAGTATGAAAGTAGAATAGGGCTTACAATGCTTAGGAAATATGACAAAGCCCTTATGCAACCAATTAAACCCAAAATGCAAGCTTTAATAGAAAACCCTTAAGCCAAAATGATCAAAACTCTTGCTTTATGATATAAGTATGGAAACTTGACTTGAATGCAAGCTAATAATGCTCATACAAGCTTGAAAACACTTGTATGCATGGAAAATCTCTCATAGAAATTTATTTAGGAATTTATGAAGAGAGTGGAGGCCATGAGAGGAGTGATTTTGCCATAGTTTAGTTGTATGAGTGAATAATGTTGATTTAGGCTTAGGTTAGGGTCTTATTTATAGAGATTAGGATTAGTTCTAGCCTTAGGATTAAACCCTAGTTCCAATCTCAGCCCTCAAAATCGAATCTGGCCCCCAAGCTCAACACAATCTCAAAATGGTGCACCAGGCTGAACTGCCCGGCTGGACCAAGTCGACAGCCAAGTCGACTTGGGTCCAACCAAGTCGACTCCCAAGTCGACAGGGCTGTCGACTTGGGTGCTCTGGCGGGAATTTTCCCGCCTGGCCCAAACTGGCCCAAATTTCCAAATTCAAACTTGAATTTGAAATCTGTTTTTACTTTGAAATTTTCTGAAAACTTCGTTGGACCTTAATCGGGTCATACGGACTACGATTTTCGAAAACTCGGACTCTATTTCACGTATTTTTCCGAGACGAACGCAATGGCATAGCCCGTTTCCCTTGATTCAGATTTTTGAATATATTCTTCCTCCATTTACATCATTACAGGTTATTGAAAATACGGGTTGTTACATTCTCCCCTCCTTAAAGGATTTCGTCCCCGAAATCTTCAAGTTAGGAAGAACGTATCCTACCATCCAATCATCCATCTACTCAAAACATCATCCACGAGCAATCATTGTCCTTACAAGATTCTAAATGTTGTATGAACATATGCAAAGGTGTGTGTATATGTACTTATCTAATGCAAATATCATCAATGCAAATTATGTTAGTGAAATGAATCCATATGTATGCAATTCCTAACATAATGTATAACATCTATATGTGTGCACATAACATACGTCCATATGCAGCATCCATGTGATAACACAAAAATTTTCATCCATGAATAAGCATAAACACTCATGCATATGCAATATGAGGAGTGTGTGAGCCGATCTAGTGCCTAACGTGTATAATGCATCCACGAGTAACCACTTGCAAACACTTGCAACCACTTGCAAACATCAAGCATAACATGTTTCAAACACATGTTTCATCCAAAGGGTTTCTACCTAAGGTTCTCATGACAAGATTAACACGATAAACTAGATAAACATGGATAGCAAAGAGAAAGATATGCTAACAAAGAAAAGAGATTGAGAGTGTACCCTCAAAAAGGAATGGATAAAGCCCACGTATCTTCTCCTCGGTTTCCCAAGTTGCGTCTTCTTCGGCTTCACCCCATTGAACCTTCACCAACTTGACCTCTCGATTCCTTAGCTTCTTGGTCTCCGTCCCCAAGATACTAATCGGAGCTCTCCTCAAGGTAGCCTCTTTCTCCACTTCCACATCTTTCAGAACACTTGGCTCAACAACCTCTGCTGATTCATGTAAACACTTCCGGAGATGTGAAACATGAAAAACATCGTGTACTCCGGCAAGCTTCTCGGGCAACTTCACTCTATAAGACATCTGCCCGATCCTCTCTATAATAGGGAATGGTCCAACAAATCTCGGTGCTAACTTCCCAACGGCTCCAAATCGGACCACATTCTGCAAAGGAGAAACCTTCACGAAGACCATATCCCCAACATCAAACTCCAAATCAGTTCTTCGCTTATCAGCATAGGATTTCTGTCGGTCTTGGGCCGCTTTCATCCGTCTCCGAATCAACTCGATCTTCTCGGATGTATCTCTGATCATATCAGGCCCAAGTATAAGCTCATCTGTAGTCTCCCACCAACATGTAGGCGACTTGCACGACCTCCCATATAAAGCTTCAAATGGTGCCATCCCTATGCTTGCCTGATAACTGTTATTATATGCAAACTCAACAAGAGGAAGATGGTCTTCCCAAGTACCACCAAAATCCAGAATACAAAGCCTCAACAGATCCTCGAGTACCCTATTCACCCTTTCGGTTTGACCGTCCGTCTGTGGGTGATAGGCCATACTTAGATTCAACCTCGTGCCCATAGCTTCTTGCAAGCTATTCCAGAATTGACTTGTAAAGATTGGGTCACGGTCACTGACTATGCTAGAAGGGACTCCATGTAGTCTCACAATCTCACGAAGATATACAGACGCTAGCCAAGATGCGGTCCTCTTGCTCTTCACCGGAATGAAATGAGCACTCTTCGTAAGTCTACCTACTATGACCCACATGCTCATATTCCCTTTCTTGATCTAGGCAGTCCATCCACGAAATCCTTCGTGACGCTTTTCCCCCTTCCATTGCGGGGACCTCTAATGGATATAACAGCCCACCGGGCTTCTATGACTCGGCCTTTAATCTGTTGGCACAATATGCACCTTGGGACAAACTCGGCCACCTCCTCGGGTGAGGTGCATCTTTAAGAACCTTCTTTCTCTCATCGCGTCTTAGCCATCCCTTGTCATCAATAGCGAGGTGACTTATCATCTCGCCTCTAATCAACTTGTCCATGATCTCGACTAACCGCGGGTCTTCTTTCTGTGAAGTCCCTACTTGATCCGGAAGGGTAGGTCTAAGCTCAAGGGACACTAACTAACTAATTAAACTGAGAGAACTTCTTACTTTGGTTGCATTCCTTGGAGTCTTCTAATCCTGAACTGCAACTACCTTAGCGGGATCCACCGCTAAGCCTTGCTTAGAAACTATATGCCCAAGGAATCTAACTCCTTTTTCTCCAAAATGACACTTGGAGAACTTGGCCTTCAACTAATGCGCTCTAAGCGTATCCATCACCTCCACGAGATGCCTTGCGTGCTCTTCCTCATCCTTAGAGAAGATCAGAATATCATCTACGAAGACCACGACAAACTTGTTCAAGAACTCCCTGAACACCATACTCATCAAGTCCACGAAGTAGGCGGGTGCATTAGTCAAACCGAACGGCATGACAAGCCATTCTAAGAATCCATCTGGAGTTCTGAACGCAGTTTCGCCTATACTATCCTCAGCTATTCTGAGCTGATGGAACAGATGTTCCTACAAGCTGATCAAACAAATCATCGATCCTTGGCAATGGTTGTCTATTCTCTTTAACTCACGATAATCAACACGAAGTCGAAGAGAACCATCTGCCTTGGTAGTAAATACTACAGGCGCTCCCCATTCAGATATATTTCGTCTAATGAAGTTCTTCTCAAGCAACTCCTTGACTTGCTTTCTTAACTCTCATCTTGCGGGGCCATGTGCCTTACCGGCCACGAAACTTTCTTGGCATTATCAACCAGATAAATGCGGGAATCGATCTCTCACTTAGGGGTAACCCCCTTCACTTCACCTAAGATATCAGGATATTCTCGGACCACCCTCACCGATTACAAACTATCGATAGACGAGTTGAGGGATTCAAGATAACACAACACGACGGGACTCGTAGGGTTACTAGAAATTTTTAGGGTATTACCGAGGCGAGTCATGAGCCTCACAACCCTATGCTCAAAAATCAAGGATGGCTTCAAAACTGGACAACCCATCCATGCCCAAAAATCAACCCATACCCCATGAAACCGAGAATATAAGCATCACACGAGAACTCTACACTAAGATAGAGATTTCCAAATCCACGTAGATAATAGACAAATGGGCGGAACCCCCAATTGGATTTGAAACACACACGGGATCACTAACTAGACTAGTACTTAGGTGCAAACTTTCAACTAGATCAGATGAAATAAACTATGCGATGCACCAAAATCAAACAAGGTACGAACAGGAAAATCAGAAATGTAAACAAGACTTTCAACAGAAATACTACCTCGATCGGGAACTGGAGCGGCATTGAGAACATGAACTTGCCCTCCTGAAGGTCCAGCACGCTGAGTCTGACCCTGGCCTTGCCCTTGCTTCTTCGGGCAATCCCTAGTGAAGTGTCCCATTTCTCCACAGTTAAAGCAAGTGCCCTTCCTTTTCCTGCAATCCTTGTTTAGATGAGTCGAGCTTCCACAAGTAAAGCACTTCTTTTACTTCTTATCTTTAGACTTCTCCTCCTTCTTGTCACTCCTATTCTCTTCATTGAGTAGGGCCATATTCACCAAACTCTCGAAAGTTGCCCCCAAAGGTACATGAGACATGGCTAAACCATGTAATGGCTCGTTTAATCCTAGAGCAAAGTATAGGGCCTTCTTCTGAGCTGTGTTAACCAAGTCTAAACCGACCCGAGCCAGTCGATTAAACTTATCTATGTATTCCCTGATAGTCATGTCCCCTTGCTTCAGTGATAGGAACCTTAGTCCAAACTTTCCCCGAAAGTCATCCCAAGTCTCAATTGGCCTAGTAGCGGTGGTGACCACCCACCAACATGCAGCTTCTTCCTTTAGCAACCACACTGCTAATAAAACCTTCCTACGGTCACCTATCTCAAAGAAGGCAAAAAGATCTTCGGTTTCTTTCAACCAATTCCTGGCCTCTACATAAGTCTCGGTTCCAAAGAAATTCTTGCAACCCATCGCCTTAAAATCTTGGCAAATCTTTGCGAAGTCAGTTTGAGGATGCTGAGGGGAAAGAGGAAGAGGAACCTCAGCGACAGGAGGAGGAGGAACATTAACTACCGGAGGAGGAGGAGGAACATCGGCGGGGCCGGCTTCGGTCGCCCTAGCCTCCGAAAGTCTCCTATACCAAATAGGTACGTGTACTCCCTCCGGAATGGCAAAGTTATCGGCCATACTGAAAACGAAGAAAAAAAAAGACAGATTCAGAATGGAGAAAAACGAAGGAATTTTGCTAATGGCTTTTTGGGGAATAGCCTTTAAAATAAACTAGACTTTTCTTTGGAAAATACTTTATACTTGGTTTTGAAAATAGTTTTCCAAAAGTTTTCTAAAAACCTTTTTGTTCCTTCTCGTAAACCATATGCTCTGATACCAAATGTAACACCCCACCTCCGCCAGGGTGGCTCTTGCAAGCACTCTGACTTTGGAGGGGCGTTTGAATCAGGTAAACATGCATAATGATATATCAAGGCAGAACAAGAACATATGTATATATGTAAACAGAGTAAATAACATAGATAAAACAGCGGAAGATTTCAAACTATTTCAAAACCCGTCTGGTACAACATAATGTCAATTTTCCAAATACACAAGTCTAGATAAAAACAACATTACTGAAAAACTGAAATACATAAGTACTATCCCCAAAATAAGTGATAACCATAGCTAGCTTCATGTCAAGACCGTACATGAGCTAAAATCCCACAAGCGAGCGATCAGAAATCCAAGCTAAGCTCCAATATTCCCTCCCTGAGAACCTGAGGGGGGGGGAACGGAAGAAAAGAGGCGAAAGAAAACAGGTCAGTCAAAAAGACTGAGTAAGCCCTACTACAATCAATGTAAACTGATAAAGTTAACTGACATGAGAAGCAGGTATGATCATAAGGATAACAACATACTAGCATGATGATTAACTAACAAGGTAGATAAAGGTGTCATCGCATAATCAGGATTTAGGTTTTTGCACCACAGGTGTACTAGCAAACTAACATGACTTGAATAAACAAGTATTGATCCTTTGGCCCAAACTTTGGCCCAATAACATGAAGTGACCCTAACACGAGGTCCAATAACATGAAGTGACCCTAACACGAGGTCCAATAACATGAAGTGACCCTAACACGAGGTCCAATAGCATGAAGTGACCCTAACACGAGGTCCAATAACATGAAGTGACCCTAACACGAGGTCCAATAACATGAAGTGACCCTAACACGAGGTCCAATAACATGAAGTGACCCTAACACGAGGTCCAATCCAAACGGTCTAGTCGATCGGCTCTCTAAGCCTAACTCGTCACGTGTTGGTGTCAATACGGCCCAAACATGATTGTAGTCAGACTGTGCAGGGTCTCCCGTCGGGTGTATCAAGCCCTAGGGTGGCAACCCCTGGACACCATAAACATGAGTGCACAGTCTCGATCTACTGGTACCCGTGCATGCTTTCCCCGGCTTCGGACTATGTGCACGACCATGGTCCGCCCGGAACTACACCGGCGTACCCTCTGCCGTCGCTTTTGGTCACTTACCTCTAGCCCAGTAATCGTGCCCCCACCCTAGCCTAGTCCCTAGGGTCATGATGATACTAACTTGGGATTACTGCTGGAGTGGGCCCCCATTGCTAGGATTTTTCTAGTGGGTTAAGTACAGTTTAACCCCCTTGCTAATCATGGATTAACTTGGTTAAGTGTAACGATGAGTTCACGACTTAACCCCGATTAATCTACCGAGCCCAAATTGGTTAAGTACTAAGTGGACCATGACTTAACCCTAATCATGAGGCATTAATTAATTTAATGCGCCTTAACCTCTCACATTAGACTTTGTTGCGGTTACTAGTTAAGCCGGGCGGGTCCGGGTAGCATTACACCACAACTTGGTCTAACCTCGGGTTCAAGGTACAACATGGCCAACTTCTCACATTGGGTCCTATTGTTTGTAGCAACTAGTTAGGCCGGTCGGTTCCGGGTAGGTTTACGCTACAAACTCAACCCAACCTCGAGTTGGTCACACTTATCTTTTCTAAGTGTCATGTCCATCATGTTTCCAAAACATGTTACAAATTTTCAAGCAATTGGGTAGACCTAACTTAATAGGTAAATTCCCAATGGGTAGACCTAACTTAATAGGTAAATTCCCAAGCTTATGTTTTTATGTCTTTTAAGTTTACCCAACCCCAAACGCAATCCCATCGCTTACATATCGCAATAGCGCATAAAGGATAGAAAGAGGGAACTTGGCATAATCACGACATAAAGGTGTTGAAACCACAAGTTCAACATGATGGCATATGAAACGTACATATGTTCATATACTTGCATATTACATTTTTAGGCCTCAAAAGCATGCATAAAACCAAACTTAGCAAATTGGTGATACATGGTGATAAATGACATGTAAAAATGGCCATAGGTTCGCATCTAGCCTCACATGCAAGTTATCATAAGAGATATGATAACTTACATGTTGCCAAAATGCAACCTTTAGCATAAAGCTTGAAGCTTTATGTTCATAAACCCAAGATAAGCTTGCATAACATGATAGCATGAACAAAATGTTCAACCCAAACTTGCATATCACAACATGATAAACTTGCATATCATAGCATAGTAAACTTGCATATAAACTTGCATATCACAACATGATAAACTTGCATATCATAGCATAGTAAACTTGCATATAAACTTGCATATCATACATTTAACTTTAGAGTTTAAGTATGAAAGTAGAATAGGGCTTACAATGCTTAGGAAATATGACAAAGCCCTTATGCAACCAATTAAACCCAAAATGCAAGCTTTAATAGAAAACCCTTAAGCCAAAATGATCAAAACTCTTGCTTTATGATATAAATATGGAAACTTGACTTGAATGCAAGCTAATAATGCTCATACAAGCTTGAAAACACTTGTATGCATGGAAAATCTCTCATAGAAATTTATTTAGGAATTTATGAAGAGAGTGGAGGCCATGAGAGGAGTGATTTTGCCATAGTTTAGTTGTATGAGTGAATAATGTTGATTTAGGCTTAGGTTAGGGTCTTATTTATAGAGATTAGGATTAGTTCTAGCCTTAGGATTAAACCCTAGTTCCAATCTCAGCCCTCAAAATCGAATCTGGCCCCCAAGCTCAACACAATCTCAAAATGGTGCACCAGGCAGAACTGTCCGGCTGGACCAAGTCGACAGCCAAGTCGACAGGGCTGTCGACTTAGGTCCAACCAAGTCGACTCCCAAGTCAACAGGGCTGTCGACTTGGGTGCTCTGGCGGGAATTTTCCCGCCTGGCCCAAACTGGCCCAAATTTCCAAATTCAAACTTGAATTTGAAATCTGTTTTTACTTTGAAATTTTCTGAAAACTTCGTTGGGCCTTAATCGGGTCATACGGACTCCGATTTTCGAAAACTCGGACTCTATTTCGCGTATTTTTCCGAGACGAACGCAATGGCATAGCCCGTTTCCCTTGATTCAGATTTTTGAATTAAATTCTGCCTTTATTTACATCATTACAGGTTATTGAAAATACGGGTTGTTACAATGACATATTTCATGTTTCCTAGCTAAGGAAGTTCGTACATGATTATGATATGACTACTTCACCAGATCAGTTGGATGATATCGAGGTAGAACCCGAGGCAGTTGGAGACCGTAGACCAGTTCGTATTGTTGGACACGATACGAAGCAACTTCGAAGGAAGACGGTGAAACTGATTAAGGTCCAATGGGGTGATAATGATAACGACTGCACTTGGGAAACGGAGGATAACATAAGGAGGTCATATCCAGAGCTTTTTACCTGGTAAGATTTTATTCTGATATAGTTACTCTTCATGCTAGAATAGGTTTGTTGTGTTTATTACGTGTGTTTGATTGTTTATAAATGGTTGATAGGCATTTGGGACACCTTTGTTTGTTTCCTTAGTTAAGGAATTTCGGGGGCGAAATTTCTCAAGGGGGCAGAGTGTAATGACCCGCATTCTACGTATTGGAGGGTCGTTGGATATTTATTTTATTTTCATATGAAGTCGCATGGTCGTGTAACTTTGGGGAACGATTATTGGGGTTATTTCCCATGTTCACGATTTTTGCCGAATTTTAAATGACCGTTTTGCCCTAGCGAATCTTGTTTCTCCTATAACTATTGATTGGTAAGGAGTTTTGACCTGAAAATACTTTCATTGAATTCAAATGATGGTTTACCTTTCCATAGAGTGGTCACATTAATCAAACAGACTTATCATTTGGGAGATATGGCTGAAATAAGTTTTGGAAGATGAAAAACAACATAATTGGGCTTAACGGGGTGATTAACAGCTCGGCCCATAACCCATTTCGGGATTCGGGTTATGGGAGGGCTGAAAGGGTTTGGAGAAACATTTCCTTTCATTATCCTAGCCGCCACAAACCTTCCTCTAACCCTAGCAATGACCTTCATCTTCTAAATCACTCCCTAATCACATTTTTATCACTAATCAAGCAAAACTACATCAAATCAAGTCAAATTAGCATCAAATTAGAGATAGAGCTGCTGCTATACATAGGAATCCATGCCAAGTCAGTTAGAGCTTCAGACCTATCATTCATTTGTGGCTAAGGTGAGTGGTTAGCATGTTTATTCACTAATTATGGATAATTAGGGGTGAATAGTGATAATTAGCGAAATTATGATATGTAAAAATATGTAAAAATTCTGAAATGTTATTTTATGTCACTAATATAAATTTGGGTTAATTTGGATTACGTTTGCTAATCCCGGAATTCAGGGGTAAGGGGAAAACTATGGATTTGGGTATGTTTGATCCTAAATAACACATGCGATTGATGTTTTAATGTTTTTGGTTGATTCCATATGTTGTTACTACTGTTTGGTATGATCTACGATTGCGTAGTAAACCTAGAATGGTCGAAAACACCATCGAGAGGCAAATAAGGGTTTGCAGGAAAGTGGTGCAAGTATCATGTTCGACCCTATATGTACGTTCGACCCTATATGTCCGTTCGACGCTATATGCATGTTCGACTCTATATGTCCGTTCGACCCTATATGTCCGTTCGACCCTATATGCATGTTCGACACTATATGTCCATTCGATCTTATATGCATGTTCAACCCTATATGTACGTTCGACCCTATATGTATGTTCGACTCTGAACCCGAGATGACCGTAAACTCTTTTGAAGATCAATTTCAATCCGACAAAAACCCGAGATGAAAAGGAAGTCCAGATGAGAAGTGATGGCTCAAGATCCAAATGGGGATCGACGGGTTAACTTCTAAAGTTGGGCTTTGCTGCGGGATGTGTGCAAAGGGGTTATCGATATCTATAACTTTGGTTCACTATTGAGCGGGGGGCATTGACTATGGACCGGTGCGGTAGGGTTAGAGGTTGTTTGGAGTCGAACTCCATCAGGGCCTCCAAGGGCAAAGTGGTTGTAGTGATAGTTGGATGGGGTGGACTCCGTCATGGCCCCAATAGTTCTGGTGATCAAAGTGGTGGATATCATATGCTTTATGCACTGAGTGAGAGATATGAGCATGATTGCTATGTTTGATGTTTGCTATCACCATGACATGCACACTCCCATTTTTACACTTTATGTTAGTGTTACCTTAGAATACTGTACATCTTGTTGTGCTAACTTCTTGGTTGCAGGTCCAGATTCAGGTATGATTATTTATACCTGTTATTGCTTTATTTTGCTGTTATCGCTCATACCAGACTTTTTTTCTGACCTAGAGTTTTATGTCTATTCTTATTACTCTGGGTGCTCCTAAACGAGCAGACTAGAGACAGTTTAGGTAGTTATGCACGAGTAACTGTCCGGAGACGAGCATGAGGCTTCCACATACTATTTACATATATTCTCCCTGTGTTGTTGTTGGTCACTACTTTGGGCATTAGTAGTGTACCTTTTCTATTTTGCTTTAGAGACAGTATTTTGAAGTTGTAATAATGGTTTGGATCATAAGGTGTATTTTGGATTCCGCTGCTCTGATGGATATGGTTTAGTTTTCAGCTTATGCACTGTCTCGCCTGTTTTATATCAAGTTATATTACTATTATATTTTATTTCATGCGCAGTGAGATATACTACAGGTTCTTGATGATTCATAGTTTCAAATCTCTTTCTTTTGACGACCGTCTCGTGCTAGTTGGACATTGGCACAACGCATTTTGTAGAAATGTCGGCTGGTGCGGGGCGGGCCGTCACAATTTTCATGCAACAACAACTACCACATATAAAATAAAATAACTCAAACGTGAACAAGGTATTACTCACCATTGATTTCCACTCCATCTATCTTTTAAAATGTAGGATTTTTACCATCTAACCGAATCTGAAAAATTTCAATATCCTTCTGGCGTCCTCGGGGTTTTCAAAAAATAAAACGAATTGGGGTTCAACACGTTTTGGTTTATAAAATGACGATGTATACAAGGACATCTATTTTTGGTTCAAGGAGCAACGGAAAGGGTTTTAAGGCAAACGGGCTTTGAATTTTTGGAGGTGGGGCCCTCGGGGATGTATGCGGATGAAGGCGGTGCTGGTGGGTCCGGGTGGTAGCGGTAGGGGCTGTTTTGGGGTGAGAGGAGGTGGAAATGGGGAGGGGGAAGTGTTTTAAGGCTTTTTTGAAGAAAGAAGGTTTTTGGGTGAAGGGGGGTCCACGGGAGGGGGCTGCTACGCTAACGTGGGGAGGACGGGGAGGTGGCGGTTGGTGCTGATGGGGGGGGGGAGCCGACGGGTTTCAGGGGGAGAGCGGAGAAGGAGGAAGGAGATAGTGAAAAAATGGAAGAGAAGTGAGAAAGGGGTGCCTTATTTGTAGGAAAATGGAGTAGGTTTGGATTGATGGGGTGTTATCCAAGAAAATGGAGTGACAACAAATAGAAGCACAAAATGGAGGCTTAGGAAGGTGACACCTTAAAAAAAACACAACCTTTATCCTAAATAAACAGTTCTAAGCTAATGAAGACATATAAGCTATGTAGATTACAACGTTTCATACAACTTGTTAACACATCTACACGTACTATATTGGATATATTTTCCGGTCACATTTACTAGTTTTTTTGTGCTCTTCGATAATATGTAAACAAAAATTAAAATATATTTTGTTTATTTTTTTATTAGTTAAAACGAGCTCTAATTGAATATAAATCCTTACATAGTTTTTTACACTACTAAAGTTGTATAATGATGTATCTATGCTTACAGAAATAAATTAATGTTTTAAAAACATTTATACAACATTAAACAAATATATTTTATTTTTATTACATTTTTAAATATTATTATTGGCTCAAAACTAATTAATTCAATCGTTTAAAATTAATTTTCTTTGAAATTTACCTACGCGTTTTCTACTCACAAAATCACATATTAATCCCGGTGGCTATGAAATTTGAAACTCTACTACATTTTTCAATTATGGTTTTAATGGTCCTAATTTCGTCAAATTCGGAGACCGTTTGCAAAATGGCCTTTGTTAATGTTATTATTAAATTTTAACTGGTTTTTCTAACCTGCGTTTATATTACGCATGCTCACACACTAACTCCAATTAATTTGAAATTTGGAATCTTACCATTATTTATCATTACTGATTCGAATAATTGGTTTCATCGAATTCCGGGAATATCTACAAAATGTCTATTTTTCTTATCTTTTAAAATAGCATTAAACTATCAATTTTCAAAATATTCTTCTTAATTATCATTTTGAAAATCCAATAACCTTATTCAAGCTATTTTATAAGTCATATTCAAATACTTATCTCAAAATCTCAAAATTTCACAATTTCGGTGAATAGTGTTAAATTTTCATTTTTGGCGATAATTGTTTAAACAAATAAGTTGATAAAACTAATTTAAACAACTTATCGGAACTTTATACTTTTTGAAATCATATTTAAAAATAAGTGTATGTATCTGTATTTTCAGAATTTTAAATTGGTTCCAAAATTTCAGATCGTTACATTCTTCCCTACTTTAAAACTTTTCGTCCCTAAAAAGGAAAGAAGACAAAGCAAAGAACAGAGTACTGAAACAGTATATATATAATTGAAAATATGTCATTTCATTTCATATATCTTACATCGTACATATCATAACTAAAACCTCAACTATATCACAAATATAACTTATACCCCAGTGTATAGTACCACTTTAGGTGTAATAGATGTATATGCATCCATACTGACCAACTCAGCGCGTACTATGTACTTGAGGTGGCCTATACAAAATGGTTTCATGCTCTAAAATATGTGGTAAGTGCATGTACTGCACCAAAACAAAGCTAACATCTATGTATACATAAAATATATCCCAAAATGAAATTATATAATATCTGACTGTCTACCTATCATCATAAACATCCCCTGAGGGTCCAGAGACTAAAATCTCCTCGGGCTCCTGATTTTTCTCCCCGTCAATATTAGGGTCATCCTACCCGTCCCATCCTGGAATCATGATCTGATCCTCATCAAAAGCATCTGGACCATTCTCCATTAGCTCTTCCCTCATTGTCAGCGTCATATCCGCCCTCATCCACCTCATCATCCTCAAGCTCTATCTCCGTCTCGACCTCATCGTCGAACTCCAGTGCCAAGTCAATCTCGGGCTCGTTTATCTGCGAAGGTGGTATCTCAAGTAACGACGGCTCCTCGTGGATCGACTCTAGAACATAATTGGGTATAATCTCCAAGATAGGAGGTTGGGCCTCAACTGTTGCATCATCATCGAACATCTAGTCACCATAGATGCCTGATTCCTCAGGCTATGCAGAGTCGGGCTCTACAGGTGTAGGTGCGGAACCAAACACGGAATCAACAACCACCATCGGTCGAAAAGCTGATGTGGTGTTAGAAAGGTACTTGTCAGTGCTTCCCTGACCTAACGAGTTGGAAGAATCACTACTTGGTATATCCTATGAAGAAGAACTAACGGAGGAAGAAGGCTCCTGGAACTGTGCCAAGTACTGAAGGACAGATAACTGCTTGCCCCTACCCTCGACTTTCATTCCTCTACCCCTACCTCTCTGCAAATAAACAAAGAGTTTCTAATCAGTACATAAGACCAGCATTCTAAACTTATACTTTTCTAATCGGAGTAACAAATGAGTTTAATGTATATCCACTATCTAGAATCATGAATATAACCTCCCTATAGATTTCAATTTAATGTTCGTTGGAATTTATCGACAGTCCAAAATAACCGCAAAATCCATTTACTTATCTTAGTCTAACAGTTTAAGTTCATAATCACTCCTTAATTAGCTGAGTTTTGTAACCGTACATCACATCCAACAATCAATTAATTTATTAACTTTATTTATATTTCATTTATCAAAATACTTATTATTTTGAAAATCAAAACTATAAATACATCTGTCATATATAATCTCACTCAACTCGTTTTAGGGTATCTCTAACCCTATCTCTAATGAGTTACCTATCCTAGGATACTACTGATCCTATCTCTGATAAGTTATTCGTCCTATGATACCATTAATTCTATCTTCGGCGAGTATTTTACTCTATAGAACCAAGGTTTATCGCTAAACCAAAGCTCTGATACTAAGTGAGACAACCCGCATATCCTTGCCCTCAGAATTGACCATAAACCACACAAGTCCGGTTCGAAAGGCAAGCATCCTTGGAAGGTCCTGCGATAAACCAAATTTATGACTTTCGATGGTCGATACTTAACATATCCACGGTGTTCGTGTACCGCAAATTCAAATGTCGCAAACTTGATTCATGGGGATTTTATCAAAGCGAAACATAGTGGAACAAAAACAAAATATAATATTAAATATATAACTTTACAATGGACACTTTTACATCATTTAAGAACACCTTCTTACATTCTAAATCCATTTACATCCAAGTATAGATAGTATAGTATGTCCTACCATCCGATGAAGAACTCCATCTTTTAAAAATCCACTGAAACTCCTCATCAACCTGTTTAACATAAAACCTACACTCGGATCTGATCTGAGCGTCAAACACTTAGGTCAGGCTTGAATTAACTAGTTTAAAAACATAAAACTAGATAACAAACAATAACACATATCATATGATTATCAACCAAGATTCAAACTTTGAAATTCATGCTTTTGAAAAATGAAGCTATTGTAAAACTCAAATCTCATAAAACAATGCAACGCATACCGAAGGATAGAGTTTTACCTTATAATGGCCAAACATGCTTGATATTCTTTAAAACAAAACTTCTGATATTATTATTAATGTCTAGGTGTGGAAATCACTTTCAAAAATAAATGTATCAATATTAGCTCGCATAAAGCCTCATCCTATTATGTTAGCTATATATTTACAAATAAAAATGTAAGCTCGTATTAGAAGTTGGATTCCAATAATAAACAAGGCAAAGGGTCACCCTTAACCGTTTGGAACACCTCTAGCAAGATGTCCCAGGACTCAACGCATAATCCTTCAAAGCGATAGAGTTAGTCAGCTCTAAACGGCTGATTAGGATCTTTCCTGAATGTAACGTTTTCCAGGTCGTATTTGACTGCCATTCGAGGCGCCTCATCCATCACCCACATAAGTAAACTTGGCATCACTTTTCAGCTAGAAAGGAAACATTAGTCCTTATCTCTACCGTCCATTATCCTGTTTTTGGCTATTCACGGGTTGAGAGGTTCTAAGGCCATGTTTCAATATAAGCTACGCTATATTATCCATGCTTTGATCGTCATTCACAAAGCTCTACTTTTCAACAATAGCTTTTATTGGCTCTGCACTTCGCATGCCACATTGTCAATTCACAACATATAATCGGTGTCTATTAGTATATAGATCTCCGAGTACATAAGTCTCAAAGGAGGGTGTTAAGAAAAAGAATAAATTCTTCACCACCAACTGATATAACATCAATAAAAATCAATCAGTTATATTGTAAAATACAATGTCAGACACACATCCATTTACAAGTCCATTCTTGGTTTTGAACGAAACCGAAGGCGCTTTATTCCATGACCCCACCTGGGTGCGAAAGCCCTTACAACCTGAATCGCCTCAAGCATGGTTGCATCACCGTCACAACATAACCTCATAACGAGGGATCAACCCGAGGCATAAACAAGCAATCTTTCCAATGTGAAGGTCTCTGGTCTTCTATCACAATCAACACGATTTTCATTACGTCCTCTAACTATTCACAATGGATCGAAGCCCAATCATTCCGAATAACTATCGCATCTTTCAAGTCAATTAAGATATGCACGATGTCCTATTTCTTATTCCATTTTGGAAATATTCTTCTATTTTTCAAACCCTTATAATCAAATTTGATAAAGATTTCTTTTCAACTAATATTGAGAAATCATCTTCTTTTTTAACTGGGTTAAAGAACAAACGTTATTTAAAGCATCGTTCACGATAAACCCCTAACTAATTGATGTTAAATATAAGAATTCAGACAAAATTATATCAACTTACATTCAACACCAATTCCCGCAATCAACGAATGCTACAAGTGGAATAACGATGTTACTGTAAGTGATAATCCTATTGTGTTTGATATTGTTTTTGGCTTTACTTGGTTATTGTAAGTTTAGTCTTTTTGGTTCATTTTGCAAACAGACATTATTTGAAATCTACAAGGAACATAAATAATTCAAATAAGAAGAGACGTGCAAATTCATGTATTTTGTATGCAGTTTGCGACATCTATTCTAAATAAGATATTAACATGTTTCCTTATGATTTGAAATGTGTCAGTTCTCCTCTTTCTAAATAGTTTGGACAAAATATACAATAATTACAATAAACACCTTTTATAAGATTTTGAATCTTAAAGCAAAATTAAAAACAAAAAGGGTTTTTTGATCATTAGTTTAGACCAGAACATAATCAATAATAACAATAAATATAAGTTAGTAACTACGTTAACTTCACGTTAAATGTAAATATAAATGTACATATTAGTCTTATCCGTCCAAATCTACGTAAATGATGTTATTATTAAATAAATGTTTGTGTGTTAGTATGTGTTTGAATTTAAAGTGTTTCCATCTAATGGAAATAAATGTATAGTAATAAATCCCATAACAATGGAAGTTAAACATTTGTGACCGTTGTAGCAATCAATACGGAATTGGTCGCTAAAATAAAGAGGTCATGAATTAGGTAATAGGTATTGTAATCATATTTTTCTGGGGAAATACTTTGAATAAGATAATATGCCTTAATGGTTGTAGTTAAATTGGCATTTAGGAACAAAGGATTGTAACTCCAACAAGAAAATAAATAAATAGCAAACCTATGCACACATAGGAATTAAATGGAACTAAATTTATATAATTTCTCGAAGTTACAATAGTTAGGTTAGAATTTAAAAAGGGACTGATATAAATAGGTTAATTGATGCCTTAGGAAAATACGACTGTTAGCATCATAAATGACATTAAATAGGTTAATTGATGCCTTAGGAAATATGACCGTAAGGGTCATTAATGGTAGGTAACCTAATTAATAATAATAAAAGGAATAAAAAGGAATTAATGGGGATTGATTGGCGTAGTAAATACTAAGTCCAATAAGGAAATTAATAAATAAACATCCTAAGATTGGAAGTTATAAGTTTTCCGTATCTATTTCTAGTTAATCTAGAATTAATATAATTAAGAATCAAGATTGGACTTAGTAGGTTAATAATTCGAGGCCAGTTGCCTTATTCGACAGAAGTTTGCACTTTTTAGCAGTCGGATATATGTACAACTTATGTGAGATATCGTCAACTTTAGGAACCCGTGACGATAGTTAATTTCGTAGCGAGGATTATTTGCTAAAATAAGGTTTATCAGAAGTATGAGGTATTAAGTAGCGGTAAGGCCCGTCTCCTATCCCAAAAAAGGAACCTTAGAAATGAGATAATTAGTAAACGCAAACCTGCTTTCGGATAGAGGTATTAAGTAGTTAGATCTGCCCTTAAAAGGGTATTAAGTGAACGTGTAGCTTACCTCTCCATGAACATGAAGTATTAAATGGCTATTGGGTATGAGCTTGGTAATCGCTGCGTTGGTCCGCTTTCTCTAGGTGTAAAGCGACTGAGGGAAGTGTCCATCTTGGGATTAGATATTAAATGATCGCTACGGATGTAATGACCTGCATTTTACGTATCGGAGGATCGTAAAATATTTCTATTTAATTCTCCAAAGGTCGAATCATTCTCATTTTTTGATATGTTGTTCATGGGGGTGTGTAACATGTCCATGATTCTTTTACCAATTTTGTTTATGACCATTTTGCCCCTATTGTTTTTTTAGGGAATATCTTTTGACTGGAATCGAATCAGGTGCTGGAGTTGATTTTGCTAAATCGGAAATGGTGTTTCCAATTTTGTAGAGTGGTCACATTAAAGATTTGGCTCAACGGCTTGGAAGGAATCGCTGTTTTAGTGTTTCTAGTTTTCTGGACAGGCTAATTAGTCATTAGTGGGCTGATTAGTGAGGCCCGTTAAGGCTAGGGGCTTTTGGCTATAAATAAAAGGGTAGAGACAAGGCGAATTTTTTAATTTCTTCAATTTTCTATTTGGTTGGAGTTTGTGATTCTCCTTACTCCACCCAAATACCTCTCCACTTCACTTCATTTCATATATTTACATTAGAAGAATAAAGATCAACATTGAGGAAAGGTAGATCGCATCAAAGTGATTGATTTGAAGGTCGTTCTTCACTATTCTTCGATGTCCGGAATTATAGATAATTGTTTTGAAGCTATTTTGTGAATTTGGTGAGTGATAAGCATCTCTCACGCGGATTCAATCAAATGTATGGGTTGTTTGATCTTAATTTCATCATTTCAAGTTGTTTTCACTTAGATCTAATTGGGGTAAGTATATTTTGAATTCGGGTCACACTATAAGATCTAATCTAGTAAGATCTCATCGGTTAATTCATATGTTAATATTGGAATCATATGTTTATGCAAGTTTAGATCCATATATTGATTCATTTATTGTTTTATCATGATTTGGTGAATTTCATATGGTTGTTTGATGATTATTTGTTGTGTTAGCATTTGCATTAAGATTTCTTGATTATGATATTGAATGTTTGTTTGAAATCAGACGATTTGGATCGAGTATACTTTGGTTTGAATGACAAAAAGTAGATCTGGGTATGGATCACATGTATTGATGGATCGTGGATCACAAGCAAGTGGATTGTCTGGATTGTTGCACAAGAAATTGATGGACCATTCGGCTTAAATTGATGGATTGCGCAAGTATTGGATCGCAGCCAAAAATGATGGGTCATTGATCGTGTAGCTAGATGGATCGTGGGTCGTTCATTAGCTGATTGATCGCATGGCTTCGGGTCACCATGATAATGGATTATGGATTGATGGATCGCGCATCAATGGATCGCGTGAAATAATATGGATCGCTCATGTTGCAATTGATGGATCGCGTGACTTCGATGAATCGTGTGACTTCGATGGATCGCGTAAGGATGAATCACGGAAGGATGGATCACGCACATGATGGATCGTGTGCATGATGGATCATGCACATGATGGATCACACAGTATTGAATTGTGAGTGATCCATGGATAGATCATTAGTGATCCATCACATAAGTAACCGAGTGATGTTTATTTTGGTTTCGCATTGGACGTAGCTTCGACGGAAATTCTTGGTGGAACATTCAAAGCATTATGAAATGTTCGTTGATCAGTGAAATGCAATGAATGTGGAAACGACTCAAGTATGTTTGAGTTCGTTGATGATGGTTTCTCAAAGATGTTTGAGCTTATGGATAGTCACCACATATGACTATAGTTATTGAAGGACGAGGGATTATCGTTAGTCGGAGTTCTAGGGGACTTAAAGCAGGGGTATAATAGGGATGCCTAAAAGATTAGATGATTATTCGAGTACCCTAGGTATCGATGAAAGTCTTAAATACGTATTGATGAAAGGCGTATGGAGTTTTGTTAGAACTGGGGTTATCATTAGCCCTTGAAGAATGGCAAGGTGGACCAGCATACGATTAACGATGGTATCGAGGAAGGATAGGCGGTGATAGCCAGATTCATGGATGTTGATTGCTTTGCTTGTATCATCTTGTGTAGATCGTTCGACGTCGAAGGAGATATCTCTTGGGTGCTTGTCTGATGTTGGTTTAGGTTTTCGGGGCTTGTTCTTGGGGGATGTTGATCTCAATTAGGATGTTCTACGCTGGATAACTAGTTGCTATGTCTTTTTCTTTCTTTCTGATTGTTTGTAAAGGCTATAACTGTCAGATATGGAGGAGAAGGGTTTAGGTTTCTTCTCTATTGATGTTGGTAGATTAGATGATTGATCTACCTACTTCTCATACACTTTATTGATGATGTTAAATGGTTGTTTTATCGTTTACTAAGACTATTGTCTTACTCAAGGTTTTATGTTCCCTCTTATTACCTTGCGTTGTTCATCCATTGATGTTATGGATGTGCAGACTAGTTAGCAAGTGATAAGTGGTAGATCTTGATGAGGACGATGTTGCAGAGTGACGATAAGAAGGAGGATGACATATTATCTACTATTAGTTGTTTCCGTTGTTATGGTTATTATGATTCTTTGAGTGACTTGTAGTGAGGCATTTTATACAGACTCTTTTGATGTATTCCAGCTGATGTATGGATATTTCATGACGATACGAAAGTTTAAGATTATACTCAATTATGCTTCACTATTATTGCCTGTTGTATATGTTTTATTATATATTATCCCTGCCCTGTAAGTCATATGACAAGTTCCGCTTGTGTTATTCTACCCTGATGATCGTCCATAGCTGCTTGACACGTCTTTTAATGCATTATTCCTCTTGTTAAGTGTCGGAGTTATGGGTGGTCGTCACATTTGGTATCAGAGCTCTGGTTAATCGATTTTATCCAAAGTTCGAAGACGTAATGATGTATGAGAGACGTATTTGTAGTTTTCTGATGGATGTATATTATATATTAGTGTATAATATGATAGCTATTGAACTCCATTGCTGTTTTCTCATGTGTGGACTAATCATTCTATATTTCAAATCTAGAACGAGTTATCGATCTTCGAGACATAATGCAATGGAGGAGACTGCTCCTAGATGGGGGAGATAATGGTATACCAGATTACCCAGTTATGTTCGAGGCTACGATGCCAGCGATCATGAGGAGAGTACCCGCTTCAGGAGCAGCCGCGGTAGATGTTGTGTTCAGGTGCAGATACCGAGGGTGATTGATTTCTCCAAGCTATGTAAGGACATCACTACTCTTGGTGGGAAGTCATTCAAGGGGATAGAGCTGACTATAGATATTCAAGGGTTGCTTGATACTTACTTGCATTCAAATTTTTGTAGACTTGGGTATTGAGGATGTGACTAAGAGAAAGCTTGCATCGAGGGTGCTACAGGGCAGAGCTATGGATTGATGGAAGAACTCTGTTACTTTGGAGACTCCAATAGATGAGATCACTTGGGATCAGCTCCGAGTCAAATTCGAGACGAAGTTCATTTCTACCGCCCAGAATTCAGTTATACTCAAGAAGTTTGTTGAGCTAAAGCAGAATGGTAGACCAGTGTTGGATTATGTTTCTGATTTTGAAGCTTTATCCAAGTATGCTTGTTCGTATATTGACTCTCCTTATCAGCAGAATGAGAAGTTCATCATGGTTTTGGACAAATATCTTGGGAATCAATTGGTTGATCATCTTGATGACCCTTACAAGAAGAACGTGGAGAAAGCTTTATGACACAAGAGTCTGTTTCCCAAGGAAGAAGTTATTGTTGTTGCAACCAAATAGGAACCGAAACCACAACAAGGTGGTAATAACAAGAAGAGGAAGCAACAACAGCAGAAAGGAAAGGATGGCTAGAAGAAACCAATAAGTGAGGTGATTTGCTTTAACTGCTAGCAGAAGGGTCATTTTTCTATGGATTGCAAGAATCCGAAAGTCAAGAAGAAGTGTATAATTGTGGTAAGTCTAGGCATAACAAGAAGGATTGTCCAAAACCGGCTAAGGGTAAACAGATAGTGAAGGCATATGCTTTGGAGGCTCTTCCATCTTCTTCAAGGCCCCTATGACATAGGAGAATGGGAAGAGGGTTGTTGTTCAAGGTACGCTTTCTATCGGAGGTGTTTTAGTTCGAGTGTTGTTTGATACTAGAGAATCGCATTCTTTCATTTGCAATGAGCTTATGTGTCGCTTGGGTTTGGAACCCGAGATTTGTGATAGACCATTGGTTGTGACTAATCCAATCAGGGGTTCATCTAGTCTTTGTATGAACTATCACGGTCTAGTGTTATCGAGTCATGGTTGCTTTTTTGTATGTGATTGCTTTGTTTTGAACTTTGCTGGGTTTGGGATCATTTTGGGTATGGATTAGCTCAAGAGGTATGCGGCCAACGAGGATTGCAAGAAGCTCGAGGTGAAAGTCGGGAATGTGGAAGGGCGAATGGTTGTGATTCGATGTAAGCTAGAAGATAGGGCCTTTGTAAGCTTTTTATATTTGTTTGTGATTGCATGGGATGACTTGTCATCTATGCCAATCGCTAGTGAGTTTGATGATGCCTTTGAAGAGGTTAAAAGTTTGTTGCCGCATCGCGAGATTGAGTTCAATATTGATTTGGTCGAAGGTGCTAGACCTATCCTTATGGCCCTTAGGTGGATGGCGCCAAGAGAACAACGAGACTTAGCGGTGCAAGTTTGTGACCTATTAGGAAAAGGATTCATTTGGAAAAGTGTGTCCGAACGGGGTGCACCAGTTGTATTTGCAACCAAGGCTGGTGGATCTTTGAGATTGTGTGTGGATTATCGTGAGTTGAACGAGGTAACCAAGAAGAACAAGTATTCATTGTTGAGGATAGATGACTTGTTTGATCAGCTTCACGAAGCCAAGGTGTTTTCTCAAATGGATTTGGAAATGGGATTTCACCAGTTGAGAGTGGCGAAGGATAGTGTACCGAAGACAGCTTTTAGGATACCTTCCGGCTTATTTGAATGGATTGTGATGCCATTTGGATTGACCAACACACCAGCATAATTCGTGGATCTTATAAATAGAATGTTCAGTGATAAGTTGAACAAGTTCATGCTTGTGTTCGGAGATGATATCCTAGTTTACTCCCGTAACGAGGAAGAGCATAAGACGCACTTGCGAGTTGTTTTCGAAATCTTGCGAAAGCATTAGCTGAGAGATAAGCTTTTGAAGTGTACTTCTGGAAGAGTGAAATGAGGTTCTGAGGCCATGTTGTTTCTAGAAACGGAATAGCAGTGGATCCCGCTAAGGTGGCAACAATCCATGACTGGGATTGTCACCCCCCATGTCCGTTAATGTCACTCATAAGAGAATGCATTAAGTTTCATGAAGCGCAATAGGTAATAATTACAGAGAATATACAAGACAAATAAAATAAACAGCGGAAAATTTTAAACTTTATCATAAAATAAATAAAGCATAATTTCATAAGTACATCAAAACCAGTTACAACTACCTAAATGCCTTAATTATGTCTCACAAAACATCTCATGAAATAAAATATCAGGGTACATAATATCATATTCCTCGGCATATGCCATACTAAAGTAGAGAGCAATTAAAAATGATACAACTCAAGAAATCCAAGTCCAAGCTGTAAGAGAAATCCTAGTCACTATTGAGTGCTGCCACTCTGAGGAACTAGGGGGAAAAGGAAGAAAGAGGCAAAAGAAAAAGGGTTAGACATAAAGTTTGGTGAGTTCTAATGATTTACAAATATGCATAAAATAGAAACGCCAAGACAGGTAAATAAGACTAAACGAGAAAGGTACAATGTCATAGAAGGTATATTAAACTAAACAGAATTGCATGATGGACAAGAATAACAGGAATAAACCTATGATCGAGTGATGCTTCACATTTATATCCTAAAACGGGTATATCTGCAACAATACTAGTATAACAAGTTCAACATGATTACATAACAATAGGATTAATAGCGAAAATAAACAGCAGGATTAGGCGTACCCTAATTACATAACCATATTAGGTGTTATCCTAATTATACAACAGCAGGATTAGGAATACCCTAATTACTATCCAAGCGATCAGCTCCCTACTACGTAAATATCTTGTGTCAGCCCTGACAATAGGGTGTATCACTCCCTAACCCAACAACTATATAATACAGACTTATTTAGTAATGTTACAGCATCTTTTCTTCCCTAGTCGGACCCATGCACGCTTATGACTCCGCGGGAAAGCTACCGTACTCACCCCCATGTGAACCTCTTACTATCCAATTTAGTAAAGCATGCCCTGACCTCTACTTAGTGCGTGGTCGCTTCTAACAGACACCAACAGGGATACTAACTGATATGGGTTCCAAACAGCAGATTGACACAAGCTAAACCCCCTAAGCTTGTGCCCCCGAACTAGGATTTAAGAGTCCCCAAAACCCGATACAATAACATACTAGGGACTTCTTCGCTTATTAACTCTCATATTAAAACTAGCAGGTTTAGGTTCACCAATAAGCGTGGTTGTAATTATTACATGTCATTATGTGTACAACCCTTCCCTAAAACACTTGCCCAGATGTATACAATTCCCTTAGCATTTTAGTTTATCAATCTACATCTGCACTGACCCTATTCTTAACATGTCATTTACTTAATGTCCGTTTTAAGTCAAATCTAACATGCCCATTTCCTATGCATATCAACTATGCCCATGAATTACAACATATATAGTTTTATGCATATTTCCACCAAGTTATAACAACATATACACATTATCCCTTTTATTAGTGTACAACAAGTCTAAACATGTGTATATTTATCCTTTTTCCCAAAGTATAGCTAATCAGTTCCAAAATAACAATATGCCTAAATTCCTCTTTTCATATCATATATTATTGCCCTAGTTATATGCACACTCAAATCGGGTATTGCCTAGGCTTCCAAGAGCCTAGGCTTAGCATAAAATAAAAAAGGAAAACAGAGGAAGGGGAATAAAATCAAATCACATAGGCAGGACTAGAAATAAATATAGAAAATGGGAAAAGGAAGATAAACACATATAACTTGCTAATTTTCCAACATCACAGGCACATGTATAACTTGTTAATTTTCTAATATTACAGGCATATGTACAACTGATCATAACGACATATGTGATTATCAGTGAAAACATGTATAACATTTGTTTTACTAACACCGTAGATCCTAAACAGTTTTATTTAACTGCCATGTTCAAAGTCTAAGAAATCAGATCTGTAAATGACGGTTAACTCACAATGAGTCTTGGTGAAGATAAATATATATAACACGATGCCGTAGAAAAGTCCAACTCCAATCCAAGTTGTATGTATGCAAGTCCTGATGTTATCTCTGTTTGATCCAATCTTTAGCAGCATTCCCCTATTATGTTTTTATATATTTAGAAGAGATTTACAAAGGTAAAAAATATGAAGAGACGGTGTAAATCAAAATGGGAGAAGCCACTTTTTTATAGATGCACAGAGCCTATCTTAGCCTTTAGATCCTAGGTTTTAAATCCAAACCGTAAAAGTCATGTGGAGTCAGCGATGAATGTAGTCCGCAAAACAGTCCAAGTTCGCACTTTGAATTCGACCATATCTTGGATGGGTCGACCCAGCCCCCTTAGGTCGACCTATGGGTCGGCCTAGGCCAAGCATGGGTCTCCCCATAGCGGGCCTAGCTCCCACTCTTTCTTGCTCGCCTCGTTTTGAATTTTATGGAGTATATTTTATTATATATACATATGACCCTTATACGTATACATACTTCTAATGTCCATACTTCTTCATGAGTTATCGGTTTTACGCAAACATGGGGTCTATCTGAACTAGAATTCCGAGACGAACGCAGCGGTAATACAAGTTTCACTTAATTCTGAATATTTAATTAAGTTATTTCCAATGAAGTATGGTTATAGTGTATTAAATCTTAAGGTGTTACAGGGATAGACCTAAGAATGCAACAGATGTAAGGAGTTGGCGGGATATTATCGTTGGTTTATCAAGGATTTCTCCAAAATAGCTACACCATTAATAAGATTGATGAAAAAGAATCAAGTGTTCACATAGGATGCGAAGTGTGAGCATGCTTTTGGAATCCTGAAGGAGAGACCGACGAGTGCTCCTGTTTTGACTATTCTGAGCGCGAATAAAGAAATGGTGGTATACACTAATGCATGCGGTACTGGACTTGTAGCAGTTTTGATACAAAAAGATAGACTTGTAGCCTATGCAAGTCGACAACAGAAGCCGCATGAAAGGAATTATCTGAATAATGATTTGGAGTTAGTAGTGATCGTGTTTGATCTAAAGATGTGGAGACATTACCTACTGGGAGTTCGATTCGAGCTGTTTATGGATCACAAGTCATTGAAGTGTCTTTTCTCCTAAAAGGATTTGAATCTTTGGCAGCAGCGGTGGTTAGAGTTTTTTGCATCTTATGATTTTGGTATAGCATATACTTTTGGTAAAGGCAACACAGTTGCAAATGCGTTAAGTCGAATACATGCAGGATTGGGAGCTGTGTTTTCGGAGTGGAAGCACTTCGAGTACTTAGTAGAAATTGATTTCAGACCTAGGTGTAAGAGCGTGAAATGTTGGCAAGCTTATCAATAAGACCTACTCTCATCGAAAGGATTGGAGAAAGCCAAAAGCGTGATGGAAAGCTTGTCGAGATCATCCAGAAGTTGGAACCAAAGGATAGGGAATTCGAAGTTGATCGAGAGGGTTGGCTTCGTAAGAAAGGATGTCTGGTTGTTCCTGATATCGATGGATTGAGAGATGAGGTTCTGAGGGAATGTCATCACTCGAAGTTGACGATTCATCCCAATGGTAACAAGATGTATCAGGACATGAAGCGAGCTTACTACTGGGAAGGGATGAAGCAGGATGTTGGAAAGTTCATTTCCAAATGCATGAACTGTCAATTGGTGAAAGCTGAACAAAAGAAGCCGAGTGGATTGCTTCAGCCATGGGAAGTACTTACCTGGAAATAAAAGCAAATATTGATGGATTTTATTGATGGACTACCGAGAACCAGGGCAGGAAATGAAGGGATTTGGGTTATAGTGGATCGCTTGACCAAAAGCATAAGGTTTGTTCCTGTTAGATCGACTAGGACAACATTGATGTTGGATGAGCTTTATATAAAATGGATAGTTTGATTCCATGGTATCCCGAATAGCATAGTGAGTGATCACGATCCCTTGTTCTTAAGTGGAGTTTGGAAAAGTTTGCAAGAGACTTTGGGAACCAAGTTGTGTTTGAGTACGACTTATCATCCACAGACTGATGGTCAAACCGAGCGAGTTAACAAAGTATTGGAAGATCTCCTTAGAGCCTGTGTACTGCATTTCGCGAGATCGTCGGAAGACCATCTACATTTGGTTGAGTTTTGCATATAATAACAGTTACCGTCGGGCATCAGACTGACACCATATGAGGCATTGTATGGTAGACCATGTAATTCTCCGGCATGCCGGTTAAAGACTGGAGATAAGCTTATACTTGGGATGGAGACAATAAGAGAAATGTTGGATTGTATTGAGATCGTTCGGCAATGAATGAAGGCAGCCCAAGATCGCCAGAAGAGTTATGCTGATAAATATCGAAAGGATTTAGAGTTCAACATTGGTGATATGGTTTTAGTGGACATTTCACCTTTGAAGAATGTTCTTCGGTTCGGAAATAAAGGAAAGTTAGCCTCAAGATTCGTTGGACCATTTTCGACAGTCGAGTGGATTGGAAAGCTTGCGTATAGATTGGATTTACCCGAGAAGATGTCAAGTGTGCATAATGTTTTTCATGTGTCTTTTCTACGGAACTTTGTGCATGATTCGAAGTGGAGGTATTTCTAGATCAGTATGAAGATCAAGAAGTCGAGTCCGTAGTTTCAAAATCTCGTAAGCCGCTACGCATTGTGGGGAATGACACGAAACAGCTTAGGAGGAAGATGGTAAAGCTAGTCAAGGTGCAATGGAGTGAGAATGGTGACGATTGCACACGGGAAACGGAAGAGAGTACAAAGATGATTGTGAGTCTGTGACGGCCCGCACCAGCCTGCATGTCCTCCGAAGGTGCGCTGTACACATGCCCGACTAGCACGGAACGGTCGCCAGAGAAAGGAAAGAAGAGAATGAACTAACAAGGAACCTGTATAATGTCTCATAGCGCATGGAACAAAATATAATAATAACATAATCTTGACATAAAACAGGCGAGAGACAGTGCATAAGCTGAAAACTAGACCAACATAGCAGCGGAAATCCAAATACAGCTTATGATCCAGCATCATTATTACAACTTTAAATTGTCTCTAAAGCAAAAAAAAGCTAAAGTAGAAGATGCACTACTAATGCCCAAGCAGTGATCTTGGACAACACAGGGAGTATATCTATATGTATCATACGTGGAAGCCTCCTGCTCGTCTCCGGATCAGCTACTCGTGCATACCCAGCTAACCTGTCTCTAGTCTGCTCGTGAGAGCACCCAGAGTAATAAGAAGAGACATAAAACTCTAGGTCAGACAAAAAGTCTGGTATGAGCGATAAGCAGCTAAACAGAACAATAACGGGTATACTAAACCATACCTGAACCTGGACCTGCAACCAAAGAGTTAGCACTACATACCGTACAATACTCTAAGGTGCCATTGAATAAATGGTGTAAAGATAACCGGGGTGGGGGTGTGCATGTCATAATGATGGCAAACAAATCAAGCATAGCAACCATCCTCTCATCTCTCACTCAGTGCGTAAAGTATACGATGTCCACCACTGTCAATCACTAGACCCATCGAAGTAGTGATGGAGTTCGACTTGTACAACTACTGCTACTACCAAGCTTACCACATGGAGTCATGACCAAATCTTTACAAATGACCCCACTTCATGGGTCTATAGCCCTTTAGTCGAACCTAGGCCACTGTGGCCCTGAATCCGTTCACGTACTCCCTACACATAGTGATTCAAAGTTACAGACATCGACAACCTCTTTGCACACATCCCGCAGCAAAGCCCAATCATGAAGCTCACTCATTGGTTCCCAACTGGATCCTGAGTCAAAGCTCCTCATTTGGACTTCCTTTGTATCTCGGGTTTTGGTCGAATTGGAGTTGGTCTTCAAAAGAGTCATCACGTAGAAGAGATGGAAGTTCAATTCGGTTTGGTCCAATCTGCTTCAGTCGGTTCGGATAAATCATCTCTAGGCTTCCCATTCGGTTCGGTTCGGGTGCGACGCTCCATTCGGTTCGGTTCGGATGCCATGCTCCATTCGGTTCGGTTCGGATGCCATGCTCCATTCGGTTCGGTTCGTCCCTCCTGCTCCAGCTTGCCTGCTCCGATTCGATCCCGGTCGCTTGCCTGCTCCTATCCGATCCCGCTCCCTAGCTCCGATTCGATCCTCTGTCCAACTCCAAATCTAAGCAATGGCCTTCCTTCTTGCCAAACTTCCTTTGTGCCAGACTTCAGTTCGGTTCGGATTCCTTGCCCAGCTCTCCTATCCGATCCGGTCCCCTAACCCGATCCGATCCGAAACCCTGCACAACTTTCTGCAACGTTTTCCAGCGACTTGTTTACGCCATTCGACGACGTTTTTGACCAATCTAACTTTTCTAAACAACCACAAATCATTCCAAACAGTCATAGCAACAAATAGAAGTGACCTCAAACACCAAAACAACAATCTTGTCATGTAAAATGGATCAAACGTACCCAAAATCCTCTATTTTCCCTTAAGCATGTTTAGGCAAAACTAATGATATGATTAGCAAAGCTTTATCAAATTAAACCAAATTTCTAACAGAGGTCTAAAACATCATTTAAGAATTTATAAATATTTTTCCAGAATTTATTAGTGTATAAATTCGCTAATCTTCACTAATTACCCTTAATTAACCGTAATTAGTGCAAAACTATGCAAATCACTCACCTTATCCACAAATAAAACCTCAAAACTGAAATATTCTTCGATTTGGCGTTGTTCCCAATCTCACACAGCAGCTCTACCTCGATTCTCGTGCCAATCCGCCTTAATTTGATGTAGTTTAAGGCAAAACTTGATTAAGAGGTGATTAGAGGTGTTTTTAGATGATGGAGGCCATTGTTAGATTGAAGAGGGAGTTTGTGGCGGTTGGAAAATGAGTAAAAAACCGAAATCCTAACCCTAGCAGCCCTCAAATACCTCTAATCCCGAAATCCCCCGTTGGGCCTAGCTGTTAATCATCCGGTTAAGCCCAATCAAGCTGTTTTTCACTATCTGAAACTTGTTTCAGCCATATTTCCCAAACGGTGAGTCTGTTTGGCTAATGTGACCACTCTACGGAATTGTAAATCATCAAACGAATCTAATGGAAGTGGTTTTAGGTCAAAATTTCTTTCCAGTCAAAAGTTATGGCCAAAAAAGTACCTGCTAGGGGCAATATGGTCATTTAAAAGTTGACAAAAATCATGAACATGGGAAATGACTCCATTAGTCGTCTCCCAAAGTTACATGGCCATACGACTCCGTATGTGAGAGAAATAAATATTCTACGATTATTCGATGCGTAGAATGCGGGTAATTACACTCTTCCCCCCTTAAGAAATTTCGTCCCCGAAATTCCTTAACCCAAAACATACAAAGGATCCCGCATTCCTACCAATCATATACAATAATCAAACATGCAAAACAAACAAAACAACCTATCTTAGCATGCGGAAAGGCTAAATCGAAACTGAAATCTTACCAGGCGACGAGTTCTGGATACGTCTTCCTAACGCTCTCCTCTGTCTCCCAAGTACAGTCATTTTCATTCTCGTCCCACTGAACGTTGACTAAATTCATCGTCTTCCTTCGAAGCTGCTTCGTATCGTTCCCAACAATACGCATAGGTCCGCGGTTCCCAACCGCCTTGGGTTCAACTTCGACATCATCCAACTGATCAGGTGAAATAGTCACATCTGGGTCGTGTACGAACTTCCTTAACTGAGAAGCATGAAATACGTTGTGAACTCCTGCCATCTTCTCTGGTAATTCAACTCTATATGCCAATTTCCAATTTGCTCTAGAACTGGGAATGGACCAACAAATCTTGGTGCTAACTTTCCTTTCCTGCCAAATCGTATCACGTTCTTCAACGAAGATATCTTGACAAACACCAAGTCGCCAATGGAGAACTTTAATTCTCTTCTCCTCTTATCAGCATAACTCTTCTACCTATCTTGGGCAACCTTCATTCGCTGTTGAATGATCCTGATCTTGTCTGAAGTTTCTCTTATCATATCCGGTCCAAGCACAAACTTCTAACCAGTTTCTAACCAACATGACGGTGAGTTGCACGGTCTTCCATACAATGCTTCAAATGGAGCCATGCCAATACTGGATTGGTAACTATTATTATATGCAAACTCTACTAGAAGCAAATGGTCATCCCATGATCCACCAAAATCCAATTCACAGGCTCTCAAGAGGTCTTCTAATATACGATTCACCCTCTCTGTTTGACCGTCGGTTTGAGGATGATACGCGGTACTGAGATGTAATTCTGATCCTAACGCTTCTTGTAAGCTCTTCCAAAATCCAATAGTGAACAACGGATCTCGGTCACTCACAATGCCCTTGGGTATTCCATGAAATCTCACTACCCACTTTACATACAGTTCCGCTAATTTAGCTGTCGTCCTGTTTGACTTAACGGGTATAAATATTGCACTTTTGGTCAATCGGTTCACAATCACCCAAATGCTATCTTGGCCTGACCTAGTCCTTGGTAACCCATCAATGAAATCCATTGACACTTGTTCCCATTTCCATTCTGGAATTTCTAATGGTTGTAGCAAACCACTAGGCTTCTTTTGCTCAGCTTTAACTAGTTGGCAATTCATGCATTTGGATATAAACTTCCCAATGTCTCTTTTCATCCCTTCTCAGTAGTAGGTCTGCTTCATGTCTCGATACATTTTGTTACCACCGAGATGTATAGTCAGTTTTGAGTGATGACATTCTCTAAGCACTTCATCTCTCAATCCATTGACATTGGGTACGGCTAGCCTTCCATTCTTTCTAAGCCATCCATCTCGATCAAGCCCAAACTTGTTCATCTCTCCGTCGATTCCCATCTCTAACTTTGAGATGATTTCCAATAGGTTAGGATCGTTCCTCTGACTGGAACCAATCCGCTCAATCAAAGTGGGCCTGGTCGTCAAACTTGCTAACATTTCTGGATCCAATTCGCACTTTGGTCTGAAATCATACCCATCGATGTACTCCAGTTGCTTCCATTCTAGAAACATAGCCCCTAAACTGGCATGTCTTCTACTCAATGCATCAGCCACAGCATTGCCCTTTCCTGGTGTATATGCGATGTCAAAATCATAGGAAGCTATGAATTCTAACCATCTTTGCTGTTGGAGATTTAGATCCTTTTGAGAGAAAAGATACTTTAATGATTTATGATCGGCAAACAACTCAAATCTTTCTCCCAAGAGATAATGTCTCCACATCTTCAATGCGAACACGATCGCTGCCAATTCCAAATCATGGGTAGGGTATCTTCTCTCGTGCGGTTTCAATTGCCAACTTGCATAAGCTACAACCCTACCGCCTTGCATCAATACAGCACCTAGTCCGGTACCACAGGCATCCGTGTATACCGTCATCTCTTCATTCCCCTTAGGAATGACTAACACTGGTGCGTGCGTCAACTTTTCCTTTAGACTCTTGAATGCATTCTCGCACTTTTCGTCCCAGACAAAAGCTTGATTCTTCTTGGTCAACTGAGTCAACGGTGCCGCTATCTTGGAGAAGTCTTGGATAAACTTACGATAATATCCAGCTAACCCCAAGAAACTTCTTATGTCCGTTGCATTCTTGGGCGTAGGCCAATCTTGTATCGTAGCCACCTTCGCAGGATCCACGGCAATACCATTCTCTGAAACAACATGGCCCAAGAATCTCACTTCCCTCCTCCGGAAGTGACACTTAGAAAACTTTGCCTTCAATTGGTGTTTTCTCGACACCTCCATCACTATTCTTAAATGTTCCTTGTGTTCTTCCTCTATCCTCGAGTAGACCAAAATATCATTCACGAACACAAGAACAAACTTATTCAACTGATCTCTGAATACCCTATTCATAAGATCCACAAAATATGCTGGGGCATTGGTCAGCCCGAATGGCATGACCAACCACTCATAAAATCCAGACAGCGTCCAAAATGCTGTTTTAGCTATACTCTTAGCTTCCACTCTAAGCTGATGAAAACCTGTCGCGAGATCCAACTGAGAAAATACTCACACGCCACTCAACTGATCAAACAAATCATCTATCCGCGGTAGAGGATACTTATTCTTCCTTGTCACTTTATTCAACTCGCGGTAGTCTACACACAAACGAAGGGAACCATCCGCCTTTGTAGCAAACACAACTGGTGCTCCCCACTCAGAAACACTCCTTCTGATAAATCCCTTCTTCAAAAGATCGTTGACTTGCACCCCGAGCTCTCGCTGCTCCCTTGGTGCCATACGACGAAGTGGCATCACTATAGGTCTGGCATCTTTCACCAAGTCAATACGGAACTCAATCTCTTGATGTGGTGGAAGCCCGGTTACTTCCTCGAAGACATCCGGATACTGGCCAACCACGGGCAAACCTGACAACTCACTATGCGGGATGTCGAGGGAATTTAGAAAACTAGCCATTACCCCCTCACTGGGTAGACCACCAAACACTACCCTCCGCCCATCGTCCGCTCTAGCTGTCACCAAAAAGCCCTCACAGTCTACCACCAGCCCGTATCTTTGGAGCCAATCTACTCCCAAAATAATGCCAAACCCAATAAAGCCCAAAACAAAGCAATCACAAACAAACATGCATCCATGACTCGATTAGACCACATTACGACAAATCATGTTAAGTTTAGTTGAACCACCAATTGGGTTTGTCACTACTAAAGGTCAATCGACAATCTCGGGCTCCAATCCCAACCTACCTACCAGGTCACTAGATATGAAAGAACTGGAAGCTCCAGTATCAAACAAAACTCTAATAGGAACATCATAAACAGAAAGCATACCTTGAATAACGACATTCTTTCCCTTCTCCGCTGCAGTTGGGGCATTCGACGAAGAAGGAATAGCATTAAGGGCATATGCTTTCACCATCTGCTTTTCTTTAGGGGGTTGCGGACATTTGTCCTTGTGATGTCCCACTTGGCCACAGTTGAAGCACTTCCTATCCGCTGGCTTGGCCCGACAATTACTAGCATAATGGCCCTTCTTACCACAGCTGAAGCACTCAACATCTTTCTTATTCTTTTTCTGGCCATCCTTATTCTGGTTCTGCTTCCTCTTATTATGAGAACCACCCTTGCCTCCACCACTTGCTTGCGGCTTTGGCTCCTCTGCAGATGCAACCTCAGTCTTCGACTTAGGATAAAGACTCTCTGACCTCAATGCTTTCCCCACAATCGATTCAAACGTCTCATCGATGTGGTTAATAAGCCTCTCCCCCAAGTACTGATCCAAGCCAGTTATGAACTTCTCGTTCTTCTTCTCGACAGTATCAATAAGTGATAACCCATACTTCGACAAAGTGTCGAATTCGACAATATACTCCGAGACACCTCTGCCATTCTGTTTGAGCTCCAAGAATTTCTTAAACAACACTGACTTCTGAGCAGCTGGAATGAACTTCTCGCTAAAGTGAGCCTTAAACTGATCCCAAGTAATCTGATCCTCGGGAGTAGCTGCCTTTATAGCATTCCACCAATTCATTGCCCGTCCTTGCAGCTGACGGGATGATAGCCTTCTTTTCATCGCATCCTCGACACCCAAATCTTCGAAGATACACTCGCAGCTATCCAACCAATCTTGAACATCCGTAGCTGACTCCGTTCCATGGAACGACTTCCCACCAAGACTAGTATAATCCTTATTCAGCTTGGCAAAATCGGCCCTAGGCGCCTGCACTATTGGACCACCACCATTACCAGCATTGGGAGCTGCCCTATGCACATCCCTAAGCATCTCTCTCATGAGGTCAGTAAACATCGTCCTCATGTCAGCAGCATTCCCATTATTGGCTCCTCTACCGGCACCTCTTGCGTATCGGCTCATCGTTCAATTTGTAAAGAGAAAATGATTAATCATCTCCGTAGCGGTGCTAGTGCAGTGCAACTTCATCCTTAGCTATACTAATAGTATATATATATATAGCTTCTGAAAACAAAAATAATCACAAATACGCGCTCTCATTTACGTATACTATCTCTCCCTGATGACTTCCCTAGGTTAACTACGCAACCTAGAGCTCTGATACCAAGTGTGACGGCTCGCCCCGCACCAGCCTGCATTTCCTCCGAAGGTGCGCTGTGCACATGCCCGACTAGCACGGAACGGTCGCCAAAGAAAGGAAAGAAGAGAATGAACTAACAAGGTACCTGTATAATGTCTCATAGCGCATGGAACAAAATATAATAATAACATAATCTTGACATAAAACAGGCGAGAGACAGTGCATAAGCTGAAAACTAGACCAACATAGCAGCGGAAATCCAAATACAGCTTATGATCCAGCATCATTATTACAACTTTAAATTGTCTCTAAAGCAAAAAAAAGCTAAAGTAGAAGATGCACTACTAATGCCCAAGCAGTGATCTTGGACAACACAGGGAGTATATCTATATGTATCATACGTGGAAGCCTCCTGCTCGTCTCCGGATCAGCTACTCGTGCATACCCAACTAACCTGTCTCTAGTCTGCTCGTGAGAGCACCCAGAGTAATAAGAAGAGTCATAAAACTCTAGGTCAGACCAAAAGTCTGGTATGAGCGATAAGCAGCTAAACAGAACAATAACGGGTATACTAAACCATACCTGAACCTGGACCTGCAACCAAAGAGTTAGCACTACATACCGCACAATACTTTAAGGTGCCATTGAATAAATGGTGTAAAGATAACCGGGGTGGGGGTGTGCATGTCATAATGATGGCAAACAAATCAAGCATAGCAACCATCCTCTCATCTCTCACTCAGTGCGTAAAGTATACGATGTCCACCACTGTCAATCACTAGACCCATCGAAGTAGTGATGGAGTTCGACTTGTACAACTACTGCTACTACCAAGCTTACCACATGGAGTCATGACCAAATCTTTACAAATGACCCCACTTCATTGGTCTATAGCCCTTTAGTCGAACCTAGGCCACTGTGGCCCTGAATCCGTTCACGTACTCCCTACACATAGTGATTCAAAGTTACAGACATCGACAACCCCTTTGCACACGTCCCGCAGCAAAGCCCAATCATGAAGCTCACTCATTGGTTCACAACTGGATCCTGAGTCAAAGCTCCTCATTTGGATTTCCTTTGCATCTCGGGTTTTGGTCGAATTGGAGTTGGTCTTCAAAAGAGTCATCGCGTAGAAGAGATGGAAGTTCAATTCGGTTTGGTCCAATCTGCTTCAGTCGGTTCGGATAAATCATCTTCAAGCTTCCCATTCGGTTCGGTTCGGGTGCGACGCTCCATTAGGTTCGGTTCGGATGCCATGCTCCATTCGGTTCGGTTCGGATGCCATGCTCCATTCGATTCGGTTCGTCCCTCCTGCTCCAGCTTGCCTGCTCCGATCCGATCCCGCTCGCTTGCCTGCTCCGATCCGATCCCGCTCCCTAGCTCCGATCCGATCCTCTGTCCAACTCCAACTCTAAGAAATGGCCTTCCTTCTTGCCAAACTTCCTTTGTGCCAGACTTCAGTTCAGTTCGGATTCCTTGCCCAGCTCTCCTATCCGATCCGATCCCCTAACCCGATCCGATCCGAAACCCTGCACAACTTTCTGCAACTTTTTCCAGCGACTTGTTTACGCCATTCGACGACGTTTTCGACCAATCTAACTTTTCTTAACAACCTCAAATCATTCCAAACAGTCATAGTAACAAATAGAAGTGACCTCAAACACCAAAACAACAATCTTGTCATGTAAAATGGATCAAACGTACCCAAAATCCCCTATTTTCCCTTAAGCATGTTTTGGCAAAACTAATGATATGATTAGCAAAACTTAATCAAATTAAACCAAATTTCTAACAGAGGTCTAAAACATCATTTAAGAATTTATAAATATTTTTCCAGAATTTATTAGTGTATAAATTCGCTAATCTTCACTAATTACCCTTAATTAACCGTAATTAGTGCAAAACTATGCAAATCACTCACCTTAGCCACAAATAAAACCCCGAAACTAAAATATTCTTCGATTTGGCGCTGTTCCCAATCTCACACAGCAGCTCTACCTCAATTCTCATGCCAATCCGCCTTAATTTGATGTAGTTTAAGCCAAAACTTGATTAAGAGGTGATTAGAGGTGTTTTTAGATGATGGAGGCCATTGTTAGATTGAAGAGGGAGTTTGTGGCGGCTGGAAAATGAGTGAAAAACCGAAATCCTAACCCTAGCAGCCCTCAAATACCTCTAATCCCGAAATCCCCCATTGGGCCTAGCTGTTAATCACCCGGTTAAGCCCAATTAAGCTGTTTTTCACTATCTGAAAACTTGTTTCAGCCATATCTCCCAAACGGTGAGTCCGTTTGGCTAGTGTGACCACTTTACGGAATGTTAACCATCAAACGAATCTAATTGAAGTGATTTCAAGTCAAAATTCCTTTCCAGTCAAAAGTTATGGCCAAAACAGTACCAGCTAGGGGCAAAATGGTCATTTAAAAATCGACAAAAATCATGAACATGGGAAATGACTCCAATAGTCGTCTCCCAAAGTTACATGACCATACGACTCCGTATGTGAGAGAAATAAATATTCTATGATCATTCGATGTGTAGAATGCGGGTCATTACAATGATCCATCCTGAACTCTTCATTGGTATGACCTATTAATGCTGTGTCACCATTACACCATTGTAACTTGTACAGTTATTAGAATTCCGCGTGCTAGGTTAAGGCTATGGATGCATGGCTTATTGGATGCTAGGTTGATGGTAGACTGGCTGCTCGTGGATGATAGGCATGTAGGATGGTTTTGGTTATTTGTGCTTGCTTGGAATTTCGGAGGCGAAATTCCTAGGGGAGAGAGAATGTAACGACCCACATTTTACGTATCAGAGGATCGTAAAATATTTTTGTTTAATTGCCCAATGGTCGGATCATTCTCATCTTTTGATATGTTGTTCATCGGGGCTGAGATATGTCCATGATTTTTTTTACCAATTTTGTTTGTGACCATTTTCCCCTTGTTGTTTTTGTTTTCGGCTTATCTTTTGATTGGAATCAAGTGCTAGAGTCGGTTTCATTGAATCAGAAATGGTGTTTCCAATTCCGTAGAGTGGTCACATTAAAAATTTGGCTTAACGGTTTGGGAGGAATCGTTATTTTAGTGTTTCTAGTTTTCTTGACATGCTAATTAGTCATTAGTGGGCTGATTAATAAGGCCCATTAAGGCTAGGGACTGTTGGCTATAAATAGGAGGGTAGAGGCAAGGAGAATTGTTTAGTTCTTCGTTTCTGTATTTGTTTGGAATTTGTGATTCTCCCTACTCCATCCAAATGCCTCTCCACGTCACTTCATTTCATAGATTTACATTAGAAGATTGAAGATCAACATCGAGAAAGGTAGATCGCATCAAAGTGATTGATTCAGAGGTCGTTCTTTGTTGTCCAGATTTGTAGATCATTGTTTTGAAGCTATTTTGTGAATTTGGTGAGTGATAAGCATCACTCACAAGGATTCAATCAAGTGTATGTGTTGTTTGATCTAATTTCATCATTTCAAGTTGTTTTCACGTAGATCTAATTGAGGTAAGTATATTTTGAATTCGGATCACACCATTGAATCTAATATAGTAAGATCATAACGGTTAATTCATATGTTATTATTGAAATCATATGTTTATGGAAGTTTAGATCCATATATTGATTCATTTATTGTTTTATCATGATTTGGTGAATTTCATATGGTTGTATGATGATTATTTGTTGTGTTAGTGCTTGTTTAATGATTGCTTGATTATGCTATTGAATGTTTATTTGAAGTCATGACGATTAGGATGGAGTATACTTTTATTCGAATAGCAAAAAGTGGATCTGGGTATGGATCGCACGTATTGATGGATCGTGGATCGCAAGCAAGTGGATCATCTGGATTATTGCACAAGAAATGGATGGAACATTTGGCTTAATTTGATGGATCGCGCAAGTATTGGATCTCAGCTAAAAATGATAGGTCGTGGATCATGTAGCTAGATGGATCGTGGGTCGCTCATTAGCTGATGGATCACATGCCTTTGGGTCACCATGATAATGGATCGTGGATTGATGGATCGCACACCAATGGATCACGTGGAACAATATAGATCGGTCGTGTTGCAATCGATGGATCGCACAAGGTTGGATCGCGCAAGGATTGATCGCACGCATGATGGATCGCGCACATGATGGATCACACTGTATTGGATCATGAGTGGTCCACGGATGGATAATGAGTGATCCATCACATAAGTAACCAAGTGATGTTTATTTTGGTTCGGCGTTGGTTGTAGCTTCGACGGAAATTCTTGGTGGAATATTCGAAGCATTATGAAGTGTTCGTTGATCGATGAAATGTAACGAATGTGGAAATGACTCAAGGATGTTTGAGTTCGTGGATAATGATCGCTCAAGGATGTTTGAGCTTATGGATAGTCGCTGATGACGATGACTAGAGTTATTGAAGGCCGAGGGATTATCGTTAGTCGGAGGTTCTAGCGGACTTAAAGCAGGGGTATAATAGGGACGCCTAAAAAACTAGATGGTTACTCGAGTACCCTGGGTATCGATGAAAGGCGTATGGAGTTTTGTTAGAACCGGAGTTACCATTAGTCCTTAACGAATGGCTTGGACGACCAGTCATACGATTAACGACGGTTTGCAGGATAAGCGGTGATAGCTGGAGTCATGGATGTTGATTGCTTTGCTTGCATCGTCTTGTGTAAATCATTCGACGTCGAAGGAGATATCTCCTGGGTGCTTGTCTGATGTTGGTTTTGGCCTTCGGGACTTGTTCTTGGGGGATGTTGATCTCGATTAACGCTGGATAACTAGTTGCTACGTCTGTCTGTTTCAATCTGATTGTTTTTAAAGGCTATCACTGTCAGATGTGGAGGAGACGGGTTTGGGTTTCTTCTCTGTTGATGTTGGTAGATAAGATGATTGATCTATCTACTTCTCATACACTTTATTTATGATGTTAAATAGTTGTTTTATCGCTTATTAAGACTATTATCTGACTCAAGGTTTTCTGTTCCAACTTATTACCATGGGTTGTTCATCCATTGATGTTGTGGATGGGCAGATTAGGTAGCAGGTAAAAGGTGGTAGATCTTGTTGAGGACACTGCCGTAGAGGGACGATGAGCAGGAGGCCGACGTATTATTTTCTACTATCTACTATTATTTGTTTTCATTGTTATGGTTTTAATAATTCTCTGAGTGACTTGTGGTGAGGCATTTTGTACAAACTCTTGTGATGTATTCCAGTTGATGCATGGATATTTCATGATGATATGAAAGTTTAAGATTCTGCTGCTTCACTATTATTCATGTTGTATATGTTCTATTATATATTATCCCTGTGCTGTGAGTTATATGACAGGTTCCGGTTATATCATTCTACCCTGATGATCGTCCATAGCCGTCTGGCACGTCTTTCAGCGCATTATTTCTCTTGTTAAGTGCAGGAGTTATGGGCGGTCGTCGGAGCGGAGATACCGTAAGTCTGCCTATCCTACAAGAAGTAGTAAGTGGCTAGGGGATTATCTAATAAGGTCAGCTAGATAGTAATACAGGAGTCCGCTGAGGAAGGTCATAAATAATGAGATGCCGCCAACCTATCCTATAGGTAATAAGTGACTGCTTACTATCTCTCGCCTTATGTTGAGCATGTGTATATGCATAAAAGACGGAAGCCTTAAATTAGCAGGACTAGTAGCTAGTGCCCTCTAATTTATATTAGTGTGGAGTAAACCACCGAGTAAGTATTAAGTGACCAATGGGCCCGCCTTGGGTCTTAAGTGATCGGAAGGATCCGCCCTCATCTATTATTGGTAGTGAGGTCTTAAGTGGATACATAGAAATAATTAAGCTCCTTTGGGAATAATGAGTAGTTGAGAGCCCACCTCTTAGTTTTTGGTAATTGGTTGAATGTTGGTTTAAAGGCTTCATAATTATGCATAAATGTTCTATCTCAGTGTCAGTATCGCATCATTTGGGAATTCTACTTTGTGTATGGTAGTTAGTCGCCGTGCTAAATATTTACAAAGTTAGGTTAGATTTACTAGCCTTGTTAGACATATATTTTGGTTTAAACCAAATGGGCTATATTTGTGTCTTGTAGACAGTGTTATACATCTTCTACTCATCATGACTTGTTGTTCTAGCCCATCTCCTCATAAAAACTCTTAGATTTAGGTTGGAGAAGATAGGTCTTAGCAGGTGCTCAGTTTGGTTTTCTATTCTCGTTCTCTCATGCTTAATATCGATGTGGTGATATGCTTTAAGGTAGTTGCCCCAGTCGGTATTAGTTATCATATTTTGATTTCGCTGTGAGTTAGTTTTATTTTACTCTCACTTTGCTCATGCATATTATTTGCAGGTACCAGATCTATAATTTCCATTCTTGGATGAGTTTGACTTTCAGTTTTCCTTGAAATTCGGGCCCGGAAAAGTGTGGGTTGTTACAATCATGAACTTCCTCTTGGTGTTGAGAGGTGTTTTGCCTTTTTCCCTATGAAAATTTCTGTGCCTTTTCGAGCATATTTCAAAATTCCACTATTGTTTCATCTTTGTTTTGTCCTTCCTAACTGAGTTGAAACCGGATTAGCTAAAAAAATAGTTAATACTGGCCATTGGAAAAGGCTCGTGGAACACCATCAACTGAGGTAGTTAGAGTAATGCTGATATGGCGTAGACTAGCGAGAGAGTCAAAAATGTTGCTATCAATGTTGGAGAAGAACACTAATTCAAAGAGATAAAATCATGGTGATGAAAGTAGGAAGTCAGAAGAGTTCCACAAACATAAGGATTAAATCTCGCTTAATAATACTATGGAAAACATATACCATGCCATGCAATGGTATTAAATAACAAAAATCCAGCCTGGAGGTGATTGATTGAAAGAGAAAGAAGGCACCTTGGAAAAACCGGTGCTTCTACAAAACCCATGAGAATAACATGAATAAGGGTCGATGCTTACGGGATGTGATCGAGGGCCGGAATAGAAAGAAAAGCTTCAATATTAAGACTTATCTGGTGTTGGGCAAATGAACGACATGCCCTAAGGGAAAATGACATAATGAGGACAGGAAGGCCCTAAAGAAGAGAAGCCTATATGACATGAGAGTAGATGTGTATTTAGTACGATAACCTATGAACCTCATCAAATGGTGAAAAGCTGGAATATAACGGAACTATATAGGAGTTTGTTGAGAAATGTTGTATAAGGAAGTTGCTTTACCAAGCTTGATCATACTAACTCCAAACAAACTGAAACTTACTGTGCCTCACGAGGACTTCCTTACTACCTCATATGTATTACACCTCATTGGATGAGAATTTTATGATCATCACCAATCCATGATCCTGAACTATCTAATTCTCCATTCAAACATTGAGAAATCATGCATACATCATTCAAAAGCGATGGTAATAGTTAGACAATCCAATATACCAATTCTGAAGGGTCTAAGTCTAAGGTGAAATATAAAGGTCCATAATAGTAAGTTAAGGATCCATAAAAACACATTTTCATAGACCAAATCCAAATCATTTGAAATTTACATATATGATCTAGAAAGATATAAAATAATTTCTATTTTTTTTATTGGTTTTAAAATATAGTCAAGGATGTAAGACATCATAGTTAGTAAATGAAAGATCTAATCGCTCACCACAATTCAAACAAATCCCTAATTCATCTTATGTGCAAAAAGGCATGAATTCCAATACTCCCCCGATAGCAGATCACTAATCTCAAATGTAGATCTTGTTAATCCTTTTTTGATGATGTGATTTGGCTAATTATAATTAGTTTTAGGATGCATTTTAGACTAGGAAATGTCTAATGGAGGTTTATATATGCTTTTGGTAGGAGAGAGATAATGGAAAAATGGTGTTACATCAGACCTCAAAACCCTAATCCTAAATGGATCATGGGCTCTACCTGTAATGATCCTAATAACCCATATAAGTTGTCTGAAATAAAATAAAACTTCAAACAAATATAACTTTCAAATGGTAAACTCATTTTCTTAATGTAATTATCGTGCAGAAAGGAAACCCATCATTCAAATCTCATAAAAATGGTTTTATCATAATGCAACTTCTATCAAAAGCTATAGGCAAAATTAGGCTTTACAAGAGCAAAAACACCGTAGAAAATTTTGGTAAAAAATCTAAGGAAATGAAACAACCATAGTTATCATCCACCAAAATTATGTAATAAATGACCTCATAGGAAAATATTATTAGTATTTCATGACCCTCCGATGTGTAAAACATAGGTCGTTACACTTTAAGTGAAGCGAATATGTTGAGTGCAACTATTGAAACGAGCATTACGGCACGCTTCGTGAAACACCTCCACACTCCTTGACGTTAGCCAAAATAAGATCTCGTTGAGAAATTGAAGCTTATAGGTATAAATACATAAAAACATCAAAGAGACTAGATTTGTAAGACATAAATAACATAAACACAGCGGAAGAGGAAGACAATTTACATAAATGACAAAATCATTTATTTCAGAAAGAATCAACTATCACAAAATACCATGTCTCATCAAGATAAAATCCCATTCATAAAAGAACATTAGAGTACATAAATAACATCCCTTAAGTAGTCAATAAACACTACCAAACCATGGAAAAGAAATAACAAAGAGCAATACATCTGCTGCAAAGAAAATCCTCAAGGATAGAATCGATTAAATAACCTGAACTGTGCACTTCCTCCCTAAAAGCTCGGAGTAAAGAAAAAGGAAAGAAGGAAGGAAAATGGATCAGACATAAATTCTGGTGAGCTATTATAATTAATAGCAAGATTAATAAGCAAAAAGGGAAATAGACAAAACAATAGTTCTAGTGTCAGATAAGGTAAGTGTCAGTGTACGCCTAAAGTGAACATGTAGGATAACTATTCTCATTCAACTTTTGACTGTTGAAGGTTCTAACATAATATAATTAGGAAAATATTCCTAATACTACAATCGATCGGCTATCAAAACCACAAAGTGATAACCTATGCCTACTATAGCCTTGGGCTTATCAGGCCCAAGCCATCAGCAAAAGACATAGTGTTAATCACTGTGACACCCACGAGATTCGAACCCCCGACCTCCCGGAAAGTACCACCACACATAACCACTGTGCTAAAAGATCTTTATGTTAGCTTTTCGAGAGGGGTGTTACAGACTACTCTCCTTAAAGAGCCCAACGTCCTCGTTGGCTCATATCACTCACCACCCAAGCGTTGTGCATGTAACCCGCATCAGTACCACACCGACCGACATCCGCAGGATTACATACACAATTCTGGCTGGATATAGGCTCTGATACCAAATGTAAGGACCCTAGGCTTTGCAACCATGAGGCAGTGGGCTAACCTCCCACCATGACATACATTAATACCTCATAACTAATTTTACGGCCAGCCTCTCGACTGCAGCAACCAACCCAATCTTCACATTGGGACGTGTAGGGGTAAGAGTATCCTGCTCGCCACCAAACAACCAAGCGAGAACCCTCTATCACGTTCTCTAACCAGCTCTGATACCAAATGTGACACCCACGGGATTCGAACCCCTGACCTCCCGGAAAGCAACACCACGCACTAACCACTGTGATAAAAGATCATTGTGTTAGCTTTTCGAGAGGGGTGTTACAATCATAGGTGTCACAGTGTCTTATTTTTTTCTCACTGGCTTAATGTACGCACATTGACCCGCCAGAACGCACCCGTAGCCACCTCAGTTTCAACCATCTTACTACCAACCACAGCATGGCGCGTGCCCTCGCCTCTTATATATGTACCATATTCAATAAAAATGGTATGCTGTATGGAATGGATTCGTAACAAATAATACTCCTTCCAAATCCCCAGTGATTTGAACCCTTGTAAATTAACTACAGAATTTTAGGCCTTATTTAACAACTTGTAAATCAATATGTTCATATTAAAGCCTAACGCCTGATCATACGGCCATCATAGAATTTTAGGCTCATAACTTAACACCTTTTAAGTCAATATGTTTATACTAAAGCCTACCTATCCATTCAACCATGTTTGTTTATTATGATTTCCAAATTATCATATTCAGGCTTGTAACTTAATATCTTATAAGTCAATATGTTTATATTAAATCCTAATGCCTAATCATAAGGGCATCATAGAATTATAAACTTTTAAGTCAATAAGTTTATATTAAAGCCTACTGTCCTTTCAACCATCCCTTGTCATATTCATATTTGCAAAGTGTTAACAGCAAAAAATGTCATAACACCCAAAGATTCTCCGTTCTGGAGAATTATGTTTCGCATAAGGAAATTAAGTGAAGAAAGCTGTAAATAACACAGTAGATTTATAGTGTCCGTGAGGGGCCTACGTCCACTTTGAAGGATTTAGTTGATCTTTTATTCACACAACTTAATTACAAGCATCGAACTTCATTTTGGCATTCGTTTACAAGTCCACTCATGTATTTTTGAGTCACATCTGTCATAATAGAATCTTGTAAAGAAAAGTAGCTTGAGCTTCTTCTTCCTCAAAACTAGGATGCAATTAATGAGTTCTTGGAGATCTAAAAGATGTCAAATCAGCAAAAATCCAACCCTTTTGAAGGAAAAGCTTGGGGGTATTTATAGTTGAAGAGTTAGGTGGGAGTAGGTAGGATTCGAGGACTACACAGAAGAATTTTGAGTCCCCCTTAACGCGCATAGGAAAACCCGTGTCCCTTTCTTGGGGTACGAATTTCTTATCCCAAGGGACACGAAATTCGTATCCCTTGGGACACAAAATGATATATCCTCTATGGGATACAATTATTCCATAAGGGCATTTTACAATAAGGGCTTACCTCTCTCAGCCAATTAATTTTAAGGACACGCATTTCAAATAATTATTTTCCAGGCTAAAATTTCATGAATCATTATCGACCGAAAAATCTCTATCGCTACTCACTTTCAGAGCTTCAAACAAAAATCAAAATTAGGTTTTTTTACAACTGATTTGTCTACAAAATTAAAATCATGTCAAATTGTGTAGCCGATTTTTGATTATTTGTTGAAGAAATCAAATTGTCTCACCTAAACTTGAATATCGATACACAAACAATCTATTCGGTTTTCTGAAGCTAGCGATTTGGTTTTTCAATGAAGTGCTTTGATTAATACATCTAGATGATATACTGTTATGTATAGTTGGCATCAATGATTCATTTTTGTACAAGAACACCTATTTTCTGAAGCTATTGAGTTTTGGTGGATTCTTGTGGAATTTATGCTGCTGAGAAGTGGACTTTTGTTGTGGAATTTATGCTAAAAGCTTTAAGGAATTTAAGCTTCATGAAATTTATACTTTATGGTTTTGAGCATTTAGCCGATTAATGAAGATATTGCTACAGGGAATTTATGCTACTGTGAAAATTTTATCATTTTAGTACATTTTGTTTTTACTATTAATTGATTTTTTTAGAGAGTGTTTGTTAATCTTTAGCTTAGGATTGTTGTAATGTATATATTCGTGTTGTTTTACTTATTGTAATTCTCATGTTGATTAATAAAATAATTTATGCTTGTCTTTTATACAAAATAGATAAAAGCAATTATCTTTTATTAAAAAGATAAGAAAGATAATATATACATGAGCACTTTTGCTACGGTTTCTGCATTGTTCGCATTTTTGCTTGTATTGCAGTAAACAGTACAAAAAAGGTTCAAGTATGCCAATTTGATTTAGATCATTATTGCAAGTTGTTCTTCCTTTTATAAAAAAGATAAAAGTATTTATCTTTATCTGAGAAAGGTAAAAAAAAAATACATGACAGACATAGTACTTAAGTTTTATTCATAACCATTTTTTGACATAGTACTTAAGTTTTACAATCCTATAAGTCTGGTACATTACAGTATCAGCATAACCATTTAGCATGCAAGTCATCATTACAAAAATATATATACAAAAAGATACACAATTCATATACAAAAAGATATATAAAAAATACATAATTTATATACAAAAAGATACACAATTCATATACAAAAAGATACATAATTCATATACAAAAAGATATATAGCATTTCGTATATATAAAAAGATATATAAAATGATATATATATATATATATATATATAAGTATTGCTTTTGTTTTTATAACCAATAGAAGGGAAATGTGTATTGTCAAGGTTGCATACATAGGCCTCATAGGATTTTCTGTTAAAAAGAATAAAACTAAATGGTTTTCTGAGAAAAGGATAAAATCGTTTATCTTTTTTCTGTTAAAAGTATAAGTTATATAATTTTCTGAGAAAAAGATAAAACCGTTTATCTTTTTTCAATAAAAATGGTACCCTGAAGTGTTTATTTGTCATGGAATTTATGAAATGAATGGTCCAGTAGTAATGAGGTTGGTTAGATTATATGCTTACATATGTAAAAGGTGTTTGTTTAGTAAGCACATAATCTTTTTGAATATGAATTGTGTATCTTTTTGCATATATCTTTTTGTATGATCAAATATTGATGATTATGAACTGTGTTGATGTAAGAAAATTGAACCAAGGATCATGGTGCAAAAATTATCAAGAAATTAACTAGAACCAATAAGCAAGTAATCAAAAAATTAATATTGTTAAAACATTCCTTATATTTGAGAATTTCACAAAGGAAAAACTGCAAAAATTATAAGGCTAACGAACACAATGCAGATAACAAAAATTACACAAAACATGAATTAACTCTCTTCATAACTTCTGTATGTCTAAAGATCAACAACATACTTGTAGAGTAGAGAATTTCAACACTTCAAAAATACCAAAAATCACCACTTGCATCAAACCCAAAGGCAGACATTAGAAACAAATTCATTACATCAACATCCCCACTTAAAGGATCACAGTAGCTTCAACATCAAACAGTAATTTCAACATGAAAAATTGTATCACTCTAAACAGTAATTTCAACATCAACAGTAGCTTCACAGTAATTTCAAAATGAATTCCATTACAGTAGCTTCCATAACTTCATAACAATAAATCTGACAGGAACTCCATTTTTATCACAGTAATTACAGTATCAACTGAAAAACCATTTAACTTGCTTCTTAGAAGTTACAACATCAAACAGTAAATCTTATATGCACATTAGGATTATTCACAGAAGTTGCACTTCAATAACCACATCAGAATTTTCACAGTACACGAAAAACAGATTCCACCATAGCAGTTGCATCAGATTGAAATTGAGATTTAGTAGAAGCAAATACTTACAGATTGAAATAGCATTAGATTGAGATTGGGATTTAGCTAAATGCCTAAGCATAGCAGATTGAATCAAATTGCATCACAGATTAAGATTTAAAAGAAGCAATTACACTTCATAACTCTCACAGCATAACCATTTAGCATGCAAGTCATCATTACAAAAAGATATATACACAACGATACACAATTCATATACAAAAAGATATATAAAAAACTACAAGCTCATATACAAAAAGATATATAGCATTTTGTATAAATAAAGATATATAAAATGATATATGTATATATATATAAGTATTGGTTTTGTTTTTACAACCAATAGAAGGGCAATGTGTTTTGTCAAGGTTACATACATAGGCCTTACAGGATTTTCTGTTAAAAAGAATAAAACTAAATGGTTTTCTGAGAAAAAGATAAAATCGTTTATCTTTTTTCTGTTGAAAGTATAAGTTATATGATTTTCTGAGAAAAAGATAAAACCGTTTATCTTTTTTCTGATAAAAAGGGCGCCCTGAAGTGTTTATTTGCCATGTAATTTATGAAATGAATAGTCCAGTAGTAATGAGGTTGGTTAGATGGTATGGTTACATATGTAAAAGGTGTTTGTTTAGTAAGCACATAATCTTTTTGTATATGAATTGTGTATCTTTTTGTATATTTTTTTGCATGATTAAATATTGATGGTTATGAATTGTGTTGATGTAAGAAAATTGAACCAAGGATCATGGTGCGAAAATCATCAAGAGATTAACTGGAACCAATAAGCAAGTAATCAAAAATTAATACTGTTAAAACATTCCTTATATCTAAGAATTTCACTAAAGAAAAACTGCAAAAAAGATAAGGCTAACGAACACAATGCAGATAACAAAAATTACACAAAACATGAATTAACTCTCTTCATAATTGCTCTACGTCTTCAGATCAGCAACATACTTGTTGAACAGAGAATTTCAACACTTTAAAAATACCAGAATTCACCACTTGCACCATACCCAAAGGAAGACATCAGAAATGAATTCATTACATCAACGTCCCCACTTAAAGGATCACAGTAGCTTCAACATCAAACAGTAATTTCAACATGAACAATCATATCACTCCAAACAGTAATTTTAACATAAACAGTAGCTTCACAGTAATTTCAAAATGAATTCCATTACAGTAGCTTCCATAGCTTCATAATAGCTTCACAATAATAAATCTGACATGAACTCCATCATTTTTATCACAGTAATTACAGTATCAACAGAAAAACCATTTCACTTGCTTCTCAGAAGTTACAACATCAAACAGTAAACCTTATATGCACATCAGGATTATTCACAAAAGTTGCACTTCAATAACCACATCAGAATTTTCACAGTACACGTGAAAACAGATACCACCATAGCGGCTACATCAGATTGAAATTGAGATTTAGTAGAAGCAAATACTTATAGATTGAAATAGCATTAAATTGAGATTGGGATTTAGCAAAATGCCTAAGCATAGCAGATTGAATTAAATTGCATCACAGATTGAGATTTAGAAGAAGCAACTACATCTCATAACTCTCACATCATAACCATTTAGCATGCAATTCATCATTACAAAAAGATATATATAAAAAGATACACAATTCATATACAAAAAGATATATAAAAAAACACAATTCATATACAAAAAGATACACAATTCATATACAAAAAGATATATAAAAAATACACAATTCATATACAAAAAGATACACAATTCATATACAAAAAGATACACAATTCATATACAAAAAGATACATATATATATAAGTAATGGTTTTGTTTTTATAACCAATAGAAGGGCAATGTGTTTTGTCACGGTTGTATATATAAGCCTTATAGGATTTTCTGTTAAAAAGGAATAAAATTAAATTGTTTTTGAGAAAAAGATAAAACCGTTTATCTTTTTTCTGTTAAAAGTATAAGTTATATGATTTTCTGAGAAAAAGATAAAATCTTTTATCTTTTTTATAATAAAAATGGCACCCTGAAGTGTTTATTTGCCATGGAATTTATAAAATAAATGGTCCAGTAGTAATGAGGTTGGTTAGATGGTATGCATACATATGTAGAAGGTGTTTGTTTAGTAAGCTCATAATCTTTTTGTATATGAATTGTGTTTCTTTTTGTATATATCTTTTTGTATATCTTTTTGTATGATCAAATATTGACAGTTATGAACTGTGTTGATGAAAGAAAATTGAACCAAGGACCATGATGGAAAAATTATCAAGAAATTAACTGAAACCAATAAGCAAGTAATCAAAAAATTAATACTGTAAAACATTCCTTATATCTAAGAATTTCACAAAAAATGAATTCCTTATATCTTTTTTCTATTTATTTCCTAATACAAAAATTAATACTGTTAGAACATAATTTAATTTATCATTTCAGTAAAAAAAGCTAATTTGTATATCTTTTTGTATGATAAAACTTAAGTTATCTAAAAGCTAAAAGTATTTATCTTTTCACACAAGATAATATAAAAACAAGATAATACACAAAGATACTAATGATAAAACATGGTAATACGAAACCAGTATACAACAATGCACGACAGCACATGGCTGGCCATAAAACAAGGTCAAGGAAATACGAATACAACAACTAAGTAACATGGCAAAGTACTCAAGACATGGCAGTGAGTAAAAGGCAGCAAGCTGATGATGGTCACCACTGCAGGGCAAGGCCATAAAAAAATAACACAGCAACAGTAGGCAAAGACAATCACCATGATATTCATTTTAAACAATAACAAACAAACTAGTATTTTATTCTAGTTTAAGATAAATGTCGAAAAACTTGAACAAAGCCTAACAGTGAGAAATAATTACCTAAAATAGCTGATTTTTCCCAGATCGAGGAGAAGCCGAGTGGATGCTCCCTGGTCTTCGATTTGGCGTGAGACTTCAGGTTGTTAGAGGACTTGCAGTGGCGATAGCTAGAAATTAGATGGTGATTTGGTTCTGAGTTGAAGTAGGAAACGAATTGGGGAGGAGCAATTCAGATAGGGATTGAAGTGGAGGCCATTTTTCATGATTTGGAACGAAAGGTTTTCAACTGGATAATAGTAGAAGATGAGAAGCGATGTTTTTGTCCTGCAAATTAATTATTCGAAAGCCATGTCCTCCAAAATAATTAAGAGGGGTTTAGGAGCCCTTGTGGCAAATTTCCATTATTCCATATCCCCGGGGAATATGAGTTCTTCGTATCCCTTAAGGGATACGAACTCTTATCACTAGGAATATGTTGGATGCATCACGCCTTGGGGTTGTAACTGTGGAGGGAGTCGAAGTATATTGAGGCCGAGGGGTACGAAATGATGGAGTTTGAAACTTTTGGTATTGAAGGATCCGAAGTATTTGGTGGCAGGAATCTGAAGCTCTCTAATACGAAGTGGAGGGATCCGATCTTTGCGATTGAGAGGTAGTCGAAGCTTTTTGATACAAGGTAGAGGGACCCGAAGCTTTTAGACAGTAAGGGACTCGAAGTTTACCCAAATGAGGAGTTCGAAATTATGTGGAGCAAGGGATTCAAAATCCCTATATAGTGGGATACGAAAATGTCCTAAATGCACTGTTTTGAGGAGTTGTGAGGCTTCTGTTTGCCCAACTTCCTTTGGGGTTGTATCCCTAGTGTTTTTGGCAACATTTCGGGCTTTAATGCCACGCGGTGTGTTGAGTCGAGCGTGTTTGGTGTGCTTTTGGGAACCGGACCAAAAGGCCGGTTAACACAAATAAACCATGTTCGTTTATTATGATTTCCCAATTATCGTTTTTTAGCAAATATAGGTTACAGTTCATTTTTCTATCACAACTTGTACCATAATCATTTTACAAGCTTAATCAAGTTTGTATAATATTAGTCCGACATTCTCTTTACAGTTTTACAACGTCCGTCCAATTAGCCTCAAATTATTCAGTTACCTCAATTTAATCAAAATTTCCAAATATGCGCATATTAAAAGAATAATAATCAGTCGTAAGCAAATGTAGGAATGAGTTTTGGAGAGGAAAAGGAGGGGAGTCAAAATTTTGGTGGAGTGAAAGTGTGGAAGGCGAAGTTTTCTTTGGTGAGAGTTAAAACTAGCGGTTGGCGTGTTGAAATTCGTATCCCTCTAAAGGGGATACGAGAGTTCGTATCCTTTAGGGGATACGAAACTTTGTATCTCCCGAGGAACACGAGATTTTGTATCCCCGTAGGGATACGAAATCTCGTATCCCTAAGGGGATGCGGAATTCTCCGTTGGACCGAAAGTTTCGAGTCCCGCTATTGTAATGCCTTGTGTTTCCCGTTCGAGACTTACACTTTCAACTTCCTTTCTCGGGGTTTGCTTTGCTTCCACGACGTTGTACGATTGGATCAAAACTTACGTTATCCATAATTTAGTCGACAATTCAACCTAGCACATAGGAGTATAGCATATACTTGGGACTTTGACTGAACTATTGAACGCGTTTTCTTGATTTTAGTTGAAACGTAGTCGCGACTCGATGTGAATCTCGCAATGTTGGTTAACGACGATGATGGTTATGGTCATGAGGACTTGTCAGTCGCTATGTCCCAAAATTTTAAGTTATAACTGTATCAACATAACATTGCACTACATATACATGCTAGTTTACACCGACACGAGGGGTACAGGTTATACAATGTGATGTCTAACGCAACTATATTGAAAGTATAACTGGCGACGAAGACAACATCTAAGAAACAATAGTGTAACACCCGTATTTTTAACGATACTAAAAGAGGATAAATTAAATTATAATTAATTTAATATTTAAAATTAAAGGAAACGGACTGCGTCATTGCGTCCGTCTCAAAATTCTGGTCAAGATAGGCATTTGGTTTGCGCAAAACAACCACCGTATGAAGAAGTTATGAGGGTTTTAAGTTTGTATATGCATAGAAGAATTATATATATAAACATGAGTCAGGGATGAGTCAGAATTTTATCCAAAACCGTTCGACTTTGAAAAATAAAAAGTGGCAGCAGTTTTCCCGCTCTAGGGGTCGACCCCCTAGAGGGGTGTCGACACCGAGATCGACCCCCTTAAGGGGCGTCGACACCAGGGTCGAACCACCCCCAGGGGTGTCAACACCCCTAGGACTGATGTGGCAGTCGGTTTCATAGGGTCTGACAGCTATATATACGTGGTCATTTCTCTTGTTTTCTTCATTGAAAATTCATGGTGGCCAAACTCTGCCGGTATCTGAACTGATCTGGATCCGTTATCTTCTTCAACTAAAGAAAATCAATTGGAGATTCAAGATCCAATTTTTTGTAGTTTAATCTTCTTATCCACACTCTGTGAGTTCCTAGTTGCTTTTAGATTTGAATATTTAAAAGTAAATATGACACGACTATGACTTGGATTTGTTCATATGCCTAGCTTATATCAGATCCGTTGTAAATTGTGATTATATGACATTTTGAATTGGTCAGGATTTGGATCTAAACCTCCATCTAGATGGATCTATTATTCATGCCATGATGTGAATCTTAAACCTTAATAGTGTAGATCTACTTTTAAACTATTGGATCTAAATTGTATGGACATTTAATTTGTTAATCAGATCTAGATTGTCATTTTGTGCCTATTTTGTTAGATCTGAATAGTTGGACATCTAAATGGTTAATTTAGATCTTATTATGCTCAATATGACATCATAGTTATGTTAGAACTAGTAATCGCTACAAATTCATCAGATTTATGCTCATATGCCCACCTTATCACCATGCTAGTTTATGTTTATGCCAAGTTATGTTAAAACAGTCACTTTGGTTATATTCCTATTATATTTCCCTTTTATCGTTTATGATTAGGCTATTATCTAGCCTAGGCATGCCGCCAATTTTGTGAGTGCGCTAGTTAAGGAACGGGGGAAAAAGTTTAATATTGGCATAATTTGAATATAAACATCATTGGACATATAATTCAAATTATTGGGTAAAATGGGCATTAACACCTATAAAGACATAGGTTTAATTAATTGATTAATTAATAATAAATGCCTAGGATTACAATTAGAAATTGTAGTGGCGCTTATGACACGAGGTTAGGTTGCATTAATGGTGGAAGTCTTCCTGGACTCGACCGGCATATCCAACAGCCATTAATGTTGAACCTAATGTGAGAGGTCTAAGTGTGCAAATACGAATCGGGTTATGACACGAGGTTAGGCCCAACTTGTGGAATAAGACTGCCCGGACCCGACCGACATATCCAGCATCCACAAGTTGTAGGCCAAATGTGGGAGGTCTAACCCATTATAAACCATAAATGGACATGGTAATAAATTGGACTACTTAATCAAATCTAATCCATAGGGATTGTATGATTGTGAACTAAAGTTAAGGTAAAATTGATCGGATAGTCGATGGGTTAAGCAAATCTGGAGGGGGTGGGTAATATTTACATATAGGTCCACAGACTTAACCCGATAAGGTTATGTAATTAAAGACACCTAGTGGCATACAAGACCAGTTGGAATAATAAAGTTATGTAATTAAAGACACCTTTTAGGGTAAACATAACTTGTAGAAATGATAGGGTTATGTAATTAAAGACACCTAGTGGTATACATAGCCAAAGAAAACCTAGTGGGGGATACAAGACAAAGGGGAGTGCTTGTATCATATTGTGTGGGATCCGTTTCATCCAGTAACCCAGAGTAGGTATCAAAACATGCACTCCATACTAGGCCGGAGAAGGGGCACGCTCACTGGACTGATTGTAAGAGATCCAAACGTGGAGGACGGTGTGGGCGGCGCAAACCGACCGGGCCATGTGCGTGCATGAGCTGGGCAGAAGGGGATAAGACGACCGTGACACCTGTAGATATCATCTTGCTAGAGCTGCTTTCGAAGTATGGCTCAAGTTCTTATCTCTACTATGGCTTTGTATCTTTTATTTGGGGAATTATGTTTTCTTTTAAGTATTTATGTACTCTGATGGTAAAAGACAGAAGTTATATTGTTGTAATGGTTTTTGTGACTTATGGTGTTTTAGACCATGATGTATGATTTGTGTTTGAAATAAAAATTTGAATTTCCGCTGCTATCTTAATTATATATGTCTTTAATATTCTGTGTCTGTTTACATATAATGCTTCACGAAACTCAATGCATTCCCTTTGTGAGTGACATTAACGGACGTGGGGTGTCACAAACAGATCCTAGAAACCAAAGCTATTCTGCACTCATTGCCTCAATCAGGGTCGTCTGGTCGTTCTGCCATGGAGAATAACAAGCTTGAGACCTTTGGAGAGTTTACTCCTTCTCAGCCTTGGGTTCACCTAAAGCGCCTGAACGGGGGCCACCGCCAGAAAAGCCATAACCGACAGTCGAGTACTTAGTTGGGATAACGGTGCAGGGATTTCTTGGAGTTCCCGAGGAAATCCCCAGCGAGGAAGAGCATATAGATATTACAGAGGGAAGCAGTTGGTGGCGCAGGACATGATGAAGGGCACAGTTATAGCTGAGAATCCACCGGATTCGGTGCCCTCGCATATGGATGAGACTACGGTGAAGTGTATGGTGACACAGTTCGGTATCCCCCAAGGAGATGTTCGCACGCTCAAAAAAGACGATAGGGCTCACGCACTACCTGAACGGTTCACTACATGAAACATGCAGGCGTGCACTTCCAGGTGCGTTCCGCGGCTAACAATTTTATCCGGGATATACTGCACTAATTTCGCCTAACACCTTTATATCTTCACTCAAATGCGTATTCTTCCCTTTTAGGTACATGCATTCTCTTCAAGGAGTACCTACAGCTAGAGCCCACTGGAGAGGATATCCGGTATCTTTTTCAGTTAAAGAGGAGGGTCACTATCTTTCCTTCTCAGTATTTTCTGGAAGCTTTGCCCAGCACTAGGTTCTTTGATGGAAAGGGGAGTAAGCTAGTGTGTTTAAAAACAACTAGTTTTTTGTGCGTTGTCATCCCGGGTTTGCGAGGAGGTTGCTGGAGGGATGTAAGTATCTTTGGTTGTTTTGAGTTTGAAACTTGTCAGGTTGTCGGCTGAGAATTAATCGTGCTTTTGTATAACAGGAAATCCTCCTGCACTTACAGATCCTGTGTATCAGCAGTGTCTCGAGTCTTTGGTAGCCATCCTGGGCGGTGCTCGTTCTACCGAGAGTGTTTTGAACCATGAACGGCTTCGTTGTGTAGGCTTACTTCCTGCTTGTCGTGTGATAATCAGACTGTCCATTACCGGGTTTAAAGAAAAAAAATGGAAATTGAGGAAGTCGGAAGCTCTCCGCGAAGCAAGAGAAAAACATCTCTTGTCATGTCTAAACGACGTAAGACCACCAAAACTCAGGGGGAAACCAGTGGAGGTGGGCTCGGTGATGAAGAGGAGGTTACCGAAGACGAGGGCTTGCCAGTAACTCTTGCCTCGCTTGTTACAGGCGAGGCAAGAACAGGAATGTCGCCCAGGTCGGAGTCTCCCATAACCACCTCTGAGACCACCTTGTCGTTAGAAAAGGGGGGCCAATTTGACGATCTAAATAAGCTCCCGCTTGTTGTTACATCACCTTGGCCTAGCGGCACAAGTCTAGAGGGCTTAACGCTTATCGTTGGGGAGATCACTCCTCCGAGAGGACCGCTATCTGGTCTGTTGAGAGAACACTTAGGACACACACCCATAATCACTGCATGACACAACATTTGTTTTTTTGCGTTAAGTGTTCGAGTCTAATCTTGATTCTATTCCTTTTGCAGGTGAAATGGCTAGAGGAGGCAGAGGTTGAGGATCTAAGAGTTACCGGCCATCGAGGAGTGGGGTCATTTGAGATTTTCGAAGAAATACTAGTTTGTTTGATGAGCCCCGGCCACCTCGCGATCATGACAGGGAGTATCACCACACAGAATGATCCCGACATTCTAATTCTCCTCCACATTCCACCCAATCGTCTGGGACAAATACAAGATATATTACAATGAGCTCTAGGCATACTTCAACGATGGTCCCTCCTTATATTGCACCCTCGGTTTCCCATCCATACTTCCAAAGGGAAGGAGTTGGGGCCTACCGGTCAAAGGAAGAAGTGGCGAAGAATAAAAGGCAAGAGCTGTAACACACCGAATTTTCTGAGAATATTAAAATTAACAAATTCAAGAACACTTAATTTTTAGAAGAAGAATTAAGTGAAATGGGTTGCGCTATTACGTTCGTCTCAAAATTTTGGTCAACATAGACATTTGGTTTGCATAAAACGGATACCTTATGAAGAAGTTATTAGGCCTTAAAGTTTATATGCATATGAGAAAAATATATATATATATAGATATATATAAAAATTAAATAAATAAATATGCAAAAAAGTTCAAAACAGCGAACCGGGAGGGGAAATAACCGAACCGGCCCATTTTTGAGGTCGACCCGAGCCTCGCTGGGTCGACTAGGGGTTGATTCAGGGTGTTTAGCTGTCAACCCGTGGGTCGATTCGCTCTAAGGAAGATGTGGAATCTGATTGGTTCTGATGGAATCCTTGCTGAGTCATTAGGGATGATGTGGCTATTCTATCTTGCCTGAATGGCTTTGATTTGCTCTAGGTTAATCTGACGGTTCCAATTAAATCAAACTTCTATATAAGCAACCTAATACCTCAACCCTAAATCATATTAAAAATCAAACCAAGAGTCATCATGCTGCCGTTGGACAACCTCGAGTAGCCACCATTCAACTTGAAGCAAATTAAAAGAGACAAACCAAATCAAATCAAAATTAAACTAAAACAACGATTGTCTACATCAAAGGCAAGCATTTCAACTTCAGAATACAGATTCCAGAAATCAAGATTGTCTTTTGTAAGTGAAGTTATCTTTTAGATGTAAATAAATTTAAGACGTGATTTGATATAAAGTGAAAAATAGAATTATACCATTTTGTATAATATTGATGATGCTAATTCATGTTTGTTTCTTGTGATGATTTTATCATGAATTGTCTTGGAATGTTTGTGGCTTATTGGACTTGGTGTTGGATCTATTAAAGATTGAGAATGAAACTATCAATATCATATGCAAGTTATATGTTTCATGTTAAGATCTACATATATATGTTTATATGTTCATATGCAAATTAAAAGTTTTATGTTGGATCCATGTCAAGATCTATCTAGGTTCATATGATTAATGCAAGTTATATGTTTTATGATAGATCCAAGTCACGATCTAATTATACATATGTTCATATGCAAATTACATGTTAGATCCAAAACTAGATCTATATTTATATGCATGTTTGTAAAGTGGACTTATGCAAGTTCACCGTGTTAGATCTAGTTCACACCTATATGTTAATGTTAAAATTATACATGCCTTGGGATTGGACATGTCATGATTATGTCATATGCTAGTTTATAATTGAGGTTATGTTCACACATGCCTAGATCTACATATTAACATGTTTTAGGATTATGGTTATCTAAGTCTAAATTATATGCAAGTTCATGTGACATGTTAAATTATATGAATAAAGTTTTATGCAAAATTTACATGTTTGGTTGAATCTATATTATGCATGTTCCCTTCTTTACCTCTTGTTTATAAATTGGGCTAATATGCGGGCCCAACGACTTTATGTGATTAATACGAACGAACAAATGGGGGTAACGTTGGGATAGTTATTAAATCAAAACATGTTAATAATGTAGGTGGGCCCAAAACCATGTAAATGGTTAAGGCCATGAATGGTATAATTTATACCATTAGTCTTGAACATAATTAAAATATGTGACATGAAACACTTGTAGAAAATTCACATATATAAAATGTAAAAGATGAATATGCCTAACCCGAGGTTAGACTGAGTTGTGGTGTAAACCTTCCCAGAACCGACCGGCACATCCAGTAACCACAACAATACCTATCTAATGTGAGAGGTTAGGTCATCATGCCCAGAAAGACCCGAGGTTAGACTGAGTTGTGGTGTAAAACTGCCCGGAACCGACCGACACATCCAATAACCACAACAATACCGGTCTAATGTGTGTGGTTGGTGCTTTAATTAATTAATTAAAGCTCATGAACAATCAAGCTAGAAATGGTGAGGTTAAGTAATTAAGGGAACACTTAACCAACTTAATATGTTAACAAGACAAGATTGGTAGGGTTAAGTAATTGAGGAAACACTTAACCAACTTAACATGTTAACTAGACAAGATTGATAGGGGTTAAGTCAAACCAAGGACACTTAACCAATTTAGCATGTTGACTAGAAAACCCTATTAACGGGGACCCGTTTCAGCAGTAACCCACATGGATGTATCAAGGTACCGTGAACTAGGCAGGGTGGGGCACGATTACTGGGTTGAATATAAGTGGTCAAAAGGGTGGCGGTTAGGTCTGTCAGTGTAGGTTCCGACGGAGTACAGGCGTGCACGGGCTCCGGAGTGGAAAAAGCAGGCACTGGGCACTAGACGTACACTTGTGCATCTTTGAATCGTGTCAGGGTTGCCATTATAGGACTTGATACCTCCTATACTGGAACCAGCACAAGTACATAAAAATCATGTAGGGCCGCATGACACCGGGAATACATGAATGCGAGTAGGAGCCGATCAATACATGAATGGGATCACTTTATCATGGACATACATTGCTAGTTAAAAGCTTGAAGACCGTAGATGCAAGGCTTGTACTTTCCTTTTTGAGCTATGGCTAAGGTCAAGCACTTATTGGGGATTTATGTCATTTTATTTTCTGTATTTCTTCTTTATGTTTTCAAGACAGATGAAAAGTTGTAATAATTTGGAAGGTTGAAACAGTTGTTGAATTGTTGTGTTGAACAAGTATTTATGAAATAATATTGATCTTTTTCCGCTGCATAAATTTTCTGTCTTGTAATTTATTAGTATCTTGTACCTTAAAACGCTCCACCGAAGTTAAGGCATTCCCTTTGAGAGTGACCTTAACGGAGGTAGGGTGTTACACTTGGTATCAAAGCTAAAGGTTACCAGATCGGATAAAATTTTTGAAACTATTTTTCAAAAAGAAGTCATAATGAAGCATTTTCAATAAAAGTGTTAATTTAAAAAGGCATAATCCCCAAAGCCATATGCATTATCTTTCTATCCTTCGTTTTGAATCTTTCCTTTTTTGTTTCAGCATGTCTGGGGATCTTAACCTTCCAGAGGGTCTACCGATACCGGGCTGGTTCAGAGATACCTAGAAGCTAGTGCCAATGACGCGGGCCCAGCAGACATTCCTCCTCCCCCAGCTGCTGCTCCTCCTCCTCCTCTGAGAGGCTCAAAGATCTGTAGAGACTTTAGATCCATGAGAGGAAAATACTTTAAGGGGAGCGAATCATTCGTGGAAGCCAGAAACTGGCTCAAGGAGACTGAGGACTTAATCGTTATCTTTGAAGTAGATGAGAGGAAGAAACTACAGTTGGTGGTGTGGTTGCTCAAAGGCGAGGCCTCCTTCTGGTGGGAAGTCACTAATGCTGAAAGACCGATAGAGACTTGGGAGGACTTCAGGGCGAGATTTGAAATGAAGTTCCTCTCACAAGATAAGCAGAGTCTGCAAATGGAGAAGTTCCTATCACTTAAACATGGCAGCTTGTCGGTCAAAGAATACGTCAATAAATTCAACCAGCTTGCTCGATTTGGACTGGAATTAGTAAACACTCAACACAAGAAGGCTCTCCACTTTGCAAAAGGACTGAATGAGCCACTGCAATGTTTGGCAATGTCCCATATACCTATGGGAGCGACTTACGAGAGACTGGTGGACATGGCTCTATTGCAAAGGAGAACAAAGATGGCAAGAAGGAGGTGAAGAAGGAAGAGCCTCAAAACATGAAAGGAGATGGATCTTAGAACAAGAAGACGGACCCCAATAAAGGCGGGAAGGATAATAAGTCCCGTAAGAAGATAAAGTGCAATTTCTGTGGGATACCTGGACACTTGGCTAGGGACTGTAGAAAGAAAAGAGGAAATTGGGCGCTTGTTTCCAGTGCGGGGATATTGGACACTTATCTAAGGACTTCCCAAAAAGGCAAGGGCAGGGACATAGGATTGGATCATCTTCTGTAGGGCAGGTTCATGCTCTCGTTGCACCTCTGCAGGAACGAGGTAGACATATTTCTGTTGAGAGTTTAGTTTATCTGTTTGATAATCCTGTTCGTACTCTCTTTGATTCTGGCACATCACACTCTTTTATATCTACTACTTTAGTTGAATCTCTGCACCTAGACACCCCTATAGTAGAAGATCCCTTGGTTGTTTCAAATCCAATTGGGGGATCAGTTTATTTGTCAATGATTTGTTTGGATTTGGAAATCTCTATTTTAAGCGTTGGGTTTAAATGTAATGCTTATGTTTTGGGCTTCACGGGCTATGGGCTGATTCTAGGCATGGACTAGCTATCCAGTAATGGTGTCGTCCTCGATTGTGAAAAGAGAGTGATTAGACTCATGACTCGCCTCGGTAACACTCCCGAAATCTCTTGTAATCCTATAAATTTTGTTATGCTAAGTTATCTAGAATCTCTTGATGCGTCTGTTGAGAATTTGCAGTCTGTTAGAGTGGTCCGTGAATACTCGGATGTGTTTGAAGAGGTAAAGGGCTTACCTCTGAAGCGGGAGATAGACTTCTGCATATACCTCGTTGAAAATGCAAAACCCGTTGCGTTACCCGTTAGACACATGGCTCCAAGGGAGAGAAAAGAACTCAGCAAGCAAGTTAAAGAGCTGCTTGAAAAGGGGTTCATAAGACGGAGTATTTCTGAATGGGGTGCTCCAGTAGTGTCCGCGACCAAAGCCGATGGTTCACTCCGCCTATGCGTGGATTATAGGGAGCTGAACAAGCTGACCAAGAAGAATATGCATCCACTCCCAAGAATTGACGATCTGTTTGATCAGCTCGTAGGTGCATCTGTTTTCTCCCAACTAGATCTGGCTACCGGGTTTGATCAGCTAAGAGTGGCTGAGGATAGCATTAACAAGACTGCATTTAGGACCCCGGATGGTTTCTTCGAGTGGCTTGTCATGCCTTTCGGCTTGACAAACGCACCTGCCTATTTCGTGAACTTGATGAGCAGGGTGTTCCGGGAATTCCTCAATAAGTTTGTGGTGGTCTTCGTGGACGATATTTTGATCTTCTCGAAGAGTGAGGAAGAGCATACTCAACACTTAAGGGAAGTCATGGATACTCTCCGTGCACATCAGTTGAAAGCCAAATTCTCCAAATGCCATTTCTGGAGAGAAGAAGTTAGATTCCTTGGACATGTGGTGTCCAAAGAGGGGTTAGCTGTGGACCCCGCAAAAGTGGTTATTATGCAAGATTGGAAGATTCCACGAAACGCAACTGAAGTCCAAAGCTTTCTCGGGCTAGCAGGCTTTTACCGGAAATTCATCAAAGACTTTGCGAAAATCTCAGCTCCACTTACAAGGTTGACGAAGAAGAACCTAGTTTTCACTTGGGATTTGGATTGCGATATTGCTTTCCAACGCTTGAAAAGGGCTCTAACAACAGCCCCAGTTCTGACATTGCCTGATGGGAGCAAGATGTTTACCGTATACACGGATGCATGCGGTACAGGATTAGGCGCTGTCTTGATGCAAGAAGGAAAGGTAGTAGCTTATGGTGGAAGGTAGTTGAAAGTACATGAGAAAAACTACCCAACCCACGACCTAGAATTGGCGGCCATCGTTTTCACTCTTAAGTCTTGGCGCCATTATCTCCTAGGTGAGAAGTTTGAATTGTTTACTGACCATAAATCGTTGAAGTATCTTTTCTCGTAGAAAGATCTCAACTTGAGGCAGCAAAGATGGATGGAGTTTCTTGCCTCATATGATTTTGAAATTTCCTATACTCCTGGCAAGGGCAATGTGGCAGCAGACGCTCTGAGTAGAAAGAAGCTGACCTTAAGTCCTCTCTTTGTAGAAAGGCAAAGCTTGGAGTACATAGCCAACTTTGACTTTAGACCCTCCTCTGAATTTGTACCTGGCTTGTTAGCAACACTGGAAGTGCGGCTTACACTTTTTGACTCAATAGGAACCGTGCAACGTGAAGACGCTCAGCTAGTAGATGTGATAGATAAGTTGATTAGGGGTGAGACTTCGAGTCACCTCAATAGATACTCCATCGATGATAAAGGATGGTTGAGAGGGGATGGAAGGCTATGCGTCCCACAAGTAAGAGATTTAGTGAAAACGGTTCTAGAAGAAGCACACCATTCAAAGCTGACCATACACCTAGGCGGAGACAAAATGTATAAAGACATCAAAAAAGTTTTCTTTTGGAATGGCATGAAGAGGGACGTAGCTGAATTCGTTTCTAAGTGCATAATATGCCAGCAGGTCAAGGCGGAGCAGAAGAAGCCTGGTGGTTTGCTTCATCCTTTAGAGGTCCCACAATGGAAATGGGATAGCATTTCGATGGAATTTATTGATGAGTTGCCTAGGTCAAGAAGGGGCAATACCAGTATTTGGGTAATAGTGGACCGACTCACAAAAAGCGCTCACTTTATACCTATCAAAAGTAGAAGGACTGCCTCATCTCTAGCATCTCTATATCTTAAAGATATAGTTTGACTGCATGGGATACCTTCCAGCATAGTAAGCGATCGAGACCCTATCTTTACAAGCGAGTTCTGGAAGAGTTTGCAAGAGGTTGTAGGCACACAACTATGTTTAAGCATGGCCTACCATCCCCAAACCGATGGACAGACGGAGAGGGTGAACAGAGTCTTAGAAGTCCTCTTGAGATTGTATGTTCTTGACTTTGGAGGGACATGGGAAGATCATCTTCCTCTGGTGGAGTTCGCCTACAACAATATCTACCAAGCTACAATAGGCATGGCACCCTTCGAAGCCTTATACGGGATACCGTGTCGATCACCAACCTGTTGGTGGGAATCCACAGATAAGCTTATACTTGGGCCAGACATGATTAGGGAAACCTCAGAAAAGGTGGACCTAATAAGAAGACGAATGAAAACCGCTCAAGATAGACAGAAGTTCTATGTAGATAAAAGAAGGACCGACCTTGAGTTTGAGGTTGGAGACAGGGTGTTCCTTAAAGTATCTCCTTTAAGGAATGTTGTTCGCTTTGGATCCAAAGGGAAATTGGCACCTAGATTCATAGGACCATTTCCTATCATTGAAAGAATTGGGACGATGGCCTACAGATTAGAGCTACCTGAAAATTTGGCTGGAGTTCACAATGTCTTTCATGTTTCTCACCTACGGAAGTGCTTACATGAGTCTGCGGAAGTGGTGGAACCAAAGATACTAGAAGAGGTAGAAGTGGAACGAGAAGCAACAGTGAGAAGAATCCCAACTCATATCTTGGGAAAAGAAGTCAAAAAGCTACGCAACCGTGAATTCAGGCTTGTTAAAGTACAATGGAGTGACAATGAAGAAGACGCGACTTGGGAGACCGAAGCAAGATACGCGCAGCCTACCCTTATCTTTTTGAGGGTACATCTTTGATCTCTCCTTTATCATAAGTTTATTCATGCTTAGTTATCTTCTCGGTCCTATTTCTTGATCCTTAGTAGAAATCAATGGATGTAAACATGTATTTGAAACATATTATGGTTGATGGTTGCAAAGTGGTTGCAAGTGGTTGCTAGTAATTGCTCGTGGATGCATATGCACATACACATTAGGTTCTAGACAGGCTCAATCACTTTCATATTGCATTTGCATATGAACGCATGAAATTGTATGTGGATTGAAACTTGATGTTTTATCATATGGACGTTTAATTTGTATGAATGATTGTGCACTCATGTAGAATTATGAATAGGAAAAATTGCATACATAATGGACTCATGGCACTCTCTTGATTCACATTAAGGAGGTCAACTGGATCAGTAGACCGTCTGATTTTGCACTAGATAAGAGACATATACACACACTCTGCATATGTTCATATGGCATTAGAAGTCTTTTAAGGACAATGGATGCTTGTGGATGATGGATGAGTAGACGGATGATTGGATGTTAAGATGCATTCTTCTTAACTTGAAGATTTCGGGGACGAAATCCTTTAAGGAGGGGAGAATGTAACACCCCGAATTTTCTGAGAATATTAAAACTAACAAATTCAAGAAAACTTAATTTTTAGAAGAAGAATTAAGTGAAATGGGTTGCGCTATTACGTTCGTCTCAAAATTTTGGTTAAGATAGATATTTGGTTTGGATAAAATGGATACCTTATGAAGAAGTTATTAAACCTTGAAGTTTGTATGCATATGAGAAATATATATATATAAATTAAATAAATAAATATGCAGAAAAGTTCAAAACAGTGAATCGGGAGGGGGAATAACCAAACCGACCCATTTTTGAGGTCGACCCAAGCCCCGTTGGGTCGACTAGGGGTTGATTCAGGGTGTTTGGCTGTCAACCCATGGGCCGATCCGCTCTAAGGCAGATGTGGCATCTGATTGGTTCTGACGGACTCCTTGCTGAGTCATTAGGGCTGATGTGGCTATTCTATCTTGTCTGAATGGCTTTCATTTGCTCTAGGTTAATCTGACGGTTCCTATTAAATCAAACTTCTATATAAGCAACCTAATACCTCAACCCTAAATCATATTAAAAATCAAACCAAGAGCCGTCATGCTGCAGTTGGACAACCTCGAGGAGCCGCCGTTCAACTTGAAGCAAATTAAAAGAGACAAACCAAATCAAATCAAAATTAAACTAAAACAACGATTGTCTACATCAAAGGCGAGCATTTCAACTTCAGAATACAGATTCCAGAAATCAAGATTGTCTTTTGTAAGTGTAGTTATCTTTTAGATGTAAATAAATTTAAGACGTGATTTGATATAAAGTGAAAAATAGAATTATACCATGTTGTATAATATTGACGATGCTAATTCATGTTTGTTTCTTGTGATGATTTTATCATGAATTGTTTTGGAATGTTTGTGGCTTATTGGACTTGATGTTGGATCTATTAAAGATTGAGAATGAAACTATCAATTTCATATGCAAGTTATATGTTTCATGTTAAGATCTACATATATATGTTTACATGATTAATGCAAGTTGTATGTATTATGTTAGATCCAGGTCAAGATCTACATATATATATATTCATATGCTTTATGTTAGATCCATATGCCTATATATATGTTCATATGTTCATTTTCAAGTTACAAGTTTTATGTTGGATCCATGTCAAGATCTATCTAGGTTCATATGATTAATGCAAGTTATATGTTTTATGATAGATCCAAGTCACGATCTTATTATACATATGTTCATATGCAAGTTACATGTTAGATCCAAAACTAGATCTATATTTATATGCATGTTTGTAAAGTGGACTTACGCAAGTTCACCGTGTTAGATCTAGTTCACACCTATATGTTAATGTTAAAATTATACATGCCTTGGGACTGGACATGTCATGATTATGTCATATGCTAGTTTATAATTGAGGTTATGTTCGCACATGCCTAGATCTACGTATTAACATGTTTTAGGCTTATGGTTATCTAAGTCTAAATTATATGCAAGTTCATGTGACATGTTAAATTATATGAATAAAGTTTTATGCAAAATTTACATGTTTGGTTGAATCTATATTATGCATGTTCCCTTCTTTACCTCTTGTTTATAAATTGGGCTAATATGCGGGCCCAACGAATTTATGTGATTAATACGAACGAACAAATGGGGGTAACGTTGGGATAGTTATTAAATCAAAACATGTTAATAATGTAGGTGGGCCCAAAACCATGTAAATGATTAAGGCCATGAATGGTATAATTTATACCATTAGTCTTGAACATAATTAAAATATGTGACATGAAACACTTGTAGAAAATTCACATATATAAAATGTAAAAAATGAATATGCCTAACCCGAGGTTAGACTGAGTTGTGGTGTAAACCTGCCCAGAACTGACCGGCACATCCAGTAACCACAACAATACCTATCTAATGTGAGAGGTTAGGGCATCATGCCCAGAAAGACCCGAGGTTAGACTGAGTTGTGGTGTAAAACTGCCTGGAACCGACCGACACATCCAGTAACCACAACAATACCTGTCTAATGTGTGTGGTTGGTGCTTTAATTAATTAATTAAAGCTCATGAACAATAAAGCTAGAAATGGTGAGGTTAAGTAATTAAGGGAACACTTAACCAACTTAACATGTTAATAGGACAAGATTGGTGGGGTTAAGTAATTGAGGAAACACTTAACCAACTTAACATGTTAACTAGACAAGATTGATAGGGGTTAAGTCAAACTAAGGACAATTAACCAATTTAGCATGTTGACTAGAAAAACCCTAGTAACGGGGACCCGTTTCAGCAGTAACCCACATGGATGTATCAAGGTACCCTGAACTAGGCAGGATGGGGCACGATTACTGGGCTGAATATAAGCGGTCAAAAGGGCAGCGGTTAGGTGCGTCAGTGTAGGTTCCGACGGAGTATGGGCGTGCACGAGCTCCGGAGTGGAAAAAGCAGGCACTGGGCACACGCTTGTGCATCTTTGAATCATGTCAGGGTTGCCATTATAGGACTTGATGCACCCTATACTGGAACCAGCACAAGTACTTAAAAATCACATGGGGCCGCATGACACAGGGAATACATGAATGCGAGTAGGAACCGATCAATACATGAATGGGATCACTTTATCATGAACATACATTGCTAGTTAAACAGCTCTTAGTGGACGCAGAGAAGTAAAAGTGGGTGCGATAGCCAAATCTAGTTAAATCTTACTTTACATCGTTTTAGGACTACCCTATCCTTGTGGTATCATTCTAAGTTCAGTTTATTCATGCCATAGTCTTTTAATTGTTTACATGCTATTAAATAACTGGGCTTACCAGACTTATGTCTGACCCATTTTCCTTTTGCTTCTTTTCTTCCGTCCCCCCCCCCTGGTCCGGAGGGAGGAAACACTTCTGCTTAGTCCAGGTTAGCCAAAGCTTGAAGACCGTAGATGCAAGGCTTGTACTTTCCTTTTTGAGCTATGGCTAAGGTCAAGCACTTATTGGGGATTTATGTCATTTTATTTTCAGTATTGCTTCTTTATGTTTTCAAGACAGATGAAAAGTTATAATAATTTGGAAGGTTGAAACAGTTGTTGAATTGTTGTGTTGAACAAGTATTTATGAAATAATATTGATCTTTTTCCGCTACATAAATTTTCTGTCTTGTAATTTATTAGTATCTTGTACCTTAAAACGCTCCACCGAAGTTAAGGCATTCCCTTTGAGAGTGACCTTAATGGAGATGGGTTGTTACAAGAGCTAACCATACCTAAGGCCCAAGAGCTTATTGTAGACCAGCAAAAGGCCTAGCTGAGGGAGAAGTTCCCCAAGCACTACTTTGATGAAATAAAATGGCTCCCCGACGTCAAACTGATTCCCCGAGCGGACACCGAGGAGGTGTGGATGAAGGTGCAGAGTACTTATCATCAGACTGAGGAGTTTAAGAGGTATTCCGTGCATCTCTCAGAGCTAATCCAAAATAAGAATGTGGAGATTACCAACCTAAAGCAGGAGGTCAAGGATGAACAGCTGACTGTCCAGGATTGGGAAGAGTCGCTTTATAAGATGAATTTTTAAGTTGCACATATTTCTGCGTATTCAAGCAACATGCTTATATGCTAACTCTCTATTGCCGAAATAGGTTAGCTGAAGGAGAAGTATGAGAGGCTAGAGAGGGAGTCGAAGCATATTGCTTCTACCTTCAAAGACACTGTGGCCTCAGTATCGACTAAAAATGCAAGTGTTAAGAAGGAGAGCTCCGAGCTGATAGAAGAGAATGCCCATTTAACGAAGGACAATGAGAGGGTGTTCCAGCTCCAAAAAGACAATGAGGCCTTGGTGAAGAAGAACGAACAAGAATGCAAAATTAAAGGGGTTACTGGAACAGGTTAAGAAGGATATGGAGGTCGCTGAGGCCAGTAATAGGGATGTAATGAGTTGAGGGTCAAGTATTAGAGAGAGATGGAGAGGCTCAGGGATGAGATCGAGGATACCAAGGCCAGGGTGGGGGCAACTTTGGAGGATCCCATTTGAGGTATGCCTGTCAAGGCGTTGAGATTCCATGGAATCTCGTGGGTAACTGACTATCCTCGGGCGATGGCTCAAACATGAGAGAGATTGCTATGGTACGAGGCCCAGAGGCTAAAGGTAGAAGCTATGGATGAAAACCAGTCAATGGTGGATCTCTTGACTGAGCCTGATCGCAAGGTGTTGAAGGAAGGACAGATACTGCTGTAGGAGAATGCCGAGAGGGCAAGACTAACGGAACGTGCTGCCGACTGAAAGCGTGGTCGTTGCCCACGAATTCATGGAAGGGTGTTCCTATCAATCGCAATTCCCACTATCTTCCACAACCAGCGGTCCCATGGTCCCAGCTTCTATTTCAACCGAGTATAAACCCGACTATCCAGAGTTGGGACTGGAAGGCTCCTCTCTTACAGTGACAATGAGCACTCCTCCTATCATCCCTATGCCATATATTTCTAGAGGTAAAGTCACATTATCACGAACACTCGAAGAGGGTATAAGCACCAAGTTAAAAGAGACTAAATAACCTTCTTTCTAATTAACCACCCCCTTTAGAGCGGAGATGACAACAAAATTTTTCAATACATATCCCCAATTACCTGAGCCTGGACTGGGATTGCAAGAGATTCAGTTCGGAGAGGGAAGTGGTCGGATTTATACATTTGTTCGACGATGGAAATTCTTTCGAATTAAAAACCGCCGCAAAGTGTAATAAACCGCAAGCGCACAGCGTACACTTGTAGTATGTTCGGAAGTACGAGTCGATCCACGGGTAAAAAAGTAATTTTAATTATATCCAATCAGATTAAATCAAAGTTGAATGAGGATTTAACTAACTAACTACAACTACACTAAACTATCAAATTAAGTTAAATAAGAATATGAGAGTTAAATAACAACTTAGGAATAAATTCACTCTCTAGATCACGTGAATCAACATAAAATGAAACCGAATTTAGCTGATATGATTATTATAAGTACAAATTATTCATGCTATTAATTAGCACAAAATAAACTATCAAACAATAACATACCCACTAAATCACCTTACCAGTTTTAATGAAAATTGAACAAGTTGAAATTGAAATATACTTTAAGCATGGCCTATGAACTATTAATTAGAATTATAGACCATCAAATTTTTATTTCAACCTCCACTTAATCACCATCATCATATGTAGATGAAGAGGTAATTAGTGAATATATGACTAAGAATAGCCTATTTGGTGTCAACAATATAGGCTATCAAATTCAATAATGAACACAAAATCAATAACATTAACATGACATGAAGCATAAAAAGAGAGCATGAATAAACAAATTATGTTGCATCTACATAATCAAGAGAGCTTCATTACCCCTAAGTTGAAAGGGATTAGCCTCTAATATATGTAATCATGACAATAAAGATAGGTTGCATAAAATAAACTAAACTAATTAACAAAAATAAACTAAACTACTTGCATAAAATAAAACTACACTAATGCATAAAGTAAATAACAAGAATTAAATGAACAAGAAATTAAATTGCATTAACATAAAAATTTAAGAGAGAAATGGCGAAGAAGCCATGAAAATAAAAGAGAGAGCTTTCCTACAAACTAAGTAACTAAAAAAAGGATCCAAATTACATGAAACACTAGGGTATATATACATGATCTCAAACCCTAAAACTCTAATCACTCACAATGGGAAATCCCCAAAATGCCCATTCATGAAGCTTCTAATCTTGTCTTAGCCACTAATGAGTCATGTAGAATGTATGAAGCCTTTTTTTGTTTCATCTAATTGTGCATTAGCCACTAATATGAAGCATTAGAGAAAGAGGGAGAGTGGGTGTGTCCTCCACTAAGTAGTGCATGAATTAAGTCCATCTCCTCTTGTGTATATGCATGATTTTTCCATATCTTCATGTGTACACATCATTTTAGCTCCTAAGTACCTACAAAAGACAACTACAAAGAACAGGAAAATGATTTCACAAATTAAAACATGCACAAATGACGATTTTTCCCCAAAATGAGTGATGATTTTGAAAATATTTAAAACATGGTTCGATCATATAAAATACCCAAAAATGTTTATTTATTTAATTAAACAAGAATAAATATGTGAATATAAATGTGCATTTTTACGTGCACATCAAATACTCCCACGCTTATCTTTTTATTTTTCCTCGAATAAAGAAAGAAAAAAAGCTAGATAAATCCGTTTTCGTAGGGAGCACAATTACAATGAGCGTATGCAACAAGCCGTTAAACCTCTGGGTGTCCCCATTAGGACGAGTGTTGCCTCATGATGGATTTCAGCGGATGATACCCACAAAATCCAAATGCTAAGTGCAAAAAATATTTACAAAATGCAAGATTCGAAAAATATTTACAGATGAATGCAAGTTTTAAAAAAAAAAGAGTATTTGCAAATGGGTAATTTACTTTTAAATCTAACACGAAGGAGTTAACACAAGTTAGGGTTGTCACTATGAAATTTAAGTCCGTTACTAATCAAAACTTCAAACAAAAGTTAGTTATCGTTACAAACTCCTCTAGCTTGGCCAGTTGCTTTGGTAGAAACATAGTGCAAATAAGAAATGAATTCTGTAATCGATATCAACAATCCTAAAATGGCATTTTTATTTACTTTTGGTTAACAAGTTAGGTCAAATAAGTGAAGAGTGTGCTTGGATTTCAAGTGCTAACTCTCTCTTTATTACAAAATATTTACATTATTATTATTTACAAATACCTAGGTATACCACCCCTACACTACATTACGACTTACGTGAGGGTCAGTAATCCTAAGGTGTCCAACTCATGAAATGAGACCAAGATATACCGACGATGACTTTATCAAGAAGATGTCGGAAAGAGCTTGGCAGGTTTGCACACCAATGCTAGATGTACTAGCAATGTTGGATACCCTTGGATTATTATATATATATATATATTCTTCTTCTTTATTTTTTTTATTTTTTTATTTTTTCTTCTTTTTTTATATTTTTTTATAAGAGAGAGAGAGATAAGAGAGAATATCTTAGCACAATTTCACTTAAATGATCTAAAATGTTATCGCAAGTAATCTCAATAAGCCATTCCTTTAATTGGATTACAATTTAGAAAACACTTCATACTCATCACCTACGAATCTCCCTATATACCAGTTACACCAAATTTGCTCATAATTCAAACTTTTTTTTGGTTATCCGCTAAGAGAAGTAAAGTTCCTAGCATTTTAATCGTACGACCAAAATCGTATGTTTAGTTCATCGTGCCCATTTAAAATAAATTAAAATGCAATTTTTTTAATATATATTTTGGGATGAAAAAAGAAAAGCGAATTCTACGCAAAACCAAAATAAATATGAAACTCCCCCGACACTTGATTTTAATTGTGTCCCCACAGTCAACCCAAGTGGAATGGGAAAAGAAAAGAAAACTTTGAAAATATGCGCTATATTTACAAGAGAAAAGAAAAAAAAATTATTTTCAGTATATCAGAAATTATATTGACAAGAAGTATATGAAAAGGTCTTCTAGAGACCGATTCATTCGTCTCTTCAAGTACGTGAAACACAGCTTAAGCTTGAAAAACCAAATCGTAAAAGCATTCGAAGTTAAATATAGATTTGGAAAAATGAATGTCGTTTTATTAAAAATCGAATGAGCTGCTTTATTTTCGATGATTTTAAGGGTAGATTGAATAAATGGTTGAAATTCATATTTAATTTCAGCAATTTGAATTTCAAATTTATCATTGAAAATTTGTTCAAAAATATTGATTCCAAAATCTAAATGGTGATTCAAATCGACCTCATTAAAATTCAACTCATCATCGAAAAGCACAAAAAAATCGTTTTCATTTAGTTCATCTTCCTTTGAATTATTAACAACTTCATTACGTATATCATTTTCAAAGTCCAAAGTTGTTATTTTCAAATTTTCAGAAAAAGGAAGATCAAATTTTAAATTTTGTTCTAGCTTCACATCATAATTGTAATCCAAATCAATTACCGTATTATTAACAACTTCGTTAAGATCGTTCTTTTCAATTTCAAAAGTCATTATTTCAAAATTATCGATTGTGGTAAAAGGTGGTTAATGTTTGACTCGTCACATGTTTGGATTTGATTTTGTTTCTCATGAAATTTCAAGTAGTTTTCATATAACAAATCCACGTAGTCATCTTCGTTCATTTGCTCAACAAAATCAAATTTATAATTGTTTACATGAGAATTATTAATCTGAAATTGTTAAGAACAAATGTTTTCATTTGCACCACAATTGAAAATTTTCCCATTGCCAAAAGCATTTGAAAAGTGATTCACATTTTCATTTTGAATTTGAAATTCATTTTGGAGTTCGAAATTGGATCAACAAGGGTTATAATCAAAATCTTTTGAATTTGGAATTGAATTCAATTTTGATTAGTTTGAAAATTTTGACTTGAATTGCTACACAAGTTTGAAATATACAATTCATTCATTCTTTGAATTTCAAGTAAAGATTCAATACTTGTTCCCAAAGTTGAGGGTTAATCGTTGTGTTGAAAGTTTTGTGGTGCAAAATCAGGATTATTTTAAAAAGTTGGTGGTGTAAAATCCAAATTGTTTGTACAATAGTTATTGTTAAAATATCCATATGAATTTAGTGTAAAATTATATAGATTATATTGATTTTTGCAACTATTGTAATATCCATGAAAATAAGGAAATTGAGACATTTTCAAAAGAAATGGTTTTTTTTTGAATTTTCTTTTTAAAGAGAAAAGGAAATATTCACAAAAGAAAACTGTTTTTTTTTTGTATATGCATGAACCTAATGCAACTATATGAATGCAATTTACTTATTTACAAATTTTCTAAAATTATATAATGATGGTTAGATTAATTCCAATAAAAGATTTCTCAGCCAGTTAACGGACAGAAGTTATCGGTGCACCAGGAATCACCCTAGTGATGCAGTAGAAGGTTTAAGTACCTTCAGAGGAAAAACCGCTATAATATTTACGAATCACCATAATAGTTATAAAAGATTATTACACTGCCATAGTATAGACACCGAGAAAAAATTCGTCATTGTATAATTAAGTCCTAAAAAATAAAAATAAAAATAAGATGAACGCAAAACAGAAATTAAACATGAATTAACAATGCAACTACGAATGAATTTTTATTTTGTTTTTGGGTTTTTTGTGAATGCAAATGCAAGCAAGGAACAATGCAAGGAAATAAAAATAAGGGAGAAGAGAACAATACCAGAGCGTATGAATTTATTAGTAATTTTTTAGTGGCAATTTTTTAAAGCAAGCAGATTTTTGCAAAGCAAAGTAGAGCAAAGCGCTATTCAAACAAGCTAATCTCTTTCTTTTTCTGCAACCTGAAAATAATTAAAAAAAAGGACAAAGATGAGAGAATTTTTTTTATACAAAAAGCAGTAAGTAGAAAACCATCTAATGAAAACTAAATTTTAGTAGCACCCCTTTTTCTTAATAAAAAGAAAACCTAAACCAAACCAAAAAAAGAAAAGGAAAGACTAGAACTAAAGATGAATTACATAAAACAATTTAAATAGTAAAAAAAGGCCCATTCCAATCCACTACCATCCCGCAAAAGCCCATCTGCCCAAATCTAAAATAAAAGAAAGGAAACTGGATGTCTCAGTTCGTTTGTTCCCACATAACCCAAAATCACAGTGAAACCAAAAAGAAAACGCAAAATAAGAAAACTAAAATAAATCTGGTGTTTCATTCAAATTCGATTGTGACTGAATTTAGGTCCAATTTTGGGGTTCGAAAGTTGGTTGCGGTGGCGTAGAAGGGTTGAGGATTCGATTTCGGTATGAGGGTTTACAGCGAGGGTTTGGTATGATGGTTTCGAGTTTGGGAATTTGGGGGTGATTTGAGAGTTTGGGAATTCGAGGAAGTCGAGTTGACGATTTTGGAGTTCGCTGGAAGGGGGATTTTTTGAAGGCTGAAGTGTAATGGGGTATGAATTGTGTTGATTTTGGTTTACGCGAATTGGGTACTGTGTGAACTGGGTGCGGTTGAAGTGGAGATAGCGACTGGTTTTGTGGAGTGTTAGAAGGTGTGTAGTGAAATGGGACAGGAGTTAAGCAGAGTGAAGTGGTGACAGTTTGGTTTTATGTTGGCAATGAAGGGGAAGATGTGTTGTTCCTGTTGTGTCGATGAGGGGTGATCAGTCTGAGAATGGATTGTCTGGAAGTGTGTGAGGTGCAATGTGGTGTTCGTTGGTTGAAGTTGGTGGATTGGGTTGGTTTCTGGGCAGTGTAGATGATGAAGTGGTAGTTGTTTATTGGTTCGGATGTGTAGGAGAGTTTGGGGTTTTTGTGGTGGAGTTGATGAATTCTACGAGATGGCTATGTTTGGTTTGTAGTGGAGATGATATTAACAGAAGTGAAGGAAATGAGGTTGTAGCAGAAGTGCACAGAAGCAAAGAAGCAACAAGTAGGATAGAAGAAAAACATAGAAGCAACTGTGCTAGAACAAAAACACAGTATGTAACAATGTCAAACAAATGCAACAATGTGTAATAGAGATGCAATGAAATGGAGTAATAATGTAAAGCAGTGTGTAATAGGAAAATGAGCAATGAAATGCACAACTTGTAGATGAAAATATGTGTGTACCCTCTTTATTTTTCTGAAAAACAGATGAGAAAGTGAAATGACTGCACTAAAACGAAACTGTGCAACAAAATGGAATTAAGAACAACAGAAAACAATCTATAATGAAACAAAGACAGAACAATGAAAACAAACTGTAAAACACAACACAAAAACAATAGAACTCAAGATGTTTTTTTTGGGAAATAAGAGGAACAGCAAGAGGGAAAGAACAATGTAAAACAAAATGTAGGTTTAAAAATTCACAAATGCCAGGTGAACAGAAACACAAAACATGGAAGATTTTTTTTTAATTATAAGTATGAAATACTAACACAAAATTAAACAAACAATGCAAAAACTAAACTAAGAAAATGCACAAAATGAACAATACATGCAATAAACACAATGCTAGAATCTACAACAAAATGCAAACAACAAACATTTTTTTTTATAAAGAGACTACAAAATAGAAAATAACACACACACACAATAAATACAAACACAAATGTAAATTACACAGGATCAAACGAAATGAAGGCGCATTTTTAAAAAAAAATAAGACACAACACACAAGAAAATTAATCTGAAGAATAAAAACATAATTAAATTCTTTTCCCGGCAACAACGCCAAAAACTTGTTCGACTACAGAAATTATATCGAATTAGAAAACCACCGCGAAGTGTAATAAACCGCAAGCGCACGGCGTACCCTTTTAGTACGTTAGCGAGTACGAGTCGATCCACGGGGAAAGAAATAATTTTAATTATGTCCAATCAAACTAAACCAAAGTCAAGTGAGGATTTAACTAACTAATTACAACTACACTAAACTAACAAATTAAGCTAAATAGGAATATGAGAGTTAAATAACAACTTAGGAATAAATTCACTCTCTAGATCACATGAATCAATATAAAATGAAACCATGATCTTTTTTTTTTTTTGGTTATTTGCGAATTTAGTTGATATGATTATTATAAGTATACCTTATTCATGCTATTAGTTAACACAAAATAAACTATCAAACTATAACATACCCACTAAACCAGCTTACTAGTTTTAATGAGAAATGAACAAGTTGAAATTTAAATATACTTTAAGCATGACCTATGAACTATTAATTAGAACTATAGACCATCAAATTTTTATTTGAACCTCCACTTAATCATCATCATCATATATAGATGAAGAAGTAATTAGTGAACATATGACTAAGAATAACCTATTTGGTGTCAACAATATAGGCTATCAAATTCAATAATGAACACAAAACCAATAACATTAACATGACATGAAACAGAAAAAGTGAGCATGAATAAACAAATTATGTTGCATCTACATAATCAAGAGAGCTTCATTACGCCTAAGTTGAAAGAGATTAGCCTATAGTATATGTAATCATGACAACAAAGATAGGTTGCACAAACTAAACTAAACTAATTAACAAAAATAAACTAAACTACTTGCATAAAATAAAACTACACTAATTCATAACGTAAATAGCAAGAATTAAATGAACAAGAAACTAAATTGCATTAACTTAAAAATTACATAAGAGAGAAATGGCTAAGAAGCCATGAAAATAAAAGAGAGAACTTTCCTAAACTGACTAATTAAAAAAAGGATCCAAATTACATGAAACATTGGGGTATATATACATGATCTCAAACCCTAAAACCCTAATCGCTCATAACGGGAAATCCTCAAAATGCCCATTCATGAAGCTTCTAATCTTGTCTTAGACACTAATGAGTCATGTAGAATGCATGAAGCCTTTTTTTGTCTCATCCAATCGTGCATTAGCCACTAATATGAAGCATTAGAGAAAGAGGGAGAGTGGATGGGGTCCTCCACTAAGTAGTGTATGAATTAATTTCATCTTCTCTTGTGTATATGCATGTTTTTTCCATATCTTCATGTGTACACATCATTTCGTCTCCTAAATTCCTACAAAAGACAACTACAAGGAAGAAGTAAATGATTTCACAAATTAAAACATGCACAAATGACGATTTTTTCCGAAAATGAGTGATGATTTTGAAAATATTTAAAACATGGTTTGATCATATAAAATACCCAAAAATGTTTATTTATTTAATTAAACAAGAATAAATATTTGAATATAAATGTGCATTTTTATGTGCACATCAACATTCTCAGACGTGGACTTAGCATCCAGTGTTTATAAGGATCTTTTTGAGAAAGGAGAGGTGATGGATGGCTAGAGTATTTAGGTGACGGGCATGATGGACATGAGCATGCATACAATGCATGACATGGTAGAGGCGAAGAAGGCCCAGATATAGGCAAAGTGTGAGGAGCAGGAAGAACAGAAGAGAAAGGACAAGGCTGCCTTACATGAGGCTCAGGTTAAGGCTAGGAAGGAGGTTGAGGAGAAAGTTGTGACTGATGTGGCGAGAAGAAAGGCTGCTGATGAGGCGGAGAAGAAGATGGACGATGATTTGGCCTAGAAGAAAAAATCTGACGAGGACGCCAACAAAAGAAGCGAAGAGGTATATAAGAAGCTTAAGGCGGATGCAGCCACACAACTTAAGGCTAAGAAGTTAGTTGATCAAAAGGTTGCATGGGAGTTCAGGAAGAAGGCGGAACTGGAAGCTAAGAAAGCTCAAGGAGGATCTGAGGCTGTGCTGGCCCTTGCCACCGACATCCTTCCTAGACCACTACAATGCATCCCACCCGTGGAGATCACAGAAATCACAAGCGGTGAGGATGACGATGGGAAGTGCAAGTCGCTATCTTACGAGTCCATTTCCCCAGCTAAGGGTAAAGGAGGAAGAGGTGGAGGCATTTCTGTGAGGAAGAGGACGAAGACTGGTGATGACCCGCGTTGCGCAGAATCTGTTAAGAAGAAGGAATCTGTCAAGAAGAAGAAGAACGGGTCGCCTCAATGATTGTTATAAATATTTTAGAAATTTTGGTTATATAGGCCGATACTATACGCGAGTACGACCCTCGCTTTCGGAGACTTGGTGTGGTTTTCATGTACACCATGTCATTAGAAAGAAAGATATTTAGATATATGTTGTCTGCTTTTGGGTTGTGAATGAAAGTATTAGTTGACTTTTCTTATATTACATTCTGTGTGAAGTGTTCAAATGTTCGTCCATGCTTTCCAGTTTCTGTACTTGCGTAAATATACTTGTCGTTACACTAAAACAAACGTAACCTCAGGATTTCACTCGGTGCATGAGTTGTGTGAAGATTGTGTAACATCCCAAGTTTTTGCGATAAATTATATTATTTAATTTAATATGATTTTGATTTTATATGGTTGTAAATAATATTTATTGATTTAATTTGTGAAATTCTATGTTGAAAATGATAATTGATTTGTTTGAATTAATGTTAATTGAAGTTGTAATATTAAAAATTGTTGAGTTATCAGTGCATATGAATTTTTTATTTTTTATTGAATTGAACATTATTTATAAGCCCTGAATTTCATTTAAAAGCGAATAAGCGAAAAATGAATATTTTAATATGTTAATGAACAGGTTAAAATCGTCTTTTTGCAAATGATCTCAGAAATTTATGAAATAAATTTTATTAGATCCGGAATAATAATTTATGGTATAGTTTAAAATTTCGTAGCGTTTGGAGTTACGGTTTGTTCGTAAGAATAAAAAACACGTTGAAATTTGTATGTTGTTTATTTTAAAATATTACGTTATTAAAGGAACATGTTGTAAACTTCAGAATTAGGTCTCCTAACCTATTTCATTGCGTCCGGAATACGTCAAAACCCCTAAATTGACATTCTGTTCAGCCCATTTGGAGCCCGTTTGGTCTGGAAACTGTATAAACATGTTTTAACTGAAATAATATTAAAATATTCACTTAGAACCCTAGTTTACATCAGACGCCATGTTAAATTTCGATGGCCATGAGAATTCGAATCTTTTCCCCTCAATTTCTTCTTCGATTCTCCACGAAATTCAAAACTTAATACATGAAATCGAACTGCTCGGAGAGAGCTTCAAATCCATACGGTTGATTGTGGTGTTTGGTTTCTAAAATCGCCAGAATTTCTCATACAAGCCGCGCGGGTTTAGGTGATTTGGAGGCCGAGGGGGGGTTCGCTCATGACCGGATTTGGGGCGTTGGTGCCTCTTGAAGTGGCGAAGACGGTAACGCCATCCGATCAACAAACGGTGTTAGAATTTGTCGTGCGTGATTTCTTGATGTTGAACGGTGTTGGGTTTCTTTGGTTACGTGATTTTCTGGAGTTGCAATTCAAGAAGAAGAAGGCGGCTCCTTAGCTGATGACGTGGCATGGGTTTATTGATGAGGAGTTTTATTTATTTTGTTTTAGTTTAAAATTTTCAAATAGTAAAACGCGTATAACTTTCTCATACGAATTCAGAATGACACACGGTTTGTTGCGTTGGAATCGTATCGACGAGCTCTCCGCGATGGCGCTGGTTTGAACTGATTCTAAGGCCATCAAATTTTAGGCTAAAAATTGGATTTCAACCTCATTTAAAGCCAAAGGTGAGTGATTTTACCCACTCACGCATAACTAAAGTATTCTAATATTAGTTAAAATAATATTATGTCATGATATGATTGTTTGGATTGATGTTTGACAGTTTAAATTGCATATTTATATTGATTTGCATCGATAGTGTAGTTTAATTTGACTGTTAGATTTAATTTTATAGTTAAGTTAAAATTTGACATTTAATTACTGTTTTAAAACCTGACAACTGATAATTGGTAAATTTATATGATATTTGACTGTTTGTATGTATTGATGTGATGAATGACTTGAATTTGATATGTTTGACATGTTGATGTAAATTATATGAATTTACCTATTATTCACATATATTTATATATGACCATTGTTGTGTTGATTAATCCCAATCATTACCCTAGATGTTACGGGCATCGAATAAACCCGGGATTAATCATTAAAATGAATTAAGAACGTAGGTTGAAATGATAAATACCTATGACCCTGATTTGGATTGAAATGATATATATCCTTTCCCAAAAATACTAAAATTAAAATTTAAGTATCACTTGGCCATAGGATAGAAAATTATATATGGACACCGGTCGGTTAAATAAATTTTGTTTTAACCACGAATTTTGAAATATTGTTTTAAAGACAATATAAGCGATGTTTTATAATTTATTTCCTTTGAACTTGAACCTTGAATTTTGAAATATAAACAAAAAAAGGAAATAAATTAGTATTGTAGCTGAAGTTAAATAAAGTGAAAGATAGTGTAAATCGAATTTATTGAAATTGAATGGTTTCACCCACTTCTGAAATTTGTTATGAATCAACATTGGTTTGAATTATACATGAATTATGAATTAAATATTTGTTAAAATTGAAATCATTGAAAATGAGAATCTGATTTGGATTGTAACTATTTGAATTAATTTAATCGAATTGAAATGAATGTAAATTGGAAGTTTAATCGATGGGATTATTGAAAATTTAGTTGGTTGAATTGAAGATTTAAATATGACTTCAAGTTTAATGTAAAATGTTAGAGAAACGATGCTAATATTCCGACTATAGTATTTCAAATCATTTTATAAACTATTTTAATAATTTTTTCTCTCTTTCCTTATAAACTATTTTACTTTATTACTATTTTATTTTATTAATTATTTTAAATAAATCATTTTATAATTAACTATTTATTTTATAAATTACTTAATGTTTTAACTATATATTTTAATAAATTTGGTAAATTCTATTTTATTTACAAACTATTTAAATTATATATCTAAATTATTTTAAATATATTGTTAACTATTTTAATATTCAAATTATTAGAGTTGGAATTGTTTCAAGAATTTTAATTGGTTTAAATGGAGATTTTAGTATGAATAATATCCTATCTTGAATATTGAATGATTTTGAAAATCTAATATTTTCATATGAAGAATGAACCTCTTCGAAATGTAAAGAACTGAACGGTGTGAAAAATGTAAACGATTGGTTGTTAAAGAGACCGGGATCGGATATTGTCATACTCTCTGCCAATACCGAAAACCACTTTAACAACTGTGTACGCGGTGGAGTTCCAGAAATGGTGTTGGATGGATTTGATGGCGAATACTTGATTTGAAGAAAGAGAACGATGATGGATATCCTTGACCTTCGGGTCATAATTAAAATGACTGAAACAGGGCTATACCGTGACTAAGTGGGATTAGCTCCCTCCATCGGCAACACTTCTTCCTTTATTACTATAGTCCCTCAGTTTGATTGATTTGATTTGATGCGCATCCGTGATTTGGGAGTGTTGTCCGAGGTGGGCGGTAGTCGCGGCTATGCGTTACCACCAGTCCGGGCGTGCAACTAGTATATTCATACTCTGGGCATTCCTCGTGTGCCTTGTCATATTATCCTGATCGAGCCCCTACGATTTTGATTTAACGTTGTCGTATAGCAGCGCATACCTATCCACCGACCTTACTGGTGTTTTATATGCAATGTTTACGATAATGTATAAACAATGTAAGGGTAAAAATATAATCCCGCTTATGCTATTTTAATATGTTATATTTAACCATAGACATATTATAATAGCGTATTATATTATATGATATTAGTTTGACGGATCCTTAGGAGATGGAAATTCCCGTAACATCTCTTAAGTTATTGCATTCATATTATCACATGGAATTTGATTTAACTAATATGAGAATGATTTAGTTCTGATCTGAGTGTTTGTTGTGTTTTTTTTTTGCAATACGCTCGGGTCAGACCGAGTTACAGTTAGCGAAGATTCCATTATGAAGATGAAGATGGAGATCAACAAACGTATTAAAATTATTATTCCGCTGCATATATTGGTATGTTGTATGTTAATTTACTCTGATAAATTGTGTAATTATAATCAAATGTATGTTTTTAACAGCTTCATGAATTGTTATTTATTTACTATATTTTGTCCTTCTGCTGCGAGATTCTATATTTGTTTCCTTCTTTCTTCTTTTAATCCCAATAACTATCCTTATTTTTGATCTGTTTATGTCGACATTAAGGATCAATGTCGATTTGAACGATCAAAAAGCACGGATGTTACATTTGGTATCAGAGCCAGGTTTAGCAAAAACCTTGGCTCTATTTGGAATTAACTCATTAGAGATAGGGTGGTAATACCCTATAATGAGTTTGAGTGTATATGAGAGAGCGTACTTGTAATTTTGATATAAAACGATTTTGCGTTGCGTTGAGTTGTCCTGTTGAGTATTTATGAATTTTGGCCGGTGCTTGGGACGTCAAGACATCGATAGGGTTTTCTAAACACTCGAACAGGGCTTATCGACATAATATTGTTTTGAATTAGATTATATATATAGAATTATTTGAAAATATATGAATTTTGATTTTGTTGATGTTAATATTAAATTTTCATCATTAATTATTTGATTAATCATAATTAAGGCAATTGTTGTTGAATGGTTAAGAGAAAAATAAAATATTGAAAATAAACAGTAATGAAATAAGAAGTAAAACATGAATTTGAGAATTTGATTTCGGGTGATTTTGTAATATTGATTTGCAAATGGTTGAAATAATATATTTATATTTTAAAAGTGTTTCATATAGAAATTGTTTTTAAATAAATTATTGGAAAAAATAATAATAACAAGTGTATACCCTCTTTTCTTTGAAAATGATTTCGGTGATGAGTGCACGCATCATCGATGTTTATTTTCAAGGGTCTAAGTAGGGAGACATTTAATATTTTGTTTTACGAAATTGAACATTATTTAAATCCCTTTTATAGTATGGTTTTATGTAAACGATATTATATATATATATATATAAACCCCCGAAATTTAACTCTTGAAATTTTGAATAAGTAATGAATTGAAACTTCTGAATATTAAGAGAGTTATAAATAAATAAAAATTAAGAATTGGATGATAAATTGAAACGAAGAGCAACCACTTAAACTTGTGTAATAATCAATTTTGTTCTATAACATGAATAACTTACCAATTAATTAAAAAGTTAAATGTTATAAGAATAAGCAATTAAATAATGCATAAGTATAAGGATGGATAATGAAGGAAAAATTTGATTGGTTATAAATAAAACTTAAGTTATGTAATAAACGATGTACACTTAGTGGTGTTATGGTTAGTAGTATGAATTAACAAAATCAATAAAAAATTGATTAAGCGAATTATTTAGTAATAAACCAAATATATTGATATTAATGTTTGGTTTTGCGAAAATATAAGAGAACTGGTTTATAATTTATAAATTTAACGATGGTTGAACGAATGAATTTAATTTAATAAAAAAAACGAGCTCATCGCGTTGCGGTATTTCGTAATTTTCCGATTTGAAGTTTAAATGAGTGTATAGAATCCAAAATAAGTCGGAATTCTTTGAAAAAAGAATCTTTCGGTTCTATTGGATTGTAATTTCCTAATGAAAGAGAAAATTTTAAATTTCAACTTGTAAATTTGAAGATATGTGTAAATCAAAATTTCAGAAAAAATAGCGCCAGGAAAATTCGCGATTTAAAATTTAATTATAAAGAAAATGGACGATAATTAAGTTTAAACGAACTCTAAAATTGGTCGATATAAATGTTGAAGGATATTAAACTAAGTATAAAACATAATTCAATGTCAGTCAGCTAAATATGTATTGGATAATTTTGTTGTTAAATAAAATGGCAACAACTCGTGGCTTGGGTAATTAATAAGTAATAAATATAATAAACCAAGCGTTGAAATTTGAAATGAACTTGAGAATGAAATATAACAAATGAAAATATGAATTGTTTAAAAGTGAGGTAAACAATGAAATCATACAAATAAAAAGTGGCATTGGAAAATTTTGTTTGATTGCTTGGTTGAATGAATATAATTGATTAGATATTTTATTTATGTTTCAGTTGCATTTGCTAATTCATTTGTGTTTACTGTAACAATATTTATATATATATTATTTCTTTTATATGTTGTTGAGTGCTTAGTAGGTACCGAAGGAAATTTGCTTACTTTGGAGCTACTTGTGCATAAAAATTTGCTTTTGCTTGCTGAAAAAAATAAAAATAAATCGCTAATAACGTAAACGAAAGGTATGTACATCGAATTTATATATCGTATTTTGACGTTTTATATTGTTTTCCCCATTTTGGGATGCCTCATCATTGAGATGAGATGTATATTTGGAATTATTATATATTATTGTTTTCCAGACCTAACCGTACAAAGGAGACTGCCGATTTTTTTTATTTTTTTTTTGTGAATTTATGACTTAGAAAATTTTGTGAAAATTTGAGTTTTGTATAAGTTAAAATTTCTATGTTTAGTAATTTTTTTTTAATATTATTTCAACTTTATTTTGTCACTTCATTTCTACGTTCCTTTTCGAGGACGAAAAGTTTTAAGTGGGGGAGAATGTAACATCCCAAGTTTCTATGATAAATTATATTATTTAATTTAATATGATTTTGATTTTATATGGTTGTAAATAATATTTATTGATTTAATTTGTGAAATTCTATATTGAAAATCATAATTGATTTGTTTGAATTAATGTTAATTGAAGTTGAAATATTAAAAATTGTTGAGTTATCAGTGTATATGATTATTATTTTTTTGATTTGAATATTATTTATAAACCTTGAATTTCATTTAAAAGCGAATAAGTGAAAAAAGAATATTTTAATATGTTAATGAACAGGTTAAAATCGTCTTTTTGCAAATGATCTCAAAAATTTATGAAATAAATTTTATTAGATCCAGAATAATAATTTATGGTATAGTGTAAAATTTCGTAGCGTTTGGAGTTACGGTTTGTTCGTAAGAATTAAAAACACATTGAAATTTGTACGTTGTTTATTTTAAAATATTACATTATTAAAGGAACATGTTGTAAACTTTAGAATTAGGTCTCCTAACCTATTTCATTGCGTCCAGAATACGTCAAAACCCCTGAATTGACATTCTGTTCAGCCCATTTGGAGCCGTTTGGTCTGAAAACTGTATAAACATGTTTTAACTGAAATAATATTAAAATATTCACTTAGAACCCTAATTTACATCAGCCGCCATGTTAAATTTCAATGGCCATGAGAATTCGAATCTTTCCCCCTCAATTTCTTCTTTGATTCTCCACGAAATTCAAAACTTAATATATGAAATCGAAGTGCTCGGAGAGAGCTTCAAATCCATACGGTTGATCGTGGTGTTTGGTTTCTAAAATCGCCAGAATTTGTCATACAAGCCGCGCGGATTTAGGGTGATTTGGAGGCCGAGGAGGGGGGTTCTCTCATGACCGGATTTGGGGCGTTGGTGCCTCTTGAAGTGGCGAAGACGGTGACGCCATCCGATCAACAAACAGTGTTAGAATTTGTGGTGCGTGATTTCTTGATGTTGAACGGTGTTGGGTTTCTTCGGTTACGTGATTTTCTAGAGTTGCAATTCAAGAAGAAGAAGGCAGCTCCTTAGCTGATGACGTGACATGGGTTTATTGGTGAGGAGTTTTATTTATTTTGTTTAAGTTTAAAATTTTCAAATAGTAAAACGCGTATAACTTTCTCATACGAATTCAGAATAACACGCTTTTTGTTGCGTTGGAATCGTATCGACGAGCTCTTTGCAATGGCGCTGGTTTGAACTGATTCTAAGGCCAACAAATTTTGGGCTAAAAATTGGATTTCAACCTCCCTTAAAGCCAAAGGTGAGTGATTTAACCCACTCACGCTTAACTAAGGTATTCTAATATTAGTTAAAATAATATTATGTCATGATATGATTGTTTGGATTGATGTTTGACAGTTTAAATTGCATATTTATATTGATTTGCATCGATAGTGTAGTTTAATTTGACTGTAAGATTTAATTTTACGGTTAAGTTAAAATTTGACATTTAATTACTGTTTTAAAACCTGACAACTGATAATTGGTAAATTTATATGATATTTGAATGTTTGTATGTATTGATGTGATGAATGACTTGAATTTGATATGTTTGACATGTTGATGTTAATTATATGAATTTACCTATTATTCACATCTAATTATATATGACCATTGTTGTGTTGATTAATCCCAATCATTACCCTAGATGTTACGGGCATCGAATAAACCCGGGATTAATCATTAAAATGAATTAAGAACGTAGGTTGAAATGATAAATACCTATGACCTTGATTTGGATTGAAATGATATATATCCTTTCCCAAAAATACTAAAATTAAAATTTAAGTATCACTTGGCCATAGGATAGAAAATTATATACGGACACCGGTCGGTTAAATAAAATTTGTTTTAACCATGAATTTTGAAATATTGTTTTAAAGACAATATAAGCGATGTTTTATAATTTATTTCCTTTGAACTTGAACCTTGAATTTTGAAATATAAACAAAAAAAGGAAATAAATTAGTATTGTAACTGAAGTTAAATAAAGGAAAGGTAGTGTAAATCGAATTTATTGAAATTGAATGGTTTCACCCACTTCTGAAATTTATTATTAATCAAAATTGGTTTGAATTATATATGAATTGTGAATTAAATATTTGTTAAAATTGAAATCATTGAAAATGAGAATCTGATTTGGATTGTAACTATTTGAATTAATTTAACCGAATTGAAATGAATGTAAATTGGAAGTTTAATCGATGGGATTATTGAAAATTTAGTTGGTTGAATTGAAGATTTAAATATGACTTCAGGTTTAATGTAAAATGTTAGAGAAACGATGCTAATTCCAACTATAGTATTTCAAATCATTTTATAAACTATTTTAATAAAAAATTTCTCTTTCCTTATAAACTATTTTACTTTATTACTATTTTATTTTATAAATTATTTTAGATAAACCATTTTATAATTAACTATTTATTTTATAAATTACTTAATGTTTTAACTATATATTTTAATAAATTTGGTAAATTCTATTTTAGTTACAAACTATTTATTTTCAAACTATTTAAATTATATATCTAATTTTTTTTAAATATATTGTTAACTATATATTCAAATTATTAGAGTTGGAATTGTTTCAAGAATTTTAATTGGTTTAAATGGAAATTTTAGTATGAATAATATCCTATCTTGAATATTGAATGATTTTGAAAATCTAATATTTTCATATGAAGAATGAACCTCTTCGAAATGTAAAGAACTGACCGGTGTGAAAAATGTAAACGATTGGTTGTTAAAGAGACCGGGATCAGATATAGTCATACTCTCTGCCAATACCGAAAACCACTTTAACAACTGTGTACGTGGTGGAGTTCCAGAAATGGTGTTGGATGGATTTGGAGGCGAATACTTGATTTGAAGAAAGAGAACGATGATGGATATCCTTGACCTTCGGGTCATAATTAAAATGACTAAAATAGGGTTATACCGTGACCAAGTGGGGTTTGCTACCTCCATTGGCAACACTTCTTCCCTTATTACTATAGTCCCTCGGTTTGATTGATTTGATTTGATGCGCATCCGTGATTTGGGAGTGTTGTCCGAGGTGGGCGGTAGTCGCGGCTATGCGTTACCACCAGTCCGGGCGTGCAACTAGTATATTCATACTCTGGGCATTCCTCGTGTGCCTTGTCATATTATCCTGATCGAGCCCCTACGATTTTGATTTAACGTTGTCGTATAGCAGCGCATCCCTATCCACCGACCTTACTGGTGTTTTATATGCAATATTTACGACAATGTATAAACAGTGTAAGGGTAAAAATGTAATCCCGCTTATGCTATTTTAATATGTTATATTTAACCATAGACATATTATAATAGCGTATTATATTATATGATATTAGTTTGACGGATCCTTAGGAGATGGAAATTCCCGTAACATCTCTTAAGTTATTGCATTCATATTATTACATGGAATTTGATTTAACTAATATGAGAATGATTTAGTTCTGATCCGAGTGTTTGTTGTGTTTTTTTTTTTTTTTGCAACACGCTCGGGTCAGACCGAGTTACAGTTAGCGAATATTCCATTATGAAGATGAAGATGGAGCTCAACAGACGTATTAAAATTATTATTCCGCTGCATATATTGGTATGTTGTATGTTAATTTACTCTGATAAATTGTGTAATTATAATCAAATGTATGTTTTTAACAGCTTCATGAACTGTTATTTATTTACTATATTTTGTCCTTCCGCTGTGAGATTTTGTATTTGTTTCCTTCTTTCTTCTTTTTCTTATTTTAATCCCAATAACTATCCGTATTTTTGATCTGTTTATGTCGACATTAAGGATCAATGTCGATTTGAACGGTCAAAAAGCACGGATGTTACAGATTGTGTGTGATAGTCCTGCCCTCGAGGCCGCCCTTGGTTGGGAGTCTCGAGTCGTGCGGGGTTCGGGTTCGATGTCTTCTCCTTTGAGACCTCCCAGGGGTTATTCCTCCTGTGTCATGATAAGGCATGGACGTCGCTGATTCGTCCTTTAGACTCCTCGTTGTTGCGTTCGGGTTAAAGTTTGAGGGTGTCATTGATTCACTAAGTATTGCCCGGATCCAGACCCTTCGGGTCAGATGGAGTCGAGCGAGTGATCAGCATCATGCCCTACTCAGCTAATGAGCTGCCCCCAAGTCCAGAGTCTTGAGAATTAAGTTATTATAGTCGGTCTCTTCGTTGATTCGAGACTCGAGTGGAGTTATTTATACTCATCTTATCATTGATTCGAGACTCGAGTGTAATTGTTTATACTCGTCTCGTCGTTGATTCGAGACTCGTGTGGAGTTATTTATATTCGATCTCGTCGTTGATTTGAGACTCGAGTAGTGGGATCGACTCCCGTTCTCGAGGTGTCGATCCTATGTTATGTGCTCGTATTTGCAAGTTGGTTGTAACAGTTATTTGAACATATATACAGAAACTAAACATGACAAGAGCATGGAGAAATGAACACTATCTTTACTAATAACTTGGGCAGTAACAGCCTTTTCTTTACAATGCCTTGAATTAGAAGAAAACAAAATATTGTTGGAAAGCAGTAAATATGTACACTAAGTTATGTAAAACAGCAGCGAAGATATTTATTATTCCACGCCTTCGAGAGTTCGGCGCCATCAACGATCGTTAGCCTGAAGGTCCCATCTCCAAACCTCTCTTGTATGACGTACGGGCCCTTCCAGCGAGGGTTGAAACCAGCTGATGTTGGAAAGATCCATTTGAGGACGAGGTCGCTGATGTTAAGGTTCTATAGACGGACTTTGGAGTTGAAATATCGGGCGACCCGTTGACGTTGCGCGACAGCTCTAAGTTTAGCTTCGTCCCTTTTCTCTTTGAGTAAGTCGAGTGATTCCAAGAGTAGATCTTGGTTGGTCTTCAGATCATAGTAAGTAACTCGATGAGATTGGAGCTTTAGCTCAATGGGAATGATGGCTTCAGATCCATAATCGAGAGGGAAAGAGTGTGACCAGTCATTGACTTATGGGTGGTCCGGTCGGCCCATAGTGCCAGAGGGAGCTCATCTACCCATAAGCCTTCGGCTTTTTCCAGATGCTTCTTTATGATGGAGTCAATCACTTTGTTGGCAACCTCTACCTACCCATTGGCGTAAGGATGAGCCACTGATGAGAATCTCTTTTCGATTTTGTGTAGTCGGTAGAAAGTCTTGAACTTAACGCTGTTGAATTAGTCCCCGTTGTCAGAAATGATATCTTGGGGGGACTCCATATAGAGTGAGTATGTTGCGGACGACGAAGTTGATCACTTTCTTTCTTGTGATTATGGTAAGGGGCTCAGCTTGAGCCCGCTTGGTGAAGTAATCAACTACGACGATAGCATAGCGTGCGCTGCCCCGGGCCATTGGAAGAGCTCCGATGATATTTATTCCACACATGGCGAACAACCAAGGACTGGCCATATGTGTTAGCTCGGTAGGCGGGGCTCTTGGAATCTTGGAAAACTTCTGGCATTTGTCACATTTGCAGGAATAGTCCGCGACATCTTGATCGAGTGTGGGACAGAAGTATCCATATCTAAGAATTTTCCTTGCCGAAGTTTGCCCCTCGGTGTGGTCACCGCACTCACCTTCGTGTACTTCTAACAACACACGGTCGGCGTCGTTGTGGGCTACAAACTGGAGTAATGGAACAAAGAATCCCTTCGATAGAGCACCCCATCTTCAATGATGTAGCGAGATGACTTGCGAGTGAGCGCTCGTCTTTTCTTGTAATGCTCAGTGAGAATTCCATGTAGCAAGTAGTTATTGATTGGTGTCATCCAGGACTCGGGATCTGGCTCGGTCTTCTCCAATGCTACCGAATCATTTTTCATCCAATCGATGCTCGGGGGATCGAGTACTTCGATTGGGGCTAACCCCAAGGGCTGCGCATCCCCAGTGCTTGCCAATTTGGCCAATGGATCAGCTTTCTCATTTTGTCCTCGAGGGATGTGCGTGATGATGTAGTGGTCGGAGTTAGTAAGAAGTTCACGGACTCAAGCAAGATAGCGAGCGAGTCGTTCCCCCTTGGCTTGATACACTCCCTGCATCTGGCGTACGATGATTTGTGAGTCGGAGTAAATCTGGAGAGCCTTGATGTCAAGTTTGATCGCGATCCTAAGTCCAGTATTCAAGGCTTTGTATTTTTCATTGTTGTTAGTGCTAGGAAAATCAAGTTTCAGAGTGTAACAGATCGAGCGTTCCTCAGGAGTAACGAGCACGACTCTGACACCGAAACACTAACTATTATAGTATTCATCGACGAACTGTTTCCATTGAGTATCTAGAGTTTCCTCGTCTTCCAAGGGAGGTTCCTCAGGAATTGTAAACTCCACTATGAAATCTATAACACCCTGTAAAATTAATAAGTATTAATAAACAAATAAAAACAAGGAATTAAATGATATGGCTGGATAATGAGATTTTTCATCTTTAGGAATTTGGCTATGAAACTCTTTTATTTGGATTCGTGGAAAAATTCTGAATCATTTTCATATATAATATGATGAAAACTGTTAACGTATGAAGAAGTTATGAACAAATGAATTTGGACAGTGTATGCAGGAAATATATATACATGTGAATATTATATATATTTTCCAAATTACAAATTAAAATAAAAGAGTGAAATTCAAAATTTTGAATTTTGAGATAAGATCTGGGGGACAACGTATATTGCATATATAGAAAAGAATGAAGCAAATTAAGAACGTAATTAATAAAATAAACAACTCAGCAACGCAACGAAATTGGGCGTTCCAGCACCGAAAGGGTCGACCGCTCCCCCTTAAGGGGTGTCGACTACTAAACGGCAGGAAAGCCCAATCAGCCTATGTGGATAAGGGTTTTCCAAAAGGTTATATTTATATAGAAGGCTTGGATTAACTTTTATTGATCCAATGGCTCATGCTCACACGAGCAAGTATAAATAACCCCTAATACACATACTAGAAACCCTAATTATTCTACATCTCTGCCTCCATGCTGCTAAGTCCATAGAAAGACAAAGAGAATAGGGTGAAGGTTTCTTCTACTTCTCTAACTCTATTCTAAATCTCTCTATTTCAATTTATATATGTTTAGGATTTCAAAATTTAGCATAAACACACACACACGCATACATATATAACCCTAATTGTATGTTTCTTATATGTAAATTGTAAGGAGGATAATCAGAGCTTGCTCGAATGTTAAGAATCGCTGCATATCTTGCAGTTCTGTCACATTTCCGCCTATAGTTTGTGAGTGGAATCTAGTTTTTCTTAAGGCGTATTCACGTTTTTAATAGTTTGTCATGTGAATTGATATGCCTCGGAAGATTTGAATGTTCGATAATATGAACATGAAAACCTCCAAGTCTTCTATCTTGTAATTGCGTATGAAATTGTCGTGATAAATTGGGTTTGTGGAATTGTGGTTTTTGTATTGGACTAAAACAAAATATGAGTGTTGTACTATTATTTATGTTTTATGTGATTCACCCTTTCTTTAGATTTTGCCCTAAAAAGGTTTGGATTTGAATGTTTCATGGTTTGAATTGGGTATGGATCCTATGTTGGATCTAAATGCATTCACAATTGAAATAGGTCAATGCTAAATATTTTTAGGTGCATAAGACCAAACAGGGTGAATTGGGTGAAATATGAATTATAAACATACATATGTAGATGTATGTAATGCTCTATTTTTAATTCAGTATTGAAATCATTTATACATGTTTAGTATACAAGTTGTAATTGTTATGTATGTATTTTCCATTCACTGCTATTTATTGTATGTTCATTATGTCATCATGCTTATGGTGTAGCGGTAAAATATGGAAAATCTAACTTGTATGCCTTAAATTGGATAAATTGACAATTTGCCACCTCATTAGAACGTTTGCCCATTTTTACGAATGTTAACGTTAATTAGGCGCTATTATTATTTACTTATATAAACGTAGTCATGGTAATTAACGTTGTATTAACGTAATAAATGTGATTAAGTTAGAATTCGAATTTGAAATGTCCCTTTAACAAATATACATATATGTGTTGTTTGCTTATGTGTGCGTATATATATAGAATGGCTTAATTATATAAATAAATGACACATAGACACGAAATTAGTTGCCATTTGTGGTAAAAGTCTGCCCGGAACTGACCTACAAATCTAGCAACCACAAGTATGCCCAACTAATGTGAGATATCTAGGTGCCATGGGCTATTCATAAACTTAGTACACTAGACACAAGGTTAAACCAACTTGTAGTAGAAGCCTTCCCGGAACCGACCAACATATCCAACATCTACAGGTATACGGTTTAATGTGAGGGGTCTAGTGTGTGTGTATATAACTATATATACATAAGTCTGACGTGTGAAAACAGACAGGTTTACTACGCCTTGAGAAGGTCTTAAGTGGCTGACTCATCTTATATCTAGTTTGGGTCTTAAGTGGTTAGGACTAGGGTCCCTCCGAAGGTTTATTCCTTGGAGAGGAACAAAGTCATGGGACCAGCCTTACTAGATTTTAGGTAGGTCTTTAGGTCCTCCTTCTCTAAAAGTGGTTGGGCATAAAACAGTAACGATATAGTGTAGTTCACGGGGATGTCCACTTCCTCTAGAAGCTTGTAAGGTTTTAACTAGGGACAGATTGGTAATTTGAAGGATATGTGGCTATTGCATGCTCACCAATTATCTAAGGGAAGTCTTAAGCGACATAGGTGTCCTATCGGGTAATATAAGTTAAGTAGTAACGTTCGCAATACAACTTCTCATATTACAAATGAGAGAATAGACTCGAGAACATTGACGTACTAGGACGAGGTCTGAAAGGGCTAAGGGTTCGCCTCAGGGTTATAAAAAGATCATAAGAATCCACCCTTAATAGGACCATAGGTAACCAAGAATGCCATCTTGTTGGGTCTTTACCCTAAAAACACTAATGGGCGATTTACTTGGATATCCACCCCATTGGTTAGAAACTTGATGTTTGTTGTGTGCTGCGTAGACATACCTTGACATATGCAACCTGCTAAAATATAGGGTATGGACATTAAGTAACACTATATTTCAGTCACATAGAACTTTATTTTCTGACCCCCTCTCTTTAACATCCAACAACTCAGTAGGTGGGGTAAAGCCATGGATGAAGTCATGATTGAAGCCGATGAAGAAGATGAAGTTATTATGATATTATTAGCGGTTGTTGCTTTACTTCTTTTGGAATCTGATGAGAATGAACTATTTGATGTACCTATTGGACCAATGCAACCGTGACTGTGTATTTTTGTGGTTTTGAAATAAATGGTACATCTTATTTTTGGTATTATATTTTCTCTTTCCTTTGTTTGAGATTTCCATTTGAATTATATGTTATTATTATCTATGCAAATGTAATCCTTACAAGAAACAACGACCCGTTTAGGATGGCTCTAAGTTTCGATGAGCCTTTTCTAGGTTGAAATTTAGGCCCGTTCCTTGGCGGGTTGTTACATTTGGTATCAGAGATTAGGTTACCCGATTATATGGGAAATATACGTATGAGAGGCGTATTTATGATTTGAAAACTATTTTTCAAACTGTCTATATATATGTACCCTAATAAGCATACACATATATACTAGGCATCTTTATCATTTTCAGCATTAAGTACTCTTTCAGAGTATCCACTAAGGGATTCTTCCTTTTCTTTTCAAATAGCGGAATGGCTGAAAATCAAAATGAGCGAGGTAACCAGGCAAGGCCCAGATACTTGCCTGAATGGTTCTGGCAGTACCTCTGTATTGTGGAACAGGTCCCTATCGTGAATCCTGCCTCAACGGCTCCTGCAGCTTCTGCCGCTAAAGTGGCCTTTGACTTTTCCCGCTTTTGTAAGACCTTTACGAATCTTGGAAGGAAATCGTTTTCTATAAAGGAAGGCTTTACTAGTGCCCAATCTAGGGTTATGGATTTTGAAAGAATCTTTGAGGCTACAGCCTGGCCTGACGAAGTAAAAGGAAGGATAGCGGCATGAAAATTGAAGGTTGAAGCCCTAGAGTGGTGGAACTTAATACCAATGGAGAATGGAGGCCGAATCTTTACATGGGCCGAGTTCAAGACCCGGTTTGAAGCGAAGTTTTTACCCCAGGCCGAAATGACTATTCAGCTAGAGAAATTCGTACACCTCAAGCAAGGAAGCTTAAGTCTACAAGAATATGTATCCAAATTCATTGGGTTACGTAAGTTTGGGAGAGGGTTGGTAGACACTTCCATGAACAAGTTCCTTAGGTTTTTCAAAGGACTGAACTCCCTGTTGAAGGAGACCCTATTAGCCCAAGTAACGTTTGAGGCAACTTTCGAGACTCTAGCTAAGACAGCTACCCTTTGTGTGACCGAAAGCACCAAGGAGGATAAAGAGGGAGAGAAAGGAGAAGCTTATAGTAAAAATTAGAATAAGGAGTGGTGTAAGAACAAGAAAAAGAACAAATTCAAAAAGGACGCAAACACTTGTACGAGGTGCAACCACAAGGGCCATGAGGCCAAGGATTGTAGGACCTCATTAGTGAAAAGGGAGTTTAAGGGAAAACGTTACGACTGCCACGAAGAAGGACACATGTCCAAAGACTTCCCAAAGCACAAACCCCAAAGCTACCAAGAGTGGCCAGAGTTATGCGATTGAAGCAACCCCAGTTCAAAGCCTACCCTCGCGAGACCAAGGGCAGCCCGCACTCGAAGGTATAATCTCCATTTTAGGAAATTCAGCATATACCTTGTTTGATTCCGGAGCAACCCATTGTTTTATCTTCATGCGATTAGTAAATCTGTTGAACCTTTCCGTATGTATCTCAGATAGTGAAATAGAGGTGGCCAACCCTATCGGAGGATCTAAGTATCTTGAGCTATTGTGTAAAGACCTAGTATTGGAGGTCGACAATGTTGAGTTCCATTTCGAAGCGTATGCGTTGAGTTTTATGAAGTATGACCTTATCTTAGGTATGGACTGGCTATCGTTTTGTAGGGCCGTCCTAGATTGTGAAAAGAGACTCGTTCGTCTTAGGAGTCGAGGAGGACGCAGCCTGAATATTTCTTGTAATGTTAAAAATAAGGACAAAGCCTTGTAATATTCCTTGTCTCCTAGTTCTGAAGGACCATCTTCGGTCCCTATAGTCTGTGAGTTTTTGGATGTCTTCGAGGAAGTCACAACACCAGAAAGGCCCATTTGTCACGCTTATAACCGTGAGTAATCAGTATACTCACGGTTATAACCATTGTGCCAACAGGCGTTAGTGATTTCTATCATGCTTATAACTGTAATAAATACTAACGTATATTGTCACGGTTATAAGCGTGATTATATTTTCTCTTCTAACGGTTATAAGTGTGATAATATTTATTCTACTAACAGTAATAAGCGTGCCAATATTAATTTTTCTAACAGTTTTAAATGTGGTGAAGGGAAAAACTATAACAATTATAAGCGTTGTGCTAATATTTTTTCCAGTTATAAACGTTACTTTATCGAAGATTCCAATGGCTATTATCACATTTACCACACTAATAACGATGAGAAACTGCACATAATATGTTGCATACATAAAACACATATATTCATAATAAATATACATAAATATATACAGTACTATTGTTTTCTATATACACGGTAATAGCATCAGAACATCAAATAGCACGTCGAACATACCAAATTTAAAATTGCAAACATAACAAGTTTAAAATACTGAGAGTTATACACCGTCATTTACATATTAAGTTTTAAAACAAGATTCAACATATTTCTTTCTAAATTCAGTCATAACATACATATTATCTACCAAATTAACTTCGATCCTACCACTAGTCGCCCAAAAAGTTTCAACCTGTTGCACAGCTTTAATTATTGTACGTGCAGAAAACCGCAATAAAACATCACAGATTTGGCTTTGTAAGAGAATTCTTGTTGAGCCACGTAGGGGCTCTGCACAGCTATGGCCAATTGTTCACTCCAACCTATTCTATAGGACTATACACTAAATTTTTATCCTTTTGTATTATATAGTTGAAATCTAAAAGCACAGTCAATAGTCTATAAACAGATTAAACAAAAACTAATATCATGGTTATATATAGTTGGTTAAAATCATCACCTAGACATGGACTTAGGAAATACTAATATTTTATACAAAAATAATAATAGTTTACCCTAACTACATACCTATTACAATTAATTTTTTCACAAAACTTGTGTTAACATAATCTACTTTAAATGATTTCTAAAGTCAATGTCCAAAAAGTTAACTCATAGACATGTTGAAAACTCTATGAAGAATAATGCAGAGCTCATAAGTGTCACCTAATAATTGTATGTTCATTTAACTATGCCTACTCATAATCCTAATAATTCCATTTCCTTGTATAATATGTTAAACAACAAAATCAATAAATACGAAATGTTGGCAATAACCTAGGCTTTGTAAGAAGCAAACCGGATTAATAGACGATATGTATTTAGGATTATATTGCTCGGATCGGATTGAAACTACAAAAATTAAGTAGAAGAAGGTTGCACATGTATATTACACATATATATTTACAGATCATGTTAACTCTTTTCGAGTGATATTTTAGATAGTGGGAACTGAAAAGCAAAGCTTAACTTGTGTAACTGGTATTACTGACAACTTCTTAATGATCTATAGAATTGAGTGACCATGAAAAAGTAAGGAAAACAATTGTGCCTTATCGTTTAAGAATTGCTTTAGATGATCCCATAGTGTTCTCAATCCTTAACTTCTGGAAGTATTCCTATAAGCATAAAGTTATAAAGAGTCAAATATTTGGTGGCATCTCAAACACATTTAAGTTTATGTCTTGAATAATTAATGTTTTATTTAGCAGTCATACACAGAACATGTCTCATGTAGGCAAGGGATAGCTACATTATCGATAATTAATGTGTCATAATGAATGAATTTATTTAATGTGTCAAATAGGCAAGGCTAAGTTTAGGGACAACACAAGTCAGCTCCTGGATATGCAGTAAGGAGCAACAAGTATAGGCACATAAACAATAACAAAGTGGTGCTTAATATGAACAAGGGAAATCGGCACAAGATCAAATTCACAAATAATTAACAAAAATTAGAATACACAACAACAGGGCATCGACAACAACAAATTGTGAAATAGTCCAACTAGAAAAGTATAATTTATATATACATGTGGTCTTAATTGTAACTGGGTTTTCAATTTTGTGGTATCTTTCCCATTTTCTTACTTTGATAACTTCATCCATATGTTTTTTGGACAAAAGGGGGTCAGCACCTGGACAAGCAACTTGTTGAGTTATATAGCTGCATTAACACTCTTCAAGAAATAAAACGCTATTCAACACCATGCAAACGAGAACAATTATGTAAAAATAAAAAATAAAATAAGCTTTGTAGTTAAATGATGCTTTAGATGGCTAGATACAAACGCTATGTAAACTCCAACATTAACACAGTATGTTACTAGTGTGCATACTGGTGATGATTCAAATCAAGTTCAAACATTAATTACGCGAACTCCAACACAAATATAGTGCATAATTAAGCACCTGGCCTGAAAGCATGCTGATATGGTAAGTCCAACATTTAACTATAGTTTTTTTTTTTACTTGACTTTTCAAATATCCAAATATGAAATACCGACATTTCCAAGTATGTTGCCTTAATAAAAAGACATCATAAGTCTGCTAATTCTGGTAAAGATACAATATGGTTCAACATTGGGCACTATATTTCCCAAAGTTAGCATAGTACAACACAAAATCTCGCAGTGTACATTCAGGTATTTAGGATAGACTGGACTGTAATGTTTCATTTTCATCTAGAAGCCCATAATAAAAGTTCAAATCAGTACTACTACAACGTTCATCATCAGCAAGCTACTCCAGTGCTATCGTTGAGGTAAAGCAGTTGACAAGTCCATGGAGGAATGAGTTCATAAAAGTTCAAAATAAATTACCTGTGCATGAAGTATGCAATCACGTCCCGATAATAGAATTGGAACAGATTGTCTTTGAATAACTGTAGGCATTACAAATCCCATTTCTTTAGCTCTCTTCAAAACGTGTTCTGATACTTTCCCGCTACATATATCTCTAAGAAAATGAGTGGCATCTGGATTGGGGTTCAACGTTGAAGACAACTCAGCAATGGAAGAAGAAAAGAATACTGAAAAAGAAGAAAAATTGGTCCTACGGTAAGATGGTTTCAACATCGAACTTGATCTGCTACGATTCATTGAATGGATGGAAGAAAACGTAAATGAACTAAATAATCAAAATGGAAAAGGATTTTTTGGAGGAACTGTGTAGCAATTTCTGAACGAGGAGATGGATTATTGGCATTGCAGTAACGGCTCCATGATGAAGAAGATGATAACGAAATCATTGGTTTGTCAGAGGGACGGGTATTTATGTTAGAAGCCAAAGAAATGAAGATGTACTACTAAATGGAAATCCCAGTAGGATGGAAGAAGAGTGAAGTTGCTCTGCGGACAGAAGGTGTCGGCCAACATTAAAACTAGTGTCTTGCTATTCACACCCCACTTTCCACTTTCGGCCACCACAACGTTTGGTTGTTCACCGTCGAACGTCCTACTTCCCAAAAAATACACTGTTGTTCGGTCGTTTGCGGCCGACGAACGTGAAGGCAGTTTGGCCATTTGTGGCCGAATGAAAATGTATGGTGGCCAGAAAAGGAAAGTGGGGGTGTGAATAACAGTTCACTTAAAACTACAATTAAGTTATGCAAGCTTCATTTATGAAATCTAAACACTGATTGAAATACTTGCTTAAATTTTCGCCCATAGTATCAAAAACTACAAGCAACAACAAAATCAAAATAGGATTAAACTCTCTTCAATTTTCACACACATTTGAAGTCAAGTAGCTTCTGAAGTGAATGGAAACTTAGAACCACTGTTGATGTTTGCAAAGGGTATCCACACAGATCCCTGAAGTGAGTTCAGAGTTTAAATCACACGATTGGAGAAAAGGCTATGGCAAATGAACAGCTTGGGAAAAAGGTAATCATAGGAGTGGACATATAATTTGACAATCCTTTATACACCGGTTTAAACACATAACCGAGCCCCAAACCCAATAGCACCAAGGACATAAAAAACCGCTCTTAAAGAAAAATGTGCATGCACAAAGAAATCAACTTCACGGTCCTTTTAAGCAACCCAACAAAGAGTCTACCAAAATTATTAAACTAAGGACCAAAAATGCAAGTGCAACTCGAACAACTGCCATGACAGGTTAAACAAGAATGATCAAACAAGGTAAACCCACTGTCTTTATAAGAAGAGACAACTCCAACTGAATCAAAATTAACTGCAACCTTGATAGAAGAAGAATCAATAAAATCGAAAGAAAAAGCATCAGCATTATTAAAATCCAATACATAACTAAAGAGAAACTATTGCTATTATGATTTTTTTTATTTGTTCAAAATATTTTTGACTAATTATAATTAAAATGTTCAAAAAAAAATTGGTACAACTAATCAAATGGAATTTATATATTGCTAGTGAAACATGCAAGTCAAAAATATTGGAGCTGCTGAAATGGGTACAGAGGCTAATCTGATGATTTTAGGCAATAACCAAGATTCAACCATGTCGGAACAAGTATAGATTAGAAAGGTGACTAATCAGATACAAGCAATTTACAGTACGGAATTTTATAAAACAATTTTGTAAAAAAATTAGTAATTAGGTGCTATTAGAGCAGCAGTAGGTTTTACATAATTCATTTTATTAAAATATTTGTTTTATCTCAATCTAGATTTGGTGTCTATGCGGCCAAGTAGAGGATTGAGTCACTCTCTTTAAAATGCTTCGCTGCTATGCAAATCGTGCAAGGCGGTCCGTAATGCAGCGCTGCGTCCAAGATAAGGCAACCCTGTATTTATTCCAACGATCAAGAAAATCGACAACATAAGAAAGAGAACCTGACTATATAGTTTACAAACGATGAAAAGATGTATAATGTGATCATTAAGATCATTGGAAGTGGCCTACGCATAACAATTTAAGATACAAGACTAGATGAAACTAATGCATATCTGGAAGTTGGTATAAGCACTTGCACTGCTACTGGCTTATTAAAGTAGCATGTTGCAATCTAGCTGAAGGGATTGTACACTGCCACCATTACTAGCTTGTTAAAGTAGCTTGTTGTAGTCTAAAGCCAAGCAATGCACTTCTAGATGAAAATATGACAGCTATTTTCTCGGATGTTGGAATATATAAATTGCTAAAGGTTGAAGCATGAATATTGTTGTACCGGTGACAAGGAAACAACTTCATGTATATCGACCATTGGCTTATGACAGTTTAGTTGGTTATATTGCACTTGTTAAATTGATTTTTAAAACTTTTTCCTTGAATAGTGAAGTAATTATGTTAAGGGAGCCAAAACCAAGAAAGAATGCTCATCTCACATACGTACTCTTGCCCAGGCATATATAACAACTACATGCATATGAAATTTATAGGAACACACTCTTGCATATTTGCTCTTGCCTGCAACTAAACCACAGACATAAAACAAACCCATATCTGGAAATGCTTGAGATATGTAAACTTTGTTGTAAGCTTGCACTTAGCCCTAATTCTTTGTGCATATTTTTAATCAGTTTGCATTATGTCTTATTACTATTATTATTGCATGTTCGTATATCTCAGTTGCTTAGTTATTTAGAACCCCGGTATCCAAGTCTGTTAATCTCAAATTTTACTACCTGTTGGTCTATCCTCCTGGTATTATATTGATTTCAACATTCACAAGTATTCAATATAATTTTTTTTACATTATGCATTTGTGATTTCCTAAAAGCCAATTCATAATGATAAACCCTAGCATCAAAAATAATTATATGCCTTTTATTTTTCTTCTCTTGTGATTTTATTTATATAAGCCTACATGAGCATACACCAAACATAACAAGTAACAAGACCTGTTGGGATGTTTATAAAATAAATTACTATTAAAAGTTTACCATTTGAACTTCTATTGGAGTCTACTATTGAACCACTATACAATTATATTATTTTCTAAATAAGTTATTTTCTTCTCATATTATTTGTCATGAACATGGTATAAATGAAATTACTATAAAAGTGATGTTGGTAATGGGTATGGAATAAACATTTTTATGTGGAAACAACATTCATGTGTTTCACAGCCAGTAATATGAATTTTTTTAATTTGATTTGTGATATTACTTCAAAAAAATAATAAAAAAACCCCTTCTAACATCATCAAGGGATCTTTGGAGAAGCTAAGAAGGTTAAATTGCATGGATTGCTTGTTAACACCATAATTAAAACACAAAAATTCCTTCCTAAAACAACATGATTATTCAGTTCTCTTATGTAATTTTAAAAATTGGGTTGACCATTTCAATAAATCTACTAACTGTTTTGTTTCTGTTCTAGAACATGGTTTGCAAAAGAGATATCCTACTTAACAGAGCTCCAGTATCCAAATATATTGTAATTTCTTGCTATCATAGTCCATAAAGATGAGATTATCCTTATAACGGAGTACTTACAAAAAGTATGTCATCAGCATTATAACCTTTTAGCTTCTTTAGTGTGATTTCTCTTTCTACATTTATTTTTCTCGTTTCAAAGATAATCATGAATTTTTATTAATGTTAACAACTGGATTCAAGATTTATTAGAAATCTGACCGAAACACAAAATAAAAATATAAAAAACTAATTTAGATCGAAATCAGAACTCGCTTGTTAGTATCCGAATTATTTCATCGAGCAGTTCGAGAAGAACAAACACAAAACAAAGGGCCATAACATCGCTGTATTTCAATACATAATTTCACATATAAAAAAAGTAAAAAACAATGGTAGAGTTTTAATATACCTAAACTAGATTGAGTTGAATGCAGAAACTAGAAACCCTAGATCCCGATGTGAACCTCAGATCCTACCGTGAAGCCCATAATTCTCGAACCAATGGAGGGGATTGGAAGCTGAAATCTCGATTGAATAGAATGAATTTGAGGAGAAATTTCAAGCCTAAATGATAGAATTTGCAAGGAGGTAAATACCATAAATGTGTTACGATTTGGAAAACGAGGAGGAAGACTGACTTAAAGAACCCTCCTAAGTATTTCAAACTATTTTACCAAACTACTCATCACTCCTCATTAGTACTCATGGTTATAAATGTTATTATGGGTTACAACGGTAATTTCTATAGTAATGTTGTCATGGTAATAACCTGACTAATTGCGTAGAAAAAAGTGTTACAAAACAGCTGATTTGATGTTGTGAGTCACAGGACTTCCATCCCATAGGGAAATCTCCTTTCGTATTCACATAGCGAAGGACATTAGACTTGTAGCACTATCCTTGAGGCATATGGAGCCCAAGGAAAGAAGGCAATTAGATAAACAGATTTCAGATTCGTTACAAAAAGGTTTTATTCGTCGAAGTACCTCAGAATGGGGTGCACTTATTGTATTTGCCACCAAAGCAGATGGATCTTTGAGACTTTGTATGGATTATAAAGAACTTAATAAATTGACCAAGAAGAACAGGTACCCTCTACCAAGAATCGATGACCTTTTTGACTACTTGGGAGGAGCCCGATTATTTTCCCAACTGGACCTTACGACTGTATTTCACCAGTTAAGGATTGCGGAGGACATCAAGGACAAAACTGTGTTTAGGACACCAGACAGGTTGTTCCATTGGGAAGTTATGCCCTTCGGACTAACGAATGCACCCGTTTTCTTTGTTTACTCATGAGTAGAGTGTCTAGGGGCATTCTAAATAAAATTGTGGTTGTCTTCGTAGATGATATCCTTATATTTCAAAATATCATGAAGAGCATGAAAAACACTTGAGACAAGTGTTAGGGATATTAAGAAAGAACCAACTGAAAGAAAAATTCTCGAAGTGTCATTAATGGAGGGAAGAAGTAAGATTTTAGGACATATTGTGTCGAGTAAAGGCTTGGCTATAGACCCCGCGAAGATCGAGGCAATCAAGGAATGGAGGATACCTTGAAATGCTATAGAGGTAAGAAGTTTCCTTGGATTGGCCGGGTATTATAGGAAATTCATTAAAGACTTCGTAAAGATTGCTACTCCGGTACTCCATTAACCCAATTGACAAGGAAGAATTTGGTGTTCACTTGGAAATTTAAAAGTGATACAGCCTTTAAGAAATAAAAGGAAGCATTAACTAGCACATTTGTCCTAATTATACTCGATGGTTCAAAATCGTTTACCGTTTACACCGATGCATGTGGGACCGATTTAGGAGCAGTCCTTATGCAAGAAGGAAGAGTAGTGGCCTATGCAAGTAGATAACTCAAGGATCCAGAGAAAAGATATCCAGTACATGACCTTGAGTTAGCCGCAGTAGTGTTTGCCCTTAAGATGTGGAGGCATTATCTCTTAGGGGAGAAGTTCGAATTGTTTACCGACCATAAATCCCTTAAGTATTTATTTTCTCAACGTGACTTAAACTTGAGACAACAAAGATGGATGGAATATATTGCCTCCTTTGACTTCATGATTCAGTATACCCCATGCAAGGAGAATGTTGTGGCGGATGCTTAAAGTAGGAAACATGTGACTTTAAATGCGATAGCCGGATGGAAACAGTTAGAGTTCCTCGCAAATTTTAATTTGTAACCCTCACCAACCACTTCCAATGGTTTTCTTGGGCTATGGTGATTAGACCTACCCTAAGAGAAAGAATCCAAAGTGCACAAGACTTAGACGAGGAGTCAAGAGGCATAAAGGAGAAAGTAGCAAAGAAAGAGACCTTTCCTCACTCGGTTGGGTATTCGATCAGCAATAGAGGGAATTTACTTTGGGATGGACGACTTTACATCCCTAAGGGTGAAGGGTTAAGGAAAGAAATTCTATAAGAATTCCATAGATCAAAACTGACCATACACCTCGGTAGGGATAAAATGTACAAGGATATGAAAAGGAATCTCCATTGGGAAGGAATGAAGAGAGACGTAGCCTAGTTCATGGCCAAATGTCTAATATGCCAAAAAGTCAAGGCGGAGCAAGGGAAGCCCAGAGGACTGTTGTTACCTTTAGAGATCCCCACATGGAAGTGGGAGCATATTTCCATGGACTTTATAGATTTACTTCTTAGAAGACAAAAAGGGAATGAGGCCATTGGGTTATGGTAGATCATTTAACCAAAAACGCCCACTTTATACCAGTCAAGATGACAAGGACTGCAACCTTGTTAGCCTAATTATATGTCAAAGAGATAGTCAAACTTCATGGTATTCCATCAAGTATCATGAGTGATAGAGATCCCTTGTTCACAAGTGAATTTTGGAGAAGCCTTCAAGCATCTATGGGGACGACCCTTAACTTAAGCACAGATTATCACCTGCAGACCGACGGACAGATAGAGAGAGTAAATAAAATCTTAGAAGACTTGCTCAGAGTTTGTATCATCGACTTTGGAGGAGTTTAAAAGCAGCACCTACCGCTTGCGGAGTTCACGTATAATAATAGTTTTCGAGTGACGATTGGTATGGCCCCATTTGAAGCGCTATACAGGAGGTCATGCAAATCGCCAACTTGTTGGTAGGAAACTACTGACAAGGTTATGCTTGGACCAGACTTCGTCCGTGAATCCACGGAGAAGATATCTTTGATTAGGCAAAGAATGAAGGAAGCCCAAGACCGTCAGAAATCGTATGCCGATAAGAGAAGGAGGGTACTTGAGTTTGATGTTGGAGACTTAGTGTTCATAAAAGTACCCCCTCTCAAGAAAACTGTTCGGTTTGGGAAAACTAGGAAGTTGGCTCCCAGGTTTATTGGGCCTTTTAGTGTCATCGAGAAGATATGATCTTTGGCCTATCGAGTGGATCTCCCAGAGCGTCTCTCGGGAATCCATAGTGCTTTTCATGTATCTCATCTAAGGTAATACCTTCATGATTCTGCTATCAGACCCGAGCTTGATGAAATTGGGGACATAGAGAAACTCAATTTGGAGTCCAGGGTGCCCCGTGCCATTGCAAGGATTGTAGAGCATGGAATCAAGAGATTCTACAACAAAACCGTTCACCTCGTCCGAGTACAATGGTGAAATGACCCTGCGGAAAGCACAAAGGAGACCGAGGATAAAATGAGAAAGACTCACCCAAAGTTTTTCACTGGTAAATTTTTCCTTAAAATACCATTTATGGATGCATCATGATTGCTAGATTAGATGTTAGGAAATGGATGCAACACTGTTGCACAGAGCACTCATGTAGAAATATATGCATATTTAGGTTGGTTGCATACATATTGCATCACTTATTAAACTCACATGCTAGGGTAGAGCTCACGTTAGTGGGTCTGCAGTTCATAACCACTACGAGTCATGGATGCTTATGGATGAATTATAAATAACATGGGTGTACAACATGGATGTTTCGAACGAGTTGTATTTTTCACCCCTTAAACAGATATCGGGACGAAATCCATTTTAAGGGGAGGAGGCATAACGTAACACCCCGTAAAGTTCATAAGTATTAATAAATAAATAAATAAAAATAAGCAATTAAATGATATGGCTAGAAAATGAGATTTTGCAGCTTTAGGAATTTGGCTACTAAACTCATTTATTTGGATTCATGGCGAAATTTTGAATCGTTTTCATATATAATGTGCTGAATACGGTTAATGTATGAAGTAGTTATGAACAAATAAATTTTGACAGTGTACGTAGAAAATATATAATTATGTGAACATTATATATATTTTCCAAATTATTAATTAAAATAAAAGAGGGAAATTCAAAATTTGAATTTTGAGATAGGATTTGGGGGACAAGGTATATTGCATATATAGAAAAGAATGAACTAAATTAAGAATGTAATTAATAAAATAAATAGCTTAGCAACGCAGTGAAATTGGGCGTTCCAGCCCAGAAGGGGTCGACCTCTCCCTTTTAAGGGGTGTCGACCGCTAGGTAGTTGGAATGCCCAATCAGCCTACGTAGATAAGGGTTTTCCAAAAGGTTACATTTATATAGAAGGCTTGGATTAATTTTTATTAACCCAACGGCTCATGCTTACATGAGCAAGTATAAATAATCCCTAATACCATACACTAGAAACGTTAATTATTCTATAGCTTTGCCTCCATGCTGCTAAAGTCCACAGAAAAACAAAGAGAATAGGGTGAAGGTTTCTTCTACTTCTCTAACTATATTCTAAATCTCTCTATTTCAATTTATTAGGATTTCGGAATTTAGAATAAATATCTATTTATAAGACTCTAATTGTAAGTTTCTTATATGTATATTGTTAATAGGATAATCTGAGCTCGCTTGAACGTTAAGAATCGTTGCAGATCTTGCAATTCTACCACATTTCCGCCTATAGTTTGTGAGTGGAATCTAGTTTTGCTTACGGCATATTCATGTTTTTAATAGTTTGTCATGTGAATTGATATGCCTAGGAAGATTCGTATATTCGATAATATGATAATGAAGATCCCCAAATCTTCTATCTTGTAATTGCATATGAAAATGTCATGATAAATTAGGTTTGTGGAATTGTGGTTTTTGTATTGAATTAAAAGTAAATATGAGTGTTGTAATATTATTTATGTTTTATGTGATTCACCTTTTCATTAGATTATGTCCTAAAAAGTTTTGGATTTGAATGTTTCACGGTTTGAATTGGGTATGGATCCTATGTTGATCTAAACGCATTCACAATTGAAATAGGTCAAAGGTAAACATTTTTAGGTGCATAAGACCAAACAGGTTGAATTGGGTGAAATATTGATTATGAACATACATATGTATAATGGTTAATCTAACTTGTATACCCTAAATTGGATAAATTGACAATTTGCCACCTCGTTGGAATGTTTCCCCGTTTTTACGAATGTTAACGTTAATCAGGCGCTATTATTATTTTACTTAAATAAACGTAATCAACGTTGTATTAACGTAGTAAATGTGATTAAGTTAGAATTTGAATCTGAAATGTCCCCTTAACAAATATACATATAAATTTAGTTGCTTGTGTCTGCATATATATATATATATATATATATATATATATATATAATGGCTTAAATATTTATATAAGTAACACATAGACACGAGGTTAGTTGCCGTTTGTGGTAGAAGCCTGCCCGGAACCGATTAGCAAATCCAGCAACCACATGTAGGCCCAACTAATGTGAGATGTCTAGGTGTCATGGGCCATTCATAAACTTAGTACACTAGACACGAGGTTAAACCAACTTGTAGTAGAAACCTGCCTAGAACCGACCGACATATCTAGCATATACAGGAATACGGTTTAATGTGAGAGATCTAGTGTGTGTGTATATATAACTATTTATATATAAGTTTGACGTGTGAAAACAGACAGGTTTACTGTGCCTTGAGATGGTCTTAAGTGGCTGACTCCAGTTTAGGTCTTAAGTGGTTAAGACCAGGGTCCCTCTGATGGTTTATTTATTGGAGAGGAACCAAAGTCATGGAACCCACCCTTACTAGATTTGAGGTATGTCTTTGGGTCCTCCTTTTCTAAAGTAGTTAGGCATAAAATAGTAACGGGGTAGGATAATTCACAAGGACATCCACTTCCTCTAGAAGTTTGTAAGGGTTTAATTAGGGACATATTGGTAATTTAAAGGATATGTGGACATTGCATGCTCACTAACTGTCTAAGGGAAGTCTTAAGCGATATAGGTGTCCTACCGGGTAATATAAGTTAAGTAGTAACGTTCGCAATACAACTTCTCATATTACAAATGAGAGAATAAACTTAAGAATGTTGACGTACTAGGACGAGGTCTGAATGGGCTAGGGGTCCGCCTCAGGGTTATAAGAGATCGTAAGAATCCATCCTTAATAGGGCCATAAGTGACCGAGAATGCCACTTCGTTGGGTCTTTACCCTAAAAATACCAATAGGCGATTGATTTGGATATCCACCCCATTGGTTAGAAATTTGATGTTTGCTGTGTGTTGTGTGCTGCGTAGACATACCTTGACATATGTAACTTGCTAAAAATATAGGGTATGGACATTAAGTAAAACTATATTTCAATGACACAGAACTTTATGTTCTGACCCCCTCTCTTTAACATCCAACAGGTCAGTAGGTGGGGTAAAGCTATGGATGAAGTCATGATCGAAGCCGATGAAGAAGATGAAGTTATTATGATATTATTAGTAGTTATTGCTTTACTTCTTTTGGAATCTTATGATAATGAACTATTTGATGTACCTATTGAACCAATGTAACTGCGATTGTGTATTTCTGTGGTTTTGAAATAAATGGTACATCTTATTTGGGTATTATATTTTCTCTTTCCGCTGTGTGATATTTCCATTCAAAGTATATGTTATTATTATCTGTGCAAATGTAATCCTTAGAGGAACCAACGATCCATTTAGGATGGCTCTAAGTTTCGATGGGCCTTTTTTGGATCGAAACTTAGGCCCATTCCGGGCGAGTTGTTACAAAATCTACGAGGGCTTATCCGAGGATGGCTCGAAAAGGCATGAAAGTGATCTCGAATTGGCTCAACCCTATGTTCCATTTCAAAAGTTATCCAGATGCCTCAGGTCATTACAGGACCATTCGTTGTGGCTAGTCAGTGAAGACTTTGATTGGATGGGACTGAAAATACAGCCGCAACTTCCGGGAAGTGATCAACAGGTAGAAGGCAAGCTTTTCAAGTTTCAGATAATTCTTTTCGGCTCCTGTTAACCTCTTATTGATGTAGTAAATGGGTCGTTGGACACGATCTTCGATGTGCACAGGCCCTGAGCTAATTGCTTTGATGCTCCGAGGAGCTTGGATGTCATGAATAGTATGAATCTTGTATGGGTTGGCTTCATTTCCCCGCGAGTTGACAATGGAACTGAGGAATTTTCCCGACGCAATGCCGAAAGAGCATTCCAAGCGATTGAGTTTCATGCCAAATTTACGAAGGACACCGAACATCTGGGGGAGGTCATGTACATGGCCGTTCGATACCCTCGTTTTCATGAGCATATCATCCATGTAAACCTTTATGGATCTCTCGATTTGGTCTTTGAACATGCGGTTGACCAGTCACTGATAAGTGGCTCCAGCATTCTTGAGACCAATGGGCATGACAACATAACAATAAAGCCTCGGGTCGGTTATGAAGGAAGTGTGATCCTGATCTAGAAGGTACATTGGAATCTGATTGTAGCCTGAGTACGCATCCATGAAGGATAGGAGCTGGTATCCGGCAGTCGAATCAACCAGCTGGTCGATCTTCGGAAGTGGGAAGTTTTCCTTTGGGTAAGCTTCATTTAGATCTAAGTAGTTGACACAAGTTTACCACTTGCCGTTTTCTTTTTTGACCAGAAACGGATTGGAGACCCATTCGGGACAGAGGGCATCGCAGATGAACCCGTTGTCGAGTAGCCTATCTACCTCCTCTTTAGGTGTCATCGATCTTATGGTTCCCCGGATTTGACGCTTCTTATTGACTGGAAGATGCTTTGGGTAGATGCTGAGCATGTGGCAAGCGGTTCCTGGGTCGATGCCACACATGTCGAAGTGGTTCCAAGCGAATATGTCGACGTTGGCCCTTAAGAAATCCACAAGCTGTTCCTTTATTGTCGGATGGAGTTGCGATCCAACTTTCAAGACTTTTGTCGGGTCATCGGGGTTGATCAAAATATCCACCGTTTGTTGCATTGGGGTAGCCCTTTCAAAGTAGGGCTCTTCGCCCTCCCTCAGATCGAGATCGTCGGAAAGACGACAGTTGCGTCTAAGTCAAGATTCAAACACCTTTGATTGCTATACATAGGCGGTCTTGGCGCAAGAGGGTAGAGTCACCTTCTTGCCTATTACCTCGTTGCAGGCGTTCTTCTATTCGGTAAGGTAAAAGGTCCTTGTTGTTGCTTGGTCGCCTTTGACCGTGTCGATCCCATTCTATTCGGGAACTTCATTACAAGGGACCACAATGACATGTAGACTCGGAATTCTAGGAGGAAAGGATGCCCAAAGAAAATTTTGTATGGAGAAATGACATCAATGACCACAAATGTGAGGATCCAGACCCGACTTCGATCCCCTTCTCCGGGTTTACTGGGAGGTCGATCACACCCATGTGTTGGTTGGAGGACCCGTTGAAGTCGTGGATCATAGCATGGCAGGGATTCAAGTCTTTGGCCTCCAGTTTCATTTGGTCGTAGGCCGCCTTGAAGATGGTGTCGACCTAGCTTCTGAGTCGATAAGTATCCTTCGAACGTAAGTATGGCCAGCTTGAGCAGAGATGACGAGTCAATGGTCGGGATCCTGATTCCCATAGACTCTCTCTCGCGAAAGACGATATCGTCCCGCATTGTCTTCTGGAGCTTGGCGGGGACGGATTCGTCCAGAGTAGAGCAAGCTTTGTAAGTGGCATGCTTTATGGAGTTGACATACTCCTCAATCTTGTGGAAGCTGTCCTGTGTGGGGTGAGTTCCATGACATATGTTGTTGATCACGATGCCACGTGATCTTTGATTGGATGGCCCTAGAGCCACATTACCAGGCAGTGAAAGAGAGGGCGTCGAAGGGACTGCGGCTGTTTCAGGAGGAGTGGGGTCCTAAACATATTTCTCTCCAAGCGTTTCTCGTGGATGATTTTTTCAATCGCATCCTTGAGGTAACGGCATTTGTTTGTATTGTGCCCAAACATGTCGTGGAATCTGCAGTATTTTACGGAGTTTTTCTCGCGCTCGGTGGATTCCCTAGTGTTAGGCTTCTTATACTGAACAATATTACAGGTATCTAAGTAGATGGCCTCCAACTTCTGGTTGAGTGGAGTGTAGTTCCTGTAATTAGGGAATTGGTCGTGCTTCTTGGGATCAACAAGAGCTTGGTTGTTGTTTCAACTACTAGGTTTGTTGTTATTCAACTTGAGCTTATATGCGGTGCCCTCTTAACCTTATCGGAAGATTCTCCGACTTGTTTTTCTTTAATGCTTTCGTCGACAGTGTCAGTGTGTGGGTTGTTGGGATGACCACCTTGGGTAGCCCTGTGGCTCCTTGCTACTTCTAGGCATAGGAATTGCCCTACCTTCTCATAGAAAACTTACAGAGTCTTTGGTTTCCTTCTATCGGTCCATTCTCCGAATTCGGAGATAGGGAGGACACCCTTGGCGAGCTGGAAAAGAACGGTGCGGGGTTCAGGATCATCAACCTCGGCAAGAGCAGTATTAAGATGCTCAATGTAACTTTTGAGAGTTTCTACCGGACCATGGTAGAGGTTAAGAGGGTAAAAGTATTCTTCGGAGTCGGAACATGCATCCTAAATTGCCTAATCATTTCCGTGGCTTGCTGGCCGAAGGTATCGATAGACTGGAGTGGAAGGCGGGAGAACCAAAGCAAAGTCGTGCCTTCCAGGAAGACTAGGAATCATTTACTCTTGACAGTGTCGGTGGCCCGACCGGAATCCATCTGCCATTCATAGCGGTTTAGAAAAGCACAAGGGTCAGTTGTTCCCCGGTAGAGTGTCATCTACGACATGTTAAAGCATCGAGGCCACTCGGCTTCGTGCACGATCCTGATGAAGGGGTTACGCCTCAAATGGATTTCCCACGAGCCCATGGCGTTTCCTCGCATATCTGATCCTCTGGACCATGTCAGGAAGATATGTAAGCTAGTTATCCTCTGGTGGGACCCATCGAGGCTTCGGGGTCCTGGGCGATGGTCGTCTTCTGGGGTGGACATCGGGCTCGTCCTCATTCATGTCATCAGCGTTATCCGCCTGATTCTGAAGCGATTAATGAGGTTGGGCGGGTTGATGTGGATTTAATTGGGTGAAACTTGGGTCTGTTGAGTTGCTGGAAGTGTAGGCCCCAAGGTCAGAACAACGACAATTGGGTTCTATCGAGGAGGGGGTCGGTTACTCGAACCGGCTCGTCGTTGATAACCAACGGGGAACGGTCGCGTAGATGCATTCCCTCGCTGAAAGTTACGATAATTTTGTCATCACTACCGTTGGCGTTGGCACTAGTGCAGGAAACGATATCGGAATTGAGAGTGAACATCCTTCTTTGGGTCCAACCCCGAGTCTCTGAAGAAGCACTTTCCGAAGAGTTGTGCCAGGGCGAGCATTATTCTAAGCAAACTGGAGTTGAGCGAGGAAGTGTGGACTTTCCTGAAGTTGATGCACAAGGTCTATGTTATTTTTCAACATCTTGTTGAGCTCGAGAGATTTGTTTTCCAATCTCTTGTTAAGTACGTAAATCCGTGCTTGAGTTGCGGGAGCATCGGGGTCCATAGGAAGGAGGATGTACGGTTCGGCCGAGTTTCCTACCGATTGAAGTAGTTGAGGGGCGACAACCTCGGCTGCTGCTGAGGCCCCATCTAGGGGGTTCTTTGATTGCTTAACCATCGTAAGTGACTCGAGCGGTAGGTTAGGATGAAACCTGAGTAGCGCATCAAAGTCGAGATAGAGATGTGCAAAAAGAAGCGAGCTTAGTTCTCAATGAAAGTAGCAGAATGTTGATGGCAAAAAATTTCGTAACACCTAAAGATTCTCCGTTACTAGAGACTTATGTTTCGCGTAAGGAAATTAAGTGCAGAAAGTAGTAAATATCACAGTGGATTTATAGTGGTTCAGTCCGGGAGGGGCCTATGTCCACTTTGAAGGATTTCGCTGATTTTTTTTTCACACAACTCAATTACAAGCATTGAACGTCATTTTGGAATTCGTTTCCAAGTCCATTCATGTATTTTGAGTCATATTTTTCATATGTAGAATCTTGGAAAAAAGTAGCTTGAGCTTCCTCTTCCTTAAAACTAGGCTGCATTATTGAGTTCTTGGAGCTCTAAGAGAAGTCAAATCAGCAAAAATCCAACCCTTTTGAAGATCAAACTTGGAGGTATTTATAATTGAAGGGTTAGGTGGGAGTAGGTAGGATTTGAGGACCACACAGCAGAATTTCATATCCCTGGGGCCCGGCCTTCATAATTTCGAGTTTCCCTTAACGTGTTCAGGAAAACCCGTGTCCCTTTCTTAAGGTACGAATTTCGTATCCCAAGGAATACGAAATCTGTATCCCTTGGGATATGAAATGATGTATCCCCTATGGGATATGGTTATTCTGTATCCCCATGGGATGTGAGTTGTTCATATCCTTTAAGGGATACCAACTCGTACCCCTAGGGATACGTTGGATGCATAATGCCTTGGGGTTCAGGAGTCACTAGTATTGAGGGATCCGAAATATTTGGTGGTGAGGGATCCGAAGCTCTCTGATACAAAGTGAAGGGATCCGAGCTTTACGATCGAGAGAGAGTCGAAGCTTTGTGGTACGAGGTAGAGGAACCCGGAGCTTTTAAGAAGTGAGGGATCCGAAGTTTTCCCAAATGAGGGGTTCAAAATTATGTGGAGCGAGGGATTCGAAATCCCCAAATAAAGGGATATGAAACTGTCCTAAATGCATTGTTTTGAGGAGTTGTGAGGAATCTGCTTGCACGATTTCCTTTGGGCTCGTATCCTTAGTGTTTTTGGCGACACTTCGGGCTTTAACGCCACGCGATGTGTTGAGTCGAGCGTGTCTGATGTACTTTTGGGTACCGGACCAAAAGGCCGGTTAACACAAATAAACCATGTTCGTTTATTATGATTTCCTGATTTTCATTTTTAAGCAATTATAGGTTATAGTTCATTTTTTTTATCACAACTTGTACCATAATTACTTTACAAGCTTATTCAAGTCTGTATAATATCAGTCCAATGTTCTCTTTATAGTTTTACAACATTCGTCTAATAGCCCTAAATTATTCAATTATGCCACTTTAATCAAAATTTTCAAATATGCGCACAATAAAAGATAATAATCAGTCGTAAGCAAATGTAGGAATGAGTTTTGGAGAGGAAAAGGACTGAAGTTGTATATGTATGCCATTTAGGCATATCTGGGCATAATCACAATAAACTGTAAAAATCCGACAAAGAATAGGGGAAAGTAGTTTGAGAATATAATTTACAGTAATTTGAATATTAATTAAATAAAAAATGTAATAAAAGGCATAAAACTACTTACAAAAAGAAATTACAGAAAATAGGATTGAACATAAACCGCCAATAAACTATAAATAAAAGAAAGAAATGTAAACAAAACTACAACTACTTTTATTCCTATTTACCCTAAACTTTAATCAAAAATCTAAATAATCATAAGAACTCACCAGAAAGCTTTCCCTTGTGGATCCAGCGGAACCTCCCCCCATAAGAAAATAAAATAGAAACTATTTTAATTTAATCTCAACCTCTTTAAAATTTAGATTAAGATGGCTTATCTTCAAAAAAAAAAAGACTAGCCTTAAATTTAAAATTAGGGTGACCTGTCTCCAAAATAAGATTAGCCTAGGCAAGGAAGAGATATGTTTGTGAGAAAATAGAGAGGGGGTTAGGGTTTTATTTATAGGTGGAGCAAAAGACCCTCAGCTGTTAGATTTAGGTTTTAAATCTAAACCGACTATGTCTTTGGGTCAATTTGGATCGATCACGTCAACCAATAAGATCAAAACACGCCATCCCTAAAAACCCCGAATTAATCTCCTCTGTTTGCTGCATTTCGTGCTTGGCAAGTAAACGTGTCGGGCACGCTTTGTTCGGCCCGGCATTCAGCCGGGTCGACACATGGGTCGATCCACTTATAGCCTGGGTTGACCTGGGTCAACCCGACCACGAACTGGGTCATCTCAAACAACATGTATTACTTTTTTTTGAATTTTGAATTTCGATTCATCATATCTCCTTCGTTCTAAGTCCTTTCTACGCAAACCAAATATGCATTTTATCTAGAAAATTGTAATGAAATCAATAGCGCAATTCCCGTTGCCGAATTCCCATAGTTTTCAACTTATTCTTTAATTAATTAATTTGTTAATTAATTATTATTCGTTAAAATTAGACTGTTACATTCTTCTTCCTTAAAGGATTTCATCTCCGAAATCTTCAAAGGCATTAGTTTAGGATAAATGTTTCATACAAATATCTACAACATCTACTCATACATCATTTATTAACAACGATAGTTCTTGTATTTTCTAATCTTTTCATTTACTTATGAAATAGTGTAGTGTATATGTCTCTAACTAATGCAAAAGATTAGGCGGTCTGTTGATTCAGTTGACCTCCTCTTCATGCAATTATGTTAGTGCCACGCATCCAAATGTATGCAAAAATTCCTAATGATAACAGAAAGTTCTACATGTGTGCTTCAACAATCATTCATATTCAACAACTGTAACGATTCAGATTTTGCTCAGACCTAATCGATCAGTAAATCGACTAAGACCGTTCAAAACCCGAATACGCTAACTCTGGGTATACAACACATCGGAACAAATAACAGCAGACTTTTATAAACATCACAATAATGTAACATCAGAGTGTAGAATATCGGAGTACATCGAATATAAATACCACAACAGAAGATTAAATTACAATAATTGTAATACAATGTAGCGACAACGAATAACTAACATAGCAGAAGACTATCTGTGCTCTAGACACAGCTTTAAGCTTCGATTCAGAATTCTGCTCAATATATCTGCAAAATAAGCTACTTGACTGCCCGTGTGGAAAATATGGGCACCCGAGTTTGCAAGTGAAACAAACTACAGGTCGGTCATGGGACTGGTATGGGAAATCTTACTTAACCTATTTAATAATAAGGTCAACCACAGGACCACGCCGCTAACGCGGAACGGGTTTACTCCATTGGATTGCCAGTGCATAAACATCAACCGTAAATAAACATATAGATCTACAATGCATCAATCAACATGCAATTCCTTAATCTGCCCATTTAGGCTTAATCCCTAAACTTAGATTTCGAAATCTAATTCACTTTACAGAAATTATTTCTTTGGACTTTATTTCCTGATTTCTTTTATTTCAAATCATTTGAAATACATATCTAGCTTTTATAATAAAGTAGATTTCACTTCGGGATTTCAAAACAAAACATTTGGAAATATGAATTTCAAAATATAACAATGCATAAAAACAAGTATGCGAGCCAAATATCGGTCATGTTCCCTCAGGACCGGGTAGTACGCACCCTAACCGAACCTATATATATACATATATATATATATATATATATATATATATATATATATATGCACCTGACGGCTACATTGACAATGCACCATCCCACCAATTGGGGAAGACATGCACGCCCTTACACTGTTAGTCAATTTCGGGTCACTCGCATCTTCAGCCACATACTTGATAAATCATTTTATATACCGAAGTAGGAAAAATCATTTCACAACATAATCACAAGTATAATCAAATCTACATAGAGTTTTACTTACAAATCATTTCGAAATCATCGGGTATAGCCCTCGAAATCCTTTCTGTTTTATAAAACATTCCCTGTCCAAAATCGGGAATAACATTTCTTTTTACTTAAGAAATCTCATTTCAAAATCATTTATTAAATTTTGAAATAAACAACATCGCTAAACACCTTATAGTCAAATCGTGAAGTGTTTCACAAGGTGTTAGTTAGCACATAGATATTTCTACCCGGCCCAATGCTAAATGTAAAAGCATATTTTGCTCATAAACTGGTCGAGCACAATCCATTTAATCAATCAACCATAACATGTCAATTTTATATGTTGCATACATATGTTAAAAATCGTATTTTAACAAACTAATAATTACTTAATAAACCAAGAGAAATTGGTTTATTTACATTTCATATTGTTAATAATATTTTATAACGATTTATCGCTATTTTTATTTATATAAAAATAGTCCAATTTAATTTAACGACGCTTCAGGTCACTATGCGGCCCTGGCGCTGTTTTTACCCAAATTTGATTTATACATTTCTCGAAATCTAACCGTTGGATTTTAATGAGTTTAATATCGTTGGAAAGATCCTCCCATAGCGGACCTAACGGTTCCAGTTTCGGGAAAATCCGACGATTGGATCTTTTGGTATAATCGTTTAAAGTTACGATTCCGAAACGCGAACTACCGCGCACAATTCGTTTAATTTTAATTTATATTTATATATAAAATTATATATAAATATAAACCATTCGACGATTCCACTAACGTATTTAACACACCAAATAAAAGAATATTTTATTGGCATATCATATCTACATGTCCATAATGTCAAATAAATATGTAATTTATTTACATGACATTTTTGCTAATGACAAATAAAAGATAATTTTTATTTTCATTATTTGTATGCAATTTCTATTTTTGACTTTAACAAATAAAAATATATATTTTATTTGTATATATACAATTTCAATGTATAACGTAACATATAAAATGTTTATTTTAAATTTGCATACAATTCTAGTGTATGCGTTGACAATAAAAATGATTCTTTGACATTGCATATAAATTCTAATGTATGCATTTGACAATAAAAATGATTCTTATGTTGCATACAAATCCTATTTTAACAAAATATCTAAAAAGTGATACATTCATTTTGTTGACAATTATAATTCAGCAAAATGATAAAAAGTGATAATTTCATTTTGTTAACAAATCTAGTTTAACAAAATGAATATAAAAGATGGTGGCATTTATATTGACAATTTTTATTTGATAAAATTAATATTTTTGCTCAAACACTAATCTCATTAACCATGTTTTGACAAAAATGAATATTTTGTTTCCACTAACATGTTTAGACAAAAATGGATATTTTATTTCAACTAACATGTTTTGAAAAAAATGAATATTTTGTTTTAACTAACATGTTCTGACAAAAATGAATATTTTGTTTCAACTAACATGTTTTGACAAAAATGAATATTTTGTTTCAAATAACATATTTTGACAAAAATGAATATTTTGTTTCAACTAACATGTTCTGACAAAAATGAATATTATGTTTCAACTAACACGTTTTGACAAAAATGAATATTTTGTTTCAACTAACATATTTTGACAAAAATGAATATTTTGTTTCAACTAACATGTTCTGACAAAAATGAATATATTTTTTCAACTAACATATTCTGACAAAAATGAATATTTTATTTCAACTAACATGTTCTGACAAAAATGAATATTTTGTTTCAACTAACATATTTTGACAAAAATGAATATTTTGTTTCAACTAACATATTTTGACAAAAATGAATATTTTGTTTAACTCAATTCTAATTAACAAAAATGTTAATTTTTGTTTAACCATAATCTAATTGACGAAAATGTTAATTATTTGTTTGACCATAATCTAATTAACAAAAATGTCAATTTTTTGTTTAACCATAATCTAATTAACAAAAATGTTAATTTTTTTGCTTAACCATAATCTAATTAACAAAAATGTCAATTTTTTGTTTAACCATAATCTAATTAACAAAAATGTTAATTTTTTTGTTAAACTATATATTTTGTCAAAAATGACAATTTTTTTTCAACAATTCTGAATTGACAAGATTGACAAACGAAATCCAGTAATTCTAATTTGTCACAATGACAATTTTAATCCAACTCATTTTCTTTTTCAACAAAAAATGGTATTTTGTTTTCAACAATTTCATTCAACACAAACACCATCAAAACAATGGATCTACATAACAACAGTTCTAGATCAAATCACGTATCATACAAATAGAATTTAATAGCGTAGGGGTAATATCACAATCATGATTAAGTAATTTTAATTATATAAATAAAAAAATAGAATTTCTCACAGTGATAATTAACATTGACAATAAATATATGCAGTTATGAAATAAATAACTGTAAAAAAAAGAATATTTTAGTGAGAGAGTTCTCACCTTGATCGGTTAGAAATTGTTTAAATAATGATTGTTTCAATAAAATTAAACTGTGCGTTTAATTTTATCCAAATCTGTTATTAGCCCCAAATTCATTCCAGTTGATTCTACCGCGAAGTTCTCGTCGTCACGGTTCCATCGGAACCAGTTTCGTAGAATTCTGTCGCTGTTTGAATATATTACGCCATTATAAAGATTAATACATATATAAATAAATTGAGATGATTAATACATGATTAAACTAATTACTTTTTGGAACTAACCAAGGCCGAAAGTTTTATTTTCTCCACTTTGATACTGTACTTCTTCCACGTTCTAATTGAACTCGTCATCACCCTCTAGGTTTAGGAATTTGAACCACCTCCTTGCGTCGGAATCAAATCGCCAGCCTCCACGTCGTAGACCGAACCGCCACCTCCCTGCGCTGGCCGTGGCGTTGCACTCGCAGCCCTCAAGAGGCCTGATAACGCTTCTGAAGTTGGCTACTTTGAGCTAGAAATTCGCACTCACCGCTACACCTTAATCGATCATCCTCCCATCAATTTGAAGCTTGCGAAAATCCTCACCATATTTGCTTAAGGAGTCTTCGATTTTATTGTTTAGATTTAGATATTTAGGGGGAGAACGTATCGAGCACTCAGGGCCATTGAACGATGGTTGGCGGCGGGTTTACTGTATGAATTAGGGGTTGGTTTAAACTATTATTTATAATAAAATATTATTAATTTCTAGTTTGCAAATAAAACCCCGTTAATTCCTGATAGCTCCAAATTCATCCCAACGAGAGTTGTCCCTAGCCAAATATCCCCTTCCGGACACAATGGGCTAGGTCTCTTCAGCCCATTCGATCATTTCAACTTGTTTTTCTTTATTTTAAAATATAAATCATTTAATTATTTAATTTTGATCGTACATTTAAATTTACCGGGGCCACATACTGACTCTAAAAATTCCTGAAAAATAAATCTAGCTATGTTTTGACGATACGGTCCTAACAAAATTAATTTCGTCGAATTTGGAGACCGTTTGAAAAATGATCATTTTCTGATCTATCCAATTCAACTAAAATTGACCAAATACATTTTCTTTTGCCACGCTCACATATTAATTCCAAAAATTATGAAAATTGGAATCTAGCAATCATTTGACATTCCAGATCCAACCAAAATGGTTTCGTCGAAAACGGATGTCGTTTACAAAATGGTTATTTTTAATATTAAAATGTACATATAAATTCTATCGCGACTATTCTGAATATTTAACTAGCCATATCTTTTTATTCCCTTTATGAAAACTCAATTTTTCGGATTCGTTGGAAAGAAATTTTTAAACAAATTCTAATATTTTTGGTTACACTAAAATCCGATTTATTTTGAATCCTATACATTCAGTCAAAGTTCAAATTCAAAATTTCAAACTGCCACGCTATTTCCAACTCCTCTCAAAATTAAAATAAATATATTCGCTCTAACTTCGATTTAAATAAATTTTTCGTCATTATTATTTAATATAAATTATTTAAATTCTTAAAATTCATTAAAATTTCTAAAATGAAATTTTTAAATTGGTTCAGAAAATGCAGGTTGTTACAACAACCATATGACAACACCCATCTATATCATCCATAAAATAATATGAAATGCGCACACATCCATATGCATAGCAAGTGTCTTATTAGCCGATCATTAGTGCTAGGTGTGCATATATATGCATCCACTGCATCCACTTACAAACACTTGCATCCATTTGCAAGCATCAAACATAACATGTTTCAACCACATCAAGCCATCCATGGCTCAAATCCGAAGATTCAAAGGATAGAAAGGATATAACCTATTAAAACTAACAATGGAAAAAGGAAGATTGAAGTGTACCATCAAAAAGAAAAGGATAAGAAACATGCATCTTCTCATCTGGTTTCCAAGTAGCCTCGTTGTCATTATTTACCCATTGAACCTTTACAAGCTTCACCTCTTTATTCCTCGGCTTCTTGGTCTTAAAGTCTAGGATCCGCGTAGGTGCTCGTCGAATAGATGCCTCTCGCTCAAGCTCTACGTCGTCCAATGAACAAGGCTCTACTACTACCGATGAGTCCTGTAAGCACTTTTGCAAGTGTGAAACATGAAAGACATCGTGATCACTTGAAAGCCTCTCAAGTAGTTAGACCCTATATGTTATCTGCCCCACTCTCTCTATGAACGAAAATGGTCCAACGAATCGCGATGCAAACTTCCCTGCAGAGCCAAATTTCACTATATTTCTTAACAGTGATACCTTGACGAACACCAAGTCCCCAACAGAAAACTCAAGGTCAATCCTTATCTTATCTGCATATGATTTCTGCCAATCCTGTGCTTCCTTCATCCTTCTCCTAACCAAATCAATCCTCTATTAGGTCTCTCTAATCATATCTAGATCTAAAAGTAGCCTATCTGTTATCCCTTACCAACACAAGGAAAATCTACAAGGCCGTCCATATAGAGCCTCGAAGGGTGCTATGCCGATGCTAGTTTGAAAACTATTATTATATGCAAAATCCTCCATGGGTAATGCTCCTCTCATGTCCCTCCGAAATCTAAGATACACAGCCTCAGTAGATCCTCTAAAATCCAGTTCACGCTCTCAGTCTGTCCATCAGTTTGAGGGTGATAAGCTGTGCTTAATCTGAGTTGTGTCAGAGACTCTTGCAAACTCCTCTAAAACACGCTAGTGAAAATCAAGTCTCTATCACTCACAATAGGAACACCATGGAATTAGATTATCTCTCGCAAATAAATTTAAGCTAACCACGAAGCGATCCCCTTATTTTTAACTAGGATGATATGAACGCGCTTCGTCAGTCGGTCTATAATATTCTAGATGTTAGTGTTGCCCTTCCTCGATCTAGGCAACCCATCAACAAAATCCATAAATATACTCTCTCATTTCCAAAGAGGCACATCCAAAGGCTGGAGCAATCCACCAGGTTTCTTTTGCTCTGCTTTTACTCTTTGACATGTCACACATCTCACTAAAAATTCGGTCACATTATTTTTCATGCTAGCCAAGTATAATACTCGTCTCATATCACTCTACATTTTATCACCGTTCGGATAGGCAGTCATCCAAGAGTGTTGTGCCTCATCCAATACCGCACTCGTTAGATCACCCGTGCGAGGAACACAACGTCTACCATCACATCACTGTCAAACTCTATTATCCACATTATACATGAGAATATGTCTAGAGGTCTCTCCCCTACCAAGCTTTTCCAAAGTATCTACTAACTCGGGATCATCACGCTGCCTTGTCCCAGTCCGCTTTAATAAAATAGGCTGCACCTCCAAAGATGCCAACATCCCGTAGTATAGTCCATAGATAGTCTAAAATCGAATGTAGATATGAAATCTAAGCTCTGCCACTCTACGAACAAAGGACTTGATGATGCCCTCTGCATACTCAAAGCATCCAATACCACATTCCCCTTGATCAGGGTATAAGAGGTCTTAAAGTCGTAGGACGCTAGGAACTCCAACTAGCGTTGCTGCCTCAGATTCAGATCCCTCTGTGAGACCAAATACTTCAGAGATTTATGGTCCATGAATATCTCAAACCTATCACTTATAAGATAATGCCTCCAAGACTTAAGTGTAAACACAATCGCAACTAGCTCCAAATCGTGGGTCGAATAATTTCTCTCATGAACCCTTAGTTGTCTGCTACCGTAGCATACAACCCTACCATCCTGCATCAACACCGCGCCTAAGTTAGTCTCACATGCATTGGTATATACTGTAAATGTCTTAGAGTCGTCAATAAGTACCAATACCAATGCATTAGTGAGGACCCTCTTCAACCTCAAGAAAGAATCCTCACAGTCCATATCCCAAGAGAATACCAAATTCTTCTTGGTAAGTAGGGGAGTGGCACTGAAATTCATGTGAAATCCTTAACGAAATTCGTATAGTAGCCCACCAAATTAAGAAAACTCCTCACCTCGACCGCGTTCTTAAGGGTCTTCCAATCCTGCACCGCCACCACCTTGGCGGGATCCATAGCTGATGCACCCTTAGAAACCATGTGCCCCAAGAAACGCACTTCCTTACGCCAAAAATGGCACTTGGAAAACTTCGTCTTCAGCTGATGCGTGCGGGGAGTATGGAGAACCTCTATTACATGCAAGGCATGATCATCCTCACTCCTCGAGAATATAAGAATATCGTTCACAAAGACAACCATAAACTTATTCAGGACATCCGTGAATACCCTGCTCATTAAATCCATGAAATATGTTGGCGCGTTGGTCAGCCCAAAAGGCATGACCAGCCACTCAAGGAAACCGTTAGGAGTCCGAAATGTTGTCTTGTCGATACTATCATTTGACACACGCAACTAATGAAAACTAGTGGCCAAATCCAACTGAGAAAATACAGACATGCCCACCAATTGGTCAAACAAATCATATATTTAAGGAAGTGGGTAACGATTCTTCTTCGTGAACTAATTCAGTTCTTTGTAATCCCAACAAATTCGAAGGGAACCATTCGCCTTGGTAGCAAAGACGACCGGTGCTCCGCACCCAAAGATACTACGCCCGATAAATCCTTTCTCTAAAAGCTCATTCACTTTCTTGCTAAGCTCTGCCTCTCACCGTTCCCTCGGAGCCATATGACGATCAGACAACACAACAAACTTTGCATTCTCACACAAAAAGATCCGAAAATCGATCTCTCTCTTAGGGGATAGTCCCCTAACATACTCAAACATATATAGATACTCATGCACAATGGAGTACAAAATCAATGTCATCTATAGAAGAATCTAAATAATATAGGGAACTCAACATGGCTGACCCGCACGGGCCACAAGAAATCTCGAGGGTCCTACCACTACAAGTCATCAATCTAATGACCCTCCTCTCATAATCAAGGATAGCCCCGTACATGGCTAACCAGTCCATCCCTAAGATCATACTGTACCCAGAAAATCTCAATACGTAAGTATCACAATTAAATTCAATACCTCAAAATAGAATTTTTTTTAAACCTTTATAAACCGTAGATAAGTGTGTCGAACCACCTATGGTGTTTGAAACTACTATGAGATCGGTAACAAGAGAAATATTTAGGTGCAAACAGTCAACCAAGGTACTAAAAATAAACGAATGAGAAGCGCCCGAATCAAACAGAGTACGTATGGGAAAGTCAGAAATAGAGATCGAGCCCTCTACAGATACTTTCCAATCTCTATCTGGACCACTTCTAGTCGGAGCCGCCTCTAACACATTGATCAGTGCTACTGATGTACCCGTACCTTGTCCAGGTTTTTGTGGACACGCCCTACTATAATGCTTAGCCTGCCCACAAGTAAAGCACTTGCCTTTCAACTTTCTACAATCCTTCACTGAATGGCCTACCATCCCACGACCATAACACTTGATCTCGGTCTTGATCTTCCCTTTATGAGAGTTACCCGCTTGCTTCTCCTTACCCTCCTTGTTTTCCCACATTTCTTCTTAGAATTAGCAACATTTAGGACTTCATCCTTAGAATCCTTAACCTCTTCCTTTTTCCCCTCGTGCATTAAAGCCATCTTTACAAAAATGTCAAAAAGTAGCTCCTATCAGAATATGAGTCACAACCAATCCTTAGAGAGGTTGATTCAACCCTCTCGCAAATCTAATAGCTTTTTTGCTAACTGTATTAACCAAGTCCATTTAAATCATAATAACTCATTAAACTGGTTGATGTATCCCTTGACATAAAGGTCTCCTTTTTTCAGATTGAGAAACCGCCCTAGCTGCATACCCTCTTTTGCTTATGACATAAGTGTCCTATCGAATCTAACTTGAAATCCATCTCAACCCATAACTCTTCTTTCGGCCTCAGTAATTTCCCACCAAAATGATGCCTCTCCCTTAAGCTGCCAACCTACCAATCAAACTCTATACCGATCTTCAATCTCTAATAACTCAAAGATCTTCTCCGTGCCTCTAAGCCAAGTGCGAGCCCCCATGAAAGTTTCTACGCTGATAAAAGTCTTGCCATCCAAATTAGAGAAATTCTTGAAGCTTGGAAAAGTCGAGATGCTGATGGATTAAGAGGAACCAACATAGTGGGTGTTGGAGCCTGCACATGTTCTTGTCCTTCGGTTGGTGCCGTAGCCTCTAAGTTTCTACGAAACCAACTAGGAATAGGAGTGCGCTAAGGAAGATTAGGGGCGCTTGGCATACCGCGCAAGAGAGAGAAGATAGGGATTTTAGAATTTGAGAGAGTCAAAGGAAGGTTATAACTAACTTGAGGGGATATCTTAGTAACTTTGGCTATGAAAATATGTTTTATTCAAAAAGATTTCTTTTAAAACAAAATTTTAGTGATTGTATAACCTTAGGCTCTGATACCAAATGAAACATCCCGCATCCCTTAATGTGACCCAAAATGGGATCCCATTAAAAAATATGAAGCATTATAGATATAAAGAAATAAACACATCATAAAGACTAAGATTCGCAAGACATAAATAATTTAAGCACAGCGGGAGAAGTAGTCAATTTACAGAAGTGACCAAACCATTTATTTTAGAAAAACCAAATGTCACAAAATACCATGTCTCATGAAGTTAAAATCTCGGCCATAAAATAGCATCATAGTACATAACTAACATTCCTTAAGTAGTCGATAATACAACCAAACCGTGGAAAAGAAATAACAAAGAGCAGTACATCTACTACAAAGAAAATCCTCTAAGACAGAATTAGTTGAATAACCTAAAATACGCACTTCCTCCCTGCGAGCCTGGGGGGGAATAAAAAGGGAAGAAGGAAGCAAAATGGGTCAGACATAAAGTTTAGTGAGCTATTATGATTACTAGCATGATTGATGAGTAAAAAAAGAAAACAAATAAGTTCTAATGACAAATAGGGTAAGTATTTTTGTACACCTAAAGTGAACAAATAGAATACTCTCATTCATTTTTTGATTGTTTGCACTTCTACTAATTCAGAACATAATATAATTGAGGAAATCTTTCTAATACTACCCATTCGGCTATCAAAACCATAGGGTGATAACCTATGCCTACTATAGTCTTGAAATTATCAGGCCCAAGCCATCAGCAAAAGACATAACGTTAGTCACAGGTGTCACAGTGTCTTATTTTACCTCGTCACTCAAGGCACGCTTATTGACCCACCAGAAAGCACCCGTACCCACCTCAATTTGGATCATCTTATACCATCCGCAGCACAGTGCCTTCTCCTCCTACATGAGATCGTATATGATAAAAAAGGTAAGCTGTACGGATGGATCCTCAACAAATAATAGTCGGTACAAATTCCCACTGATTTGAACCCCCATAGATTAACTACAGGATTTTAGGCTCGTAATTTAATCCATTATAAATCAGTATGTTCATATTAAAGCCTAACACCTAATCACAAGGCCACAGTAGAATTTTAGGCTCGTAACTTAACACCTTTCAAGTCAATAGGTTCATATTAAAGCGTAATTGTCCTTTCAACCATGTTTGTTTATTATGATTTCCAAATTATCATATTTTGGCTCGTAACTTAACACTTTGTAAGCCAATTTTATATTAAAGCTTAATGCCTGATCACAAGGCAATTATAGAATTTTTGGCTCATAACTTAACATCTTTTAAGTCGATATGTTCATACTAATGCCTACATTCCATGTTATATTTATATTTGTAAATAAACCATGTTCGTTAATTATGATTTCCCAATTAACATTTTTATGAAAATATAGATTATAGTTCATTTTTTTATCATAACTTGTACCATAATCATTTTACAGGCTTAATCAATTTTGTATATTACCAGCCTAATGTTCCCTTTATAGTTTTACAACATTTGTCCAATTAGTCCCAAATTATTCAATTATCCAAATTTAATCAGATTTCTCAAACATGCGCATAATAAAAGAATAATAATCAGTTGTAACTAATTAGGCATATCAGTCTATGCCTAAGTCAGTCGTATGTGTATGCCTTTTAGGCATATCTGGGCATAATCACAATAAAATATAAAAATTCGATGAAAAATAGAAGAAAGAAGATTAAGAATATAATTTATAGAATATTAATTAAACCGAAACTGTAAGAAAAACAGAAAAATTATAGAAAACTACTTACAGAAAATATGAATGAACATAAACTATAAATAAATTGTAAGTAAAAGAACCGTTAAAAAACTATAACTATTATTATTCTTATTTATCCTAAACTTTAATAAAAAAATATAAATAATCATAAAAGCTCACTAGAAAGCTTTTCCTTGTAGATCCGGTAGAACCTACCCCCGGAAGAAAATAAAGTATAAAATATTTTAATTTAATCTCAACCCCTAAAATTTAGATTAAGGTGGCCTATCTTCTAAAAGACGACTAGCATAAATTTTAAAAGTAGGGTGGTTTGTCTCCAAAAGAAGACTAGCCTAGGCGGGGATATACTGGAGAAAATGAGGAAGGGGCTGGGGGTTTATTTATTGGGGGAGCAAAAGACCGTCGGTCGTTAGATTTAGATTTTAAATCTGAACCGACCATGCCCTTGGGTCAATCTGGATCAACCGCATTAGCTAATAGATCAAAACATGTTACCCCTAAAAGCCCCGAATTAAGCTCCTCTGTTCGTTGCATTTCGTGTCTTGTAAGTAAACGTGACAGGCACGCCAGGGTCGACCTGGCCACGAACTGGGTCATCCCAGGCAACACGTATTTTTTTTAGTTTGAATTTCAAACTTCGATTCACAATATGTCCTTCTTTTTAAGTCCGTTCTACGAAAACCAAATATGCATCCGAGCCAAAAAAATCGTGACAGACACAATGGTGCGATCCCTATTGCCAGATTCCCACAAATTTTCAAGTTCTTCTTTAATTTATTTATTTGTTAATTAATTATTATCCGTTAAAATTCGGGTTGTTAAACTTTGCACGTGAATATATCTCGCATTTGGTAATTACAGAGAAAATGATTTTCGAATTTTAAATTTGTGTGTGTTAGTTTTTTGTTGTTGTTACTTTATATTTTCATTGTTATTATCAGTTAATAGAAAAGAAAATTTGAAAAAAAGTATACTTGGTAGATCATATTTCTAAGTGATATCAGGATCAGATAATACTTGTAGATCAACATTTCAAATTGGTATCTTTCGAAGGGCATTTTTGAAAGTTCAAATTTGCACCAAAAAATGTGACACCAAACATATTACTACTATTAATAAAGATATAGTGGGCACAACTCATAGTGGAACCTTGACTCGTTTTGGTTTATATATATAATAAATATTAAGCACAACCATGAGTTACATCTAAACTAGTATGCTACAAACTGCTAATCTCCCTGATGAGTTGATTAAGGGGATTGTTAAAGTGACTCCACTTTTGGTTAATGAGAGTTACATTTTTAATCTATTGTACAATTATTATAGTGGGACAAAATAAATTAGCCTCTTCTTAAACATATAAACAAAAATTTCAATATTAACCCTATAATTCTCCTTAATGTAAACCTTAAAACCTAATTAATGAATATAATTTAATGCTGGATATGAAACAAAAAATGGAAATAGTTAACGTAACAGAGACAAATAAAAGTTGTGTGGGTGATCAAAAGACATCGGATTAGATAAGTAAACGTACTATTGTATCAGAATTGGACGATTTAATTTAAAATAAATGAACGAAATTTTTGATTGAATATGTATAGTCGAAATCCATAATTGAGATGAGGACATACTCGCGCGTTGGTAATGGTCAAAAAATTACATTCTTCCGGCAGTGTTGATCATAATTTAATTGGTAGATGAATACCGCTTTTTGTAGCCAATTATTGAAGTGTATATTGTCATTGTTAAACGACAATACAATGCACTGCAACCTCTTACATATTTGTTTCTTTGTCAGTTTTTTTTAAGTTCTGTAACAAAAAAAATTATGACATTCTGGACAAATACTCAATGTTTTCTCATCAATAAACACCACAACAATCCACCATATTTTTCTTCTTCACCGAAATCTTCTATTTCAACAACGGAAGAAAAAAAACAGCAAAACTAACATTTTCAACATTTACGTCATTACATTGAGATCTGATTGTTCCCTCTTCGTCGATTCATTTGAAACATGGTGGATGAAGCAGAAATCGTTACGCGATTTATTTTGATTTTTAGGTGCACGATTTCCTTTTGATCGAGTTGCGGAGGATTTCGAAGTTTAGAGTTTACCAAAACATGTGAAAAAATTGATTGTTTAGTTTAAAAAAAAACTCAAATTCCCCTTAACAACTAAGATTTCGTTTGGTTTTTGGAAATTAGTGTTGAACGCATAAAATTTTCAATGATCAGAAGAAGAAAGGGCGTTTGTTTTGGAAAAACAAAATAAGCGAAACCTGGTTTTCAGCTCCTTTTCAGCCACAATTAATCGCTGATTAGTAATTCAGATCTCCCCCTTATTATAAATAACAACATACTTCACTTCTCATTGGCAACAAATCTCTTTCTCTTCCATTGCAACTTTCTAGCTGGTCCAGATTTTAGCTACTCGTCAGGAAATTCAAGCAAGTATTTCAATTTTAGTGCTAATTTCAGTTTAATCCCAGTTTTGTTAGTTATGTTCTGAGTTAATTATAAATGCTTTGATTTCTGTGATGGCCTGCCCCATATCAGCCGACATTCCTCTCGAAATGTGTTGTGTCGATGTCCAACTAGCACGGGACAGTTGTCAAAGAAAGGGATTTGAAACTAGGAATCATTAAAGAAACTGTAGTATATTTCACAGTGCATGGAATAAAATATAATAATAACATAACTTGACATAAAACAGGCGAGACAGTGCATAAGCTGAAAACTAAACCATCATAGCAGTAGAATCCAAAATACAGCTTATGATCCAAACCATTATTACAACTTCAAAATATTGTCTCTCAAGCAAAATAGAAAGGTACACTACTAATGCTCAAAGCAGTGACCAACAACAACACAGGGAGAATATATGTAAATAGTACGTGAAAGCCTCCTGCTCGTCTCCGGACAACTACTCGTGCATAATCACCTGACCTGTCTCTAGTCTGCTCGTTTATGAGCACCCAGAGTAATAAAAAGTGATATAAAACTCTGGGTCAGACAAAAGTCTGGTATGAGTGATAGCAGAAAACAATAACAGGTATAAATAGTCATACCTGAACCTGGACCTGCAACCAAAGAGTTAGCACAACAAGATGTATAATACTCTAAGGTAACACTAACATAAATTGTAAAATGGGAGTGTGCATGTCATGGTGATAGCAAACATCAAACATAGCAATCAACCTCACATCTCTCACTCAGTGCGTAAAAGTATACGATATCCACCACTTTGATCTCCAAATCCTTTGCTACGACCACTTTGTCCTTGGGGTCTTAATGACCCCATTGCGCTAGTCCATAGCCACTAATCCCTTGCTACGATCACCTTGCCCTTGGGAGTCCTAATGACCCCATTGCACTGATCTATAGCCATACTATGATCACTTGCTCTTGGGAGTCTTAATGATCCCATTGTGCTGATCCATAGCCACTAATCCGTCTCTCAGTGGTGAACTAAAGCTATAGATATCGATAACCCCTTTGCACACATCCCGCCGCAAAGCCCAACTCATGAAGTTAACCATGGGATCCCATCTGGATCCTGAGTTCTAACTTCCCATTTGGACTGCCTTTGCATCTCGGGTTTTTAGTCTTCTCCGGATCGGTTCGGAAACAAGCTTCCATTTGGTTCGGCCTTCTTTCCCTCGTTCGGTTCGTGATCATCACCCATGTTTGGGTCGTGCCATCCTCCTCATTGGGTCGGTTCGGTTCGTGGAAGGTCCTCCGGGTCGTGCCTCTTCGGTTCATGGCTCTCTGTTCAGCTTGTGGTGCTTCGGTTCGATCGCGAGCTTCGGTTCGGGGTTGGTACTCCGGTTCGTAGCCACCAGGTGGTTCGGGATCGGGCTTCGCGACTCATGGGAAGGTGACCCTCCAAGCTCCGGTTCATGGTTTGCGCTTGCGAGCAGTTCAAGGAAGGCAAGCTCGAGTAGGCGGCTCATGTACTTCGGGTCGGTTCGTGAGGGGGGTGTCACGATCGGGGTGAGGTGATCCGATCCGGTCCTTTTTCTGCACCTCTTACAACAAGCTATTTATACCACAAGACGGCGTTTTCAACCATTCTAACCTTGCTAAACAACCATAAAACATTCCAAACAGTAGTAATAGCGTGTGGGTTCAATCAAATAGATCAAAACATCAAGTATATAGGTCATTTTAGATCAAACATACCCAAAAAGCATGATTTTCCCTTAAATCCCCTTAACCATGTTTTAACAATAAGATTAGCAAAATTAATACTAATTAACCCAAATTTTCACCAGTGACATAAAATAATATTTTAGAATTTCCACATATTTTTCCAATTTTTTATGAGTCATAATTTTGATAATTATCACTAATCACCCCTAATTAGCCGTAATTAGTGTAAAAACATGCTAATCACTCACCTTAGACACAAATAAATTTCAGATCTGAAACTCTAACTGATTTGGCATGTATCCCAATGTATTCTAGCAGCTCTATCTCGATTTCTATGCTAATCCTCCTTAATTTATTGTAGATTTTGCTAATATATGATTAGAAGGTGATTTGGGAGTTGGAGGTCGTTGCTAGGGCTCAAAAGAGGTTAGTGGCAGCTGGAAAACTGAAATGAAATATTTTCCCAAACCCTTTTAGCCCTCCCATAACCCAAATCCCGAAATGGGTTAGTGCTTAGCTGCTAATCACCTCGTTAAGCCCAATTAAGCTGTTTTTACCTTCCAAACCTTAATTTCAGTCATATCTCCCAAACAATAAGTCTGTTTAACAAATGCGACCACTCTACGGAAAGCTAAACCATCATCCAAATCTAATGGAAGTGGTTGCAGGTCAAAACACCTTACCAATCAAAAGTTATACACGAAACAAGATTCTCCAAGGATAAAACGGTCATTTAAAATTCGGCAAAAATCATGAACATAAGAAATGACCCCAATAGTCGTCTCCCAAAGTTACACGTGTTAGGGACTGCGGAATGGATCGTTAAGGCAAAGAAAACACTAGAGAAGGGGATGAATAGTGTTTGTAAGAATTTTAAAGAAAACTTAAATCTAAATAGAATTATGGAGTGAATCAAACAACACAAACACAATCACAAACACCAATTCAAACACGAATGCAAAATAAACAGAAATAAAGGAAAATGCAGAAAAGGAAAGAACACACCGGATTTTATATTGGTTCGGATCACTCCTACGTCCAGTCCTGCACAACGCTGGATTGTGCAGAGTTTTATTACTATTTTCAAATAGCCAAATACACCCTCCTTGATTTCACGGCTCAACAAGGAGACACTGACTCCTATCCCTTGATTTCATGGCCCAATAAGGGCACACCGACTCCTAAACCTTGATTTCATGGATTCAAGGATAAAACCGTTTACTCTTGACTTACAAATTGGATATTTCAAACCAAGCAATTACAAAACAGCCCTATAACTCTTCAATAGCACTTGATTCAAAGAGTAGAGAGTGTAGAGAGAAAAAGTTTGATCAATTCAGAAGTGAATTCGGCAGAGTATAAGTGCTAAAACAATAAAAATGAATAAGAATAATGGTAGGATGAAAGGGGATGAAGATGGAGAAGAAGAGATGTTAGAAAATTCGATTTTGGCCTTTTTTTATAGAGAATGAAGGGTTGCAACGTTTCTGAAACGTTTCAAATAGTGAAAAGACACTTCCCTTCAAAATTAAAAAACTAGTTGTTATATGTCGACATACATGTTATGCTATGTCGACATACCTATGTACAAAATTGATTTTCAAAGCATTTTCAAGTATTTTGATATAAAACTAACTCTGGAAATTCTTGAATAAAATTATAATGTTGTAAATCAATATTATATGATAGAAAAACATAAGAAAACATATTTATAAACTGTATAAATATATTTATAAAATTATAAGTTTTTAACTATAAAATATAAATAAAGTATATATAAAACTTAAGTTTGAAAAACAAAGAAATATAAAAACAAAATAGAGAGGATTGAGAATAAAATAGAAAAATAAAAATAGAGAGAATTGAGAAAAACAAAAATAGAGAGGATTGAGAAAAGAATTGAAAAATCAGAATTTAAATTTGGATTTGAACCTTGTGACACCCCACATCAATTAATGTCACCCACTAAGGGAATGCATTAACTTTCGTGAAGCGTTATAGGTAAATAAGAACATAATAGCACAAGACAGACATGTAAAATAGCATCGAAATTAAAAAAATTATTTAAATCATAACATCATGGTCCCAAATACTGAATTTACATCATAAGTTTGAAATAACCAGTTACATGTTTAATAATATGTCTTGCCAAAAATATCAGAGTACAAAAACATAAACCATATTTCCCAAGTAAAGCCATACGAGAGTTGACAATGAGTCAAATCTGTACATCAATATCCAAAGTCCAAGCTAAGCTGAAAAGAATCCGAATCAACTCTAAGCACTTCCACCCTGAGAACCTTGGCGGGGGGGGGGGGGGGAAGGAAGAGAGAGAAGAGGAAACAAAAAAGGTCAGACATAAAGTCTGGCGAGCCCAGTTACTTTTAAATATAAATAAATAAAAGTGTCATGGCAGGCATATAAAAACTGGAAAAACAAGATAACAATAACAAGGACAAGTATGAACTGAACAGGATAAGATGAAAATGATATATTGCGCTTCTTATATATATTTCTCTGTACCACACAGATACTAGTGTATCAGAAATGGAATGATCCCTATCAGTACCGTTCTATTTCATTTTCTTGTTTATTAGGTCACTTGGGTTAATCACACTCAAGACTTATATGCGCATCGTACCCATTTACTTTCCCATGGATTCACCTAATACAATATATGTAGCTATCTCTCAATATTGAGATACACCCCATGGTAACCCACTCGCACAGTCTCCACCGTAATGCAACAAAAGTGAACGCAGTCTCTCGTCCTATGTCGGAGTCTACATAACAATGTTATGTTCCGCATATATCTGTCATTACTATGCTACGTAAGCGTACGGACTGCCACCATCGATTGAATCAGATTCCATATCGGAATAATGCCCTCTAGTCTATGATACATCACCCAGAGAAGATGTACATGTATCTAGACTGTCCCACGTATGTATTGTAATTGTAGCTCGATGCCTCAATCGCACGTCCTCTAATGTGCACCGAGTTCCGTGGCACGGCGTGACACAGAACTCGGCCGGGAGCTTTTCCATATCTGTATGGGCCCGTCTTTAATGAACCTCTATATACATATATACCTAGGGTCTGTTTTCTTGGTGGCTATGGCCCCACCTCGGCCCCTCCCTCAACTAGTAAAGACTACAGAGCTAAGCGACCGCCCCTAATAATAACCAATCTAAGCATCCATGTGGCTTCTCCCCTCAATCCCGTACCTCGATAGTGAAAGGTGAAATGATACTTGGGGTTAGCTCTAGTCTTTTCTCATCCCACTGGCTGCCGATGACGGATATCCGACGGTCTACTATCCTTGTTGGTCGTGACCCTCTCTACCTCCTCGTGAGGAAACCGCTGAACTACCCTAATGCCATCTCGTCACAGCATTCTGACTGCATAGCTACATCTGCAGTCAAGGCCCACCCACCTAGTAGTTACCCGCAGACCCAACCTCTGTGAGCACAGTTCGAAACTACACCACCACAGAGGACTACTAGGAGCACCTTTAACGTCTCAGGAAGCCGCGTACTTCCCCTTCCAGTCCATTGGATCCATCAAACCAATCAGATGAATATGCGCTCCCCTTGTGTCTTATAACACCTTGATGATCTATCCCATTGGGTTATTCACCCTCAACCGTACGGACTGATCTAAGTGTCGTACTTTAGCATGTTATTAGACCCTATGTCTAAACATTCTTTTTTGCGCTTGTCTCTCCTTACCAGGTTTCTAGCTAACTTGGTTATTCCAATTCATATTGAATGCTTATTCAAATTACCAAGTTTCCCTTGCTTATTAATTTCAGTTATACAACTTAATTCATTTAAGTTTATTAATAAGCTTTCAACATGTTATTCTCTAAATTGTGGCCCACAGTCTGTAAGCCATAATCTATTTTATATTCTTACTTGGTTACATCATTACCATAACATGTTTTTACTTAATGTGTAATTAAGTACGTCTCATTTTACATGATTCCTTTTTAACATGTCAATCATTATTTATGATTAAATATAACTTATCTTATAAGTTTTCCTCATTCTTTCTCATTTAATCATATTCCATTTTTCATTTTTAATACAACTTATCGTTGTTTACTTGTTAACTTAGTTCTATTAACTAAGGCCCGTTAACAAGTTTCCCAACCCATTAATTATAACATAAGTTATGATTTCCTCTTGTCCCTAGGACATGCCTAAGCATGTTGTTCACATCAGCGGGTTCCAAACCTCTAGATTACTTAATTTATAATTAAGTACCTCTTATCTTATTACACAGGTTGTCTCATTTCCTTACAAGTTATGCTTACCCTAAACAGTGTCCTTTAATCACATAACTTTATTGTTTCTATTGGTTATGTATACCACTAGGTGTCTTTAATTACATAACCTCATCGGGTTAAGTTTACGGGCCTATATGCATATATCACTCATCCCCTCTAATTTACTTAACCCACCAACTACCCATCCAATTTTACTTAACCCTAACTTAAGTTCATACTCACACAGCCCTTATGGATTAAATCAGGTTAAGTAGTCCAATTCATTACCATGTCCAATTAAGCTTATAATAGGCTAGACCTCTCACATTAAGGCTACAACGTGTGGATGCGGGATATGCCGGTCGGGCCCGGGCAGTCTTATTCCACAGTTGGGCCTAATCTCGTGTCTTAGCCCGATTCGTACTTACGTACTTAGACCTCCTACATTAGGTTCAACATTGGTGGCTGCTGGATATGCCGGTCGGGTCCGGGCAGACTTCCGCCACTAATGCAACCTAACCTCGTGTCATAAGTACGATTACAATTCCTAATTGTAATTACTAGATTTTCCATTATTAATTAATTTATCAATTAATTAATCCTTTCCTTTTATAGGTGTGAATACCTATTTTACCCCAGTAACTTGAATCACACGTCAAAAATGTTCATATTCAAATTATACCATTTTTATCTGAATCTACCTATGTCATTATAAGTGATTATTCTATGTTTCCCCATTTGAATTATGTCTAATACACTATTCAAATCATAGTCCTATATGCCACTTTTTAATTCACCTTTTTAATTATGCACCATATGTCCCTTATCATAAATTAAGGCATATATGTATGTATGTATAAATATATATATTGCACAAACCCCAAACCCACATATTTTCCAACTTATGCCTAAAATTCATATTCACATAGGTGCTAATTTATGTCTCAATTCAATATACCCATTCCATATTTACATATATTCCAATGCGTGCCTAAATTCATAATATCCAATAAGACATATACCCAAACCCATATTCGTATATTTCCAAATTTATGCCCAAATTAAGATCCATATTTTACAATACCAATTATGCCCCAAATTATGTCTTTTCCCATTATTCCCAATTTCGCACGTTCGCATTTTTCAGCGTTAGTCCTAGGCTCGAAGGTAGCCTGGCTATATAAAAATAAAAAGGAAAAGAAGGAGAGAAGAGAATCAGAACAGGCATAATAACGAATCAACAACATAACGACAGAAATAGGCATAAACTGAATTGACATATTATGACAAGATTAGACTTGGAGATGATATAAACTTATAAGAACAGATCAATGGAATATGTCATAATATAACTGATTAGGCACCGATTCAAGATCCAATTATTATATACATATCGAGATCACTATTAGATATTTAGATCTAAAAGCAACATGAACTCGCAGTGAATTTGCTGCGAAGAACACATTGAAGAAGTTGTTGTAGGCATTGCTAAATTTGTTGTAGCTATCTTCAAATATGTATAATCCTCTTTGAATTGATTGTTTTTAGATCTGATCTTCTAATTGGAATACTCCTATTCTGATTTGTTTTGGTGGAGAAGAAAGGCTAGTTTAAATTAGAGTAGCATGGAGGTGCCATGGATGAAAACAATGAGATTAGGGTTAGGTTTAGGTGTTTATTTATAGGAGTATTAGGTGAATTAGGACCTTTAGATTTGATTAGGAACCATCCGAACCATTCAAATTAGAAAAACACATCATCATAAAACTGCCCAGAATCAACCAGTCAACTGGACAATTTCAACTAGTTGACAATTTTCACTTCTGTCTAAAAACGGTCGACTGGTGATAAATGGGCGGTCGACTTGTACCGGTCGAATGGTGAAAAATGGGCGGTCGACTTGTTTTACAGCTTTAAACTTTAAATCTTCCGAGCTTCATAACTTCTTCATACGATGTCCGTTTTACGCAAACTCGGACTCTATCTCAAGCAGAATTCTAAGACGAACGCATTGGCGTAACTCGTTTCACTTAATTCTTCTTCTGAAAATTAAGTATTTTTTAATTTGTCATTTTAATATTTAAAATTACAAGGTGTTACATTCTCCCCTACTTGAAGGATTTCGTCCCCGAAATCTCTAAGTTAAAAAGAACGTATATCCTAACATCCAACAATCATGCATCCATCTAGCAATCACAGGCATCCATTGTCCTTAGGGAATTTCTAACACTTTTATGAATATACGTAAAAGTGTGTGTATATGTTTTTAAACTAATGCGAAAGATTAGGCGGTCTACTGATTCAGTTGACCTCCTTAATGCAATGTATGTTTGTGCCATGCAACCAAAATGTATGCAAATCGCCCTAGCATAACATGCAAGTTCTATATGGATGCACAACCATCCGTCCAAATGCAACATCAATGCAATGACAATCCATAAAAATTTAAAATGTACACACATCAATATGCAACATGTAAATGATTGAGCCGACCTAGTGCCTATTGTGTGTGTATATGCATCCACAGGCAATCACAAGCAGCCACTTGCATCCATCAAACATAACATGTCTCAAACACATGTTTGCATTCATTAGTTTTCTACCTAAAGACTCGATCGATAGGAGATATTCAAACGATAGATGAAAGTATTAATTCGAAGCTTGGAAAAAGAAGTTAAGAACATATTCTCGAAAAGGAAAGGATATGAAGCGCGAATCTTGTCTTTAGCCTCCCAAGTAGCATTCTCGTGGCCCTTTCCCCATAGCACTCTTACTAGCTTGACTTCTTTGTTGTACAATTTCTTAACCTTCGATCCAAGTATGCAATTCGGAACTCGTCCAATCATTGCTTCCTTCTCTACTTTCACTTCCTCTCACAAGTTTGGCTCCACTATCTCGAACTCTATACCTTTTATCGCCTCTTGAATGAATAGTCATCTATCAAACCACTTCTCAAGTAGCTCCCCTACTTGCTTATCAAGTTCCCTCTTTTCTTTCACATGTCGTAAATCATCGATAGATATATCAAAAGGTTCTAGGAAACTAAGCATGACAGACCCTTTTGGGGTCATAAGAAATCTCGAGAGTCTTTCTATGGCAAGTCAAAAGTCTAACGACTCTCCTCTCTCAATCTAGAATTGCTCCATATATGGTTAACCCATCCATCTTAGAATCAAACCGTATCTTATGAAATGAAGAACATATACGTCGCAATCAAACTCGACGCCTAACACAGAGATTCTCAAACCCCGACAAATCATCGATAAAAGAGTCGTACCTCAAATGGGGTTTGAGGCAATAACGGGATCCAAAACCATACTAGTATCTAGGTGCAGAGACTCAACTCAACTAAAGGATCAGATATGAAAGAATACGAAGCGCCAGAAAAAGAATCCTAACAGGATGATCAAAAATAGAAATCAATCCTTCGATGGAAAATTTCCTACCCCTATTCTGTCCACCAGCTATGAGAACAATAGCTTGCCTCCTAGAAGTTCCTGCCATATGGCCTAGTCCTTGTCTCTTTGGGCACTTCTTAATAAGGTGTCCCGCCTTACCAAAGTGGTAACAAACGTCTTACCTCTTTCTGCAATCCTTTTTCAGATGACCCACCATTCCGAAGTTATGGCATTTCCTCTTTTCTTCTTTTATCTATATTCCCTTCTTAAGTCACCATTTTCTTTCATCTTTGGGCTGTGTTCCTTAGCCCCAATTCCCTTATTCTCCTTTTTACCATCCTTATGCAACATGCTAACCAGTCTCTTGAAAGCTGCCTCCATCACACGGAAATCCTTACGAGGTTCGAAAGAAAATAAGATGTAGGTGAAACTACTGTGGCTAAAGATGGAGGTTGGATACTTCTTTGCCCTTCGACATGTACCATAGTTTTAACATGCCTACGGAACCATGATGAGATGGGGATACCCTTTCGGGAAGAAACGGTTCCCCGAACAAAAGGAAAAGGAATCAAGCGGAAAACCGAGAAGATATTTGTGGCTTTGAGAAATATGCTCTTCAAAAACAGACTTTTTATTTTAAAACACCTTGTTTTTTTCAGACCTTTTTGAAAATCATTTTCAAAATACTTTATCCGATCTTATAACCATATGCTCTAATACCAAATGTGAAACCCCACGCCCGTTAATGTCACTCACTAAGGGAATGCATTAACTTTCGTGAAGCGTTTTAGGTAAATAAGAACATAATAGCATAAGACAGACATGTAAAATTGCAGCGGAATTAAAAACTTTATTTAAATCAGAACATCATGGCCCCAAATACTGAATTTACATCATAGGTTTGAAATAACCAGTTACATGTTTAATAATCTGTCTTGCCAAAAATATCAGAGTACAAAAACATAAACCATATTTCCCAAGTAAAGCCATACGAGAATTGACAATGAGTCAAAGCTGTACATCAATATCCAAAGTCCAAGCTAAGCTGAAAAGAATCCAAATCAACTCTAAGCACTTCCACCCTGAGAACCTGGAGGGGGAGGGAACGGAAGAGAGAGAAGAGGAAACAAAAAGGGTCGGACATAATGTCTGGCGAGTCCAGTTACTTTTAAATATAAATAAATAAAAGTGTCATGGCAGGTATATAAAAACTGGAAACAAGATAACAATAACAAGGACAAGTGTGAACTGAACAAGATAAGATGAACATGATATATTGCGCTTCTTATATACATTTCTCTGTACCGCATAGATACTAGTATATCAGAAATAGAATGATCCCTATCAATATCGTTCTATTTCATTTTCTTATTTATTAGGTCACTTGGGTTAATCACACTCAAGACTTATATGCGCATCGTACCCATTTACTTTCCCATGGATTCACCTAATACAATATATGTAGCTATCTCTCAATATTGAGATACACCCCATGGTAACCCACTCGCACGGTCTCCACTGTAATGCAACATAAGTGCACACAGTCCCTCGTCCTATGTCGGAGTCTACATAACAATGTTATGTTCCGCATATATCTGTCATTACTATGCTATGTAAGCGTACGGACTGCCACCATCGATCGAATCAGATTCCATATCGGAATGATGCCCTCTAGTCTATGATACATCACCTAGAGCAGATGTGCATGTATTTAGACTGTCCCATGTATGTATTGTAATTGTAACTCGATGCCTCAATTGCACGTCCTCTAATGTGCACCGAGTTCCGTGGCAGGGCATGACATAGAACTATGCCGGGAGCTTTTCCATATCTGTATAGGCCCATCTTTAATGAACCTCTACATACAGATATACCCAAGGTCTGTTTTCGTAGTGGCTATGGCCCCACCTCGGCCCCTTCCTTAACTAGTAAAGACTACAGAGCTAAGAGGCCGCCCCTAATAATAACCAATCTAGGCATCCATGTGGCATCTCCCCTCAACCCCGTACCTCGATAGTGAAAGGTGAAATGATATCTTGGGGTTAGCTCTAGTCTTTTCGCATCCCGCTGGCTGCCGATGACGGATATCTGACGGTCTACTATCCTTGTTGGTCTTGATCCTCTCTACCTCCTCGTGAGGCAACCGCCGAACTACCCTAGTGCCATCTCGTCACAGCATTCTGACTGCATAGCCACATCTGCAGTCAAGGCCCACCCACCTAGTAGTTACACGAAGACCCAACCTCTGTGAGCACAGTCCGAAACTACACCACCACAGAGGACTATTAGGAGCACCTTCAACGTCTCAAGAAGCCGCGTACTTCGCCTTTCAGTCCTTTGAAGCCATCAAACCAATCAGATGAATGTGCGCTCCCCTCGTGTCTTATAACACCTCAATGATCTACCCCGTTGGGTTATTCACCCGCAACCGTATGAACTGATCTTAGCGCCTTACTTTAGCATGTTGTTAGACCCTATGTCTAAACATTCTTTTATGCACTTGTCTCATCTTACTAGGTTTCCAGCTAACTTGGTTGTTCCAATTCATATTGAATTCTTATTCAAATTACCAAGTTTCCCTTGCTTATTAATCTCAGTTATACAACTTAATTCATTTAAGTTTATTAATAAGCTTTCAACATGTTATTCACTAGATTGTGGCCCACGGTCTGTAATCCACGATCTATTTTATATTCTTGCTTGGTTACGTCATTTCCATAACATGTTTTTACTTAATGTGTAATCAAGTACGTCTCATTTTACATGTTTCCTTTTTAACATGTCAGTCATTATTTATGATTAAATATAACTTATCTTATAAGCTTTCCTCATTCTTTCTCATTTAATCATAATTCCATTTTTTCATTTTTAATACAACTTATCGTTTTATACTTGTTAACTTAATTCTATTAACTAAGGCCCATTAAAAGTTTCCCAACCCATTAATTATAACATACGTTATGATTTCCTCTTGTCCCTAGGACAGGCCTAAGCATGTTGTTCACATCAGCGGGTTCCAGACCTCTTGATTACTTAATTTATAATTAAGTACCTCTTATCTTATTACACAGGTTGTCTCATTTCCTTACAAGTTATGCTTACCCTGCGGTGTCCATTAATTACATAACTTTATTGTTTCTACCGGTTATGTATACCACTAGGTGTATTTAATTACATAACCTTATCGGGTTAAGTTTATGGGCCTATATGCAAATATTACCCATCCCCTCTAATTTACTTAACCCACCCACTACCCATCCAATTTTACTTAACCCTAACTTAAGTTCATACTCACACAAGCCTTATGGATTAAATCAGGTTAAGTATTCCAATTCATTACCATATCAAATTATGCTTATAATAGGCTAGACCTCTCACATTAGGCCCACATTGTGTGGATGCTGGATATGCCGGTTGGGTCCGGGCAGTCTTATTCCACAGTTGGGCCTAACCTCGTGTCTTAGCCCGATTCGTACTTACGTGCTTAGACCTCCCACATTAGGTTCAACATTAGTGGCTGCTGGATATGCCGGTCAGGTTCGGGCAGACTTCCGCCACTTATGCAACCTAACCTCGTGTCATAAGTACGATTACAATTCCTAATTGTAATTACTAGATTTTCCATTATTAATTAATTTACCAATTAATTAATCCTTTCCTTTTATAGGTGTGAATACCTATTTTACCCCAGTAACTTGAATCACACGTCCAAAAATGTTCATATTCAAATTATACCATTTTTATCTGAATCTACCTATGTCATTATAGGTGATTATTCTATGTTTTCCCATTTGAATTATGTTTAATACACTATTCAAATCATAGTCCTATATGCCTCTTTTTAATTCACCTTTTTAATTATGCACCATGTGTCCCTTATCATAAATTAAGGCATATATATATATGTATAAATATATATTTTGCACAAACCCCAAACCCACATATTTTCCAACTTATGCCTAAAATTCATATTCACATAGGTGCTAATTTATGTCTCAATTCAATAATTAGACATGCCTCATTTTATACCCAATTCCATATTTACGTATATTCCAATGCGTGCCTAAATTCATAATATCCAATAAGACATATACCCAAACCCATATTCGTATATTTCCAAATTTATGCCCAAATTTAGATCCATATTTTCCAATACCAATTATGCCCCAAATTATGTCTTTTCCCATTATTCCCAATTTCGTACGTTTGCATTTTTCAGTGTTAGGCCTAGACTCGAAGGTAGCCTGGCTATATAAAAATAAAAAGGAAAAGAAGGAGAGAACAGAATCAGAACAGGCATAATAACGAATCAACAACATAACGACAGAAATAGGCATAAACTGAATTGACATATTATGATAAGATTAGACTTGGAGATGATATAAACTTATAAGATCAGATCAATGGAATATGTCATAATATAACTGATTAGGCACCGATTCAAGATCCAATTATTATATACATATCAAGATCACTATTAGATATTTAGATCTAAAAGCAACATGAACTCGCAGTGAATTTGCTGCGAAGAATACGTTGAAGAAGTTGTTGTAGGCATCGCTAAATTTGTTGTAGCAATCTTCAAACATGTATAATCCTCTTTGAATTGATTGTTTTTAGATCTGATCTTCTAATTGGAATACTCCTATTCTGATTTGTTTTGGTGGAGAAGAAAGGTTAGTTTGGATTAGAGCAGCAAGGAGGCGCCATGGATGAAAACAATGAGATTAGGGTTAGCTTTAGGTGTTTATTTATAGGAGTATTAGGTGAATTAGGACCTTTAGATTTGATTAGGAACCATCTGAACCATTCAAATTAGAAAAACACATCATCAGAAAACTACCTAGAATCAACCAGTCGACTGGCCAATTTCAACCAATTGATAGTTTTCACTTCTGTCTAAAAACGATCGACTGGTGATAAATGGGCGGTCGACTGGTGATAAATGGGCGGTCGACTTGTACCGGTCGAATGGTGAAAAATGGGCGGTCGACTTGTTTACCGCTTTAAACTTTAAATCTTCCAAGCTTCATAACTTCTTCATACGATGTCCGTTTTACGCAAAGTCGGACTCTATCTCAAGCAGATTTCCGAGACGAACGCAATTGGCATAACCCGTTTCACTTAATTCTTCTTCTAAAATTAAGTATTCTTTAATTTGTCATTTTAATATTTAAAATTACGGGGTGTTACAAACCTGGAGTGCTATTCAGAGTCTTATAAAATCTAGACTCAATAATTATATTAATCTTGAACTCTTGACATCTTGATTACTCATGAGACTTGAATTTACTCTGAATTCTGAATCTCTAAAAGCTCTTAAACTGTACAGTCTTCGATAATAATTCCTGTATACAAACTCTGCATATATGTATATATATATATATTCTAGATAAAGATGTTAGTATATATTTTATAATCAATGATAATTGAAAAAAAGTTGTTGTCATCAAAACTCCATTCTCCAACAATCTCCCTCTTTTTGATTATGACAACCTTAGTTTATAAAATATCATACCTGTATATACCTGTTTGATGATGATCCTCTTATACTCCCCCTGTCTATTCTGTTAAACTATGCCTATATTTTATAATTTCTCCCCCTTTGGCGTTATCAAAAAGAAAGATCAAAGATACTTCCCCTAAGTTAAACAATTGTAGAATCTAAGTAATATTCCAAAAAATACTCCCCCTGAATTGAATAACTATTTCTAATTAGATTACTCCCCCTTAATCTGATAATCATATGTTTATGTTATAGAAGGTTAGAACAATATTAATCATAAACAACGATTTTATTAAAGAAATACGTGTATGTATACATGAATTCATACATATACAACATATTATAAGAACGTAATAAAGCAAAATCTAAATAACCCTTAAATACTAACTTATTTGACAATGGGAGATTTGTGAATTGGACAATTTGGATAATGGAGACAAAATTCTCCATTCTTTTCAATCACATTCCCATTTTCGTCAAATATAACTTCTACGCACTCAACGTCATCGTCTTCGTTTGTTGGTTGAGTCTCTAGTTGTTCTTCCTCCTCTATCATTTCTTCCTCTTTTGGTTCTTCTTCTGGATCTTTTTCTGGTTCTTCCTCTTCTTCCATTGGTTGATTATCATCATTGATGATAACCGGATTAGTCTCATTATCCATTATAAACTTTAAGAGACTTCTCATTACCTATCCTTGTCTGTTTTGCACTTGACTTAGTCTGATTTGAAGTACTTGCATCTCAACCACCATTTGCAATAAGTACTCCATTTTCTCTTCAATTTTGATCACTCTAAAGAGCGTGGAGAGAAGAAGTTTGATCAATTCAGAAGTGAATTCTACAGAGTATAAGTGTTGAAACCATAAAAAAATGAATAAGAATAATGGTAGGATGAAAGGGGATGAAGATGGAGAAGAAGAGATGTTAGAAAATTCGGTTTTGGCCTCTTTTTATATAGAATGAAGGGTTGCAATGTTTCTAAAACGGTCAACTAGTGAAAAGACACTTCCCTTCAAAATTAAAAAACTAGCTGTTATATGTCAACATACATATTATGTTATGTCGACATACCTATGTACAAAATCGATTTTCAAAGCATTTTCAAGTGTTTTGATATGAAACTAATTTTGGAATTTTTTGAATAAAATTCTAATGTTGTAAATCAATATTATATGATTGAAAAACATATGATAACATATTTTTAAACTATATAAATATATATTTATAAAATTATAAGGTTTTAAACTATAAAATATAAATAAAGTATATATAAAATCTTAAGTTTGAAAAATAAAGAAATATAAAAACAAAATAGAGAGGATTGAGAATAAAATAGAAAAATAGAAATAAAGAGAATTGAGAAAAACAAAAATAGAGAGGATTGAGAAAAGAATTGAAAAATCAGAATTTGAATTTGGATTTGAACCTGGAGTGCTATTTAGAGTCTTACATTAATCTTGAACTCTTGACATCTTGATTACTCATGAGTCTTGAATCTACTCTGAATTCTAAATCTCTAAAAGCTCTTAAATTATACAGTCTTCAGTATTAATTCCTGTATACAAATCCTGCATATGTATATATATATATATATATATATATATATATTCTAGATAAAGATTTTCATATATATTTTATAATCAATGATAATTGAAAATATGGTTGTTGTCATCAAAACTCCATTCTCCAACAACACAACCATATGACTTCGTATGTGAATGAAATAAATATTCTACGATCCTTCAATGCGTTGAATGTGTGTTGTTACACTCTCCCCCCTTAAGAAATTTCGCCTCCGAAATTCCTTAACCAAAACATACAAAGGATCCCGTATGTCTATCAACCATTTGCAACAATCAAACATACATAACAACACAATAAGCCTATCCTAGCATGCGGTTTACTAAAAAGGGGATAACTATAACGCGATTAAAACCTTACCAGGCAAAGAGTTCAGGATACGACCCCTTATGTTCTCCCTTGTTTCCCAAGTATAGTCATTCTCATTATCGCCCCACTGGACTTTAACCAATTTCACCGTATTCCTTCGAAGTTGCTTCGTATCATGTCCGACAATACGAATCATTCTGTGGCTCCCAACTGGCTCAGATTCCACTTCGATATCATCCAACTGATCTGGTGAAATAGTCATATCAGAATCATGCATGAACTTCCTTAACTGGGAAACATGAAATACGTTGTGCACTCATGCCATCTTGTCTGTTAATCCAAATTATATGCTAGATTCCCAACTTGTTCGAAAACTGGGAATGGACCAACAAACCTTGGTGCTAATTTACATCTCTTACCAAAATGAATCACACTCTTTAATGGAGAGATCTTGAAGAATACAAGGTCGCCAACGGAGAATTTCAAATCTTTTCGTCTTTTATCAGCATAACTCTTCTGCCTATCTTGTCATTCGCCGTTGAATAACCTTGATCTTGTCTAAAGTTTCTCTTATTACATCTGGTCCAAGCACAAATTTCTCATCAGTTTCTAACCAACATGATGGTGAGTTGTATGGTCTTCCATACAAAGCTTCAAATGGAGTCATACCAATACTGGACTAATAACTATTATTATATGCGAACTCAACCAGATGCAAATGGTCATCCCATGAACCTCCAAATCCAATATACAAGCTCTCAGGAGATCCTTTAATACACGATTCACCCTCTCTGTTTGACCATCGGTTTGAGGATGGTACGCGGTACTAAGATGTAATTCTGACCCTAATGCCCCTTGTAAGCTCTTCCAAAACCCGCTAGTAAATAACAGATCTCGGTCACTCACAATACCTCTAGGTACTCCATGAAATCTCACTACCCACTTCATATACAGTTTTACTAACTTAGCTGTCGTTCTATTCGACTTGACCTGTATAAACCTTGCACTTTTGGTCAGTCGATCCACAATCACCCAAATACTATCATGACCTGATCTAGTCCTTAGTAAACATCGATGAAATCCATCGAAATTTGTTCCCATTTCCATTCGGGAATTTCCAGCGGTTGTAACAAACCACTTGGCTTCTTTTGCTCGGCTTTAACTAATTGGCAATTCATGCACTTGGATATAAACTTCCCAACGTCTCTCTTCATCCCTTCCCAGTAGTAAGTCTGCTTCGTGTCTTGATACATTTTGTTATCACCGTGATGTATAGTCAGTTTTGAGTGATGACACTCTCTAAGCACTTCATATCTCAATCCATTAACATTGGGCACCACTAGTCTCCCATTCTTTCGAAGCCATCCTTCTCGATCAAGACCATACTTGTTCATTCTCTCCCTATCGATACCCATCTCCACCTTGGAGATGATTTCCAATAAATTAGGATCGTCCCTTTGACTGGAACCAATCCGCTCAATCAAAGTCGGTCTGATCGCCAAACTTGCTAACATATCTGGATTTAATTTGCACTTAGGTATGAAATCATATCCTGCGGTATACTCTAGTTGCTTCCATTCCAGAAACATAGCCCTCAAGCTGGCATGTTTCCTACTCAATGCATCAGCTACCGCATTGCCCTTCCAGGGTGTGTATGCGATACTAAAATCATACGAAGCCAAGAACTCTAACCATTTCTGCTAACGGAAATTTAAATCCTTTTGAAAGAAAAGATACTTTAATGACTTATGATCGGTAAACAACTCAGATCTTTCTCCCAAGAGATAATGTTTCCACATCTTCAACGCAAACAAGATCACTGCCAATTCCAAATCATGGGTAGGATATCTTTTCTTATGTGGTTTCAGTTGTCGACTTGCATAAGCTACAACCCTACATCCTTGCATTAATACAGCACCTAGTCCGGTACCACAGGCATCCATGTATACCGTCATCTCTTTGTTCCCCTTAGGTATAACTAACGCTGGTGCGCACGTTAACTTTTCCTTTAGGCTCTTAAATGCATTCTCACACCTTTCGTCCCAAACGAAAACTTGATTCTTCTTGGTTAACTGAGTTAACGACGTCGCTATCTTCGAGAAGTCTTGAATAAACTTACGATAATACCGGCTAACCCCAAGAAACTTCTTACACCTATTGCATTCTTGGACGTAGGCCAATCTTGCACCGTAGCCACATTCGCAGGGTCCATGGCAATACCATTCTCTGAAACGACATGGCCCAAGATTCTCACTTCTCTCCTCCAGAAGTGACACTTAGAAAATTTTGCTTTCAATTGGTGTCTCCCCAACACCTCCATCACTGTCCTCAAATGTTCCTTGTGTTCTTTCTCTGTCCTCGAGTAAACCAAGATATCGTCCACAAACACAAAAACAAACTTATTCAATTGATCCTTGAATACCCTATTCATAAGATCCACAAAATATGCCGGTGCATTGGTCAACCCGAATGGAATAACCAACCACTCAAAGAATCCAAATGGCGTCCGAAATGTTGCTTTTGGTATACTCTCAGCTACTACTCGGAGCTGATGAAAACCTATCGCGAGATCTAATTGGGAGAACACTCTCGCTCCATTCAACTGGTCAAACAAATTGTCTATCCGCGGAAGAGGATACTTATTCTTCCTCGTCACCTTATTCAACTCGCGGTAGTCCACGCACAATCGAAGGAAAACCATCGGCCTTAGTAGCGAATACAACTGGTGCTCCCCATTCGGAGACACTTCTTCTGATAAATCCCTTATTCAAAAGATCACCAACTTGCACCTCGAGCTCTCGCTGCTCCCTTGGCACCATACGACAAAGTGGCATCACTATAGGCCTGACATCTTTCACTAAATCAATCCAAAACTCGATCTCTCAGTGTGGTGGAAGTTCGGTCACTTCCTCGAAGATGTCCGGATACTCGCCAACAATAGGCACATCTGACAACTCATCATGCGGCATGTTGAGGGAATTTAAAAAACTAGCCATCACCCCATCACTAGGTAGGCAATCAAACAGTATCCTCTGCCCATCATCTGCTCTAATGGTCACCGAAGACCCCTAACAGTCTACCCCCGCCCCATACCTTTGGAGCCAATCGACTCTTCAAAATAATGCCAAACCCAGTAAAGCCCAAACCAAAGCAATCACAAGCAAACATACATTCATGTCTCGATAAGACCAAATTACGACAAATCATGCAAAGGCTAGTTGAACCACCAATCAGGTTCATTATAACTAAAGGTCTATCGACAATCTCGGGTTCCAATCCCAACCTATCTACCAGGTCACTAGGTATGAAGGAATGAGAAGCCCCGGTTAGGGGAATTCGACGAGGAAGGAACAACATTGATAGCATATGCTTTCACAATCTGCTTCTCTTTAGGAGGTTGTGGACATTTATCCTTGGGATGTCCCACTTGACCGCAATTGAAGCACTTCCTGTTCGTTGGCTTTGCTCGACAATCTTTAGCATAATGGCCCTTCTTGCCACAGCTATAACACCCAACATCTTTCTTATTTTTCTTTTGACCATCCTTAGCTTGGTTCTGTATCCTCTTATTCTGCGAATTATTCTTGCCTCCACCGCTTGCCTGCGGCTTTGGCTCCCCTGCAGATGTAATGACAATCTCGGCCTTTGACTTAGGGTAAAGGCTCTCCGACCTCAATGCCTTTCCCACTATAGATTCGAAGGTCTCATCGATGTGGTTTATAAGTCTTTCCCCGTGTACTCATCTAAGCCAGTTATGAACTTCTCGTTCTTCCTCTCGGTAGTATCGATAAGAGATAATCTATATTTCGATACGGTATCGAATTCAGCAATATATTCCGAGACTCCCCTACCATTCTGCTTAAGCTCCAAGAATTTCCAAAACAATTCGGATTTCTGAGCAGTTGAGATAAACTTATCACTGAAGCGAGTTTTAAACTGATTCCAAGTAACTTGATCCTTAGGAGTAGCTGCTTTAATCGCATTCCACCAATTCATAGCCTATCCTTGAAGCTAACGCGATACTAGCTTTCTTTTCATTGCATCATCGATTCTCAAATTCTCGAAGATGCGCTCACAACTAGCAAGCCAATCTTGAACCTCTGTAGTCGATTCCGTTTCGTGGAACGACTTTCCACCAAAATTAGTATAATCCTTGTTAAGCTTGGCAAAATCGGTTCCAGGCGCCTGCGCTACTGCACCACCACCGTTAGAAGCATTAGGAGCTGCTCCCTGAACATCCCTAAGCATCTCCCTCATGAAGGTAGTAAACATCGTCCTTATATAAGGGACATTCCCATTGTTGGCTCTTGAACCCGTACTCCTCGTATATCGGCTCATCGTTCAATCTGTAGAGAGAAAACGATTAACCATCTCCATAGTGGTGCCAGTGCAGTGCGACTTAATCCTTAGATATACTAATAGTATATATATATATATATATATATATATATATAACTTTTTGAAAACCAAAATATCACAAATACACGCTCTCATATATGTATATCATCTCTCCCCGGTGTCTTCCCCTAGGTTAACTACGCAACCTAGGCTCTGATACCAAGTGTGATAGCCTTCCCTGTACCGGCCGACATTCCTCTCGAAATGCGTTGTGCCGATGTCCAACTAGCATAAGACGGTCGTCAAAGAAAGGGATTTGAAACTAGGAATCATCAAAGAACCTGTAGTATATCTCGCAGCGCGTGGAATAAAATATAATAATAACATAACTTGACATAATATAGGCGAGACAGTGCATAAACTGAAAACTAAACCATCATAGCAGCGGAATCCAAAATACAGCTTACGATCCAAACCATTGTTACAACTTTAAAATACCGTCTCTCAAGCAAAATAGAAAGGTACACTACTAATGCCCAAAGCAGTGACCAGCAACAACACATGGAGAATATATGTAAATAGTACGTGGCAGTCTCCTGCTCATCTCCGGACTACTACTCGTGCATAATCACCTGACCTGTCTCTAGTCTGCTTGTTTATGAGCATCCAGAGTAATAAGAAGAGACATAAAACTCTGGGTCAGACAAAAGTCTAGTATGAGCGATAACAGCAAAACAAAACAATAACAGGTATAAATAATCATACTTGAACCTGGACCTGCAACCAAAGAGTTAGCACGACAAGATGTACAATACTCTAAGGTAACACTAAAATAAAGTATAAAAATGAGAGTGTGCATGTCATGGTGATAGCAAACATCAAACATAGCAATCAACCTCACATCTCTCACTCAGTGCGTAAAGTATACGATACCCACCACTTTGATCGTCAAATCCTTTGCTACAATCACTTTGCCCTTGGGGTCTTAATGACCCCATTGCGCTGGTCCATTGCCACTAATCCCTTGCTACGATCACCTTGCCTTTGGGAGTTCTAATGACCCCACTGCACTGATCCGTAGCCATGCTACGATCACTTTCTCTTGGGAGTCTTAATGATCCCATTGCGCTGATCCATAGCCACTAATTCGTCTCTTAGTGGTAAAAACTGTAGATATCAATAACCCCTTTGCACATATCCCGCAGCAAAGCCCAACTCATGAAGTTAACTAGTTGGTTGATTGGTTCCCATTTGGATCCTGAGTTCTAACTTCCCATTTGGACTACCTTTGCATATAGGGTTTTTAGTCTTCTCCGGATCGGTTCGGAAACAAGCTTCCATTCGGTTTGGCCTTCCCCCCTCGCTCGGTTCGTAATCATCACCCCTGTTCGGGTCGTGCCATCCTCACCGGGTCAGTTCGGTTCGTGGAAGGTCCTCCGGGTCGTGCCTCTTCGGGTTGTGGCTCCCTGTTCAGCTCGTGGTGCTTCGGTTCGGTCGCGAGCTTCGGTTCGGGGTTGATACTCCGGCTCGTGGCCACCAGGCGGTTCGGGATCGGGCTTCGCGGCTCGTTGGAAGGTGGCCCTCCAAGCTTCGGTTTGTGGTTCGGGCATGCGAGCAGTTCAGGGAAGGTATGCTCGAGCAGGAGGCTCATGTACTTCGGGTCAGTTCGTGAGGGGGTGTCATGATCGGGGTGAGGCGATCCGATCCGATTCATTTTCTGCACCTCTTACAACAAGCTATTTACGCCACACGACGGCGTTTTCAACTATTCTAACCTTGCTAAACAATCATGAAGCATTCCAAACAGTAGTAATAGCATATGAGTTCAATCAAAAAGATCAAAACATCAAGCATATAGGTCAATTTAGATCAAACATACCCAAAAAACATGATTTTCCCCTAAATCCCCTTAACCATGTTTTAACAATAGGATTAGTAAACTTAATCCAAATTAACTCAAAATTTCTCCAGTGACATAAAATAATATTTTAGAATTTTCACATATTTTTCCAAATTTTTATGAGTCATAATTTCGCTAATTAGCACTAATCACCCATAATTAGCCGTAATTAGTGTAAAAACATGTTAATCACTCACCTTAGCCACAAACAAATTTCAGATTTGAAATTCTAACTGATTTGGCACGTATCCCATGTATTGCAGTAGCTCTATCTCGATTTCTATGCTAATCCTCCTTAATTTGATATGGATCTGGCTAATATGTGATTAGAAAGTGATTAGAAGGTGATTTGGGAGTTGGAGGCCATTGCTAGGGCTCAAGAGAGGTTGGTGGCTGCTGGAAAACTGAAATAAAATGTTTTCCTAAACCCTTTCAGCCCTCCCATAATCTTAATCCCGAAATGAGTTATGGATTAAACTGTTTTTCATCTTCCAAACTTTATTTCAGCCATATCTTCAAAACGGTAAGTCCATTTGACAAATGTGACCACTCTACGGAAAGGTAAATCATCATCCAAATCCAATGTAAGTGGTTTCAGATCAAAATTTCTTGTCAATCAAAAGTTATAGATGAAACAAGATTCTCTAAGGGAAAACTGATCATTTAAAACCATAAGCATTCAACATTCAACATTAATCATTTAGCTAGAAAAACAAACGCAGCCTAAAATTTATAAAAGAAAAAGTGGAGTACTTGTGACAACCCTCCGATTAAAGCCAGCTTTACTAATAAGTTTACAAAATAAATTCGAAAATTGGCAAATTCAAAAATTTATTCCTTTTTCTTTTGAATAGAAAAAGAGCAAGCCTTTTTAATTATTTGGGTATTTTGCTTTTCTATAAGGCGGTTTCAGCGGCGATGTTCTCTTCCTAACTCCGAAAATATTCCGGAATTTAAACTCGATCTTTTATTGCTCGTCAAAAAAATTGGGTGTTCGTATCAGTCTGCAGGATTTTCTATCATCTCAATCCCAAAATCGCAAAAAATGGGTTTATCATCTGCACCGACTAACCCTTCTGATAGTTTCCAATTGTGCGTTTTCGATTTGAGAAGAGGGCAACTCGAAGGCCAAGAGCTTGACAAAATTCTTTTCTTTTTTCCTGCTGAATGCCCTTATGCTACTCAGCTTTCAGTTGTTGGCCTCTGCGAAGGGATTATTACGTTTACTAGGTCGGTAAAGTTTAATACTTCTTACCATTTATTTTTATTTTCTCTAGGTTTAGTTAGGCAAATGCTACAAATGTGTCGTTATAATGAAACCTGTATTGAGAATAGATATTCTGAAATAAAAAGGCAAAATATTTTTAAAGTGAAATACGATATTAGTAGTCTGTCTATTAGTGACAATATCGATTAGGTTACATGTAAGTATGTATACAGAATATTCTCCCCGGATGCTGCTTCTGAAGTTATAGAAGCCGAAAGACACTCTCATGTATTCTATGAAGCCGAGCCAGACATATGGATGGTCATGGTAGGTTTTATTTGTTGTATTTCTTTCGTTGGTGAATTATTGCATTTTAATATGATATTATCATGATACATTCTATCCTGTGAGTACGTCCATGTAATTTGTGGACTTGCAGATGACGATTTTATTTTATTTTTAATGTTTACTGTCAGCAGTAGATGATTTTGTTTGTGCATTCTTATACACATGCACTTCCCGTCATAATATATGGGTTACAGGAGTCGAATAATATCAAGTTGCTTCAACCCATATAAAAAAGTAGTTATATCGAGCCTAATGCCAACAATGAAAAATAAAATAACACTAGCTAGGTTTGGAATTAAGGTGCAAAACTGTAACCACTAAACCTACATTAGAGTACTCTAAACATTTTCTATATAAAGGTATATAATTGGGGGTTGCTTTTCCTAGTTTTTTTTTCTATTTTTATTTTTTATTTTTTTATAAAGCCAATCGACTTGATCATCTTATCCTGTGGCTGACCCTTTGTGCATGCCACACATAGGCATATATGCATATGCATATGTAGGGGTGTTACGGTTACGGCAACCGTCAGTTTTACCTCTAACCATAACCGCAATCGTAGTTGACGGTTAGCAAATTTTATAACCGTTACCGTAACCGTTTAACCGTTACTGCAACCATTACCGTAAATTTACATTGTTATCTATAAATAATTCAAGTTCTAACTTTTATTCTTAAGAATTAATTTGTTTATCAATGAAACAGACCATCCATATGCACGTTGTCTATAAATTAAAGTGTAAATAATTTATACATATGTTATTTCTCTACCTTAAGTTACTAAAGAACACATATTTTTGTATGAAATAATACAAAAAAATCATATGCGGTCGGTATGGTTTACTGCGGTTATCAAAATCCACAACCGTCACCGTTACCGTAGTGGACGGTAACCGTGCATACGGTTGGTACGGTTTGGCGGTTGAAAGTCCAACCGTAACAGCCCTATGCATATGTATATGAATGTGCTAATTCATTCATAAGTATTCTGCTAGACATGGTTGCATATGTATTATATATACTCAATGTTTTATGACGCTGGGTATGGGTATTGTATTCGATGGGTATTTTAATGCTAGATTCCAGCTAGATGGCTATAAGGAGTTATTACTTCAAACTGGGCGACACACACACGCGGACACACACACACGCGCGGACACACACACACGCGCACACACACGCGCGCGGACACACACTCACACACAGAGGGAGAGGCTACCGAGACACAAAATAAAAAACAAAGTAAGAGACACAAAATCTACACCGTTGGATTTGTTTGCCTTTATGTGGAAATTGGAATATCCAGGAGGAAATCTAGTGGCTGAGATTTATTATGTTCAATTTTGTGTCACCATTTTGTGTTTAAGTAGAGTTTCCCATATATATACATATACATATAACACTATATATATATATATATATATATATATATATATATATATATATATATATATATATATATATATATATAACTGGTTATAAAGTTTATGCAAATTTGGTCACTAAAATATGATATCATAAAATACATTGGAATTATTGTTTTAAAGATGGGACAAGATAAAGAGCTTATGATTGGTGATGCTTAATTTGGATATCCTTTTTGTCTTGATATCTTTTGGTAGTGTCCTGCGTTTCATATGCAGTTCATTCTCTTGAACAACGTTGATTTTTTCATCCTGGGATATTCTCTCTCATCAACATGGTTTGATATGTTTGCTCATGAGCTTAAGAGGAATAACAAATTAGTTGGGAAATGGCTGTCATTAGTATATAATACATTATCCAGGTAGAGTAAATTCGATATCTAGTAATATAAAGATTTAGCTTTAACTCATAAAAAATCAGTTATTTTGTGTCAACGTAAACGTAGTAGGGAGTTTAGTGCTTATCGTAATGCAATCCGTTATAATTCATGGATGTTGGTATGGATAATTGTAGGGTTGTATGACTTCTTATGTACAGTTCCTAATTTTTTTACGCCCTGCATTGAATTATAAAAAATAATAGTCAAACGTTCAGGTATCAAAATATATAACATATAACTGATAACTATCATTATTATACCTGTCAACGTAAACATTTGTCGCATTGCCTAGGTATGTCAATGGATGCAAGCTAATGCTAATTCTGCATTTGTGTTTATAGCAAAAGGTTTACGGACAATTTGCATCAAACACCACCCATTTCTACACAAATACACATAATGAGCACTGATTTTTTTTCCGCGTTCACATTTTGTTTTGTGGATATTTTCTCAATATCTTTATAGATCTAGGCATAATTGTGTTTTTTGGTTATCCGTTGAAAAGGCAAGGCCTTCTCCAGTGAGTATTCACCTTAATCAGACGCTACCCTTAGTACCATCTCACAATCATATAATTTTGGTTAATTAATGCAACACGCTTAATTGCTTGTCTTTCTGGTTAGGTCACTATGATCATTGAAAATAAATTTATGTTGTGGTTAGATGAGATTCCTTTTTTACAGTTCCAACAATGTATGATGGAAAACTGACCATCGCACCTCTTTTTCAACCGCTATATTATCATTTCAGTCTCCATCTCTATTAGTTATATTATAAGTCAGTTATTAACCAGTCAATGAATTACCTGCACTTCACCATCTTGGAGATATCAAGTAGTATTTGGCTCGAAACAAATCTTTTTTGTTTTGTGTTTCTAGTATGTACGTCAAATGTCAGTTGGAGGAAATGAGGAGGTGGAAAATCTTAGTCATTCCAACAAAGCAGAGAATGGAAATAACTAAAATAGTTTCTGATATTTTCCAAAATACGGAAAACAAGAAAAAGCCATTTTCAATTTTATATACTAAAAACAAAAGAATCGTCTATTTTCCACCCATTTTAATCTTTCGTGCCTTTGAAAATACACTTTGAAAACGTAAAACACAAAACTCATTTTCAAACCAAACACTATCTGATTTCTTGTATCCGTTAATATTCAGTTCTTGCACGCACACTGAACCTGCCACCTCATCTCAATTATAACAACTGAAATGTCCAAGGTTGTCAAAATGTGTAGTACTGGGGCGGTTGATTCAACAGGTGAATACCCAGTGCCAAAGGCTCCCGTACTCAAGCGAGAGAACTTCCCAGACAGTCTCCCACCTAGTAGTATTCTCACGACTTCCGAGCTCTGGGGGTGGTCGATTAGTGCGCACAGCCTTTCCCTCACATAAGTGAAGAGGTCGGGACTCGAACCTCCGCGCTCCAGATTACCAGCCGGGTAACCTTACCGTTGTGCCAGGCACCACCTTAGGGCGGTTGATTCAATGTTTTTTTTTTTTTTTTTTTCAAATTCATCATTACCATTTTCCATTTGTGTTATTTTTTTTATATATGGTTAAAAAAAAATTCTATCCGCAGGACTGGAATAATGTATTTTAAGTTTTTACCCAAAAAACAATAATATATGTCAATCAAAAGGACAGATGGAACTGTCTTAAAATTAGTAGTAATGAAGCTAATATTACATTTTTACAAGTTTTCTGTTTGCATATTTTCTTATTGTAGTAACTGGCTAAAGGCTTAATGTGATTATTTTCTACAAGTAATGTACATGCTGATATGCTAGTTGATTTTTTATTTCAAGTTAGTAGAATTATCACTAATCTAATCTATGTATCTACCACTGTCGAAGATCGTAGGAAAGAACAAAGATTCTGAATCTATTTGGCGAACTGATGCACTTAGAGATGTTCTCAAGGAAGTGCATTCTCTTTTCACGATGTTTCATGGATCTGTAAGGTCTTTGCTTGATAAACAACAAGGTGGTGAACTTGCCCGCAGCCATCTGTATACTTTCATCTTAGATTACTTAACTGGTAATCAATAGTTTATCTTAATATTCCCGAACTGAATATTTGATTATGAGCATAACCATGTTACACATCATTGTTTCTGTGAAGAATTTCAAGTTGGCAAGGGAATTGAAATGCCATCATTCACGGAATGCTTAAAGGGAAGAGGAACTGTTGAGATGCTGACGATGTCCAGAGACATGGCTATTGAAGTGCAGGTGTCTTTAACACTTTAATTAGCACATCTACACTTTACTTTTAGTTTTTACACTCTGATATTTGTACTTCTAGCTAAAATTTGTGTATTCATTGAGAACCATTTTCATTTGATTTGCGTTGCAATAAATAAGTTTGTAAGCTTTGCTTATTATAACCATTTTATGTTACGTTCTATATTTTGGTTAATTGCTTACCTACAGAAGCAGAACCGTATTCATCAAATTATTTCTCTTCAAAATAAATAATGTTTATCAGTTTTATGCTGAATTTCAGCAAGCATTATTATTTCAGTGTTAAAATTCCATTTGTTTAGCATTATGATGAAGATAGCGGAATTGCATTCTTCTAATAGATTTACATTTCACAGTCGCTAGTCAATGCCTTGGGATCTGTTGGTAATAAGACTTGCAACTCCATGATATTGTTTCAAGACTTGCTGGTGTCAACCACACTTTCTCCTGTATGGCTATGCATACAATTTCTCATACATATCATTGTTTATATATGTATCTGTTAACGTTTATAATTTGATTTCTAGGATAACACAACAAATTTATATGCATATGCTGTTATGAGGTTGACACCAAATGCGTTGTCTGCAAATTCAAGTACATGGTCATATTTACTCAGGACTAAATCTGCATCTAATCTAGCTGATGGCTCTAGCATGCCTCATATGGGACCTGCAGAGTCTGGTTATGCATCTCGCGATGCTTCTGTGGGGAGTGCACAGCAAAGAAATATTATCCTGAGACCATTATTACGTGACAAATGGTGTAAAAGAAAAGATGGATTTGTTAGTACTGAAATATGGGGTGCAGAAGCAGGTGATTCAATTACTTTGACCCCTACTGTGTGGCTAAAGCAAGTTGATGAGCGAACGTGTCTACTTGTTTATCAGCATATTCAATTGACTATTATACTACTCATTCCTTTTTCATCATTTGCCAATGGAGGAGGCATAAGCCTGGTTAAGAAACAGCTACTGGAGAACGTGAGTGAATTTGACTGACAATGCAATTACCTGTTTGTATTGTGCGTTCTTGCATTTACGTCTCGCAGTTACATCACCAGTCATAAGATTATGTGTTCATTTTGCACATATTTTACCGACATACGAAAGGTCACAATTTCTTTTACGTACTCTAGTTCATGCCACCTTTTATGCACACACATATACATATTCACATATACAATTGTATGAAATATAATTTGGACTTTGAACTATTCAAAACCATTTGTTTTAGAATATTTAAGTTACAGTGCTTTATACGGTTTTGCCATAGTGGATTTCTTGGTGCCAAGTGGTTCATTATAATTATATAAGTTTAATCTTGAAGATTTCAGATTTATTCATTTAAAATGAGCGTGCACGCACACTCTCTCTCTCATTTGTGTGTGTGTATATATATATATATATATATATATATATATATATATATGCTAAGTTTTGCTATACCTCAGTTTGCTACACTTTTTCTCCCCTTGAATTCCAGCCAACCAATTTGGCTAAGTTTTGCTATACCTCAGTTTGCTACACTTCTTCTCCCCTTGAATTCCAGCCAACCAATTTGTGTGTGTGTGTGAGAGAGATAGAGAGTATAAATATATATGCGCGCGCGCGCGCGTGTGTGTGTGTGTGTGTGTGTGTGTGTGTGTGTGTGTGTATATATATATATATATATATATATATATATATGAGCGTTCAGTGACACCCCGTTAGTCCTTTGATTTTCACACTAGTTCCGATTAAAATAATAGCCGCTGCTGTCATTTCCCACTATGCATATTATTTAATTGGAACTTGTGGTGGAAATAAGGGACTCATGGGGTGTTGCACTATTTGGAGTGCCACTGAACAGTTCACCTGCTATCTCTATATATGTATAACATACGTACATGAATACATGCATACATATATGTACACACACACACACACACACACACACACACACACATATATATATATATATATTCTGTGTGTGTGTGTAAATATATTATGTAAGTTTTTTAAATGATTATATTCAAATGTCAATGGTTTAGTTTATTTTCATTTCTCTTGCAGGCATCTGAAAAGATTGTAAATGTGGAGAAGAAATTGTCAAGACAGTGGGGCGGTGAAAATACATATCATGTTAGTGGTTACAGATACTTAAAAATTGACACTGATAAAAAGATTTCAAGGGCCACTCCCCCAGGAAAAGTTACAACTTTAGCAAAGGTAATTTCTATGTGTATGTATTTTCTGTAATTATGTGACTACTACCTTGCTCGACTCACTGTGTTATACTGATTGATTGTAGTATTTATTAATATCGATTGATTTAGTCCTTTCACACATGTTGCACATTAATGTATAATTATTTGCTCCTATATGTTATCCTTGTTGCTCAAAATAATTTGATTTGACCATTGTACAAGTTTTAAGAAATAGAAACTGGGAAAGTAAGTTTGGTCGGGTAGTGAATATGGTCAAGGCAGCGAACGAACGAGGTGTCAATTTCTGAAGTTGCTTTTAGATAGTGGGACATGTACTTTCTGTTACTTTAATAGAAATGCACTTCTTTTATATTGCATCTTTTCTTTTATTTTGTAATTTTTGTTGTTTTCTTAGTTTTTTTTTTTCAGAATAGATAACAGTAAAGCAGAGGAGTTTTCTGGTTTCTTATAATTCTAGGCATTTCCTCTTCTTACCTTAATTCATTTTAGATATTTTGTTTTCAAATTCCTATAATTTGTCAATCTAATAATTATTATAAAGCTATTTAAATGTCAATAATAACCAGTTTCTTTAGTTATTTTTAACATTTAAGTCCATATTTTTAAATTAATTAACGATCTAAAATTCGAACTTTAAAATAAATCCAAATAATTATTATTTATTATTTGGTATAATAGGCCCTAAAAAATAGAAATTCAACGTATTGTATACCTCACGTATATTGACAACAACACAACTATTATTTCATTCAAATCCACATAACTTAAAATTTCCACAATTATATACAAAACTATTTTTAGTCCTTTTAAAATATTTACATTCAAATTTACATAATTCTTTCTTTCTATAATTAGTGCTTTATTATTAAGAAAAATACACATAAATTTCTTACTAAACTTGGTATATTATTAAGAAAAATACACATAAATTTCTTACTAAACTTGGTATATTATTACGAACATACACAATGTTCCTTTTTATAAAATTGATACATCAAGTTGATTCTTTATCATTAATAAAATTTTATTTTATTAAGAATAACATTAAATTAATGATAAGTGATGAGTAACATAGTTTATAATTTATACATAAATATTTTTAGTTGATATCTTTTCGAAAAAATATTAAATATTAATTATGTATTTTTGTAATTTACGTGAATAAATAGATTAAAATATATTATATTTTGATTAATGTTGTTTTTCTTTTAGATTTTGTTGTCTTGTTAAAGTAGATGTTAATTTTTTTTTATTATAAATTAAGATCACTAAGTATAAAATAATGGTTTAGAAACCAAATTATTTTTTATAAAATTAAATAACAATATAACCTGTAGTGTTACTTTCAATCAACATTTCATGTAGTCATTAAATAAATATTTTGTTTATCACCTATATAGTATTATTTACAAAGTTCTTATTTTGATATTAACTGCAAGAGCTTAAAACGCATAAAAATATATCGATTCATTGTGTTTTTGTCACCATCCAGAGTAATAACTAAAATGCTATCTACATATCTCCTATGTTTTGAAAACGTGTGAAAAGCAAATATCAATCTGAAAATATATGTATATGAAAATTTATCTATTAAAACAGGGGAAGTCTATCATTGTTTTAAAAAACCGTCTCGATACTCGGTCCGTCTTGAAGAAATAAGAGATAAAGCGGCTTGAGGCTTATTCCAAAATGTCTTTTACGTCTAAAGCTTACGCCTCAACAACTTGAGGCATATAAAGTGCATAAAGCGTACGCTTCGCACACCTCAAACAACTTAGGTATATGACTTAAAATCCTTTTAATCTTTAGTTGCGGGTATTGACACAAACAAATGTCATTAAATTTTAATTATTTAATGGAAATAACAAAGACAAAATTTAAGAAAATAAAAATTAGCATTTTTTATTTTTCAATTTCAATATCGACATGATCAAGTAAGATTGTTTATGAAATAATAATTATGAGCAATGTAATGAATTTTCTCATTGTTATTTAAAGAATGTTTTTCAGTAAACTTTGTTAAATCTCAAAATAAAATTTTCAGATCTATTTGAATCGATAGGACGTATCAAATTTGGAGTTTGATGTAATCTTCAAATAGTTTTAAGAAATCAAAATTTGAATCATATGAGTTTTGATTATTTATTTTTAATCTATAATAAAAATATATACTTGGTAAAAGTCGGATCTTAAATTATTTGTTTTTCATTTTTTGCATTGGTTAATATAAGGTGTCAGAATTTCTTTATTTGTTTTGCGTTTTATTTTAACCCGAAAAGCTTATGCCTCAACATTTTGAGGCTCACGCCTCGCCTCGTAGACCTGAAAGTGCCTCATGTATGCCTTTTGCGTTTTAAAACTTTGATTTAAACACAAAATTTAGACACAATTGGTGGCACAATTGATCTCCACTGTTGGATTGCCCCGTGAATTTCACCCCTCCATATAAGGACAAAAAGATCCAACGGTCGAGGATTTGTGTCTCATGATTTGTGTTTAATTTAATGTTCAAATAGTCGCCCCCATTAAAATATATTAAATTATTAGTTTTAAAATTAATTCAGAGTACAAACTTTCATTTATTTTCTTAACAAATATTAGATGCTAAAAAATAGTAAATTAGCATCAAACTCAATATTGTCTACGAAATGATAATTTGATCTTTTTTAATATAAACGAAATACATAAATCACACAACCAAAATTACATACTTCAAAAGTAAGGTATATACATTATTCAGTTATATTAACAAATTTATCATATATTGCACAATAAATTCAATTTTTTAAAAATGCGTGTAAAATTAAATTTCTAAATCATACCATTTGCAATGCATGGGGTACACACCTATAATATACATATTATCTGCAATTATGAAAATTTTCTCTTTCATAATTCTCTCATGCTATTTAATTTCAAAATATTCTAATATAATTTATGATTTTTAAACTTATCATTGTTCAATGAATTCTCACTTAGCCATATTACATTCCAGTGATCATCTTTATACTTTATTAAGTCAAATATTTCTACTCAGTTTTCTACATATTTTACATTTAAGTTATCATTCATTGGTTTGTTTGTTAAATCACAAGAACAATTTCAATATGCATATCATATTTATGTTGATAAAAACATAATTTTATGTTTGAATGTTAGAATAAATCACATAGTTAACAATACATACATAAAGATTGAAAACAAATTTAATTTATATGTTTTATATCTTGACAAATTATCTACTAAATAAATAATAGTAAAGTTAAGAACTTACAATCCCCACGTTAGTTAAGGAAATTAATTATAGAAGTTTTGTCCTCTCTCTTTAGTTCTCTAGTATATTTAAATGAAAAAAAAAATGCAAGTTATCATTTTCATAATTGTACATAATGTTTTGCTAATTCTTTTCGTGGATTTACACTCAATTACCTACCATTGTATAATGACGAAAGTAAAAAGTTTTATTCGATTTGATTGTTACATATTGCACTTACGCCCAGATATTTAAATCAATTGATTAATTTAAAAGTTACTATAAATTATTTAAATAAATTTGGGTAGCTAATTTGTTTGTCCAATAAAGCTTAAACGCCGTCGATTTCCATATGTACACAATCTTATTAATAAAATTGTAAAATCAAATTTTAGTTCAAATATATATTAGATAAATTACTTAACAAATGTTATTTACAGGAGGAATGATTAAATCTTTTGATCTGAAAGTAATAACACAACATATTTATCATATACTACATAATACAACGTTTTTACAACTTTATCATGTACAATGCACGCGTTACACAAAAGTTAGTCGGTGCGACTGAATTTTGCTAAGAGGGGTTTTCAATGTTTTGAGTGCGGCAACTGAAATTGTAAGAATTTAATTTATGTAAATAAAGTACCAAGTTTCAAAAAAAAAAAAAAAAAAAAAAAAACAACTATGCCATAAATCCCAAACAAGTTAGGGTTGATAATCAAACAGATAATAAAAGTAGTTGTAATGTGGCCAAAAAAAAAAAAAAACTCGGAAAACCTAAGGTTTAGGTACATGGATTGCTAACTTCCATGTAATCCTATTCGATACCAGGTAGCTCTTCATATATACTCCAATTTCTTATATCCCTTTTTACTATCTTCTCCCAAGTCATTTTAGGTTGACGCCTACTTCTCTTTGGGTCTTCGGCGTGACCTATAATTCTAACGCGTATAGGTGCGTCATGCGGTCTACGTTGGAGATGTCTAAACCATCTCAAGCGGTGTTGGACTAACTTCTCTTCAATACGTGCAACTCTAAGTTTGTCTTGAATATCATCATTTCTAATGTGATCACGTCTGGTATGCCCACATTTTGAACGCAGCATAGGCATCTATGCTACACTTATCTTCTAAACGTGTTGCCTTTTAGTATGCCAACATTCCGCATCATATAGCATCGCAGGTCTGGTTGCTGTTCTATAAAACTTTCCTTTAAGTTTTTGAGGAATCTTCCTATCACAGAGATTGCCAAATGCTAATTTCCATTTCACCTATCCTGCTTGAATTCTAAAACTAACAACCATATCAATCTCCCCATCAATTTGCAACATAGATCCTAAATATCGAAAGGATTCCTTCTTAGGTACTACTCAATCGGCCAGGGTGATCTCTCCATCATCTGACTTGACACCACTGAACTCACACTTCATATACTCTGTTTTAGTTCTGCTAAGACTGAAACCCTTCGATTCTAAAGTCTCCCTCCACAATTCCAGTTGTCTATTAACCTCTATTCTACTTTCATCAATCAACACAACATCATCAACAAAGAGCATACACCAAGGAATCTTCCCTTGTATATCTTTTGTGATTTCATTCATCACTAATACAAAAATATATGGGTTCAAAGTCAAAGCCGAACCTTGATATAACCATATGTTAATGGGAAAGTCATTAGTTTCACCATTGCATGCCATGCCACTAGTTACAACCCCTTCGTATATATCCTTGATAAGGGTAACGTATTTTGATGACGCCCTCTTCCTTTCTAGCGTTTACCACATAACCTTCCTTAGTACTCTGTCATAAACTTTCTCCAAATCATTAAAAACCACGCGAAGATCTTTATTCTGCTCTCTGTACCTCTCTATAAGTTGCCTAAAGGTGGATACCCAATGCCGAAGGCTCCCATACTCAAGCGTGAGGACTTCCTAGACAGTCTCCCATCTGGTACTATTCTCACGGCTTCTAATAAAAAAAAATCTCTTCAGTGGTTGACCTTCTAGACATGGAACCAAATTGATTCCTAGAGACACTTGTCAACCCCTCAAACGCTGCTCGCAAACTCTCTTCCAAAGCTTCATTGTATGACTCATAAGCTTAATTCCTTTGTAGTTTGTGCAACTTTGAATATCTCCTTTATTCTTGAAGATTGGAACTAAAATGCTTCTCCTCCGCTTATCTGACATTTCGTTTGATTTGAAAGTAGTATTAAACTTAGTTAGCTAGGTTATCCCTGCATCTCCACACCTCTATGCGGTTGTCTTCAGGCCCTACTGCCTTGCTTGTTTTCATCCGTTTCAACATCTCCTTCACTTCAGCCTCCTGAATTTTCTGAAAAAGATATCTATCAGTGATATCAGCGAAGTCTTCCAACTCGATCAAGGTGCTATCATTTTCTTCATTGAAAAGCTTATCGAAGTGTTCTCTTCACCTATTTTTTATTTCGTGGTCCTTTATCAAAAGTCTATCGTTCTCGTTCTTAATGCATTTAACTTGGATGAAGTCTATTGTCCTCCTCTCGCGTAGCCTAGCTATTCTGTAGACGTCTCTTTCACCATCCTTTGTACTTAGCTTTTGTTACAAATCTTCATATGCTCGACTCCTTGCTTCACTCACCGCTCTCTTTGCAGTCTTTGCCACTTTGTACTTGTGCATGTTCTCTTCGCTCCTATGATTGTGCATGCATTTGTAGCATTCCCTTTTCTCCTTGATAGCCTTTTGCACATCGTTGTTCCACCACAATGAATCCTTGGGTTCTCGCTTATTTCCTCTTGTTATCTCAAACACCTCAATAACCACTTTCCGAATGTATGTTGTCATCGTAATCCACATGACATTTGATTCTCCTTCCACGTTCCAAGCCCCTTCTCCCATCACTCTATCTTTAAACATCCGCGAGGCGTCTTCTTTGAGTTTCCACCATCTCGTCCTACTAATCTTCGCTCTCTTATCCTTCACCACCCGAAGACGAAACACGCATACCAAGAGCCGATGTTGTGAGACGACACATTCTCCATGTATGACCTTGCAATCAATACAATCTCGTTTACTGTCTTTTCTAGTTAGAACAAAGTCAATCTGACTAGAATGTTGACTACTATTGAAGGTGATTCGATGTGGTTCTCTCCTTCTAAAGAAGTTATTAGCAATCATGAGATCATAAGAAAAAGCAAAATTCAATATATTTTCACTCTCTTGGTTCCTACTGCTAAAACCACCATGCACTCTCTCAAATTCCCCGCTAGATGAACCAACATGACCATTGAAGTCTTCTCCTATAAAAGTTCTTCGCAATTAGGCACATCTCTAACCATGACATTCAAGTCTTCCTAGAACTTCCTTTTGGCTTCTTCGCTTTAGACTTACCTGTGGGGCATATGCACTAATGACATTCAGAACCGCATCACCAACTACTAGCTTAACGAGGATGATCATGTCCCCTCGTCTTCTGACGTCGACCACTTCGTTCTTAAGGTTCTTGTCAATCAATATGTCTACACCGTTATTGTTACGTACTTCTCCCGTGTACCACAATTTGAAGCCAGTGTTCTCGACTCGACCTCCTTCGCCTTTTGTCCCATCCATTTAGTCCCTTGAACGCACAAGATGTTTACGCATCTCCTAATCATAGTATAAACTATCTCTCTTAACTTTCCTATTAAGGACCCTACATTCCAACTACTTAACCGAACTCTACTACCGTCGGCTAGCTAATAATAAAAAAACTTAACTTCCAAAATAGATACAATTTTTTTCAACACTTTTTTTTGGCACTCATGCAACTTAATTTTCACAGCCAGTTTTTAGAACGTCATATATTTTTGTAAAGTGGAAAATAGAGAGAAGAACAAACTTAACAAAAAATTTGGTGAAAAGTTTGGAAAATTTAGAATTTAGTGAGAAGGACAAATGCTAGTGTAAATGGAAAAAAGATAGTGGGCCCGCTGAATTCCACTTTTAATGTAAATGTGTCATTCCCCCTAATTTTGAAACTTTACATACTTTTCACCAATTTTTTTGCAAAGTTTGTCCTTTAAAAGAAAATCCTCTTTTGTAAACTTACATTATACAAATACAACATCGTTCTTTTTTAACATGTTGCACATTAATGTATAATAGTCTGCTCCTGTATATTACTGTTGCTCAAAGAAATTCGATTATAATTTTTTTAGAAGTTTTACGAAACTCAACTTTCTAATAATAATAATAATAATAATAATAATAATAATAATACAACTAAGTCATTATCCCTAAATTAGTAGGGGTCGGCTAGAGATGGAATCAGAAATCAAATCACCAAATAATGATGATGATAATAATAATAATAGCACAATTTTCCGTTTTGCGTGCTTGCAAATTAATTTTCACCACCCATTTTTACAACATCATAAATTTTGTAAATCTACGTTAAACTCTAGAACATCATTCTTTTGTAAGTGGAATGCGTGTACGGCTTTGACATCTACTACATGTTTTGTTTATCACCGTTGTTATTTTGGTAATTTGAGCACTAAAGTTATTGATTTGAACTATCAGTCCCATGATGACACAGTGAGTTAAGTATCATTTTATCAAGGTTTGAGAACTTGGTTTTGGTCATCTGAAATTTTCTTTATTTTGATATATTTTGGAAATTTCGCTTTTAATTTCGGTTCTGATAGCCGAATTTTTATTTGATTTAACATAATGATATAATAAAAATATTCATAACAAAATTAAACAATATACTAAACAAAACTGCAATATAACTTAAGGTCGGTCCTCTAAAGCATAAAATGAACATTTAATTTAACCTAAACTGAATAATTAATTTAATTCAGCTCAACCTTTTAAGTTTTAACACTCAGCCCAAGCCTGTTAAGTCCAGTATCACATAAACCTAACCCTAAACAGATCTATCTGTTTCTAAATTTTAATCTTTCTTCAGATGCATGCAAAAGAAAATAAAAGTGCAAAATAGAAGATGAACGAAGATGATGAACGAAAACAGCTTTTGACTCAGTTTGATGCTCGAGATGTTCAAATCGAGCTTCACTGATGCACAAAGCAAGCTCAAATTTCTGATGTTGGAAAAATGTTGTGGCATTTTATGATTTCAGTGATGCATTAAGTAATTTCAAATCGATCTTTCTCACTCACCACATAAGTTCTGTTTTTTATATAAAAAAATTGGTTTTTTTTTTTTTTTTTTTTTTTTAGTATGGGCCGAGATTTTGACCTAATCCCCTTCCACTTTCGCCCGGAACCTAACCGAGATGGCTGGAGTCTTGAGGTTCCCGCCGGAACCTGATACCGTGCATTTTGTACATATTCTCACTACCTTATGGATCCATTATGCATTGATAAATGCAAGTGTTATACTATGCGACACTTTCTTATTGCTCATTAGCATGTTAATAAACCACGAACAGATTTTACTTTTCTAGTTCCTATTTTACCTTTTTAGTTCCTTTTTTCCTTTTCGTTTGAGGCTGTCAGTGTTACCGTAAACCATTGTTCTAGCTTAAGCGTATGCTTATGCCCTAGGAAGGCAAACCATGCTAGCAATCATTCTCCACAAATTGGAATTTGGTAATGTCATCATTTTTAAACGTTTGTATGTATACATCGGTAATATCATCCTTAATAAAAGTCAATATGTGTACAAGCACTCAATATCTTAAACGAGTGCTGCAAGGGAAGATTGAATTTGACAAGTTCTTAACTAACCTAAAATAATCATATTGTAGAAGCACTCAATCTAAAAATAGAGCCTTCAACTTTGACCTGCGATTACAAAGTAATCTAAACTTATGAAAATCAAAGGATATCCCTAAATTTTGCGTATATTTTTATTCATGGATATTAAGGCCGACAAGGTAAAATTGGAATTGGAAGCCTGAACGTAGCATATAATTGTAAAATTTGTACAAGTTTAAGAATATAAGTTTGTAAATGAACACTTTCTTTCAATCTAGGAGTTTTTAGCCAATTATTACATATGTTTTTCTAGTATTAACTTTAAATATGGCTACTTCGGCTCAAATTGCTCAAGGTAACCTTGTCTGAAGTTGTTAAGCTTCAATTAGAAACCTTTTATCAGGTATATAACCACGGTTGGACCAAACTTCCTATCTTCAGGCCATGGCATACGTATATGAGTTGACGCTCGCTTATTGTAATGAAAGGAATATTTAACGTTACATGCCTACCAACTCATAATTTATACATCACTTTGCCAGGTTATTTATGGATGTGAAGCCGTTTCAATTCTAAACCGTCGTTCCTTCTTGTCACATACGAGATAATCTTAACATTACCTGTGTCCACATTCTCAGATGTTGTCAATAAATAAAACCGAATTCACAATTCGTTGTTTCATAGATATCACATTGGCCTAGCGATTTCAATTGATAAGTACTGTTTTAAACATTTGTGTTTATTATTCATAGATAGATGAAAATTTCTTATGTGATGCAGGCTTCTTTGCGTGCACTTAATAGTTTAAGGGAAGATGTAGATATAGAGAAAGCAAGAGCAATGAGGGATAATCCAGAACGTATGAAAGATATGGAAGTGTGTATTAGAGCTAGAAACAATGCTTGGATTATTGCTAAAATTACAAGAGGCATGGAGCTTTACATGGTCTTGGAAAAAGCCAATGAAACGCTTCTTTATGCATCAGATGCTCTTGAGAAGTTTAGCAACAGGTGATCATCTTTTCTGATATGTATACATGACAGCACTTTATATAACACACCCCAACAAATGAATGATCAATTATAACTGAACCCCCCCCCCCCCCCCCCCCCCAAAAAAAAAAAAAAAAAACAAACAAACAGACACGCATCCTTGAATCTAATATGTATACATGACAGCATTCTGAATCACAAATCTGACATTTTTATTTGTGGACAAATTTCCTTGGTATTCTACATTAATATTGATTTACTCAATTTTTGTAAACAATAGTTATGCTAAGAGCATCTTCAAATCTAGTGTTAATTCATTGTAATTTGCATGCCACATGATTATTTAACATTTTCTATTAAAATTTTGTCTCCAATGCTGATATATTATGTTGATGTAATTGCATATTTACTTGACTGTGTCTTCTTCAATGTCTAGTTCTAGACATTCACTTACACATGACACATCATTTTTTATCTCTGCACTAATGAGTTTTAACCAACATATTATTTCTCTTAATTATAAAAAATTTACACCTATGCAATTTTTTTTTTGTATATCTACACTTTTGAATTGGATAAAAAACATAACTCATGAATATCTAGTGCTTTCACATCCTGTACACATAGATTTTTAGATGACAATACGTCATGTATGGGTTGGAGATGCTCACTAATTGCACCAAGACAGCTTCTTCTATTGTTGATTATGGGTCACAGATTTCATGGTTATGTATTAAATTCAAGCTATATTCCTATGTTAATGTGAAGATAAAATATCGAAGTATGATTCCATTATTATCCACAGTTTGTGCATCAGGTTTATCAAAAATGCATATTCTTTTTCCTCTAAAAAGAACCAATTACCAGTGTTAAGTTCACGTTGTCATGGAAATTCAAGGAATTATTCAAGATACCCACATTCATTTCTTTCTTGCTTATTCTATAAATGCACAGATACTGTGATGGAGCATTTTCCTTGGACTAAGGTGAAAATGAACAAGACCTGAAAATTCCTTGCTGTCTTAAATATTTAACTGGGACAATGCTTTCAATCCATACCTTGAAAAACGAGCCGACCAATAAAATACACACTTAAAGGTGCGCTTTCGTCCTACCTGAAAATAGTTATACTGTTTGTTGAGGCATCACCTTATGAATCTTTCATTTGTTTTATTAGTTGCACTCTTAACGTGTAAATCATGTAAATCTGTCCACCAGTAAAATGGTAAAGTGTACAAGTGATTCTAGAGGTTTTGGACTTTGAATTCTCCAATCATCGATTATTGGTTTACAAAAAAGAGAAGAAAAACATACATGTAAAATGGATTAATGATATTTTTGGTTGCTGCTACTGTAGTGTTTATAATGCTATATGGATCAATATATATCTTGTTTTCTTTTTGATGCTATTTGTTACTATTTGATGGTTCCATCAATTGATCAAAGTTATCTAGGTATATATGTATGCTTCTTTATTGGTGCGTTGTAGTTTCAACATGATATTATAATGAGGGAATTTTGATCCATAGAAAAACTTTAGGTCCTGATCCTCTAAAAATTGACGTCTATGGTTTAAACATAATATATTAAACTTCCACTTTTGCCATGAATAACACAATTTTCATCATGCAGTTCTAATCCTAAAACAACGCGGATCATCTTGAACAACATGTCATCTAAAAATGATTTCTTCAAAACCTAAATCGATTTTGCCAGTGCCAATTGCATCAAAGTTTGTTGTTATTCACCGTTCGGATTCGAAATTTAAAAAAGAAAAAAAAATGTATATTCAGAATCCACCGTATCTGTGGAAAAACCAAAGTCGAAAGTATTACAATGGAAAGCAGTTGCAAATTCATTGAGGAAGACCTTGCTCTGAAATTGCTACTGATGAGAAGTCCAGCGTCGATGCACAGAAGCACAGCGTCAACATAACAAAGTGAAAGCTCAGAACAAAGAAAAATACAAGTATAATATTCCCAAATATTATTCTTTGCAAATTAGCAAATTTAAGTAGATATTAAATTTAGTAGATTACAAGTATGAATAATGATATTCAACCACAATTTCCCATTGTATTGGGCTTATCTGGTCTATGAAGTTTTAAATTAAATTAAACTGTAATTTATTTTATAACTATGTTTATTTAGCTAATCAATATTAACCAACTTAATATTTGAAAATTTTGGATATATCATTATATATTTTAAGATGTAATGATTCGGAATTTAGCTGATTTAAAATAGATATTTAATATGTTTTTAAATAAATAATTAATGATTTTTATAGCTTAAAAATACCTCTTGTTAATAATAACCAATAATGGTGATGTAGTTTTTAAAATTTGTTTATAACAATATTTAGTTCGAAAATAAACAGAAAATATGTTTGAAAAGATTTTTTTAATAGAAATTTTGATTTTCGTTGATGTAAAAGTTGTTTGAAATATTATTAAAGTTACTTGAAACACACACACACACATCCATATATAACAACTAAGTACAGGTAAAAATTTAATTTAGTAATGAACAGATTAATTAGATTAATCTAATTATCGATGTGATATCATTTTTTTTTGAAATTGATATATATATATATATATATATATATATATATATATATATATATGAAATTCTATTGGAACACAAAATTTAGACACAATTGGTGACACAACTAATCTCCACAATTGGATCACCCATGAATTACACCTCTCCACATAAAGACAAAAAGATCCAACGGTTGATGCTTTGTGTCTTCAGGTTTGTGTCTAATTTTGTGTTCCAATAGCCGCCCCATATATATATATATATATATATATATATATATATATATATATATATATATATATATACACACACACATGTTTAAGGAGGAATGACGGATTGGAATTAATAGTCCCACATCATGGAATAAATTGAAGGAATTATGTACAAATATGAGCTGGTAGGCACGTAACATCAGGGATTCTTTTTGTTATATGGGAGTTGTGTGCCAGCTCATATGCGTGCAAGGTAGGGGGCTTTGTTCTATATACACACACACATGTTTAAGGAGGAATGACGGATTGGAATTAATAGTCCCACATCATGGAATAAATTGAAGGAATTATGTACAAATATGAGCTGGTAGGCACGTAACATCAGGGATTCTTTTTGTTATATGGGAGTTGTGTGCCAGCTCATATGCGTGCAAGGTAGGGGGCTTTGTTCCGACCGTCATTACATAACAGTGGTATCGGAGCCGAAGGTTCGGACTGGGCCATGCGGGCAAGACAATGCTCTCAAAAGATACTCGTAGGATGCGAGTCAAGGGGAAGATTGTTAGGATTGCCTCGCATGTTTAAGGAGGAATGACGGATTGGAATTAATAGTCCCACATTATGGAATAAATTGAAGGAGTTGAGTACAAATATGAATTGGTATGCAGGTAACATCATGAATTCCTTTTGTTATATGAGAGTTGTGTGTCAGTTCATATGCGTGCAAGGAAGGACTTTGTTCCGACCATCGTTATATATATATATATATATATATATATATATATATATATATATATATAGTAAGACATAAGGGAGGGCATTTTTTTTTTTTTTTTTTTTTTTGAAATTTGGGGAGGGGAATCAAGGGTGAGGTGGCGCCAGGTTGTGGAGGCAAGGTACAAGAGTATTTTTGTAATTTCACACTTTCTTCTTATATAAATACACATCCTTGCCTTTTCTTTCTTGGTTCCTTCTTACTACATCTTCATATTTTCATGGCTTCTTAAAGCTGTTCAATTTTTTTAAACATCATAACTGTCCAGTTGAATCACTGCTGAAGCTTGTTTAGAATACTTCTACATCACTTCTTCACCCTACTTTCAAAATACAAGTACACATCACCCTAAATCAATATAGACCGCACTCTATATACGCTTTAGGCAAAACCATATTCACAATTTAACCCCTCCTAATGTCCACTAGTATAAAGCAAAGCAAAAGGTTTAGACGATTTCCAGTGGACAAGCTAGCTTGGAATTTGAAAGCTAGGTAAGCAAATTTCTAAATTTTATTTGGGAAAACGGCTGCCTTTTTATTTGTTGGCTATTTGTGATTTGATATGTTAAGTAGTGTTGTTGAATTTCCATGTCATGGGTTGTGAATGAACAAATGTGTTTGTGATTTGTATTATTGATTTGAAATGAAATCATATGTTGAGTTTGGTTTGGAAGTTACGATCTTTGCTTGAATTTGTGGCTATGACGTATAAATGGAGGATATAGCTTGTGTATTGGATGTGCATGCTCATTTGTGTATGCTTAGAGAATTGAGATCTTTAGGTTTTACGAAGTCGTATTTTATTTAGTTTAAAAGTACGTAAAGGTTTCTAAATTTCTAATTTTGTCTATGTTTTTCCAAATTCATTCTAATGTTTTAAAAGTTGGCTATGTTAGTAAGCACTTATTAGAAAATGCACATGGAAAGTAAAATTCAAGTTACTACATTTATACCGATAGTTGTTGTCACTACAAAAATAAATGTAAATTGGGACCTCTTTATTGGATGTCTAATTAAAAAAGTTGGTGTTTAAATTTCTGCTGAGAGCATCTTGAAACAAATTATTTTGTCTTTAAGATCAAGTCTTGAAAATAGTAGAGACGGTAGAGGGGGTCTCAAACAAATTAAAGACATAAATGTCGGTTTCAAATAAGTCGTTGTGTTGAGTAGACAACTTTGGGTCTCTAACATAATAATAAAATTAATAAAGACAACATGTTATATCTCAAATCAGTCTTAAAATCAATATTTACTATAAAACAATTGGACAATGCATACAATATATATTGTACCGTTTTCAATTATAATATAAAGTAATGATGACATAGTTTGCAACATCAGCTCATACATATAAAATATTGTTTGTCCATATGAATGTGTTGCAATATCAATACATTGATATATCAACATAACACACTAAAATAAAAATAGCTATAAAATACTATAATATTTGGTTTTATCAGTTCACATATCATACCATCATTTGCTGAAAGGAAAGAGCGAATTTAGGATACAAACACGTCAAATTCATGAACATCTTAGGTTATACAATAAGTTAAAACAAGTGTAAATGAAAACAATTATGTGACTGAAACAGCAAATACAAGAGCATTTAAAGCATAAACTGGACTAAAGGTTAACAAAGGAAATCAAAAAGCAAATATTTAATCGAAGAAAATACCATTGAGATGCTTAAAAGTTTAAGAACCTGTCATATGCATGAAACTCTCATAGTGCATGTGTTGTCTTCAATTTGAGTTTGGTGGTTTTCTGCAACACATTGATAGAGATCCGACTTATTGCCAAAAGCCGATCGAAGAGGCACATGCATAGCTTCATGATTTAACATAATTTGCACATTTAAAATTCAACGGGTTAATATAATTTTAATTAGTGATCACATATTTATGTCACTAACTATCTATTGCAGATTTTTTTTTTTTTTTTTTTTTTTTTTTTTTTTAATTTGTAAAATTTTGTTATGCTTATTCAACCTGTGATGTAATTGATACAACGGACACTAAAAAATTTATTAAATATCAAGAAATATTGACAAAAAACATTTAAACAACAATGTACTATGAAAGTGCAAACCAGATCTGCACTCTTCATTTTACAATGTGAAAATATAAAAATGAAAAAGTACTTCATCGAGTGATTATATATTATTTTCCATGAAGTCCAGAAGATAAAACTAAATGTAAGATTTCAAAAAGTTAAGATATGCTAGAATTATATAAACATAAATCTAATACGACTACTTGTACATTAGGAAATGTCAACCATACTTAATCTGAATCAGTGAAGGTTATAAATATCAAAGCTTATTCCATTTATTTGGAAGAACAAAGCATAAAATGACCATATTGATATTGATATTTATATGTTAATAAACAATACAGCTACCAATGTGGAGTACTATTTTCCTAGAATGACACCAAAAATATTTTATGTTTTTATATGCATTTGTACATGCAATTCCTATATCCTTTTGCAATAATTACAAAAGACTATTATTACTACCATTTTATACTTGAATTACTCAAAATACGTCAGTGAAGATCTAATTGCTTGATATTTTTGCCACTTTAGTACACATCGCTGACCTAAGTGTTTGAAATGAAAAACTCGAAAAATAACTTATAAGGAAGCAGTATATCAAAGAGTGACCTGGCCACCATTTAGCAACAAGTTAAAAGACAAGTTAGTTCAACATTTATGCATCCATCTTTTAGTCCGTAATACATCCATGGTTGATCATTCATTTTGGACTTGTCCTATGAGCATGATTGGTCATTGAGGAAAAAATAATTTCTCCGTGATTGTCGACTTAAGCATATTTCCTTTTTTTTTTTTTTTTCCAATATTTTATCTTAGTTTCCTCAAACCTGTAATTTTAGTTTTCATCTTTTCAAAATTATAACTAATAGTGTAACATAGTGAGGCTTTTATTATGCATTTGCTTATGTATACTTGTTGTCTATGTAGACCAAACTGCAAAGCACAATGGCGAGAATCGATGAGTTGTTCCTTCTCATTATTTAGTTGATTAAACGTGACTATGTAAAAAGTAATAACAAGTTGTTTTTCTTTAAAGAAGGATTTCCAGCCTAAACCACCATGACTGTAGTGATGTAAAATCACAAACAACAATGCTTTTGGTCCCCTAAAGAGAACCAAGAAAGTAGAGGTAAAAAATGAAACTCCAATAGATTCTTTATCCAACATAAAATTTAAATTATGTTTTGTGGAGCTTGACCAAAAGAGGCATTAACTAAATTAACATCCTTTGTACGACACAGAGTACAAATATATTCATAAAGCTTTTTGATAGTTATATGTTTAATAATAAACTAAAATTATAAAGAGCCAATAACATGTTCTACAGAAAAAATTTGTTCTTCTTGGAATATTTTATAGAAATACACCAACTAAGAAGCAATTTAAACAACTTTCTGGAGATAGAACAATAACCTTAACAAAATTAACAAATCCCAGGCCATAAGCGAAAAAGTTATTTGCTTCATGCTCTTATTCGTAGTAGTAATGCACACAACTATACTAGAATATGATAAAGGTATGTTTTTAAATAGTTTATTAATATGCGATAAGCCAATTAGTTGTTCAAGCATGCACGCTAGGCAGCATTAAAAAAACATGATAAAAACTAAGGGTGTATTTGATTAAAAATGAGTTTTGGGTTTTTAGTTTTCAAAATTAGTTACAAAACTTTAAAGGTGTAGAAGGAGGAATGGTAGAATGAAAGCAAGATGGAGGGGACCGCGGAGGGGATGTAGCAATCATGAAATGAGGATTTGGTCTCCATATTTGTCTCATTTCTCAAAACATGAAAAATGGATAAAAGTTGTTTTTTATTTTGTGTGTTAACTTTGTTTTCTAAAATTGTTGTTTTCCATGATTTACATGCGTTGTGCACATTTTTTGTATGGACGAAAACCCAAAATTAAAATGGTAAACCAAACACTACCTAATCAAGGTGTATATTTTCATTTCATGAAATTTTCGCTTTCTACGGTTCCTTAATTTATTGGTTGGAACTTGGAGTAGTGAATACTCATCCATCCATTAATGCTTAAAAAAAAAAATTACAGGAATATAAATTTGGAAGAGATTTATAACAAGCCATAAAATGAAAGGAACTGGAATAAAACAAATATATTTAAACTGATTAACAGAACAATATATATAATTCTTTTAATTATATAAAACAATATATAGAATGAGTGGGGAAATGGGTAGTGGAGATTAAGGGGGAGAGTTCACGTGCAATATAAGAGGTGTAGCGGAACATATATATATATATATATATATATATATATATATATATATATATATATATATATATATATATATATATATATATATATATATATATATATATATACACACACACACAGCACAACATGCCATTTTTTTTGCAGATATTGTACACATGTTGACATTTCTAAATAGCTCATTACCAAGTAAGAATTGGAGCATATTTTAGACTATGAGACCACTGAACCAAGAACATTTCACAACTTAGTTTTTAGTTTTATTCGCGAAACTGCTAAACCTATCTAAACTTTAGGCTTTATTTCTCTCTTCTAAGTACCAACTTTAAAATAGCTTCACAATGAACATAATGTTAATTAAAGGCATGCCTTTTCTAATAGCTAATTATAGTTCCATAACATCCTGTCTTGTCATAAAACAGGGCTCAAAATATATTGATGTAAGATCAATATAAGCTTGACTTTTGTTGAATTCACGAATTGTAAGTTCAATAATATGTTATAAGAGAAAATGAGAAAATAGTTTTGGTCTAATATTTTTTTTTTTTTTGTAGGTATATAACATCTATCTAATTTCATTGAAGTAATTAGATAATTTTTTTCTTGCTATAGAGAATCAAAAATTGTTTTCCTTTTTTTTTTAATAATTCACATAAGGAAACATAAACTAAAAATTGGACTGGAATTTATTCATACGCTTTTTGGTCAAAGCCGTCACACGTCAAGTTCACGCTCAATAGCACGCTCGGAATCGAGTCAAAACATAATTCATTCATGGAAACATAAAAGTTCTACTTTAGTTACGTTAATCATGGTATTAACATTTACGAAAATGTGTCCGTGTATTTTATATTTTTGTGTAGTACGAAGTACTAGAATGTATACTTTGTTCTCAATACTTCATTATAAACCAATAGAATTTCGACAAATATAATGGAGTTGGTAAAAAGGTATGCTTTATAAGGAAATAAATCGGTTTTGCCTAAAATTACTGTCAGTGCCATTTTCGAAACCAGAAGCACCGTTCCGACAAAGTCGGAATCACCCTTCGGTAGCGCTGAATGCTTTAAACATCACAAGTATGGTATACGAAATATTTAGGCTTTCACCTCTTTCCTTTCAATTTTGATTTGGTTCTGATCACTGTTTCAAATCTCGCAAATATCACCCGAGATCTCCTTCGAGATCTCGTTTTGGGCTCCTTCCGAAACGAAACAGCAAATATCACTCTAAATCTCCTTTCGAATATATCGCCCGAGATATTGCAATATCGAACGATATATCGACCGAGACGAAATACTGGAATATCGTCCGAGATCTTAGTTATTTGGTTAAAATTTAAATTTGTGTTTGAACTAAAACTATAATTAAAAAACTCAAATCTAGCCATATCAATCTTTTGTTATTTTACATTTTGCATGTTAAATGATTATATTGTATCTTCGTGTATGTTTTACAATAATTTTTCATTTTAAGTTTAAGTTACTATGTTTTTGATACCATTCATATAAATCATTTTGCTAAAATATCATTTTTAACATATCGTGTACCTCGAGATTGTTCCGATATGAACGTTTTAGACCCGAGATGAAAATCTGAGACGAACTCCTGAGTTAAAACTCATCTCATCTGAGATCTCCCCGATACGAGACCGAGTCTATAAAATCCTCGAGACGAAACGCGACCGATATCCGAGATTTAAAACCTTGGTTCTGTAATATTTTGATTTTGAAAGATAGCCGCTCCACAAGAGGCTTTCACCTCGACTCCTTCCGCTAGGTCAAAGTGGTGTTTTCTATGAAAAAACTACTTTTATAAAGAAGGATTTTTAAACTATTACTTCGAAAAGAATAGAGGCTTTCATCTCTGTGCCTTTTGGTGGAATCAGAAGCGGCTTATTTTCCTTAATTTGTCATTTATGAGATTGTTGCCTCCATTCCTTCGGCCTTTAACGAAGGGATCCTTTAATTGGAAATATGTCTGAATTGAAAGGCTATTTCCATATGATTGGAAAGTTGTATTCTAACGAGGTACCACCTCGCTACCTTTCGGAAGCCGAAGGGGGTTACGTATTATAAACCTTAAACAAAAGAATAAGAGACTATCGTCTCGACATCCTTCGGCTAATGTAGAGGGGTGAGTCTTTTAACATAAGCTTTGATATTCAATTCCTTGATGATTGCTTGTTTGGATTGTTGCCCATTGGGACTGATGACACAAAGGATGCCGATAGGATGTTGCAGTGACTCGTTGCCTTAAGGCATAATGGATGTTGATCCGGTTAAGAAGTAAGATGGGCTATTGCCATTTATCCTTCTGGAAGCGCATGTAGGAAAGGCTATTTTCATAAAACCGTTTCATAAAATTTGTTTTATGAAATGCTTTCGAAAACCAAGAGCTTATGCTTGTGACCGTGTCGTCACCTCTAGCGTCTATAGGACCTTTTTATACTTGTTTTGTAAAATACTTAGAGGTTTACCCTCTATCCTTATCTGGGCGATTTCTCAATCGAAGCTTATGCATCCTAACCCTTGAAGTTATTGCATATGACGACATGCCTTCATAAACCTTTTTCTACAAAATATTTCCTTCGACATGGATGGGGTTGGCAGGGTACTTTTCTAAAACTAAATGTTTTGATGCTTCACCTCTTTGGCTGTCGGCATCGGTAATGACGACAAGCAGAACTTTTATTAATTTTTTTTCTAAAAGGGAATTGAGTCTTTGCCTCTATTATCTGCCGTTAATTATTTGACAATAGGCATTGTTTTTGTGTGAAACCGGAAGGGTTACCCCTTTTTGGAATGAATTGAATATTAACTTCGACGCTTATGAGGGAGTCGAAGGAATTAGGAACGATACATGTGTCATATCTACTGGAGTGTAGATTGGACTTTGTTTGAAACCCTTTAAATGTGTATGTTGTTTGGCAGTTGGTCATTGCTTAAGACATTGCATTTGTGTGAAACACTGGGAGGGTCCACTGGGTGGGAAATTAGAGAACACCAGTTAAATTAAATAGTAGATAATGGTGTCCAAGTCTGTTGCTTTGCGCAATACGAGGAATTTAGGATGAAGCTTTTGATCTCGTGTTAGCGGGTAGGTAATCGGCGAAGCACAATATGGTTTCGTGCTAATGGGATATGATCCAACAAAGCATAGTACGGGAATCAAAGAGAGAATGAGATTTCGACTCTGTTTCCTATAAAAACCGTTCTCTATGAAGCATAGTACGGGGGTTGAGGAAAAAGGAAATGATAAGTAAAATGTAGGAACCATTAAGGCAGTTTGTCGTTGTAACGGGGGATGGGAAACCATTGTATGTGGCATGTTTGATGTTATTGTTATATGTATTTTGTGACAATCGTATTAACCATTGAAATGCAGGGCAATAGGGTTAGCCTTGTTTTGTAGCATGACTAGCGAGAGGGAAACCCATTACGCTCTACGACATGGTCTCGCTAGATTTCAATAGTGTTAGGTAGTAAGATTATTATTTGCACCAGTCTTTTTGATTGACACTTAATTATTTCTTTTCCCCGTAAACTCTTAGTTACTTAGTTGAGTAGGCTGAGGGTTAAGCTGTGACACCCCACCCTGAGGCCCATATTAAAAAGGAGCATTAGCGAGTAATGATGTCTGTTAATATGGAGAATAAAGCTGGTTAGGAGCGATCCGTAATGACTCGGTAGAATTTAATGCTCAAATTTCGATAATAATACATTACTTATATTTCCTTGCTAAAACTCAAGTATCGAAAACCCAGGTAGTTAAAAGAAAGAGGTTAAAGGGTGAGAAAAAGAAAGAAATGTTAGAATAGAAGAAGAAGAAAATACCAACACTACAGAATCAGATTAGAATAAATCTCATAGCAGAACGAATGAAATATAATATATTAAACTCTTTACCCAAAGAGAAAACTGTACATTTGTATATAATTATAAAATCAGAGTACACAACTAGAACAATGCAACACACACAACGAAAATAAATTAATACCATAAAATACACGAATACCTTTCGACTCTAGCTCCACTTCTGAAGCTCCAAGTAGGACCTAACCTGGAAAATACACTCGGTTTGATCCGAGCACATTTTGAAGTAAAGCAAAATCAATCCGGATCAATTTGGAATACTTTCAGTGATAAAACTCACCACAAATAACTTGCTTAAGTTTTAGAAATCCTTTTTGAAAGAATGGAACTCTTGTAAGACATGACCACACATAAACATGGCATGCATTTTTACCTTACGATAACCAAAACATTTTTTATATCAAAATCCAGTGATATTATAATAATGTCTATCAAACCACCAATAAAATAGGAATATAGCCGGAAATCTTGCATCTCACTTTTCAATATAGTTGGTTTACATCTAAAAATGTACGACTTGTATTGGAGTTTGGATTTACAACATAGCTAGGTATGGAACCACCTTTTGATCATTGTTCTCTAGAGATGAAACATTGGGGTTCCACAAGAACATCTTACGACCCGGTCGCACATGACCGGCCACTCATTCAACTTGAGTATACCGAATGTATCATCACTACAGTTGTTGGTCGTTCAACTGTATTCATTCTGAAACATACAAAAAGGGACAATTGATTTCTCTGGATTAGGTGATGATATACCATAAGAGGTATGACCCACATGTTATGCTGGCTGCCCGGTTTCAGTCATTTCTCGGTTGATGAGGCTCAAGGTTACGATGACCTTTTTAGACACACCACATTCCTGTGAATGCCACATTGTCAGATTCATTCAATCACTAATTGATTTGCACAAATATACTCTAGGTGTTAAGCTAAAAGAAGTTGCCTGATCCACCACCATACTTGGTATATTTGTAAAAATCAACGTACATAGTCTTAGGAGGTAATATCTAACAATCGTCCATACAAGTTCGTTCTGGGACTGAACGAAACCGAAGATACCCCAAAATGTCGGGGTTAGTGCTACAAGTTTAATCTTGGTGATCAATCAGAAACATCAGCGAGCATCCTCTCGCTTTGAAGATCTATGTCTTCAAAACCTCTCATAAACATCCTTGCAAGTTAGTTTCAAATGCAAAGTCGGTTCGAAGAGGTTTTGGGTCCAGTTCTCATCCTGGTCTCCTCAAACCAACACGTCAAAGTCAAAAAGGGAATCTATTTGATAGTCGCTTCTTTAAGTATCAACTCAAACAATATAATTAAGTACATCAGTAGCCCAGGGCCTTTCATTAAAAACCATTCATTAAATCATTTCATCGACTCCGTATACTTATCTCAACAAATCTCTTTTATTTTAATTGCTTTGAAAACGTGAACCAACGCTTATATCCTTAGGACAAGCTTACTCACCAAAACATCTTTTTATTTCCTTTACTTGGGAAATATCGATATATATACTTAACCAAACCGTTTATCTAACTTCAAACTTTGCCAATTAAAGTTTAAAATTATACTTATGGAAATAATAAATTAAATTTCCATATATACACTTCCATTTTCAAATTAATATAACCACTCGTTTCATTTCCTCAAAACCCTTAAACATTTACTTATTTTTGGAACAAGTGAATTCCCATAACCATACTATTTCATTGTTTAGAAAATAGCGCTATATACTTAACCGAATAGTATGAGTATAATCAATCTTTATACGCAGGCCAAACAATGTCAAGAAATACGTTGTTTACTAAAAATCTGTAACGTCCCAGATTTTTAACATTTATTTACGAATATTTAAATCGGTTTAAATGTTGATTTGGTGATATTTATGGATTTTATATCGAATTTATTTAATGGAGTTTGAATATATATTTATAATTTAATTAAAACAAGCTCGAAACGCTATGGTAGTTCGTAATTTTCGATTTGAACTTTAATTGAATACACATGATTCGATATAAGTCGGAATTCTGTGAAACAACATTCGTTTGAGTCGATTTGATTATATTTTTCTAATGGAAGAGAAAAATGGAGTTTTCATATTATGGATTGCATGTAATATCCAATTCAAATTTTCGAATAATCACTATGGAATTCGTTAATAAACGATAATGTTATTTAATAATATATATAAGTTTTTATATATATTTGCATATCAATAAAACGACGGAATTTTTGAATGTTGAGTTTGAAACCCGAATGTGTATTTTGAAGTTATATAATATTATATAACTGGGTATATACGATAATATTGGGTTATTTTTATTATCGAATTGTTCGGGAATTTTAATTATATTTATCAATAGTATACAGGCTTTCGAAATAGTTTTCTTTTCAAATGACCTCCATTTTTTATGAAACAAGTTTTATTAGAATACGTGTAGCTAATTATTGCTAGATTTTCAGTTTGGAGCCAATCGGAGTTACTTTATCGGTACGTTCAATTTAAAGGTGAACCGATAAATTAAAAATAACGTCGTTGTGCAAACGGAGTCCGTTTTCAACAATATCAATATCATTGGGACTAGAACGTGTAGACAGAACGATGCATTTGTTTCTATTACGTTCGAGGTTCGTGTTTGTCGGTGCACATATATAACGGTCTGAGGTAAATGACGGTAATATAAACTAACCATATGAAAACATTTCTTAATAAGAATTTAATAAAACCTAGCATAATTCTAATTTAAAATACACGCACATGGTGTGTGTATGCAAGTACAGTTACCATTTTCCCCTTATCTACCCTATGTTAATAATAAATAGAACATAACATGCCAGCCTATCACTGAAAGAAAACCAGAACAACCTATATGTATATTTATACAAACAACAACCTCCCTAACTAAATACCAACATGCAGACCTAAGAATATTGCCTCCCCAAATTGTCACCGCTGCTATGCTCCTTCTTTGAAGTAGTCCCATGCCTATTTCGCTGCCTACATTCTAATTAATATTTATACGGTACAAACATACCGTCACCCTATATACACATGCTTTTCCCTATCTCGCAGATAAATGAAAAGAAAAGCACGACCACACTACAACATTTTGTCCAGTCCTATATATATATATATATATATATATATAATATATATATATAGCCTAAGATTTGAAATGAAATTACATGCGTTTTTCAACTCCTATTCCTGCTTACCTACGCTATACAATTTATTCATCTGAAAGACGTTGTGCTTATCCGAACGATGTGCATCCATAAACATAATGGTTCTTCGTTCCTTCTTCTCCAACCCAGCTGCTTTATTATTTATTCGAACCATAAAATAAAAGATGAGCTGTCTTGTTTCTTTTCAATTGAAATAAAAAGCAAAAGCGAAGCCTCTTTGTATATGTATTATATCCAGCTATTTCGATTCATCTGAAAAATCTTATAAACTTGAATACTTAATGAAAATTGGATCCGTTGTGATCACAAACTCGAGGACTTCCTCTCAGATGTATTCATGGTGGAGTTCAGCGCCGGTTGCCAGAGATGAGGTTGGAGCATGTAGTTGGGAGCGGTGAACCTCTGGTCGAGGGGAGAACATCGTGAGGTGCCGGAGTGTTGAACGGCGGTTCAGTGGTGCTCTGGCGGTGTGGGAGGGCAAGTGAGTGGGTGTTCTGGTGGTTTGGATTGTAAAGAGCACGGCGTCAGTAGAAGAGAGGAAGTGCGAGGTTCAAAATCAAACAAAGTTATGATGTGATTTGGTGAGGGGTTTTAAAGGATACAGGAGATGGTGCATGGGGTGTCGGGCGCGTTGACCAGGGGGCCGAGGGAGCTTGAAACAAAAGAAAGGTGTACATACAGTAGCATGGTGGACTTGCGGTGACTGAAGCATGGGCGGTGATGTAGTGGATGGGTGCTGTTGTGTCTTGGAGTGTAGCGCAGGCTAGTGGAGCTAAGTGTGGGTCATCACCAGAGGTTGTCGCCAGAAGTCCGGTAATGGGAGAAAAGAACTACGAGCGCCGGGGCAAGGACTGTGATCGTTTGGGGATGCAGGGATCCGAAACAACAGGTTTCAAAACTAAAGAGGTGATGAACAGTGAAAGTTCGAAATGCCTAATTACTTTTCTACATGCCTAAACATGATTAACATTGCCTAGTTATAATTTAGTATTACTTAACTATATGTTTAAATTTGGCCTAAAATAAGTAGCAAGTGGATGTTTATGAGTGCCTAAACAGGGTTTACCAATGGCTATTTGGGCTAATATAACTAAAGTATTTGGCTAGTAATATATAGATGAAATTAGTTATTAATTCATAACATTCCCATGTATTATGAGGCATTTTTTTTTATTATTATCATCAAATAATTCACGTGCCCACCCATTTCTTATTTTATATGCCTGGCCCTATGTTTACGTGCCTACTTAATTAACATATATATAACTGTACGTGGCCAACTATTCATATAACGTGGCCATATACACTACATTTTGCATGACGGGTCTAAATAAGTGTAATAAACATTTTAGATTAATTTATCATATAATTAAAGTATTAACAATATTATATTAAATAGTGAACACCGTATTAAATTTATGTCTTGGTAATACAGTGATGGATGAAACTAGACGGCGTTGGAACCATATCAGCATGTACAACAGTATGAAGCAGTTTTGGTCAGAGTTGAACGCGGTTGGAAGCTTGTAAAATGAATCGTTTGATAATGAAGGGAATTCAAGGTGAGTTCAACTCACTCGGTTAATCCCGTTTATATTTTATATAAACCGAGTTTTTATTTTATGTGCAGTATTTGCTAATGGATGATGATTGGATGACTGGTTGCATATATGTTGAAATATTCACTGATTAAATTAAACGTTTGTTTAATTTAATCGAATTAAATCATTATTTCAACGATTAGATTACAAACGAGATAACTTACCTTGCTCGTTACGTTTATAATAATATAAACATATTAAATAAATAACTGTCTGTTAAATGGACGTTATAAATTGATTGTTGACTGTTATTAGTTAAACCGTTTATTTCTGTTTATCATGATAAACATATTGTCGTATTGAATTTGAGGTAACCCATTTTGAGAGGACAGGTTAGAGGAATCCAACCGAATTCCTCAAATATGTTGTTTATATTCATATCATATTATATGAACTGTTTATGCAGTATGACTGAATGATTGGTTTATTGTTGATCGTTGAATTAAAATTCAACATTTGTTTGTTATTAACCAATGGATGATATTAGTTGAGTAATTAGCAATAGTTGGCCTATGATTTACAGTTAGGTAAACCAATAGGATAAAGTTATGAGAATTTATATTTTATAACCAAACCGATTTTGAAATCTATTTATATAGATTATTTGAATAAAGGTTTGTTAAAGGAAATAAATAATTATTTTTATCTAGTAATTATAAACCATGTATATAAAGCGAATCCTTATGTTAATTTGTTTTTTAAGAAATAAGCTATAATGAACCAAATGGTTAAGGATGGAATAAATTGTTTCAAACAACAATTAATGACGATTATTTATTTTAATTAGTTTGTTAATTAAATTAAAGGTAATTATTTAATGTGACTAAAGAAAGGGCTATGGAATTGGTTAACGAATTAACCTTTTTTGAGTTGACTAAGTCAACTGTTTTTTTCAAACCAAGATAGATAAATTATTAAATAAATTATTGAATCATTTATTATTTTTAAAACCGATTATTATTTTAATTATCTGAAAGAAAGATTAACAATTAATGTTGAAGTAAACAAATTGATTTCTAAAGATGTTGGAATTGATTTTTATTATTTTAATAATAATCAAAATGATGAATCTTAAAGCTAAATTCTTTTAGTGGAAGTTTATGAAGTCGTGAAGTCTTATTTGCAGTTAAATGGAATTGTAAACGAATTTATATATAATAGGAACTCTTATTAAGAATTCTATTTGTCAGATTTCTATAAAATCTAAATTACGCGAATTATAAAGGCAAGTTATAAATGGACTAATGTTATAAGAGGAAAAATGAGTTTAAAATGAGATTTGTGATCTAAAGGAAGTAAATGGGAATTTAAAGGTCTAAAGTTGGGGAAATATAGATGTTTTAAAATTGAGAAAGCATGATTTCAGAGTTGTAAAGGAGTTAAAAAAAAAAGAATAAACAGAGTTAAAAACCCATGTTTAAAATCGTATAGTAAATATAAGTGTTTGGAATTTTTTTGGAATGAGATTCGTTGATCAACTCATATTTATCCTGAAGATAATAATGTTGCCGTCTCAAGGTCTGAGAGGTAAATAAAATACCCCAACTTGAACGACTTCATGATTATCCAAGGATGATATTAGTTTAGAAACGAGTGAAAGGTTTCGTTATGAAGATTATAAACTATAACTTAAAGGGTTACAGTTGAATGAATTGATTTGGAAATAAGAAGTGAAAGGGCGGTATTCCAATTGGAAGATTTAGAGATTTAATTAACAATTGTTTAACTAAAGGAGCCAAGTGACACTGTATGCGGAACCAATGAATCCACTTTATTTTCTATGGATGATGGTTGTTTATTTTGATAGTTATATCACCGATTATCAAAATCTGGCCAAGTCGATTGTTAGTATGGAAAGACCGGGATCAAATTTATATTCGAAAACCATTCTGACCAGCAAATACGTAAACGTTTAAGATGTTCAGAAGCTGATCAAGATAGAGAATTGAAGACCGTGGATCTTCATAAGCGGAAGGATTACTGTCGAATTTCTCTGACTTGCACCCGAGGTTTTATGACGTGATTCGGTCATGGTTGAGATTTTGCGGATTGCAAGGACTACTCGCTACTGATCCTTTGGATGCGGTAGGAGGGTGTTTTCGGTTCATCTTGTTCCTGGATGACTTGTATGGATGAATGTCTGACAGAGTATTTCTTAAGAGTCATGTACATTGGTTTTTACAAACGTATTCCTATTGGTGGCGCTAACACCTAGAATATTTTTGTGGACGTCAATTAGTGATTTGGCGGATCTAACGATGTGGCATTCAAAGTGAATAGTGGCCAAATGTTCTAAAAAGGTAATTTAAACCTCAAGCCTCATCAACCGGGAAATGACAAAAATCGGGCAGGCAGAATGGCTATTTGGGCCACTCCCATTAGGGTGTATAATCACCTATCTAGAGAAATTCCATTTCCTTCTTTAATCTATTTCGATGTTGTCCCTTTTTGGTAAATGGTGGGTAGCTCCCAACCGTTGGTGATATACAATCGATACATTCAAGCGAGATGAGTGGTCGGTCATGCGTTGGCCGGGTAGCAAGACGTTCTTGTTGAACCCAGTGTATTCCCTTCTAGAGATACACTATCGGAAGGTGGTTCCATATCTTGTCATATTCAGAATCCAATCTCTAATAAGTACCCGCAGTTTTGATTGTATACTATGCATGTGTAGCGTGAGATGCAAGCATTCCGCTAGATTGTTATTTATTTGTGCTTAGGCATTATTATAATATCAGACAAGATATGATTTCAAAACTGTTTTGGGTTATAGTAAGGTAAAAATCGTCCGTGTTTATGTCTGGATTGGTTTTACTATTATCCTTTTCCTTCAGAAAAGATTTGTTGACTTTAAAATCAAATTGGATGATTGCTTATAAACTTAGCGAGTTTTTCTCACTCTGGTTCACCAGACTGATCCGGCGTTTGTAATGCTCGGGTTAGCCCGGGGTTTTACCGGTTCAAGTTAAGAAGCTATGGATTTCAGAAACGAACTGAAGGTGTTCAGACGTATGATATCTAATATTTATTCCGTTGTGTGATGTATATGAGGACATGTTGTTATGACTGTCCAGATGTATTGATGTACTCTAATGATTGTAAGTATTTCTCATGTTTTCAATAAAGTTTTATTTTTATATTATCTTTTATTCTGTTGCGATGTGAGACTCTGTATGGTGTTGGTTCTTCTTCTTATTCTTCCATTCTAACATTTCTTTCTTTTCTCACCCTTTAAATTCTTCTTTTAACTACCTGGTGTTTTCGATACTTGAGTTCTGGTAAGTAATTACGGGTTTATGTATTATTGTTAGAATTTGGGCGTCGAATTCTCCGGGTCGTTACAGTGGTATCAGAGTTATTCGTTCAGTAGTAACCTTGGCTCTGTGGCATAAATCAGTAGAGATAGGGTTAGTAACACCCTAGATTGAGTTTGAATATATATAAGAGAGAGCGTATTTGTAGATTTCATATAAAAATGTTTTGTATTGTGTTGATTGATCGATTTAAGTGTTGGAAAACCATGTTGAACTGGCAATTGACACAATATTGTTTTGTAAAGTGGGTAAATGAAATAATTTTACCCAATATATATTTTTATATAGAAAAAGGAAATAATTTTCTATAGTATAGTAATATTGGTTGTTTTGCTTGATTTGATTGGAATTCAAATTGAATTATGAAATGAATTAAATTTGGAATTTGAAAATCGAATGGATAATAGTAGAAATTAATCAAATATTAATCAGTTGATATTAAGCGAATGCAGATCAGAAGTATCAGTACTGAATATATTCAAATGATATGGTTGTTTGTTATTTGGATGTTGGGTTGGTTGAACAAAATTCATCAAACTGGCCAATACAAGAGTTGAATGAATTGAAACTAAATTGCAGTATAATGAATTGGGAATAAAATCAGTTATAAAATGAAATTGAGTTGTTTAACCTTGGATTGTTATTTGCATTGTAAAGTGAGTTAAGTGCAGATTCAAGAAGGCTATGGAGTTGATTTGGTTATACAAATTGGAAATTGAAGGGCAGTTAGTTGATTTTCTTCGAAATTGGAATTGGGTTGCAAATAGGAAAACCTTAATATTATTGGTTGGTGATTGATTTTATACCCCTGAGTTGGGTCCGTTGTTTGGCTTTATGTTTTCTTTTTGTGAAGTTAAGGCCCAGAGTGGCAGTTGTGGTCGTATAAATCGAATCAGGCAAAGGAGGTGCTGGCGAAATTTTCCAAAATTTTAAAGAGCCTAAAATTGTTTAGATGAAAATTCAAAATTAGTTATTTTTAAAATAATTAAGTTTGGAGCATTCTTCTTATGTTGTAATTTCGGGAACGAAATTCTTTTAAGCGGGAAAGAATGTAATGTCGCAGATTTTTTACATTTATTACGAATATTTAAATTTGTTTTAAATGTTGAATTGGTGATATTTATGGACTTTATATCGAATTTATTTAATGGAGTTTGAATATATTTTTATAATTTGATTAAAACAAGCTCGAAACGCCATGGTAGTTCGTAATTTTCGATTTGAACTTTAATTGAATATACATGATCCGATATAAGTCAGAATTCTGTGAAACAAGATTTGTTTGAGTCGATTTGATTATATTTTTCTAATGGAAGAGAAAAATGGAGATTTCATATTATGGATTGCACGTTATGTCCAATTCAAATTTTTGAATAGTCGCCGTGGAATTCGTTAATAAACGATAACATTATTTAATAATATATATAAGTTTTTATATATATTTGAATGTCGGTAGAACGATGGAATCTTTGAATGTTGAGTTTGAAACCCGAATGTGTATTTTGAAGTTATATAATATTATATAACTGGGTATATACGATAATATTGGGTTATTTTTATTACTTGAATTGTTCGGGAATTTTAATTATATTTATCAATAGTATACAGGCTTTCAAAATAGTTTTCTTTTCAAACGACCTCCGTTTTTGACGAAACAAGCTTTATTAGAATACATGTAGCTAGCTATTGCTAGATTTTCAGTTTGGAGCCAATCAGAGTTACTTTATCGGTACGTTCAATTTAAAGGTGAACCGATAAATTAAAAATAACGCCGTTGTGCAAACAGAGTCCGTTTTCAATAAAATTAATATCATTCGGACTGGAACGTCTAGACGGAACGATGTTATGTTCGAGGTTCGTGTTTGTCGGTGCATATATATAATGGTCTAAGGTAAATGATGGTAATATAAACTAACCGTATGAAATCATTACTTAATAAGAATTTAATAAAACCTAGCCTAATTCTAATTTAAAATACACGCAAATGGTGTGTGTATGCAAGTACAGTTACCCTTTTTCCCTTATCTACCCTATGTTAATAATAAAGAGAACATAACATGCCAGCCTATCACTGAAACAAAACCAGCACACCCTATATGTATATTTATACAAACAATAGCCTCCCTAACTAAGCACCAACGCGCAGACCGAAGAATTTCCCCCTCAAATTGTCACCGCTGCTATGCTCCTTCTTTTCAGCAGACCTAGACCTATTTCGCTACCTACATCCTAATTAATATTTATACGGTACAAACATACCGTCACCCTATGTACACAAGCTTTTCCCCATCTCGCAGATCAATGAAAAGAAAAGCACGACCATGCTCCAAAAATTTGTTCAGTCCTATATATATATATACAACCTAAAATTTGAAATGAAATTACGTGCGTTTTTCAACACTTATTCCTGCTTACCTACGCTCTACAGTTTATTCATCTGAAAGACGTTGTGTTTATCTGAATGATGAGCATCTATAAACACAATGTTTCTTCTTTCCTTCTTCTCCAACCCAGCTGCTTTATTATTTATTCGAACCATAAAATAAAAGATGAGCAGTCTCGTTTCTTTCCAGTTGAATAAAAAGCAAAAGCGAAGCCTCTTTGTATATATATATTATATCCAGCTATTTTGATTCTTCTGAAAAATCTTATAAACTCAAACACTTAATGAAAATTGGATCCATTGTGATTGCAAATTCGAGGACTTCCTCTCAAATATATTCATGGTGGAGTTCGCCGCCGGTTATCAGGGAGGAGGTCGGAGCATGCAGTTGGGAGCGGTGAGCCTCCGGTCGAGGGGAGAACGTCGTAAGATGCCGGAGTGTTGAACGGCGGTTCAGTGGTGCTCTGGCGATGCCGGAGGGCAAGTGAGTGGGTGTTCCGGTGGTTTGGAATCTGGAGAGCAAGGCGTCAGTAGAAGAGAGGAAGTGCGAGGTTCAAAATCAAATAAAGTTGTGAAGTGATCTGGTAAGGGGTTTCAAAGGATACAGGAGATGGTGCATGGGGTGTCGGGCGCGTTGACCAAGGGGCTGAGGGAGCTTGAAACAAAAGAAAGAAGGTGTACATACAGTAGCATGGTGGTCTTGCGGTGACTGAAGCATGGGCGGTGATGTATGGGTGGGTGCTGTTGTGTCTTGGAGTGAAGCACAAGCTAGTGGAGCTCAGCGTGGGTCATCACCAGAGGTTGTCGCCGGAAGTCTAGTAATGGGAGAAAAGAACAATGAGCGTCGGGGCAAGGACTGTGATCGTTTGGGGATGAGGGTATCCGAAACAGCAGGTTTCGAAACAAAAGAAGTGGTGAACAGTGAAAGTTCGAAATGCCTAATTACTTTTCTACGTGCCTATAACATTGCCTAATTATAATTTAGTATTACCTAGCTATAAGTTTAAATTTGTCCTAAAATAAGTAGCAGGTGGATGTTTATGAGTGCCTAAACAGGGTTTACCAATGGCTAATCGGGCTAATATAACGTAAGTATTTGGCTAGTAATATATAGATGAAATTAGTTATTAATTCATAACATTCCCATGTATTACGAGGCATTTTTTTTTATTATTATCAAATAATTCACGTGCCCACACAACTCTTATTTTATATGCCTGGCCCTATGTTTATGTGTCTACTTAATTAGCATACATATAACTGTACGTGGCCAACTATCCATATAACATCACCATATACACTACATTTTGCCTAGCGGGTCTAAAGAAGTGTAATAAACTTTTTAGATTAATTTATTATATAATTAAAGTATTAACAATATTATATTAAATAGTGAACACCGTATTAAATTTATGTCTTGGTAAGACAATGATGGATGAAACAAGACGACGTTAGAACCGTATCGGCATGTACAACAGTATGAATCCGTTTTGGTCAGAGTTGAATGCGGATGGAAGCTTGTAAAACGAATCGTTTGATAATGAAGGGAATTCAAGATGAGTTCAACTCACTCGGTTAATCCTGTTTATATTTTATATAAACCGGGTTTTTATTTTATGTGCAGTATTTGCTAATGGATGATGATTGGATGACTGGTTGCATATATGCTGAATATTTTTAATATTCACTGATTAAATTAAACGTTTGTTTAATTTAATCGAATTAAATCGTTATTTAACGATTAGATTCCAAATGAGGTAACTTACCTTATTGGTTACGTTTACAATAATATAAACGTATTAAATAAATAACTGTATGTTAAATGGACGTTATAAATTGATTGTTGACTGTTATTAGTTAAACCGTTTATTTCTGTTTACCGTGATAAACATATTGTCGTATTGAATTTGAGGTAACCCATTTTGAGAGGACAGGTTGGAGGAATCCAACTGGATTCCTCAAATATGTTGTTTATATTCATATCATATTATATGAACTGTTTATGCAGTATGACTGAATGATCGGTTTATTGTTGATCGTTGAATTAAAATTCAACATTTGTTTGTTATTAACTAATGGATGATATAAGTTGAGTAATTGGCAATAGTTGGCCTAAAAATAAGTCATTTTATGAACATTGATTTACAGTCAGGTAAACCAATATGATAATGTTATGAGAATTTATATTTTATAACCAAACCGATTTTGAAATCTATTTATATAGATTATTTGAATAAAGGTTTGTTAAATGAAATAAATAATTATTTTTATCTAGTAATTATAAATGATGTATATAAAGCGAATCCTTATGTTAATATGTTTTATAAGAAATAAGCTATAATGAACTAAATGTTTAAGGATGGAATAAATTGTTTCAAACAACAATTAATGATGATTATTTAATTTAATTAGTTTGTTAATTTAATTAAAGTAAATTATCTAAAGTGACTAAAGAAAGGACTATGGAATTGTTTAACGAATTAACCTGTTTTGAGTTGACTAAGTCAACTGTTTTTTAAAACCAAGATAGATAAATTATTAAATAAATTATTGAATCATTTATTATTTTTAAAACCGAGTATTATTTTAATTATCTGAAAGGAAGATTAACAATTAATGTTGAAGTAAACAAGTTGATTTCTAAAGATGTTGGAATTGATTTTTATTATTTTAATAATAATCAAAGTGATGAATCTTAAAGCTAAATTCTTTTAGTGGAAGTTTATGAAGTCGTGAAGTCTTACTTGCAGTTAAATGGAATTGTAAACGAATTTATATATAATAGGAACTCCTATTAAGAAATCTATTTGTCAGATTTCTATAAAATCTAAATTAGGCGAATTATAAAGGCAAGTTATAAATGGACTAATGTTATAAGAGGCAAAATGATTTTAAAATGAGATTTGTGATCTACATGAAGTAAATGGGAGTTTAAAGGTCTAAAGATGGGGAAATAGAGATGTTTTAAAATTGAGAAAGTGTGATTTTAGAGTTGTAAAGGAGTTTTCAAAAAAAAAAAAATTAGAGTTAAAAACCCATTTTAAAATCGTATAGTAAATATAAGTGTTTGGAAATTTTTTGGAATGAGATTCTTTGATAAACTCATATTTATCCTAAAGATAATAATGTTGTCGTCTCAAGATCTGAGAGGTAAATAAAATACCCTAACTTAAACGACTTCATGATTATCCAAGAATGATATTAGTTTAGAAACGAGTGAAAGGTATTAAAATTAATGTTTTCGTTATGAATATTATAAACTATAATTTGAAGAGTTATAGTTGAATGAATTGATTTGGAAATAAGAAGTGAAAGGGCGGTATTCCAAATGTCGGAAGATTTAGAGATTTAATTAACAATTGTTTAACTAAAGGAGCCAAGTAACGTTGTATAAGGAACTAATGAATCCACTTTATTTTCTATGGATGATGGTTGTTTATTTTGATAGTTAAATCACCAATTATCAAAATCTGGCCAAGTCGATTGTTGGTATGGAAAGACGGGGATCAAATTTATATTCGAAAACCATTGCGACCAGTGTAACACCCCGCCTCCGCTAGGGTCACTCGCAAAGGGATGCACTAGCTTTAGAGGGCATTATTGGTAAACATGCACAGAAATATCACAAGACAGAACATATAAAATAGCGGAAGTAAAATCAAACTTTCATAACATGAATAAATAAGGTCTAAAGCCTTTTACATCAGAGTACAACAAAACCTGTCTTGCAATAGTAAAGAAGCATAAAGACTTTTTAATAAATTATTCCCCAAGTAAAAACAGTAAAGTAGCCATAGCCAAGAGAAATCCAAGCCATCCATGATGACCTTCAAGCAGAAGAAGTCCGAACTAAACTGCATTGTTTCCTCCCTGTAACCTGGGGGGGGGGGGGGGAAACGGAAGAAAAGAGGCGAAACAAAACGGGTCAGTCAAAAAGACTGAGTAAGTCCTATCTACTTCCAGTATAAAAACAGGTAAAGGTAACATGACATGCATAAACTGAAAGTAAACATAAGGATAACTACAAGATAGATAAACTAAACCGGGGTAGCCGGTTTAACTACCGTGGCAAGGTAAACTAAGGTATCATGATAAACTACGGTGTTATGATAAGTCAAGGTATCACATCGTCAGATTTCTATCGAGTACATTATCCCAAGGTATCTGCCCCGTCTAACATCCCACGGTACCCATTATGTATATTCTTCCTGGTTCTAACATGTATATTTGCTCTGCACCTCTTGTACTAGTATCCCTACCCGCGTCATGTGTTAACCATGAATGTCCCGTGCTCAAAGTCGCGTAATGGTCCATGTCAACCTAATATCGCATATATATAGGTTACACAAATCATATGTTTCTTCCCATGTATATAAGTTCAGTCCTTTGCCGTACCTCGTACGGGCTTTCTCATGTCGTATTATCTTTGAAATCGTTTGGACTGTCACCCTTGTTCTAGCTAGGCTCTTCCATATGAATCATCGTTTGAACTACTAGGACTTACGCCACCTAGCTCCACTAGGGATTATGCTTACCTATTGCACGCTTTCGTATTTCGGTTTGGGTCAAACCACCTAGGCCATTAGGGATTACGTTAACCCTCAACCGCGCCCTTTTTCCCACGCATTCATCGTGAATCGTTTTTCTATAACTGTATGCACATGTATCACATCGTGCCATCCGAGTCCTGCCATAGGGCAAAACAAGAAATACAGGACTTGGTCGGGAGCTTTAGATTTATCTGCCGATGCAGATACTAAGGTCTGCTTTTCTACACGTGGCTATGGTCCCACGAGACCCCTCCCTCAACTAGTGAAAGGCAACACAAGAGAAAATCTTGCATGAGAACTACACTCCGGCCATCCCATATCCTACGGCCTACCTCACCCATAATTAGATAGCAAATTACGGTCTGTTGGGTGTTCCCTGCCTTTCCGTACGTACACGCTTGACTCAAGATGGTAGATGATCGACGAACTTGCTATCTCGGGCACCTTATGTATTCGCCGACTCACTGCTATCCACCCCAGTCTTTAGGTCGCTCGTATAGCAACCAAGGCATATTCTTGGTTCTTCTACCGCAGACCTCAACCTCTCGTGAGCCTAGTAAAATGACCTGGCAGCTCACAGAGGGATCCCAAGAATATCCTCACGTTCCCCGAAGCCGCTGCTTTGTTACCCAGTTCGTTGGAGCCTTTACCTAAATCAGATAGCCTGCTCCTATACGCATACTTAAACGTTGACCTAACGTATCGGGTTACTAATCTATCTAAGAAATGGTCCAAATTTCCTTGACTAAGAATTATTACTTAGTTTCCCTTAACTAAGGTTTACCACTTAGCCTTATTTCCATAATCCTTATTAACTATGGTTATTTACCTAATCCTCCGAATTAGGGTTTATCTAATGGGTTAAGGGTCACTTAAGTTCCTAACTTAGCCCGTCTACAAACCATGTCAAAATTGGCTAAGTATTCAAGTCCAAGACTTAACCCTACAGACCAGGTGTCAAGTTGGCTAAGTATATTAAGCAATCCATAACTTAACCTCGTCTAATTATCATTTTAGATTAGTTAATTATATAAATTAACTTGACCTTGTCAAATTACCGAGTCAAATCGGTCAAGCGTATTCAAGTGATTCGTGACTTAGCCTTATCGTGTTTTCACGTTAGATTGGTTAAGTGTAGATTAACTTAACCTCATCAAATTAACGAGTTAGATTGGTTAAGTATAGGTCACTTAACCTCATCAAATCATCGTGTTAAATTAGTTAAGTGTTTAACTTAACCCCATTAAATTACCAAGTTGGGTTAATTAAGTCTAGGCTAACTTAACCCCATCCGATTACCATGTTTAGATTAGTTAAGCCTAATCTTAACCCCATCCATTAACTGTATTATACGGTTAAGTGTCATTAAGAAAATTTACTTAACCTTATCACGTTATCGTGTTGGATTGATTAAGTGTTGGTTAACTTAATCCCGTCCACTAGTCGTATAACAATGGTCAAGTGTCCTTAGGCAAATCAAGTTACTTAACCTACCCAAGCTTATCATGTTTTGTTAAGTATCATTAGCCTAATCAAATTACTTAACCCATTTGTCCATATCATATTTGGTTAAGCCTCATTAATCAAATTAACTTAACCCTATTATGTGGCATTAATTTAATTAATGCACCCTCAACCTCTCACATTAGACCTTGTTGTGGTTACTAGTTAAGCCGGGCGGGTCCGGGTAGATTTACACCACAACCTAGTCTAACCTCGGGTCTTAAGCGCGACATGACCAACTTCTCACATTGGGTCCTATTGTTTGCAACTACTAGTTAGGCCGGTCGGTTCCGGGTAGTTTTACGTTGCAAACTCAACCCAACCTCGAGTTGGCCACACTTATATTATCTAAGTTCATCATGTTTCCAAAACATGTTACAAGTTTTCAAGCATTTGGGTAGACCTAACTTAATAGGTAAATTCCCAAAGGGTAGACCTAACTTAATAGGTAAATTCCCAAGCTCATGTTTTTATGCATATTTACATGTTAACTTACATGCTATATTCAATGTTGCATGTTGTCATGTTATACCCATTTAACCCAAACCATGTTTCACATCATATTTCATGGAATTTCAAGTTAAGTTTCTCATGTATATTCACGCTTGTCTAACCTAACCCCAAAACGTGTTTCCAACGTAAGTATAGACGAGTCAACATAGTAGGAATTACTATGACTACAAATTGGCCTCGAACATGCAAAGTGTCATAAAAGGGTTTTGGCCACAAACACACAAAATGTCACAAGGGAATTCGGCCACTAACATGCATATTATCAAAAAGGGTTTGGCCATAAACATGCACAACTTAAAAGAGGAGATTGGCCACGAGCATGCATAATCTCATAAAGGATTTGGCCACAAACTTGCATGTTAGCATAAGGGGTTTGGGTTCATAAACATGCATAAGCCCCAAAATCTTGTCTTAGCCAATGTTTCACAAGTAAAGTGGTTCCTAAAGGTTCATGCTAGCATTTCATGCATAAAGATCCAAACTTGCAAGTTAAACTAGGTTATGCATAGCATGAGAGGCATGATTAAGTCACTCACATGGTTTAAAATCATAAACATGAACACAAGAGGCAAGGTAAGGTTCATATAGGTTCACATAATCATGTTTAGCCTCATTTTATCCCATGTCATTATCAAAACTACCGTTTCCATCTAAAAGTAGCTAGAACTTACCTAGTTAGGCCTAGGGAAAGGAGCATGAATCATCTTGGCTAAGAAAGGTGCCTCCTTTGTAGAAGAATCGTCATGGAACTCGCATAGAAATGTTGATTTGGCCTTGATTTGGTGTAGCAAGCTTGCACCTTTTGATTTGAACTTGATTTGAGTGCATAGGCTCTAGGGATTTGATATGGAGGCCATGATCAAGATTGATTTTGGCAGCACTTAGTTGCTAGGTTTGATTTTTAGGGATTTAGGTTAGGTTTAGGGTCTTTTTATAGAGATTAGGATAGTTTTAGGCCCTTAGATTAACCCTAGGATAGATTAGGACCATCAGATCTCGGAAGCTTCCAGAACCAGCCCAAGAACAAGACCAGGTGAGACAAACAGGTGCACCAGGCAGCTTGCCCCGGCCACCCCCTGTCGACAGGCAAGTCGACAGGGCAGTCGACTTGGTTTGGGCCCAAGTCGACAGGCCTGTCGACAGCCCTGTCGACATGGCCTAGGCGGGAAACTTCCCGCCTGGCCCCAGATCAGATTTCCAAAACTGTTTCCGAAATTCGAATTTCTCGAAAACTTCTTTGGGCCTTAACCGGGTCATACGGACTCCGATTTTCGAAAACTCGGACTCTATTTCGCGTATTTTTCCGAGACGAAGGCAATGGCATAGTCCGTTTTACTTGATTCAGAATTTAAAATTTAATTCTGCCTTGATTCTCGTTTTAACATGTTATCGAAAAAATACGGGTTGTTACAACCAGCAAATATGTAAACGTTTAAGATGTTCAGAAGCTGATCAAGTTAGAGCAATTGAAGACCGTGGATCTTCATAAGCGGAAGGATTGCTGTTGAATTTCTCTGACTTGCACTAGGGGTTTTCTGACGTGATTCATTCATGGTTGAGATTTTGCAGATTGCAAGGACTACTCGCTACTGATCCTTTGGATGCGGTAGGAGGGTGTCTTCGGTTCATCCTGTTCCTGGATGACTTGTATGGACGAATGTTTGACAGAGTATTTCTTAAGAGTCACGTACATTGGCTTTTACAAACGTATTCCTGTTAGCTGCGTTAACACCTAGAATATTTTTGTGGACGTCAATTAGTGATTTGGCGGATCTGACGATGTGGCATTCAAAGTGAATAGTGGCCAAATGTTCTAAAAAGTAAATTTAAACCTCAAGCCTCATCACCCGGGAAATGACAGAAATACAGCAGGCATTATGGCTATGTGGGTTGCTCCTATTAGGGTGTATAATCACCTATCTAGAGAAAATCCATTTCCTTCTTTAATCTATTTTGATGTTGTCCCTTTCGGGAAACAGAGGGTAGCTCCCAACCGTTGATGATATACATTCGATACACTCAAGCGAAATGAGTGGTCAGCCATGTATAGGCCGGGCTGCAAGAAGTTCTTGTTGAACCCAGTGTATTCCCCTATAGAGATACACTATCGGAAGGTGGTTCCATACCTTGTCATGGTCGGAATCCAATCTCCAATAAGCTCCCGCGGTTTTGATTGTATACTATTTATGTGGAGCGTGAGATACAAGCGTTCCGCTAGATTGTTATTTATTTGTGTTTAGACATTATTATAATATCAAACAAGATATGATTTTAAAACTGTTTTGAGTTATAGTATGGTAAAAACCACCCATGTTTATGTGTGGATTGGTCTTACTATTATCCTTTTCTTTCAAAAAAGATTTGTTGACTTTAAAATCAAGTTGGATGATTGCTTATAAACTTAACGAGTTTTTCTCACTTTGGTTCACTAGACTGATCCTGCGTTTGTAATGCTCGGGTTAGCCCGGGGTTTTACAGGTTCATGTTAAGAAGCTATGGATTTCAGAAACGAACTGAAGGTGTTCAGACGTATGATATCTAATATTTATTCCGCTGTGTGATGTATATGAGGACAAGTTGTTATAACTGTCCAGATGTATTGATGTACTCTGATGATTGTAAGTATTTCTCAAGTTCTCAATAAAGATTTATTTTTGTATTATATTTTATTCCGCTACGTTGTGAGACTCTGTATGGTGTTGGTTCTTCTTCTTATCCTTCTGTTCTAACATTTCTTTCCTTCTTTTCTCACCCTTTATATTCTTTCATTAACTATCTGGTGTTTTCTATACTTAAGTTCTAGCAAGTAATTACGGGTTTATGTATTATTGTTAGAATTCAGGCATCGAATTCTCCGGGTCGTTACAGTGGTATCAGAGCTATTATTTTAGTAGTAACCTTGGCTCTGTGGCATAACTCAGTAGAGATAGGGTTAGTAACACCCTAGATTGAGTTTGAATATATATACGAGAGAGCGTATTTGTAGATTTCATATAAAAATGTTTTGTGTTGTGATGATTAATCGATTACCAAATCTCATGAAAACCAGATAAAAAATCTCACGAGGTGCCAAATTCAACTACAGACATGAACCTATACGCCAAATCCTCTATTTCCTCCTCAATCGATGCCAACTCCCAGCCTTAAGTCCACTGTTCCAAACCCGACCCTTCTTAGAGCATAGCGCCCGAAAAACTTTGGCTACTAGCATGAAGTTTAAGCCCACACGATCTCCACGAATTCAGTTTTGAGAGATTTCATCCAATTTTGAAATTTATTTATTTTTTGATGTTTTGATAAAGGTGTTGTGTCATGAACGGGAATAAAGGAAGAAAGACTTCGTTGTTCGAATGAGAAAAGAGGCAAACGTTGATTTAAGAAAGAATGAAGTACTTTGATTTGGAATAGAGACAAATACATTATTTCAACCGCAAATCTTTTCAAAGATTTTGTGATTTCATAAGATTTGGAACGAGATTTTCAAAGATTTTATGTTTCGAATATAAATAGAGCGAAGGTGATAAAGGTTTAAGGTCAAAAGCTGCTAATAAACTGATCCCTTTTTTTTGAAAGTGACACGTAGAAATTTGCGAAGGTATGAAAGGATTTGTAAAGATACGTACAGCTGCGCCGAGATTTTGTTTTGGATTTAGCTAAGATTTGATTTTCAATTTATAGGATTTTGTTTAGATTTTGAAATGGTGTTCAAACAGCGACCCTTAATCTATAAAATATCTTGCGGTTACAGACTCCGGTTAAGACATCGCGACCAATGATTTTAGGCTTTAACTGTTATTTTAAATACACTAGAACAAATTTCGAGATTTAACTCGAACGTATGGAGAAGATATAAATTTATAATCGATGATTTAAATTGATCTCAATAAATAAATTTCTAGGCGTTTCTAATTCGTATGGCCAAACGGTAAATCCTGTTGTCACCAAATTTGAAATTCGATAATAATATTCTATTACGGATCAAATGGAACTAGTTTCGTCAAATTCCAAGACTGTTTGTGAAATCACAATTTTATTATCAAATGGTTAATCGATATAGGTTTGTTATGCGCATACTCACAAAATAACTCCAATTGATGTAATAATTGAAATCTTACAATATTTACCACTCTGGATTTTATACGGCTAGTTTCGTTGAAATCCGAGGTCGTTTGAAAATTTGCTATTTTCGTTTGTTAAATTAAAATGATAATATATAAATTGATTTCAAAAAATCAAATCTATTGATGATAAATTATTATTATTGTATATATATTCAAATAGTATTTTATATAACTTCAAAATAAATTAAATTTGGATTATAATGCAACATTTTGAATTTCGAGTAAAACTGGTGTTCAATTTATTTAAAATCATTTTATTTTATTAAATAAATCTTTATAGTTCATAAATGATTATACAGTTATTTTCTGAAAATTTGATTTTGACATAACTCAAAATCTACAAGACAAAATCGTGATTTTTCTCTTTTATTAGAAAATTATAATCCAATAGATCAAGAAAATTCTTGTTTTAAAGAATTCTGACCTATATTGGATCCTGTATACCTAATTGAAGTTTAGATCATAAAAATACAAAATACCTCGATGCTGCGAGCTCGTTTTTAATTTGTTTATATTAATACGATCAAGCTTCATTTAAGTTAATAAATTCCTTATTATAATTCAAATCTTGGCTCAACCAGTCTTAATAAATCATTGTAACGACTCAGCAGGTTCGACACCCGAATTTCGACAATAATACATAAAGCTTGTATTACTTGCCAGAACCCAAGTATCGAAAACACCAGATAGTTAATAGGAAGAAGTTAGAGGGTGAGATAAGAAAGAAAGAAATATTAGAATAGAAGAATAAGAAGAAGAACTAACAAAACAAATTCAGAGTCTCACATCATAGCAGAACAAAATATAATATGGAAATAAATCTTTATTGAGAGCTTGAAATAAATACTTACAATTATCAGAGTACATCAACACATCTGGACAGTTATAATAATCTGTCGTCATATACAACACACAGCGGAATAACAACCATATATCATACGTCCGGACTCCTCCAGCTCATCCCTGGACTTCGCAGCATCCGGTAATCTGGACCTGTACAACCCGGTCTTACCCGAGCATTACAAATACGGGGTCAGTCTGGTGAACCAGGGTGAGAAAACACACTAAGTTTAAAGGGAATCATCCAACTGGATTTTAAAGTTGAAAATCCTTTCGAAAGAAAAGGATAATCATAAGACCAAATCCACACATAAATACAGATGGTTTTTACCTTACGATAACCCAAAGCATTTTTGAAATCAATATCTTTTCTGATATTATAATAATTTCTAAATACAAATAAATATCAATCTAGCAGAACGCTTGCATTCAACGTTCTACATATATAGTATACAATCAAAACCGCGGGCGCTTATTAGAGATTGGATTCCGACTATGACAAGGTATGGATCCACCTGCCGATAGCCTATCTCTGGAGAGAAATACACTGGGTTCAACAAGAACGTCTTGCAACCCGGCCCACACATGACCGACCACTCATTTCTCCTGAGTGTATCAAATATATTTCCACCTACGGTTGCTAGCAACATAACCGTTCCCGGGAGATACATAAATGAAAGGAAGTAACAAATACGAATATTCTTTAGATAATGACAATACACCCTAATGGGTGCGACCCACATAACCATGCTGCCTGCCCGATTTTTGTCATTTTCCGGTTGTGAGACTTGAGGTTATAATCTTTTGAACATCTGGCCACCATTTATTTTTGAATCCCACATCGTCCATACACGTCATCCAGGAATAGGATGAACCGAAGGCACCCTCCTACCGCATCCTAGGTATCACCCTATAGATCAGCAGCGAGTGGTCCTTGCAATCCGCAGCACTCAATCACGACAAAATCACAGGTCAAAATATTTTCGGGAGCTACCCTTAGAAATTCAACAAGTAGTTCTTCCGCTCCTGACGATCAACGGTCTTCAATGCTCCATCTTTAATCATCACCTTTCACAATTTCGCATTTATTAGATGGAATGGTTTTCAAATATAAATTCGATTCCGGTCTTTCCGTACCAATAATCGTATTGGCCTGATTTGATAGTCGGTTATTTAACTATCAAATAAACAATCATTCATCCATACAATAAGATGGATTTAGTGGTTCAGTACTCTGCGTCACTTGGCCTCTTCAATTTTCATTAGTAATTAATCAAACTCTTAAATCTTAAAATATCTGCATCACCTCATTTACTTCTTGTTAAAATAAAAATATCCTCAAAGTCCCTTTACTCAACTTATAAAACTTGAAGTTTAATGGAAATACAATATTTATTTCCCCCGTTTACTCTCCTTACCCAAACTAATATCATCCTTTGGATAATCATGAAATCATTCAAGTTGGGGTATTTTAATTACCTCTCAGACCTTGATTGATGACATTCTTATCTTCAGAATAATAAAAGTTTGTTAACGAAACTAAATCTTCAATATTTATCATGGAATTTTCCATATATTATTCGGCTTAAATATGGGGTTTTAAAAACCATACTCTTTACTTTGAAACCTTATTTTCAACCTCGAATATCTTTATTCAATTTAAAACCATACCAATTACCTTTAAAAACATCCTTCTAATAATATATATATATACGAGTCTTCATTTTGTTATCACAAAATTACTAATAGGTTAGTTCCATGCTTAATTTGAGTTCATTTTGATCATACTCCCTTTCTAAAGTACTTCTCTTTAAATTAAAATTTTAAACTTAGCTTGCATCTCTAATCTCAAATCCATTTAAGTTATTTGCTTCATGCTTTCCGCCTTACGCTTTTTAACTCCCATTTATGGTTTCCCATAAGTTTCTAAATCAGATTATAACTTGCTTCAATTCTTAAGTTTTCATAAAACTCTAATACTTAAATCCTAAGCACAAGATTTATATCTTTGATTATTATTAATTAATAATAATCTATTTCGATATTATTAAATATGGTTTACTTCATTATTATCTATAACTTAATAGTTAACCCTTCTTTAAAGGTTATCAACTTCATTAAATAATTAACTCTTCAGTTTACCATACGATTTTAAAACATGGGTCAAATCCATCTATTTTCTTTTTGAAAACCTTTTTTCTAACTCCAAAATCACGCTTTCCCAATTTAAACATCACTATCTCCCATCGTTAGACTTTTAAATTCCCTTCCTCTTCCCTTAGATTATAAATCCCATTTTAGCTAGTTCCGACTCTTATATAACCTTAATTCAATTTTAACTTGCCTTCATAATTTCCCACTTTGGATTTTATAAAAGTTTGATCAATAAAATTCTCAATAGGAGTTCACATTAAATGTAAATTCGCTTACGATTTCGTTTAATTACACATAAGGCTTTACGATCTAATAAACTTTCATTTAAGGAAATAAATTTCAAGATTTATCACTTTGATTATTATTAATGATAATCAAACCCAATCATTTTAGAAACCAATTAATTAACTATTATTATAATAGTTAATCTTCCCTTTAAGGTTATTTAAAAATTTGATAATTATCCAATAATCAATTCTGGATAAGCAGTTGACTCAGTCAACTCAAAACAAGGTTATTTTGTTAACCATTTCTACTTAGTTATAAATAAATTTAAATAATTTTATTTGATTTAATTAACGATCTAATTGAATTAAATAATCACAATTAATTGTTTATTTGAAACATTAATTAAATCCTTAACCGTTAGGTTAATTTCTTACTCATTTGCTAAATACATTTGTTACATAAGAACTTGCTTCATGTACTTGGTTTATAATTACCAATAAAGAATTATTCATTGAAGCGACCCAAACTTCCTTATAAAGGAAAGCCCGGATTGAGTTGAGAACACAACAAATCAAAACACAAACGGCAAAACATTTCATTGCTTATTACAACAATTACATCAGAGTACAAGAATATAACAGAGTATGAATAAATAATATACATTTGATAAATATCAGAGATTTAAAATTACAATGCAGCGGAGAAATAATACATAACGCAACTGTAAGAAATATACGGATACAAAGCGTTCCGAATATAGCTCCAGCTGTAAACCAAGATCCTGGAAAGAAATAATCTGCAAAACCAAAACTACTAGCTGCCCGTGTGGAAAATAGGGGCACCAAGAGTTTAGGTTAAAACAATAAACTGCAGGTCAGTCATGTGACAGGTGTGAGAACTAAAATAGTTATTAGCTTGATTTTAAAGTTACGTAAATCACGGGACCAGACCGTATAACACGGAACGGGTTTATCCCCCATGAATACCAGTGCATAAAAATAACAGCGTAATGCTAAAGAGAAAAATGAAGATATTATAAGACTCAGGTCCCATCACACAATGAACGCAATCGAGGATAGAGTTTTCCCTTATAATAGCCGAATATGCTTGATACGCGAAATTTCATCTTTTATTATTACTATAAGTGAAGAAATCAACTTCAAATATAAATGTATCAATTATAGGCGGCGTAGGTACCATTATATTACGTCGCCATATATATATTTACAACTAAAACCGAATATCTTGTATTGGAAATTGGGTTTCCATCTATGAACCGAGGCAAGGGATTATCCTCACCGATTTCGAGACACACTAGTAAGTGCCTCAGGATCCCCCGCTATGAACCCCTTGGATCTTTATGGCCAGTCATCCGTCGATGATTGGATATACCATAAACTATATGTTAACCGGTTCTATCGAACCTCTAAAATGGTCAGTATGTCGACCATATCCATCAGCCCCGTAGTGACCGATATAATATCCATCAGCCCCGCAGTGCCGATATATCCGAGGTACCTCGTCTTCCATCAAGTAATAATAGTGTGCAACTTCCACATGAGTAAACAGTCTGGGCTCCATACCATGATGTTACTCGTAGCTAGAACTAACATATGTCCATTTCCATGAAGTCACTATCCCATTTTTGGTTCACACCTGGGTGCGAGGCTCGCGAATTAACGCTACACAAAGCTATGCTATTTAAAGCCGTGCTTTGATCATCAACCACAAGGCTTTGCTTTTCAACAAAATCCTTGTTCCTTTGCATCTCGGCATGCCACACTGACAATTCACGCCATGCGACTGATATCTATCGATATATAACCTCTAAGCTCGTACATCTTAGAGAAGGGTGTTAAGCAAGTGAATAAATTCTCCGCCACCAAAAAGAATATATTTAATAAAAATCTTTCAACACAAAATAAAATCCAATGTCAGACACACATCCATTTACAGGTCCGTTCTGGGTCTGAACGAAATTGGAGGCACCTTATTCATCGTCCCATATGTCCAATACAGGAGAGAGGTCCTCGCATATCCGGTCGATCTCCAAGTACGTCTGGACGATCACCACTTATTACCTTGTCTTGGGTGTACAGCCCAATCAAGACATCAGTAATCATCCAAACGATGTGAAAACCTCCGGTCTTCAACCGCCGTCTTCATCGTCGACTTATTGTCGTATCAATTATTCAGAATGGGATAAAACTGCTTTTTCTGAATAACTCACGTATTTTATAAACAAGTGCTATAAAAACACAACATACATCTCATTCCAATCCAGAATATTCTTTTATTCAAATATTCTTTCGTTTAGGAATGGTTCCCATTAATTTTATCAAAGGTAAATTCTCTTAAATTTATTCTTTAATCTTCTTTTGGAGATAAACTCTAAACCAAATTAAGGTTTATCAACTAGTCGGGATTAGTGAACCATACCGAAGTAATCATTTGTTTAATTTCCTAATCCCAATCTATTCATCCCATGGAGCAAAACCGGTAATACTCCATATCTAACACCACGGTGTTATCGGTAAATTTAGTTATCATTTCATGTTTAAATCTAATTAAAGATTTAACTATCGCTTGGAGCAAAACGGGTGATACTCCACTTTCGATCATTTCCCACATTTGATAATTTAAATTATCAATTCACATTTCAATCTAATTAGAGATTCATTTAAGATCCACTTAGTTTTAATCTTCCAAAAATCAATATTAATGATTATTTAACTTTGTGAAATCAAACATGCCGCATCGACAATCTACACCGTACCATTGATTTCTGCCGATATATAACCTCTAAGCTCGTACGTCTTAGAGAAGGCTTAAACGAGTATTCATTCTCGTTTGGATCTTGGAATCACATCCAGTAGTCATTGGAACAACTCGAAAAATCCAACCACTTCACCTACTTCATTGCCCCAACCCTTTCTCGTACCTCTACTGAAACAGAATGGTTTCATGTTCTTTCATCGATTGGTTATTCCTCTCCGTTCGTATCTCCGACTCCAATTTCGGTCTCAATTAGTTCACACGATTGAATGGCCAAGTCCTTTCAAACCTAGCTAAAGCCTAAATTCTATTTTTTCCCAAGAATGTTGAGCCGGGCCCGGGTATGTATGCCATGTATCTGGGAAGAACTTAAAAGAAGGGCTTTAGCTTCTTTTCCAAATAAATCGAAAGTGGTTGTGTTTAAAAACCTTTACACCTAAAAAAAGTCGTGGTTGGGCCATACAAATCAACTAAACAACATGGCATGCATATAATATAGCAAGACGGATAACAAGGGAATAAGGAAATTGCATTCAGTAGTATTCTAAATCATATTTCACTGTTAATCGGGTTAAAGAACAAATGTCGTTTAAAACATCGTTCACTATAAACCCAAAAATCCAATTCTTTTATTCAATTCCAATTAAATATTAATTAATTAGAAAACTTCACTAAATCTTAAATTAAAGATTTATCCTCTTCTCAACTGGTGTTTAGAACAGTGTTAATAAAGACACCATTCACGAAAACCCAAATTCCCATTTGATATTAAATACAAGGCTCTGAATAGAAATTATATCGGCTTATATTCAATATCAAATTCTGAAACCAACAAATATCGCTTTGGAAATAATGATATAAATATATCTTCCAAATTCCCATAACAATATCCGTATAATCACGGAATCCAATATCGAAATATTCCGAAGATTTTTCCCGTTCCGAATCCATTCCAATTTGTTCATTGGAAATTTCTGGTTATATTAAATCCATTCACAAATCCAATTTATTTTATTTAAAAACTATTGGATTTCAAATCTAGTTAATAACTAGTTCATTTTGATAAAAATATATTTTTATCTTTACAAACGTGGGATTTTTCATCCCAATTCTTTCCAAATCATTTATTATGATTTTACACAAATTATTGATATTTTTAATAATTTTATCAAGGCCCGTACGGTTGGTTTCCAATAACGGCCACCGAACTGCATCCATAGCGACCTTTTCCAAATTTGGTTTGGACGTATCTCCAAATCCAATCGTTAGATTTCAAATCTCTTATATCCATTGGAAATCTCTTTTCGATATGAACCTAACGGTTCCATTTTAGGAGAATCCGACAGTCGGATCACTCGTAATGTCAATTTGGAGTCAATGGTCGAAATTCGCGAATGGCCGCGGCGCGTCCTATTCAGGCCATTATATTATATATATAATATATTTTGTCGATTTCCATTTAAAATGTATTTTATAAATCGTTTATAAATTCTTTATAAAACGATTCTAACTTCATTTTCAATTTTTAATCAAAATTGAATATTCTATATCATTATAATATATAAATGATAATATTTTCAAAATATCCGGTTTTGAAATCATTTCCTTTTCGATATTCATTATAAAAATGAATAAAATCGATATAAATATCGTTCACGTCAAAATGGCATTAATCTAATCAACACGGCTTCATATTTTTAAATATTTTTGTGTCCATCCCAAATCGGACATCAAACTCATATTTTGATCCATTACTGCATATTATTTTAAAATATCAGTTGTTTTAAGATATTCATTATTCGTCATTTTAAAATATTCTTTGATTTAAAATATTTGTTCTTTCTGAATTGGAATTAGATACAGTCAATTACTATATAATGTTATTTATATGGATTTCATACACACGTGTACACAACAATAATCATTCACCGTCAACCATCATCCAGAATGCAATTTACAACTGTATAAGCGTTAAAATAATAATAATTAACGCTCATTACAGCCTGTCAACCCATCAATTGACATACAACTAAATATCGGGATTAATGTATGTCAAATATCATCCCATTACCCATGTGGGGTTTTCAAACAACACATACTGAACATTATTTGTGCAGTTGGGCGATGTGTAAAATTTATCATCCCAATCAATATCGGTTAAATATGTGTACCTAAACAAATCGTCCGATTTGTAAATGAATATTTATTTTCAACACATGACCATTTCATATGGTTCATATATTCAATAAAAATTATATTTTTATTGTTCAAATATTTTATTCCATACATGAATATTTTATATATTTTATTCATTCAATAAAAATGATATTTTTATTGTTCAAATATTTTATTCCATACAATACAATCAACAACCACAATACAGTCCATTCAATTCAAACAAACAATCATGGTTTCGTACAATTAATGGTGTCGGGTACTACTAAGCACCGTCTGCAACCTAGTGTATATATATAACTGTAAAGTAAATTGAGTGAGAAGGAGTTCTCACTTTGATCGATTTCTGAAATCATTTAAATAACGATTGTTTTAAATAAAATTAAACTGCGTTTAATTTTATCAAAAATTCCAATAGCTTCTGTTTTGGTTCTGGTATGTTTGATGACGTAGTATGTTTCAACACGATTCCAACGGACCTGATTTTGGCGCATTCCAACATCGTATCGCCTAGATATTGATTTTACAAGCTTTAACACAAATTAATATAATTAAATAATTAATAAAATTAAAATTCTCTACCCCTCTCTTAATTATCTCTCCCTCCCCTTAAATTCTGTTTCCAGGCCTCACGAAAATGAACCCATCCTTCAAAACTTCAAACCCTCACGCGCCACTCTACAGGCCCTCCGCCGTTCATCCAAGAGCGCCACATCGACGAGCTCTAGTTCCTCGGTAACGACCCGAAAAGTTCCGATCCTGATTATCGATGCTAATACGTTTCCGGTATCATATATCGACTAATCAACCATCAGAAATTAACAGATCATTAATGGAAAGAAGTTAGAGGGTGAGAAATAGAAAGAAAGAAATTTAGAATAGAAGAGAAAGAAGAACTAACACAACAAAATCAGAGTATAACGATCTCACAGCGGAACTGAATAAAATATATTATATAACATATTGAAATACAAAACTGTATTTTACATACATCATCAGAGTACAACTCATATAGAACACAGCGGAAATAAACTCCATATATCAAATTTTAAATCCTCCTGCTTCGAGCTCCTTCAAGTGAATCTGTAAAATCCTGAAACCACTTGACTCCCCGTACAAATTTGGGCACCCAAGAGTTTAGGGAAAACACATAAAAATAAAATCTGGGTCAGTCATGGGACTGGTGTGAGTAAATGATTTTAAACAGCTTAATTTTAAAGTTCGAAAATCTTTTCGAAAGAAAGGATAATCGTAAGACCAAATCCACACATAAATACGGACGGTTTTTACCTTACGATAACCAAAACATTTTTGAAATCAATATCTTTTCTGATATTATGATAGTGTCCAAATACAAATAAATATCAATCTAGCAGAACGTTTGCATCTCACGCTCCACATATGTAGTATACAATCAAAACCGCGGGCGCTTATTGGAGATTGTATTCCGACTATGACAAGGTATGGAACCACCTGCCGATAGTGTATCTCTAGAGACGAATACACTGGGTTCAACAAGAACGTCTTGCAACCCGGCCCACACATGACCGACCACTCATTTCGCTTGAGTGTATCGAATGTATATCACCAACGGTTGAGATCAGCAACCGTTTCCCAAAAGGGACAGCATGGATAGATTAAAGAAGCAAAAACAATTTCTCTAGATTGGTGATTATACACCCTAATGGGAGCGACCCACATAGCCATGCTGCCTGCCCGATTTTTTTGTCATTTCCCGGTTGATGAGGCTTGAGGTTAGAATTTTCCTTTAGAACATCTGGCCACCATTCACTTTGAATGCCACATTGTCAGATCCGTCAAATCACTAACTGATGTCCACAAATATACTCTGGATGTAAAAGAAGGGCTATTCTTTGCCATCAACTTGGTATATTCGTAAAAATCAATATACATGATTTTTTTTAGGAAATACTCTATCAAACATTCGTCCATACAAGTCATCCAGGAGCAGAATGAACCGAAGGTACTCTCCTACCGCATTCAATATAGGAATCACCCCATGAATCAGTAGCGAATAGTCCTTGCAATATCCGAAGATTTCAATCACGAAAGGAGCACAAGTTAGAATAACTCGGGTGGCCATCCGAGCATTTTAACAAGTAGTTCTTTTGCTCATGAAGATCTACGGTCTTCAATTTCATCGTTTGTATAAGTATACCTGCAAGTTAGTTTTATGAGAAGACAGTTCGAAGTGGTTTTGGGTCTAGTTCCCATCCCGGTCTCTTCGAACTAACACGTAGGGAATATTATTTGATAGTCGGTGTTTTTAACTATCAAATTTAAACAGTGTGGATAAATAAAACAGTTTGCACCATTATTTTATAATCAATATAATTTCCATGGCATGTTTATTCACATTAATTAACTAGTACAAGTTACAATACTAATTATTGCTAGACAATTAAAATATAATAAAATGTGTCAATGTTTTGTTTCTACAAATTTAGATTGACCACTTCATAGCATAACAAATGATTCACAACAATCATTTATCACGACAATAACAGTCAATGATGATTTCACGTTTAGATTCCAAACTTAATAACAGTTTGGAATATGGAATCTCGAGTAACAAAATAATTTACATCGTATTTATTCCAAATTTTTTGGATATAAATATACGGATTTTAGTTAAGCATTCCCTTTTGTTTCCAATAGATACAGATATTTAAACATTTGGGGATTTTAAATTTTAGTTTACTCGACGATGTTTATTTCTGTAATTATGAGATAATCCAGTCGTTCCCGATCCTTTCTTCTTTTTAATTTGTTTATTTTTTTCTTAATTACCCAATTATATTGACAAACCTTCTCGACCCATGCAGTACGTACATCTCTTAATTAAATGGTCATTCTCTGTAGTTATTCAAGTGAACTTATCTATTTCTAAGTTATATATAAAATGTTTAAACTTTTTTAAAAAGGGGAACTTAAATTTAAGCAACCATGTTTCTTATTCATTTATTTATATCAGGCTCGAAAGCTCGATAACTCATAACAATAATCAGCCCAGCCCCTATATAAATAAAATGTTTTAAATTTACAAAGAAGATAACTTTGGTATTTTAAACAAACAATGGTTATTATGATTATTATTATATTTATATATAACTTCAGGCCTAAAGGCCTATCTATACGCAACAACCCAGGCTGATCCTTATTCTGTATTCCTATAATCCAAAGCTCCACGTTCTTTTGTTTCTTTCTTTTTATTTATTCTTACCAGTTCCTTCTTTCTTGTCATGCTTTCTAATGTTGGTTTCACACTTAACCACACATCACTCCTTAATTATAGCATGACCGTTTCTCCTTAATTTAAGCTCTTTATTTAGCATGTGAACATTGGGTCTTTACAGGAAAGTCCCTTAATTATAGCATGACCGTTGCTCCTTAAATTTAGCATCCAAACGTTGGGCAATCTATTATATATTCTCTTGCTTTGTATTTCTTTCATGTATGAGAAAAGTTACAATTAATAATACATATTTCTACTGCATCTCTCCTCCTTATCTCCTTTGCTTTTCTTTATACTTTCATTATGGTATCAGAGCACCACCGCCGAAAGGCTTAAACACTGAACTGAAAGTCCTTTTTCTCCATTGTCTGTCGAACCACTCTTTTCTTCAGGTTTTCAGCTGCAGTTCCCTACCTCGCAGACCTCTGAACAACCATGACAAATAACAACGAAGCCACCTCCAATGTCTCTGGTAGCATGGGCCATGATGCTCCACCAAACTGGCACAACCCAATCAAACCAAAAAGCCAAGTTATTACCACATCTCTGGATGAAGATAATTACATATTGTGGAAATATCAAATTGAAATCGCACTCAAAGGATACGGTTTACAAGATTACATAAAAGGTACACTATTTATTCCGCCAATTATGATGACTGATCAAGGGGGAAACACCAAACCAAACCCCGACTATACCAGTTTTCAAAAACAAGACAGTTTGCTATCGTCATGGCTCCTATCATCTATTAGTCCGAATCTACTGTCACAAATCGTGGGGTGCAATTCATCATATGAAATATGGACCACTATAGAGCCGATTTTCAGCTCACAGTCAGCCGCACGTGTGATGCAATACAGAAGAGAATTACAAAACTTAAGGAAAGAGGACTTGAGCATGAAAGAATACTTAAGCAAGATAAAAAATTTATGTGACAAACTGAATGCAGTAGGACACAAAATAAGTGACAATGAACAAATTTTGTTCATTACCGGCGGATTAGACGAAGAGTACGAGTCATTAGTTACGGTTATTGCGACTCAACAAACATTACCTGACCTACAGTTCGTCAGATCTGCACTCCTCACCCATGAAGGGAGAATAGACCAAAGGAAAGCTATACAAGGTGATTTCTCTGCAAATTATGTTGCGGCTAAAAACAAGCAAATTCATAGGAACAGTAATTCAAATAAACAAGAAGGCCCGTATCAGAGGGGATACCAACCCCAGAGGGCATATCAACCACAGAGAGGTCGTGGACAAGGCAGATGGAACAACAGCAACAGGGTGAAGTGCCAAATTTGTCAAAAAATTGGACACATGGTGAACCACTGCTATTTCAGATATAATAGCAACCACAGTGGACCGCAAACAGACCAAAACAGCCAAGCACCAAGAGCAAACATGGATGCCATGGACAATCATTACAAAAGCGCTATAGTGGACAAAGGCAAAGGTCAGACCAGCAATGAAGACATGATTGATGAGGAGGAACTGGACGAGTGGTACCCAGACTCTAGAGCCACACACCATGTCACAAATAGGCTTCAGAATTTAAACATTGGAAGCAAAAGCTATACAGGTATGAAATCACTACACATGGGTAATGGCAACACTGCCAACATCACACACATAGGTAAAGGTACCATGCAGGGAAAAAGGCAACTTATGCTAAACAATTTACTTAGAGTTCCCACTATTAACAAAAATTTATTAAGTGTTTCTAAGTTTGCTAAAGATAATAATGTTTTCTTTGAATTTCACCCCAAGTTTTGCCTAGTCAAAGACCTCCTAAGTCGAGAAATATTATTACAGGGTGACCTTCATGATGGCCTATATAAATTTGGCAACTTGAAGACTGAGAATGCTTTGAATAAAGAAATATGGTGCAACAACGTAGACATCAGTAGCGGTAGCAATTATGATTACCTTAATAATAGGAATAATGGATGTAATGATGATAACAATAATGTAGTTGATTCATGGCATATGAAACTTGGTCATCCCAGTTTGGAAACTGTTAGAAATGTTTTAAATAATAATGGCATTTATTTTGAAAATGTACCTGTGAAACACACTTGCACACACTGCCAACTTGGCAAAAGTCACAAACTTCCTTTTAGTAAGTCTGAAACCATGTACAACAAACCCCTGGAGCTTGTCGCAGCTGATCTGTGGGGACCAGCACCACTAAACTCATACCAAGGACACAGGTACTTTTTATCCCTCGTTGATGCTTATTCAAGATACACGTGGATATACATGCTAAAAAACAAATCAGAAACATGCAATACAATAATTCAGTTTATAACTTTTATTGAAAAACAGACCAATATACAAACAGATGGTGGGGGTGAGTTCAAACCACTCACAAAATTCTTCATCCAAAAGGGGATAAGACATAGGCTAACCTGTCCCCACACATCTGAACAAAATGGTTTGGTCGAAAGAAAGCACAGACACATAGTTGAAACTGGTTTAACATTGCTATCACAAGGGGCATTACCAATGAAATATTGGAATGAAGCATTCAACACTTCTGTGTATCTCATAAATAAATTACCTACAAAAGTGTTGAACAATAGAACCCCGCATGAAACGATATTCAATGAAAAACCATACTATAAAATATTGAAGAACTTTGGGTGCCTATGCTTTCCATGCCTAAGGGACTACAACACGCACAAACTTAGCATGAGATCATGCCCATGCATTTTTATTGGTTACCCACAAAATCAAAAGGGCTATAAATGCTTGGCCAAAAATGGAAAAATTTATATATCAAGGCATGTCATATTTAATGAAAATGTCTTTCCATATGCAGATAAACAAGCTACAAAGGAAGAGTGCAGACACGATCATGGAATCAAAGTTATCAATATGCCACCACTGATGGAGCAAGAGACAAGCAGTAACAACAACAAAGAGGGACATGACACATGCAACATACACACACGTACAAGCAATACTCAAACAAACGCAGACGATGGTAACAACGAAGAAACTTACAGCAATCAGCAAGAACATGAAAGCGAGGAAAGCAACAGTGACAGAATCAACGCAAACCATCAACCTCAAGCACAAAAAACACAAACCGAACATCATATGGTGACTAGATCAAAACATGGGATTTTCAAACCCAAGGTATATAATATATCATTGAATGAGGTTGAACCAGGAAATTATAGTGATGCAGCCAAATTTGAAAAGTGAAAACAAGCTATGAATGACGAATACGAGGCATTAATGAAAAATAAAACTTGGAGTTTGGTTGCACCACCCACTCACAAGAACGTCATAGGATGCAGATGGACATACAAAATAAAAAGGAAGGCAGATGGGACCACAGACAAATATAAGGCCAGACTCGTCGCTAAAGGATACACTCAACAATTTGGATTCGATTTTAACGAGACTTTTTCACCAGTCATAAAACCCACAACAATTAGAATCATTATGACTATAACTTTGTGTAAAAAATGGAATATCAAGCAATTAGACGTGAATAATGCTTTCCTAAACGGCGAGTTAACTGAAGAAGTCTATATGCAACAACCAGAGGGATATGAGGTTAACAATAACGATAAACATTTAGTATGCAAGCTGCACAAAGCTATATACGGCCTCAAACAAGCATCGAGGGCATGGTATGAAAAGTTAAAGCTAACCCTATCTAGAATTGGTTTCTCACAAATAAAATCCGACAACTCCCTATACATGAAAAAGGATAATGAAAATGTCGTATACATCCTTGTATACGTGGATGACATGCTAATAACAGGGAATGACACACAGGAAATCAACAGGATCTGTAACGACCCGCATTCTACGCATCATAGGATCGTAGAATATTTATTTCTTTCACATACGAAGTCGTATGGTCATGTAACTTTGGGGGACGACTATTGGGGTCATTTCCCATGTTCGTGATTTTTCCCGATTTTTAAATGACCATTTTACCCCTAGTTGGCACTGTTTTGGCCATAACTTTTGACTGGAAAGGAATTTTGACCTGAAACCACTTCCATTGGCTCCGGATGATAGTTTCTCTTTCCGTAGAGTGGTCACATTAGCCAAACGGACTCACCGTTTGGGAGATATGGCTAAAACAAGTTTCAGATGGTGAAAAACAGCTTAATTGGGCCTAACCGGGTGATTAGCAGCTAGGCCCAGAGGGGGATTTCGGGTTTAGGGGTATATAGGGGCTGATTAGGGTTAGAAAACATTTCTTTAGACATTTTCCAGCCGCCACTTTCATCCTTAGACACTCTAACAATGGCTTCCTACATCTAAAACACCCCAAATCACTTTCTAATTGAAGATTAGGCTTAGCAACATCAAATTAAGAAAAAAAAGCACCAAAGAAAGGTTAGAGCTGCTGTTGGACATCAGTATTCGCCCCAAATCAGAGGAGTTTCAGTTCTGAGAATTTTGTTTGTGGCCAAGGTGAGTGATTTGCATAGTTTTTGCACTAATTACGGTAATTAAGGGTAATTTGTGAAGATTAGCGAATTTATACACTAATAAATTCTGGAAAAATGTTTAGAAATTCTTAAATAATATTTCATGCCTCTGTTAGAAAATTTAGACGATTTGATTAAGTTTTGCTAAGTATATCACTTGATTTGCTTAAACATTCTTAAGGGAAAATTTGGGGTTTTGACCATGTTTGATCCACTTTACATGCTATGATTTGTGTTATGGTGTTCGTGGTCGATACTATACGTTGCTATGACTGTATGAGATGTTTTGTGATTGTTTAGAAGTGTTAGTTTGGTCAAAAACGCCGTCGAATGGCGAAAGACTGTCGCTGGAACGAAGTACAGGAATTTACCCGGATCGGATCGCCCCCTATGAGCACGATCCGATGGAAGCTCACGCCACGATCCGTTCCACTTCGAAGGCCACGAACCGATGCAGCGCCGTGTCCAAACTGAAGTACCTCGATCCGAATCGCTCCAGCTTGGTGGACCACGAACCGATCAGAAGGTGCGATCCGAGATGAGGCGCGACGATCCAGACGAGGTAGCACGACCCGAACCCAATGGGTTGCCAGCGCCACGAGCTGTTGAGGCGCGATCCGTATGGTGCGACACGATCCGATGGAGCTGGAGCACCACGAGCTAGCAGGAACTCGATCCGATCTGATTGGGGAGGCGCATCACGAACCGAACCATCCAAGGGAGCACGATCCGAGGAGAAGACTGAATGAAGACCGATCCGGAAGTGAAGACTATAACCCGAGATGCAAAGGAAGTCCAAATGAGAAGTTAGAGCTCAAGATTCAGATGGGAATCAATGAGTTCGCTTCATGGTTGGGCTTTGCTGCGGGACGCGTGCCAAGGGGTTATCGACGTCTATAGCTTTGGACCACTATGGTAGGAGGTACGAAGGCGGATTCAGGGCCATTATGGCATCGGTAGAACCAAGGGCTACAACCAATGAAGTGGGTCATAGAAATGTTTGGTCATGACTCCATATGTTTAGCTTGGTCATAACAGGGTTTCTACAAGTCGGGATTCGTCGTTACCTCAGTTTGTCTAGTGTTCCAAAGTGGTAGATGCCGTACGCTTTACGCACTGAGTGAGAGATGTGAGGATGGTTGCTATGGATGATTTGTTTGCTATTATTGTGACATGCACACCCCACCCCCGTATTCTTACACTATTCATTATGGCGCCTTGGAGTATTGTACGGTATGTGGTACTAACTCTTTGGTTGCAGGTCCAGGTTCAGGTATGGTTTAGTATACCTGTTATTATTCCGTTTAGATGCTTATCGCTCATACCAGGCTTTATGTCTGATCCAGAGTTTTATGTCTCCTCTTATTACTCTAGGTGCTCACACGAGCAGACTAGAGACAGGTTAGCTGGTGATGCATGGGTAGATGATCCGGAGACGAGCAGGAGGCTTCCACGTAATATATATATATATATATAATATTCTCCCTGTGTTGTTGAAGATCACTGCTTGGGCATTGGTGGTGCATCTTCTACTTTAGCTTTCTTTTGTTTAGAGACAGTAAATTTGGGAAATTGTAATAAGCTGTATATGGATTTCCGCTGCTCTGATGATTGATGTTGATTTTAGTTATCAGCTTATGCACTGTCTCACCTGTTTTATGTCAAGTATGTTGTTAATATATTTTATTCCATGCGCTGTGAGACATTCTACAGGTCCCTTGATTAGTTCATTCCCTTCTTTCCTTTCTTCTGACGACCGTTCTGTGCTAGCTGGGCATGTGTACAGCGCACTTTCGGAGGAAATGCAGGCTGGTGCGGGGCGGGCCGTCACACTTGGTATCAGAGCTCTAGGTTGCGTAGTTAACCTAGGGAAGTTATCAGGGAGAGATAATATACGTATACGAGAGAGCGTATTTGTGATTATTTTGATTTTTAAAAGCTATATATATATACTATTAGTAGTATAAAGATGAAGTCGTATTGCACTAGCACCACTATGGAGTCGTTAATCGTTTCCTTTTTCAGATTGACGATGAGCCGATATGTTAGAGGTACCGGTAGAGGGGCCAATAATGGGAATGCTGCTGACATGAGGACGATGTTTACTGACCTCATGTGAGAGATGCTTAGAGATGTACAGAGGACAGCTCCCAACGGTGGAAATGGTGGTGGTCCAATAGTGCAGGCACCAAGAGTCGACTTCGCCAAGCTGAATAAGGATTATACTAGCCTTGGTGGGAGGCCGTTCCATGGAACGGAGTCGGCTACGGATGTTCAGGATTGGGTGGATAGTTGCGAACGTATCTTCGAGGATTTGGGTATCGAGGATGTGATGAAGAGAAAGCTAGCGTCCTGTCAGCTGCAAGGGCGGGCAATGAATTGGTGGAATGCTATAAAGGCAGCTACTCCCGAAGATCAGATTACTTGGGAGCAGTTTAAGGCTCGCTTTAGCGAGAAGTTCATTCCAGCTGCTCAGAAGTCATGCTGTTTAAGAAATTCTTGGAGCTCAAGCAGAATGGCAGAGCTGTCTCGGAGTATATTGCTGAATTTGACACTTTGTCAAAATATGGGTTATCTCTTATTGATACTGCCGAGAAAAAGAATGAGAAATTCATAACTGGTTTGGATCAGTACTTGGGGGAAAAACTTATTAACCACATCGATGAGACGTTTGAATCGATTGTGGGGAAAGCGTTAAGATCAGAAAGTCTCTACCCTAAGTCGAAGACTGAGGTTGCATCTGCAGAAGAGCCAAAACCACAAGCAAGTGGTGGAGGTAAGGGTGGTTCCCAGAATAAGAGAAAGCAGAACCAAGCTAAGGATGGCCAGAAGAAAAAGAACAAGCAAGATGTGGAGTGCTTCAGCTGTGGTAAGAAGGGCCATTATGCTAGTAATTGTCGGGCCAAGCCAGCGGATAGGAAGTGCTTCAACTGTGGCCAAATGGGACATCACAAGGACAAGTGTCCACAGCCCCCTAAAGAAAAGCAAATGGTGAAATCCTACGCTCTTAATGCTATTCCTTCTTCGTCGAATGCCCCAACAGCGGCGGAGAAGGGAAAGAATGTCGTCATTCAAGGTATGCTTTCTGTTTATGATGTTCCTGTTAGAGTTTTGTTTGATACCGGAGCTTCCAGTTCTTTCATATCTAGTGACCTGGTAGATAGGTTGGGATTGGAGCCCGAGATTGTCGATAGACCTTTAGTAGTGACGAACCCGATTGGTGGTTCGACTAGCCTTAGCATGATTTGTCGTAATGTGGTCTTATCAAGTCATGGATGCATGTTTGTTTGTGATTGCTTTGTTTTGGGCTTTACTGGGTTTGGCATTATTTTGTGAGTAGATTGGCTCCGAAGATACGGGGCGGTGGTAGACTGTGAGGGCTTTTTGGTGACAGCTAGAGCGGATGATGGGCGGAGGATAGTGTTTGGTGGTTTCCCCAGTGAGGGGGTATTGGCTAGTTTTCTAAACTCCCTCGACATTCCGCATAGTGAGTTGTCAGGTTTGCCCGTGGTTGGCCAGTATCCGGATGTTTTCGAAGAAGTGACCGGACTTCCACCACACCGAGAGATTGAGTTTCGTATTGATTTGGTAAAAGATGCCAGACCTATAGTGATGCCACTTCGTCGTATGGCACTAAGGGAGCAGCGAGAGCTCGAGGTGCAAGTCAGCGATCTTTTGAAGAAGGGATTTATCAGAAGGAGTGTTTCTGAATGGGGAGCACCAGTTGTGTTTGCTACCAAGGCGGATGGTTCCCTTCGTTTGTGTGTAGACTACCGCGAGTTGAATAAAGTGACGAGGAAGAATAAGTATCCTCTACCGCGGATAGATGATTTGTTCGATCGGTTGAGTGGCGCGAGAATATTTTCTCAGTTGGATCTCGCGACAGGTTTCCATCAGCTTAGAGTGGAAGCTGAGAGTATAGCTAAAACGGCATTTCGAACGCCGTCTGGATTTTATGAATGGTTGGTTATGCCATTTGGGCTGACCAATGCCCCAGCATATTTTGTGGATCTTATGAATAGGGTATTCAGAGATCAGTTGAATAAGTTTGTCCTTGTGTTCGTTGATGATATTTTGGTCTATTCGAGGACAGAGGAAGAACACAAGGAACATTTAAGAGTAGCGATGGAGGTGTTGAGAAAACACCAATTGAAAGCAAAGTTTTCTAAGTGCCACTTCTGGAAGAGGGAAGTGAGGTTCTTGGGCCATGTTGTATCAGAGAATGGTATTGCCGTGGACCCAGCAAAGGTGGCCACGTTACAAGATTGGCCTACGCCCAAGAACGCAACAGATGTAAGAAGTTTCTTGGGATTAGCTGGATATTATCGTAAGTTTATCCAAGGTTTCTCCAAGATAGCAGCACCATTGACCCAGTTGACCAAGAAGAATCAAGCTTTTGTCTGGGATGAAAGGTGCGAGAATGCATTTAAAAATCTAAAGGGCAAGTTGACAAGCGCACCAGTGTTAGTCATTCCTAAGGGGGATGAAGAGATGACGGTATACACGGATGCCTGTGGTACCGGACTGGGTGCTGTATTGATGCAAGGCGATAGGGTTGTAGCTTACGCAAGTCGGCAATTGAAACCGCACGAGAGAAGATACCCTACCCATGATTTAGAATTGGCAGCGATCGTGTTCGCGTTAAAGATGTGGAGACACTATCTCTTGGGAGAAAGATTTGAGCTGTTTACAGATCATAAGTCGTTGAAGTATCTATTCTCCCAGAAGGATTTAAATCTCCGTCAGCAGAGATGGTTAGAGTTCTTAGCTTCCTATGATTTTGACATCGCATACACACCGGGAAAGGGTAATGCGGTGGCTGATGCATTGAGTAGAAGACATGCCAGCTTAGGGGCTATGTTCCTTGAATGGAAGCAACTGGAGTTTATCGCGGGGTTTGATTTCAGACCAAAGTGCGAATTGGATCCAGAAATGTTAGCAAGTTTGACGATCAGACCCACTTTGATTGAACGGATTGGCTCTAGTCACAGGGACGATCCTAACCTATTGGAAATCATCTCCAAGTTAGAGATGGGTATCGATGAGGAGATGAACAAGTATGGGCTTGATCGAGATAGATGGCTTAGAAAGAATGGAAAGCTTGTTGTACCCAATGTCAATGGATTGAGGGATGAAGTGCTTAGAGAATGTCATCACTCAAAGCTGGCTATACACCCCGGTGGTAACAAGATGTATCGAGATATGAAGCAGACTTACTACTGGGATGGGATGAAAAGAGACGTTGGGAAGTTTATATCCAAGTGCATGAATTGCCAGCTAGTTAAAGCCGAGCAAAAGAAGCGTAGTGGGTTGTTACAGCCCTTAGAAATTCCCGAATGGAAATGGGAGCAAGTCTCGATGGATTTCATCGATGGTTTACCAAGGACTAGATCGGGATATGACAGCATTTGGGTAATTGTAGATCGACTGACTAAAAGTGCAAGGTTTATACCAGTCAAATCGACCAGAACGGCAGCTAAGTTAGCAGAATTGTATATGAAGTGGGTAGTGAGATTTCATGGAGTACCTAAAGGCATTGTGAGCGACCGAGACCCGTTGTTCACTAGTGGGTTTTGGAAGAGCTTACAAGAGGCTCTAGGGTCAGAATTACATCTCAGTACCGCATATCATCCTCAGACCGACGGTCAGACGGAGAGGGTGAATCGTATTTTGGAAGATCTCTTGAGAGCATGTATATTGGATTTTGGTGGATCATGGGATGACCATTTGCATCTAGTAGAGTTTGCATATAATAATAGCTACCAATCCAGTATCGGTATGGCTCCGTTTGAAGCTTTGTACGGAAGACCGTGTAACTCACCATCATGTTGGATAGAGACTGGCGAGAAGTTTATGCTTGGACCAGATGTGGTGAGGGAAACTTCAGATAAGATCAAGATCATTCAACAACGAATGAAGGCATCCCAAGATAGGCAGAAGAGTTATGCCGATAAGAGAAGAAGAGACTTAAAATTCTCCGTTGGTGACTTGGTGTTTGTCAAGATTTCTCCGTTGAAGAGCATAATACGATTTGGCAGGAGAGGCAAGTTGGCACCAAGATTCGTTGGCCCATTCCCTGTTCTTGAACTAGTCGGGAATTTGGCATATAGAATTGACTTACCAGAGAAGATGGCGAGAGTTCACAACGTATTTCATGTTTCCCAACTAAGGAAGTTCGTTCACGACTCAGATATGATTATTTCACCTGATCAGTTAGAGGACTTCGAAGTAGAACCCGAGGCGGTTGGGAATCGCAAGCCGGCCCGTATTGTCGCGCACGACATGAAGCAACTTCGAAGGAAGGCGGTGAAGCTAGTAAAGGTACAGTGGAGCGAGGACAAGAATGATTGTACTTGGGAGACAGAGGAGAACATTAGGAAGTCACACCCAGAACTCTTTGCCTGGTAAGATTTTGGCTTCAATTTAGTTTTTCCGCATGCTAGGATAGGCTTGTTTGCTTGTTTTGCATGATTGATTGTTGTATGTGGTTGTTAGGCATGCAGGATCCTTTGTATGTTTTGGGTTAAGGAATTTCGGGGGCGAAATTTCTTAAGGGGGGGGGGGGGGGGAGAGTGTAACGACCCGCATTCCACGCATCATAGGATCGTAGAATATTTATTTCTTTCACATACGAAGTCGTATGGTCATGTAACTTTGGGGGACGACTATTGGGGTCATTTCCCATGTTCATGATTTTTCCCGATTTTTAAATGACCATTTTACCCCTAGTTGGCACTGTTTTAGCCATAACTTTTGACTGGAAAGGAATTTTGACCTGAAACCACTTCCATTGGCTCCGGATGATGGTTTCTCTTTCCGTAGAGTGGTCACATTAGCCAAACGGACTCACCGTTTGGGAGATATGGCTAAAACAAGTTTCAGATGGTGAAAAACAGCTTAATTGGGCCTAACCGGGTGATTAGCAGCTAGGCCCAGAGGGGGATTTCGGGTTTAGGGGTATATAGGGGCTGATTAGGGTTAGAAAACATTTCTTTAGACATTTTCCAGCCGCCACTTTCATCCTTAGACACTCTAACAATGGCTTCCTACATCTAAAACACCCCAAATCACTTTCTAATTGAAGATTAGGCTTAGCAACATCAAATTAAGAAGAAAAAGCACCAAAGCAAGGTTAGAGCTGCTGTTGGACATCAGTATTCGCCCCAAATCAGAGGAGTTTCAGTTCTGAGAATTTTGTTTGTGGCCAAGGTGAGTGATTTGCATAGTTTTTGCACTAATTACGGTAATTAAGGGTAATTAGTGAAGATTAGCGAATTTATACACTAATAAATTCTGGAAAAATGTTTAGAAATTCTTAAATAATATTTCATGCCTCTGTTAGAAAATTTAGACGATTTGATTAAGTTTTGCTAAGTATATCACTTGATTTGCTTAAACATTCTTAAGGGAAAATTTGGGGTTTTGACCATGTTTGATCCACTTTACATGCTATGATTTGTGTTATGGTGTTCGTGGTCGATACTATACGTTGCTATAACTGTATGAGATGTTTTGTGATTGTTTAGAAGTGTTAGTTTGGTCAAAAACGCCGTCGAATGGCGAAAGACTGTCGCTGGAACGAAGTACAGGAATTTACCCGGATCGGATCGCCCCCTATGAGCACGATCCGATGGAAGCTCACGCCACGATCTGCTCCACTTCGAAGGCCACGAACCGATGCAGCGCCGTGTCCAAACTGAAGTACCTCGATCCGAATCGCTCCAGCTTGGTGGACCATGAACCGATCAGAAGGTGCGATCCGAGATGAGGCGCGACGATCCAGACGAGGTAGCACGACCCGAACCCAATGGGTTGCCAGCGCCACGAGCTGTTGAGGCGCGATCCGTATGGTGCGACACGATCCGATGGAGCTGGAGCACCACGAGCCAGCAGGAACTCGATCCGATCCGATTGGGGAGGCGCATCACGAACCGAACCATCCAAGGGAGCACGATCCGAGGAGAAGACTGAATGAAGACCGATCCGGAAGTGAAGACTATAACCCGAGATGCAAAGGAAGTCCAAATGAGAAGTTAGAGCTCAAGATTCAGATGGGAATCAATGAGTTCGCTTCATGGTTGGGCTTTGCTGCGGGACGCGTGCCAAGGGGTTATCGACGTCTATAGCTTTGGACCACTATGGTAGGAGGTACGAAGGCGGATTCAGGGCCATTATGGCATCGGTAGAACCAAGGGCTACAACCAATGAAGTGGGTCATAGAAATGTTTGGTCATGACTCCATATGTTTAGCTTGTTCATAACAGGGTTTCTACAAATCGGGATTCGTCGTTACCTCAGTTTGTCTAGTGTTCCAAAGTGGTAGATGCCGTACGCTTTACGCACTGAGTGAGAGATGTGAGGATGGTTGCTATGGATGATTGTTTGCTATCATTGTGACATGCACACCCCACCCCCGTATTCTTACACTATTCATTATGGCGCCTTGGAGTATTGTACGGTATGTGGTACTAACTCTTTGGTTGCAGGTCCAGGTTCAGGTATGGTTTAGTATACCTGTTATTATTCTGTTTAGATGCTTATCGCTCATACCAGGCTTTATGTCTGACCCAGAGTTTTATGTCTCCTCTTATTACTCTGGGTGCTCACACGAGCAGACTAGAGACAGGTTAGCTGGTGATGCATGGGTAGATGATCCGGAGACGAGCAGGAGGCTTCCACGTAATATATATATAATATTCTCCCTGTGTTGTTGAAGATCACTGCTTGGGCATTGGTGGTGCATCTTCTACTTTAGCTTTCTTTTGTTTAGAGACAGTAAATTTGGGAAATTGTAATAAGCTGTATATGGATTTCCGCTGCTCTGATGATTGATGTTGATTTTAGTTATCAGCTTATGCACTGTCTCACCTGTTTTATGTCAAGTATGTTGTTAATATATTTTATTCCATGCGCTGTGAGACATTCTACAGGTCCCTTGATTAGTTCATTCCCTTCTTTCCTTTCTTCTGACGACCGTTCTGTGCTAGCTGGGCATGTGTACAGCGCACTTTCGGAGGAAATGCAGGCTGGTGCGGGGCGGGCCGTCACAGGATCATAAAAGTTCTCGACCAAAGCTTTGCCATCAAAGATCTTGGCGAATTAAATTATTTCTTAGGGATTCAAATCAAAAGAAATGAAAATGAAATGTTCCTATCTCAACAGAGTTATATTGCTGAAATTTTACAAAGAGCCAACATGCATCAAGCTAAATCTCTACCAACACCAATGACCAGCAGTTCACGCCTATCTAAATTTAAAGGTGAAGCCATTAATAATGCTACTCAATACAGAAGTATAATTGGAGCATTACAATATGCAACAATTACACGACCATACATATGCTATAGCGTTAACCAACTAAGCCAATACATGCAAAATCCGTTATCTGAACATTGGATAGCCGTCAAGAGGTTGTTGAGATACCTGCAAGGAACTAGACACCATGGAATAACAATAACTGCCGATAAAGAAATGAGCTTACAAGGATTCAGTGACGCAGACTGGGCTAATGACATTGATGACAGAAGGTCCGTATCGGGATACTGCGTGTTTCTTGGCACAAATCTTGTCTCATGGTTCACCAAGAAGCAGATAACCACATCGAGGTCAAGCACTGAAGCGGAGTACCGTGCTCTTGCTAGCGCCACCGCTGAAATCTCGTGGATTGAGTCACTATTAAACGAATTAGGTTGCACTCCTAAAAGAAAATCAGTCATCTGGTGCGACAATAGTGGGACAGTATCGTTGTCTCTCAATCCAACTCAGCACTCAAGATCAAAACACCTCGAGATAGACCTACATTTCGTACGAGAACGAACCCAAAATGGAAAGTTAATGGTATGCCACATCCCAGCATATTATCAGAGAGCTGATGTGCTTACAAAGCCGCTATCGACAAAGAATTTTATAAGACTAAAGGAGGTATTAAAAGTGAGCGACGGGGGCGGAATGAAGAAAACAGAAAAAACCTAGTTTTGTTTGAGGGGAGCTAATGTTGGTTTCACACTTAACCACACATCACTCCTTAATTATAGCATGACCGTTAATCCTTAATTTAAGCTCTTTATTTAGCATGTGAACATTGGGTCTTTACAGGAAAGTCCCTTAATTATAGCATGACCGTTGCTCCTTAAATTTAGCATCCAAACGTTGGGCAATCTATTATATATTCTCTTGCTTTGTATTTCATTCATGTATGAGAAAAGTTACAATTAATAATACATATTTCTACTGCATCTCTCCTCCTTATCTGCTTTTCTTTATACTTTCATTACTTTCACCAACTTAAACCATGGTTTGGCATGTGAATACTCAGTAAACAACACATCCCATACTTCATGTATACCAAAACTCCCAGCGTTTCAAGCCTATAAGGTTACGGATGCATCAAAGTTCCCAGTACCATGCATGCCAATGCCCCTTTCCACTTCAGTATTTACTTGCTCCCCCTGTTTTTTTCTTGCTTCAATATAACATCTAACGTGATGTAGTCAGCTAAATTAAAAGTGAACGGCCCAGTTCTCACACGAGATACACAAACTCGAACAACTGATCCTCCTTCCACCTCTCTGGCCAAACTCAGTTTGATAGGATTATATGCATTTCTTTACCAAGATTTTACATGGCGTAGGGTGGATCACCATTAGACTGTTCTTTAATCAACCATGTCAATTCTTTGATCAACCAAAACATCATCACTTAATGCATCAACTGGAATTCCTCAAATATTTCCCCAGTTCTTTTCTTCCTCCTACCCATTGCTCTGTTGTTCTCTACTCGTACACGTGCACCACGGTACTACTGATCATCCCACCTCCTCGAAAATCTCCACAACCGCCTTCATCTCCTCTCATCTTGTTCTCGACCCACATATTCATTTTCTTCAATTAAGGACCTTCAACAGGAAGCTCTTAAAAATTGACCTCACTAAAGTCGCCTCCCCTTGCCGTAATCAAATCCAGTCACCACCGAACCCAAACAATTCGAGGCCGACACTTCTCCCCTTCTTTTCCTGTTAATTGCCCTTCCCGACCCTTTTGTGCACTGACCTGTTGCACAAGTCATCATTACACACTAACGCTAGCATTCAATAAGTAAACATTGCACGTGCCTTACGGTACTTGACCAAATTCTCCCATATTGAAAGGAGTAAAGAAAGTGGCTTCACAAATACCTGTAGTGGTATTCAGTACAAGCTCACGGCATGTGCCATGCCATCAAAAACCCTTTTCATGTAAATCCGCACTGCTTCTTCCTTTATCAGTTTTTACCCTTTTTCCTTTGTTTATTTTCCAGCATATAAATGCATAACTCCTGATAAATCTCGTACTCTCATATATTTTAGTATAGATTTTGAATCATATTCAGACCCTTTATGTATACTTATGTAATTAGAAACTTATATAACAATCACCACATAGTTTGGAAAAAGGAAGGTTAATTCACATATATATTTATTACTGTGTTTTACATTTGTTATTCAAGTTTTGCTCAGCATTTCAAGCCTTACTCTAACTATTTTCTAGAGATTTTAAACACCAATCCTTGAATCATAGATGATGGCTGTATATCACCATACATCCATTTTTATTCCTATTAGAATTTAAAACATAAGACAGTAAATAATGTGAGGTGTTTACTCATAAATATTCTACTCTAATACTGTCATTTGTTTCACTACTCTGTTTTTACGTCTTCTTCTCAGGTTTCTTTAATGATGTCTAATATAATTTGATGATCCCTTGAAGAACATTAATCATCAATGTTTGCATAGAAGTTTATGCATATCTAACACTCCTTATAACTTAAAATAGTAAAGGGATTTTTTTATTTGTTTACTCACATATTTTAATAATAAAGGATAAAGGATACGACTGAGAGATTTATCACATTGAGGAAAGGCCAAAGCCCAAGCCCAACTCACTTCGAAGCCCAAAAGACTGAAGATCCATATAGTTATATATAATGTTTCCTGTACAGAACGTTTCTATAACGTTGTATTCTCAATTCAATTAGTAATAACAATCTTTCCACTTTTATGCACACTTGATCAACATCAATAAATCAAATCATTTTCAGAAATTATCACAAAATATCATTCACAAATCCTTTTATGGTATCAGAGCGTTCGCTTAACAGCAAGATTCGCTTCTGAAAGTCAGTTAAGAATTGAATTGGCATCCCCATCAGAGAAATTTCATCATTTGGGGATTCCTCTCATCAAAGTGTACACACTTATCACGTGAGAGTTGTTGTGATCATCAAGATTCCTGCCACACCAAGTTAAAGTCACCGGCTGCATCATATCTGAGCCTTGCCAAGAATACTCTCTTGACTGCTGCAGACCCAAGCCTCGCCAAGCAACCATAAATGGCTGCAAAAATCTTGACAATCAGTTTTTGGACAGATCATAAAATCAGAAGAAAAAAAAACCAAGGTTCAGATCACCAGAAAATTCAAGAAAGTCATTCAAAAGGACTTGCCATACAGAAAAAAGGAGAGATTATTTACTCCCTGTTTGCAAGAAACTTCTGAAGTTCAATCTTGATCTTGGCATTCTAAACTTAAGTTTTGTAAGTTTTCCTTCTGATATTTTCTCAATTTTATTTTGTCATCATGGGTGACAAATCTGGAACTGGATCTGTCTCATCGAATATTCCACCTGCAACACCCCCAATCATTCCATCACCTCTAGATCAATTAGTTAAGACATCCATTAGCCCTCAGACTCAATTAATTTCAATAAAACTTGATGAAACAAATTATTTGAATTGGAAATATCAAATAGAAACAGCTATTCAAGGATATAGTCTTGAGGGGTATATCTATGGCACCTTACCTGTCCCATCTGCATATATTACTGATCAAGAAAACAGAGTTATACCCAATGAGGAATACATAAAGTATCACAGGCAAGATAGGCTAATCAGTTCTTGGTTGTTATCATCTATTAGCAACAGTCTCATATCTCAGGTGGTAGGGTGCAAAACTGCTAATGAAATTTGGACAAATGTTGAAAGAAATTTTAATGCTCAATCCTCTGCCAAAATAATGCATTATAGAAGACAAATTCAGAATGCTAGGAAAGGTAGTGGGACAATGAGAGAATACCTATCTAAGATGAAGACATTAAGTGATCAACTTGAGGCTGCAGGTCAGAAAGTGACTGAATCTGAGCAAGTTTTGAACATTTTGAATGGTCTGAGCAATGATTATGAAGCTGTTGAAGCAATCATCTCATCTCAAAGGGTTACACCACCTCTGGAAGAGGTTCACTCAATTCTGCTATCTCATGAGGCAAGATTAGAAAGCAAGAAAATTCAAGAAACAGATCTATCTATAAACTATGCAAATAGCTTCCGAAACAGAGATCAAAGATCAGCACAATATCCTCAAAGAGGAGGCTTCAATGGTAACAGAGGAAGAGGCAGAGGCAGAAATAACAACAATAACATGCCAAAATGTCAAATTTGTGACAGGGTTGGACACACAACATTAAAGTGTTACTTTAGATTCCATTAGAATTATACACCCAATCAGTCTACAAGTAATCAAAGAAATAATGCAAATGCAAATGTTGCACAAATGCAGAATGACACAACTAATCAAAGTGATGGGAAGACAGTGAGTGGTGAAGAAATAGCAAGAACAGATCACATAAATGATGAAAGCTGGTATCCCGATTCTAGAGCAACCAATCACCTAACAAACAACCTTGAAAATCTAAATCTGGGGTGCAAAGAATATCGAGGTAAGCAGTCTGTCTCAATGGGAAATGGTAAGTCAATATGTATAACTCACACAGGTTGTGGTATGTTAAATAACAATAAAAATTTACTTTTGAAAAACCTGTTAAGAGTGCTAGACATAAAGAAGAATCTACTTAGTGTGTCACAATTTGCCCAAGACAATCAAGTATATTTTGAATTCTTTCCTGAATACTGTTTAATCAGAGACATTCTAACTAATAAAATTTTGTTGCAGGGCAATGAAGTCAATGGACTATACAAATTCAATGAAAATTCCTGCAACAATGATGGAAGAAGAAAATTGAATTGCTATTTCAGTAATAATGTTTCTGAGAAAGAAATAAGTGTATTTGATATATGGCACAATAAACTAGGTCATCCTAGTACTAGTGTCACTAAGCAGGTCATTATTGAAAACAATATTAAATGTAATGACATTTCCCTACCTTACCTATGCACTTATTGTCAAATGGGTAAATCTCATAAGTTGCCATTTACAAACTCAATTACTGAATACACTAGACCATAGAGTTAGTTGCCACAGATCTCTGGGGTCCTGCACCAACTAACTCAGATTATGGGTTCAATTACTATATATCATTTGTGGATACATATAGTAGGTAAACATGGATATACTTATTAAAATCTAAGTCTGATATAAGTAATGCTGTAATACATTTCATCACTCAGGCAGAAAATCAGACTAACTTTCAGCTAAAAGTGTTGCAGTCAGACGGTGTTGCAGAATATAAACCATTGAAAGATTATTTTCAGAAAAAGGTAATAATTCACAGAATTACTTGTCCACACACTTCTAAAAAAAATGGACTAGTGGAAAGAAAGCATAGGCATATAGTTGAAACAGGATTGACACTGTTAGCTCAAGCAAAATTGCCATTGAAATTCTGGCCTGATTCTTTTAAAACTTCTGTGTACTTAATAAATAGATTACCTACTAAGGTACTTAAAGGAATCAGTCCATTTCAAAGGTTATTTTAAACAAAACCAGATTACAATTTTCTGAAAACATTTGGATGTTTATGCTATCCTTACTTGAGACCATATAATAGACATAAATTTGATTACAGGTCCAAGCCATGTACATTCCTAGGATATGCTGACAATCAAAAAGGGTATAAATGTCTAGATGACAGTGGTCATGTATACGTTAGCAGACACGTCATGTTTAATGAGAAAATTTTTCCATATCATGAAAATACAATGAAAACAACAAATAAATTGCATGATGCTAGTGTTACTATACCTCCCATACCTGTATATACAGATTTCTTGAGTGCAGGTGAGACTGTGAGAGCATATGAAGAAACAACATCATCAAGCAGTGACACTGTTCAATCATCAAGTCAACACAGCATGTCACCTGTTCCATATAATAATGAAGACAATATCAATAGTGATGGAGATGAAGATCAAACAATTAACGAGGAAGAGACAAATGATGAGGAACAACCTGACACTCATCAACAAGCCAGACCCACACATCATATGATTACAAGGGCCAAGAGTGGAATTTTTAAGCCCAAAACATATGTTGTTGTCACTGATCAGACAGAACCATGCAGCTATGAGGAGGCAAGAGCTAATGACAAATGGGTTAAGGCTATGAATGATGAATATCAAGCTCTCATAAGAAATCAAACATGGCAACTGGTTGAACGACCTCAAGATAAAAATATTATTGGATGTAAATGGACATACAAGATCAAAAGAAAACCAGATGGTTCTATTGACAAATATAAAGCAAGACTCGTAGCAAAAGGATTTACACAACAACAAGATTTTGACTACAAGGAAACATTTTCACCTGTAGTCAAACCAACTACAATCAGAGTAATAATAACTATTGCTATCAGTAGAGGATGGAAACTTAGACAACTAGATGTCAATAATGCATTTCTCAATGGTATACTTAAAGAAGATGTGTATATGGAACAGCCTCAAGGATATGTTCAGAATTCTAATCTTGTGTGTAAATTGCACAAGGCAATCTATGGGCTTAAACAAGCTCCCAGAGTATGGTTTGATAGACTAAAACTAACTCTATCAAATATGGGTTTTCAACCTACCAAATGTGATAATTCCTTATTTATAAAAGCTGATAATGATTGTATAATGTATATACTTATCTATGTTGATGATCTAATTATTACAGGCAACAATAACACTGAAATCAGCAAACTGGTGCAGTACATAGACAAACAATTCTCTGTCAAGGATCTAGAAGATCTGAATTATTTCCTTGGGATAGAAGTGAACTCAAAATCCTCAAATGAAATTACCTTATCCCAAAGAAAATATATTGATGAATTACTGACTAAAGCAAAAATGCATGAGGCAAAAGGTCAACCTAAACCAATGATTAGCAGTCAAACTCTATCTAAATACTGGGGAGAACCTATATATAATACTAAACAATACAGAAGTGTAGTTGGTGCATTACAATATGCAACAATTACTAGACCTGATATATCATATAGTGTAAATAAGGTTTGTCAATTCATGCAGGATCCTATGGACACACATTGGAAAGCTGTAAAGAGGATACTTAGATATCTAAAAGCCACTGCAGATTATGGTCTCACTTTCAAAGCATGCCACAATTGCAACATTATAGGATATACAGATGCTGATTGGGCATCAGACCCAGATGATAGAAAGTCAACAACAGGATATTGTATTTACATTGGAGACAACATAGTATCATGGTGTAACGGCTGGAAATTTTCGACTCCTCGAGAGTCGAAAATTCCGAGACGTTAGTGAAAGAAAGTAGAGGGTGAGGAAGAAAAGATAGAACTAATAGAATAGAAGAAGAAGAAGAACTTACATCATCAGAGTAAACACGAATCTCACAGCGGAACGAATAAAATATAACATAACTTTGAAATACAAATCAGTACTCGAATATACATACCATTTCAAAGTACAACACTTAACAACACAGCGGAATAATAATAGCTATAATCCTGAAGCCTCCTGCTCCAAGCTCTCCAAGTGTATCTGTAAAATCCCGACTACTTGACTGCCCGTGCAAATTTAGGCACCCAAGAGTTTAGGGAAAACAAAACAAAATAAACTCCGGGTCAGTCATGGGACTGGTGTGAATAAAACTCCAACACTTGGTTAAATAAAGGATATCTTTCTGATATTATAATAATGTCTAAATACAAATAGATATCAATCTAGCAGAACGCTTGCATCTCACGTTCCACATACATAGTATACAAATAAAACCGTGAGCGCTTATTGGAGATTGGATTCCAACAGACAAGGTATGGGAGCACCTTCCGATCAGTGTACTCTAGGGGAGATACACTAGGGTTCGACAAGAACGTCTTGCAACCCGGCCACACATGACCGTTCACTCATTTAGCTTGAGTGTAACGAATATATTATCACCGATGGTTGGGATCAGCAACCATCCTTCCCGATAAGGGACAGCATTGAAATAGAATATAAAGAAGTACAATTGAATATTCTCTAGATGGTGATAATACACCCTGCTTGGGTATGGCCCAACTAGCCATGCTGCCTAGCCCAACTTCTGTTATTTCCCGGTTGTGAGGTTTTGAGGTCACGTTTATCACTTTAACAGATTATTTCTTCAATTACTTTGAATGCCACATCGTCATACCCGCCAAATCATTATCGATTTCTCAAGGCATCACGGGTATAAAAGCTAAGAGGAACGAATTTCTCCGCCACCAACGTAATACGTTTAAAGAGATCAACATATATGATTCGTTAAGAATACTTTGTCAGACACTCGTCCATATACGTTGTTCTGGGACTGAATAAACCGAAGGCACCATTCAGTGAATCCATCCTACCTAGGCTTTTCACAATAGCCCTTGCACTTCACTCCGTCTTCAATTATCTTCAGCGTACTTGATTCGCAACGCTTATGCTAATACGGAGTGGTTCTTCGGATAAAAATCCAACCGGTCTCTCCATATTTACAACGTGAATATGGTCCAAACTTTGATAGTCTGTGATTCAACTATCAAATGAAAACATGTCGGTGTACAAACAACGATCTTATTTCCAAATGGAAATTCGATCGATCAATCATCATATACATATATATATGTTCATATTTCCTTATTTCATATATTTAGAAAATATATGTTATTAATCATTGGAAAACATTTCCATAGCTTATTTTCACATCACTATTATTTCGCAACTATCAGTCCCTAACTGTAACTAGTATGAGAACAATTCTCTAAGTATCAATCCGGAAGGTCGAAACCAACATCATATCGTCACTTAGAAAACCGTTCAACTTACCCTCTCCAGTCAGTTTCTGAATTTGCTTAACTCTATTTCTTAAATTCTTATCATGAAAACATTTCATTTTCTATGTTTAGAAAACATATCTGACTATATTTGGAAAACGTTTCCAAAACTCATTTACGGATTTCCAATGAACGTTGTATAAAACATCGTTTCGCCTAATCCATTTATCGCTTATTCCTTAACTTTATTCCTAATCAACCTTTTAGATCGAACCACAACTATTCCTTTGTCAATTCTGAAGTCAATCAAGTTGGGGTATGATTACCTCGCAGACCTTAATTGAACAACGTCCTTTACTGTGAAATAGATGAAGCTCATTACTCACTTTTTTACAATCATCTGTTTACGCAAATTCTCGGATTCAGGTTACGAATCCACTTCTTATATGACAACGTTTGATTTGTAACTATAACGTTATAATTCCAACCCCTAAAATATCTAACCTAAATTATAAATTTATTTCCTAACTCGAATAATTTAACAGACACCTAATTTCTAAATCAATAACTAAATCTTGATTTAAACCCTGGAAAGTAAATAGTACTTTCCTGAATTCGCTATAATCGAATTCGACGTATAACTCTCTTTCGAGTAATCTCTATTCGATTAACTCTCCCTTTTTAATAACTGATATTCGATAAACTCTATTTCGATTAACTCCTATCGAATAACTAATATTCGAATAACTCTTCTTGGTTGGCTCTATTTCATTAGCTTTTATCGAATAACAAATATTCGATTTTCTTAAATGTGACAATTCTTATCGAATAACTAACATCCGATTTAACTTAAATGGATTTACTCTTATCGAATAACTTATTCGATTAACTCAACTTGATTTTCTTAACTCGATTATCTCAACTCGATTTCTTAACTCGATTACTTAACTCGATAAATCTTAACTCGATAACTTAACTTAACTCAAATCGATTAACTCAACTCTAATCGATTAACTTAATTTGATTTACTCCTTCGAATAACTAATTCGAATAACTTAATTGATTAACTCCTTCGAATAACTAATTCGAATAACTTACCTTCGAATAACTAATATTCGATTTACTCTAACTCGATTAACTTAATTCTAATCGATTTACTCCATTTCGATTCAACTTAATTCAAATCGATTAACTTAACTCAAATTGATTAACTCCTTTCGAATAACTAAATTCAATTTAACTCTTCTCGAATAACTAAATTCGATTAACCCAAATTGAATAACTAATATTCAATTAACTCTTACGACTAACTCCTTTGGATTAACTAACTTCGAATAACTCCTTTGGATTAGCTAACTTCGAATAACTCCTTTGGATTAACTAACTTCGAATAACTCCTTTGGATTAACTAACTTCGAATAACTCCTTTGGATTAACTAACTTCGAATAACTCCTTGGGATTAACTAACTTTGAATAACTCCTTTGGATTAACTAACTTCGAATAACCAATATTCGATAACTACTCTTCGAATAAATAATATTCGATAACTCTTCTCAAATGAATCACATTTGATTTCTCCACTCTAATAAACTATATTCGATTTCTCTTCTCTGGAATACACTATATTCGATAACTCTACTTCGGATAAGTGATATTCGACAACTCTACTCGATTAACTCTACTTGGATAACTCTAACTGATCAACTCTAACTGGTCAACTCTAACTGAGTAACTCTAACTGATCAACTCTAACTGGTCAACTTTAACTGGTCAACTCTAACCGTTTATCTTTAACTGGTAAACTTTAACTGGTTAACTCAAATGGTTTAACCTAACTGGTTAACTCAAATGGTTTAACCTAACTTGATTTACTTGTCTCGATTAACTGAACTAATCCACTTAGTTTAACTTACTTAATTCACTTTGATTAACTCTAACCGATTTACTTAGTTTAACTCAGCTAATTCACTTTGATTATCCCAACTAATTTACTTCGATTAACCAATTAGTTTAACTTGACTAATTCACTTAGTTTGACGCAACTAATTCACTTTGATTTACAAATTAGTTTAACTTAACTAAGTCACTTAGTTTGACGCCACTAATTCACTTTGATTTACCAATTAGTTTAACTTAACTAATTCACTTCGATTAACCGCTTAGTTTATCTTAACTAATTTACTTTGGTTAACTTAACCAATTACTTTGATTTAACTCGACTAACTTGCTTTGGTTAACCTAACAAATTACTTTGTTTAACTCGACTAACTTGCTTTGGTTAACCTAACCAATTACTTTGTTTAACTCGACTAACTTGCTTTGGTTAACCTAACCAATTACTTTGTTTAATCCTTTTATCACACTCTGGTTATAATTCCTACTTCTACAATATCTCCTTAAAATCCATATCGTGTTATACTTGTGTGCGAAGCACGTGTTTAAATCTATCCTTGTATAATTCTATTTATTTTCCGAACAAGTGTTCCTTTATTTATTCCCTAAATAAATATTCCTTTATTTCATTTATTTATAATCTAAATAAATGTTCCTATATTTATTTCCTAAATAAATATTCCTTTATATTCTAATTCATTTATTTCCTAAATAAATGTTTCTATTTTATTTCATTTATTTTCTAATTTAAATAAATGTTTTCCTTTTATAAAATCCTATCGATTTTATAAATAAGATTCATTTCAATATAAACATTGAAAATCCCCTTATCAACATTTCGGTATGTTATGGTATTCAATCATATCAAATCACGATGTTCAATATCGTCCAAGCACATATAATTTCCCATAGATTTTGTAACATATCATATAACAATATATGAAAAACAATAAAATAACTATTGAGGAATCCAGTCGGATTCCTCCAACCTGTTTCCCTGCATCACAGATGTTAGACAATATAGATAGCATCACTTTCAGTTCCATATGATATATTCTGTTAAACAGAATCAATATAGAAATTTAACTAACTGACTAGCAGTTCAATCAAACAATCAACACACAGTCAAACATACAATTTTAACAGTTCTAACATTACAACATGAAATTATAAACTGTTCAGAGTTAGTGAGATTTACTCACATTTGCAGTTCATCGTTGAAGAACGATAAACTGTAATTTGATTTGAATCAAACAATTTATTTCGCCGTGAATTCATATGAGCCCCAATCCACTTCCAGTCAGCTTCATTGTGAAGCTCTCGTCCATACGGTCCCAACGCAACTTACGGTTCGTGATTCTGATTTCATATGATCAAGTTATTCAGTTTATAAGTTGGTACACTATTTAAATTAAATAAACTTATATAAAATATCCATTGGACTTCATCCTTACTTTGAAACCAGCCCACCAAGCCCAAATCCTACCATACAAACCCAGGCCCGCTAAATTCCTTCTCCCCAAATCATACGATTGCTCCAGTATTCCTCCATGTTATTCACAGCCATTTCTTGCTCCCACCGATCGTTCATTCCTCAACGAAAACAACCATCACCACCATCATTTGCTTGCTCGTCCTCCCCTCTCCTTGCTCATCTACACATGATCCAACTCGCGCCATGCCTCTGTACCGCGACTCCAGGATGTTTCCGTGCCAGTACAGTAACTCAAGCGACATCGGCCACCACAGGAGACCACAATACTTCGCATACGGGTTCAGTTTCCCACTCTCTCCTCCTCCGCGAGTGCTTTAACCTTATCCCCAAATTGAACAGCTCGTCGCTCTTGCCTGAACTACGACCTCGAAGGTCTCGCGTCGCCAAGCAGGAAGGGTGCGACACAAATGGTGGCTGAACACTACAATACCCAGCATACCAGTGCGAATCTCTTCCCTAAACTCAAATATCACGATCGTTTCAGGAATTATTGCTCACACTCCTTTGGTGTTTAACCCTAGCCGCTGTACCAAAAGGACAGCGAACAATATTTGTTCGATCCTCACCACAATGTATATCAAAACGAAGAGCATCAATGCAGGAAGTTGAATATCCAAGTTTGGAGATTTATTGTGATTGTATTTGATTTATTTTGGATTTTACTCCTTGCGTTTTGATGAAGAGAATAATAAAAACAACGGCGCATAATTTTCTGACCTAAGGGAAATGAATTTGTTTTTATAAGGGAATGGATTTTGTTTGTGTGGTTGAAACAGGGATGATGTGGCTTGGTTTGGTCCCCACACACATATATATTAGTTTTTAATATTTGTTCTTGGTCCTTAAAAATTACTGCAACTGCATATTATACCTAAAAATCACCAAAGTAGACATGTAGCTAGAGTTTGACATAACGGTCCCAACGAAACTGGTTTCGTCGAATTCCGACTCCGTATGCTCACACAGCGTATTTTTAACCGTCAAAATACTGACTATTTCTCATTCTAAAAATCCGTACGGCCACACAGTGACTCTAAAAATCACGAAACTTGACATCTAGCAACCATTTGATATTGCGGATCCAACAAAACTGGTTTCGTCGAATTCCGACTTCGTTTGCAAAAGTGGCTATTTTTAAAGCTCTAAATAGCCTATTTAAATATATAAATTTATTTAAATATAATTAAATTAAATATTCAAAATTAAATATTATCGTATATATTCACTGAGGAATATCATATAGCTCCAGGGTAATTATATACTCGCTATTCCGAGTCCAGATTGATTCGATATTCAATTTACATTGAAAAACCCTTTTATAACGTATATAAAGCGTTACGAATTATAAAGGAATTTCACAGCGACTTTTCTGAAATTTGATTTGGACATATCTCAATATCTACACAACGAAATCCCGATTTTTCTCTTCCATATGAAAAATATATTTCAACAGATCCGTACGTTTCTTGTTTCACAGAAATTCGACTTAAAACGGATTCTGTATATTCAGTTGAAGTTCAAATTGCCAAATTGCGAACTGCCGCGACGTTTTCAGGTTCGTTTTAATTATAATTATAAATTATAAGTTCGAACGTTTTACTTTAAGTTATCGATATCGCCAAATCGATATATAAATAATTAAATAAATTAATTATTCGACAGCTAACAAAACGCGCCATTACAGACTTCCCCCCTTAAAATAATTTCGCCCTCGAAATTGCTAAGCTAGGAAAATGCTATCAACTTTACTAACTAGATTCAAATATCTTTTAGTTTACTTCTCAACTCCAGTTTCAACTGAACTATTTAATTTTCAATTAAATTATTAATTCATTTTGGCTAACTGAATTTCCATAAATCATGAGAATGTTCTAACGCCTGGAATTTTCGAAAAATTTCGTCATAACCTCCTTTGTATTGGTCAATATGACAAACCACAACTCGCCTCTCTAGTCCTCCTCCAATCCAAAAGGAAATCAAAATAGCCAAGCGGCTTGCCAATTCGGCTCATAAAATCCAAACTCATATATAATATAAACTTGTACCTTTTTGTCGGGAATTTAACTCTATCCCTTTCATCTGCTACCACTTCAACATATACCAATGTTATCCATTCCAATTGATCTCCAATCAGTTCATATCCTCAAATCCAAATCGAATTTCATTCGAACTCTAATATCAAATTCCAAATTATTGACTTATCAATTTGGTTCCATTCTAGATTATCTCTAATCCAATTCAAATTTATTTAACTCGGTTCAAGTTAAATTTCAATTTATTTTTACCATCTCATTTTATTTAACTTCATTAGTTAAATTTTAATTCCAGAACTTAAGTTCCTGGGTTTCTTTCAAATCAATTTGAAATCATAATGCCAATTCAAAACCTTTGACTTTCTAAACAACTTGTTTTCTCAAAACAATTCAAAAACAAAACCTTTAGTAGTAATCCGTCACTTAGAACTCGAAAATGAACACTGATGATGTCTAGATTCATCATTAGAATCTATTTTCCAGCTATCGAAGTGAGTTCAATACTATATCATTTTCAATTTGAAAAACATTTTCAAAATCTCCCAGGAACTTAAAATTTCCTTATTTTAAATTCCAAATTCTGATTTAAATTCATATTTAGCTCCAACTATTTCATATATTACATTCATATGAACTCTGATTGGTCATTTATAACCATTTCACCCTTTTATAATCTTATTCGATTATAATAACAACCAACACAATCAATATACTATAATAATTTCAAGATATATATTTCTTTTATAAACAAATATATTTGGGGAAAATTATTTCATTTACCCTCTTTCAAAACATACCATGACGGTTCATCGTATTCGAGTGTTTAGTAACCCTTATCGATACAGTGGATCAAACTGATCGACCAGAATTCATAAGCCACTCAACCAATGAGTCTCCACAATATAAAACCATTTTATATTGAATAACAATTACGCGCTCATATATATACACTCAAACTCAATCTAGGATATTACTAATCCCATCTCTATCGAGTTATGCCACAGAGCCAAGGTAATCACTTAACTTAAGCTCTGATACCAACTGTAACGACTGGAAATTTCCGACTCCTCGAGAGTCGGAAATTCCGAGACGTTAGTGAAAGAAAGTAGAGGATGAGGAAGAAAAGATAGAACTAATAGAATAGAAGAAGAAGAAGAACTTACATCATCAGAGTAAACATGAATCTCACAGCGGAACGAATAAAATATAACATAACTTTGAAATACAAATCAGTACTCGTATATACATACCATTTCAAAGTACAACACTTAACAACACAGCGGAATAATAATAGCTATAATCCTGAAGCCTCCTGCTCCAAGCTCTCCAAGTGTATCTGTAAAATCCCGACTACTTGACTGCCCGTACAAATTTAGGCACCCAAGAGTTTAGGAAAAACAAAACAAAATAAACTCTGGGTCAGTCATGGGACTGGTGTGAATATAACTCCAACACTTGGTTAAACTAAGGATATCTTTCTGATATTATAATAATGTCTAAATACAAATAGATATCAATCTAGCAGAACGCTTGCATCTCACGTTCCACATACATAGTATACAAATAAAACCGTGAGCGCTTATTGGAGATTGGATTCCAACAGACAAGGTATGGGAGCACCTTCCGATCAGTGTACTCTAGAGGAGATACACTAGGGTTCGACAAGAACGTCTTGCAACTCGGTCACACATGACCGTTCACTCATTTAGCTTGAGTGTAACGAATATATTATCACCGATGGTTGGGATTAGCAACCAACCTTCCCGATAAGGGACATCATTGAAATAGATTATAAAGAAGTACAATTGAATATTCTCTAGATGGTGATAATACACCCTGCTTGGGTATGGCCCAACTAGCCATGCTGCCTAGCCCAACTTCTGTTATTTCCCGGTTGTGAGGTTTTGAGGTCACGTTTATCACTTTAACAGATTATTTCTTCAATTACTTTGAATGCCACATCGTCATACCCGCCAAATCATTATCGATTTCTCAAGGCATCACGGGTATAAAAGCTAAGAGGAACGAATTTCTCCGCCACCAACGTAATACATTTAAAGAGATCAACATATATGATTCGTTAAGAATACTTTGTCAGACACTCGTCCATATACGTTGTTCTGGGACTGAATAAACCGAAGGCACTATTCAGTGAATCCATCCTACCTAGGCTTTTCACAATAGCCCTTGCACTTCACTCCGTCTTCAATTATCTTCAGCGTACTTGATTCGCAACGCTTATGCTAATACGGAGTGGTTCTTCGGATAAAAATCCAACCGGTCTCTCCATATTTACAACGTGAATATGGTCCAAACTTTGATAGTCTGTGATTCAACTATCAAATGAAAACATGTCGGTGTACAAACAACGATCTTATTTCCAAATGGAAATTCGATCGATCAATCATCATATACATATATATGTTCATATTTCCTTATTTCATATATTTAGAAAATATATGTTATTAATCATTGGAAAACATTTCCATAGCTTATTTTCACATCACTATTATTTCGCAACTATCAGTCCCTAACTGTAACTAGTATGAGAACAATTCTCTAAGTATCAATCCGGAAGGTCGAAACCAACATCATATCGTCACTTAGAAAACCGTTCAACTTACCCTCTCCAGCCAGTTTATGAATTTGCTTAACTCTATTTCTTAAATTCTTATCATGAAAAAATTTCATTTTCTATGTTTAGAAAACATATCTGACTATATTTGGAAAACGTTTCCAAAACTCATTTACGGATTTCCAATGAACGTTGTATAAAACATCGTTTCGCCTAATCCATTTATCGCTTATTCCTTAACTTTATTCCTAATCAACCTTTTAGATCGAACCAAAACTATTCCTTTGTCAATTCTGAAGTCAATCAAGTTGGGGTATGATTACCTCGCAGACCTTAATTGAACAACGTCCTTTACTGTGAAATAGATGAAGCTCATTACTCACTTTTTTACAATCATCTGTTTACGCAAATTCTCGGATTCAGGTTACGAATCCACTTCTTATATGACAACGTTTGATTTGAAACTATAACGTTATAATTCCAACCCCTAAAATATCTAACCTAAATTATAAATTTATTTCCTAACTCGAATAATTTAACAGACACCTAATTTCTAAATCAATAACTAAATCTTGATTTAAACCCTGGAAAGTAAATAGTACTTTCCCGAATTCGCTATAATCGAATTCGACGTATAACTCTCTTTCGAGTAATCTCTATTCGATTAACTCTCCCTTTTTAATAACTGATATTCGATAAACTCTATTTCGATTAACTCCTATCGAATAACTAATATTCGAATAACTCTTCTTGGTTGGCTCTATTTCATTAGCTCTTATCGATTAACAAATATTTGATTTTCTTAAATGTGACAATTCTTATCGAATAACTAACATCCGATTTAACTTAAATGGATTTACTCTTATCGAATAACTTATTCGATTAACTCAACTTGATTTTCTTAACTCGATTATCTCAACTTGATTTCTTAACTCGATTACTTAACTCGATAAATCTTAACTCGATAACTTAACTTAACCCAAATCGATTAACTCAACTCTAATCGATTAACTTAATTTGATTTACTCCTTCGAATAACTAATTCGAATAACTTAATTGATTAACTCCTTCGAATAACTAATTCGAATAACTTACCTTCGAATAACTAATATTCGATTTACTCTAACTCGATTAACTTAATTCTAATCGATTTACTCCATTTCGATTCAACTTAATTCAAATCGATTAACTTAACTCAAATTGATTAACTCCTTTCGAATAACTAAATTCGATTTAACTCTTCTCGAATAACTAAATTCGATTAACCCAAATTGAATAACTAATATTCAATTAACTCTTACGACTAACTCCTTTGGATTAACTAACTTCGAATAACTCCTTTGGATTAGCTAACTTCGAATAACTCCTTTGGATTAACTAACTTCGAATAACTCCTTTGGATTAACTAACTTCGAATAACTCCTTTGGATTAACTAACTTCGAATAACTCCTTGGGATTAACTAACTTCGAATAACTCCTTTGGATTAACTAACTTCGAATAACCAATATTCGATAACTACTCTTCGAATAAATAATATTCGATAACTCTTCTCAAATGAATCACATTTGATTTCTCCACTCTAATAAACTATATTCGATTTCTCTTCTCTCGAATACACTATATTCGATAACTGTAACACCCCGTAATTCTGCGACATTAAGATTCTCAAATTAAAGTATAATTAATTTTTAAAAGAAAAATTAAAAGAAAAAGATCCATGCAGTTGTTTAATTTAAGTATTGTAACTAACATGAAAAAGAGAAGTAAGGAGAGAACAATAATTATTATTGTTCTAAGACTTATTAACAAAAGCCTCTGTAGCTCAGTTGGTTAAGGCATTGGATTTGTAGCATAGAGGTCGGGGGTTCGAACCTCGGCGGCGGCATAATTTTTTATCTTTGTTTTAGAGAGGGCCAACTGAACATGCAAATATATGTACGTATACAAATTCAAAATTTGAAAGGATAAGAACGTACATATAAGGAAATAAAGAATATATATATATATATACATATGAGAATATAAATATATATATATATATGCAAAAATATATGTATACGAAAGATAAAATTCAAGATAAGGCTACAGTCAATGAAATATGGCAACATCATTTGAATTTTGAAAATAAAATGAAAGTTGTGCGTATATATATATACGCATAAAATGGTCGTTAGAGGAATTGTATACATATAAGAATATTTCATGTGAATAAAACAGTTAAATAAATTCCAGAAATTCAAAAGTTTGAAAATCAAACTTTTACGCCAAAATAGCTTGTGGGACCCAATGCTGACTCAGCACTGCGTGTATGATAAGGTTTGGCTAGATTCATCTACGTACCTGGACTATTTTCTTAACTAGGTTCAATGCTGACTCAGCGCTGCGTGTACGATAAGGTCTTGAGCAGCTATATAAACAGCCCTAGTCTTCATTCTCTTTGCACCAATTCTCTTCTATCCTTATGCTGCTAAGATTCATGGCTTCTTCCCCTCTTCTAAATTTTCTTAAATAAATAAAATAAAATATGATTCAAGACGAGGAGATGCTGCTAAAAGACTTTTAAGGAGGGATTCAAATCAAAGTTTCAAGTGAAGAATTCAAAGGCTAGCTCAAACAAGTTTCAAGCAACGACGCACGAATCATAGCCACGCTTTCCTTCTTTTCTAGATCTATTTTCTGTAAGTTGGTTATTTCTAGATCTGAATATTTTGTTTTATTTGTGACATGAAATTAAAGGAATAAAGGAATATGCCAAATCTCTCTCTCTCTCTCTTCGAATCTGTGTTTATACTCTTGGACTGAATTAAGAACTGTTATGATTCGAGGACAAATAAGACTGTAACCGTGACTATGACTATAGAACTGTGGCCTTTGAAAGCATATGCCTTTGGACTATGACATAAGCCTTTGATTTTGGGACATATAAACATTGCCTATGACAATGACTTAGGACTATGGGAATTATTTTCCCTTTTGGACTATGAACATCGCCTATATTGCCTATGACCATGAACATTACTTATGACTAAGAACATAAGCCTTTGAATTGGACATAAACTATTGCTTATGACATAATGAGGACAATTGTGATTTTGACACCCATGATTCATGATTAGGAAAATATTGCTTTAGTTTGGTGATTGTGAAATTGGGTCTAAACCCAATTATTTATTCTACCTGTTCCTTGGTTTTTTCTTTGGTTTTAAGACAGTGGGAATTTACCTATTAAGTTAGGTCTACCCACGTTCTTGAACCTATTTTGCCCATTCTTTGGTTTTAAGACAGTGGGAATTTACCTATTTAGTTAGGTCTACCCATATTCTTGAACCTACATTGTTATCCAAACCTTTTTATGCCAATTATTCCTTCTTGTCATTTTGATTCATTCCCTTTTTATCTACGAATCTAGATTTATTTATAATCTAGGTTGAATCACGATTATTCGAACGGTGGGAATGCGATTTGGGGAAAAACATGGAAATGAATATGAACGTAATTGTAAACTTGGAAATTAGCCTAATTTGGAATATGTATTATGACATGCATATTAAAATGAAAACGGGGAAATTTGACATGGATTAGGGAATATGTGATTTTGACATATTAAATTTAGCGTTAGTAAGTAAGCTAAATTTTAGGCATAAAATGTAAACTAGAAAAATAATTCTAGTTTTGCCATAAATTGTGAATTAGGGTGTTAAACCAAGATTGGGTTAATTAATGTTGATTTGGAATAAGTATATTAGCACAATTTTGAATTTATTCATAATTGTGAGCAATTGTCATGTTTAGAATAAATTATGGTTAGCGACACTAAATTTGGTATAATTTACATACCAAAAAGTATAAATATGATAAATAAGAGAGAATGGGCCATAATAATAAATGTGACAATGTACATTAAAAGAGTAGTAATGAAATAAGTAAATTAGGAGTAGTTTACTTATAGAATTCGTCATAAATGTTAAATTGTTCATTTACCACAAAATATGTAACTTGGTTAAGTTTTGGCCATAAATTATAAACTAGGATATTTAATCTAGTTTCGGCAATGAAATAGGAAATGGCCTAAACTGCATGTTGGGTTAGGACTTGGGCCTAGAATATAAGTATACTAGTAGGCTTGACAAATAAATATAGGCCAAATTTGTCTAAAAAGGGGAAATGGGCTTTTGAAATAAATTGTTAACAATTTATAAACAAAAGAAAAGTATTTTGATAACATCCCTTTTTATAACACATAGACCAGAAGGTTCTAGGGTGACAGAGAGGATAGTGTCTAGGCTTGGGTTTGGAAAATACAAGTTTCCTGCCCTCCCTGGCTATCCCTAACTGATCCGAAGGACGGGATGGTTGTTTTCAAGACCAGATTTGGAAATTAATCAAAAACCCTTTGAACTTAGAAAACATGAATATGCCTAACCCGAGGTTAGACTGAGTTGCGGTGTAAACCTGCCCGGAACCGACCGCACATCCAGTAACCGCAACAATATCTGTCTAATGTGAGAGGTTGCGACTTTAATTTATTAATTAAAGCTAGAATGGGAAGGTTAAGGAACACTTAGCCAACTTAGCACAGTTAAAGCTAGAATGGGAGGATTAAGTCCATGGGAATACTTAGCCAAATTAACATGTTGACTAGACTAGAAGGTGGGGTTAAGTAAAGTTAATACACTTAGCCAATTTAACATGTTAATTAGACTAGAGGTTGGGGTTAAGTTATACACTTAGCCAAATTAATATGCTAGCTGGACTAGACCATAGGGTTAAGTAAACTTGAATGCTTAACCATCAGAATATGATAAATGAATAGGGTTAAGTAAAAAGCATAAAGGGATAACACTTAACCAGTGTAATAGGATAAGGGAAGAGGGTTAAGATAGCTTCAATCGACTAAAGACACTTAACCAACCCAACCTGGCGAGAAAGAAAACTAAATAGTAAACCTCAGTTGAAAAAGGGACTAAGTAGTAAACTTAGTTAAGAAAACAAGGAATTTGGAAACTAAGTGGTAAACCTTAGTTAGTAGAACTAAGTAGTAATTCTTAGTATAACACGAAGGAGCGGACATCCATATGGTTTTAAGAAGGCTCCAACGAATTGGGTTACGAAGCCCGAGGCTTCGGGGGGACGTGAGGGTACTCTTGGTATCCCTCTGTGAGGCTGCAGATGATCATCCTGGGCTCACAGAGGTTAAGGTCTGCGTTAGAAGAACCGAGGGTATGCCTTGGTTGCAATATATATATGTGGCAACCTAAAGACTAGGATGGACCAGCGTGATTCGGCGAGAAGACGGTAGCCCTGTGATAGCAACTCGTCGTCTACCATCCATCTTGAGTCAATCGAGATACGTGAAGCGGAAAGGCGGAGAACTCCAAAAGACCATATACTTGCTATCTAGTTATGGTTGCGGATGGCCATAGGATAGTGGGGCACCGGGGGCCGGCGTATAGTTCTCATTTTACAAGGTGTGCCTTTCATTTGCTGAGGGAGGGGTCAAGTGGGACCATAGCCACTGGAATAAAAACAGACCTTAGCATCTGCATCGGCAGATATCTGAAAGCTCCCGACCGAGTTCTGTATTCCTTGATTTGCCCTGTCACAGGACTCGGATCGCACATTACAGGACATGTGCATCTAGACAAGCGATAACGATTCGCGATACATACGTGGGGAAGCCTAGGAACATATACCACTCTGGGTAGTGTGTCCTAGACTTGGGGGCATTGTTCGACAGGTAGCGTGATCCCTAGTTGGACTAGGTGGCATAAACCCTAAACTCGAAAAGCGTTCAGCAGATAGCGTAAAACTATAGTTAAATCTAAGAAGCACTTGATAGAAAACCCTAGATTAGATCTAGGTAATAAATAATAAATGTATGCCTGAAGACAATGGAAACTACAGGGGTTGGGATCACGTTATCGTTACTAGTTGAACACTAGTTAGGTGGTGCAGAGATATAAAAACCAGTATAACAAGGAAATAGCGAAGCTGCGAAAGTATTAGAGCGTATCCAGTCATCTTAGAATATCTTGTGACTACCTTGTCTAATCTTGTTGACCTTATCGTCATGGTGTAATCTTGTATTCAGTTAATTCATGTCGTTTTGTTTTTCCATGTTCACATGCTAGAAGTTACTGAACTTACTCAGGCTTTATGTCTGATTCTGTTTTTCTTTCGTCTTCTTTTCTTCCGTTCCCCCCCCAGGTAGTTGAGGAGGGAATAGTATAACTCAGGATTAGACTGGACCGTTGCTCTTTCCCAGCTTGAAGATTTGACGAAGTTGTCTTTGGATTCTCTTCCAGATGCTATGGCTGGCTCTTGCTACATTGGGGAATATATTAATGTATTTTCATGCTTCTTTATTTTATAAAGACAGATGATACTCTGATATTGTAAAAGAATCTTGTACAGACTATTTTATCAATAAAGCAAAGTTCTATTTTCCACTGTTTAATAATTTGTCTGTCTTGTAATTTATCTGCATCTTTTACCCAAAATGCTCCACAGAACTTAGTGCATTCCCTTTGTGAGTGACACTAACGGACGTGGGGTGTTACACGTGGTATCAGAGATGAAGGTTACCAGATCAGATAAAGGATTTGAAAAATTATTTTCAAACGGTTTTAAAAGAAGTATTTTCAAAAGAAGAGATTTGTTTTAAAGGCATATTCCCCAAAGCCATACGCACTATCTTCTCTTCCTCTGTTTAAATTCTTGTCTCCTTGTTTCTTGAGTCTCTGGGGCTCCTGGCTTTCTGGGAGGTAATCTCATCGAAGGGCAAAGTAGTGCCCGGCTTCCATCCATAGTCGTAGTTGTTTCATCTACGGGTAGTTTTCTTTCAAAGCTTATAAGGTTTTCCGGACGATGGAGGCAGTTTTCGAGAGATTTGTCAACATGACTACACACGGAAGGGGATGAGGAGTTTGGCTAAGGAGCATAACCCTAGGATGAGGAATTCATGGATGTAGACTTAGCACACGAAGGAGGAAGAAATTATAAAACCTAAGACAAGAGGAAGTATTTTTACTAGGGTATGATAGGGCATATACTTAAGGACAAGGGCAAGAACGAGGACAAGATTTTCAGAAGGACAAGTACATGCTTTCGCCACGAAGCGCACCTAGGAGAAAGGTAGTTCGGTTGGAAGAGTCTAGTTTTCTGTTCGTGTTATTTCCTTAGGTTCTAGCGCTTCTCATTTGTTCATATCCACTTCCATAGTTGGGTCTCTGCACCATAGTACTTGTATAGTAGAAAGATCCCACTAGAGTCTCAAATCCAATTGGTGGTCCGACCAGTTTATTTTTTTAGTAGGGATTTGAGAATAGCTATCGAGTTTTCTTATATCATCTCACGTAGATCGTCTAAATTCGGGGAGATATTCCTTGGGTGCTTGTCTGATATTGGTTTAGGCCTTTGGGGCTCGTACTTGAGGAATGTCGAGTTCGGTTTGGATGGTTTGCGGGAGAGATGAATAGTTGTGGTAGGCACCCCAAAGAGCATGTAGTGACCTTTCGACTCTTATAGTTATGGCATGACGGATAAGAGGGAAACCTCTAATCATCTTAGTACGTATACTTGGTACCGTGATTGACATCTGTTTATTTTGGAATTGGAGGTCGGAAACTTCACAATCGTGAAGTTAAATTGGTTAAGATACAGTGGAGTAAAGCTCAAGAAAGCTAGATACTAGCAACATGCCCTTTTTCCTTAAGGGTGCATTCTTGATTTCTCTGTTTAGGAGCTTTACGCGTAGTTGTTTCTCTCTTTCCAAAGTATATCCTCTAGGTCGTATCTGCAATCCTTAGATAGAAGCCAATGGATGTAAACATGTATTTGAAACATGTTATGGTTGAATGGTTGCAAGTGGTTGCAAATGGTTGCTTGTGGATACATATGCATACGTATTAGGCACTAGATCAAGTTCGGAAGCTCTCATATTGCATTTACATATATGCATTTGTTTATAAGTTGAACTTGATATGATATCATATGGACGTTGCATATGGATGAATGGCTGTGCACGCATGTAGTATTTACATGACTATGGATGTTTGCATGCATGATTGGACGCATGGCACTAACATGATTTGCATTAAGGAGGTCAACTGAATCAGTAGACCGCCTGATTTTGCATTAGATAGAGACATATACACACACTATGCATATGAACATGAAAGCATTAGAAATCTTTTAAGGACAATGAATGCCTGTGATTGAATCGTTCAGTAGATGGGTGATTGGATGGTAGGACACATTCTTCCTAACTTGAAGATTTCGGGGACGAAATCCTTTTAAGTGGGGGAGAATGTAACACCCCGTAATTCTGCGACATTAAGATTCTCAAATTAAAGTATAATTAATTTTTAAAAGAAAAATTAAAAGAAAAAGATCCATGCAGTTGTTTAATTTAAGTATTGTAACTAACATGAAAAAGAGAAGTAAGGAGAGAACAATAATTATTATTGTTCTAAGACTTATTAACAAAAGCCTCTGTAGCTCAGTTGGTTAAGGCATTGGATTTGTAGCATAGAGGTCGGGGGTTCGAACCCCGGCGGCGGCATAATTTTTTATCTTTGTTTTAGAGAGGGCCAACTGAACATGCAAATATATGTACGTATACAAATTCAAAATTTGAAAGGATAAGAACGTACATATAAGGAAATAAAGAATATATATATATATACATATGAGAATATAAATATATATATATATGCAAAAATATATGCATACGAAAGATAAAATTCAAGATAAGGCTACAGTCAATGAAATATGGCAACATCATTTGAATTTTGAAAATAAAATGAAAGTTGTGCGTATATATATACGCATAAAATGGTCGTTAGAGGTATTGTATACATATAAGAATATTTCATGTGAATAAAACAGTTAAATAAATTCCAGAAATTCAAAAGTTTGAAAATCAATCTTTTACGCCAAAATAGCTTGTGGGACCCAATGCTGACTCAGCACTGCGTGTATGATAAGGTTTGGCTAGATTCATCTACGTACCTGGACTATTTTCTTAACTAGGTTCAATGCTGACTCAGCGCTGCGTGTACGATAAGGTCTTGAGCAGCTATATAAACAGCCCTAGTCTTCATTCTCTTTGCACCAATTCTCTTCTATCCTTATGCTGCTAAGATTCATGGCTTCTTCCCCTCTTCTAAATTTTCTTAAATAATAAAATAAAATATGATTCAAGACGAGGAGATGCTGCTAAAAGACTTTTAAGGAGGGATTCAAATCAAAGTTTCAAGTGAAGAATTCAAAGGCTAGCTCAAACAAGTTTCAAGCAACGACGCACGAATCATAGCCACGCTTTCCTTCTTTTCTAGATCTATTTTCTGTAAGTTGGTTATTTCTAGATCTGAATATTTTGTTTTATTTGTGACATGAAATTAAAGGAATAAAGGAATATGCCAAATCTCTCTCTCAATCTTCAAATCTGTGTTTATACTCTTGGACTGAATTAAGAACTGTTATGATTCGAGGACAAATAAGACTGTAACCGTGACTATGACTATAGAACTGTGGCCTTTGAAAGCATATGCCTTTGGACTATGACATAAGCCTTTGATTTTGGGACATATAAACATTGCCTATGACAATGACTTAGGACTATGGGAATTATTTTCCCTTTTGGACTATGAACATCGCCTATATTGCCTATGACCATGAACATTACTTATGACTAAGAACATAAGCCTTTGAATTGGACATAAACTATTGCTTATGACATAATGAGGACAATTGTGATTTTGACACCCATGATTAGGAAAATATTGCTTTAGTTTGGTGATTGTGAAATTGGGTCTAAACCCAATTATTTATTCTACCTGTTCCTTGGTTTTTTCTTTGGTTTTAAGACAGTGGGAATTTACCTATTAAGTTAGGTCTACCCACGTTCTTGAACCTATTTTGCCCATTCTTTGGTTTTAAGACAGTGGGAATTTACCTATTTAGTTATGTCTACCCATATTCTTGAACCTACATTGTTATCCAAACCTTTTTATGACAATTATTCCTTCTTGTCATTTTGATTCATTCCCTTTTTATCTACGAATCTAGATTTATTTATAATCTAGGTTGAATCACGATTATTCGAACGGTGGGAATGCGATTTGGGGAAAAACATGGAAATGAATATGAACGTAATTGTAAACTTGGAAATTGGCCTAATTTGGAATATGTATTATAACATGCATATTAAAATGAAAACGGGGAAATTTGACATGGATTAGGGAATATGTGATTTTGACATATTAAATTTAGCGTTAGTAAGTAAGCTAAATTTTAGGCATAAAATGTAAACTAGAAAAATAATTCTAGTTTTGCCATAAATTGTGAATTAGGGTGTTAAACCAAGATTGGGTTAATTAATGTTGATTTGGAATAAGTATATTAGCACAATTTTGAATTTATTCATAATTGTGAGCAATTGTCATGTTTAGAATAAATTATGGTTAGCGACACTAAATTTGGTATAATTTACATACCAAAAAGTATAAATATGATAAATAAGAGAGAATGGGCCATAATAATAAATGTGACAATGTACATTAAAAGAGTAGTAATGAAATAAGTAAATTAGGAGTAATTTACTTATAGAATTCGTCATAAATGTTAAATTGTTCATTTACCACAAAATATGTAACTTGGTTAAGTTTTGGCCATAAATTATAAACTAGGATATTTAATCTAGTTTCGGCAATGAAATAGGAAATGGCCTAAACTGCATGTTGGGTTAGGACTTGGGCCTAGAATATAAGTATACTAGTAGGCTTGACAAATAAATATAGGCCAAATTTGTCTAAAAAGGGGAAATGGGCTTTTGAAATAAATTGTTAACAATTTATAAACAAAAGAAAAGTATTTTGATAACATCCCTTTTTATAACACATAGACCAGAAGGTTCTAGGGTGACAGAGAGGATAGTGTCTAGGCTTGGGTTTGGAAAATACAAGTTTCCTGCCCTCCCTGGCTATCCCTAACTGATCCGAAGGACGGGATGGTTGTTTTCAAGACCAGATTTGGAAATTAATCAAAAACCCTTTGAACTTAGAAAACATGAATATGCCTAACCCGAGGTTAGACTGAGTTGCGGTGTAAACCTGCCCGGAACCGACCGGCACATCCAGTAACCGCAGCAATATCTGTCTAATGTGAGAGGTTGCGGCTTTAATTTATTAATTAAAGCTAGAATGGGAAGGTTAAGGAACACTTAGCCAACTTAGCACAGTTAAAGCTAGAATGGGAGGATTAAGTCCATAGGAATACTTAGCCAAATTAACATGTTGACTAGACTAGAAGGTGGGGTTAAGTAAAGTTAATACACTTAGCCAATTTAACATGTTAATTAGACTAGAGGTTGGGGTTAAGTTATACACTTAGCCAAATTAATATGTTAGCTGGACTAGACCATAGGGTTAAGTAAACTTGAATGCTTAACCATCAGAATATGATAAATGAATAGGGTTAAGTAAAAAGCATAAAGGGATAACACTTAACCAGTGTAATAGGATAAGGGAAGAGGGTTAAGATAGCTTCAATCGACTAAAGACACTTAACCAACCCAACCTGGCGAGAAAGAAAACTAAATAGTAAACCTCAGTTGAAAAAGGGACTAAGTAGTAAACTTAGTTAAGAAAACAAGGAATTTGGAAACTAAGTGGTAAACCTTAGTTAGTAGAACTAAGTAGTAATTCTTAGTATAACACGAAGGAGCGGACATCCATATGGTTTTAAGAAGGCTCCAACGAATTGGGTTACGAAGCCCGAGGCTTCGGGGGGACGTGAGGGTACTCTTGGTATCCCTCTGTGAGGCTGCAGATGATCATCCTGGGCTCACAGAGGTTAAGGTCTGCGTTAGAAGAACCGAGGGTATGCCTTGGTTGCAATATATATATGTGGCAACCTAAAGACTAGGATGGACCAGCGTGATTCGGCGAGAAGACGGTAGCCCTGTGATAGCAACTCGTCGTCTACCATCCATCTTGAGTCAATCGAGATACGTGAAGCGGAAAGGCGGAGAACTCCAAAAGATCATATACTTGCTATCTAGTTATGGTTGCGGATGGCCATAGGATAGTGGGGCACCGGGGGCCGGCGTATAGTTCTCATTTTACAAGGTGTGCCTTTCATTAGCTGAGGGAGGGGTTAAGTGGGACCATAGCCACTGGAATAAAAACAGACCTTAGCATCTGCATCGGCAGATATCTGAAAGCTCCCGACCGAGTTCTGTATTCCTTGATTTGCCCTGTCACAGGACTCGGATCGCACATTACAGGACATGTGCATCTAGACAAGCGATAACGATTCGCGATACATACGTGGGGAAGCCTAGGAACATATACCACTCTAGGTAGTGTGTCCTAGACTTGGGGGCATTGTTCGACAGGTAGCGTAATCCCTAGTTGGACTAGGTGGCATAAACCCTGAACTCGAAAAGCGTTCAGCAGATAGCGTAAAACTATAGTTAAATCTAAGAAGCACTTGATAGAAAACCCTAGATTAGATCTAGGTAATAAATAATAAATGTATGCCTGAAGACAATGGAAACTACAGGGGTTGGGATCACGTTATCGTTACTAGTTGAACACTAGTTAGGTGGTGCAGAGATATGGAAACCAGTATAACAAGGAAATAGCGAAGCTGCGAAAGTATTAGAGCGTATCCAGTCATCTTAGAATATCTTGTGACTACCTTGTCTAATCTTGTTGACCTTATCGTCATGGTGTAATCTTGTATTCAGTTAATTCATGTCGTTTTGTTTTTCCATGTTCACATGCTAGAAGTTACTGAACTTACTCAGGCTTTATGTCTGACTCTGTTTTTCTTTCGTCTTCTTTTCTTCCGTTCCCCCCCCCCAGGTAGTTGAGGAGGGAATAGTATAAATCAGGATTAGACTGGACCGTTGCTCTTTCCCAGCTTGAAGATTTGACGAAGTTGTCTTTGGATTCTCTTCCAGATGCTATGGCTGGCTCTTGCTACATTGGGGAATATATAAATGTATTTTCATGCTTCTTTATTTTATAAAGACAGATGATACTCTAATATTGTAAAAGAATCTTGTACAGACTATTTTATCAATAAAGCAAAGTTCTATTTTCCACTGTTTAATAATTTGTCTGTCTTGTAATTTATCTGCATCTTTTACCCAAAATGCTCCACAGAACTTAGTGCATTCCCTTTGTGAGTGACACTAACGGACGTGGGGTGTTACAATAACTCTACTTCGGATAAGTGATATTCGACAACTCTACTCGATTAACTCTACTTGGATAACTCTAACTGATCAACTCTAACTGGTCAACTCTAACTGAGTAACTCTAACTGATCAACTCTAACTGGTCAACTTTAACTGGTCAACTCTAACCGTTTATCTTTAACTGGTAAACTTTAACTGGTTAACTCAAATGGTTTAACCTAACTGGTTAACTCAAATGGTTTAACCTAACTTGATTTACTTGTCTCGATTAACTGAACTAATCCACTTAGTTTAACTTAGTTAATTCACTTTGATTAACTCTAACCGATTTACTTAGTTTAACTCAGCTAATTCACTTTGATTATCCCAACTAATTTACTTCGATTAACCAATTAGTTTAACTTGACTAATTCACTTAGTTTGACGCAACTAATTCACTTTGATTTACAAATTAGTTTAACTTAACTAAGTCACTTAGTTTGACGCCACTAATTCACTTTGATTTACCAATTAGTTTAACTTAACTAATTCACTTCGATTAACCGCTTAGTTTATCTTAACTAATTTACTTTGGTTAACTTAACCAATTACTTTGATTTAACTCGACTAACTTGCTTTGGTTAACCTAACAAATTACTTTGTTTAACTCGACTAACTTGCTTTGGTTAACCTAACCAATTACTTTGTTTAACTCGACTAACTTGCTTTGGTTAACCTAACCAATTACTTTGTTTAATCCTTTTATCACACTCTGGTTATAATTCCTACTTCTACAATATCTCCTTAAAATCCATATCGTGTTATACTTGTGTGCGAAGCACGTGTTTAAATCTATCCTTGTATAATTCTATTTATTTTCCGAACAAGTGTTCCTTTATTTATTCCCTAAATAAATATTCCTTTATTTCATTTATTTATAATCTAAATAAATGTTCCTATATTTATTTCCTAAATAAATATTCCTTTATATTCTAATTCATTTATTTCCTAAATAAATGTTTCTATTTTATTTCATTTATTTTCTAATTTAAATAAATGTTTTCCTTTTATAAAATCCTATCGATTTTATAAATAAGATTCATTTCAATATAAACATTGAAAATCCCCTTATCAACATTTCGGTATGTTATGGTATTCAATCATACCAAATCACGATGTTCAATATCGTCCAAGCACATATAATTTCCCACAGATTTTGTAACATATCATATAACAATATATGAAAAACAATAAAATAACTGTTGAGGAATCCAGTCGGATTCCTCCAACCTGTTTCCCTGCATCACAGATGTTAGACAATATAGATAGCATCACTTTCAGTTCCATATGATATATTCTGTTAAACAGAATCAATATAGAAATTTAACTAACTGACTAGCAGTTCAATCAAACAATCAACACACAGTCAAACAGACAATTTTAACAGTTCTAACATTACAACATGAAATTATAAACTGTTCAGAGTTAGTGAGATTTACTCACATTTGCAGTTCATCGTTGAAGAACGATAAACTGTAATTTGATTTGAATCAAACAATTTATTTTGCCGTGAATTCATATGAGCCCCAATCCACTTCCAGTCAGCTTCATTGTGAAGCTCTCGTCCATACGGTCCCAACGCAACTTACGGTTCGTGATTCTGATTTCATATGATCAAGTTATTCAGTTTATAAGTTGGTACACTATTTAAATTAAATAAACTTATATAAAATATCCATTGGACTTCATCCTTACTTTGAAACCAGCCCACCAAGCCCAAATCCTACCATTCAAACCCAGGTCCGCTAAATTCCTTCTCCCCAAATCATACGATTGCTCCAGTATTCCTCCATGTTATTCACAGCCATTTCTTGCTCCCACCGATCGTTCATTCCTCAACGAAAACAACCATCACAACCATCATTTGCTTGCTCGTCCTCCTCCCCTCTCCTTGCTCATCTACACATCATCCAACTCGCGCCATGCCTCTGTACCGCGACTCCAGGATGTTTCCGTGCCAGTACAGTAACTCAAGCGACATCGGCCACCACAGGAGACCACAATACTTCGCATACGGGTTCAGTTTCCCACTCTCTCCTCCTCCGCGAGTGCTTTAACCTTATCCCCAAATTGAATAGCTCGTCGCTCTTGCCTGAACTACGACCTCGAAGGTCTCGCGTCGCCAAGCAGGAAGGGTGCGACACAAATGGTGGCTGAACACTACAATACCCAACATACCAGTGCGAATCTCTTCCCTAAACTCAAATATCACGATCGTTTCAGGAATTATTGCTCCACACTCCTTTGGTGTTTAACCCTAGCCGCTGTACCAAAAGGACAGCGAACAATATTTGTTCGATCCTCACCACAATGTATATCAAAACGAAGAGCATCAATGCAGGAAGTTGAATATCCAAGTTTGGAGATTTATTGTGATTGTATTTGATTTATTTTGGATTTTACTCCTTGCGTTTTGATGAAGAGAATAAGTAAAACAACGGCGCATAATTTTCTGACCTAAGGGAAATGAATTTGTTTTTATAAGGGAATGGATTTTGTTTGTGTGGTTGAAACAGGAATGATGTGGCTTGGTTTGGTCCCCACACACATATATATTAGTTTTTAATATTTGTTCTTGGTCCTTAAAAATTACTACAACTGCATATGATACCCAAAAATCACCAAAGTAGACATGTAGCTAGAGTTTGACATAACGGTCCCAACGAAACTGGTTTCGTCGAATTCCGACTCCGTATGCTCACACAGCGTATTTTTAACCGTCAAAATACTGACTATTTCTCATTCTAAAAATTCGTACGGCCACACAGTGACTCTAAAAATCACGAAACTTGACATCTAGCAACTATTTGATATTGCGGATCCAACAAAACTGGTTTCGTCGAATTCCGACTTCGTTTGCAAAAGTGGCTATTTTTAAAGCTCTAAATAGCCTATTTAAATATATAAATTTATTTAAATATAATTAAATTAAATATTATCGTCTATATTCACTGAGGAATATCATATAGCTCCAGGGTAATTATATACTCGCTATTCCGAGTCCAGATTGATTCGATATTCAATTTACATTGAAAAACCCTTTTATAACGTATATAAAGCGTTACGAATTATAAAGGAATTTCACAGCGACTTTTCTGAAATTTGATTTGGACATATCTCAATATCTACACAACGAAATTCCGATTTTTCTCTTCCATATGAAAAATATAGTTCAACAGATCCGTACGTTTCTTGTTTCACAGAAATTCGACTTAAAACGGATTCTGTATATTCAGTTGAAGTTCAAATTGCCAAATTGCGAACTGCCGCGACGTTTTCAGGTTCGTTTTAATTATAATTATAAATTATAAGTTCGAACGTTTTACTTTAAGTTATCGATATCGCCAAATCGATATATAAATAATTAAATAAATTAATTATTCGACAGCTAACAAAACGCGCCATTACACATGGTGTTTAAAGAAGCAGTCAACAGTGTCCAGATCCAGCACTGAAGCTGAATACAGAAGCACTGCCAACGCCACAGCAGAAATAATGTGGTTGAGATCATCACTTTCAGAGTTAAACATCAAGCAAGACAAATCAATACTATGGTATGACAATCAAAGCATTGTATACATGTCAGCAAATCATATATTACACGCAAGAACTAAACATGTAGAAATAGATCTCTACTTTGTTAGAGAACAAGTGATGAAAGGAAACATAGAGGTGAGGCACATACCTGCAACTTACCAGAGAGCTGACACCCTCACCAAACCACTGTCCTCAAGCAATTTCATTAAATTCAGAGAATCTTTGAGAGTTGAAGACATCTGAAGCAAACTGAAGCAAACCACTAAATCGAAGTCAGATCTGAAGTCAAGCTGGAGACCTAAGGAGAAAAAGGAAGAATCTGAAGACAAGGAGCACAACGAAACAGTAAAGGAACTAAAGGCAACATCAAATGAAAGATCTACACATACCAGAGTTACAAGCTTCGCAAAGACCATCAGGGAAGACAAGAAATTAAAGACAATTTCAGAGAATCACTCAAGAGATCGAAGCAGAAAACCTAACCCTAGTATTGATTTGGGGGGGGGGGTAATAAAGGATAAAGGATACGGCTGTGAGATTTATCACATTGAAGAAAGGCCAAAGCCCAAGCCCAACTCACTTCAAAGCCCAAAAGACTGAAGATCCATATAGTTATATATAATGTTTCCTGTACAGAACGTTTCTATAACATTGTATTCTCAATTCAATTAGTAATAACAATCTTTCCACTTTTATGCACACTTGATCAACATCAATAAATCAAATCATTTTCAGAAATTATCACAAAATATCATTCACAAATCCTTTTATTTAATACTGTGTTTTTCATTGATTCCAGGTTGTTCAAACTTTCTACATAAATCCATATTTTGATTCAGTAAAATGATCTCATACTAACACAAATGGTTTGCATTCACTTAAAGTTAAAAGTAAGTACTGCTTATATATTTGTTTTTCTCAGGTTATTCAACCATCAGCCATAACCATTCTTCATCATCTTAAATTATTGCATCACATAAGATGGACACTTACATATAATTTAAACCAATCAAGATCTAGATAAACAGTAAAGATGTTTAGGGTGTATACTCACTAAATTGTCGTCTACTGTTGTTTGCATTTTTGTGCTTCTCTATCTTTCTAAGCTTAACCATCTAGCTACCTTATTCAACTTCACTATTTGAATAAACTATGATGGATACATCTCAACATACATATAGTTGCTAACCCACTAAAGCTTAATATAAACAGTAGAGAGATTAAGCATTTACTCACAATATATATAAACTATTTATTTTCAAACCCTTTGTTCTACCCTATTTTTTCTCCGAATCTAACCCCTTTGAACAACATAATGTTTGAAGTAAAGGTTATGAATACATGCAAACACACATCCAGTTTAAATATATTAGGATAATGTTTGAAGTAAAGTGTTTACTCACCATATAAGTGTCGACTGCCTTGCCGAACATTTCAGCTTTTCTCTCCGGCTCTCGGCCATTTTAGTTCAGACGTGCTCTCTCTCTGTTTCAGGTTTGCGTTCGGCCATTTGTAACTCCAGGTTTTGCTCTTTGTATATATTTGTTTTACAGTATTTAGTGTGTTTCTGTGTGTGAGGTTCATGTGTATTTATAGGTGAAATAAACTGGAATCAACTCGGGTAGGTTTTAAGTTATGGAGGTGCATACAGGGCAGCAACATTAGGGAATGGTGATGTGATCTCTGGCTACCTACAGCTGATCAGCAGGGCAGATTGTGTATGGTCATCTCCATCTATACATTCCAGGCAGGTGCATATATATATATATCAGTCACATTAGAGTACACATAAGGGTACCATACCATGTGTAGAAAAGGGAAACTAGGCTTTGTAGAGAACTGAGTCTAAGGGTGATGTGAAGTGTATGCAGTGGCATGTTAATACAGTTTAATGAAACATGGTTCACGAGATACATAGAATCAAAGTGCAGGTATTGAAGATTTTGTTAGAACATACTTTAAGGCTAGGCTGTTTGTAGGATAAGCTAACAACATGTGCTAGACTGATATTAAAGATGGTAGGACGCTGTACATATGCTGCAGTCTTAAGTGAAGATTTGAAATATCAAGGTGCCAGGTACTTTAACATTAATATGCCATGCAACAACCATGTTCTTGTAGAAATGTGCACATGTGTCTATATCTGTTGATGTGAGATTGAACAATACCAAGAAATCTCTGCAAACTTAGCTCCTAAGTGTTCTTTCTACGCAAATATATATTGACTTGAAAACATGTATGCTGGGTAGATTTTTATTTGATTTGAAAAGACTTTAAGGGGCTATCCTTACATGTGAAGTAATGTACTTAAGTAATTATATTCATATGAGTTTTCAACCAATATAAAACTAAAAAAAAAAAATGAAAATACATCCCTTACTTGTTTACATATACACATGTACATTGATTAAGGAATTTTAACTATCAAAGAATATATTTAATTGGAATTTCCCTGGGATTTCCAAATATATAGATCTTATTAAATTAAATTAAATTAAATTATCGATACAATCTATATATTATAAAATTATTCCAGAGACCGGGACGTTACACCCTCTTCCCGCGCCATGAACCTCACTGGACTCGACAGCCCCCGCACCACGATTTGCGTGCAACCGCTCCCCAATTGAGCTCAAATTTCGAGCAGATGGCACAACGATAACCCATCATATCCGTCTCAAATCAAAGCCCAGAACTTTCTCTTCAAAATTTGTTTCGGGTGTTTGATCTAATTGAAATCGGATTAGGATAATTTTTGAATTGAATTCCCGAGCTTTTGATCTGTTGAAATCGATTTTGGCGGTTGCTCTGTGATTGGGAATTAGGGTTTACATAGGGGTATATTTATAAATAATATATATTAATATTTAATTCAATAAATTCCAATTTTACTTGTTTATCCATTCGGACTCCAAATCAAACCCAATGACTGTCGCCGCTAACTACGTACCCCCACTCCGAACACAATGGGATATGTCCCATAATCCAATTTGACTGTTACAATCAGTTTTCATTTAAATTAAAATATAAATCAATATACATTGAATTTAAATTTATATTTTAATTTACCGGGGCCACATACTGACTCCAAAAATTCCAGAAAAATATGTCTAGCTAAGTTTTGATGATACGGTCCTAACAAAACTAATTTCATCGAATTTGTAGACCGTTTGAAAAATGGTCATTTTCTAGTCGATCCAATTTGACTGAAATTGACAAAACATGTTTTCTTTTGCCACGCTCACATATTAATTCCAAAAATTATGAAAATTGGAATCAAGCAATAATTTGACAGTCCGGATCCAACAAAAATGGTTTCATCGAAAACGGAGGTCGTTTGCAAAATGGCCATTTTTAAGGGCTATATATATAAAATATATATAAATTCCATAGCGACTATTTTAAATTTTAAACTGGGCATAACTTTTTATTCCCTTTATGAAATCTGGATTTTTCACAGTCATTAGAAAGATATAATTAAACAGATTCATATATTTCTGGTTTTTACTAAAATCCGATTTATTTTGAATCCTGTATATTCGTTTGAAATTTGAAATTGAATTCTCAAACTACCGCGCCATTTCAGGCTCGTTTTATAATTAAAATAAATTTATTCATTCTAACTTCATTTAAAATAAATTTTTAGACGCTATTATTTAAAATAAATCATTTTAAATATTCAAAATCCATAAAAATTGCTAAAATAAAATTTTTAAATTGGTTCTGATTTTCCAGGTTGTTGCAATATCCTCCACTTAAAATCTTTTCGTCCTCGAAAAGGAGCGGAGCAGAAAGTTGTTTAACTAACCAACTCAACTTTCATTTTTCAACTTTTTAGTTTCTAAGAATTTTCTAATTTTTCAAAAATTTAGCTAACACCCTAAATTTTCGAAAAATTCCGCCATGGCCTCCTTTGTACGGGGAGACTTTTAAAACCGCAACTAGCCACGCAGGGCCCTCATCAGTCCAAAAGAAAGAGAAAAAGCCAAGCGACTAGCTAATCGGCTCATAAAATCATCCAAACCCAATAAATTAGTAAACATGTACCTATTTGTCGGGCATACAATTTTATTCCTCTTCTCTAGCCTCCTTGCTATGACCTGTTCAATGTATATAGACGTATATGCATGCAATTTCAATCTATTTTCAATTCAGTTTAGTAATTTGATTCTATTTGGCTAAATTTACCATACATTCTTATATTGGTTTAAATTAATTATCATTCCAATATTTTTATTAATTAAACTAATAATCAAACAACACAACCAGCAATCAATTGGTTAATCAAATTTTCAAATTCATAAGTTTGATATATATATATATATATATATATATATATATATATATATATACGGAAAATCAAGTTTTTGATGTCAATTCACAATAATAACCCTATCTAGTTTTGGTTCTCACACCAGCCAATTGGAAACATATAGATATCCCACTTTCAGCACTCGAAAATAAACTACTGATGCTGAACAGTCATCAGTAGAATCATCCCCAGGTGACTAGAGTGTGATTCTATATCTATCCAGTATATTTGCGGCTTCGAATACACTCTAGCTAGGCATGTATTCAAAATCTTCATATACTCGATTGTCCAAATCAATTTAAAATAATATATTCAAATACGTATAATAATGTTTAAATTTTCAAAACAAAATTTGTTTTCATTTTTATTTTAAAAATAACACTCATAGAACTCATTGTAGGATACTACTGATCCCATCCCTAATGAATCATTCTTATTGGATATTACTAATCCAATCTCTGATGAATTCTTTCGTATGGTTCTAATGTGTCTTGTTCTCGAGCTCTATAAACCAAGCTCCGATACCAAAATGAAACGACCCAAACTTCCTCGTAAAGGAAAGCCTAGATTGAGTTGTGAACACGACAAAAAAGAACATAAATGACAGAACATTTCATTGCTTATTACAACAATTACATCAGAGTACAAGAATATAACAAAGTATGAATAAATAATATACAATTGATACATATCAGAGATTTAAAATTACAATGCAGCGGAGAAATAATACATAACTCAACTGTAAGAAATACTCGGATACAGAGCATTCCGAATATAGCTCCAGCTGTAAACCTGGATCCTGGAAAAGAAATAATCTGCAAAACCAAAACAACTAGCTGGCCATGTGGAAAATAGGGGCACCCAAGGTTTAAGTTAAAACAATAAAATCCAAGTCAGTCATGTGACTGGTGTGAGAACTAAAACAGTTATTAGCTTGATTTTAAAGTTAGGTAAATCACGAGACCACGCCGTATAACACGGAACGGGTTTATCCCCCATGAATACCAATGCATAAAAATAACAGCGCAATGCTAAAGAGAAAAATGAAGCTATTATAAGACTCAGGCCCCGTCACACAATGAACGCAGTCGAGGATAAAGTTTTCCCTTATAATAGCCAAATATGCTTGATATGTGAAATTTCATCTTTTATTATAACTATAAGTGAAGAAATCAACTTCCAATATAAATGTATCAATCATAGGCGGCGTAGGTACCATTATATTATGTTGCCATATATATATTTACAACTAAAACCGAATATCACGTATTGGAAATTGGGTTTCCATCTATGAACCGAGGCAAGGGATTATCCTCACCGATTTCGAGACACACTAGCAAGTGCCTCAGGATCCCCCGCAGCGAATCCCTTGGATCTTCATGGCCGATCATCCGTCGATGATAGGTTATACCATAAACTATATGTTAGCCGGTTCTATCGAACCTCTAAAATGGTCAGTATGTCGACCATATCCATCAGCCCCATAGTGACTGATATAATATCCATCAGCCCCGCAGTGCCGATATATCCGAGGTACCTCGTCTCCCATCAAGTAATAATAGTGTGCAACATCCACATGAGTAAACAGTCTGGGCTCCATACCATGACATTACTCGTAGCTAGAACTAACATATGTCCATTTCCATGCAGTCACTATCCCGTTTTTGGTTCACACTTGGGTGCGAGGCTTGCGAATTAACGCTACACAAAGCTATGCTATTTAAAGTCGTGCTTTGATCATCAACCACAAGGCTTTGCTTTTCAACAAAAGCCTTAATCCTTTGCATCTCGGCATGCCACACTGACAATTCATGCCATGCGACTGATATCTATCGATATATAACCTCTAAGCTCGTACGTCTTAGAGAAGGGTGTTAAGCAAGAGAATAGATTCTTCGTCACCAAAAAGATATATATTTAATAAAAATCAGTCAACACAGAATAAAATCCGGTGTCAGACACACATCCAGTTACAAGTCCGTTCTGGGTCTGAACGAAACCGGAGGCACCTTATTCCTCGTCCCATATGTCTAATACAGGAGAGAGGTCCTCGCATATCTGGTCGATCTCCAAGTACGTCTGGACGATCACCACTTATTACCTTGTCTTGGGTGTACAACACAGTTAAGACATCAGTAATCATCCAAACGATGTGAAGACCTCCCGTCTTCAACCACCATCTTCACCGTCGACTTATCGTCGTATCAATTATTCAGAATGGGATAAACCTGATCTTTTCGAATAACTCGCGTATTTTATAAATAAGTGCTATAAAAATACAACATACACCTCATTCCAATCCAGAATATTCTTTTATTCAAATATTCTTTCTTTTGGGAAAAGTTCCCATTAATTTTATCAAAGATAAATTCTTTTAAATTTATTCTTTAATCTTCTTTTGGAGATCAATTCTAAACCAAATTAAGGTTTATCAACCAGTCGGGATTAGTGAACCTTACCGAAGTAATCATTTGTTTGATTTCCCAATCCCAACCTAATCATCCCATGGAGCGAAACTGGTAATACTCCATATCTAACACCACAGTGTTATTGGTAAATTTAATTACCATTTCACGTTTAAATCTAATTAAAGGTTTAAATATCGCGTGGAGCAAAACTTGTGATACTCCTCTTTCGATCATTTCCCAAATTTGATAATTTAAATTATCAATTCATATTTCAATCTAGTTAAAGATTCATTAAAACTACACTTACTTTTAATCTTCAAAAAATCAATATTAATGATTATTTAACTTTGTGAAATCAAACATGCCGCATCAACAACATACACCGTACCATTGATTTATGCCGACATATAACCTCTAAGCTCGTACGTCTTAGAGAAGGGTGTTAAGCAAGAGAATAAATTCTCCGCCACCAAACAGATATATATTTAGCAGAGATCAAAGAATACAGTTCGAAATACAATATCCTGTCTTTATCTTGGTTAAAGAACCAATGTCATTTAAAATACAGTTCACGATAAACCCAAAATCACATTCCATTAAATATGGAATCTTCATGGAAAACAAATCAATATATAATCGGTATCAGTTTCCATACCTAACTAATAATATAAATGGAATAACGACAAAGCCTTTTAAATTCCATATATATTAACAGTCTTCCTCCACAGAAGCTCACTTCGATTATTATCAAATCGAATTCCATTCCATTCTAATTTATTGTATTAAATTGGAAAACTTTACTTTGGAAAATTTCCTTTATCTTAATTAAAAAGATTTATAAATTCCAAATCATATTTCACTGTTAATCGGGTTAAAGAACAAATGTCGTTTAAAACATCGTTCACTATAAACCCAAAAATCCAATTCTTTTATTCAACTCGAATTAAATGTTAATAATTGGAAAACTTCACTAAATCTTAAATTAAAGATTTATTCTCTTCTCAACTAGGTTTAAGAATAGTGTTAATAAAGATACCATTCACGACAAACCCAAAATCCCACTTGGTATTAAATACAAGGCTCTAAATAGAAATTATATCGGCTTATATTCAATATCAAATTCTGAAACCAACAAATATCATTTTGGAAATAACGATATAAATATATCTTCCAAATTTCCATAACAATATCCGTATAATCATGGAATCCAATATCGAAATATTCCGAGGATTATTTCCATTCCAATTTTTTCATTGGAAATTTCTGGTTATATTAAAACCATTCACAAATCCAATTTATTTTATTTAAAAATTATTGGATTTCAAATCTAGTTAATAACTAGTTCATTTTGATAAAAATATATTTTTATCTTTACAAACATGGGATTTTCATCCCAATTCTTTCCAAATCATTTATTATGTTTTTACACAAATTATTGATATTTTTAATAATTTTATCTAGGCTCGTACAGTCAGTTTCCAATAACGGCCACCGAACTGCATCCATAGCGACCTTTTCCAAATTTGATTTGGACGTATCTCAAAATCCAACTGTTAGATTTCAAATCTCTTATATTCTTTGGAAAGATCTTTTCGATACGAACACAATGATTTTGGTTTTAGGAGAATCCGATGGTTGCATCTCTCGTAATGTCAATTCGAAGTTAATGGTCGAAATTTGCAAACGGCCGCAGCGTGGCGTGTCCTGTTCAGGCCATTATATTATATATTATATATATATATAATATTTCGTCGATTTCCATTTAAAACATATTTTATAAATCATTTATAAATTCGTTTTAAAACGATTCTAACTTCATTTTCAATTTTAAATCAAAATTGAATATTCTATATCATTATAATATATAAATGATAATATTTTCAAAATATCCGGTTTTGAAATCATTTCCTTTTCGATATTCATTATAAAAATGAATAAAATCGATATAAATATCGTTTACGCCAAAATGGCATTAATCTAATCAACACGGCTTCATATTTTTAAATATTTTTGTGTCCATCCCAAATCGGACATCAAACTCATATTTTGATCCATTACTGAACATTATTTTAAAATATCAGTTGTTTTAAAATATTCATTGTTCGTCATTCTAAAATATTCTTTAATTTAAAATATCCATTCTTTCTAAACTGGAATCAGACACAGTCAATTACCATATAATGTTATTTATATGATTTTCATACACACGTGTACACAACAATAATCATACACGGTCAACCATCATCCAGAGTGCAATTTACAACTGTATAAGCGTTAAAAATAAATAACTAACGCTCATCACAGCCTATCAACCCATCGATTGATATACAACTAAATATCAGGATTAGTGTGTGTCAAATATCATCCCAATACCCGTGTGGAGTTTTAAAACAACACATACTGAACATTATTTGTGTAGTTGGGCGATGTGTAAAATTTATCATCCCAATCAATATCGGTTAAATAGGTGTATATAAACAAATCGTCCGATTCGTAAATGAATATTTATTTTCAACACATGTCCATTTTATATGGTTCATATATTCAATAAAAATTATATTTTTATTGTTCAAATATTTTATTCCATACATGAATATTTTATATATTTTATTCATTCAATAAAAATGATATTTTTGTTGTTCATATATTTTATTCCATACAATACAATCAACAACCACAATGCAGTCCATTCAATTCAAACAAACAATCATGGTTTCAATAAATGGTGTCGGGTGCTACTAAGCACCGTCTACAACCTAGTATATATAACTGTAAAATAAATAGAGTGAGAAGGAGTTCTCACTTTGATCGGTTTCTGAAATCGTTTGAATAACGATTGTTTTTAATAAAATTAAACAGTGTTTAATTTTACCAAAAATTCCAATAGCTTCTGTTTTGGTTTTGTATGTTCCATGACGTAGTATGTTTCAACACGATTCCAACGGACGTGATTTTGCTGCATTTCGACATTGTGTCGCCTAGATATTGATTTTACAAGCTTTGACACAAATTAATATAATCAAATAAGTGAATATTAGGCTCATGTCCCTATTTTGAAACTTAATTAGGCTGACACCCGGTCATAAACTTAATATAAATTAGGTCCCTGTTTTCAAAACTTATAAAATAATAATTAAAAAAAATAAAAAAATTCGTAAATTAGTAATAAAATAAATTATGCATTATACAAAAAATTCAGTTCAAAAAACAACAAAAATAATGTCAGAAAGAAGAAAACAGCAAAAAAACAGAAAAAACTGCAGTTAAATGCATAATATTATGCACCTTTTTGATTTTATTGCATGCATATATGCAATTATTGCAGTTCTTCCAGCGGATAGATTTAACTTAATATTTCAGTTCATTTTTATTTGCATCCAAATGTGCAAATTTCTCAAAAAAAATGCACACATGTGTGCAACATTTTTATAGGATAGCACACTGGTTAAAAGTAGGGACCTAATTTATATATATAAAAAAAAGATTTGAAAAATTTAAACCTGCCCCTTATTTTATTACTTCCGCCTTTTTTTTTTAAAAAAAAAAGTACGTTCCTTCATAAAAAAAAATTCTAAAATATGGAAATAATTTCAGGATTCTACGGAAATAAAAAAAAATAGTTGCATACATTTATGCAATTATTACTAATAATTGCATATATGTATGCAACTTTTCCGTAAGCTGTGTTCGGTTTGGAAATTTGAAACTTAACCTGCACAAATGTGTGCAAATATTGGGTATATTTGCACACATGTAAGCATGTTTTTATATGAATAAAAATCAACGAAGTTGTATGTAGTGAAAAATATGCACGGATGTATGCAAAAAAATGATATATGTGCATACTATTATGCATTTAACTGGAAATTTCGTTTTTTTCTGTTTTTTTGATTTTTGACGCCTTCTTTGATGGTTTTTTGTTCTGAAATTTTTAGTGTTTACTTGTTTTATTTAAATACGAATTTACTTTTTTTATATTTTTTTTATGACTTTTCAAAAAATAGGGACCTAATTTACAATAAGTTTATGACCGGGTTTTTTTTATATTTTGAAACTTAATAGGGACCTCTAAAAAACGCACCCATCAAATAATTAATTTAAGTTAAGATTCTCTATCCCTTTCTTAATTATCTCTCCCTCTCTGTAACTTCTGTTTCCAGGCCTCACGAAAATGAACCCATCCTTCAAAACTTCAAGCCCCCACGCGCCACTCTTCTGGCCCTCTGCCATTCATCTAAGAGCGCCACATCGACGAGCTCCAGTCCCTCTTCCCGCGCCATGAACCTCACCGCACTCGACACCACCTGCACCACGATTTGCGTGCGACGGGTCCCCCATTGAGCTCGAATTTCGAGCAGATGACACAAAGATAACCCATCATATCCACCTCAAATCAAAGCCCAGAATTTTCTCTTCAAAATTTGTTTCGGGTATTTGATCTAATTGAAAACGGATTAGGAATTCCCGAGCTTTTGGTCCATTGAAAGATTTTGGTTGTTGCTCTGTGATTGGGAATTAGGGTTTACATAGGGGTATATTTATATAAAATATATATTAATATTTAATTCAATAAATTCCAATTTTACTTGTTTATCCATTCGGACTTCAAATCAAACCCAACGACTGTCGCCCCTAGCTAAATAACCTCACTTTGGACACAATGGGATGTGTCCCGTAAGCCAATTTGACTGTTACGATCAGGTTTCATTTAAATTAAAATATAAATTAATATATATTGAATTTAAATTTATATTTTAATTTACCGGGGCCACATACTGACTCCAAAATTCCAGAAAAATAAATCTAGCTATGTTTTGATGATACAGTCCTAACAAAACTAATTTCGTCGAATTAGGAGACCGTTTGAAAAATGGCCATTTTCTGGTTGATCCAATTTGGCTAAAATTGACAAAACATGTTTTCTTTTGTCACGCTCACATATTAATTCCAAAAATTATGAAAATTGGAATCTAGCAATAATTTGACATTCCGGATCCAACAAAAGTGGTTTCATCGAAAATGGAGATCGTTTGCAAAACGGCTATTTTCAAGGGCTATATATAAAAAATATATATATATTCCATAGCGACTATTTTAAATTGGACATAGCTTTTTACTCCCGTTATGAAATCTGGATTTTTCACATTTATTAGAAAGATATAACTAAACAGATTCAAATATTTCTGGTTTTACTAAAATCTGATTTATTTTGAATCTTGTATGTTCATTTGAAATTTGAAATCGAATTTTCAAACTACCACACCATTTTAGTCTTGTTTTATAATTAAAATAAATTTAATCTTTCTAACTTCGTTTAAAATAAATTTTAGTTGTTATTATTTAAAATTAATCATTTTAAATATTCAAAATCCATAAAAATTGCTAAAATAAAAAATTTAAATTGGTTCTGATTTTTTGGGTTGTTACAGTCATTTTCTTTAATAAACTTCCGTTTAAAAATAATCTGTATAAAATAGATTTTAAAAATCTATCTTTAGTTATAAGAACAGTTTTATAACTTCTGTCCTATTGATTGCCTGACGGTAGGTCAATCTTTATAAAACAATTTATTCTTAGGCCATCTGCCGATAATTACTCAACCAATATCACCCATTGGATAATATTACACAAGTGTTGAAATTTGGATACAACAATCAACAACCAACACTCAATCAGATTGATTAACAGTTCATATAAGTAAACAACGTATTTGAGGAATCCAGTTGGATCCCTCCAACCAGTCTTTCCCTACATCAAAATGGGTTACCTCAAATTCAATACGACAATATAATTATTCATCATGATAACAAAAATAAATAGTTCAATAAATAATAATCTACAAACAATTTATAACGTCCATTCAAGCATCAAATTATTTATTTAATATGTTTATATTATTATAATGTAACCAACAAGATAAATTACCTCGTTTGGAATCTAATCGTTAAAATAACGATTTAATTTGATTAAATTAAACAAACGTCTAATTTAATCAGTGAATATTAAAATATTCAGCGTACATGCAAATAGTCATTCAATCATTAGCAAACATTACACACAAAACCAAAACCCGGTTTATATAAAATATAAAAGGGATAAACTGAGTGAGTTAAACCTTGATTTGCTTCGATGATAAAATGATTCGTTTAAATCAAATTAAACTGGCGTTTAGCCAAATTAGCTCTATGTAGTAGTGTTTGACCAAACGATTCCAACATTTCCGGTTCTTCGCCATTCCGATAATGTACTGGGAAATTGTACAATCTATAAGTTAACGTTATATAATTAAATTAATTAAATCTTAATTATCCTATTAATATAATAATTACATTGAATACTCACTAGCCGATTATTACTCTCCCTGCTGTCATTCCAACCCCTTACTGAAGTCCGCTCAACTCCGACCATTCACAACAACACTAACTGCCATATTATTTCTTATGTTCGCACGTTACTTAGCATGGACCAACATGCCACCTTCTCTATATGCATATCACATTATACTGCTACTTTAAATATTTGTTTTTCTTATTAAAAGGCCCAAGTCCCAAACAAAAACCCACGTCCAAACGGGTTGGTCCAGACAAACACAAGCTGCACCAAGACAGACGCCTGTTGGCATTCCAGCTTTCCTTCTCTTTTCAGGGCCTATCCGAAAGAGAATCCACCGTCTTCTTCCCACATTTCCTTCTTCTAGTTTATCTTTTCTTCCGATTTTTGTTCATTGCGCCACTGCTCTATTTTTCTTGTCCATGCCAACATATATGCTCCCCTTTGTTCTTTTATTCTTTTTCCCTCAAATATTCTTCCATGTTAACTTTAAATTTCATGCTGCTCCCGCTACTTATATTATTCGTTCACCTCCCAAACTCTTGTTTTTCTTTCATGGATCAATTGTTGTCCTCATCTTCACCGAACCATTCTACATATTGCTTCCCATGTTAAACACCTTCCTGCATTTTTTTGAACACAACAACCCATTTTAAACTAACTCCATACTTCTACTCCTCCATCCACGAGACTTGAAAGCCACACATCCACCTTTCTGCATATCACCTAGTACTCTACCGAATCCAACGCAGTCCGCACCATCAGCCCTTCACCAGCTAGTGCTCCTTCTGACCGTTATCATCTAGCTGAACTCGACACTATTTCTTTGAATCACTAACCCATCATTCACAGTTTTCATGTACTGAAAAACCGCCCATCTACCCCTGAACCGTACCCCCACATCATTGGCCTTCCCTCTTCACTACAGTTCTTCCCCAGGCCTGCACATCCTTTGTTTGTTCCCACACTTCTAGCCCACTCGAACGAGCCCCATAGTTCCACTACAGCAAACCATCGTGCCATACTTCAAAGAACTTTTAACGAGAGGACCAATTTTTATTTTATTTTATTATGTGGAGAGAACTTTGTTTTGAATTCCTTTTACACGCCATGAAAACTTGTGGCAATTTCCTGGAAGAGATTTGCGAAGCTATTGCATATTTATACCCAAGGCTCCTTGGATGCCAAGGTTCTTAGGTTCATAGGACTGCAGTGCGTTCAATTCATAGATTGGTAGGTGTTTGTGTTTTCATTTCAAACTATAGCTGTGTGTATTGATGTGTTAATGGATAAGGTACGTTTGTATATAAAGAGAATAGAGTAAGGTGTACAGTTTCCTTTTTATCTACTGTTGTGCTATTCTTATATGAAAAATTAGTGAAATAATTTAGTTTTTATTTCCTGCTTTGAATGAAAAACGAGGTGAGGCATTTATATAGATGAGGGAAAGAATCGGAGAGGAACACCATCACTTCATTAGGTACAAGATAGCCATACTGGTAGGTGCAAAGTTTTCTTCTGAGTCATGTCTCACATAGCTTCTCTGAAAAGATAACTGATGTGTTGACAGGCCAAGCATGCACAAGTTTATCATAGCATGCAGTTTGATGTCTGCTAGTACACCTAGGGTATAAATTTTCCGAACTAGCATGTGCGGTTTCAGTTTGGTGTGTACATTGTTACATAACTTAAGGTAAAGTTCCGTTTAAATGTTTACTACTTAATCCGGTTAGTTTCATTTTACCGCGATTTAGCGCTTTTACGTTGGATGTTTAATATTTGTACATACATTCACGAATCCCAAATACAAATGAAAATAGATGTATCGTAACGTCTTGATGTTTTGGTCCCAATGAAATTAATTTCGTTGGAAACAGACTCCGTTTACACAACGGTGATATTTTAACTTATCGGTTCACCTCTAAATATCGCCTATCGATAAAAAAACTTTGATTGGCTCCAAACTGGAAATCTAGCAATAATTAGTTGTACGTATTTCAATAAAACTTATTTCGTCGAAAATGGAGATCTTGAAAAGAAAACATTTTTAAGGCCTATATATTATCGATAAAAATTTATAATTAAATTCAAAGCAATTCTATTTAAATGATAATAAATCATTATTATCATGTATATCCAAACGAGAATAACCAATATATATTTTAAACTCAATATCCACAATTTCGGTTTAAAACGATATCCAAATATATAGAAATTCCTTTATATTTATTAAATAAACGTTATCGTTTATTAACGAAATTTCATAGCTACTAGTTGAAAATTTGATTTGAACGTATCTTATAATCTATATGATGTAATCTCGATTTTTCTCTTCTATTAGAAAAATATAATCAATTTGATCCGGACGGTTCCTGTTTCACAGAAATCTGACTTATATCGGATCCGGTATATTCAATTAAAGTTCAAATCGTAAATTACGAACTACCGTGTCTTTTTGAGCTCGTTTTAATTATATTATAAATTATATATATTCGAACTTAATTTTATAAAGTAATTTCGATAAAAATCCATTATATTTCCAATATAATACATAAAACAGATTTAAATATTCCAATTTTCGAAAATTTCTCCAACACCTCCTCTAAATGGTTCGATCGGTACAGTTACAACTGCCACTCTCGACCTTAACTTCTCCAAAAGAAAACCAAATGCCAAATGACTACCCAAATCAGGGGTATAAAATCAATCACTCCAACCAATAATATTGTGGTTTACCTATTTGTCGGGCAACTCAATTCAAATTTTGAAGCAAATCATTAACTGCTCTTCGTCTTCCAATTTTTACTTCTAATCTATGTAACCAAATCATCTCCACAGTCTTCAGGATTCTGCACTTAACCCCACTTATAATGAAAATAACAAATATAGGGTTAAATTATTTAGTTTCACTTCATAACCGGTTTTATTCCCAATTCATTATATTGGAATTTGGTTTCAATTTGTCCAACTTGGTTAGTTCTATTCTACTAATCCAATACTCATATAACAAACAATCAAATCATTAGAATTATACTCAACACTGATACTTACTAGTCTGCTTTTACTTTGGTTGAACATGTACGATTAATATTCGAACGATTTCCATTATTATCCGTTCAATTCCCCAAATTTATTTAATTTCAATCCCAGTTGACCAGGTTAAGTCTTATTTCCATATTCAATCAACCAATTGGTTTCTAATCAGTTCAATTTCATTTCATAATTCGGTTTAAATTCCTAATGAAATCAAGCAAAACAACCAATATTTTTTTTTGCAAGGCAAGCGGGGTTGAAGTGGACCCCTGCCACGTTTATTAAAAAACAAATCATACAAAAACCAATGAGCAAGAATGCAAAGTGCGACACACAGAGGTTCACCAGGAACATACAAACAAGGACACAGCTTACAACAAACGAGCCATCCAGTAAGCAAAAAAAGAGCTATCAAAGAGATAAATAGAAGAAAACAAGTCTCTCCTCATAAGTAGCTTCAACTTACCCCACATATCATCACTATTTCTCCACTCAGACTTGAATGCTCTCAAATTTCTTTCTTCCTAAATCATTCTCACAAGTTTTTTAATGCAAAGAATGAAGATAGCATGATCCTTCTTTCTCCATTTAGTTGACAGAAGGATACAATGCCATTGCGTAGAAGACGTTTCAGGATGTGCAACAATACCAAAGAGCAGTAACAACTTTTTTCCAAATTTGCATAGTATATGTGCATTCAAAAAACAGGTGCTGAACCGATACTTCCCTATCGTCACATAGAAAGCATTTCCCATCTACCATCATTTCCATTTGACGAAGCTTCTGTTTGGTGAGCAAGGTGCCGTTAATAACCTTCCATAACATAAAGCTTTCCGCAGGAACCGATGCTTTGCGCCACACAATTTTGTGCCACGGACATACACTCAGTTGTGCATGGTTGATAATAAGAAGGTAAATTTTCTTGACAGTGTGCGAAGATCCATTCCATGTAAGCATCTTGGCCACAGAATAACTGATGTCCTTTTGTAGAGTACCACATAACATACGCGCATGGAAATTGGAAATGAATGTCAAAACCACTTTGCCAGTGGAAAGGAAATTTGATACTGAAGCATTTCTATTTATTTCAGATTGTATTATGCAATCATAACCAAGCAGCAAGGATAAAATAATACCTTTAGATATCCAAGGTTCATCCCAAAAGGACACTTTGCTTCTCACAGAAATATTGTATTGTATAAAAGTTAAAAACTTGCTTCTCAGCTGCAGTATATTCCTCCAAACCCAGCTGCAAGATGCTGGAATATTCATAACCCAAAAACTTCGATTTTTAACATTAAAGTGCCAGCACCAGTTCACCCAAATACTGTCGGAGCAGCTGATGAAATTATGGAAGTGAGTACTCACAGCGACATAGTTCCATTGGCGAAGAGATAACATGCCGAGGCCACCCATTTGCTTAGGTAATTGCATTTTCAAGAAAGAACACGGAATAGGCTTCCTGCCATGAACACTACCAGTCCAGAGGAAGCGAAGTAACATAGAAGTTATCATCGACACAAGCTTTTTCGGTAAAATGAACGCTCTTGCCCAATAAACCGACATTGAAAAACCAATGCTTTGAACTAGAACAGGACGCCTAGCCTGCGATAAAAATTTGTTTGCCCAGCAGTTCAGAGAAGCCACTATCTTATTATACAATGGCATACAGTTAGCCTTAGTCACTCTAGAAGAGCACAGCGGCAATCCCAGGTACGATGACTGTAATGACCCGAAAATCCGGACCAATTTGAGCTGACCAAATAACACAAGTCCAACCCCAAATTGCACTGGAAATTCAAGAAATTAATAGAAAGAAGATAGAGGGTGAGGAAAGATAAGGTAGAACTTATAGAATAGAAGAAGAAGAAGAACATCATCATCAGAGTAAACACGAATCTCACAGCGGAACGAATAAAATATAACATAGCTTTTGAAATACAAACAGTATATATACAATAACACTTATCAGAGTACAACACTTACAACAACAACGGAAATAATAATAGCTATAGAATCCTGAAGCCTTCTGCTCCAGCTCTTCAAGTGTATCTGTAAAATCCCGACTACTTGACTGCCCGTACAAATTTAGGCACCCAAGAGTTTAGGGAAAACAAACAAATAAACTCCGGGTCAGTCATGGGACTAGTATGAGTAAAACAGTTTAAAACAGGTATATGATATCTCATAAGACCACGCCGTGAATACGGAACGGGTTTTTCCCTTATGAGAATCCAACATCTTTGACAAGCAATATCATTCTGATATTATAATCATGTCTAAGCACAAATATTTATCAATCTAGTAGAAATGCTTTCATCTCACGTTCTACATATATAGTATACAATCAAAATCGCAAGCACGTATTGGAAAATGGATTTCCAACTATGACAAGGTATGGAACCACCTTTCGATCAGTGTACTCTAGGAACGATACACTGGAGTTCAATAAGAACATCTTGCAACTCAGCCACACATGACCGACCACTCATTTCGCTTGAGTGTATCGAATGTACATCACCAACGGTTGGGATCAGCAACCGTTCCCGTATATATATATATATATATATATATATATATATATATATATATGGGACAACATTGATAGATTAAAGAAGCAAATGAATATTCTCTAGATAGGTGATTATACACCCTACTTCGGTGCGACCGACTTAGCCATGCTGCCTGCCCGATTTCTATCATTACCGGATGTGAGGCTAGAAGTTACGCTTATCTTTTTCATATCAATTCTTCATTCACTTTGAATGTCACATCGTCATACCCGCCAAATCACAAATTGACTTATCCAAAAATACCATGGGTATAAAGCTAAGAGAAATGAATTCCTCCGCCACCAACGTAAATACATTTGAAAAGATCAACTTACGTGATCTACCAGATATACTCTGTCAGACCTTCGTCCATACAAGTTGTCCTGGGACTGGACAAACCGAAGGCACTATTCAGTATATCCATCTTAGTCGCTGTTATGTAAGATTTATACAACAGCCCTTGCACTTTACTCCGTCTTCAATTTTTCTTTGGCATAAATGTTTCGCAACGCTTATGCCAATACAGAGTGGTTCTTTGGATAATAATCTAACCGGTCTCTCCATATTTACAATGTTAAAATGGTCAAAAACTTCGATAGTCGGTGAGTTAACTATTGAAGGAAAATACGTGTGCAAACAACAATATCATTTCCAATGGAAATTCTATCAATCAATTATCAATCACTACCATTCCACAACTATCAGTCTCTAACTGTAAACTAATAAGAGAACAACTTCCCAAGTATAAACCCCGAAGGCCAAAATCAACATCAGATCGATACTCAGGAACCCATTCAACTTACTAATTCTAGTCAGTTTCTAATTTTGCTTAACTCTATATTTTTAACTCTAATCGATTAACTCTATTTGATTACCTCTAACTGGTTAACTCTAACTGATTACCTCCTTTCAAATAAACTATATTCAATTTACTCCTTTAACTCTAACTGATTAATTCTAACTCCTTTTATAGTATCGTATTTATTTTCTAAATAAATATTTCCTTTATTCTAATTCTATTTATTCCCTAAATAAATAAATAATCCCTTTTAATCTATTTGTAAATGTTCTACAAATATTTCCTTTATAATTCTATTTTATTTGTAAATGGTTTACAAATATTTCTCTTCTTATTTGTTTGACAAATATATCCTTCTATATTTGTTTTACAAATATTTCCCTCTCTATATGATTTACAAATATATTTCTCCTATATTTGATTTACCAAATATATTACTTTTACAAAAATCCTTTTATTTATATATATAAAATCCATTGATTTTATATAAATAAATTTATTTCAAAATATACTTTGAAAATCCTTTGTCCACATTCTAGTATTTCTTATGGTATTTAACACGCCATATAACAACGATAAATATCGTCCAAACACACAAAATCAACGTCAGATTATATATCACCTTATATATCACAATATATAAATCATAGTAAAATAAATGTTGAGGAATCCAGTTGGATTCCTCCAACCTGTTTCCCTGCATCACAGATGTTAAACAATATAGATAACATCACTTTCAGTTCCATATGATATATTCTGTTAAACAGAAACAATATAGAAATTCAACTAACTGACTAGCAGTTCAATCAAACAGTCAACACACAGTAAATCGGACAATTTCTAACAGTTCTAAAAATACAACATGAAATTATAAACTGTTTAGAGTTGGTGAGATTTACTCACATTGGACTATCATCGTTAATTAACGATAATTGTCGTTGATTTAGATTGGAAAATTTATTTTGCTATAAATTGTAACGAGCTCGGATTCGCTCCCAGTCAGCTCCATTGTGTAACTACCGTCCATACGATCCTGTCGGATCTTGTTTCGCTCAATTCTGATTAGGTATGATAAAGTTATGAACGTTTTACTTAATACACTAATTAATATAGAATTTAACTTGGATTATAAATACTTTTGGGCCTTACCCCATTTATAACTCCGACCCATGAACCAACTAAATTACCCACGACCACCTACTGTCTTCTCCATCTTCAAACAATCGCTCCAGTTCGGAAATGGCCATAGCCGCACATTTTACTTCACCTCTTTTCCTTTTTCTCTTATTGTTAATTGGGTTTTCACATTTCTTTCATCCTGGGCCTTACCCCTTCATTCACCGGCCCACTTCAATACTACAAAGCCTAGGCCCGTTGACCAAACACCACGTCTTCCCCAATTGATGTATTTCCGCACTCCAGATAAAAACCCAGACCATTTCCCCAGTACCGAACTCCCTCCATTCTTCCACCGATTCACAATTTAAACCCAACTACATCCATCAGTTGCTCATCGCCATCTCTATTTTTTCAAAATACTCAAGCACCCCTATTTTCGTGACCAACAACAGTGAACGCGGCCATTACTGGCTCCTCAAACCTCAACCTCCCATTTCCAAAGTTTTATCCTTAAAACCGCTCCAATCTCCTCACAGAAAAATCAATAAAAATATCCAAACTCCTCCTTTTCAACTCCTTATTCCTCTCATCGTCACAAGGGACAACTCGCATGCACCAACACAGTTCCGTCTTCAGGCGTCTCATGGTGCCTGGCTGATGTCGAACGACATCTTTTCAAGCCGTATCCCAAAACAAATAACACGCAAGTGCTATTCCATCTCCTCATACCAAAAACGAACCTGAATTCATCAATAGTTGCTTCAAAAATCAACGAAGCTCAGCCCTAACTCACTGTTGAAAATCGAGCTTCAGCTAATTGGTGTCGTACTGTTCAAATCGAACATCAGTATGAAGCTCTCCTCTTCACATGCCCACATATATATATAATAATTTATAGATTTTTCTTGGAGTTTATATGGATTTTTGGAGTTGAATTTCATCACGTTGGGAGTGATTTTGGTGGCGACTCAAATTGTTTGACCGTGGAAAATTAATTAGGTCATAAGGGAAGTAAAAGGGGGGGTATTTATAGAGGGGTGGGATATTTTCATGTTAACTTATAATGTTCATTTATGTTCGTTTCTCCTTCTAAAAATCCGTACGATTACATACGGTACCTAAAAATCATGAAAATTGACATGTAGCTAGAGTTCGACATTACGGTCTCAACGAAACTGGTTTCATCAAATTCCGACTCCGTTTGCTCACACATCGTATTTTTAACCGTCGAAATACTGATTGTTTTTCACTCTAAAAATCCATACGGCCACACAATGACTCTAAAAATCACGAAACTTGACATCTAACAATAATTTGATGTTGCGGATCCAACAAAACTAGTTTCGTCGAATTCCGACTTCGTTTGTAAAACCGGCTATTTTTAAAGCTCTGAACGACCCATTTAAATATATAAATATATTTAAATATAATTAAATTAAATATAAATAAATTTATTTTATCGTATATCTTCACATATGATATCGTACTGCTCCAGAATATCATATCAGAATTTACAGCTGATACTTCAGATTCCAGATTATCTCGATATTCAATTTATATCGAAAATCCTTTTATAACGTATATAAAGCGTTACGAATTATAAAGGAATTCCACAACGACTTTTTCTGAAATTTGATTTGGACATAAATCAAAATCTACACGACGAAATCCCGATTTTTCTCCTCCACTAGAAAGATATACTCCACCAGCTCCATACGTTTCTTGTTTCACAGAAATCCGATTTAAAACGAACCCTGTATATTCAGTTGAAGTTCAAATCGCCAAATAGCGAACTACTGCGTCGTTACGCGCTCTATTTTAAGTGTACTATAATTCTACGTTCCAAACAGACGTCGATTGAATATATTCGTCAATATAATTCAACTCTAAGCTGAATTAAATCTTAGGGATGACCCAGTTCACAGAATATTGTGATTTCCAATATTTTTGATTATTTCTGAATCTAATATATTATTCTATTATTTAATTTAATTAAATAATCACTTATTTAATTAAACCACCATTTAATTCACTATATCACTATTTAAATAATTAAATAAATTAATTATAATACCTCTGACAAATGTGGGTCATTACATTGACCCCTTTTCAAGTGGTTGCATGTCAAGCATAAGTTGCAACCTAGCAGCGTGAACTTCCGAAATACCAGCAAACAAAACATGAGATTTAGAAGAGTTCAGCTTCAAACCTGTAATAGAGTAGAACCTGTTGAGAGTTTCGGTAATACATAACAAAGATGCATCACAAGGCTTAGAAAATACCATAATATCGTCCGCAAATAAAAGAGTTGAAATTGAGTTATGCCTGCATTTCGGGTGGTACTTGATCAAACCATTTTCAAAATTCTTCTTAAACATCGCAGTCAATAACTCCATTACGAGGATAAAAATATAGGAAGAGATCGGATCCCCTTGATGTATACCTTGCTTGCTTTTAAAAAACCCAGAGGATCTTCCATTGTACACAAGAGAGAAAGAGGGCGAGGAAATGCAAGTGTAAAGCCAAGCCACAAAGATTTTAGGAAAATTCATACGAGCAAGAATTCGGACAATAGACGTCCATTGCACACTGTCATCAGCCTTACTTAAATCCAACTTAAGTGTAGCAGAAGGGCTGGTGTTAACACTACCATAACCTCTGAGCAACTCGTGAGTCATTAACACATTATCAAGGTTATTTCTCGCGGGAAGGAAGGCGGACTGATTCTTGGATATCAGGGACGGGAGAACAATCAAAAGCCTGTTGGCTAATAATTTAGATATGCACTTATAGGTTACGTTACAACAAGAGATCGGTCGAAATGAAGTTACACTGGAAACATGCTTATTTTTTGGAATGAGTACCAAGTTCGTGGCATTAACCTCAGACAACAGCTTGAATTTATCAAAGAAATTATGTATTGCTTTATAGAAATCCACCGCAATGACATCCCAAGAGGACAGGAATTTTTTTACATTAAATTCATCAGCCCCCCCCCCCCCGAAGATTTTTTGTTCATGGAAAAAAGAGCGAGTTTTATTTCATCATCGGTCACTCTAGCTATAAGGCAGTCGGATTGAATTGAGGACAGGTAGGGAAGGTTTACTTATCAATAAGAGATAAATTTGGGCTGAAGTTGCTACTGTTCCCCAAGAGACCAATGAAGTAATTTAAGAGTGCAACATCAATCATATCAGGGGTGTTGTAAACATTCCCTGACTCGTCAGCTATTCGGTGTATGTGCTCTTTGGATTGTTTAATCTTAACAGCCGCATGGAAATATTGTGTATTTCTGTCACCTTTCTGTCTCCACTTAATGTTTAACTGTTGTTTCTTCATGTTGGCCTCGATTTGCAATGCGTCATTCAGTTCGTCAAAAAGTCTGGATTCTTCCAAAGCAAAACATCAGGATCATTCGGGTTACTGAGAAGATAGTTCTGAGCCTGGTTAAAAGATAGTTTGAGATTATCAGAAAGCTTTGAACCAAAACCAAATTTATAAGAAGCCCATAGCCGCAGAGCGTTCTTTGTTTCTTTCAGCTTCCTGCAAAAAATAAACATTGGGTTACCATAGAAATGAGGAGACCAGGAAGTGATAATTTTAGAATGGTACTCCGGATCAAGGATCCAAGAGTTGAAAATTTTGAAACTTCTTTTCTCTCTTCTCACAAGTAAACCATGGGAAAGGATGATAGGGGAGTGGTCGGATAAGATTGGATTCGGGAGGTAAGCATGGAGGTTGGGCCATGTAATGAGGGGTTTAAAATTGCAGAAAGTATGGTCTATATTAGTGAAAGTACGCACACCGCTCCAACTATGATTGTTCCAGGAAAACAGAGCACCGGAAGTGTTGACCGCGATGAGATCCGCATTTACAGTGGCAGTGTTGAGGGGCTCAATGTCCTTCGGTAGCAAAGGAATGCCTCCTGACTTGTCATGCATGTGAAGGCAACAATTAAAATCACATAAAATAACCCAAGGATGGGTATCCTGTCTGAATGCAGGAAGAAGATCAAAAAGCGACTGCCTAGACAAGATAACATTATCAGCGTAAATGACGGTTAAGTAATAGGTAGTGAGGTTGGATAAAGTGGTAACGTGGAAATGCATAAGTTGTCGTGATGCAAAATCCAAACGAAGCGAGAGAGTAGAGGGATTGTGAAGAACAAGAATATGGCCATACTCTGCATGATCAAGATTGTTAGACACGGACCAGGCGGGATTGATGTAAGAGGCAGTAGAGACAGACAGTTGAAGGTTCAATTTGGTTTCTAACATAGCAAAGAGGTGTAGGTTGTAATGATTGATTAAATTTCTAACTTGGTCCATTTTAAGGGGGTTACGAGCACCCCTAACATTCCAAACTGCAAGGTTTTTACTCATTGAATATACTCTTTGGAAAGTGAGTTGGCTAATGTCATGCTCCTGGTCCGTGGAGATTGGTAATCTGGAACGTTGGTAGATGGAGGGGCCTTCTTGGTCGGTGTTAACAAGGGGATTGAGGGAGCAGCAAAAAAAATCAGCGGGTGGCCAACCAGGGATGGTACCAGTGAAAATGTAGGGTGGTTTGGGAGGGACGGCTTCCAGGTTAGAAGAAGAAGAAATTTGAGGGATACAAGTGGTACTGGTGACTTGCATGGATACGGATTGGCTGCATGCAAAAGACGTGGGTGACAAAGAGATTATTGGAGGACAGGTAGGTACACAAGTGGTGTTACAAGGTGAAGTGGTAATAACGTGAGATGGAGAGCTTGATGACAGTTTAGGGGTTGCAACGGATTTAAGCGGGTGGGTGGTGTCATCACAGGTAGTGCATAACTCAATAATATCCTTTTCCAAGGCCGCTGCAAATATCAATCCGTGGTTAAGCTAGACATCGAGTGAAGACGGTTGGGAATTAAAAGTGATAGCAGCAATAGAAGTGGATGAGGCAAGTGGTAAGGTAGGTGAATAAAAAGCTGGGTCACAGGGATCGAAATTCTCATGCACATGCACATCATTGTGCATATCAACATTAAACTCTGACAAGTCAATTTCTGGTATTTCAAAATTTCCATTTTCTATCACATCATCCTGTACTTCAATCAACTCACCCTCTTCCCTTACATTCAACAGTCCTTCATTCTCGTTATCACTAGTTAACAGGGCAAAGCTATTTCTAGTTGCAACCTTTGGTAGTGCCAGTATCCCTTTTGCCTTACTGATGGTACCACTAACAGCAATTTCATTCATTGTAAGCATATTACCACGTTCCTTTCGTAGTCCAGGTTTTATAATTGGATCCACCCTGTCATTTAACCTTCCCACAACTTCCATCCTTTGATTACCAGCTCTTCGGATATAATTACTCTTAACTTTTGACCATACTTGTTGCATGTTTCGCTCTGGAGCTACGCGAAAGGTATTGGTCTTACCCTTAACCTCAACCGTTTTGTTCCTCGGCAACACTTGCTTAGAAGGCTGAGACTCCTGGACGACACTAGCTTCTATTTTTTTCTTCAAATGACGACTTGCTACAATTATCCAAAGTGTGTCCGAATGATTTGCACTCGCTGCAACTTTCAGGCTTCCATATGTATATGACTTGCACGAAGTGGGTAGAACCATCTGACAATTGAACATGAAACTCGTCTGGTAAATCCGAAGTTGGGGTTATTTCGACCATACATTTCGCATACTCCAATCTTTCTAACTTTTCCGTCGATTCGTCCATGCATAAGAATTTGCCGATTCTAGTTGCTAGCCAGCTTACCCCAATCAACGACCAATAAACCATTGGAATGTTGTACAACTTTATCCAAACCGGGACCACACGAATCTCGGTACTATTGTTACCGACAGACGGATCCCAAGACTTCAGAATGAACAGTTTGTTCCGCATTACAACTGGATCAGCTACAAGAATCCTCCTTCTATCCTCCTCGGAAGATAGATTGAAGAGGAACAAGAACCCGTTAGAGTTGACTTTCACTCTACCTTTAAGACGCCAAAGATTCTTTAGGTTGTTGATGACTACAGCGTACGAGAGCGGTTGGTCCAGGAAGAACCCGACAATCGAATTGTTCCAGTTGTCATCACCCGCCTGAACAATAGCATCTGAGGGAACCAACACGCCATTATCAAAGACAAGCGGAATATCAGGAGGCTGAAAAGAACCTGCATTTCTAGGCTTGTTGGCAAAAAGGGAATTGAATTTTGGCTTGGGTCCGAGAACAGGGATTGGAGGTAGAGGGACAAATGGCGGCGGGGGATCGGGAGCAGGAGGTATGGGTGTTGGTTTCGGAGTAGCTGGTGGAGAGGTTGCTAGTAGGGGAATGAGGGAGGGTACAGTGATGTGACTGGGCTGGAAAAGGAAAAAATGGTTGAGGACGGATGAAGGTACAGAGGAGGACGCCGTTTTTTCTCTCTCAGATTCATTTATCCACTTTTTGCCCGTTGTTGAATTTTTTTGATTAAATTCATTTATCTACTTTTTTGAAAAAAAAACAATATTGTGTCGATTACCCTTATTATACTATATTTTGAAAAAAAAACAACCAATATTACTATACTATATAAAATTATTTCCCTTTTCTATAAAAATATACTTTGGGCAAAATTATTTTATTTAACCCCTTTTCAAAACAATATTGTGTCGATTACCAGTTCATTTTGAACCGACTAAAAAAACACAATACAAAACATTTTTATATAAAATCTATAAATACATTCTCTCGTATATACGTTGAAACTCAATCAAGGGTGTTTCTAACTATTGAGTTACGCCATAAAGCCAAGGTTACTCCTAAACCAATAGCTCTGATACCACTGTAACGACCTAGCAGGTTCGACTCCCGAATTTCGACAATAATACATAAAGCCCGTATTACTTACCAAAACCCAAGTATCGAAAACACCAGATAGTTAATAAGTTAGAGGGTGAGATAAGGAAGAAAGAAATATTAGAATAGAAGAATAAGAAGAAGAATTAACACAACAAAATCAGAGTCTCACATCGCAGCGGAACAAAATATAATAAGGAAATAAATCTTTATTGAGAGCTTGAAATAAATACTTATAATTATCAGAGTACATCAACACATCTAGACAGTTATAATAATATGTCCTTATATACAACACACAGCGGAATAACAACCATATATCATATGTCCGGACTCCTCCATCTCATCCCCGTTCTTTGCAGCATCCGATAATCTAAACCTGTACAACCCGTTCTAACCCGAGCATTACAAATACCGGGTCAGTCTGGTGAACTAGAGCGAGAAAACACTCTAAGTTTAAGGGGAATCATCCAACTTGATTTTAAAGTTCAAAATCCCTTGGAAAGAAAAGGATAATCGTAAGACCAAATCCACATATAAATACAAACAATTTTTACCTTACGATAACCCAAAACATTTTTGAAATCAATATCTTTTCTGATATTATAATAGTGTCTAAATACAAATAAATATCAATCTAGTAGAATGCTTGCATCTCATGCTCTACATACATAGTATACAATCAAAACTGCGGGGGCTTATTGGAGACTGGATTCCGACTATGACAAGGTATGGATCCACTTGCCGATAGTGTATCTCTTGAGAGGAATACACTGGGTTCCACAAGAATGTCTTGCAACCGGGCCCACACATGACCGACCACTCATTTCTCTTGAGTATATCGATATATTGCCACCTACGGTTGCTAGCAGCATAACCGTTCCCAGGAGATACAGAAATGAAAGGAAGTAACAAATACGAATATTCTCTAGATGGTGACAATACACCTTAATGGGTGCGACCACATAGCCATGTTATTTGCCCGATTTTTGTCATTTTCCAGTTGTGAGGCTTGAGTTTATAATTTTTTGAACATCTGGCCACCATTTATTTTTGAATCCCACATCGTCCATACACGTCATCCAGGAATAGGATGAAACGAAGGTACCCTCTTACCGTATCCTAGGTAACACCCTATAGATCAGTAGTGAGTAGTCCTTTAATCCGTAGAACTCACTCACGACAAAATCACAGGTCAAAATATCTTCGGGAGCTACCCTTAGAAATTCAACGAGTAGTTCTTCCGCTCTTGACGATCAATGGTCTTCAATCACTATCTTTAATCAGTACCTTTCACGATTTCACATTTATTGGACGGAATGGTTTTCAAATATAAATTCGATTTTGGTCTTTCCATACCAATAATCGTATTGGCCAGATTTGATAGTCGGTTATTTAACTATCAAATAAACAATCATTTATTCATACAATAAGATGGATTTACTAGTTCAGTACTCAGCATCACTTAGCCTCTTTAATTTCAATAGTAATTAATCAAACTCTTAAATCTTAAAATATCAAGATAACCTCCTTTACTTCTTATTAAAATAAGAATATCCTCAAAGTCCCTTTACTCAACTTATAAAACTTGAAGTTTAATGGAAATACAAGATTTATTTCCTCCGTCTACCCTCGTCACCCAAACTAATATCATCCTTTGGATGATCATGAAATCTTTCAAGTTGGGGTATTCTAATTACCTCTCAGACCTTGATTGACAACATTCTTATCTTCAAAATAATAAAAGTTTGTTAATGAAGCTAAATCTTCAGTATTTAACATGGAATTTTCCATATATTATTTTGCTTAAATATGGGGTTTTAAAAACCATACCCTTTACTTTGGAACCGTATTTTCAACCTCGAATATCTTTATTCAATTTAAAACCATACCAATTACCTTTAAAAACATCCTTCCAGTAATATATACAAGTCTTCGTTTTGTTATCACAAAACTACTAATAGGTTAGTTCCATGCTTAATTTGAGTTCATTTCAATCATGCTCCCTTTCTAAAGTACTTCTCTTTAAATTGAGTTTTAGGGGAGAGATCACCTCGGGAAGGTGATTTCTCTGATATGGAGGAATTCAGTGATTTCAATTTAGATAATAGTTTGATTGAGATTCCTCTCGATAATAGATCATTCACTTGGTCGAATGTTAGAGATTGTACTTCTTTTGCTTTATTAGATAGATTTTTCATTAGTTCTGAGGTGGAAGATAGATTTTCGATTTGTAGTGTTAAGGGCTTGCCTTTTTTGTATTCTGATAATTGTCCTATCATTCTTTCGTGTGTCTCGAATATTTCTATTAGTTGCAGTTTCAAATTTGAGAAGATGTGGCTTCTTGATCCTAGTTTCATTAATCTCGTTTCTGTTAAGTGGAATTCTTTGTTTTATTTTGATAATTTGTATAAGGGAAATTCTACGAAGATTTTTGTTGCGAAGCTAGGTAAATTAAGATTTTTTCTGAAGCGTTGGAATAAGTATATTTTCAGTAGTGTTAGAATTAGAAAAGACAAGGTAATGTGTGAGCTGCTAGATTTAGACAAGACTAGTGAGTCCAGGATTCTTAATTCTAATGAGAGGGATAGATACTGTTACCTTAAAAATGAATTTAAGCAGATTTCAGCTAAAGAAGAGATCATGTGGAGGCAACGATCCCGAGTTCAATGGATTAAGGAGGGGGATAATAACACGAAGTTCTTTCATTGTGTGGCTAATAAGAGGAGACGTGATAATTTGATTCACTCTATTTTTATTAATGATGTTGAATTGAGATCTAAGTGGGATTTAAATGAAGCCTTTACTAGGTATTATAAGCAAATTTTTGGTTCTAGGATTAAGAGAAGGACTAATGTCAGATGGAATGTCTTGTACCCATCTGATACTAAGGTTGAGTTAGTAGATTTAGATAAGCCTTTCTCTGAGCAGGAGATTTGGAAGGCTATTTGTGATATGCCTAGTGACAAAGCTCCTGGGCCTGATGGGTTTTCTGTTCTTTTCTATAAACAATTTTGGGAGATTTTGAAGTTTGATTTAATTAATTTATTTAATGACTTTTATAGTGGTGATTTACGATTAGGTAGTTTTAATTTTGCCAATGTCATCCTTATTTATAAGAGAGAGGGGGCTAATTCTCTTAAGGATTTTAGGCCTATTTCCTTAATCAATGTTTCTGTCAAGATTATTTCTAAAGTACTAGCGAATAGACTTAGTTATAAGATGAACGATCTTATTGATTGTTCCCAAACTGCTTTCATAAAAGGCAGAAACATTGTGGATGGGGTTGCAGTGGTACAGGGGTATATTAATGTCTGTTGTAAAAATAATTTCCCTTGTGCCATTTTGAAACTAGATTTTGAGAAGGCGTTTGATTCGATTGATTGGGATTTTATTTCCGAATTATGTCTTGCTAGAGGTTTTAGAGTTAGATGGATTAACTAGATTATGTTATTGTTTAGGTCTGGTTGCTCCAATATTGTAGTTAATGGGGTGGTGGGAAAGAAGATTCAATCTAAGAGAGGCCTCAGGAAAGGCGACCCCCTATTGCCTTTTCTGTTTAATTTAGCGGCTGATGTTTTCTCTAGAATTATTAAGAGAGTTGGGAGATTAGGTGTATAAGGTAGTGTTGGTAATGAGGAATTTATAATGAATTATCTATTCTTCAATTTGCGGATGATACATTATTATTTTCTTCTCACTTGCCTAAGCATATTGTTGCTCTTAAGTTTATTCTTTAAAGTTTTGAGATGTTATCTGGCCTCAGAATCAATTTTGATAAGAGTGTTGTTATGGTCCTTAATGATTTTGGCAATGTTGAGTCTTTGGTTGCTAGTACCTTGAACTGTTCTGTCATTTCCTTTTGATTACTTAGGTTTTAAGATTAGGCCTTCGAAGCTTAAGAAGGAGGATTGGTTAGTTATTATTGATAAGATTAATAATAGATTATCGGGTTGGAATAATAGATTTCTGTTTAGAGCAGGTAGATTAGTTCTTGTTAATTCGGTTTTTCTGCTATTCCTTCCTATTGGATGGTCGTTCATCGATTTCCTTAACGGGTTATTGAGAAATTTGATAGAATAAGGCGTAATTATCTTTGGAGTGGCGTCCCTATCTGTAGAGGCTTTAAATGTCTAGTCAACTGGGAGGTGTGTTGTAAGGCCAAAAAAGATGGGGTTTGGGGGTCATTAACTTATATAACTTTTATTCTTCCCTGCTAGCCAAGTGGTTATGGAGATTCAGATACCCTAGAATGTTGGCTACTTGGAAGATTATCGTTTCCAAGTTTTATTATTCTGGAGGTGAGTTTATTGTTGGTTCTTGTGTTGGTTTGCTCAAAAGGTTAATTCATTTTTGGAAGTCGGTTTTGAATTGTTTTGATTTTTTTAATTTAGGCTATAAGGTGACAGTTCACTGTAGAAACCTTACTTTCTTTTGGCATGATGCTTGGATTTCTCGTGTGCCGCTTAAAATTGAATTTAGTGAGCTTTTTAATATCAGTAGTTTTAAGAATGGTTTGATTATGGATGTTTATAGAAGGGGTTTAGATCCTCCGTGGGAGTTCTCCTTTGGTAATATTTTAGAAGAGGGTTTGTTAAGGCAATTAGCCTTGCTTAAAGCTAAGTTAGCTTTGTATCACTTGGATGAGATTGGTGATTCTATTAGTTGGGGTTTGGATAAGAGTTTAGTTTACTCTGTTAATTCTATGTATAATCTTATTAATTTCTATGGAGTTTCCTTGTGCCCTTTTAAATTTCTTTGGAAATCTAATTCCCCTCTGAAAGCTAAGTTTCTTATGTGGTTGATTATTCATAAGAAACATAATATGATTGAGCTTTTAAAGAGGAAGAATACTCTTTTTTACGTTAAATGTTGTTTTTGTAATGTTGTGGATGAAGATGTTGATCATTTATTTTTCTCTTGTTTTTTTTACCTTTTTTATTTTTAATATGGTTTTGTGGATTTTTGCTTTTGATTGTTTTAATTCCTTTAGTAGCTGTGATGATTATTGGGTTAGTTATAGATTTGTTTATAATTCTAGACAGAGATATGTGTTGGATTCTCTAGTTACTATCATTTGTTGGTTCATTTTGTTAGAGAGAAATCAGAGGTTTTTTCATTCTATTTCGATTTCTGCTGATAATATTATCATTAGGACAGTGAATTTATGTCTGGATTGGATGTCTAATTCACATTTTAAGTTTTTTGGTGAATTGTGTTTTGAGTGTTATTTGAATAAGGTTAAATCTAATTTAAGTTTATTTATTAGAATTAATAGTTATTTTAGATGTAATAGACCTTGTCTTTCTTGTTAATTTCTTTTCTTGATGCACAGATATGAATGGATATATACCTATATATATATATATATATTCTTAGATATATTTATATTTATATTTATATACTCATATATCCATATATATATATATAAGTGTGTGTGTGTTGGTTACTAATTGTTTGAGTAGTTTCTTTCTGTTTTCAGGTTATAGATTTAGTCGAGGAGTTCAGTGGATAGCTGTCAGGATTGGAGTTTGATTTTTCTTTGGTTCTTTTTGTGTGCATGTTGGTGGAGAGTTCTTAGGGTGTTTTGTTACCCTTTTTTGTACTTTACTTGGGGTGTATAGCTAGTATTGGAGTAGATATATTTCAATATCGGGTGGTGGCTTTGCCGGAATACGATATTGAAGTATGATGGACGGTGGTTTATCCAGAGCTCATCTATCTACTTTCCTTTACATTTGTAGTGTTGTATCAGTTTTGCTTTTGTCTCTTTTTGGGTATGTAGTCGGATTTTGTACCCTTTTTGTTTTTATTATATATTTGTGCTCCCTTCTTCCTTGAAGATCACACATTTTTGTTTTCAAAAATAAAACTTGCTTCAATTCGTAAGTTTTCATAAAACTCCAATACTTAAATACTAAGCACAAGATTTATCTCCATTAATTATTATTAATTAATAATAATCTATTTCGATGTTATTAAATATGGTTTACTTCATTATTATCTATAACTTAATAGTTAACCCTTCTTTAAAGGTTAATAACTTCATTAAATAATTAACTCTTCAATTTACCATACGATTTTAAAACATGGGTTAACTCCATCTATTATCTTTTTGAAAACCTTTTTTCTAATTCCAAAATCACGCTTTCCCAATTTAAAACATCACTATCTCCCATCGTTAGACTTTTAAATTCCCTTCCTCTTCCCTCAAATTATAAATCCCATTTTAACTAGTTCTAACTCATATAACCTTAATTCAATTTTAACTTGCATTTATAATTGCCCACTTTGGATTTTATAAAAGTCTGATCAATTAAATTCTCAATAGGAGTTCACATTAAATATAAATTCGCTTACGGTTTCGTTTAACTACACATAAGGCTTTATGATCTAATAAACTTCCATTTAAGGAACTAAATTTCAAGATTTATCACTTTGATTATTATTAATGATAATCAAACCTAATCATTTTAGAAACCAATTAATTAACTATTATTATAATAGTTATTCTTCCCTTTAAGGTTATTTAAATAATAATTAAAAATTCAATAATTGTCCAACAATTAATTCTGGATAAGCAGTTGACTTAGTTAACTCAAAATAAAGTTAATTCGTTAACCATTTCCACTTAGTTATAAATAAATTTAAATAATTTTACTTGATTTAATAAATGATCTAATTGAATTAAATAATCGCAATTAATTGTTTATTTGAAACATTGTTTAAATCCTTAACTGTTAGGTCAATTTCTTACTCATTTGCTAAATACATTTCTTACATAAGAACTTGCTTCATATACCTGGTTTATAATTACCAATAAAGTAATTATTCATTTTCTTTAATAAACTTCCGTTTAAAAATAATCTATATAAAATAGATTTTAAAAATCTATCTTTAGTTATAAAAACAGTTTTATAACTTCTTTCCTATTAATTACCTGACGGTATGTCAATCTTTATAAAACGATTTATTCTTAGGTCATCTGCTGATAATTACTCAACCAATATCAACCATTGGTTAATATTACACAAGTGTTGAAATTTGGATTCAACAATCAACAACCAACACTCAATCAGATTGATTAATAGTTCATATAAGTAAACAACATATTTGAGGAATCTGGACCTGTCCTTCCCTACATCAAAATGGGTTACCTCAAATTCAATACGACAATATAATTATTCATCATGATAACAGAAATAGATAGTTCAATTAATAATAATCAACAAACAATTTATAACATCCATTCAAGCATCAAATTATTTATTTAATATGTTTATATTATTATAAATGTAACCAACAAGGTAAATTACCTCGTTTGGAATCTAATCGTGAAAATAACGATTTAATTTGGTTAAATTAAACGAACGTCTAATTTAATCAGTGAATATTAAAATATTCAGCGTACATGCAAACAGTCATTCAATCATTAACCATTAGCAACCATTGCACACAAAATAAAAACCTGGTTTATATAAAATATAAACAGGATAAACTGAGTGAGTTAAACCTTGATTTGCTTCGACGATAAAATGATTCGTTTAAGTCAAATTAAACTGGCGTTTAGCCAAATCAATTCCATGCAGTAGTGCTTGACCAAACGATTCCAACACTTTCGGTTTTTCGCTATTCTGATAATGTATTGGAAAATTGTACAATCTATAAGTTAACGCTATATAATTAAATTAATTAAATCTTAATCATCATATTAATATAATAATTACATTGAATACTTACTAGCCGATTATTACTCTCCATGCTGTCATTCCAACCCCTTACAGAAGTCCGCTCAACTCCGACCATTCACAACAACACCAACTGCCATATTATTTCTTATCTTCACACGTTACTTGGCTTGGACCAACATGCTGCCTTCTCTATATGATGATCACATTATACTACTACTTTAAATACATTTTTTTTTCTTATTAAAAGGCCCGAGGCGCAAACAAAAACCCAGGTCCAAACGGGTTGGTCCAGACAAACACAGGCTGCACTACCGTCTTCTTCCCACATTTCCTTCTACCAGTTTATCTTTTCTTCCCATTTTTTTTCATCGCGCCACTGCTCCATTTTTCTTCTCCACGCCGACATATACGCTCCCTTTTGTTCTTTTATTCTTTTTTCCTCAAATATTATTCCATGTTAAATTTAAATTTCATGCTGCTCCCGCTACTTATATTATTCCTTCACCTCCCAAACTCTTGTTTTTCTTTCATGGATCGACTGTTGTCCTCATCTTCATCGAACCATTCTACATATTGCTTCCCAATTTAAACACCTTCCTACATTTTTTTGAACACAACAACCCATTTTAAACTAACTCGATACTTCTACTCCTCCATCCACGAGACTTGAAAGCCACGCACCCACCTTTCTGCATATCACCCAGTACTCCACCGAATCCAATGCAGTTGGCACCACCAGCCCTTCACTAGCCAGTGCTCCCTCCGACCATTATCATCTAGCTAAACTCGACGTTATTCCTTTGAATCACTAACCCGTCAGTCACAGTTTTCATGTACTGACAAACCGCCTATCTACCCCTGAACCGTACCACCTATCATCGGCCTTCCCTCTTTGCTACAGTTCTTCCCCAGGCCTGCACATCTTTTGTTTGTTCCCACACTTCTAGCCCACTCGAACGAGCCCCATAGTTCCACTGCAGCGAACCGTCGTGCCATACTTCAAAGAACTTTTAACGAGAGTACCGATTTTCATTTTATTTTATTATGTGGAGAGAACTTTGTTTTGAATTCCTTTTACATGCCATAAAAACTTGTGGAAATTTCTTGGAATAGATTTGCGAAGCTAGTGCATATTTATACCTAAGGCACTTTGGGTACCAAGGTTCTTAGGTTCATAGGACTGCAGTGCGTTCAATTCATAGATTGGTAGGTGTTTGTGTTTTCATTTCAAACTATAGCTGCGTGTATTAATGTGTTGATGAATAGGGTATGTTTGTATATAAAGAGAATAGAGTAGGCTGTACAGTTTCCTTTTTACATACTGTTGTGCTATTCTTATGTGAAAGAAAAGTGAAATAATTTAGTTTTTATTTCCTGCTTTGAATGAAAAACGAGGAGAGAAACACCGTCACCTCGTTTTGTACAAGATAGCCATACTGGTAGGTGCAAAGTTTTCTTCTTAGCCATGTCTCACATAGCTTCTCTGAAAAGATAACTGATGTGTTGACAGGTCAGGCATGCAAAGGTTTATCATAGCATGTGGTTTGATGTCTGCTAGTACACCTGGGGTAGAAATTTTTTGAACTAGCATGTGCGGTTTCAGTTAGGTGTGTACGTTGTTACATAACTTAATGTAAAGTTCCTTTTAAATATTTATTATTTAATCCGGTTAGTTTCATTTTACCGTGATTTAGCGCTTTTACGTTGGACATTTAATATTTGTACATACATTCAAAAATCCCAAATACAAATGAAAATAGACGTATTGTTACATCTTGATGTTCCGGTCCCAATGAAATTAATTTCGTTGGAAACGGACTCCGTTTGCACAACGGTGATATTTTAATTTATCGGTTCACCTCTAAATATCGCCTACCGATAAAACAACTCCGATTGGCTCCAAACTGGAAATCTAGCAATAATTAATTGCACGTATTCCAATAAAACTTGTTTCGTCGAAAACGGAGGTCGTTTGAAAAGAAAACATTTCTAAGGCCTATATATTATCGATAAAAATCTATTACTTATACTGGAAAGCAGAAACCACATGTTTGTTTGAACGACACGTGTAAACGGTGCGACAAACGGAAATGAAATTCCGTTATGTTTCTCTTACATACTTTCAGTTCACAACCGCATTCTTTCCCAATTCATTTACCTTTCTTACCCTACTCGCTTTCCCTAACGCTTCTTTTTCCCAAAAACGAATTCCGCTTAGACTACCTTCTTCATCCATAATGGAGTTCCCCCTTCCAGTATCTATAACGTCCCGAGCAATCGCAGACACGGGTGTTGTTCCTCTTTTGACATGAAGAGATCAAACCGTTTCCATCTTCCCTAAATCAGTAACCTAAGTTTTTAATTCTACACCAAATTAATTATTCATTTGATTTCAAAATCAATACAGTAGTTGTTTTAGTAACACTAATTTTGAAATCAACGAAAAAATTGTTTGCGTATTTACATAAAATCTACGGTTTCCTTCCGAGATCGACTCCATGTCCTCCGTTCAACGTACTTCAATGACCAATTTTACTTATGCTGTTTATCCATTATATCTTCATTCTTTTCTGAAAAAACAATCTATCGATATCGTCTATTCCTTAAGTTGATTAGAATCTTTATGAGTTCATTATTAGTTTTTGTCTAATGCGTTCACTGCACTTTTTTTCTTCTTCTTAATTTCGAATTTTGGGATTGTACATGAAAAGATTAATGAAAATTTATTACTTAGATGGTTCACTGCTAAAATTCATTATTGATGTTGATGAATGTCCTATAAACTAACACTTGCTCAAATATGTGTGAACTCTGAACGGTTTAATATCTCCTTTGTTATACGGTTCTGTATCAAAATGTTAGTCTGCATATAGTTTAGTTCCTTTCGTAATTATTATATGTTTAATTTTGGTTACACTTTCATCTTTTTGAAAAGCCTCACAGCTCCAATGTATGAATAACTTACTGCTGGAGTATAGTTTCATGAATTATTTAGCACAAACGGCCTCATAATTGATTGTTTTCTACAAATATCAATAACTTCCATTTATTTCTATTTTTCCATACATATTTATGTCATAAGTTACATTAATCGTAATCAGACTGGCTTATTTGGGGTTTGTACGTAGTGGACTGCAATAAGAAATTTCAAAACTTTACGTTTATTTCTATAATGCGAAAGAAGATTGAAGAATATAGATATTTAAATCATTATGAAATTTGTCCCATTTACTTTTTGGCTTTTATGCATTTTACCTTATGGAATTTATTTTCCTTGGTTTGAAATTTTTATATATATGTTATGTCTATCTATGAGTGCGCATGTGTGTAATCACGAAAGTAATATTACGAGCTTAACTCATAGTAAATATAAATATATCAAATAACGATTGCAGAACATTACATGTAAATAAAAATAAAAATTTGCCACAATGATTAACAACTGGAAGTGTACCATTCAAAACGACAAACCCGAGATTCAATAAAATGCAGACCACATATACAAACTTATGATAAATATAACAGGTTAGAGTTCATTTCAATAATTTTAGTTTGCTGAATAGTGGTAGTAAAATATTTACTCAAGTATTAAAGCAACAATTTTTTTAGTTAGTGATCATTTGTATTTTGAAATTACATTATAAAAAAATAATACAAAAAACACCTTTCCAAAAATTCATCTGAAATTACTGACCTATATTACATCGTAATGTATAGTCTATGTTGTCTATTCATTATATTGTAATATATATTCTATATATTTTAATTCCTGCTTACATAATTGAATTCCAGAAATAATTACATGTCTTTCTAAGTATGTTTGCAATGCAGCGTAGTATTTAGGAGGCATATTCATTCTTACATAATTGAAACATGTGCACCCTCATTTGAAAGCACTATTTTTGAAATGTTATTAATAAGTTATTAATCTTTTGCTGTTTGCTAGAAAAAACGGAGACCACGTGATATCACGTAGGAGAAAAATGACAACTCAAGGAAGAACGACACAAAATGGTAACATATCTGATTATTCCTAATTTATCAAGTTATTATTATGCATTTAACGCTTTATCATATTTTCGTCAGCTGATTACTTAAATGTTTTTCTCTTTTTATTCTTAAGTTCACTATGCTTATTAACCAGTAGCATTTGGTGGATTTTTTCCAACTTTATTCGAGTGGCAGTTCAATATATTTTAAACTGTTTCACAATATATAAATTTTCAAAACGACCAAACGTAACAGTTAGAAAAGTAGAATGTATAGAATTCTCAAGTCAAGACTACATGCGTAGACTTAACGAACTATAGTAATAGATGGTGATGAATGTTTATATTATACTTTATTGATCTGGGTGAGTTGTATAGGTGATTTTTTTTTTGTTTTTTTGCATTCATATACGTACATTAATGATTGTACTAAAGTAATGTTTACATAAACTTAAAGTTTGGCTTCCACACGTTGTACTTGAGTTTATAAGTTTCTATTTAAACTTATTTGGAGACAGTTCATATTTATTTAAATGGGAGTGATCGTAGATTTTTGTTCGAACTTATTCACTAGGATGTTAATTTTGTTTTTAAAACTTTAAAACGAGTCCTATTTTTGTGTGTAGTCCAAAGCTGTGATTGATGTCAAACTACAAGTTGTAAGAGACCTTATTTGAGATACAAAAAGTTAAGAGCTTTATTTACACAAAGGGAGTGTTTGCTCATAAGGGAAAGTTGATTTGTGGCTCATTAACCTTAATCAAATATTGATTTGTAGTTCGCAAAAATATTCATTTCTTCTGAAGACTTCCCACCTTTCAGATTATTGATTCACTGTAGCTATTTAATAGTTAGCTAACAAAAAACAAGTCGTTCTTGCTATTTTAAAAGCGAAGATTAAACGTGTTTGTATTAGTTTTTTCTGTGGTGTTAAAAGAGCATGTTTTACTACCAATATTCTCATTATTCATGTGAGATATGTATAAACTCAACACAAAATGATGTAAAGGTTGAACGTGAATAGTTTCCACATACAAAATAGGATGGAATTATATTCATTTGCAAATTTAGTTTGCGGCGTTGAAGATGCTCAAACAAATGAAGTGCCATTAGTGCTTAGCGTATCTCAAATAAGGAAAAAACCTAATTTGCATATTGTTAAAATATATGGAATTATGATGAATTTGGCCATAAAGTGAAATTAGGATGGATACATGGACATTGGTTTCGTGGAAGACTTTTTGGATCCAAAGTAACTCAGTTCATAAAAACACCAAGAAAGAATATGATATGCACAAAAGCTAAATTGGTGCAACCTATTAACACTAATATAATAAATCACCACACGGTACTGTTTTTTTTAACACATGTGCTACTAGAAAAAATAGACACTAGATAGTTTGCATGTTCCATTAACCTGTAATTAAGCACCATTATACACTGGCTTTGTTGTCCTAATCTAGCTGTATGACTCCATGCACACAAAAGAGAAAAGCAGAAATGTAATAAAATTTTCTGTTCCAAAAGAATGACAACCTCTTTGAATGGATGAGGTCGTTAAAAAAATGAGTCCAAATATGAAATATTGGTGTTAGCTATATGCGTGTAGTCTTAAAAAAAATTACCAGCTGCAGATGTATAGGGCTTATTATCAGATAAACAATTGTATGGATCATTTAGCCTTATTGTTATTCATGTCGTGTTCATTCGCTAATGACGTGAATAATAACGCACAATCCTTCATTCTTACATATACGAAAATAAAGATTGTTTCTCTTTTCTGAAGCTATCCATTATAAGTATGACTGGGGTACAAAGATTTCCAAGAAACTAATTATATGTACTAATCACATCTTTTTCCACCACATTTCAGTAACATACTACTTGGTTTTTGTTTAACATGAAAATTATGTATCCGAAAACTATACTATATAGAATGTGTATATGCTTTCAGTATAGCATGTTAATTAAAACAATAACTACTGTCCTGAATACCTCCATACTTAAATACAGTTAGACTAGAAAGCCCTTTTATAATAAAACTTTACAATCACAACATACGAATAAATTAAAGGGCCAGTATTGATTTGGTACAAAAACAGTCATTCATTTTCACCTTTTTATTCTTCAAAAATACAAATAATTGGCTACTTTGGTGATTGAATATTTACCATTTCAGCTATTTACAAAATTCCACTATTTACAAAATTGTCACTTATATTATTTCCACCTCGAACTATCTTTAGGACAGTACCCACATATAATTCTGAATTTATGTTAAGGAATATTGAAGCAATAATGGGATATTATTTAGCTTCCTTATCTTTAGGCTTGATTGATAGTATAAAATCTCTGATTGTAATTTCCTTATCTTTAGGCTTGATTGATAGTATAAAATCTTTGATTGTAATCTAGAACATTCCTTTGTAACTTATATATACCAATCAATGAATGAATGGAAGGGCAATTAGATTCTCTCAAAACAATCTCAACATGGTATCAGAGCCAGGTTTAGAGCCAATGCAAAAAAAATACGTATGTGCTTAACCGCCATACGTTCCCCACTCCATCCAAAATACTATGTTCACGTAGATGGCTCAAAAATGCCACACGTGAAGGGGGAGTGATAAAAATAATAGTCCCACATCGAAAAATAATCAACTAAGATCCTTGATAAATACTAAGAAGCTATATTTCACAACAACCAATTGGCTTTGTGAACAAACTATATAGCTCTCTAAAGTTATAAAAAAAATGCCAACATGGTATCAGAGCATCAGGATTTTTAATTCTCTCAAAATAATAATAATAATAATAAACTGCTTCCATGGCCGGCGACCAGGAACCACCACAACCGCCGCCTTCAACAAAAATCGACCCCTTATCTCCATACTATCTTGGTCCTCATGATCGACCCGGCGACTTCATAACCCCAACTCGTCTCCGTGGAGATAATTATGATGAATGGTCCAATGACGTACAAATGGCCTTACAAGCAAGACGAAAATTTGGCTTCTTAAATGGGACAATTACTGCTCCTAAATCTCCTTGTACACAAGATGATTGGGACACTCTTCAAGCCATGCTCATCTCATGGCTTATGAACACTATCAACCCCGAAATCAAGGCTACACTCTCCCGATACAAGGATGCTAAGCGTCTTTGGGATACCCTAAAGTCCCGATTTTCGGTTGTCAATGGACCTCGAATACAACAACTGAAATCTGCAATTGCTCATTGCGAGCAAACGAAAACTATGTCTGTTTCAACGTATTTTGGAAAATTAACCGCATTGTGGGAGGAATTAAACAATTATGAACCATTAATAATGTGTGATTGTTGTTCCTCTTGCTCTGCCGGAAGAGAACACGAAAAACGTCGTGATAATGCTCGTCTTCACCAATTTCTCATGGGATTATATCCCGATTATCACTCTCAAACACGGGCGAACATCCTTTCTACAGATCCTTTGCCTTCTCTTGATCGAGCCTATCAATTATTAATTCAAGACGAGCGTGTACGTTTAGCCAAATCAAGCACCGACGAGAAGCCACCGGAAGCGGTGGGTTTCGCGGTTCGAACCACAGCCGGACGTGGAAGGTCGGACTCATCATCTAACCAGCGAGATAGATCAGACAAGTCAGCCTTACATTGCACTCATTGCAAGAAGACATGACACCTCGTTTCTGGGTGTTTTGAATTAATCGGGTATCCCGACTGGTGGCCGCCCACCTCCTCGAAGCAGCAGCCCAATCAGACCATCAGCACAGGTCGCGGAAAGCCTTCCCAGACCGCCAGCAAGGATCGTGGTGCTCCAGCAAAAGAGCACGCCACCATCAGCAATCATACTGCTTCATCTGCTTCGTCAATTGGTCAGGCCTCTTCGCAAGTTTTTACCCCGGAACAATGGAAACTTCTTGCTTCTTTTATTGGTAATACTAAAATTTCTGATGACCGTTTAACTGGTGAGTTTAATTGTAATTCATGGATTATTGATACCGGTGCCTCACGACATGTTACTTGCAATGATCTGTGGTTATTTGATGTAAATAATGTTACTTGTCCGGTTGGTCTCCCTAATGGAAAATCTGTAATTGCTACGAAAGAAGGGTCCATTCGTTTGTCTAAAAATTTAATTCTTAAACATGTGCTTTTTGTCCCGAAATTATGTTGCAATTTAATTTCGGTTTCGCAAATTATTGATGATTTAAAATGTACTGTACAATTTACTCCAACTACTTGTGTTATACAGGACCAGTTGAGGGGGCCGATTGGAACGAGCATTAGAAGAGATGGACTTTTCTACTTTGAGGGAGACAACTATAAGCAACAGATTTCGGTGAATGCGGTTTCCTCCACTTTGGATTTATGGCACAAAAGGATGGGTCACCCCTCTGAAAAAGTAGTGAAACTTGTTCCTCCTGTCTCTAGTTATAGGGGTAGTTTAAATAAAGTTTGTGATGTTTGTTTCCGGGCAAAACATTCTCGTGATAAATTTAATTTGAGTGAAAATAAAGCCTCTCGAATATTTGAAAAAGTTCATTGTGATTTATGGGGACCATATAGACATCCCTCTTCCTGTGATGCAAGGTATTTTTTGACTATCGTTGATGATTTTTCGAGGGCTGTTTGGCTTTATTTGTTACTTGATAAAACAGAAGTGTTTAGCATGTTTATGTCTTTTGTGGCCATGATTGATAGACAGTTTTCTCAAACCATTAAAGTAGTTCAAACTGATAATGGAATGGAATTTAATTGTTTACTTGACTACTTTAATGATAATGGGATTTTATTCCAAACTTCTTGTGTTGGGACTCCACAACAGAATGGCCGGGTTGAACGTAAGCATAAACATATTTTAAATGTAGCACGGGCTCTACGGTTTCAAGCAAACTTACCAATTTATTTTTGGGGTGAAAGTGTTTTAACTGCTGCTCACTTAATTAATCGCACACCTACACCTTTACTCCAAAATAAATCACCTTTTGAAATTCTTTTTAACAAGTCACCCTCATATAATACAATTCGTACCTTTGGGTGTCTTTGTTTTGCCCAAAACCAAAAGACGAAGGGGGATAAGTTTGCTAGTCGAAGTCGAAAGTGTGTTTTTATGGGTTATCCTTTTGGTCAAAAAGGGTGGAAACTATTTGATTTGGATTCTAAGCAATTTTTTGTCTCTCGAGATGTGAAATTCTTTGAGGATGTTTTTCCCTTTCTTGTTCCGGAATCTACAAATATTACACCCGAAAATATTGTCCCAATACATAACCATGTGGATTTTGATTTTGCTGAGTGTACTTCTGATTGCATGCCTAATTCTACTCCAAATCAGCCCACTACTCCCAGACGGCCCACTCCACCAAATCAGCCTGATCCATCAAACCCTCCCACACATCCAAGCCACGAAATAAATCCCACCATACCAGATCAGTCCGCCACTACTGAAATGGATCAGCCCACTCCAGAAACACCTCAGCCCGCAAATATACCACACTCAACCACTAATGATCCGGATCAAGAGGATATGAATCTAGGACGTGGTTTACGAACGAAGTTTCCTAATGTCCGACACAGGGATTTTGTTACTCATACTATTTTGACAGAAAGTCCATCTTCTTCGAATGACTCGTCCCATAAGCATCCCTCAGGTACTCCTTATCCTATAGCACATTATGTAAATTGTAACAGTTATTCTTTGCGTTATCGAAATTTTCTTGCAGCTATAATTTCAGGAAAAGAGCCACGTTCGTTTAAGGAGGCTATGAAGGATGAAGGATGGAGACGCTCAATGCAGGATGAAATACGGGCTCTGGAAAAGAATGAAACATGGACTATGGAAGAACTCCCTCCGGGAAAGAAGGCCCTTGGAAGTCAATGGGTGTATCGTATCAAATACAAGTCCGATGGAACCATCGAACGACTAAAGTCCAGGCTCGTTGTTTTTGGCAATCATCAAACAGAAGGCATTGACTATAACGAGACCTTTGCTCCGGTCGCTAAAATGGTCACCGTACGGGCCTTTCTGGCTATTGCAGCCTCCAAAAACTGGGAGTTGCACCAGATGGGTGTTCACAATGCCTTTCTACACGGTGATCTTGATGAAGAAGTATACATGAGACTTCCACCTGGCTTTGAGTCATCATCTCCTAACAAGGTATGTCGCCTCCGGAAATCCTTATATGGTTTAAAGCAGGCTCCTAGATGTTGGTTTGCCAAATTAGTATCTGCCCTGAAAGACTACGGCTTTCTTCAGTCTTACTCCGATTACTCTCTATTTACCTACACTTCAGGTTCCATTCAAATAAATGTTTTAGTTTATGTGGATGATCTGCTTATATCCGGAAATAATTCTGCAGCTTTACAAACATTTAAAGCTTATTTGTCTGACTGTTTTCATATGAAGGATTTAGGGAGTCTGAAATATTTTTTGGGTATCGAGGTTGCTCGGAGTACCTCGGGTATATTTCTCTGTCAAAGAAAGTATACTCTTGATATTTTGTCTGAAACAGGTTTATTAGGCTCTAAACCTGTCGGATCTCCAATTGAACAAAACCATAAACTTGGTTTAGCCACAGGTGCTCTATTGTCTGATCCTGAATCTTATCGCAGACTTGTTGGCAGATTGATTTATTTGGCAGTTACTCGGCCCGACCTTGCTTATTCAGTACATATTTTATCATAATTCATGCATCAACCTAGGACTGAACATTGGGAGGCGGCCTTGCGGGTTGTACGATATTTGAAAGGTACTCCCGGACAGGGTATTTTATTACGATCAGATAGTGATCTTACTTTGCAGGGATGGTGTGACTCTGATTGGGCAGCTTATCCACTTACTCGACATTCTTTGACGGGGTGGTTAGTCTTTCTGGGACAATCTCCTATTTCTTGGAAGTCTAAAAAGCAAAACACTGTGTCTCGTAGTTCTGCAGAAGCTGAATACCGATCCATGGCCGCGATTACTTGTGAATTGAAATGGCTGAAAGGTTTATTGTTAAGCTTAGGTGTGCAACATCCTAAGGCTATAAAATTGTTCTGCGACAGTCGGTCTGCTTTACATATAGCCAAAAATCCGGTGTTCCATGAGCGGACAAAACATATTGAAGTTGATTGTCACTTTGTTCGTGATGCAGTGTTTACAGGTCTTATTGATCCTTCTTATGTCCCTACTCATACACAACTGGCTGATGTTTTCACAAAGGCACTTGGTAAATCACAGTTTGATAATTTATTATCCAAGTTGGGCATTTTCTCTACGGAAGCTCCAACTTGAGGGGGGGTGTTAAGGAATATTGAAGCAATAATGGGATATTATTTAGCTTCCTTATCTTTAGGCTTGATTGATAGTATAAAATCTCTGATTGTAATTTCCTTATCTTTAGGCTTGATTGATAGTATAAAATCTTTGATTGTAATCTAGAACATTCCTTTGTAACTTATATATATATCAATCAATGAATGAATGGAAGGGCAATTCGATTCTCTCAAAACAATCTCAACAATTTATTACTTTCATTCACGTATTCGTTGTGTTGCTTCATGTCTACATTGTTTTTGTTAATAATTAAATAAAACAAAATAACATAAACAAAGAAGAACGATCAAAGAAGAATAAGTCATAGGTATAATTTAGGGACCACGTCTTTACTATACTTTTTGTATCAAATCATAATACATGAATCTTATTCATAGATTTAACTACAAGTCTACAACATTCAGAGGAAAAGTAATGAAATATGAAAGTCATAAGACAACAAATAACTGAAAAGGTGGCATTTTTATTCCCCTGTCAAAGTTGAGATGTGAAGCATTGAGAGTTTTCCAAAATGAAAGGAGCACAAAAATATTGGAAGTCAGATTCAAAATGTTTGAGTCAAAATGAGGAGGAATATCGGTTAAACCATTTAAAGATAAATGAATGAGTTAAATGCTGCTATAAGGTAACCTTAAATACCATCTCCAATATGATTGGTGGTTTGCTAACTTAAAACAAAGACAACCACGAATCTGATTTTTCAAAGTAGAACACGAAAATTGGAATATATTACCCTTTTTTATACGTAAATTACAACATCTAAAAGAACAATAAAAAAATTAAAAAAACACAAAAACAAGGATGGTTTTAAACAATAAATTACCAACTGTGACGAGAAGGAATTTCGCTCGGTCCGAACCAGTCGCTAAACCGATCCCGACCGTTCGAAACGCCCTATCGTTTGAGAACACGACAAGTAGAACGCATACAGAAGAACATTTCATTGTATATTACAACAATGCATCAGATTACAAGAATATACAGAATATAAATGAATATTACACAGAAATATCAGAGATTTAAATTACATTTAAATACATAGCAGTGGAAAATAATACAATACACAACTAGAAGAGATATACGGATACAAAGCTTTCCGGATATCGTTCCAGCTGTAAACCAGGATCCTGTGAATATAAATCTGCAAAACCAAAACTACTAGCTGCCCGTGTCAAAATAGGGGCACCCAGAGTTTAGGTTAAAACAATAAACTCCAGGTCAGTCATGTGACTGGTGTGAGAACGAAAACAGTTATTATCTTTATTTTCAAAGTAAGGTAGATCAAGGGACCACGCCGTATAACACGGAACGGGTTTCCTCCCAAGAATACCAGTGCATAAAACAAACAGCGCAATGCTAAATAAAGAAAAATGAAGCTGTTATAAGACCCAGGTCCTATCACACAATGCAACGCAAGCCGGGGGATAGGGTTTTCCCTTATAACAGCTAAAGGATGCTTGATACGTTTAAAACAAATCATTTGATACTATTGTAAGTGCATAGTGTATAAAACAACTTCAAATCATAAGTATCAATCATAGGCGACATGAGCGTCCCATGCCACTATGTCGCCATATATAGGTTTACAAATAAAACCGCAAATGTCACGTATTTGGAAATTGGATTTCCATCTATGAACCGAGGCAAAAGATAGTCCTCAACCGATTCGTGACTCTCTAGCCCGAGCCACAGGACCCAGACTCAGGTGGGCCCTTGGATCGTCAGGGCCAGTCCACCGATGTGGATTAAACTTAAACCCTGAACATGCGTTTCGCCGCCCTTTGGGGCGTAAGTGAGCCAACTAAATGACTCCATCGGTTCGAGAACGACCGATCAATCCGAGGCGCCTCGCAACAGCAACAACCACATAAGTCAAACTCGTCAGGGCGTGTAAAACCACTGACGCCACTTTTTAGCTAGAAGGAAACGCATGCCCTCCCTGAGGTCCGTCTCCCGTTTTTGGTTCATACCGGGTGTGAAACTCGCGAAGTAAACGTTACACAAAGCTACGCCACAAAGGCCGTGCTTTGATCATCACCACAAGACTTTGCTTTTCAACAGAAGCCTCGATCAATTGCCACTTAGGCATGCCACACAGGCAATTCACTCCATGCGTTTGATATCCATCAATATATAACCCCTGAGCTCGTACGTCTCAGAGAAGGGCGTTAAGCAAGAGAATAAATTCTCCGCCGCCAAACAGATATATATTTAATAGAGATCAATCACACGGACTAAAATCCAATGTCAGACACACAGTCCATTTACAAGTCCGTTCTGGGGCTGAACGAAACCGGAGGCACCTAGTACCCCGCATATCCATCGATCTCCAAGTACGTCTGGACGATCACTAACTGTTTCCATCTTCTTGGGTGTACAACCCAATCAAGATCATCAGTAATTACCCAAACGACGTGAAGACTTCCGGTCTTCGACCATCGTCTTCATCTTCGACTTATCGTCGTATCAGTTATTCAGAATGGGATAAACCCGGTCTTTCCGAATAACTCGCGTATATTTTAAATAAGTGTTACACAAACACAACATACGCCTCATTCCAATTCATTAGTCACTAATCGTAAATTAATCAAGAGAATAATTCCCCAAATATTAACCCCGAAGGCCGAAACCAACATCAGATCAATATCCAGAAAACCATTCTGCTTGGCTAACCGACAGTTAGTTTCTAAATTTCACATTCATAGGGAAAGGTTCCCATTAATTTTATCCAAGATAAATTCCTTGAATTTATTCTTTATTCTATTTTTGAATCTCAATTCAAACTAGTCGGGATTAGCGAACCTTACCGAAGTAATCATTTATTTTAATTTCCCAATCCCAACCTATTCATCCCATGAAGTAAAACTGGTGATACTTCATATCTAACACCACGGTGTTATCGGTAAATTCAATTACCACTTCACGTTCAAATATAATTAAAGATTCAACTATCGCCTGGAGCAGAACTGGTGATACTCCATTCTCGACCATTTCAATCTAATTAAAGATTCATTAAAACTCAACTTAGTTTTAATCGTTAACTGGGTTAAAGAATCCGTGTCATTTAAAAAAACACAGTTCACGATAAACCCAAAATCACATTCATTAATCATCGGGTTAAAGAACGAGTGTTATTTAAAACACTGTCCACGATAAACCCAAAAATCAATATCGATTCAATTCCAATTAAATGTTATTTAATTGGTACACTTCATTAAATCTAAATAAAAAGATTTAATCTTTTCTCAACTGGGTCCAAGAACAGTGTTAGTGAAGACACCATTCACGACAAACCCAAATCACATTTGATATTCAATATAAGGTTCTGAATAGAAAATATATCGGCTTATATTCAATATCAAATTCCACGACTAACAAATATCGTATTGGAAATAACGATATAGATATATATCTTTCAAATTCCCATAACAACATCCGCATAATCACGAATTCCAACATCGAAATATTCCGAAGACAATTTCGATTCAAATCCACTCCAATGCAATCATTGGAAATTCTGGTTATTTTTAAAACCCTTTTCAAATTCAATTTATTTATTTAAAAATAAATAGAATTATATTTCTAGTTCAAAACTAGTTCATTTCGATAAAAATCTATTTTTATCTTTTCAAATATGGAGTTTTTCATCCCAATTCTTTCTAAATCATTTCTTATGATTTTACACAAATTATTACTATTTTTAATAATTTTTTTCAAGGCCCGTACAGTCGATTTCCATCAACGGCCATCGAACTGCACTTACAGCGACCTTTTTCGAATTTGATTTGGACGTATCTCCAAATCCAACCGTTAGATTTCAAATTTCTAACCTTCATTAGAAAGCTCTTTTCGATACGAACCCAACGGTTCCGGTTTTAGGAGAATCCGACGGTCGGATCTCCCGTAATGTCCGTTTGAAATAAATGGTCGAAATTCACGAACTGCCGCAGCGCGGCGCGTTCTATTCAGGCCATTATATTATATATATAATATATATATATATAATATATTTCGTCGATTCCTATTTAAAACGAATTATTTAAATAGTTTTAAATTCGTTTCAAAAGCAATTTCAACTTCCATTTCAATTCAAATCAAAATTGAATTCTTCTTTATAAATTCGTTTTAAAATTCATTTCAATTCAATTCAAATTTCAATTCAATTTGAATTCATTTCAATTCGCTTTCAATTCATTTCGAAATCGTTTTCAATTCAATTCATTTCGACATCGTTTTCAATTCAATTCATTTCGACATCGTTTTCAATTCAATTCATTTCGAAATCGTTTTCAATTCAATTCATTTCGAAATCGTTTTCAATTCAATTCATTTTGACATCGTTTTCAATTCAATTCATTTCGAAATCGTTTTCAATTCAATTCATTTCGACATCGTTTTCAATTTAATTCATTTCGAAATCGTTTTCAATTCAATTCATTTCGAAATCGTTTTCAATTCAATTCATTTCGAAATCGTTTTCAATTCAATTCATTTCGAAATCGTTTTCAATTCATTTCATTTCGACATCGTTTTCAATTCAATTCATTTCGAAATCGTTTTCAATTCAATTCATTTCGAAATCGTTTTCAATTCAATTCATTTCGAAATCGTTTTCAATTCAATTCATTTCGAAATCGTTTTCAATTTAATTCATTTCGACATCGTTTTCAATTCATTTCATTTCGAAATCGTTTTCAATTCATTTCATTTCGAAATCGTTTTTAAAATCGATATAAATATCGATCACGTCAAAATAGCGTCAATCTAATCAACACGGCTTCATAAATTTCTATTTTCAAATATTCTATTTCAAATATTTCTTTTTCAAAAATAGTTGTTATTATCAAAATATTTCGTTCAACACATGACCAATCTCAATGGATGAGTACTGTCAACACATGAACCTTTATTTTATATTGATAAAGATATAAATTTTATTACTAAAATATTTCGTTCAACACATGACCAATCTCAATGGATGAGTACTGTCAACACATGAACTTTTATTTTATAATATTCTTTATTTTTCAAATTGGAATGAGGCCCAATAAATCACCATATAATGTTAATTATATGGATTTTCATACTACACACGTATATAATAGCATTGAAAAATAATCAACCATCAACCAAAGTGCACTACACCGTATAAGCATCAAATATAGATATCTAACGCTTATAACAGCCTGTCAATCAATCGATCGACATATTCAATCAATCAGGATGAGTGAACTTCAAATTTCATCCCAACACCCGTGTGGGGTTTCAAACAATCAAACACAGATTTTATTTGTGCAGTTGGGCGATGTGTAAAATTTATCGACCCAATAAATGTCCTTCAAATAGGTGTACATAAACAAACCGTCTGGTTTGTAAATGAATATTTTATTTATTCACATTCACGTTAAAAATTATATTTTTAACGATAAAACATTTTATTCCAACATATGAATTTCTATTCAGTTCATTTATTCAATAAAATGATATTTTTATTTTTCTAACTTATTTTAGAAAATTTCGGCGGCATAACGGCGCTATGCTAGAAACGGGATAAGGCCTAGCCTTGTCCCCGGTCTAATAATGGCCACCGCCATACCCATATCAATCAAATCACTTTCGTTATGCAAACCACAAAATTTGGAGTAAGAGTCTAACCTAGCCTTACTCCTTCGCCTTATAACGGCGCACGTCTAATCCTAACCAATTTATCGATTCGATTTTTCACACCACAAACCACATTCAAACCAATATCGCAATCAATCACCAAACAGTCAAACAAACAAGTCCATGGTCTGTGGACGATTGTGTCGGGTGCTACTAAACACCGTCTGCATCCTAGTATATATATATAACTAGAAAATGAAATTGAAAGGTGAGAAATTCTCACCTATAGCTATCCAATCAACTTGACTCTTCCTTGATAGAAACCTTCTTCGTTCTTGCCTTTTTGTTACCTTCGTTGTCCGCTTTCACTACCTATGTAAAAATCGAATTTTTACTTCGCTATTCCATAAATAAAAATCATATTTTTATTTCGAAGTTCAATATATAAAAATCCCATTTTTATTTCGAAGTTCAATATATAAAAATCCCATTTTTATTTCGAAGTTCAATATATAAAAATCCCATTTTTATTTCGAAGTTCAATATATAAAAATCCCATTTTTATTTCGAAGTTCAATATATAAAAATCATATTTTTATTTCGAAGTTCAATATATAAAAATCGACTTTTTATTACTATGTTAGATAGATAAAAATTATATTTTTATCACGCTATTTTCCATATAAAAATTTCGCCTTTATAAAAACATAGGCTTCGCCTTTTCAAATTCAAAGATTTCATCTTTATAAAATCTCATCTTTATTCTTCTACACATATAAAGATGATATTTTTAATATTCCTATCATGTAAAAATTATATTTTTAACTCTTTACCCAACCAAAAATCATATTTTTACATCTTCTACTTAATAAAGATTATATTTTTAATACTTTAAAAATATAAAAATCATATTTTTAATATTTCTATATAGTAAAGACTATATTTTTAATTCTTTAAAAATATAAAAACTATATTTTTATCACTTTAAAAATATAAAGATCATACCTTTTACCAAATAAAAATCCTATCTTTTCACCTTTTAAAGTTCTAATCTTTTTCCATTTAAAATTCAAACCTTTTCTATTTTAAATTCTTTTTAAAATCAGTTTTAAATTACTCTTTAAAATCAGTTTTAAAATTCCTAAAAAAATCAGTTTTAATTTTCTAAAAAAAATCAGTTTTAATTTTCAAAAAAAATCAGTTTTAATTTTCTATAAAAAAATCAGTTTTAATTTTCTATTAAAAAATCATTTTTAATTTTCTATTTTTATAAAATAAAAATAAAACAAATAAATTAAAAAAAAACGACTTACAGGGGGGGGACTGTGCTGGTGGCGTCTCGCCGGAGGTGGATCGGCGGTGCCCTCGAGGTGGCGCAGGCTCGGGGTGGCGGTCTTCAATTGCAGCGTCGAGATGAGGAGAGGGAGGTCGGAGGCGTGGGAGGGGGTTGCGACGCCGAGGGCCAGGCGGGGATGGATCCGAACGGTGGTGGCTTCGGAGGGCGTGAAGGCGGTGCGTCCATCTGGGGAGGGAAGAACGAGAGCAGTAGGGTTTTTTCCTTCTTTTTTTTTTTCTGAAATTCGATTTTGAAATAAAGAGGAGGGGGGGCCAGAAAGAAAAGGGAGAGAGATATATTTATTTTTTTATTATTTTATTATTTTATTTACTAAAAGTTGACTTTTTCATACGACCTCGAAACGAGGCCCACCGCCTGTCGTCCATAGCGTTTTACCCCCATTCCGAACACAATGGGATATGTATCGTAGGTTGATTTGATCGTTTGAATCAGTTTCCGTTGAATTTACATTTAAATCACTATATTGAATTTTAAACGTACATTTCAAATTACCGGGGTCACATACTAACTCTATAAATTCCATAAAAATATTTTCTAGCTTCGTATTGACGATACGGTCCTAACAAAACTAGTTTCGTCGAATTCTGAGACCGTCAGAAAAATGGCCAATTTCCAGTCGATTAAAATCAACTGAAATGGTCAAACGCGTTTTCCTTTGCCACGCTCACATATTGAATCGAAAAATTATGAAATTTGAAACCTAGCAATAATTTGACATCACGGACCCAACAAAACTGGTTTCGTCGAAATCCGAGGTCATTTGCAAAATCCCCATTTTTAAGGGCCTGAATTCCATAGCGACTATTCAGAATTTTCAACTGGACATATCTTTTGATTCCCGCTGCGAAATTTTGATTTTTCGGATTCGTTGGAAAGATATTCACAATTAGATCCTATTGTTTTTGGTTTCACTAAAATCCGGATTGTTTTGCACCCCGTACATTCAATTGAAGTTTGAAATCGAATTATCGAACTACCGCGCCATTTTTAATTCTATTTATAATTATATATAAATATTTATATTCTAACGACGACGCGTATAATATATACGTTCGAATTATATTCAAAATAAATTTCTCGTCGATTTTATTTAAAATAATTCATTTTAAATAATCAAAATTCGCTAAAATTGCCAAAATAAAAATTTTAAACTGGCCCAGATTTTCGGGTTGTTACAATCTCCCCCACTTAAAACTTTTCGTCCCCGAAAAGGAACAAAGTCGATAGTGGTTTGATTAATCAACACTACGTTCGATCCGGCTTCCATTCTCCAACTTTTCAGTTTCTGAGAATTTCCAAAAATTTCAAAAATTTGGCTAACACCCTAAATTTTCGAAAAATTTCGCCATAACCTCCCCTGCACCGGGAGCATCGGGGAATTTCAAATAGCTTCCCCGGTCCTTCAGATCTCAAAAAGAAAAAGAAAAAGCCAAGCGGCTAGCCAATAGGCTCATAAAATCATCATCACCCAAACAAAACAGTAAATTATGTAGTAAACATGTACCTATTTGTCGGGCAAACAAATTTTATTCTCTGCTCTAGCCTCCTTGCTATGACCTGTTCAATGTAAGTATATGTATATGCAAGCAAATGCGACCAATTTCAATAAAATTCAATATTGGACTCAAATGAACTAAATTGTTCAAATTTTAATTATTCAAACAATAATCAAACAATACAACCATCAATCAATTAGTTGATTAGCTTTTCAAATGCATAACTTTGATATATAGTCAAAAAATCAGATTTTTGATGCCAAATCACAACAATAGGCCCTATCTAATTTTGGTTCTCACACCAGCCTAATGGAAATATATAGATATCACACCTTCGTCACTAGAAAATAAATACTGGTAACGCTGCAACATTATCAGAATCATCCCCGGGCAACTAGAATGTGATTCTATATCTACCCAATATATTAAAACTTTGAATATACGTTTGCAAGGCGTATATGCAAATTCTTTATATACGGAATTGTCCAAAATCAATATAAATAACTAATCAAATACGAATAATTGATTTAAATTTTCAAAACAAAATTTGTTTTCATTTTTAAAAATATACTCTTCACACTCGTTCTAGGATACTACTGATCCCATCTCTAACGAGTAATTCTAATTGGATGTTACTAATCCAATATCTGATGAATTCTTTCGTATGGTTCTAATGTGCCTTGTTCTCTGAGCTTTGTAAACCAAAGCTCTGATACCAACTATGACGAGAAGGAATTTCGCTCGGTCCGAACCAGTCGCTAAACCGATCCCGACCGTTCGAAACGCCCTATCGTTTGAGAACACGACAAGTAGAACGCATACAGAAGAACATTTCATTGTATATTACAACAATGCATCAGATTACAAGAATATACAGAATATAAATGAATATTACACAGAAATATCAGAGATTTAAATTACATTTAAATACATAGCAGTGGAAAATAATACAATACACAACTAGAAGAGATATACGGATACAAAGCTTTCCGGATATCGTTCCAGCTGTAAACCAGGATCCTGTGAATATAAATCTGCAAAACCAAAACTACTAGCTGCCCGTGTCAAAATAGGGGCACCCAGAGTTTAGGTTAAAACAATAAACTCCAGGTCAGTCATGTGACTGGTGTGAGAACGAAAACAGTTATTATCTTTATTTTCAAAGTAAGGTAGATCAAGGGACCACGCCGTATAACACGGAACGGGTTTCCTCCCAAGAATACCAGTGCATAAAACAAACAGCGCAATGCTAAATAAAGAAAAATGAAGCTGTTATAAGACCCAGGTCCTATCACACAATGCAACGCAAGCAGGGGAATAGGGTTTTCCCTTATAACAGCTAAAGGATGCTTGATACGTTTAAAACAAATCATTTGATACTATTGTAAGTGCATAGTGTATAAAACAACTTCAAATCATAAGTATCAATCATAGGCGACATGAGCGTCCCATGCCACTATGTCGCCATATATAGGTTTACAAATAAAACCGCAAATGTCACGTATTTGGAAATTGGATTTCCATCTATGAACCGAGGCAAAAGATAGTCCTCAACCGATTCGTGACTCTCTAGCCCGAGCCACAGGACCCAGACTCAGGTGGGCCCTTGGATCGTCAGGGCCAGTCCACCGATGTGGATTAAACTTAAACCCTGAACATGCGTTTCGCCGCCCTTTGGGGCGTAAGTGAGCCAACTAAATGACTCCATCGGTTCGAGAACGACCGATCAATCCGAGGCGCCTCGCAACAGCAACAACCACATAAGTCAAACTCGTCAGGGCGTGTAAAACCACTGACGCCACTTTTTAGCTAGAAGGAAACGCATGCCCTCCCTGAGGTCCGTCTCCCGTTTTTGGTTCATACCGGGTGTGAAACTCGCGAAGTAAACGTTACACAAAGCTACGCCACAAAGGCCGTGCTTTGATCATCACCACAAGACTTTGCTTTTCAACAGAAGCCTCGATCAATTGCCACTTAGGCATGCCACACAGGCAATTCACTCCATGCGTTTGATATCCATCAATATATAACCCCTGAGCTCATACGTCTCAGAGAAGGGCGTTAAGCAAGAGAATAAATTCTCCGCTGCCAAACAGATATATATTTAATAGAGATCAATCACACGGACTAAAATCCAATGTCAGACACACAGTCCATTTACAAGTCCGTTCTGGGGCTGAACGAAACCGGAGGCACCTAGTACCCCGCATATCCATCGATCTCCAAGTACGTCTGGACGATCACTAACTGTTTCCATCTTCTTGGGTGTACAACCCAATCAAGATCATCAGTAATTACCCAAACGACGTGAAGACTTCCGGTCTTCGACCATCGTCTTCATCTTCGACTTATCGTCGTATCAGTTATTCAGAATGGGATAAACCCAGTCTTTCCGAATAACTCGCGTATATTTTAAATAAGTGTTACACAAACACAACATACGCCTCATTCCAATTCATTAGTCACTAATCGTAAATTAATCAAGAGAATAATTCCCCAAATATTAACCCCGAAGGCCGAAACCAACATCAGATCAATATCCAGAAAACCATTCTGCTTGGCTAACCGACAGTTAGTTTCTAAATTTCACATTCATAGGGAAAGGTTCCCATTAATTTTATCCAAGATAAATTCCTTGAATTTATTCTTTATTCTATTTTTGAATCTCAATTCAAACTAGTCGGGATTAGCGAACCTTACCGAAGTAATCATTTATTTTAATTTCCCAATCCCAACCTATTCATCCCATGAAGTAAAACTGGTGATACTTCATATCTAACACCACGGTGTTATCGGTAAATTCAATTACCACTTCACGTTCAAATATAATTAAAGATTCAACTATCGCCTGGAGCAGAACTGGTGATACTCCATTCTCGACCATTTCAATCTAATTAAAGATTCATTAAAACTCAACTTAGTTTTAATCGTTAACTGGGTTAAAGAATCCGTGTCATTTAAAAAAACACAGTTCACGATAAACCCAAAATCACATTCATTAATCATCGGGTTAAAGAACGAGTGTTATTTAAAACACTGTCCACGATAAACCCAAAAATCAATATCGATTCAATTCCAATTAAATGTTATTTAATTGGTACACTTCATTAAATCTAAATAAAAAGATTTAATCTTTTCTCAACTGGGTCCAAGAACAGTGTTAGTGAAGACACCATTCACGACAAACCCAAATCACATTTGATATTCAATATAAGGTTCTGAATAGAAAATATATCGGCTTATATTCAATATCAAATTCCACGACTAACAAATATCGTATTGGAAATAACGATATAGATATATATCTTTCAAATTCCCGTAACAACATCCGCATAATCACGAATTCCAACATCGAAATATTCCGAAGACAATTTCGATTCAAATCCACTCCAATGCAATCATTGGAAATTCTGGTTATTTTTAAAACCCTTTTCAAATTCAATTTATTTATTTAAAAATAAATAGAATTATATTTCTAGTTCAAAACTAGTTCATTTCGATAAAAATCTATTTTTATCTTTTCAAATATGGAGTTTTTCATCCCAATTCTTTCTAAATCATTTCTTATGATTTTACACAAATTATTACTATTTTTAATAATTTTTTTCAAGGCCCGTACAGTCGATTTCCATCAACGGCCATCGAACTGCACTTACAGCGACCTTTTTCGAATTTGATTTGGACGTATCTCCAAATCCAACCGTTAGATTTCAAATTTCTAACCTTCATTAGAAAGCTCTTTTCGATACGAACCCAACGGTTCCGGTTTTAGGAGAATCCGACGGTCGGATCTCCCGTAATGTCCGTTTGAAATAAATGGTCGAAATTCACGAACTGCCGCAGCGCGGCGCGTTCTATTCAGGCCATCATATTATATATATATAATATATTTTGTCGATTCCTATTTAAAACGAATTATTTAAATAGTTTTAAATTCGTTTCAAAAGCAATTTCAACTTCCATTTCAATTCAAATCAAAATTGAATTCTTCTTTATAAATTCGTTTTAAAATTCATTTCAATTCAATTCAAATTTCAATTCAATTTGAATTCATTTCAATTCGCTTTCAATTCATTTCGAAATCGTTTTCAATTCAATTCATTTCGACATCGTTTTCAATTCAATTCATTTCGACATCGTTTTCAATTCAATTCATTTCGAAATCGTTTTCAATTCAATTCATTTCGAAATCGTTTTCAATTCAATTCATTTCGACATCGTTTTCAATTCAATTCATTTCGAAATCGTTTTCAATTCAATTCATTTCGACATCGTTTTCAATTTAATTCATTTCGAAATCGTTTTCAATTCAATTTATTTCGAAATCGTTTTCAATTCAATTCATTTCGAAATCGTTTTCAATTCAATTCATTTCGAAATCGTTTTCAATTCATTTCATTTCGACATCGTTTTCAATTCAATTCATTTCGACATCGTTTTCAATTTAATTCATTTCGAAATCGTTTTCAATTCAATTCATTTCGAAATCGTTTTCAATTCAATTCATTTCGAAATCGTTTTCAATTCAATTCATTTCGAAATCGTTTTCAATTCATTTCATTTCGACATCGTTTTCAATTCAATTCATTTCGAAATCGTTTTCAATTCAATTCATTTCGAAATCGTTTTCAATTCAATTCATTTCGAAATCGTTTTCAATTCAATTCATTTCGAAATCGTTTTCAATTTAATTCATTTCGACATCGTTTTCAATTCATTTCATTTCGAAATCGTTTTCAATTCATTTCATTTCGAAATCGTTTTTAAAATCGATATAAATATCGATCACGTCAAAATAGCGTCAATCTAATCAACACGGCTTCAGAAATTTCTATTTTCAAATATTCTATTTCAAATATTTCTTTTTCAAAAATAGTTGTTATTATCAAAATATTTCGTTCAACACATGACCAATCTCAATGGATGAGTACTGTCAACACATGAACCTTTATTTTATATTGATAAAGATATAAATTTTATTACTAAAATATTTCGTTCAACACATGACCAATCTCAATGGATGAGTACTGTCAACACATGAACTTTTATTTTATAATATTCTTTATTTTTCAAATTGGAATGAGGCCCAATCAATCACCATATAATGTTAATTATATGGATTTTCATACTACACACGTATATAATAGCATTGAAAAATAATCAACCATCAACCAAAGTGCACTACACCGTATAAGCATCAAATATAGATATCTAACGCTTATAACAGCCTGTCAATCAATCGATCGACATATTCAATCAATCAGGATGAGTGAACTTCAAATTTCATCCCAACACCCGTGTGGGGTTTCAAACAATCAAACACGGATTTTATTTGTGCAGTTGGGCGATGTGTAAAATTTATCGACCCAATAAATGTCCTTCAAATAGGTGTACATAAACAAACCGTCTGGTTTGTAAATGAATATTTTATTTATTCACATTCACGTTAAAAATTATATTTTTAACGATAAAACATTTTATTCCAACATATGAATTTCTATTCAGTTCATTTATTCAATAAAATGATATTTTTATTTTTCTAACTTATTTTAGAAAATTTCGGCGGCATAACGGCGCTATGCTAGAAACGGGATAAGGCCTAGCCTTGTCCCCGGTCTAATAATGGCCACCGCCATACCCATATCAATCAAATCACTTTCGTTATGCAAACCACAAAATTTGGAGTAAGAGTCTAACCTAGCCTTACTCCTTCGCCTTATAACGGCGCACGTCTAATCCTAACCAATTTATCGATTCGATTTTTCACACCACAAACCACATTCAAACCAATATCGCAATCAATCACCAAACAGTCAAACAAACAAGTCCATGGTCTGTGGACGATTGTGTCGGGTGCTACTAAACACCGTCTGCATCCTAGTATATATATATAACTAGAAAATGAAATTGAAAGGTGAGAAATTCTCACCTATAGCTATCCAATCAACTTGACTCTTCCTTGATAGAAACCTTCTTCGTTCTCGCCTTTTTGTTACCTTCGTTGTCCACTTTCACTACCTATGTAAAAATCGAATTTTTACTTCGCTATTCCATAAATAAAAATCATATTTTTATTTCGAAGTTCAATATATAAAAATCCCATTTTTATTTCGAAGTTCAATATATAAAAATCCCATTTTTATTTCGAAGTTCAATATATAAAAATCCCATTTTTATTTCGAAGTTCAATATATAAAAATCATATTTTTATTTCGAAGTTCAATATATAAAAATCCCATTTTTATTTCGAAGTTCAATATATAAAAATCATATTTTTATTTCGAAGTTCAATATATAAAAATCGACTTTTTATTACTATGTTAGATAGATAAAAATTATATTTTTATCACGCTATTTTCCATATAAAAATTTCGCCTTTATAAAAACATAGGCTTCGCCTTTTCAAATTCAAAGATTTCATCTTTATAAAATCTCATCTTAATTCTTCTACACATATAAAGATGATATTTTTAATATTCCTATCATGTAAAAATTATATTTTTAACTCTTTACCCAACCAAAAACCATATTTTTACATCTTCTACTTAATAAAGATTATATTTTTAATACTTTAAAAATATAAAAATCATATTTTTAATATTTCTATATAGTAAAGACTATATTTTTAATTCTTTAAAAATATAAAAACTATATTTTTATCACTTTAAAAATATAAAGATCATACCTTTTACCAAATAAAAATCCTATCTTTTCACCTTTTAAAGTTCTAATCTTTTTCCATTTAAAATTCAAACCTTTTCTATTTTAAATTCTTTTTAAAATCAGTTTTAAATTACTCTTTAAAATCAGTTTTAAAATTCCTAAAAAAATCAGTTTTAATTTTCTAAAAAAAATCAGTTTTAATTTTCAAAAAAAAATCAGTTTTAATTTTCTATAAAAAAATCAGTTTTAATTTTCTATTAAAAAATCATTTTTAATTTTCTATTTTTATAAAATAAAAATAAAACAAATAAATTAAAAAAAAACGACTTACAGGGGGGGGGGACTGTGCTGGTGGCGTCTCGCCGGAGGTGGATCGGCGGTGCCCTCGAGGTGGCGCAGGCTCGGGGTGGCGGTCTTCAATTGCAGCGTCGAGATGAGGAGAGGGAGGTCGGAGGCGTGGGAGGGGGTTGCGACGCCGAGGGCCAGGCGGGGATGGATCCGAACGGTGGTGGCTTCGGAGGGCGTGAAGGCGGTGCGTCCATCTGGGGAGGGAAGAACGAGAGCAGTAGGGTTTTTTCCTTCTTTTTTTTTTTTCTGAAATTCGATTTTGAAATAAAGAGGAGGGGGGGCCAGAAAGAAAAGGGAGAGAGATATATTTATTTTTTTATTATTTTATTATTTTATTTACTAAAAGTTGACTTTTTCATACGACCTCGAAACGAGGCCCACCGCCTGTCGTCCATAGCGTTTTACCCCCATTCCGAACACAATGGGATATGTATCGTAGGTTGATTTGATCGTTTGAATCAGTTTCCATTGAATTTACATTTAAATCACTATATTGAATTTTAAACGTACATTTCAAATTACCGGGGTCACATACTAACTCTATAAATTCCATAAAAATATTTTCTAGCTTCGTATTGACGATACGGTCCTAACAAAACTAGTTTCGTCGAATTCTGAGACCGTCAGAAAAATGGCCAATTTCCAGTCGATTAAAATCAACTGAAATGGTCAAACGCGTTTTCCTTTGCCACGCTCACATATTGAATCGAAAAATTATGAAATTTGAAACCTAGCAATAATTTGACATCACGGACCCAACAAAACTGGTTTCGTCGAAATCCGAGGTCATTTGCAAAATCCCCATTTTTAAGGGCCTGAATTCCATAGCGACTATTCAGAATTTTCAACTGGACATATCTTTTGATTCCCGCTGCGAAATTTTGATTTTTCGGATTCGTTGGAAAGATATTCACAATTAGATCCTATTGTTTTTGGTTTCACTAAAATCCGGATTGTTTTGCACCCCGTACATTCAATTGAAGTTTGAAATCGAATTATCGAACTACCGCGCCATTTTTAATTCTATTTATAATTATATATAAATATTTATATTCTAACGACGACGCGTATAATATATACGTTCGAATTATATTCAAAATAAATTTCTCGTCGATTTTATTTAAAATAATTCATTTTAAATAATCAAAATTCGCTAAAATTGCCAAAATAAAAATTTTAAACTGGCCCAGATTTTCGGGTTGTTACGTAAAATGAGTTATTTTCTTTTACAGCTACTACACAAACTATAAGCTAATATTTTCACCCCTTTTTTAACGTATGTTATTTTGATTGCTTGCATTTCGGTATAAATTTCATTGCTGTTTGGAGATAAAATTGACATAATTCTTTTATATATTGTGTTTTCACTATCTTCATACTATAATTTTCTTTTTTTAATTGCATTAAAAAGTTAAGTCGTACTTCTTAAAATTTTAAAATTGCAGGTCTATGTGGATACATTAATAGTGCAAGCTAAGAGAGGTATTCCATAATACTCTGATATGATTTTACCTTTCTGTGTAAGTTACAATTTCTGACATTTGATTCGTCCTCCATTTAAATTTTAGTGTAGGATATTATATGAAATTGTAGGGCTTGGTTCTATACTCATTATCATTACTTCATGTTTATCTAGGGTGAATTAGTTTACAAATGAATATCAATGGACAGAAATAGAGTTCTTTAAAATAAGATGATCCATAGAATGAAACAATTAGAGTGCCACTGAACCATGGTAAACATTTAGTTGTATAGTTATACATATGAGTTCAATTTCATAAAACATATTGTTTACCATGTTCAAATAAATAGACTTGAGAAAAAAGGAAAACTAATTTAGCTTTCTCTTTTCTTCACCAAACATACACTTTCAAAATTTGTTTTGATTCCAGTCACTTGATAGTGATGTGGTTGTGCTAATAAGCACATAAGTCTGCATATTTTAACTGTCCTTTGGGTTGAACATGTTATATAATAATAAGAACATTAGTCTGCATTATTTTAAACTATTCAAATTTGTGGATACTTTCGTGTAACTGTTGGTAGAAGTGCACAACTTTATTTGGGCTAATATTCACTATAAGTTCCTATTTATTGGCACTACACCAACATCTGATAATATACCACGTCCATCTGCAAACTCCCCTTTGTTCCATTCCCTCTCCTTCTCCTACATTACCGTCTTCCACAATCGATTTATGCCCCTTCATGCCTGTCTGATTTACACCCCTCTCTGCCCTAACAACCAACCAATGACAGTACGCAGCCATTATTCCCCGCCTAGAAAGCCCCATTTCATTGGACCAGATAATCCGCTTGAATCGGTTACCTTATAGGTACGGTGCTCAACATCCATCGCTCAACATCTATTTCTAGCCATTGACTACTTTTTTACATCGGTTCTCAGCACAGTTTACTTGCTAATTGACTTAATTTTGATCAATTTCCTGACTTTTTTTCTTTCACTTTCTGTAGTAGGCAATGGATTTGGGAATGTGTTGCAAGGAGAAGGCGGCAAAACATATTGCTCTTTCTACTTAAACTCCTGTAAGGTAACAAACTAAATTTATCGTTTTTCATTTGCTATTTCATTGTAACCTTTTATTGTGTAAACATTGTTTTGTAATTGACTGATTTTTGATAATTCATTTAAATCTGTTTGTTTGTATAGAAAAATACCTTTGTTTCCCTACTGTTTCATTAAACATAATCTAGGTATCCAAATTAAAAGTGATAGAAAATAGAGAGATGAAATATTTGTTAATAAAATAATGATATCTATGCAGTACAGTAACATGCTATGAAACATAATGGACATTGAAAATACAAATACAGTTATAAACAGTGATGTCTCCTTTAACCAAGATGCTCATGCTTAAGTTAAAAAAAGAATCTTATGCATTTGTTTTTCAACCTTCAGTTGTTCTGATTCTGTTTACTCGACATGACTTCTTTCCTATATTTTCTTGGATTAACAATATGTTTGTTTCTGATAAAGTTGGTGTTTTGCTGGAAATAACAACTTGACCACATCAATGGTTTTAGTAAGATATTCGAGGTAGGCATTAAATTGCTACCTACTATTTCTATTCAACTACTTTCTTTTAAAGAAAAACTGGCTTGGGTTGATTTCAATTTTTCAAATGGTGTTTGAATATTTAACCTAATTTTAATTTATTTACTGTCAATAAGCGTAGTGGAGAAGTATGTAAACCATCGATGTATTGCTCTGTAGTTACATCTGATGTTAAATGTGTATTGCCATAAATTTTTTCTAACCTGCAGACTAAATATTCAAAGTAAATCGCATTCTTTGTCGTATGAGTCCTTCAGCGATATTAAAATATTATTTAGGATTTAAATGTGTTGTAAATACATATATTTAATATTTGTGTAAAAATAAATGATTGTTTACTTATATTCTCTTTATTAAATAAAAGAGCTTAGAGTTGTCTAGGCCATCTATTTGCTAAAGATAATTGCCAATTGACATAAAGGATCTACCTAATACTTACATGTTTGTTATTTCTCTACATGTTTACTATTAAAGATAAATTCCTTTCATTTTGGTTTTGTTATATTACAAACAATAGATAATTTCATGTATATAAGTTTGTTTATGATATTTTTCAATATTACCTTCCATAAATTTATATTTAATACAACAATCATAAATGGAACCATTTATGTGAACATTGACGTTGTTGAGGGAATAATTGATGCTTTTGATGTTGTTGACCTATACCAAAAACTGGGTTTTGACTCTATTCATCTTAACTAATGGAATAAGATCGATTTAATTTAGGTATTCTAAGACATTAGTAACATGACCTTCAATGTCTTAATACCACAGTTAACTATGTAACTCTTACCTACGAGCTTTGTCGGACCCACTTAATTATTGCACCTAGGCGGTCAACTCGCCATTATATGATTTATAGGATTTTCACATGATTTTCTTAAGTAGCTAAGATTAATAGTGAAACACAACTGCAGTTTATTGCATTACCCTACAGGTTAGTTCTATTTCGTATCATCACATATTTAGATCAATACCACATAATACTATTTGCAGTTTACTCTTTGTTGTTGTACTTGATTACCGTCTGCTGAACAATGATTATTTTGGGTAAATCTATCTGTAAATTGTTTTAGGTTATCCTATTTCTCAACTAGCTAAGATTTTCCGTGCAAATTACAGGTGTTAATCCACATTGTTGGATTCATTTAAAGAAACCTTGGCTCTTATACAAAGGAGCTGTCGTTTTGTTCATGCAAGCATTTGAGTCAAGGGAACATACTGGTGGTTTATTCAGGGATGTAGCAAGGAGCCTGCCGAGATTATATAACTTGGAATTTTTTGTTTTGTCCTAAATGTTGTATAAGGCAAGTGCCTTTTTTTGAAAGTGTTGAATTGTAATAAAATTATGTGTGCATTGTTGTTTAATCCTATACATCGAATATTCAGCACTTCAAAAGAGTGAATTGTAGCTATGTTTTTTTTCCTTTCTAAATAAGTCCATTTTTACCTGGTTCTGCACGGATGAGGTTGCTAGCAGGTGTATGTTATGTTTGCTGGTGGTGAGAAAAAACGTAGCACCTTTTGCCTTGACATTGGACAGAATGCCAAAATGGGTTCCTGTAAACTGAGTGCATGTGTCTAAAGAACAGAATGAATGGAGGTGATGTGTCTGTGTTTCTGCTGATTAAAAAAAAACTGAAATATAAATTTACTGAGATTTGTCTTATGTGTGCCCCCTCCCCTTTCTCCTGTTGCGTATAAGTGCCAATATATAAACGATTTTGCTTCCTAGCTAAGTAATCATCTTACAAACATTAAATGTAAATAAGTCATAAGCATGGTGTTAGATAGGTATAGATTTTCAAAAAAGGGTATAAATAATAACCTTATTTCATCGTAAACCTAGGAAAAGGGAACAGATGGATTCTTGGGTAGGTAAATTAGAAGTTAAGAAGTCGTAATGACATGATCCTTATTGGATGTACCTTTTGCGATAATGATATGTATTCAATTTGTTAGAGGCGCTATAATCTAATTTCACTAGCATTTGTTAATCACTTCAAAAAAAAAGGCCATTATGAAACAAAATTAATTGGTAAAATGTTTGCATAACATGAACGAGGTTGGTAAAATATTGCACCCGTTTGTTCTTAATGAATCTTCACTTATAAACTTTGCACCTAGATATGATATACTAATGGACTATATAAAACAATGAAGCATGTTTCACAAAAATGACATATAGATTATTTTTTCATAACTTTACATGTCACCCGACCATCATCAATTATTAAACATATTTTTTCGTTTCAAGAAAAGTAAAATGGAACATGTTCAATATCTACCTTCCAAAAAAATATTTAGGTATAATAACCTCAATGCAAATCCCCTGAATAAACAAGTTGAAGGTATAATATGGAAATAATGTAGGTAGTTTTACTCCTTAGAAAAAGTTAATATAACGAAGAAAAAAAACCTAAACAAAATAATTAGAGCACAAACTACACAACTTTATGTGTGCGTAGCACGAGCCGCACACTAATGTTTTCTGTAGTTTAACCTGGGTTAGGTCCGGTTGTTGAGCAAAGGAAGAACCACAAACTGAAAGAGCCTAATCCACTCGAGCATTTTGGTCATCTGAAAGGATGTGCAAGGAGAGATGTGCACACAGTGCATAGGAGGTCCGACAACTGAATGGGCCTGAGTCTTTGTCAACTAAAGCATATGCATGATCCACTATAGTGAGATATCATGTTAGAGGTAGAGGGTTCAGGAGCTTCACGATGGACAACGGAGCAAGATTAGACAAGAGCGGAAGCTTGATCAGTCGCATTACGCTATCCAATAGAGGCAACTGCAGAAAGAGCTCTATTATGCCATAGTCCTTTTACGAGAAATTCTACTTTTGGTTGATGGGTGATGAGGGCATTGATTTATCATATGATAATATTCATCTAGATGAAATCAATTTACAATTGACCATCTTTTCTTTATTGTGCATCTCTTTAACTAATAATAGTATCATCAAGTACCAAGCATGAGTGTTATACAATGTGTGACCAGGCATGGGTGTTATACAATGAGCGACCAGGCTTATTCATTCAAGCACTAAAATAATAATCATTTCCATATAAAATTGCAAATCATGTAACTAATGGTTTATTTTGTTTGTTTATTCTAATGAGTGGTACTTTACATAGACGTCTACTTCATGGGTTTCAGAATTCATATTTGTATAAACTAAACATATAACTAATTCTTCTCTCTGTATTCACAAAATATTAAATTATCAATATTTTCACAAAACAATATACGTAGAAACACTCAACCAAGTGGTAACCATCCAACAACTCATTGGTAACTATTGCATTACATACGTAATTCAACAATCAGAAGCCCATGGTATCTTTGTAACTAAGAGCATAGTTGATCATTATTGCTGCAACGTTGTGAATCATTTGTCTCAACAAAGAATGCAAAAAACATGTTCATATGTAATGATATATTTTAGCTTATTTGATAGAAAATAAGATGATAAACATCTCATGTACTGCAATTAACAGAAGATATATTTTATGCACTTAAAGAAGGTTATGAACCAAAATTTCAAGACAAATGCAACGGAAAATTTTCATACTTCCGCTTCTACTATATAAAAACAGCTCTCATCTATAATTAGATATTCAATATGATAAGTACTTCATATTCCAACTACTGCCCGTATGCGTAGCACGGTCCGCACACTAGTTTATAATTAATTTCAAAAAAATTCTATTTAAATGATAATACACTACTACAAAAAAGGTCTGTTGGTTCGGTTTTTTAACCCCTGTTGCTTCAATTCAACAACCGACGCAAATGCAACAGACACAACAAGTAAAAATCTATTGCTTCTGTTGTTCGATCGGAGCAATAGATAAGTTTTTTGCTTCTAATGTTGTCACAACCAAAGCAAAAAGAACCAGTACTTGCCTTCAAAAAGTTCTTCCTTTTGCTTCCATTTTAGTCACAACTGAAGCAAAAGAACAGATGGGCCCCCAGCATACCATAACAATACCCTAATTTTCAGCAATATAAACACATACCAAAACAATTATCATTAACAAATTTATAATCAATTACAAGTTGGACGAGATAACAACAGAATAAATTTAATTCACTGGTAATGTTAATGATCCATACATACAAGAGCAACAACAAAATTACAAAATGAGGCAGCAACATACAACGAATCATATATACATTACTTATAAAATAGCAATTATGGTCCAGTCTTAATACAGCAAAATAAAATAGCTAGAATAAAGTCATAATGCATTACGTAAAGTGTTGTTTGTAGCTCCCTTAGGACAGATTTCTCTCCAGCAGCAAGAGTTTCATAGTTTGCATTACTAGATTCAACCTCCAATCTGACTCATACACAGGCTTGATAGGGATTTAATGCTGAAATATAAAAAAACATATGGTTTTTAAATAGAAACTGCATTAGTAAATTTGTTAAACCAATTTGCGTGATTAGAGACACTGAAAAACAAATAAAACCTCACGGATGCAAAAAGATCGGGTGTACCAAATAAAGATATGAAATAAAAATATAAAACTAACCAACCAAAGCAAACCATTGACGTACAAGGTATAATACCTGTTTGGACATGGAAAAGACACGGTAATAGTTCATGTACTCCCTCTCAAATTGTACTCCCTGTCAAACCTTTCCTACAAAACAGAATAGGCTGATATGAAAGCTAAGTTTTAAAAAGTTAGTTGTTTATTAACCATCTAAGACAAGAAAAGTCAATAAGTAAAATACCTCAACAATTTCCATGTGGAGAAGACCTGAAAACGCATATTGAAAACCAAAATCCGTGGCACTTGAAGCTTCTAGTTCAAACTACAGAGGAAATAAACAGTAAGACACAAGCTTTTAAGGAAAACAATTTCTTATGAATAATTTCAAGAATTTTCCATACTGTGAAAATAATTGTTTAACCTATTAAAAATAATAAATTCAAACTACAGTTGGTTTTATTATTACATTGTATTGAGCAGTTCATGTGGCTTACAGTTGAAGCAAGTGAAATGATGGTGATTGTTGGGGGCTTCTTCATCATTGATCATCCCGATTTTTGTCACTAATTCATGAATGTTACCTACTCAACCATAATTAAAACTATGTTAAGTACATGGAGAAATAAAAATAAATAAACCGGTCATGTAAATTTTCCCAGGTTATAATGAACAAAAGGCATCTGATTAAACATGAGAAGAACAAAACAATCATATGGTAAACAGTAAATGATAAATGCTAAATAAGTACATTACACAGTAAGGGGGAAACCATAACTCTTCTCCTAAACTGTGCATTTTTTCAAGCTGCCACAACTGCCGAGTATAAATGCATCATGAAAATGTGAAGATAGCAGCCTGAGTTAGCAGGTCGCTATTGTGAAATGTAAAACCAACACTAAAAATAAAGATATACTATGAAATGTATAAGGGTGCATGCTGTGTCAGTACATTACTGAAAATGTGAAGATTGCAAGTTAAGTTAGCAGATTGTTATTGTAATAAGCATTGTAAAAATTAGTAGTTGCCAAACTAATTTATTATCCTGATAATATAACCGTGACCACCTAAAAGTAATCATCACAGAACATAAAGCATCTAGCAATTCACATTCTTTTTAAACATAACTAAATCAAATCAAAAACATATATAAACCAACTAGGGTGAACCATTGCTTAAAAATAGCTAAATAATCATAGTTGTCATACAATTTGTTTTGACAATCACGTCATGTGATCCAAAAATAAGATATCAAAGTCAACCAAAGCATCATCTATCTCTGGAAAGACAGATCTGAAATCATATAGTTTTTTGCAACTACTAAGATTTAAAGGTTGCCCTTAGATTCAGTTGTGATTTCAGATCTTGTTCAAAGCGGTTTGTCAGATATAAATCACGATAAGATGATTTAAAAAAAAGATCTGGGATGGTTTCATAAGTGGCAGATTTGGAAAATATGGTAAATAACTTGGCTGACTTCTCAGCCTTGAAGTGAGTGACACGACCTATAGGAAGAAGCATTGTCAAAATCCTCAAGTTGACATGGGTTTCAAGACCGAAAAAACTTTCAAAGAACAGATGAAGGAATATAAGTTTCTAGTGAGAAACGGTTAGAAGAGAAAAGAAAATGAGAATCAATTGCCAAAAAATGCAGAGTGGTTACCAGAACGTGTGGGCTACAGTTACTAGAGGGTGCACAAATTTAAATTACCTAAATAATCTCCAGACTTAAATTGAATATTTACCCCCAATATGTCTAACACAGAATACACCAAAAAACAACAAAGTCTGGATTTAATCTTTGAAAAAATTGTTCCTTACGATTTATATAATAACCAACGGAAATTTTGTTATAATATTCAAATTTTCAGTTGAATCGTATAAAGAAAATTAATACTTACCTTCTACTATTTTTCTTTTTTATGTTGATCTGGAACCTTCGGCGGAGACTGGAACCGTAGAAACCACAATCCATGGGAGAAATTTAGAATTCACAAACGTTAAAGATCCGACCTTCGGCTAATAACTCAAGCGAGATGCCAACAAGAGCAAGAAGAAGAATTTTAGCGAGGTAGAGAGTAGCGGCTGCTGATACATTTAGGTTGCCATGATTTATTTTGAACTCAGGGTAGGATCGTGATTCGTGAAATAGAACATGGCCTTGTGGCGGCTGGGTAGGTTTTCTTACCTAATTTGGGTCGGGTTACTATGACATGTTTAGGTCGCAGCTCCACTTTGATATTTTCATGGCCCATTAATCCTGTTTCCTATTATTTTAAAAAGAAGAAATTTGAAATGGATCATTGAATAAATGATCATAGAATTCGAACGACAAAATTTGCTTTTGAATTTTATGATAATTACAGAATTTGCTTTAGAATTTTGTGAAACTTTTTAAATTTATTATGGATTTTATAGTAAATAATACTAAATTATATCATTATTAATATTAAGTATTAGTCTTATTATTATTATTTTCTTAACTGTTGATTTTTTAGTAGCCATTGTTAATTAATAGTTGTATAAAATCAATTACTAGATATTAAATATTACTTCATAAGTATTTAATTATGTTATTAATTTTAAATATTTGTATTAATTATTATATAATCATCACTAATTATTTATTTAATAGCAATTATTAATTAGTGATTATTAAAAAATTAATTATTGAATATTACTTCTTAATTATGTTTCTATAATTATTTATTATATATTGAATGTCAATTTTAATTATTAAATAATGATTATTAATTATGCCATACTAATTATTAAATTAATTATTAATTATTAAATGTAATTGCTAAATGTTAATTATAGTATACTAATTATTAATATTTGACTGTAATAAATTATTAAACATATATAAATTGAATATTGAATATTTAAAACAATTATTTATTATTTTTAAAGTAATCAGTAGTTATGATATTGATAAACGATAATTGTAATAAATTATTAATATGACATATATATGTTGTTGTGTACGGCTATTGACATGCATACTTGCTTCAATTAAAATAATTTGTAATTCCCTCAGTGCAGTTGCTTCGGTCCCTAGGAAACCGATGCGAATAATACTGTTTGCTTAGTTGACTTGCTTCGGTTTTAAGGAACCGATGCAAAAAATACTATTTGCTTCGGTGTATTTTCTTCGGTTGTTAATAGAACTTAAGTAAATGTAATTATTGCTTCAGTTATGGGAACAACCGGAGCAAATAACACTAGTTGCTTCGGTGCATTTGCTTCGGCTGTTAGTATAACTGAAGCAAATGGTATTATTTGCTTCGGTTCCTAAGACAACCGAAGCAAATGTACCGAAGCAACAGACATATTTTGTACTAGTGATAAATCATTATTATCATCTATATCCAAACAGAATAACCAATATATATTTTAAACTCAATATTCAGAAATTCGGTTTAAAACGATATCCAAATATATAGAAATTCCTTTATATTTATTAAATAAACGTAATTGTTTATTAATGAAATTCCATAGCGACTATTTGAAAATTTGATTTGAACATTTCTTACAATCTATACAATGAAATATTGATTTTTCTCTTCTATTAGAAAAATATAATAAATTTGATTCGGACGGTTCTTGTTTCACAGAAATCCGACTTATATCGGATCCGATATATTCAATTAAAGTTCAAATCGTAAATTATGAACTACCGCGTCGTTTCGAGCTCGTTTTAATTATATTATTAATTATATATATTCGAACTCCATTTTATAAAGTAATTTCTATAAAAAAATTATATTTCCAATATAATACATAAAACAGTTTTAAATATTCCAATTTAAATGACAGGAAAATCGGGGACTTTACAATCATCCAATTCATACTATACCTCAAATCCAATTTATTCTCAATTATTTTAGAATTAAATTCATTTTTTTATTATTTAAATTAAATTAAAAATCAAAATTGTAGAATTCAAGTTATTTAAATTTTCAAATAAATATCTAAAATAATAAAATAAAATAAATATTCGACCATAAAAAATACGGGTTGTTACATTTCTCCCTTCTTAAAGAATTTCGTTTCTGAAATTACTAAAGTAGGAAAAATGCTACAAATCTCCTAATTTTCACAAATCCACTTAGCTAAAGTCTTCCGTTCCGCTTTCTAAACTTTTAGTCCCAACAAATCCAATAAGTTTCAATCAAAACACCAATTAAAAATCATAACTAAACGCAAATTAAAATCGGAGCTTTCTTTATCTTCACGGCAGACTAGGGTTCCGCCTCTTCTTCTTTCCCTCTTCATTAATTCTTCTTTCCATTTTTTACCCTCGATCCTTCTGTCCTTGCCCTCCTCCATCCCCTTGCCCCATCCCTGGCTTTCTACCTTATGGACAAGCAACTCCTCCACTATATCTAGGTTTTTCCCTGATTTTCGTATGTCAACCTAATTCTTGTTGTTTCTATAAGCTAAGATCTCCCCCGTTTCTACACTTTTTTGGCATCCTCCTTCTTCTTTCCTTTCTTTCTCTTAGACCCCTTCCCTTAGCGTCGCTTGATTCCACTACTAAGCCTTTCCTCGCTTTTGTCCTTTTTTATTCCATTTTAGTTGCACGAGCATCTCCTTACGATGATCCTCTAGTCAGCTGGCTTGTATCGACATTTGTATCGTTCTGCTTGAAGATCGCGAGGACTGTCCTTCTCGCAATTTTCGCTTTAGGCAGTCCTCCTCCCCTACCGTCTTGCATGGTCGCTTGTGATGTGTTTGATGATGCTAATGCGTTTATGGTAAGTATTTTGGGATATTGCTTGTTTTGGTTTTGTTTTGTTTGAATCTGTTGGTCTAAGCTTGTCTCTAGTCTCTTTGAAAGTAGTAAGGCCTATTGGGTGTGCTGTCTTTGTGTGTGTACGGGGTGGTTAGGAGTGGTTTGTGGCTCTAGCATCTTGATGGTTGTATTTCTGTGTGGGTTATGTCTAATATGGAACTGAAGTCCTTTGTACAGATTTTTGGGTGTTGCCTTAACAAGTTGTTGTTGTGTGCTGAGTTCACTTCAAGTTCTGCATCTACTTCATCAATCTACCCTTATATTCTTAATTCTACTTCTCGGCTTCACAGAGCTTATCTGGTTGGTGGTTTTGTTAAGGCCCGGTGCTTTTGGATTGCGTAAAAGTTTCTATTCGTTTGTCTTGCACTGTTACTGGTTAAGGGAAGTTCCAATTGAGGTGACAAAAACTGAGTTGTTACTGGTATTCTGAGGTAGCTGATAATCTATGATTTTTCAATTCTCTGCATGACTTCATTCACTGCTCAACTACCTAGTGGTATACTTGGATATTGGTAATGACCGATAGTAAAGTATTTTAAAAGCAAAACTGTATTAAAAATAGGACTGCTGCAGCTTTCATTTAGATATGTTATATAAGCTATGTGTTATACTTGTAATCACTTGATCTTCCTTTTATCTATTCTATAACTAATCTCACCCTACGTAGTGATAAATAGTAGTTTAGAAATTAGATTGGGCAATCATGTCTGTAGGAGATAGGCAATCAGCCTATCCCCTTATAATATTTGTACTCGTTATTTGGTATAATGAAAAAGTGGTACGGTCAACTATGAAAACTGGCTGGCTTTGCAAAAAAAAAAAACACCAATTTATTTCTATTAACAAAAAAATAAAAAAATTCTAACACCTTACATTTTCAAAAATTTCAGCAGAGTGTCTGTTGTACGGAGAGACTACCTTAATGTAACTAGAGAAATAAATATGTATACATCGACCCACACGATCGGAAAACACAATTCATATACCAAATTTTAGTAAATTTGCATAAGCAAATCTTATACAAGCGTTATTAAGCGAGTTCACTTAATATTTATGCAATTCATGCGAACAAAACCAGGCCATACAACTCTATATACATTTACTTGCCCAATTATATGAAATTTTAACCATATTTACTTAAATTTTAGTATAACCAATCCCGATTTTCAAATATAATTTGAAAGTTTCGACTATCCAAAATCATCGAATATTTCATTATGTATCTATCAACCAACTCTGCATCCATAATATAATTTGGTCGAGAATTTCGGAATCAAACTTCAGATTTCAAAATCATAAATTCTGGTTCAAAACCAATTTTGTTCAAAGCCAATAATTAATCTATGATAGCAAGGCTTACTTAGAAACTCGAAAATGAACACCGATGATGGTATGCTCTCATCATCAGAATTATTTTCTAGTGACACAAGAAAAATTATGCTTATAAAATCTTTTAAAATACATTTTTTCAAAAACTCATTAAAATAATCCAAATATTTTCTTTTCAAATCTTTGAAAAACCATTTTCGAATTCACTGGAAAATTTGATTCCTCAATCCTCTGCGTAAATTCATTTCCTGTTTGTAAACCTCAATTATAAACTTCACTTATATATAAAATTATATTAAATATTGGTAAAATTATTTCATTTGCCAATTCTGTAAAACAATATTACGTCGATTTGCTCTTTCAAGTGTTTAGAAACACCTACCGATATAGTTATACATTCTGTATCGACCAAAATTTATAAACCACTCAACAAATCAATCAACACAATATAAAACAATTTTATAACACTTACAAGTATGATCATTTATATAGGTATATAAACACACTCAAAATCAATCTAGGGTATCACTTACCCCATCTCTATTGAGTTATGCCATAGAGCCAAGGTTATTACTTAACCTTATGCTCTGTTACCACTCTAAGGACTCAATAGTATTTGAGCTCGAGTTTTGACAATAATACATTACTTGTATTCACTTATCAAAACTCAAGTATCAAAAACACAGATAGTTAAAAGAAAGTAGTTAGAGGGTGAGAAACAGAAAGAAATATTAGAACAGAAGAAGAAGGAGAAAATACCAACACTACAGAATCAGAGTAGAATAAAATCTCATAGCTGAACGAATGAAATATAATATATCAAAACTGTTTACAGAAAGAGAAAACTGTATATATATGATTATACAACAAGAGAACACAATTAACAGCACACACAACGAAACTAAATTTATATTGGAAAATACGAGAAAACGTCTTGACACCAACTCCACTCCTAAAGCTCCAAGTAAGAACTAACATGGAAAGTATACTCGGTCTGACCCGAGCACATTTTGAAGCAAAGCAAAATCAACTTGGATCAGTCTGAAATACTTTCAGCGATAAAACTCACTACAAACAACTTGCTTAACTTTTAGATTTTTTTTAAAAGAATGGAACTCTCGTAAGACATTACCATACAAAAACACGGCACGTGCTTTTACCTTATGATAACCAAAACACTTTTTATATCAAAATCTAGTGCTATTATAATAATGTCTATCAAACCACAAATAAAATAGGAATATAGTTAGAAAGGTTGCATCTCACTTTTCAACATAGTTGGTTTACATCTAAAAATGTACGATTCGTATTAGAGTTTGAATTTCCAACATGACTAGGTATGGAACCACCTTCCAATCAGTGTTCTTTAAAGAAGAAACACTATGGTTCAACAATAACATCTTGCAACCCGACCACACATGACCGACTGCTCATTCAACTTGAGTGTACCAAATATATCATCACCATGGTTGTTGGCCGCCCAACCGTATTCATTCCGAAGCATACATAAAGGGACAATTGATTTCTTTAGATATGGTGATGATATACGCTAATGGGTATGATCCACATAGCCATATCACCTGTCTGATTTCATTCATTTCCTGTTTAATGAGGTTTGAGGTTACGATTACCTTTTCAGACACATCGCATTCCTTTGTATGTCACATCGTCAGATCCATCAATTCGCTAATTGATGTGCACAAATATACTCTTAGAATTAAGCTAAAAGAAGTCGCCTTCTCCATCACCATACTCGGTATATTTGTAAAAATCAACGTACGTGGTCTTAGGAAATACTCTGTCAGACATTGGTCCAAATAAGTTCGTTTTGAGACCGAACGAAATTGAAGATACCCCAGAACGATAGGGTTAATGCTACAAATTTAATCTTGGTGATTAACTAGAGACATCAGCGAGCACCCTCTCGCTCTGAAGATCTATGTCTTCAAAACATCTCATAAACATCCTTGCAAGTTAGTTTCGAATGCAAGGTCAGTTCAAAGAGGCTTTGGGTCTAGTTCCCATCTCGGTCTCCTCGAACTAACACGTCAAAGTCAAAACAGGAATTTATTTGATAGTATGTTCTTTAACTATCAACTCAAATAATATAATTAAGTATATCAGCAGCTCAGGGCCATTCATTTAAATCATTTCATCGATTTAAAATCGATCCATATACTTATCTCAACAAATCTCTAGATTTTTACTTATTTTTGGAATAAGTGAATTCCTACAACCATACTATTTCATTGTTTATAAAATAATGCTATACACTTGACCGAATAATATGAGTATAATCAACCTTCATACCAGGGCCAAATAATGTCAAGAAATACATTGTTTACTAAAAAGCATAATAGTTTATATCCAATTTCTAATTTTGCAAAATAAAGTTGCAATTTTTATTATGAAAATAATATATTTTTTCCAATATCTCTACCATTCCAAACTAGTACTCTTCCTTGATAATAGTGAAGTCATTCAAGTTAGGATATTTTATTTACCTCTCAGAACTTGACTCGACAACGTTCTTATCTTAAGATAGATAAAAGTTTGCAACTATAAAATGATATTAATTATGATATCTCAAGTCCTATTTGCTTTTATTTAAATATGGTTTTATAACCTATAACTAACATTTGCAAAATCTCCTTTCAATTCAAAAACCCTTTACTTAATTCCTTATTTAAGTGATATTTTGCTAAAACACAATTTTTAGTTTAAACCTCTTTATACAATTTTGTTTACACTCAGATATATTTTAAAAAATCCATCACCAATCCCTTACCAAATCTTTTACCTAACCCTTTAATATCAATCCATTAAATGACCTTTTTCATCTTTTTGAAAATATCTTTTCAATTAAAATTATTTTACTTAATTCATTATTAAATAAATACTTATTTAAACCCCTCGCATTAGCTTAAATCTCTTTTATAAACTTTTCCTATACGACTTGAATATTTTTCCAAGTCCCTTTTTACAGTTCAACTCAAAAACTGATTGCTTTATTAAATGAATGTTCATTCAGAAAGGTAATTACTTTAATTATTATTAATTAAAATAATAATTAACTTTGACATCAACTGAAGTAAAAGTGGTTTACTTCACCATTAACTAAAATAAAATAGTTAATCTTTTTTTAAAAGCTTAGTAAAATGAGAATTAACTCTATTAATAACAAACAACTCGTTAGTTACGTTTTAAACACAGTTAACTAAAAATTAATTAAATTTTAGGAATTCTTATAAAGTTTAGAGAACTATTTGACAAAACTTTTTATATTAGATCAACTAAAAACCAATCAATCTAATAACTAGCTTCAATTGAGACAGTTGACTTAATCAAATTGAAAACATCAGTTAACTTATTAACTAACTTCCCACTACAGGAAAATAATGTAAAGGACAAATTGTTTGAAAATTTTAACCACAAGGACAACAGACTAAAAATTTATTCAAAAGGACAAAACATAGCCCAAATTTATTGAAAACGAAAATACACATATTTTTTATATTTTGTAGATTTTAGGTTTGGTTTTGTATGTTTGAAGGTATCAATTTGGACTCTACAGCTAATAGGTAGCAGTTTTGTATGTCTGAAGGTATCAATTTTTAGCCTACAGCTTTTAGATAGCAGTTTTGCATACTTGTAGGTACCAGTTTTACATGTAACAGGTTTTTTACAGAGAATAACAGTGGAGGATGGAAACATTGTCGGAAGAGAGGAGTTGAACTGTTTGGTAGTGTGATGAGATTGTAGATACATTTAAGATTTTTATGTTTAACTGTTGATGTCTAATGAGATTGCGAAGAGAGGTTGTTTATGGATGTATAGTGGTGGTTTGTTCATGTATGCGAGGATGTGGATATTAAGTTTGGTTAGGGGTAAAGGAGGATGGCTTGAGTGATTTGGGAGATTGGAGTTGCAGTGATGGATATGTATTGCGATTCGATAATATAAAATCGTTACACGTAAAACTGGTACCATAAACAATATAAAACCGATATCCAAAAACTATAAAACCAAAAACTGATACCCAACTACATGCAAAACCGATACTTAAAAATATGAAGAAGAAAAAAATATTTTTTTTTAATTTTTTTTGTGTATTGTCCTTTTGAATAAATTTTGGATATGTTTTGTCCTTTCGAATAAATTTTTCGTCTTTTGTCCTTCTGGTTAAAATTTTCAAACTATTTGTCCTTGTAAATTAATTTACCTTTCCATTAATCCTTCTTCTTAAATTAACTGATAATATAATTAATTTAATAACTTCGTAATTAATTGTTTTCTCAAAAACAATTATCCTGAAATATCAACCCGTAGGTTAATTTCCGACTTCCTTGCGTATAAACTTATTAAACCATAAGAATCTATTATATAAATATTTTACAACTACTTTTATAAAATCTAATTATAAATATCAAATTATTTATAAACTACTATTTTAAATAATGTATATAATAAAAAAAACCTTGCTTCAGTTCTAAAAATAATTTTTATAACATCAATTACGTCAATTTTCCTAACGAAAAATCGACAGTCATTAAAAGATGGATTTTGGGTCATCTGTTGCTAGTCACTTAATCAATACTGTCTGTTGATTAAAAATACAACAATGTTTAATACAGTTCAACAATCAACATTCAAACAATAATTTAACATTACTTGGGTTAAACAGTTCATATACAAATAATATGAAAAACAAGTAACATACAATATATTTGAGGAATCCAATTGGATTCCTCTAACCTGTATTTCCCTGTGTCACAGCTCATAAAAATATTTTAAATAATGCATATGAATATAAATTTTAATCTAATGCATTTAAATGACAGAAATATAAATAACATCAATAAACAACAAACAATAAGCATCCAAGGCATCTAAACATCCAACTTATACTAGCAACAATAAATATAACTATATGAATTTAATCACATCATAGAATTCTAGAAGGCATGAGAGTTAACTCATAATTCATTTCCAAAATCGATGATTTCACGTTGATTTGTCCAATTTTAAACAGATGTTTAAAATTCGAAAAAATTCCAATGAGCTCCAAATTAATCCAAACCTGTTCTTACGCGTAGCCTTTATCCATACAAATTCAATGGATCTTGTTTCATGCAATTGTAATAAAGTACGATATAAATATACACGTTACAAATTTGGATTGAATTTAAATAACTTAAGTTGGCTAATGACCTAATTAATACCTTAATAACCTTATTAGTTTTAATAGCCGCCTAATCTCCTTTATAAATCTTTATTCTCTGGCACTAAAACCTCTGCTACAAGATAAATAACTCTCAGCCAACTTCAACTCAATCATCCTCCCTCCCAGTTTCACGAAATCGAAAAACCATCATCACCATTGTGCTTCTTCACAAACTCCGCATCTTCGTCACCACCAATACGAGCTCAACCACCTCCCTGTATTCATGACCAAGCCAAACTCCATGCACATACCTAAAGGTCACGACTTCTTCTTCTCCGAAAACCTAATAAAAAAACTCACGAGGTGCCGAATTCAACTACAGACATGAACCCATACTCCAAATCCTTTATTTCCTCCTCGGTCGATGCCAACTCCTAGCCCTAGATCCATTGTTCCAGACCCGACCCTTCCCAGAACATAGCGCACGAAAAATTATGGCTACCAGCATGAAGTTCAGGCCTACGGATCTTTATGAATTCAGTTTTTAGTGATTTTATCCAGTTTTGAACATTGAATATTTTGTTGAAGTTTCGATTAAGGTGCTATGTCTTGAACAAGAATAAGGGAAGAAATTCTTTGTTGTTTCAAATGAGAAAAAGGCATACGTTGATTTAAGAAAGAATGAAGTACTATGAGGTTGAATGGACACAATTACATTATTTCAACTGCAAAACTTTTCAAAGATTTGAGATTTTGTAAGATTTGTAACGAGATTTTCAAAGATTTTCTATTTCGAATATAAATAGAGCGAAGGTGATAAAGTTTTAAGGTCAAAAGCTGCTGATACACTGGATTTTTTTTTAAAGTGGTGTGTAGAGATTTGCAAAGGTATGGAAGGATTTGTGAAGATACGTAAAACTGTGCTGAGATTTTGTTTTGGATTTAGCTAAGATTTAGTTTTCAATTTATAGGATTTTTTTTAGATTTTGAAGTGATGTTCATAAAGCGACCCTTAATCTATAAAATATCTCGTTGTTTCATACTCCAGTCAAGACACTACGACTGATGATTTTAGGCTTTAACTGTTTTTTCAAACACACTGGAACAAATTTCAAGATTTAATTCGAACGTTTGGAAAAGATATAAATTTATAATCGAAGATTTAAATTTCTAGGAATTTCTAATTTGTATGGCCAAACAGTAAATCAAATTATCATGAAATTTAAAATTTGACAGTAATATTCTATTATGGATCCAGTGGAACTGGTTTGGTCAAATTCCAAGATTGTTTGTAAAATCACTATTTTTATTATCAAACGGTTAATTGATATGCGTTTATTACGTGCATGCTCATAAAATAACTCCAATTGACGTAAAAATGAAATCTTTCAATATTTAACCATTACGGATTTTATAAAACTAGTTTCGTTGAAATCCGTGGTCATTTGAAAATTGGCTATTTTTGTTTGTTAAATTAAAACGTTAAAGTATAAATCGATTTTAAAATAATCAAATTTATTGATAATAAATTATTATTATCGTATATATATTCAAATAGATTTTATATAACTTCAAAATAAAATAAATTTGATTTTAAACTCAACATTTTGAATTTCAAGTTAAATCGGTATTCAATCTATTGAAAATCCTTTTATTTTATTAAATAAATCATTATTTTTCATAAACGATTATACAACGATTTTCTAATAGTTCTATCTTGACATAACCCAAAATCTACAAGATGAAATCTCAAATTTTCTCTTTTATTAGAAAACTATAATAAAATAGATTCAGAAGATTTTTATTTAAATATTTCCGACCTTTGTTGGATCCTATATACTCAATTGAAGTTCAAATCATAAAACTACGAACTACCGTGCAGCTGCGAGCTCATTTTAATTAACTTATATTAATACGATCAAACTTCGTTTTGAATTAATAAATTCCTTATTATAATTCAAATTTGAACTCAATTAGGCCTTAATTAATCATCCAATTCATACTACACCTCAAATCCAATTTATTCTCGATTATTTCAAAATTAAATTTATTACTTTATTATTTATATTAAATTAAAAATTAAAATTGTAGAATTCGAGTTATTTAAATTCTAAAATAATATTAAAAATAATAAATTAAATTAAATATTCGACCATTAAAAATATGGGTTGTTACACAACCATCCGTAATCTTATATTAAACAATATCAAATATGTCAATATTATTTTCCTATTCGAATCAACAACCTTAATTCTTATTTAATAAAATACTATGATAGCTACTATATTTGTTCATAACAAAACACAATATATAATAAACACGAATCACGGAACAACAACAAATACAGATTTATAAACATGAATACATCATGTACAATACGAAATGAACGCGTGGGAGACATGTTCTAAGGCAACTAACACGTGCCAACAAATGAAAGAAAAATGGACAAGTGTCAAAACAATTTAAACAATTAATTTAAAACAAAACAGTATATACCATATAACAAGTAATTTCTATGTATATACCATAAGTATATTCTATTTTTAAATACTAACTTAAGTAAATTTTAAATCAAAATCCAAAAATAAATTTATTTGAACTCGATTACACTTCTTAAATTAACTCGAAAAGCAAAGTTAAAAATTTCAAACCACATATTGAAGTAATTTAAAATATCATTTAAAATTTAACGAACAACTCAAAATAAACTTATAGCTTCTATATAACATTTTTAATAAATTTTAAAATACTTTTATTACCATTGAATTTAACAAGACAACTAAAAATTCACATATTAAATTTTAAATTTACACTTACAAAAAACAACTCAAAAATCAATCTAAGTAGATTAAAATTCCAAATTCTAAACAAATATAATTTCTAAAATACTAAATCCAAATGAACTTCATATTTTAATTACTGGAAAAAAATCTGGTTCGTTACATACAGCATTCCAGTTGTTTAACCCAATTTGCACAAACAAATATGTAAATACAATTCAATATGATCAGCTGATAATATAATATCTCAACACCATCTATTAACTAATAAAATATGTCAAATTGATATAATAGCAGAACGGCGTTTATTTCTGCTAACAGTGTGTTCAAACAATTCAGTCAATCAAAGATATAATGGAACAGTGTTTATTTCCATTGACAGCTGTCAGTACAATATGTAATTACAATTGACGTAATTATACACAAGTAAATTAAATAATTAATTTAACAACAATTTCAGATTTACTGAGTAATAGATTATTACTGATCAATAGTTCACGAGTAAATTTAATTTACGACAAAATATACTTTTATTTTATTTTAATTGATATTTAGTATTGAAGTTGCTTTTAATTTTTATAACCCAATCTATTTTAATTTGAGTTGATTAAAAACTTGATAGCTTCATCAATTCATTTATACACACCATTTATCGATTCAGTGTACAACCACGAGCAAAACAATTCGATCATATACCATACATATATACCCATCTATATATATTTAAAAATATAAAATATCTTTTATATACATTATAATTTAAAGCACATTTTTTTTCTTTTCTCTCCTTTTTATTTTTGGAATGGGCTGGGCCAAATTAAGACAACCCACATATTATACATATATATGCTTAACAATTTTTATATTTAAACTTAAACAAAATTCAAAACTTCCCATATGGGCCCAAGCTGTCATGGCCCGAAAATCCGTACCAATTTGAGCTGACTAATATCCTACACATTCAACTCAAAATGCATGAAAATTCATATCATTAATAGAAAGAAGTTAGAGGGTGAGAAAGATAAGATAGAACTAATAGAATAGAAGAAGAAGAAGAACCTAACTGAACAAAATCAGAGTAAACACGAAACTCACAGCAGAACGAATAAAATGTATTATATATCATAACTTTGAAATACAAATCTGAATTTTTATATACATACCATATCAGAGTATAACTCATTTACATCACAGCAGAAATAATCTCTAAATACTAACGGTGAAGCCTTCTGCTTTGAGCTCCTCCAAGTGTATCTGTAAAATCCTGAAACACTTGACTGCCCGTACAAAATTTGGGCACACAAGAGTTTAGGGAAAACACAAACAAAATAAACTCTGAGTCAGTCATGGGACTGGTGTGAGTAAACTCCAACCATATTGCTTAACTTTGAAAATCCTTTTGAAGAAAAAGGATAATAGTAAGACCAGCCCACACAAAAACATGGATGGTTTTTACCTTACTATAACCCAAAATACTTTGATATCAAATCAAGTGATATTATGATAATGTCTAAACAAACAAATACCCAAGTAGCAGAATGCTTGCATCTCACACTCCACATATATAGTATAAAATCATAAACCGTAGGGCGCTTGTTGGAGATTGGATTTCGACAGACAAGGTATGGGAGCACCTTCCGATCAGTGTACTCTAGAGGGGATACACCTGGCTTCAACAAGAACGTCTTACAACCCGGTCTCGCATGACAGGCCACTCATTTAGCTTGAGTGTATCGAATATATTGCCACCCACGGTTGTTGGCCATCCAACCGTAATCCAAAGATATAGAATCGAAAAAAGAAGAACAAATATTATTTTTCTCTAGTTCGGTGACAATACACCCTGCTTGGGGATGACCCAACTAGCCATGCTGCCTAGCCCAACTTTTGTTACTTCCTGGTTGTGAGGCTAGAGGCTACGTCTATCTTCAGAACATTTGATCACCATTCACTTTGAATGCCACATCGTCAAACCCATCAATTCACTAATCAATTCCCAAGCATATCACGGGTATAAAAAGTTAAGAGGAACGAATTCCTCTGCCACCAGACGTAATACCTTTAAGAGATCAACCATTCGTGATTAGTTAAGTGTACTCCGTCAGACACTCAACCATACAAGTTATCCTGGGACTGAACAAACAGAAAGTACCATTCTGGAACAGAACGACCCTTGCATTTCACTCCGTCTTCAATTATCTTCAGTAAAATCTAATTCGCAGCGCTTATGCCTATACAGAGAGGTTTTCGGATAATATATCCAACCGACCTCTCCGTATTGACAACGATGGTCACAACACTTCGATAATCGGTTATTTAACTATCGAAGTAAAAACAAACATCCATTCTAATGTATAACTTAACATCACACAATTATTGGCCCTTTTTATTTTAATATTAATTTTCTGGTTTCCTATATCTCCCTATATATTTCCCTAAACCCGTTTAAGCCTTACACTTCATGGAAAACATTTCCAGTTTTCATTATAACTATTTAATTTGCAACATTCGCTTTTTAAAACTCTATTCACTTTAAAATGTGAATATAATACCTTTACAGAAATCTGAACACTTTATTAAATAAATCTTTATTTTAGAAATAAACACTCTTACGGGCTCAATCTTATTTACTGAGTTATTCTATAATTTTATCTTCCCATTCCACTTTATAAACTCCATTTCTAGTCACTTCTTGTTAAGTAGATATCACATTTATAACTTTAATCTTGATTACATATTCTAGTATAATTTATTGATTTAAAATGTGACGGCAAGGAATTTCGCTCGGTCCGAACCAGTCGCTAAACTGACTCAGACCGTTCGAAACGCCCTATCGTTGAGAACACGACAAAATAGAATGCATACAGAAGAACATTTCACTGTATATTACAACAATGCATCAGATTACAAGAATATACAGAGTATAAACAAATGAATATTACACAGAAATATCAGAGATTTAAATTACATTTAAATACATGGCAGCGGAAAATAATACAATACACAACTAGAAGGAGATATACGGATACAAAGCTTTCCGGATATCGTTCCAGCTGTAAACCAGGATCCTGTGAATATAAATCTGCAAAACCAAAACTACTAGCTGCCCGTGTCGAAATAGGGGCACCCAGAGTTTAGGTTAAAACAATAAACTCCAGGTCAGTCATGTGACTGGTGTGAGAACTAAAACAGTTATTAATCTTTATTTTAAATCATTAGGTAAATCAAGGGACCACGCCGTATAACACGGAACAGGTTTCCTCCCAAGAATACCAGTGCATAGAACAAACTGCGCAATGCTAAATAAAGAAAAATGAAGCTGTTATAAGACCCAGGTCCCATCACACAATGCAACGCAGCCGAGGATAGGGTTTTCCCTTATAACAGCCAAAGAATGCTTGATACGTTTTAAAACAAATTGTTTGATACTATAATAAGTGCATAGTGTATAAAACAACTTCAAATCATAAGTATCAATCATAGGCGACATGAGCGTCCCATGCCACTATGTCGCCACATATAGGTTTACAAATAAAACCGCAAAGTCAAGTATTTAGAAATTGGATTTTCCGTCTATGAACCGAGGCAAAAGATAGTCCTCAACCGATTCGAGACGCTCTAGCCCGCCCCTCAGGATCAGAGCTCGAGTGACCCTTGGATCCTCAGGGCCGGTCCACCGATGTGGATTAAACTTAAACCCTGGACATGCGTTTCCCCGCCCTATGGGGCGTAAACGAGCCAACTAAATGACTCCATCGGTTCGAGAACGACCGATCAATCCGAGGCGCCTCGCAACAGCAACAACCACATAAGTCAAACTCGTCAGGGCGTGTAAAACCACTGACGCCACTTTTTAGCTAGAAAGAAACGCATGCCCTCCCTGACGTCCTCTCCCATTTTTGGTTCATACCGGGTGTGAAACACGCGAAGGAAACGTTACACAAAGCTACGCCACAAAGGCCTTGCTTTGATCATCACCACAAGACTTTGCTTTTCAACAGAAGCCTCGATCAATTGCCACTTAGGCATGCCACACAGGCAATTCACTCCATGCGTTTGATATCCATCAATATATAACCCCTGAGCTCGTACGTCTCAGAGAAGGGCGTTAAGCAAGAGAATAAATTCTCCGCCGCCAAACAGATATATATTTAATAGAGATCAATCACACAGACTAAAATCCAATGTCAGACACACAGTCCATTTGCAAGTCCGTTCTGGGTCTGAACGAAACCGGAGGCACCTAGTACCTCGCATATCCATCGATCTCCAAGTACGTCTGGACGATCACCAACTGTTTCCATCTTCTTGGGTGTACAGCCCAACCAAGATCATCAGTTATCACCCAAACGACGTGAAGACTTCCGGTCTTCGACCATCGTCTTCATCTTCGACACCACGTCGAATCAGTTATTCAGAATGGGATAAACCCGGTCTTTCCGAATAACTCGCGTATATATTATAAAAGTGTTATACAAACACAACATACGCCTCATTCCCATTCATTAGTCACTAATCGTAAATTAATCAAGAAAATAATTCCCCAAACATTAACCCCGAAGGCCGAAACCAACATCAGATCAATATCCAGAAAACCATTCTGCTTGGCTAACCGATAGTTAGTTTCTAAATTTCACATTCATAGGGAAAGGTTCCCATTAATTTTATCAAAGATAAATTCTTTAAAATTTATTCTTTAATCTATTTTTGAATATCGATTCAACTAGCCGGGATTAACGAAACTTACCGAAGTAATCATTTGTTTTAATTTCCCAATCCCAACCTATTTATCCCATGAAGTAAAACTGGTAATACTTCATATCTAACACCACAGTGTTATCGGTAACTTCAATTACCATTTCACGTTCAAATCTAATTAAAGATTTAACTATCGCCTGGAGCAAAACTGGTGATACTCCATTTTCGATCATTTCAATCTAATTAAAGATTCATTAAAACTCCACTTAGTTTTAATCTTCGACTGGGTTAAAGAATCAGTGTCATTTAAAACACGGTTCACGATAAACCCAAAATCACATTCCATTAATTATCGGGTTAAAGAACAAGTGTTATTTAAAAACACTGTTCACGATAAACCCAAAAATCAATACCAATTCAATTCCAATTAAATGTCATTTAATTGGTATACTTCATTAAATCTAAATAAAAAGATTTAATCTTTTCTCAAATGGGTTCAAGAACAGTGTTAGTGAAGACACCACTCACGACAAACCCAAATCACATTCGATATTCAATACAAGGCTCTGAATAGAAAATATATCGGCTTATATTCAATATCGAATTCTACGACTAACAAATGTCGTATTGGAAATAACGATATAAATATATATCTTTCAAATTTCCATAACAACATCTGTATAATCACGAATTCCAACATCGAAATATTCCGAAGACAATTTCGATTCAAATCCACTCCAATGCAATCATTGGATATTCTGGTTGTTTTTAAAACCCTTTTCGAATTCAATTTATTTATTTAAAAATAAATAGAATTATAATTCTAGTTCAAAACTAGTTCATTTCGATAAAAATCTATTTTTATCTTTTCAAATATGGAGTTTTTCATCCCAATTCTTCTCAAATCATTTCTTATGATTTTACACAAATTATTACTATTTTTAATAATTTTATCAAGGCCCGTACAGTCGATTTCCATCAATGGCTATCGAACTGCACTTACAGCGACCTTTTTCAAATTTGATTTGGACATAATTCCAAATCCAACCGTTAGATTTCTAATTTCTAATATTCGTTAGAAAGCTCTTTTCGATACGAACCCAACGGTTCCGGTTTTAGGAGAATCCGACGGTCGGATCTCCCGCAATGTCAGTTTGAAATAAATGGTCGAAATTCACGAACTGCCGCGGCGCGGCGCGTTCTATTCAGGCCATTATATTATATATATAATATATATAATATATATTTCGTCGACTTCTATTTAAAACGAATTATATAAATATTTTTAAATTCGTTTCAAAAGCAATTTCAACTTCCATTTCAATTCAAATCAAAATTGAATTCTTCTTTATAAATTCATTTTAAAATTCATTTCTATTCAATTCAAATTTCAATTCAATTTGAATTCATTTCAATTCAATTCATTTCGAAATCGTTTTCAATTCAATTCATTTCGAAATCGTTTTCAATTCAGTTCATTTCGAAATCGTTTTCAATTCATTTCATTTCGAAATCGTTTTCAATTCATTTCATTTCGAAATCGTTTTCAATTCATTTCATTTCGAAATCGTTTTCAATTCATTTCATTTCGAAATCGTTTTCAATTCATTTCATTTCGAAATCGTTTTCAATTCATTTCATTTCGAAATCGTTTTCAATTCAATTCATTTCGAAATCGTTTTCAATTCAATTCATTTCGAAATCGTTTTCAATTCAATTCATTTCGAAATCGTTTTCAATTCAATTCATTTCGAAATCGTTTTCAATTCAATTCATTTCGAAATCGTTTTCAATTCATTTCATTTCGAAATCGTTTTCAATTCAATTCATTTCGAAATCGTTTTCAATTCAATTCATTTCGAAATCGTTTTCAATTCATTTCATTTCGAAAGGAATAAAATCGATATAAATATCGTTCACGTCAAAATGGCGTCAATCTAATCAACACGGCTTCATAAATTTCTATTTTCCAATATTCTATTTCAAATATTTCTTTTTCAAAATAGTTGTTATTATCAAAATATTTCGTTCAACACATGACCAATCTCAATGGATGAGTACTGTCAACACATGAACTTTTATTTTATATTGATAAAGATGTAAATTTTATTACTAAAATATTTCGTTCAACACATGACCAATCTCAATGGATGAGTACTGTCAACACATGAACTTTTATTTTATAATATTCTTTATTTTCTAAATTGGAATGAGGCCCAATCAATTACCATATAAAGTTAATTATGTGGATTTCATACAACACATGTATATAACAGCAACGATAAATGATCAACCATCAACCAAAGTGCACTACACTGTATAAGTATCAAATATAGATATCTAACGCTTATAACAGCCTGTCAATCAATCGATCGACATATTTAATCAATCAGGATGAGTGAACTTCATATTTCATCCCAACACCCGTGTGGGGTTTCAAACAAGCAAACACAGATTTTATTTGTGCATTTGGGCGATGTGTAAAATTTATCGACCCAATCAATGTCCTTCAAATAGGTGTACATAAACAAACCGTCCAGTTTGTAAATGAATATTTATTTATTCACATTCACGTTAAAAATTATATTTTTAACGATAAAACATTTTATTCCAACATATGAATTTCTATTCAGTTCATTCTTTAAATAAAATGACATTTTTATTTTTCTAACATATTTTAGAAAATTTTGGCGGCATAACGACACGATACTAGAAACGGGACGAGGCCTAGCCTTATCCCCGGTCTAGTGAAGGCCCACGCCATTCACACATCATCAAATCAATTCATTTCACCACACAATTCAATTTCAATCAAATAATCTAACTAATTTTCGCAATCAAACAAACAAGTCCATGGTCTGTGGACGATTGTGTCGGGTGCTACTAAGCACCGTCTGCATCCTAGTATATATATATAACTAGAAAAATTAAATTGAAAGGTGAGAAGTTCTCACTGATAGCTATCCAAGCTCCACGGCACTTCCTTTGCAGAAGTCTTCGTCATTTCGCCTTCTTGTCACCTTCGTTGACCGTAGCCACTACATATGTAAAAATCGAATTTTTACTTCACTATTCGATATATAAAAATCATATTTTTACCTCGCTATTCAATATATAAAAATCGAATTTTTATTTCACTATTCGATATATAAAAATCATATTTTTATTTCGAAGTTCAATATATAAAAATCGAATTTTTATTTCACTATTCGATATATAAAAATCATATTTTTACTTCGCTATTCAATATATAAAAATCGAATTATCGAACTACCGCGCCATTTTCAATTCTATTTATAATTATATATAAATATTTATATTCTAACGACGACGTATATAATATATACGTCGAATTCTATTTAAATTAAATTTTCCGTCGATATTATTTAAAATAGTCTATTTTAAATATTCAAAATTCGCTAAAATTGCCAATTTAAAAATTTCAAACTGGCTCGCATTTTACGGGTTGTTACATAAAACCAAATATTTATAATTTCTATAAATAACTTACATTTTGAACATCGAAATGATGTCATTGTTTTCCGAAATGATTCTCCAATTTCTCTTTCTAAACTCATTCTTATATTCTTTTAGAAAAAACATCGTTACTTATTACTTTAGAGTAAGTGGATTTCAAACCAAACTGTTTCCATTCCCTAGAAGTGGTGCTATATAAAAAAATCACGCTTAAGCTTGGTCAACAACGCTAACTTATCGTTATAGTCCAAAAAATTGTCATACGCTGTAATATTCCCCTTTATACTAATCTCGACATAACAGTTACGCTTAAACCTAGTCAACAACGTTATTCTATAGTTATAGTTCAACAGTGCATATATAAAACAAACAGTACATATAAATATTGAGGAATACGGTTGGATTCCTCCAACCGGTTTCCTGCATCCACCGATGTTAGTCAACACAATTAACACTAATTTCATACTAGGAAATATTTTAAACGATTGAATCGGTATCCAACCAATGATGTGTATATATACGACGATATTCAACCAATTTAATTGTAATTTACCTAATCAATCATCACACAGCATTCAACCATTATTTTAAAATATAATTATAATAGTTTAAAATAAAACAGAGTTAGTGAATTTACTAACCTTTGCGCGTTAACCGTTAAATAACGATTTGCGTCAGTTCGAATCTGTGCCCATTGATAATTTCACTCCAATCATTCCTTTCCAATCGCTATAGCCCTTTTTCACTTGATCCTTCGTTGCCTTGTCTATTCTATAACCTGAGCGCTTGTCTACTCGACTCGTACAGTTGCCAGAAAAGAACACGAAGCTTCCATGTTTGATTTCCTGACAACTCTTCCTGTTTAAATCTTCAGTTCCTCACTTGCTTATTTTCCATGCCCAAGCACCAGACCCCCAACTTCATTTTTGACGAACCGCATCTTGCCTTCACAGGAGCACACCCCTTGTCAACGTTCACCACGTCTTCTCCGAGCCAAGTTCATTCATGCCCCGGACCCCTTAAACACCATGCTGCCGCGATGAAAGTGGCACCTCCAACATCACGCAAGTCTCTTCTTCCAACATGGTACCAGAGGCCTCATTCTCTCTGGAAATCCGCGCGTACTTCCTCACTCACGTGCACAATTGAAACCATTCATAAACGTTGTACCACCTTGCCTTCAACACTCATCCGAACGCCACCAATTTCGACACAGACAGCTCCCCTTTGAACTCACCCTCCCTTCAGCATCAAATAGTCCTCACCTCCAAGATACATTTCATCCCACATAAGTTCCAGTAATTAAGCACACGCCGCAAACCACCATAGTCACACGCACAGCGTTCGATCTCTCAGCCATACTCCGTTCATATGTTTTGTTTTAAATTCTTAGTGGTGTATTTGTTTGATAAAGCTTGCGGTAAAAAATGATGGAGGAATCAGTGTATTTATATTATGAATTCCTTAGCAGAGAAGTATTAGAGTTTGTAGAGGTAAAGGTAGGTCTGTACGAAATTTTCTCTTCACAATGTGGTTATTTTTCATAGTTAGGTGGGTAGGCTTTATTGATCTTAGGCATGTTCTTAGGATGTTACTTCACGTATGGCAAGTATGTGTTTTCTCAGCACTAGCTGCTCACGTATAAGTTATATAATAGGGTATGGCCTTGTGATGATAGGTCTGTAGGAGTACGTTTTTGTTTGCTCTTCCTTTCTTAGATTTTATACAAGTACTTGAAGACCTATTTGTTAGTTAAATGAACCCTTTTGAGAAGGCACGTGAATTTCCATATTATTTGCTGAAACAAAACTTTCAAATAGTCCAATAGCTATTGGATATATCAGGAAACCTTTGGATATCATAAGGTACAAGCAGTGACCTTTCGCATGGGTTTATGGTTAAGTGACAAAGTCTTTTGTATATAATATAGATATGCTAGGCTTACATAGTACACTGTGTACTGGGATTGGTTTGTTTTATAGTTTGAATCACTTCACTCCCACGTATTAGCCAGTAGGTTAGGTAGAGGGTATGGCTAAAATTATGGTTTGTAACTTTGGAAATATAAACACAGCTGCCTCTACGTGTCCTTATTTGATTCTTGTATGGGATTGTAGTTTATGTTTTCCATAGTTTGCAAGTCTTCAAATCTTAGGGTAGCACGGTATAGATTGCGTTACGTAAATTTATTCATGTCTGAGTCACTATGGACAGAAATAAGAATACGGTCGTGTCTAGCGAGGTGTCACGATCCCAAAAATATAATAATATCGGTAGGTCAACTCATTCTGTGAAATACCAAAATATTGATATAGGCTGCACAATACTCCAAATAAAAAGTTGCGTATTTAATTAATTAAAATTACAGTAAAATTTTAAAAATTAAATTATCTCTACGTCTCAAAAGAATCTTGTCCAAATTCGAATCCGATATTTAAATATATTAAATAATCTGTTCTGGCTTATAATTGATTTCACAGCGACTTTCTGGAAATTTGATTTGGACATATCTTGCAATCTATACGACGAAATCTCCATTTTCCAGTTCTATTAGAAAAATACAGTTCAACAGATTCCAACATTGTTTCGAAGAAATCCGGTTTATAACGAGTCCTGTACACACAGTTGAAGTTTAGAACGTTAAATTACGAATTGCTGCGATATTACAGTATATTTAATATATATTTTTATACGTTCAACTTCATTTTAATTAATATATAAATCCACTTATATTATGAATTCAATATTTAAACTGATTTAAATATTCAAATACAAACCGATAAAAATGCGGGACGTTACATTCCTTCCCCCTTAAAAAAATTTTGTCCTCGAAATTACTAAGTTAGAAAAAATGTTACGAACCTTATTATAACCAGATAAAAATCATTTCTTTAATTTCTTAAATTCAGTTTCAATAGAACTGATTAATTCTAAATAAAATATTAATTTGTCCTATTAACAAATACTTTCAGAAATCCTGAAAATTTCCTAATAGCTTAAATTTTCGGAGACTTTCGTCAGCACCTACTCTGCACGGCTCATTCGGTACTACTACAACCTGCCTCTATGGGCCTTCTCCAATCCAAAAGAAAACAAAAAGCCAAACAGCTTGCCAAACAGACTCATACAAATCTCATATTCGTATAAATTATAAACTTGTACCTTTTTTTGGCATTTAACTCTATCTCTGCCATTTGCTATCACTTTAACATATATCCAAGCATCCTTGGTTGATCTCCCATCAACATTCTCAAACCAATCTTTCGCTTTTACTAAGTCAAATTTCTATTTCAACTCCAGTTCCATTTACTGATTTATTTCTTAAATCAGTTATCTTCATGTCCTAATTCAAAATTCGATTCTTATTCTCCAAGAATCAATTCACTTTAATAACTTGAATCCCCAATATTTCTCTTTTACAATTTCCATTCTGGATCGTTCCAAATTTAGTCCAATTTTGTTTATCTTAGTTTAAGTTCCACTTTTACCATTTTAACTCCATAAGTTAAATCTTTATTTCAGAATTCAAATTCCTGGGATTTATTCCAAATTAGTTTGAAATCATATATTATTCAAAACATTTGAATTTCTAACGACTTGTTTCCTCACAATAATTCAAAAACAAAATCTTTGGTAGTAATCTGTCACTTAGAAACTCGAAAATGAACACTGATGATGCGGCCATCATCATCAGAATTTATTTTCCAACCATCGAAGTGAGTCCAATACTATATTACTTTCAAAACTCTTTTATAACACTTTGTTTTGAAATTTATTTTAAAATATCTATTACAATACTTGGAAAACTTTTCCAAAACCTCCCAGGATTTTAAAAATTCCCATATATTTAACTCAAAATTCATTTACAACACCTTTCCAAGTTTCTAAAGTTTTATTTAAATTTAGATTTAGTTCATCTGATTTTTTTATGTTAGACTTATATAATTTTCGATTGGTTATTTATATAACCAACTCAATTATAAATCTTATTCGATCATAATAATGATCACACATCCAATATACTATAATAATCTCAAAATATATACTTCTTTTTATATCAAAATGTATTTTGGGTAAAATTATTTCATTTACCCAGCTTTTCAAAAACATAATGCGTTGAATTACTCTGTTCAAGAGTTTAGAAACACCGATCGACACAGTTTGCATTACTGTTTCGACCAAAATTCATAAACCACTCGGCTGACCAGTCAACACAATATAAAACGGTTTTTATATTGATTTACAAATACGCGCTCATATATATACACACTCAAACTCAAACTAGAGTATTACTAACTCCATCTCTATTGAGTTACGCCACAGAGCCAAGGTAATCACTTAAACTTCAGCTCTGATACCAACTGTCATGGCCCGAAAATCCGTACCAATTTGAGCTGACTAATATCCTACACATTGAACTCAAAATGCACGAAAATTTAGATCATTAATAGAAAGAAGTTAGAGGGTGAGAAAGATAAGATAGAACTAATAGAATAAAAGAAGAAGAACCCAACTGAACAGAATCAGAGTAAACACGAAACTCACATCGGAACGAATAAAATGTAATATACATCATAACTTTGAAATACAAATCTGAATTTGTATATACATACTATATCAAAGTATAACTCATTTACATCACAGCGGAAATAATCTCTAAATACTAACGGTGAAGCCTTCTTCTTTGAGCTCCTCCAAGTGTATCTGTAAAATCCTGAAATACTTGACTCCCCGTACAAAATTTGGGCACCCAAGAGTTTAGGGAAAACACAAACAAAACAACCTCTGGGTCAGTCATGGGACTGGTGTGAGTAAACTCCAACCATATTGTTTAACTTTGAAAATCCTTTTGAAGAAAAAGGATAATAACAAGACCAGCCCACACATAAACATGGACGGTTTTTACCTTACTATAACCCAAAATACTTTGATATCAAATCAAGTGATATTATGATAATGTCTAAACAAATAAATATCCAAGTAGCAGAACGCTTGCATCTCACGCTCCACATATATAGTATAAAATCATAAACCGCAAGGCGCTTATTGGAGATTGGATTCCAACAGACAAGGTATGGGAGCACCTTCCGATCAGTGTACTCCAGAGGGGATACACCTGGCTTCAACAAGAATGTCTTGCAACCCGACCACTCATTTAGCTTGAGTGTATCGAATATATTGCCACCCACAGTTGTTGGCCATCCAACAGTAATCCGAAGATACAGAATCGAAAAAAGAAGAACAAATATGAATTTTCTCTAGATCGGTGAAATACACCCTGCTTGGGGAAAACCCAACTAGCCATGCTGCCTAGCCCAACTTTTGTTACTTCCTGGTTGTAAGGCTAGAGGCTGCGTCTATCTTCATAACATCTGATCACCATTCACTTTGAATGCCACATCGTCAAACCCGTCAATTCACTAATCGATTCCCAAACATATCATGGGTATAAAAAGCTAAGAGAAACGAATTCCTTCGCTACCAGACGTAATACCTTTAAGAGATCAACCATATGTGATTTGTTAGGTATACTCCATTAGACACTCGTCCATACAAGTTGTCCTGGGACTGGACAAACAGAAAGTACCATTCTGGAACAGAACGACCCTTGCATTTCACTCTGTCTTCAATTGTCTTCAGCAAAATCTAATTCGCAGTGCTTATGCCTATACGGAGTGGTTTTTGGATAATATATCCAACCGGCCTCCCCGTTTTGACAACGATGGTCACAACACTTTGATAGTCGGTTATTTAACTATCGAAGTAGAAACAAACATCCATTCTAATGTATAACTAAACATCACACAATTACTGGCCCTTTTTATTTTAACATTAATTTTTCGGTTTCCTATATCTCCCTAGATATTTCCCCAAACCCGTTTAAGCCTTACACTTCATGGAAAACATTTCCAGTTTGCATTATAACTATTTAATTTGCAACATTCGCTTTTTAAAACTCTATTCACTTTAAAATGCGAATATAATACCTTTACAGAAATCTGAACACCTTTATTAAATAAATCTTTATTTTAGAAATAAACAATCTTACGGGCTCAATCTTATTTATCGAGTTATTCTATAATTTTATCTTCCCATTCCACTTTATAAACTCTGTTTCTAGTCACTTCTTATTAAGTAGATATCACGTTTATAACTTTAATGTTGATTACATATTCTAGTATAATTTATTGGTTTAAAACCAAATATTTATAATTTCTATAAATAACTTACTTTCATAATATTCGACATTGTCGAATTATAATTCCAAATCCTAAGGTTTAATTCTAATTACATTTTGAACATCGAAATGATGTCGTTGTTTTCTGAAACGATTCTCCAATTTCTCTTTCTAAACTCATTCTTATATTCTTTTAGAAAAAACATCGTTACTTATTACTTTAGAGTAAGTGGATTTCAAACCAAACTGTTTTCATTCCCTAGGGAGTGGTGCTATATATAAAAATCACGCTTAAGCTTGGTCAACAACGCTAACTTATCGTTATAGTCCAAAAACTTGTCATACGCTGTAATATTCCCCTTTATACTAATCTCGACATAACAGTTACGCTTAAGCCTAGTCAACAACGTTATTTTATCATTATTGTTCAACAGTGCATATATAAAACAGTACATATAAATATTGAGGAATCCGGTTGGATTCCTCCAACCGGTTTCCTGCATCCACCAATGTTAGTCAACACAATTAACACTAATTTCATACTAGGGAATATTTTAATCGATGGAATCAATATCCAACCAATGATGTGTATATATACGACGATATTCAACCAATTTAATTGTAATTTACCTAATCAATCATCACACAACATTTAACCATTATTTTAAAATATAATTATAATAGTTTAAAATAAAACATAGTTAGTGAATTTACTCACCTTTGCATGTTAACCGTCAAATATCGATTTGTGTCAGTTTGAATCCGCGCCCGCTGATAATTTCAATCCAGTCGTTCCTTTCCAAATGCTACAGCCCCTTTTTCACTTGATCCTTCGTTGCCTCGTCTGTTCTATAACCTGAGCACCTGTCTACTCGACTCGTACAGTTGCCAGAAAAGAACACGAAGATTCCACAATTGATTTCCTGGCAACTCTTCCTGTTTAAAGCTCTAGTTCCTCACTTCCTTATTTTCCATGCGCAAGCACCAGACCCCCAACTTCATGTTTGATGAACTGCATCTTGTCTTCACAGGAGCACACCCCTTGTCAACGTTCACCATGTCTTCTCCGAGCCAAGTTCATTCATGCCCCGGACCCCTTAAACACCATGCTGCCGTGATGAAAGTGGCACTCCAACATCACACAAGTCTCTTCTTCCAACGTGATACCAGCGACCTCATTCTCTCTGGAAATCCGCGCGTACTTCCTCACTCACGTGCACAATTGAAACCATTCATAAACGCTGTACCACCTTTCCTTCAACACTCATCCGAACGCCACCAATTTCGACACAGACAGCTCCCCTTTGAACTCACCCTCCCTTCAGCGTCAAACAGTCCTCACCTCCAAGATACATTGCATCCCACGTCAGTTCCAGTAATTAAGCACACCGCAAACCACCATAGTCCCACGCACAACGTTCGATCTCTTTGCGACGCTTCGTTCATATGTTTTGTTTTAAATTCTTAGTGGAGTATTTGTTTGATAAAGCTTGCGGTAAAAAATGATGGAGGCATCAGGGTATTTATATTATGAATTCCTTAGCAGAGAAGTATTAGAGTTTGTAGAGGTAAAGGTAGGTCTGTACGAAATTTTCTCTTCACGGTTTGGTTATTTTTCATAGTTAGGTGGGTAGGATTTATAGATCTTAGGCATGTTCTTAGGGTGTTACTTCACATATGGCAAGTATGTGTTTTCTCATCACTAGGTGCTCACGTATAAGTTATAAAATCGGGTATGGCCTTGTGATGATAGGTCTATAGGAGTACGTTTTGTTTGCTCTTCCTTTCTTAGATTTTATATAAGTACTTGAAGACCTATTTGTTAGCTAAATGAACCCTTCTGAGCAGGCACGTGAATTTCCATATTATTTGCTGAAACAAAACTTTCAGATAGTCCAATAGCTATTGGATATATTGGGAAACCTTTGGATATTGTAAGGTACAAGCAGTGACCTTTCGCATGGGTTTATGGTTAAGTGACAAAGTCTTTTGTATATAATATAGATAGGCTAGGCTTACATAGTCCATTGTGTACTGGGATTGGTTTATTTTATAGTTTGAATCACTTCACTCCCACGTATTAGCTAGTAGATTAGCTAGAAGGTATGGCTTAAATTATGATTTGTAACTTTGGAAACATAAACACAGCTGTCTCTACGTGTCCTTATTTGATTCTTGTATGGGTTTGTAGTTCATGTTTTCCATAGTTTGAAAGTCTTCAAATCTTAGGGCAGCACGGTATAGATTGCGTTACGTAAATTATATTCATGTCTGAGCCACTACGGACAGAAATAAGAATATGGTCGTGTCCAGCGAGGTGTCACGATCCCAAAAATATAATAATATCGGTAGGTTAACTCGTTCTGTGAAATACCAAAATATTGATATAAGGTGCATAATACTCCAAATAAAAAGTTGCATATTTAATTAATTAAAAATTACAGTAAAATTCTAAAAATTAAATTATCACTACGTCTCAAAAGAATCTTGTCCAAATTCGAATCCGATATTTAAATATATTAAATAATCCGTTCTGGCTTATAATCGATTTCACAGCGACTTTCTGGAAATTTGATTTGGACATATCTTGCAATCTATACGACGAAATCTCCATTTTCCACTTCCATTAACAGTTCAATATATTCCAGTGTTTCTTGTTTCGAAGAAATCCGATTTATAACGAGTCCTGTACACACAGTTGAAGTTCAGAACGTTAAATTATGAACTGCCGCGATATTACAGTATATTTAATATATATTTTATACGTTCAACTTCGTTTGAATTAATATATAAATCCACTTATATTACGAATTCAATATGTAAACTATTTTAAATATTCAAATACAAACCGATAAAATGCGGGACGTTACACAAGCCTAAGCTCACCAACTAATAATCCACTAACGTTATACACAAGATCCCTGCACCCATACTAAACCGCTACAACACCCTTTTTTGGTTCCCCATCCCATTTCTTTCCCTTACCGTTTTTCTTTTTCTACATTTTTTTAACATGGGCTTAAGCCCAGTCCAGAACTCACACAACAAACTTAAACCGCACGTCCCATGTGCTAACCCAAACTGTGCATCCCCTTTCTTCGTCCCCCATTCCTTCTTCGTTCATTTCGTTTCTTCTTCTGTTTTTTTATACAAAATAAAGCCCATAGGCCAAAAATCCCAAAGACCCACGCAAATAAAAACACTGCACACACCAAAACTTGTCCAGTTCATTTCCTATTCTATTTTTCTAAAAACTTGCTACTGCTCCCACTCAACCAATGAATTTCCAAATCCCATGACGTGCATATACATCAGAAGACATCCAAATATTTAGAAGAAGGGTACATAACTCCAGTTTTTACTTCCAATCCTCCCGCATGCACAGATTTGATTTCATATTTTTCCTTACTTGATGCATCCATTTTAATCCCCATGCATCAACATGATGCATACTTGGCCCGTTCTTTTCTCTTCTCCTTGCAGTGTTTACTGCTTCTTCCCACCCTCCAGACAAAATAAAACTTGCTAACTTCCCAAATGCCCAAACATGCACAGCCGAGCTTATGCATATGCATGCCACCTTAATTGCTGGACATTATTCTGATCACCGCTCGCAAGCCACAATGCCATCCGAGATCACCTACAACCAATCACTCTGGTCGCCAAGCATCTCTTTCGCGAAAAATACCTCAAAACAGATGCACCCTATTTATTTTGTCCAACGTGACAAGACAGTAACATCAACTCAAACACCCATCAATCTACATCTACCTTAAATGCTCTACACCTAAATGAAATCAGCATGTCCAACATATACTTGTATGTTTCATGCAACCAATTCCACTATGACTGTTGTCTCTCCTATTTATGTAAATGATGTGCATGTATGCACCAAATCCTCTATCTCTTCATCATTCCTTTCCCATTAAATCGGATGAGATTTTTCAGTCAATTCTTATTATTTATATTATAACTCTGGATTTGATAATTCGCATTCATATGGTTTCTTTCTACCGTTTCATATTTGCACTCAATCTTAGCTATTTATATTTTCTACAATTTCTTATTTATGTTTATATGGTATAACTTAATGTTGTGCCCTCTTTCAATAATGAAATTTGAAGCTTCGGACAGAATGCGTATTCCTGGACAAGCTTTCAAATGGAATTTCTAGACAACAACTACAATTGATGTGTATATCTAGTTGAAGTAATATTGCAGTTAGAACATGCCCGCAGTTTATTTGTAGTAATACGTAATAGTACATGTTTAAATTTGTCATAAGAAATAAAAAGATAACTCAGAAACTCCCTTCTTCTTTTTTATGCTTTTCCCCCGGTTTCATCCATCTCAGGTTTTGTTTTGTTTTTGGTATGAGGAACAAATCAACTAAATACTTTTCATTCTATTTATATTGTTTGCATCGATAGATATATAAATACTCAATAAATGGGTAAAGAGTTTTTATCACACAATCATTCACTGGTTCCCTACTCTCTGTTTCATGCAATTCACTTTCAGGGTTGACATAAATATACCTGGTTAACTAATACTACTCATCAGCCAAACTATGCATGTATACATTATATTATATAAAATAATTAACGTAAAGGAAGTTTACTCACATTTATACTCTATTTTTGGCTATGTCAAGTTTCCAGTTTGATATGTAAAATCAAATACTAAATATCCTTATGAATACATCCTATATATTAGTAAGATGCAAAATTTTCAGGTTATCATATTAAGGCATTTCCAGTTTTTACCCGGAAATTTTGAATTCACAAACACACATATATAGGATACTATATACACATATACATTTTATATCTTAACATAATCAACAAAAAAAAGATAGTTTACTCACAAATACTGATTTTCTCTATTCTTTGCTCACTGGTTTTTAATTTTTTGTTTGAGCCCGGGCTATGCTTTTTTCTTTACAGTGAAGTTTGTTGGTGGCACACAAATGTATTTATAGATGAACACAATCAATATAATATTGCCTAACATTTAGGCCTTGGGTAGGGTAGAAGATAACTATAGATGCAACAACATGTTTGACTGATAAGAGGTGCAAATGTCATGCCTCTTCACATTTAAATTCCTTCAGTCAAGTTCAGTGCACGGCAACATTTATAAAAATCAAAGGCTTAGCTTCTAAGTTTCTTAGGTTATTAGAGCTGCTATGCTAGATGGTGCATGGTGATTGAAAATATGAAATGAATGTTGCTAAGTTGATTGAAAGTGAATTGTGCAAGGCTACCTATCTACCTATGGCCATGTGTTATCTTAGCTTTGCTCCTAAGGTATTCATTTTGAATTAGTTAAAGCAGAAAATAGTCATGCATTACTGAAGTGCCAGGGTGCATACTTCTTGTATAATTTTGTACATAAATGGGACAATTTTCAACAGAATAATTTAATATATGAAAGATTGGGTTCTGGCATGTGAGTACGACAAGCTGTGGCAGATCTAGCTTTCATGGTAAGGTAGGGCAAAAAAATTTTAAAGTTAGTCCCACATCTCCAAATATCTTAGAACCCTCTTATATAGATACCAATATGTGTTTGCTTATGTTAAATTAGATAGAATATGTGGTTTTCAAGTCATTCTGTGTATGGCATAGGGCGGGAGCAGCCTTTCCAAGTAGGGAAATCAACCAAGTTAGGCTTAATTTTGCTAGATCTGCAAACTTCCAACCTGGGCGGCGGCCTTTGCTGGGCTATTAGTGGATCCGCCCCTGATGACAAGAGTCACGGCTAGGTTGTCAATGAGGTACAAACTTTGTGTAGCCATGTAGTACGAAATCAAAAACTTAGTTGCTAAGTATTCTCCTAATGCAAATGTATGTACAACTTATAAGTACATATGAACAGGTATTTAAATGTTTTTAAGTTGCATACATATCTATGAACAAATGCATATCTTTATTTTATTTGTTTCTTTTGATCTTAAGTAAAGATTATTACATTATTCATATAAATGAAGTATTCCTTTCCAAACAAGTAAATCTACTTAAGTTACTATTATTAATTCTACTTATGTAATGTCTCTTATTAATTTATATAAGTTTAAAATCATTATAAACTATAAAACAAATAAAACTCTACATTATATACTTGTATACATATACTTGTGTATATATATATATCCATATCTTTACTAATAATCGGAATAGGTTTGGTATCACACTTTTTTGGTGTACACCAGAACTGACGAAAATGCCCTTTACTTAATTTGTATCATACATTTAACTCACCTGTAATTAAGTATGCAAACGTTAATTATAATTGTAATGTAACGTATATTAATTGTAATCCACGTACCTCAATTATAATTGTAACATATATTAATTATCATTAATTCCTTAACCATTTCTCTTCTACTTTGTATATATTTTTAATATCATTTGTTTCTATAATTAAATTCTGATACATATATCAATTCCGCAAAAAAAAAAAAGTTAAGCCAAAAATGTGTGGTCTTCCAAGGGGAAGAGAGCACACATATATATAACAAAAATAAAGTGGTACAAGTATCCAAATACAGACACCAAAAACACAGACCCAAAAACGAGGGTCTAAAAAAGGAATGTAAGGGAAAGTAGATAGATGAGTTCTGGTAAGGCCACCACCCATCATACTTCGTTATCGAATTCCGGCAAGGTCACCACCCGATAAGAAGTATATCTACTCCCATACATATAATAAACTAAGTACAAAACAAATGATGTAATAGATCGCCAAACAAATACAGATACTCCTACTCCTCATGCACCAATATATCCAAAGCAAGCCAAAAATGATCAATCCAAACAGCTAAACCTAAAAGCTCCACAGCTTCATCTACAACCTGTAATCTGAAAAAACTGACACAAAATCATCAGTAACTTGACCGCATATATGAATATATGCCTATATATATCTGTCTAAATGTATATACATGTATATATGTATATAAATATATATATCTATGAAAGAAATATATATACATATATTATACTTTTTGTGGATATATATGTAGGCATATATCCATATATATATGCATAAAGATAAGGACATAAGAAACAAACAAGCATGAGAAAGGAGCTAACCCAAGTAACAAGAAATCAGCAACCCAGACGAGGTCTATTGCATCTAAAATAACTATTAATACGAATGAATAAACTTAGGTTAAATCTAACCTTAGACAAAAAACGCCCAAACTGCAATTCACCAAATAGTTTATAGTGCGAATTAGACATCCAAAACAGACAGAAATTTACTATGTTTATAATTAAATTATCAAAAGGTACAGAAATTGAATGAAAGATCCTCTGATTCCTCTCAACCCAAATGAACCAACTTATGAATATTACTAAGGAATCCAATATGTATTTCTGTAACGACCCGTATTCTACACATCATAGGATCGTAGAATATTTATTTCTTTCACATACGAAGTCGTATGGTCATATAACTTTGGGAGACGACTATTGGGGTCACTTCCCATGTTCATGATTTTGTCGATTTTTAAATGACCATTTTACCCCTAGTTGGTACTGTTTTGGCCATAACTTTTGACTGGAAAGGAATTTTGACCTGAAACCATTTCCATCGGCTCCGGATGATGGTTTACAATTCCGTAGAGTGGTCACACTAGCCAAACGGACTCACCGTTTGGGAGATATGGCTGAAACAAGTTTTAGATGGTGAAAAAACAGCTTAATTGGGCTTAATCGGGTAATTAGCAGCTAGGCCTAAGGGGGATTTCGGGATTGGAGATGTATAGGGGTTGATTAGGGTTAGAAAACATTTCTTTCAGTCGCCACTTTCATTCTTGGAACCCTAGCAATGGCCTCCAACACCCAAATCACCTTCTAATCACTTTCTAATCAAGTTTTGGCTTAATCTACATCAAATTAAGGAGAGAAAACATGAAAGCAAGATTAGAGCTGTTGTTAGACACTAGAATTCACCCAAATCAGCGAGGTTTCAGTTCTGAGAATTTTATTTGTGGCCAAGGTGAGTGATTAGCATTGTTTTGACACTAATTACAGTTAATTAAGGGTAATTAGTGAAGATTAGCGAATTTACACACTAATAAATTCTGGAAAAATATCTATAAATTCGAAAATAATATTTTATGCCTCTGGTAGAAATTTGGTTTAATTTGGTTAAGTTTTGTTAACCCTATGATTAGTTCTGCTTAAACATGCTTAAGGGAAAATATGGGGTTTTGGGTATATTTGATCCATTTTGACACGTAAATTCATTGTTTTGGTGTTTGTGGTTAATTTGCTATGTTGCTATGACTGGTTGGAATGATTTGTGGTTGATTAGAATAGTTAGATTGGTCGAAAACGTCATCGAATGGCGTAAACAAGTTGCTGGAAAAAGTTGCAGGAAAAGTGCAGGTTCTGGACCGGATCGGATCGGATATGGGGGCTCGGATCGGATAAGTTGAACTGGGCAAGGGGTTCGATCGGATCGGAACTTGACACTTGAGAAAACTGGCAAAAAGGAAGGCCACGCTAATTGAACTGGGATCAGATCGGATCAAGGAGGAGAGATCGGATCGGAGCATGTGAAGAACGAGGGAGCTGATCGGAGCGGAAGCACGGACTGGATGGGAGATGGCAACCCGACCCGACCCGAAGTGGGACACCCGACCCGAACCGATGCAACGCAGTGGACCTGAACCGAATCGCTACAGGAGAAGACTATGAACTGAACCAACTCAAAGTAGAGGACCCGACCCGAACCGATGGCTAGAAGGGAAAACCCGACCCGACCCAGTGTTGACCAATAACCCGAGATGCAAAGGTAGTCCAATATGGGAAGTTAGAGCTCAGGATCCAGTTGGGAACCGATGAGTTCACTTCATGTTTGGGCTTTGCTGCGGGACGTGTGCCAAGGGACAGTCGATGTCTATGACTTTGGATCACTATGTATGGGAGGAACGTGAACGGATTCAGGGCCACAGTGGCCTAGGTACGACTAAAGGGCTATAGACCAATGAAGTGGGGTCATTTGTAAAGGTTTGGTCATGACTCCATGTGGTAAGCTTGGTAGTAGCAGTAGTTGTACAAGTTGAACTCCGTCACTACCTCGATGGGTTTAGTGATTGACAGTGGTGGACATCGTATGCTTTACGCACTGAGTGAGAGATGTGAGGATGGTTGCTATGGTTGATTTGTTTGCCATCATTATGACATGCACACCCCACCCCCGTATTCTTTACACTATTTATTATGGCACCTTAGAGTATTGTACGGTATGTGGTACTAACTCTTTGGTTGCAGGTTCCACGTTCAGGTATGGTTTAGTATACCTGTTATTGTTCTGTTTAGATGCTTATCGCTCATACCAGGCTTTATGTCTGACCCAGAGTTTTATGTCTCCTCTTATTACTCAAGGTGCTCACACGAGCAGACTAGAGATAGGTTAGATGGTGATGCACGGGTAGATGATCCGGAGACGAGCAGGAGGCTTCCACGTATGATATATATAGTATTCTCCCTGTGTTGTTGAAGATCACTGCTTGGGTATTAGTAGTGCATCTTCTACTTTAGCCTTCTTTTGTTTTAGAGACAGTAAATTTGGAAAGTTGTAATAATCTGTACTTGGATTTCCGCTGCTTTGATGTTGATGTTGGTTTTAGTTATCAGCTTATGCACTGTCTCACCTGTTTTATGTCAAGTATGTTATTATTATATTTTACTCCATGCGCTATGAGACATTCTACAGGTTCTTGATTAGTTCATTTTCTTCTTCCCTTTCCTTCTGACGACCCGTTCCGTGCTAACTGGACATTTGTACAGCGCATCTTTGGAGTAAATGTCGGTTGGTGCGGGGCGGGCCGTCACACTTGGTATCAGAGCTCTAGGTTGCGTAGTTAACCTAGGGAAGTTATCAGGGAGAGATAGTATACGTATACGAGAGAGCGTAATTGTGATTACTTTGGTTTTCAAAAGCTATATATATATATATACTATTGCTAGTATAAGGATGAAGTCGTACTGCACTAGCACCACTATGGGGTCGTTAATCGTTTCCTTTTTCAGATTGACGATGACCCGATATGCTAGAGGTACCGGTAGAGGGGCCAATAATGGGAATGATGCAGACATGAGGACGACGTTTACTGACCTCATGAGAAAGATGCTTAGGGATGTGCAGAGGACAACTCCCAATGGTGGAAATGGTGGTGGTCCAATAGTGCAGGCGCCGAGAGTCGACTTCGCCAAGCTGAATAAGGATTATACTAGCCTTGGTGGGAAGCCGTTCCATGGAACAGAGTCGGCTACGGATGTTCAGGGTTGGTTGGATAGTTGCGAACGTATCTTCGAGGATTTGGGTATCGAGGATGCGATGAAGAGAAAGCTAGCGTCCCGTCGGCTGCAAGGGCGGGCAATGAATTGGTGGAATGCTATAAAGGCAGCTACTCCCGAAGATAAGATTACCTGGGAGCAGTTTAAGGTTCGCTTTACCGAGAAGTTCATTCCAGCTGCTCAGAAGTCAGTGTTGTTTAAGAAATTCTTGGAGCTCAAGCATAATGGCAGATCTGTCTCGGAGTATATTGCTGAATTCGACACTTTGTCGAAGTATGGGTTATCTCTTATTCATACTGCCGAGAAGAAGAATGAGAAATTCATAACTGGTTTGGATCAGTACTTGGGGGAAAGGCTCATTAACCACATCGATGAGACATTTGAATCGATTGTGGGGAAAGCATTGAGATCAGAAAGTCTCTACCCTAAGCCGAAGACTGAGGTTGCATCTGCAGAAGAGCCAAAACCACAAGCAAGTGGTGGAGGCAAGGGTGGTTCCCAAAATAAGAGAAAGCAGAATCAGACCAAGGATGGTCAGAAGAAAAAGAATAAGCAAGATGTTGAGTGCTTCAGCTGTGGTAAGAAGGGCCATTATGCTAGTAATTGTCGGGCCAAGCCAGCGGATAGGAAGTGCTTCAATTATGGCCAAATGGGACATCACAAGGACAAGTGTCCACAGCCCCGTAAAGAAAAGCAAATGGTGAAAGCATATGCCCTTAATGCTATTCCTTCTTCGTCAAATGCCCCAACTGCGGCGGAGAAAGGAAAGAATGTCGTCACTCAAGGTATGCTTTCTGTTTATAATGTTCCTGTTAGAGTTTTGTTTGACACCGGAGCTTCCAGTTCTTTCATATCTAGTGATCTGGTAGATAGGTTGGGATTGGAGCCCGAGATTGTTGATAGACCTTTAGTGGTGACGAACCCGATTGGTGGTTCGACTAGCCTTAGCATGATTTGTCGTAATGTGGTCCTATAGAGTCATGGATGCATGTTTGTTTGTGATTGCTTTGTTTTGGGCTTTACTGGGTTTGGCATTATTTTGGGAGTAGATTGGCTCCAAAGATACGGGGTGGTGGTAGACTGTGAGGGCTTTTTGGTGATAGCTAGAGCGGAGGATAGTGTTTGGTGGTCTACCCAGTGAGGGGGTATTGGCTAGTTTTCTAAACTCCCTCGACATTCCTCATAGTGAGTTGTCAAGTTTGCCCGTGGTTGGCCAGTATCCGGATGTTTCCGAAGAAGTGACCGGGCTTCCACCACATCGAGAGATTGAGTTCCGTATTGATTTGGTAAAAGATGCCAGACCTATAGTGATGCCACTTCATCGTATGGCACCAAGGGAGCAGTGAGAGCTCAAGGTGCAAGTCAGCAATCTTTTGAAGAAGGGATTAATCAGAAGGAGTGTTTCTGAATGGGGAGCACCAGTTGTGTTTACTACCAAGGCGGATGGTTCCCTTCGTTTGTGTGTAGACTACCGCGAGTTGAATAAAGTGACGAGGAAGAACAAGTATCCTCTACCGCAGATAGATGATTTGTTCTATCAGTTGAGTGGCGCGAGAGTATTTTCTCAGTTGGATCTCGCGACAGGTTTTCATCAGCTTAGAGTGGAAGCTGAGAGTATAGCTAAAACGGCATTTCGGACGCCGTCTGGATTTTATGAGTGGTTGGTCATGCCATTCGGGCTGACCAATGGCCCAGCATATTTTGTGGATCTTATGAATAGGGTATTCAGAGATCAGTTGAATAAGTTTGTCCTTGTGTTCGTTGATGATATTTTGGTCTATTCGAGGACAGAGGAAGAAAACAAGGAACATTTAAGAATAGTGATGGAGGTGCTGAGAGAACACCAATTGAAAGCAAAGTTTTCTAAGTGTCACTTTTGGAGGAGGGAAGTGAGGTTCTTGGGTCATGTTGTTTCCGAGAATAGTATTGCCGTGGACCCGGCGAAGGTGGCTACGGTACAGGATTGGCCTACGCCCAAGAATGCAACAGATGTAAGAAGTTTCTTGGGGTTAGCTGGGTATTATCATAAGTTTATCCAAGGTTTCTCCAAGATAGCAACACCGTTGACCCAGTTGACCAAGAAGAATCAAGCTTTTGTCTGGGATGAAAGGCGCGAGAATGCATTCAAGAGTCTAAAGGACAAGTTTACATGTGCACCAGTGTTAGTCATTCCTAAGGGGAATGAAGCGATGACGGTATACATGGATGCCTGTGGTACCGGACTGGGTGCTGTATTGATGCAAGGCGGTAGGGTTGTAGCTTATGCAAGTCGGCAATTGAAACCGCACGAGAGAAGATACCCTACCCATGATTTGGAATTGGCAGCGATCGTGTTCGCGTTAAAGATGTGGAGACATTATCTCTTGGGATAAAGATTTGAGCTGTTTACATATCATAAGTCGTTGAAGTATCTCTTCTCCCAGAAGGATCTAAATCTCCGGCAACAAAGGTGGTTAGAATTCTTGGCTTCCTATGATTTTGACATCGCATATACACCGGGAAAGGGCAATGCGGTGGCTGATGCATTGAGTAGGAGACATGCCAGTTTAGGGGCTATGTTTCTAGAATGGAAGCAACTGGAGTACATCGCTGGGTATGATTTCAGACCAAAGTGCGAATTGGATCCAGAAATATTAGCAAGTTTGACGATCAGACCCACTTTGATTGAGCGGATCGGCTCTAGCCAGAGGGATGATCCTAACCTATTGGAAATCATCTCCAAGTTAGAGATGGGTATCGATGAGGAGATGAACAAGTATGGGCTTGATCGAGATTGATGTCTTAGAAAGAATGGAAAGCTTGTGGTACCCAATGTCAATGGATTGAGAGATGAAGTGCTTAGAGAATGTCATCACTCAAAACTGACTATACACCCCGGTGGTAATAAGATGTATCGAGACATGAGATAGACTTACTACTGGGAAGGGATGAAAAGAGACGTTGGGAAATTTATTTCCAAATGCATGAATTGCCAGCTAGTTAAAGCCGAGCAAAAGAAGCCTAGTGGGTTGTTGCAATCATTAGAAATTCCCGAATGGAAATGGGAGCAAGTCTTGATGGATTTTATCGATGGTTTACCAAGGACTAGATCGGGACATGATAGCATTTGGGTAATTGTGGAGCGATTGACTAAAAGTGCAAGATTTATACCAATCAAATCACCAGAACGGCAGCTAAGTTAGCAGAATTGTATATGAAGTGGGTAGTGAGATTTCATGGAGTACCTAAAAGCATTGTGAGTAACCGAGACCCGTTGTTCACTAGTGGGTTTTGGAAGAGCTTACATGAGGCTCTAGAGTCAGAATTACTTCTCAGTACCGCGTATCATCCTCAGACCGACGGTCAGACGGAGAGGGTGAATCATATATTGGAAGACCTCTTGAGAGCTTGTGTACTGGATTTTGGCGGATCATGGGATGACCATTTTCATCTAGTGGAGTTTTCATATAATAATAGCTACCAATCCAGTATCGGGATGGCTCCGTTTGAAGCTTTGTACGGAAGACCGTGTAACTCGCCATCATGTTGGATAGAGACTGGCGAGAAGTTTATGCTTGGACCAGATGTGGTGAGGGAAACTTCAGAAAAGATCAAGATCATTCAACAACGAATGAAGGCTGCCCAAGATAGGCAGAAGAGTTATGATGATAAGAGGAGAAGAGACTTAAAATTTTCTGTTTGTAACTTGGTGTTTGTCAAGATTTCTCCATTGAAGAGCGTGATATGATTTGGCAGGAGAGGCAAGTTGGCACCAAGATTTTTTGGCCAATTCCCTGTTCTTGAACCAGTCGGGAATTTTGCATATTGAGTTGACTTACCAGAGAAGATGGCGGGAGTTCACAATGTATTTCATGTTTCCCAACTAAGGAAGTTCGTTCACGACCCAGATATGACTATTTCACCTGATCAGTTAGAGGACTTCGAAGTAGAACCTGAGGCGGTTGGGAACCGCAAGCCGATCCGTATTGTCGAGCATGATACGAAGCAACTTCGAAGGAAGGCGGTGAAGCTAGTCAAGGTTCAGTGGGGCGAGAACGAGAATGACTGTACTTGGGAGACAGAGGAGAGTATTAGAAAGATGTATCCAGAACTCTTTGCCGGGTAAGATTTTAACTTCGATTTAGTATTCCGCATGCTAGGATAGGCTTATTTGCTTGTTTTTCATATTTGACTATTGTATGTGGTTGTTAGGCATGCGGGATCCTTTGTATGTTTTGGATTAAGGAATTTCGAGAACGAAATTTATTAAGGAGGGGAGAGTGTAACGACCCGTATTCTACACATCATAGGATCGTAGAATATTTCTTTCTTTCACATATGAAGTCGTATGGTCATGTAACTTTGGGAGACGACTATTGGGGTCACTTCTCATGTTCATGATTTTGTCGATTTTTAAATGACCATTTAACCCCTAGTTGTTACTGTTTTGGCCATAACTTTTGACTGGAAAGGAATTTTGACCTGAAACCATTTCCATCGGCTTCTGATGATGGTTTACAATTCTGTAGAGTGGTCACGTTAGCCAAACGGACTCACCGTTTGGGAGATATGGCTGAAACAAGTTTCAGATGGTGAAAAACAGCTTAATTGGGCTTAACCGGGTAATTAGTAGCTAGGCCCAAAGGGGATTTCGGGATTGGAGATGTATAGGGGCTGATTAGGGTTAGAAAACATTTCTTTCAGTCGCCACTTTCATTCTTGGAACCCTAGCAATGGCCTCCAACACCCAAATCACCTTCTAATCACTTTCTAATCAAGTTTTGGCTTAATCTACATCAAATTAAGGAGAGAAAACACGAAAGCAAGATTAGAGCTGCTGTTAGACACTAGAATTCACCCAAATCAGCGAGGTTTCAGTTCTGAGAATTTAATTTGTCGCCAAGGTGAGTGATTAGCATTGTTTTGACACTAATTACATTTAATTAAGGGTAATTAGTGAAGATTAGCGAATTTACACACTAATAAATTCTGGAAAAATATCTATAAATTCGAAAATAATATTTTATGCCTCTGGTGGAAATTTAATTTAATTTGGTTAAGTTTTGTTAACCCTATGATTAGTTTTGCTTAAACATGCTTAAGGGAAAATATGGGGTTTTGGGTATATTTGATTCATTTTGACACGTAAATTCATTGTTTTGGTGTTTGTGGTTAATTTGCTATGTTGCTATGACTGTTTGGAATGATTTGTGGTTGATTAGAATAGTTAGACTGATCGAAAACGTCGTCGAATGGCGAAAACAAGTTGCTGGAAAAAGTTGCAGGAAAAGTGCAGGTTCTGTACCGGATCGGATCAGATATGGGGGCTCGGATCGGATAAGTTGAACTGGGCAAGGGGTTCGATCGGATCGGAACATGACACTTGAGAAAACTGGCAAAAAGGAAGGCCACGCTAATTGAACTGGGATCGGATCGGATCAAGGAGGAGAGATCGGATCGGAGCATGTGAAGAACGAGGGAGCTGATCGGAGCGGAAGCACGGACTGGATGGGAGATAGCAACCCGACCCGACCCAAAGTGGGACACCCGACCCGAACCGATGCAACGCTGTGGACCTGAACTGAATCGCTACAGGAGAAGACTACGAACCGAACCAACTCAAAGTAGAGGACTCGACCCGAACCGATGGCTGGAAGGGAAAACCCGACGCGACCCAGTGTTGACCAATAACCCGAGATGCAAAGGTAGTCCAATATGGGAAGTTAGAACTCAGGATCCAGTTGGGAACCGATGAGTTCACTTCATGTTTGGGCTTTGCTGCGGGACGTGTGCCAAGGGACAGTCGATGTCTATGACTTTGGATCACTATGTATGGGAGGTACGTGAACGGATTCAGGGCCACAGTGGCCTAGGTACGACTAAAGGGCTATAGACCAATGAAGTAGGGTCATTTGTAAAGGTTTGGTCATGACTCCATGTGGTAAGCTTGGTAGTAGCAGTAGTTGTACAAGTTGAACTCCGTCACTACTTCAATGGGTTTAGTGATTGACAGTGGTGGACATCGTATGCTTTACGCACTGAGTGAGAGATGTGAGGATGGTTGCTATGGTTGATTTGTTTGCCATCATTATGACATGCACACCCCACCCCCGTATTCTTTACACTATTTATTATGGCACCTTAGAGTATTGTACGGTATGTGGTACTAACTCTTTGGTTGCAGGTCCAGGTTCAGGTATGGTTTAGTATACCTGCTATTGTTCTGTTTAGATGCTTATCGCTCATACCAGGCTTTATGTCTGACCCAGAGTTTTATGTCTCCTCTTATTACTCTGGGTGCTCACACGAGCAGACTAGAGACAGGTTAGCTGGTGATGCACGGATAGATGATCCGGAGACGAGCAGGAGGCTTCCACGTATGATATATATAGTATTCTCCCTGTGTTGTTGAAGATCACTGCTTGGGCATTAGTAGTGCATCTTCTACTTTAGCCTTCTTTTGTTTCAGAGACAGTAAATTTGGAAAGTTGTAATAAGCTGTATTTGGATTTCCACTGCTTTGATGTTGATGTTGGTTTTAGTTATCAGCTTATGCACTGTCTCACATGTTTTATGTCAAGTATGTTATTATTATATTTTACTCCATGCGCTGTGAGACATTCTACAGGTTCTTGATTAGTTCATTTTCTTCTTCCCTTTCCTTCTGACGACCCGTTCCGTGCTAACTGGACATGTGTACAGCGCATCTTTGGAGTAAATGTCGGTTGGTGCGGGGCGGGCCGTCACAATTTCTGCCTAGAATTATAACGTAATCTATGACAATTCCAATAATCAATACAACTACCAAAGGAATTAAAACAATCAAAAGTAAAAATCCATATAATAATGTTGAAAATAGAAAAGGTAAAAAAACAAGAGAAAAATAAGTGGTCGACATCCTCCTCTTCAGTATTACAAAAACAACACTTTACATCAAAAATAACATTCTTTCTTTTTAAAAGCTCAATCATATTGAGTTTCTTATGAATGATCAACCACATTAGAAACTTAGCTTTAGGTGAAGAATTAGACTTCCATAGAAATTTAAAGGGATATAATGAAATACCAGAAAAATTAATAAAACTATACATAGAATTAACAGTGTATACTAAACTCTTATCTATACCCCAGCTGATAGAATCACCATTCTCATCCAAATGGTATAAAGCTAGCTTAGTTTAAGAAAGGCCAATTGTCTTGATAAATCTTCTTCTAAAATATTATCAAAGGAGAACTCCCACGGGGGATCTAAATCTGCTTTGTAAACATCCATAATTAAAGCGTTCTTAAATCTACTAATATTAAAAAGCTTACTAAATTCAATTTTAAGCGGCACACTAGAAATCCAAGCATCATGCCAAAAATAAGTAAGATTACCTGAATGAACTAACACTTTGCATCCTAAATTAAAAAAAATCAAAACAATTCAAAACCGACTTCCAAAAGTGAGATAATTTATCATCCCAACCACCACTATTTCCAATAAAGAACTCTCCTCTTGAATAATAAGCTTTGGAAATGATAAACATCCATGAAGCCTTCACTTCTGGACATCTAAATTTCCATAACCATTTGGCAAGAAGAGAGGAGTTAAAATTATGTAAATTTATGATCCCCAAACCCCCCCTCTTTCTTGGGTTTACAACACATGTCCCAATTAACTAGACATTTATTACCTCTACAACTAGAATCACCATTCCAAAGGTAGTTTCGCCTAATCCTATCAATCTTCTCAATGACCCATTTAGGGAATCAATGAACAGCCATCCAATAAGAGGGAATAGCTGATAGAACCGAATTGACAAGTTCTAATCTACCTGCTCTAGACAGAAACATATTGTTCCAGCTAGATAATTTATTATTAATCTTATCAATGATGACTATCCAATCTTCCTTCTTAAGCTTCGAAGGTCTTATCTTAAAACCTAAATAATCAAAAAGAAATTTCATAATCGAACAATTCAAAGTGCTAGCCACCAAAGACTCAATATTGTTAAAATCATTAAGGACCATCACTACACTCTTATCAAAATTAATTCTTAGACCAGATAACATCTCAAAACAGTAAAGGATAAATTTAAGAGCAATAATATGTTCAGGCAAATGAGAAGAAAATAATAAAGTATCATCTGCAAATTGAAGGATCGGTAATTCATTATTGAATTCCTCATTCCCAACACTACCTAAAACACCTAAACTCCCAGCTCTCTTAATAATTTTAGAGAAGACATCAACCGCTAAATTAAACAGAAAAGGCGATAAGGGGTCGCCTTGTCTAAGTCCTCTCTTGAATTGTATCTTCTTACCCATAACCCCATTAACAACAATGTTGGAACAACCAGACCTCAGTAATAACAATATCCAGTTAGTCCATCTAACACTAAAACCCCTAGCAAGACATAATTCGCATATAAAATCCCAATCAATTGAATCAAATGCCTTCTCGAAGTCTAACTTCAAAATGGCACATGTTATATTGTTCTTACAACAGACATTAATGTATTCCTGCACCGCTGCCACGCCATCTACTATATTCCTACCTTTAATAAAAGTTATTTGGGAGCAATCAATGAGGTCATTCATCTTGCTACTCAACCTATTCGCTAAGACTTTAGAAATGATCTTGACAGAAACATTAATAAGAGAGATAAGCCTAAAATCCTTAAGAGAATTAGCCCCCTCTCTCTTATGAATAAGAATGACATTGGCAAAGTTGAAGCTACCTAAATGCAAATCACCACTATAAAATTCATTAAATAATTCAATAATATCAAACTTCAATACTTCCCAAAATTGCTTGTAAAAATTAACAGAGAAACCATCGGGTCCAGGAGCTTTGCCACTAGGCATATCACTAATTGCCTTCCAAATCTCCTGCTCTGAATTTTTTTTATCCAAATCTACGAGATTGACCCTAGTATCAGAAGGATATAAGTCATTCCATCTGACATTATTTCTTCTCTTAATCTTAGTACCGAAAATCTGTTTATAGTATCTAGTGAAAGCTTCATTTAGATCCTTCTGCATAGTCAGTTCTACATTATTTACAATAATCGAATGAATCATATTCTCCTCTTATTAGCCACACTATGAAAAAACTTAGTGTTATTATCCCCTTCCTTGATCCATTGAATGCGAGACCTTTGCCTCCACACAGTCTCTTCTTTTTCTAAAATATGCTTGAGATCTAGTCTAAGATTACAGTATCTATCTTTCTTAGGGGAATTGAGAATCCTGGACTCACTAATTTTATCTAAATCTAACAGTCCACACATGATCTTATCTTTTCTAAATCTTACATTACCAAATATAAATTTATTCCAACGCTTAAGAAAAAACCTCAACTTACCTAACTTCGCAACATAAATCTTAACAGAATTACCTCTATAAATATTATTAAAATAAAACAAGGCCTTCCATTTCATGGAAACAAGATTAGTGAAACTATGATCTAGCAACCACATCAATTCCGCAAATTTGTTTCTACTTAATTATATTTTCAAATTTGAAATCCAAATGTTTATATGTTTACTTATTTTCTGCTTTATATAGCTTTTTTTTTTATTTTATTTCCTACTTTACTTTATATAATACATATACACCATTTTTTTAATCACTTTATTTAGAAGCAGTCAATCCCTTGAAATTCGTGTACGTTAATTATCATTAATTCTTTGACCATTTCTCTTCATATATTTTTAATATCATTTATTTCTATAATTTATTTCTGATACATATATCAATTCCGCACATTTGTTTCTACTTAATTATATTTTCATATTTGAAATCCAAATGTTTATATGTTTACTTATTTCCTGCTTTATATAGTTTTTTTAATTTTATTTCCTACTTTACTTTATATAATATGTATACACCATTTTTTTAATACTTTATTTAGAAGCAGTCAATTCCTCGAAATTTGCGTACGTTAATTGTCGTTAATTCTTTGACCATTTCTCTTCTTACATGTATATATTTTTAATATCATTTGTTTTCTATAATTAATTTCTGATACATATATCAATTCCAAAAAATTGTTTCTACTTAATTATATTTTCAAATTTGAAATCCAAATGTTTATATGTTTACATATTTTCTGCTTTATATAGCTTTTTTTTAAAACTTTATTTCCTACTTGACTCTATAAAATAGGTATACACGATTTTTTTTACTTACTTTATTTAGAAGCAATCAATCCCTTGAAATTCGCATACTTTATTTATCATTAATTCTTTGACCATTTCTCTTCTTATATGTATATATTTTTAATATCATTCATTTATATAATTAATTTCTGATATATATCAGTTCCGCAAATTCATTTCTACTTAATTATATTTTCATATTTGAAATCCAAATGTTTATATGTTTACTTATTTTCTACTTTATGTGGCTTTTTTTAAAACTTTATTTCCTACTTTACTTTATATAATACGTGCATGTCATTTTTAATCACTTTATTTAGAACAGTCAATCCCTTGAAATTTGCGTACGTTAAATATAATTGTAATGTACATTACTTATCATTAATTCTTTAACCATTTCTCTTGTTATGTGTATATATTTTAATCACTTTATCTAAAAGCAGTCAAACCGTTGAAATCCGCGTACGTCAATTATAATTGTAACATATATTAATTATCATTAATTCTTTGACCACTTCTCTTCCTATATGTATATAATTTTAATGTTATTCATTTCTGTAATTAATTTCTTATACGTATATCATGCTCCAAATCCCCTCAAACATCTTCCTCCTCTCTATAAACAGGATGCCATGTTTTATCCCTTTTCACATAAATCAAGTTCTTCTTCACTTCAACCTTTCTAGGCATATTTACCAGTTTATATAATTTCATATCTAAACCACCTCTACCACATCTATAAATTGTAAGTTTATTCTTCACTCTCTGCAAAGTTGTTTTTTTAGCATATCTTTACTCTCTGCAAAGTTGTTTTTTTAGCATACTAGAAAGAACACATCGTGCCATGGTTATGCGTGAAACGTGTGCCATCACCACGCACGAAGCACGTGCCTATATGCTCGTTGTTTAAGAAATAAATCTTACAAATGCGTATGTATAGGATTTTAAATAAAAAGATTATTCAATTTTTCCCTAATAAATAAATCCAATTTATTCAATTATGTTAATCACTCATTATAATTATTGCTTAATAGAACTAGCTAAAAACTATTTCGTTGCACTAGGAATTCATATGTGTTTCTAATGTGTTGTCACCCCATCTTCATAGATCACCGACAGCACACCTGTCTTTGCCACTTCCAAATGCCTATAAAAGAAGATGCCTCCTCTCATTTTCCTCCTCCTTTCTTCCATTCTCTTCACCCTCTCCTTCCTTCTTCCTCCTCTCCTCCTACCATCGGCCTACCCCACCCTACCAGCACCACCGTAGCCTCCTCCACCTTGCTAATGTCAGCCCCAGGCCAGGCGTGGGTCCCCTCTCTCCAAAAATCTCATACCCCTTTAAACCACAAAAACACTTCCTATACACCCCCCATAAACCCAAAACCACCACCCTCTCACCCCCTTAAGCCCACATCAGCCACTTCCCGGGCCTACCAGAACCGCGCCATCCCACCTTAGCCCCGCAGATCCCACTCGCAAAAATCTGAGCCCCATTTGCCTTAAAACCCTTCTCTGTTAGTTGCTCGAACCAAAAATATACATCCACATATACACCGTAAACTTATAAACGAAAACACATCTGACCCCTGCCTGTTTTATTTCTAGAAAACACTGGTGATGCCGGAAGGCTGCCGAAATTTTTCAGAATAGTTTAGACATTAAAATCATACCTTTTTATATTTAGGAGGAGTGCAAACTAATAGTGAGTAATTCATTACTGACGTTTGAATTTATTTGTTGTATATATGGTAGTTGATGTCACATGTGATTATGTGCAAGTAAATACATGATATGTGGTTAATGTTGTTTGTGGTTGAAGTACAAATATGAATTGAAAAAAAAATGTATTAGTGATTTACACGTTAATATAAGTGATTTAGAAGTTGAAACCACAAACAAAACGATTGATTTAGAAGTTATAACTAAGTTGAATGTCGCATGGACATTAGTTGAAAAACGAATATTTGCAGGTTAGCATTTGGGTTGTTAAGTGATTAAACAATTAAGGATTGGGTTGTAACAACCCAATTTCAGAGATTAACTGTTATATTAATTATAATGAAGATTGTACTTTAATATAGTTAATTGACAATAAAGTGGAATTTATAGCCATCTATTTAGGGAAAATCAATAAATTTGGGAGGTTGCTGTGAAAATAACGTTTTGAATACTTTATTTGAGATTTATATTGAAAATAAACCATGATGGTAAATTATTGAGTCATAAATAATGATACTGGAAATTTATTCTAATATTAGCCTTTTATTGTAAAATAAAAGGACAAATAGGAAAAAATATTTTTTTTAGAACGTGTAATATTGATTATCAATATTAGTTTTATGTTTTAAAAATGTTAAAAATATTTTATTGCAATTTATTAGGCTAAGAAATAATTTTTATTTAGCCAAATGTGTCAAAAATAATGAATTTGTATAAATTGCACATACCGAGAAATATAGTTAAAATTAAGGGTTTATTGTGAAAATAACATTTTCAAATCCTAGAAATAAATTATTGTCGTTTTTAACATGTTCACTTTATTAAATTATGAAGAATGCAATTTGTCTTATGTAAAAAAAGAGTTAGTATGTGAAAGTTATGATAAAAATAGTTTAAAATGTGTATATATTAGCCTACATATTAACTATGTATGTGATTTGGGCTTATTATACAAGATTAGTGATCCAATAACCCATTTCTTGAAGAACCTAAGAAGGAAACTTATTCCTCCTTCTCTAATCCATTCAGTAAAAAAAACATTCTTCTTCCCAAAGCCTTAAAAGAGAAACAATGGATACTTTCCGATAAAATAATCAAAATTCACTAATTTTCTTGCAAATCAAGGCTTAATTCGGGTTGCAAACATAAGAGAAGGTAATCTCCTAACTATTTAATCTCAAAATTCATCTCAATTCTCAAAATTTGATTCAGTATAATTGAGTTCTCATATTTTCCTTGCTTGCATGTTGTCGTGGTGTTGTTTTATAGGTTCTAGTGACTAAATCCTTCTGAAAGCTACAATCTTCCTAGACAAAATTCGTTTTTTTTACTGCTCAAAATAAAGGTAAGCAAAAACGCTTACAGTAAACTAGCTATTGCCAATTTTGATTTTATTTGATGAAATCTCATAGTTGTTTTTATTTTGAGTTCTATGAATCTCGTTTTTTCTGAAAATGCATTGTACTAAAATAGGCATAACTTCTTCGTTCCTTATCCAATTGAGGTCAAAATTTTTCGTAGAAACTAGGTTCAATAAGGAACAATTCTTCTTTAGGTTATGTTTCGATATGTTGCCGTTTGATGGACCTGAAACTGAATTGAAAATAGAAATATAATTCTGTCTCGTTTTCTGAAAATAGGCTCTAATAAAATAGGCATAACTTTTGCGTTTCTTATCCAATTGAGGTCAAATTATTTTTGTTTGAAAGATGATTCAATAAGGAACATTTTTTGTTCAGGTCATTTTTCGATATTTTGCAATTTAATTGGCTTGAAATAGATTTGAACACAGAAGTATAATTATGTCTTTGACAGAATTTTATGAGTTGAATCTGAAATTGATTTTGCCATATCTTTCATGTTTTTTATCAGAGTTGGATAATTTATAATGTTCCAGAAAGCTATTAACCTGTACTATAAGTTTCTTTCTTTGAGTTTTTCAAGATCTTGAAGTTAATGTAGTCAAAATCTTATTTCTTTGTCGTCGTCCTGAGAATAAACGACAACCATAGTGAATTTCAAAATCTGAGAATTGTATTCATCATTCGCCTTCATACTAAGTCATGTTTTGATGATTATATCTAGACTTAGTAGAACAATTTCATTCAATAAGAAATTTTAGATTTTGAAGTTTGTTATGTTAAAACCTGAATTCTTTACGACGGGGTTGAAATTGGCATAATGTTTAATTTTCAGATTTTGATGATATTTTGCCGTTTTGACAATTTCAATTGCATTCTTATAATGAAACTGGATGTTATTAGATACCAATGATGTCCATCAATGGACTAGCTCAGATTTAAGGAAAATTGTGATTTATTCTAGCGAAATTTTAGTGAATTATTGAAAACAATGGTTTGGAAAATAAATGTTCTTAAGTCATTTTAAAAGATTTCTAATCAAATTATTTAGTATTTTAAAGTATTTTTAAATAGATAATCTATTTAAATAAGGGTTTTTCTTTATAAAGTTTGTATGTATATTTCTTAAAATTGTTTAAAAGTCTTAATCTATAAAATTATTTTACATATATATATATATATATATATTAGCTTATTCCTCTTAATTTCGGCGTATAAGAATGAGTGTTAAACGATTTAGTAAAAATATGTGGTATGGGACATGTGTTTTTTTCGCTTTTTCACTTAATATCAGACTATTACGACCGAAACTAATTTGAAGTGATATTTTAGATGTTGCTAAATTTTAGCGAAGACTATTGGTTTGAGAGCTACTCTTTTTTCAGTGTGCTCAATAACGAATCAATTTAGATGTATTTTTATGATTACCGGTAAAATGAGGCAATTTTGATGTTGAAACTCTAATTTGAGGTTATGGTTGGAAATAACCTCCGCGATGTTTCTTATACTTGCCAAGGAGATGAGGCAAGTTATTTATGATGAATTAATAGTGTTTTGACATTCATGATGGATTTTACTTGTGTACGAGACGAGACAAGTCATGATGTCATTTACTACTCCTTGAGAGAGAGAGAGAAATGAAACGAGTTAGACATCTCTACACTCGCCAATGATATGAGGCAGTACATATTGGTAGATGTTTTATGATGATATTTCTAATGTGGCATCGACTAACGATTAGTAGACCAATAATTGCGAATGTATGATATGGGACGTACGTTAACGCCTATTGGGTTCCTATTCGAGAAGTTAAGACACATTCAAGATGTTACTAGTGCTATTACCGAGCACATGATTGGAGTCATCACGATGATGTTGACCATAGCCATCACGATGATCACGATGTCTATGACTCCAATCACCACGATGTTATTACTCAGATTTTGTGACTAAGGGCATCATGATGTTTTGGCTATAGTCATTAAGATGTTTATGATATTTATGGCCCTAGTCATTACGATGGATGGTACCAATATGTAGTACTAGTCAAGAAGTTAAGCACGTGTAGTTTTCTATGATGTTTTGATGTTTTGAATTTACATTTTCGATGATGATGTTCGAGTAAGGCTTCGAGTATGATAAAGGCCATGTTCATTTTATGTTCTATGGTGATTTCCAATATGACAGTTTGAACCCTTTTTGGGTGCTTTCAAGATAGATTTGCGACATTTTTATGATTATATCGATGAAATGAGGTGTACATTATGCTAATTTCTTAAATGATGAGTGTTAGTAATGGATTTGAGATGTATTTATATTTATGCCAATGATACGAGTTATAATAATTAAGAAATTTCTATTACATGAGTTTTATAATATATTGAATTGTGTTGGAGTTGAGTATATGCCGACGAGACGAGGCACATTTATAAGTGTATATCCTTTATTTAAAGATTATGTACTTATGGTGCATGATTATATTGTTGTCCTCCTTTATGGAGACAATTGATTCTTTAGAAGTTTTAGTCGATGTTTAGTTGGCATTGCCGATGATAAGAGTCGAAGGCAACGATGAATTGAGTCTTACCTCCATGACCTAGTTTGTAGATATTCTATATGCTTAAGCGTTGTTTTTGTCACTTGAGAACAGTCATAACTTAGCTATCTCTTTTCGTTTTCATGAAAAGATATCAGTCCTTTTCATAAGGAATAGTTCCTATATGGCATGGTATCCTTTACATAGGAGGATATCACATCTTTCGATCGCTCAATCTTATCTAGTGACTATTTTGATAAGAAAACGTAACTAGCCTAATTTGAGTTTTAATATGATCATGAAGTTTTAATTGTCTTATGAAATCTCCCATTGTGGTTCACACCTTTACTCATTCCATTTATTTATATTATAATTAGATGAACCATGTCTAAATAAGATATATTGCATTCCTTTATGCAATCAAAATGAATCTTTAACATACCACCCTAGAGATACTTGATGATATACATTAGTAATCTTGAAACGGCCTTCCCTTTACCTCTTATTATCATTACCTTTACTAATGATAAGTTCTAGCCTACCTGACCCATGTGTTTTCACTCGGGTCAGACCGAGTTTGTTTCAGGTTTAGCTCCCCTCTCGATCTTAGCTAGTTCTTAGTGCTATCATTTGAGACTGAGTCATCTCTTTGGAATTGTTCACATTCTTGTGGCATATTGTTGAGAGTTTATTCTTTACTTTTCATTTAGTGAGTGGTCGCCATACCACATTGGCGTATTATTTGTGTTGTATTAAGATGTATCATTTTATATGTGTGTGTGTGTGTGTGTATATATATGTATCTGTTACTGTTCTGTGATGAAGTTATAGTGTTTTGTTCTGATAGATCCATATCTATCTATGGATTTGTCTCAAAAATTTATTTAATTCGTCGATCCACTTGAGAAAAATTAGCATTCGTTGGCGTACTCAGTAGATAGTTGAGACAAGATTATAGTTAGTCACCCTTAACCAACCATATTCTCCGCATTAGCAGACATAATTATTATATAATTCACTTTGTTATTGCAGGTCTTGGGGTGGGGCGTTACATGGGTTTGGATAATTTATCATATCCAAAATGACATTTTTATGTAGTAAAAATGGTAGCTGCAACGATCACCTAAATAAACAAGTATATGGGATGAATAGTGAATCACCTTTTATATTGACCAACTTTTGTCAGTATAAACAGTAAATGGGTACAAACCTCATTTAGTAATTGAATGCATATGTTGGTCTATGATTGTGTATTGCGCTTAATCTATTGATTGACAAAAATATATAAGCGTTAAGTATTTGACACTTACATGTTATGTTGCCATGATATGTGTGCCTGTAACACCCCTAAGTCCCACATCGTGGAAGTCTGTGTGAAATAGATACTTATATAGTAGAGTCCATCTCTTACTAACGCCGAGGCCTTTTGAGGAACAAAACCCCACACCTATACGGTGGCTAAGTTGGGGACAATATCTTGCGCGAACGGAAGTGCAGGCTGTCTAGTGGTATCAGAGCCAATACCCAGCTGGAATTGTGGCTCCTGTGTGGACCACAACGCCTGGGTGAGGTGTTTGTGAGCCAACGGGGACGTTGGGATCTGTAGGAGGGGAGAATGTAACACCCCTAAGTCCCACATCGTGGAAGTCTGTGTGAAATAGGTACTTATATAGTAGAGTCCATCTCTTACTAACGCCGAGGCCTTTTGAGGAACAAAACCCCACACCTATACGGTGGCTAAGTTGGGGACAATATCTTGCGCGAACGGAGGTGCAGGCTGTTACAGTGCCATTGTTGATAGAATGATTGATAAATGTTAATGGAATATCATTAGCATATTGGATCCATATAAGTTGAATTATATGGTCATTAGTTGAGTTTTATTCCAAACTAGGAATTAAGTGAATATTTTAATAATATAATAATGGGTGAAAAATAAAAAATAAAAATTTGATGTTCGATTTTGGATGGACACAAAGTTTAATTCATTACGATGAACATTTGCAAAAGAAAGAAATGATTTTGGAGAAACTGAAACCAAGTTATGGCCTGTCGAAGTTTTTATTTTAAATATATAGTAACGGGCAAAAGTGAAGTTCAGTTACGGTATTTGGGAAATGTTTTGACAAAATTTCCTTTTCAAAACTTTCTTATTCATTTTTATAATGAACGTCAGGAAAGTTTGGGTTTAAAATAATGAAGTTTGAAAAATAACATTATTTTAATACTAAAATAATATTATAATTGTCATTTAATTGAATATTTGGATTTTGAGTTTAAAGTGAAAAAATATAGTTTGCAAAAATAATTATAAACTAATTTTTTTAGTTTCGTGTGGAATCTAAGACGTCACTCACGACGATCTTGTCGGTCGTAGTAAACCCCACGGGTGGTGTATAACTGGTTTTCAACGTCTTCGCACCACCAAGATAATCACCTTAGAAATTGGTAACTACAGGCCTCGAACCTCGGATCTTTCCCATCACAATTTGATTCTGCACTTTACCTAATTATAAACTATTTTAAAATAAATTGAATTCGATTTTTAATAATAATTGAAAATTAGCTTGAATAGAACTCGTCGCGCACCAGTAGTTCGTGAATTTTGATATGCAACTTCAAACTGACGTACCGGGAGATTTGACCTTCTGATTTTTGCAAAATGAAAAACATTGGGTTTAAAATGAAAAGAGATTTAAAATGATTAGAAGAACTTTAAAATCCAACAGGTAGATCTTGAGATAACTTCAAATCAATTTTGCATATAAACAACGCTAATGTAGCTAAATGACTTGAAACGTCATTGGACTGAAATGGACTTTTATATTATTATTAAAAATACGGAAAAAATTATGATATATCATAATAAATGATTTTAAAGTAATTTAGAAAAGAAATATGAAGTTTTGAACTATATTTTAGGACATTTGTGTTTCCAGCCTAACTGACTAAAAACCGTAAAACGATGTTTTGTGAATTTAAGTTAAACAAACTTAAATTATTTGGTCTATAAAATAAAACCATATGTTGAAGGAAGTGCATAGATAAATCTTTTGATTTAGATTTTTTTCCAATTTGAATAAAAAATGGATTTAGATAGAAATGATCTTCGGATATTTGGTATTGATTATCATTGTGTAGACATTTACTATTTGAGGAATTTGAAGATATTTATATCGTTATTCCATTTACAGTATTCATTGATTACGAGAATTGGTGTTGAATATAAGTTGATATAATTCTTTCTAAATTATTATATTTGATATCATTTGATTTAGGGTTTATTGTGAACGATGTTTTGTTCTTTAACCCGATTAATGGAGAAGATGATTTCTCTAGATTAGTTGAAAAGAAATCTTTATTTAATTGACACTAAAGATTTGAATGAAAAGAGTTTTCCCAAACTAACGATAATGGAAACGAGCTTAAGAATTACTAAATGGAAAATAAGTGTGTTTTTCGCATAAGCAATAAGATTAAGAAATCATAAATACAATTTGGGTAAAAGAATATTCCCAAAATGGAATAAGACTTAGGACATCTTGTATATCTTAATTGACTTGAAAGATGCGATAGTTATTCAGAATGACCAGGTTTTTACTCATTGTGAATAGCTAAATACCATAATGAAAATGGTGTTGACTATGATAGAAGACCGTAGACCTTCACATCGAAAGGATTGCTCGTTAATGTTTGGGGATGATCCCCCATTATGAGGTTATAGCGACTGTGACCCAACCGTACTTGAAGTGATTCAGGTTGCAAGGTCTTTCGCACCCAGGAGGGGTCCGGGAATAAAGTGCCTTCAATTTCGTTCAAAACTAAAAACAGACTTGTAAATGGATGTGTGTCTGACACTGTATTTTACAATACAACCGATTGGTTTCTATTGATGTCATATCAGTCGGTGACAGAGAATTCTTTTAGCTTAACACCCTCCTCTGAGACTTATGTACTCATAGGGATATATATTAATAGACACAATTATATGTTGTGAATTGATATTGTGGCATGCTAAGTGTTGAGCCAATCAAAGCAGTTGTTGAATAGTAGAGTTTTGTGAATGATGATCATAACATGGCTGATATAGCGTAGCTTTGTGTTTGTAACTTGGCCTTGGAAACTCACAAACCATGAATGGCCGACAACAGGATGATGGACAATAGAGATACGGACTAACATTTCTGTTTGGTGAAAAGTGATGTCATGGTATGGAGCGTAGGCATGTTTACTTATGTGGATGATAGATTGAGGCGCCTCCGATGATGGTTCGTTATGACCAGGGAACGTTATGCTCAGGAAAGATTACAATCAGCCCATTAGTGCTGACCGGCTCTGTCGCTCTGAAGGATTACATGCGTGTGAGTCATGGGACATTTGCTAGAATGTTTCAAACGGTTTAGGAAGATCCTTTGCCTTGGTCATTATTGGAATCTAACTTCCAATACGAGCTTATGTTTCATTTGTAACCTAATAGCCAACATAATGGGAAGAGGCATTATGCGAGTAAGATTGATATATTTACTTTCGAAATTGTTTACCACACTTAGACATTAATAATAATATCCAAAGATTTGTTTTTGAGAATATCAAGCATGTTTGGCTATTATGAAGTAAAACTCTATACTCCGGTATGCACTGCATTTTGTGATAGGACTTGAGTCCTATAATAGCTTCATTTTTCAAAAGCATAAATTTTGAAATCTTTGAATCTTGGGTGATGATTTTATGATATGAGTTATTTTTTGTTATCTAGTTTTTAAACTGGTTGATCTAAGCCTGACCCGAGTGTTATTTTGCTTGGGTCAGGTCTAAGTGTGTGTTTCAGGTTAAACAGGTTGATGGGGAGTTTCAGTTGATTTTGAAAAGCTGTAGTTCTTCATCAGATGGCATGATGTATTCTACTATCTATACCTGAATGTACATAGATTAATGATGTAAAAAGTTTCCACTATAAAGTTATACATATATTGATTAATATATTTTGTTTCTGTTCAGCTATGTTCCGCTCTGATAAAATCCTGATGAATCGAGTTTACGACATTTGATTTTGCGGTACACGGACACCGTGGATGTGTTAAGTATCTATCGACTATCAAAGGTCAGAAATTTGATTTATTGCAGGACCTTCCAATGATGCTTGCCTTTCGAACTGGACTTGTGTGGTTTATGGTCGGTTCACTGGATGAGGATCTACAGGCCATCTCACAACCCCCTAGAATGAGCCTAAATTCCAACCTAGAAATGGCCTATTGAAACTTAGAACCATTCTAAATGGATCATTGGTTCCTAGAAGGAAATAATAAAACATATATCACATAGCAGTCTGAACGAAATCAGAATCTCACACAGTGGAAGGGATAATATATAATATATTGAAATAGATGTACCACAAATAAAACCGTCATAAATGTCAGATACAACAAGTCTGAATAACAATAGATAAAGGTACATCAATAACAATCCCAATGCAACATGGTAATAGTACTAATATTTCCATAAAATAACTAAAGTCTTCATCGTAGGGCTCCATATCCAAGACATCGCTACTCATCACTGATTTATGCATCCTCACCTACTAACCTGTTAATGTTAAGAGGAGAAAGCCAGAACATATAGATCTGGTGAATGAAAATCATATAGCTTAGGAATGACTATTTCCTATACTTGGTAGTGTAAATTATTCATGTTAGGTCTATGCACATAAACACACATATACAGTTAATCATGTGAGGTGGACATCCTTACAGTCACTTAAGGCCTACACGTTTATCTAAAGGTGAACATCCTAACAATCACTTAATTCCCCATGAGGCGGGATCTATCAGGCCACTTAAGACCTCGCCCTTAACGTCAACGTTATTATATATACTCTCCTTGAAGGTCAAGAGATAGTAACAACCACTTAATACCAGGCTTATGTAGGAACACAATTTTTTTAAGACCCTCTTGGCGGACCATCTTGTTACTACCTAGCTGTTCCTACGTGTGAACTCCTAGCCAATTAATACTTCCCTTGGACGGTGGTTCCGTTTAGGTTATTTATAGAAAATATTCCTAGGTTGACCCTCCCTAAACTTTTAGGTAAAAAGCATACATTACTTGGAGAGCTACACTACTTGTGTACCATCATCTATTAGGACCCTTTAATACCTTATGAGAGAATGGTAGACCCAAGACCTCTTAAGACCTTTGTAAGGGCGAGTCCCTTGACTTAGGTCCTAAAAAAAGGAGTGAACCTTGGGAATGGATCTGGTCCTAACTACTTAATACCCAAACAAGGTAGGTTGACCACTTAGTACCTTCCGCAAGGCACGCCTACTCTACACACAAATATAGACACACACATGCTAGACCTTTCACATTAATCCGACCATTCGTAGATGCTGGATCTATTGGGCGGTTTCAAGCAGGCTTTTACTACAAGTTAGGTTTAACCTCATTTTTTTGTGTAATAATATTAATTACCCATGATACTTAGACAACTAACATTAACCAGTCTTACCTATAGATGATGGATATGCCGGTCGGTGCATATGTGTCATTAGTTATGATTTAAAGCCACTAACTCACACACATACAAACATGCATTCAAATTTCTTTGGGGACATATAAATTCTATTACCTAATTTAAACGTATTTAATACGCAATCTAATACACACTACTGTTACTTTAATTACGTTATTAGTATATAGTAATAAATGATACATAAATCAAAAGTTTGTAAAGGTATGACCTAATTCGATTCAATTCTAACATAATAAAGGTGTTGAAGTCCATTTCCCTATATTCCTCAGTGATGCCATAAAAATATAATTTAAATAAAAATGGAAATAACAACATATGCAAACAACTTGTAACTCAAGACTTGAATGATTATTTAAATAACAAAATAGAGACAAGGTGTAATATTTCTAAATACATAAGTGAAATCCTCTTTTTGGTACTAGTTCACTGTTTATGAAATTTTCGTATAACAAATCTTAATAATTTAGTAAATTGCAAGTAATACATTCAAATGATCTATTTTAGAAATAGATGATTAAACCTATTCAATTTGCAATACTCACGCCCTTAGGCTTTTGCAACCAAAATAAACATGTATATGAATTCACAGAATTTACAATAAGAATATTAGACCATATTCAAGAATCATACCAACACCCAAATGCCTTTTCTTTCATTACATCAATAATCCAAACCCAACAATAATTGATTGACGATTTATACATAAATAATGGAAGATTTAATATTATTTTCGTTTTGTATAAATCCAAATCTTCCTTGGCATAATAATCCAAACTTACACTATCAAACCATAGTAAATAGAAAACTTAAAGGATTTCCACTCATAGTGATTTGAGATAGATGAACAATCGGATTTATTTATAGAGTTGAATCTGGATTCAGCCTATAAAGTAGTGCTTCAATCCTTCTATAATATATGCACACACACATAAGAATTAGAATCTTATATATAAAAACAAAATTCTAGAATCCTAAATCTATAGAAAACTTATATTAGAGAAGGTAAGATGAAGGTTAAAGAAGTAGACGAGATCCTAACCTTTCTCTGGATTTGGCAATGGTAGAAGGTAGTATGGAGGCATAGAGAGGAATGAGAATAGGGGTTTGAGTGTGGATAGGGAGCTCTTTTTACAGTTGCAAGTGTGAGTATAAACCGTTGGATTATTTAGTTAAATCAGGATGGTCTAACTAATGCAAAACTATACATAAACCCCTACAGACATCAATCCATTCCCACCTTTTTCATTAAGTGAGGTCGACCTCCCCTCTAGACGGGCGGTCGACCCCTAGGTCGACCTCCCTCAAGGGCAAGGGTCAATCCCCTTGAGTCGACTTTTCCTTGGAGATTTATTCTCCTGTTTGTTTTCCTATTTAATTAGTTGTTGATTAATGGCTTTGATTTCTTTCCTTAAGTTGATTATCTTTGCCCCCTTTGCATATGAATATATACACACAACTTCAAATCTTCTTAGAATATTCTTTTATGCTAATCTGTAATTAAATTATCCAAATTTATATTTTCTATTTGAATTTCAAACCCTGTGTGTAAATATTAACACATAACTTTTTTTATTAATACCTTTTGCATACGGACTCCGTTTTCAATAAATAAAATATGAAAATAGATCAGAACCTCGCCACAAACGCAATACCAATACTTTCATTGTCCAATTCCCAGTTATTCAAAATTCCATTTTTCAGCCCTTTAATTTATTATTGATTATTATTATTTATTTTAAATTAAATTACCTTATGTTTATTTTAGGTTTATTTCATGGGTTGTTACATCATCCCTTAACGATAGGGTCTTATCTTATCTACTAGGTTGGTAAATCATGAATGTTGCTTTTGGTGGTAATCACGGTGAGGGTAGACAATTTTGTGATGACGACAGGCAACAAGCAGGTTTCCTTCTTAATCTGCACTAGATTTATGCAGGCGACAAACCTTTATCCAGTTGTCAACAACAAACCTTGACATCTTTATCGCTATAATGCTATAGTGTTTATGGCGCAACAAATATTAGATATGGATTTAGCACTTTTAGTAATAGTTTTCAAAAAAAATTGTATATCACCTACATAAAAAAGATGAGTGACAACTATTTTGACTATGTTGATGGCTTTTATATTGCCTTATAAAAGTACTATTTCCATTGAAATAGAAAATTGTTGCATAACTATGGTAAATAAGTATGGTGACAAAGGATTACCTTGTCTTATACCTCTGTTGCTATGACTAAAGCCTTTAAGCGTTCCATTTATTATAATAGACAACGTAACATTATCGATACATTCTTCTATTATAGCATATAACTTTGTTGAAACCTAAGTCTTTCATAGGATGAATTATGACGTCTATTAATTTTATCAAAAGATTTATGTAGACCAATCTTTAAACATATGAGTTTTCTATTTTTAACTTTAAAGCCTTTTAACAATTCATGAGAAATCAAAGTGTTGTCTACCTGGCATAAAAGCACTTTGACTTTCAGAAATATTTTAAGTAAACTTTTAGTCAATTATAAAGAATATTTGATATAATTTTATATATATGATTACAGCAAAAAATTGGTATATAATATTCAAGCCCATTAGGAATATTAACTTTAAGGACTAAAGTTAAAAATGTGTGATTTTTTTATAAAAGAGTACCGTTTTTGTAAAATTCAGTGACAACATCATAAAAAAATTTGAATATTAAACCAATGAGTTTTATACAACATGTCACCAAAACCATTAGGTCCTGGCATTTATTTACATTATCAATAAAGATGGTATGCATTATTTCATCCGTTCTACTAAGAGAAGGAAGAATGTTTTGACTATTATCATTGATCAGATATTTAACTAATATGTTTAGGAAGGTATTATTAGGATATGAATCAATAATAAAGAGGGATGTTTTATAAATAAATGTTTCCATTTTGTTAGAGTAGGATCATTTACAATCCTATCACTAATATCTAACATCCTCCCAATGTCAATTTTCTCTCTCTTTTAGCTCACATTCTAGAATTAAAAACTGGCTTGCAACATCCTCTTTTGGTAATCGACCAATCTTAACTTTCTGCCTTAGATCATTAAACTGAATATGAAAAGACCTAACAAGTTTGGACTGAGCATTAAAAAGGTTTCCATTTTTATCAAAATCTAAGCTATTATCATCTAACTCATTTTAGAGCATCTAACATTCCTTTCTAAATATGGTTAATACTATCTTTGGTTCTATTAGTTTTTCATACGATTTTTAATATTTTTGGGGATTTTATGGGTGACACCTTTGAAATTGAAATTCTTAATGTTTTGAACTATTTCAAAATAGCTAATTTTTAAAAATAATCCACTAATGAACCTCAAATGTGGATGTCTTTTGGACATAGTTTTTGAGGTAAAATAATTTAGATGGAAGTATGATCATTGGTAGCTTGTCTTAGGGTTGTATGCTTAAAATCAGTAAAGGAGCTAAAAAAGATTGATTAATCCCAGACTTATCAGTTTTCATACTTAATTGGATGATTTTATTCCAAAAGATTAATTTGCTATTTTCACTACATAGACAAATGTGATTTTAAATAGAAAGCCATTTATTCTTGCAATAACAAAGTATCTATTTTTGATCTAATATGGTTAGTGATACACCAAGTAATGGGATCCATAGAATCATTATTCTTCCATTTCCACCCATTTGGTTATTGTTAATAATATTCCTTTTCTCTTCTAGTTAGCATTTAATTTTTTTTATTGTGTCTAATTTATGTTCCAGTATCCTAATGATATCAAGATTATAGGAATTTGTTGAATTAGACAAAAAAAATTCTTTCAAGTAAATTAAGACCTCTATTATTCCAAGCAATGATTGACATGATATAAAATTAATTGATAAAAATAAAGGGGTACTCAAAGGATATGTATAAGCAACTGTGAGACACTGTGCCTACCATCCATCTCTTTCCCAACTGATTTTTTGGAATTTCTTTTGCACAAATTGTTGCTTTTTTCTTATTGCTTTAAGCTATTCATCCCATTTAGAGTTTCTAATAATATACAATTGTGGTTCATTAGCATCTTCGGTATCATTCTCTCGAGTATGAGAATTTTCTTTGTTAACGCATAAATTAGGGTTTTTCTTGCTTAAGGTAGCATCCTTCAGATTTTTTTTCTTTTTGCTGATTTTGATAAAGATGTAGAACTTGAAATTTTTGCAGCTTCAAATAATAATTGTTCTATCAATTTTATTTCATTTCTTTATTTTTTGTTCTCTACGTTAAAAGATTTCCATTTTCTTTATTGTTTTTCAATTATATTTATTTGAAGTAGACTTGTTAGCCTAAAATGAAGTTGAATTTTCAATAGCTTGTTTTAGAGCTATTTCATCTGTATGGATATGAGTCTTTGAAGCATCAACAATTCAAATTTGAGTAAAACTGAAATATGTTTTTTCTTGAATATTCATTTCTAAGTCCGTTTCCACTTTTCGAGCATTTGATTTCAAATTTTCATCACTTGTCTTATTATTAGTAAGCTCATTCTTGGAATTTTCTTTGATGTTTTCTTCTTATTATTCATTGAGTATATTTACATCATTATATTATTTCTTGAGATTATGTGTATGATCATTTTAATTCCACTTTCCACCTTAGTTTTTTTAACCATACAATTTTCATTGCTGTGACCAAAATATTTGCAATTCGAGCACCTTAGAGGGATCCACTCATATTCTATCTTTGGATGAATGATTTCTCCATCATATATTTAAATTACTACTTCTTCTTCTAGTTCAGTTTATGCATTTAATGCAAAGTTCAGTCTTATTTCATTTGTTGTATTCTCATCCAATTTAAGGGATAAAGCATTAAAACCTTATTTGTCAAAAATTTCAAGATTATTAGTGTTGGGTTTTACGATACAATATTTACAATAAGAAAATATTGGTAAGGAAAAAAATTTAAGCTTTTTAAATCCCAGAATAGTCCATCTGAAAATTATTGAGAAGGATAAAGCATTAATATTTTTAAATTATCTGTAATACCCCGAATTTTTAGCGACATTAAAGAAAATAAATTAAATAATAATTAATTTAATATTTAGAATTAGAGTAAATGGACTGCACCATTGCGTCCATATCGAAATTCTGGTCAAGATAGACAGTTGGTTTGCGTAAAATGGACATCGTATGAAGAAGTTATGAGGGTTTTAAGTTTGTATACTCACAGAAATATTTTATATGTACACATGAGTCAGAGGTGAGTCCGAATTCTATCCAGAGGATTCAAATTCGAAAAATTCCTCTGAGCGGCAAAATTCCCGCTCTAGGGGGTCGACCCCCTTAGAGGTGTGTCGACCTAGGGGTCGACCCCCCCTGAAGGGGTGTCGACCCCTAGGTCGACCCACCAACTGGGGTGTCGACAACCCTAGGGCTGACGTGGCCCTCGGTTTTAGGGGGTTTGACAGCTATATATACATGTCTTATTTCTCATATTTTCTTCATTGGAAGTCATGGAGGCCATATGCTGCTGGAGTGCAAACTGAACCGTTTTCTACAAAAACATATTCTACAAATCCAATTCAGAAATTCTAGATTCATTCTTCCTCAATTCTCTAAACCTAATGCTGTGAATTCTAGTTGTTTTTAGGTTTAGATAAATAAAAGTATATTTTGAATGACTATGAATTGGATATATTGTAATGTATGATTCTGTGTTAATGTGAAATCTTATTTTATGTCATGACTGATCTATTTTCCTAGATCTAATAAAATTGTGGTTATTCGATTATGTTATTTATGTGGATATTGACTTGTAACCATGTTATGGTGGATGTACGTCAATTAATTTGGACATTTGTAACATTACTTAGATCTAGATCTTTACGTTAATCACCTTTCACCTGTCATATTTAAATCCATTGAGATATGTTGTAAACTTGACATGTGAATCCATCTTTAGATCTAAACATGTTACTATGTCACCCTAACTATGCTAGATCTAAATAGTTGGACACCTTATGGTTAATTTAAATCTCATTATGTTTGCGTTGACATCGTAGTTGCTACAAGTTCATCACTTTTAAGCCTACCTTGCCATGATGATTACATGCCATTCACCTTGTTATGTTTATGTTTATGTTTATGCCAAGATATGTTGAAACTATCACCTTCGTCATATTCCCTTTTCATTGTTGTAGCTAGGCTACTTTATAGCCTAGATGCTGCTAAAATACTTACGAATGCGTTAGTGAAGCGACCCGTTTCTTCCCCGGTCTCCGAAGAGATGAGAAAGAACGAATTACTGTGAGGACAAGACAAATCAGAACACAAACACAAGAACATTTCATTGTTATTACAACAATGCATCAGATTACAAGAATATACAGAGTATAAATGAATATCACACAGAAATATCAGAGATTACAATAAATTACATAGCAGCGGAAAATAATACAATACACAACTAGAAGGAGATATACGGATACAAAGCTTTCCGGATATCGTTCCAGCTGTAAACCAGGATCCTGTGAATATAAATCTGCAAAACCAAAACTACTAGCTGCCCGTGTCAAAATAGGGGCACCCAGAGTTTAGGTTAAAACAATAAACTCCAGGTCAGTCATGTGACTGGTGTGAGAACTAAAACAGTTATTTATCTTTATTTTTAAAGTTAGGTAAATCAAGGGACCACGCCGTATAACACGGAACGGGTTTCCTCCCAAGAATACCAGTGCATAAAACAACAACGCAATGCTAATTAAAGAAAAATGAAGCTATTATAAGACCCAGGTCCTATCACACAATGCAACGCAAACCGGGGGATAGGGTTTTTACCTTATAATAGCCAAGAATGCTTGATACATTTAAAAGAAATCATTTGATACTATTATAAGTGTTTAGTGTATAAGACAACTTCAAATCATAAGTATCAATCATAGGCGGCATGAATGCCCCATACCACTATGTCGCCATATATAGGTTATACAATTAAAATCGCAAAGTCACATATTTGGAAATTGGGTTTCCATCTATGAACCGAGGCTAGGGATCGTCCTCTACCGATTCGAGACTGTCTAGCCCGAGTCTCAGGAACAGCCGCAACTGCCCCTTGGATCGTAAGGGCCGGTCCACCGATGTGGATTATAATGTCTGAACACTACGTTTCTCCGCCCTTTGGGGCGTAAGTGAGCCAACGAATGACTCCATCGGACCCGGATCGTCCGATCAAACCGAGGCGCCTCGCAAAAGCAACAACCACACAGGTGAAAAGTATATAAATGTCAGGGCTGGTAGGTCACTGACACCACCCTATCTAGAAAGAAAACGCATGTCCCCGCTGAGGTCCGTCTCCCGTTTTTGGTTCACCATCGGGGTGTGAGGCTCGCGAATTCACGTTACACAAAGCTGTGCCACACAGGCTGTGCTTTGATCATCAACCACAAGACCTTGCTTTTCAACAGAAGCCTTGATCATTTGCATCTTAGGCATGCCACACAGGCAATTCACTCTATGCGTTTGATATCCATCAGTATATAACCCCTGAGCTCGTACGTCTTAGAGAAGGGCGTTAAGCAAGAGAATAAATTCTCCGCCGCCAAACAGATATATATTTAATAGAGATCAATCACACAGACTAAAATCCAATGTCAGACACACAGTCCATTTACAAGTCCGTTCTGGGTCTGAACGAAACCGGAGGCACCTAGTACCCCGCATATCCATCGATCTCCAAGTACGTCTAGACGATCACCAACTGTTTCCATCTTCTTGGGTGTACAGCCCAATCAAGATCATCAGTAATCACCCAAATGATGTGAAGACTTCCGGTCTTCGACCATCGTCTTCATCTTCGACTTATCGTCGTATCGGTTATTCAAAATGGGATAAACCCGGTCTTTCCGAATAAATCGCGTATATTTTAAATGAGTGTTACACAAACACAACATACGCCTCATTCCAGTTCATCAGTCACTAACCGTAAATTAATCAAGAGAATAATTCCTCAAATATTAACCCTGAAGGACGAAACCAACATCAGATCAATATCCAGAAAACCATTCTGCTTGGCTAACCGACAGTTAGTTTATAAATTTCACATTCATAGGGAAAGGATCCCATTAATTTTATCCAAGATAAATTCCTTGAATTTATTCTTTAATCATCTTTTGAATTTCGATTCAACTAGTCGGGATTAACGAACCTTACCGAAGTAATCATTTGTTTTAATTTCCTAATCCCAACCTATTCATCCCATGAAGTAAAACTGGTTATACTTCATATCTAACACCACGGTGTTATCGGTAAATTCAATTACCATTTCACGTTCAAATCTAATTAAAGATTTAACTAACGCCTGGAGCAAAACTGGTGATACTCCATTTCGATTATTTCAATCTAATTAAAGATTCATTAAAACTCCACTTAGTTTTAATCTTTGATTGGGTTAAAGAATCAGTGTCATTTAAAACACGATTCACGGTAAACCCAAGATCACCTTCCATTAATTATCGGGTTAAAGAACAAGTGTTATTTAAAACACTGTTCACGATAAACCCAAAAATCAATACTAATTCGATTCCAATTAAATATCATTTAATTGGTACACTTCATTAAATCTAACTAAAAAGATTTAATCTTTTCTCAACTGGGTTCAAGAACAGTGTTGATGAAGACACCATTCACGACAAACCCAAATCACATTTGATATTAAATACAAGGCTCTGAATAGAAAATATATCGGCTTATATTCAATATCAAATTCTACGACCAACAGATATCGTATCGGAAATAACGATATACATATCTATATCTTTCAAATTTCCATAGCAACATTTGTATAATCACGAAATCCAACATCGAAATATCCCGAAGACAATTTCGATTCAAATCCATTCCAATGCAATCATTGGAAATTCTGGTTATTTTCAAAACCATTTCAAATTCAATTTATTTATTTAAAAATAAATAGAATTATAATTCTAGTTCAAAACTAGTTCATTTCGATAAAAATCTATTTTTATCTTTTCAAATATGGAGTATTTCATCCCAATTCTTTCTAAATCATTTCTTATGATTTTACACAAATTATTGATATTTTTAATGATTTTATCAAGGCCCGTACAGTCGGTTTCCATCAACGGCCATAGAACTGCACTTACAGCGACCTTTTTCAAATTTGATTCGGACATAATTCCAAATCCAGCCGTTAGATTTCTAATATTAGTTAGAAAGCTCTTTTCGATACGAACCCAACGGTTCCGGTTTTAGGAGAATCCGACGGTCGGATCTCCCGCAATATCCATTCGAAGTCAATGGTCGAAATTCGCGAACTGCCGCGGCGCGGCGCGTTCTATTCAGGCCATTATATTATATATATAATATATACTTCGTCGATTTCAATTCAAAACGTGCTTTATAAATCGTTTTAAAATTCATTTTCAAAACGGTTTCAACTTCATATTCAATTTCAAATCAAAATTGAATATTCCAATTTAAATTCATTTTAAATTCATTTCAAATCGATTTCGATTCAATTTCAATTTGAATTCATTTATATTCAATTCTTTTCCAAAATATCAGATTTTGAAATCACTTTCGATATTCATTATAAAATGAATAAAATCGATATAAATATCGTTCACGTCAAAATGGCGTCAATCTAATCAATACGGCTTCATATATTCCTATTTTCAAATATTCTATTTCAAATATTTTTATTTCAAATATTTCTATTTCAAATATTTCTATTTCAAATATTTCTATTTCAAATATTTCTATTTCAAATATTTTTATTTCAAATATTTCTCGTCGATTTTATTTAAAATAATTCATTTTAAATGTTCAAAATTCGCTAAGATTGCTAAAATAAAAAATTTAAACTGGCCCTGATTTTCGGGTTGTTACAGTTAGAGAGGAAATGGGGAAAAACGGATTATAATTAGCATAATTTATGTAATATTTGTATGAAATGGGACATGTAATTCGAATGGGGAAAACATAGAAATAGTTACCTATAATGACATAGGTAGATTTCGATTAATTTGGAATGTTTAGTATTTTACAATTAGGAATTGTAAATTGTACTTATGACACGAGGTTAGGTTATATTAGTGGTAGAAGCCTGCCCAGACCTGACTGGCATATCCAGCAACCACTAATGTTGAACCTAATGTGGTAGGTATAGGTACGCAAATACGAATCGGGATAAGACATGAGGTTAGGCCCAACTGTGGAATAAGACTGCCCGGACCTGACCGGCATATCCAGCATCCACATGTTATAGGCCTAATGGGGGAGGTCTAGCCCATTATAAAACCATAAATGGAAATGGTAAAGAATTGGACTACTTAACCTAATTTAATCCATAAAGATTATATGACTATGAACTTAAATTAGGGTTAAGTGAAATTGGATGTGTAATGGGTGGGTTAAGTAAATTAGAGGGAGTGGGTAGTATTTACATATAGGCCTACGAACTTAACCCAATAAGGTTATGTAATTAAAGACACCTAGTGATATACATAACCGGTAGATAATGTAATAAGGTTATGTAATTAAAGACACCTAGTGGTATACATAACCGATAGATAATGTAATGAAGTTATGTAATTAAAAACACCCTTTAGGGTAAGCGTAACTGGTATAGGGCTATGTAATTAAAGACACCTAAGGGTATACATAGTCAGTGGAAAACCTAGTGGGGATACAAGACAAGTGGGAGAGCTTGTATCATATTGTGTGGGACCCATTTCAGTCAGTAACCCAGAGTTGGTATCAAGTAAAGAACTCCGTACTAGGCGGAGAAGGGGCACACTTACTGATTGATTGTAAGAGATCCAAACGAGACGGATGGTGTGGGCGGCGCAAACCGACCGGGGACATGTGTGTGCATGGACCGGGCAGAGGGGGCTAAGACGACCATAACACCAGTAGATATGGTTGTACACACCATGGGTTGCCACTTTACTAAGTGATACCTCCTACTGTGGGGCCAGCACAGGATATCTACAGGGTAGGGAGCCGATCGATTAGGGTAGTGGTTGGGGTATACTTGGACGTATGACCTAAGCCTACCAACTCATAGTGGAAGGGATTATCTCATTTCAGTTATACTAGTAATAATGCAGAGTAATCATTAGTGAGGCACATACACCTTATATTGCTTACCTTGTCACACCTGCCATTTATGTAGTGATCTCTCTTATCCACTTTATATGCCTATCATGTTGCTTTTATTTATCTACTGGCTAAAAGTAACTAGACTCGCCAAACTTTATGTCTGACCCTGTTGTTTCTCCTTCGTTCTTCCGTTCCCCCCCTCAGGTTCTCAGGGAGGAAACAATCAAACTTAATCAAGAATCATATATCATCTTGCTAGGAGCTACTTCTGAAGTATAGCTCAAGTTCTTGTCTCTACTATGGCTTAACTCTTTTAATTGTGGGACTGATGCTTTTTATATACTTATGTACTCTGATGGTGTAAGACATAAGTTATTTTATTGTAATGATTTTTGTGACTTATGAAATTGTGGACCATAGTATTATGACTTATGTTAGAAATAAAAGTTTAAATTTTCCGCTGCTGCCTAATTTATATATGTCTTGTAATTATTCTATGTCTGTTTACCTATAGCGCTTAACGAAACTTAATGCATTTCCTTAGTAAGTGACATTAACGGATGTGAGGTGTCACACTTAGTATCAGAGCTGAAGGTTACCAGATTAGATAAAAGTTTTTGGAAATTGTTTTCAAAAAGGTTTTAAAATAAAATCATTTTCAAAAAAGTCTATTTTGGAAAACATCCCCCAAAAAAGCCATACGTAGTATCCTTCGGTCCTTTATCTAAATTTCTTCCTTTTCCCTTTTTCAGCATGTCTGGGGAACAAAACATCCCTAATATGCCGGAGGGCATCACAATACCCGGATGATACTGTAGGTATTTGGAGGCCACGACGCTTGCCAAGGGCCAAGAAAACATTCCTCCCCTAGCTGCACCAGTCATTCCTCCACCTCCCCCTCTAAGAGCTAATAACTTTGCCAAGATCTGCAATGACTTTTGAGCTATGGGAGGAAGGCCATCCCATGGGAACGAGACACTCGTAGAAGCTCGGGATTGGCTTAAGGAGATAGAGGACTTATTCGTAATCTTTGAAGTGGAGGACCGAAGGAAAATTCAATTAGCTGCTCGGCTGTTAAGGGACGAAGCCTCATTTTGGTTCGAAGTCACCCAAGCTGGACGTCCGGTAGAAACTTGGGAAGACTTTAGACAGAGGTTCGAAATGAAATTTCTTTCCCAAGCGGAGAGAAGCATATAGATGGAGAGGTTCTTAACTCTCAAACAAGGAAATTTGACGATGAAGGAGTATGTGAACAAGTTCAACCAGCTGGCAAGGTTCGGGTTAGAGTTGGTAGACACACCGCACCAAAGGGCTTTGTGGTTTGCTAAAGGGCTGAATAAGCCTCTGCATGGTTTAGCCATGTCCCATATTCCAATGGGGGCCATTTTTGAAAAGCTTGTAGATATGGCCCTAATGCATGAGGAGGAAAAGGGAGAGAAGAAGGAAGCAAAGACTGAGGGGACATCACAGAATAAGAAGGTGTGGCCCAAGAAAGGGAAGCAACAGCAACAACAACAGAAGAAAGGGGGAAAGATGACAAAGGTAGGGATAAGAGAAAATGTCACAATTGTGGAAAGGAGGGTCACTTGATCAAAGATTGTAAAAGAAGGAAAGCCAGTTGCTTTAATTACGGAAAGGTCGGACACTTCTCTAATGAGTGCCCGAAGAAACTGGGATCGCAGGGACAAGGGAAAAGAGCATGGACTTCTGGAGGGCAGGTGCATGCTCTCGATCAGTGCTCCTGAAAGAGGTAGAAAAATTTCCATAGAAAGTTTAGTTTCTCTTTCAAACCATCCAGTTAGAACACTTTTTTGATTCTTGTGCTTCACCCTCGTTTATATCTAGTTCTGTGGTTGAATCTCTGCACTTAATTACTAGTATGGTAGTAGATCCCGTAGTTGTTTCAAATCCCATTGGTGGTTCGGCTCATTTATTGATGATTTGTCGGGGTTTGAAAATATTTGTGTTAGGCGTCGAGTTTGAATGTGATGCGTATGTGCTCGGGTTTATGGGCTATAGGTTGATTCTAGGAATGGATTGGCTTACCACTTATGGGGCCATTCTGTTTTGTGAGAGGAGGGTTGTTAGACTCCTGACTTGTCATGGGAAGACCCTCGAAGTTACTTGTGACCCTCAAGGGTCTGGTATGCTTAGCTTCCAATAGTCTCTAGATGCATCCATAGATGATTTGCAATATGTTCCGGTGGTTTGAGATTATCCCGATGTTTTTGATGAGGTACGGGGTTTACCTCCAAGGCGTGAGATCAACATCCGCATATATCTGGTGGACAATGCAAAGCCAGTTGAATTACCAGTGCACCACATGGATCCAAGAGAAAGGAAAGAGCTGAGTAAGCAAGTAGGGGAGCTACTTGAAAAAGGGTTTATCAGACCAAGCATATCTTAGTGGGATGCTCCAATAGTATTCACAACTAAAACGGATGGTTCGCTTCGTTTTTGTGTTGACTATAGAGAGTTAAATAAGCTCACCAAGAAGAATAGGCACCCGCTTCCGAGAATTGATGATTTATTTGATCAGCTTGTTGGTGCCTCGGTATTTTCTCAGTTGGACTTGGCTACGGGGTTCCACCAATTGAGGGTAGTTGAGGATAGCATAGATAACATTGCTTTTAGAACTCCATACGGTTTCTTTGAATGGCTAGTTTTTCCTTTTAGGTTGACAAATGCACCCGCCTATTTTTTTGATTTGATGAGTAGGATGTTTCGGGAGTTCCTAAACAAATTCGCCATAGTCTTCGTTGATGATATTTTGATCTTCTCCAAGAGTGAAGAAGAGCATGCCCAACATTTGGGAGAAGTTTTGAAAACTCTCCATGACGATCATCTAAAAGAAAAGTTCTCCAAATGCCATTTCTGGAGAAGGAGGTGAGATTCTTGGGGCATGTAGTCTCCAAAGAAGGGATAGTTGTAGATCCCGCGAAGATGGTTGTAGTACAAGATTGGCAGATTCTTAAAAATGCAACAAAGGTGAGAAGCTTTCTTAAGTTGGCAAGTTAAAGTTCATTAAGGAATTCACGAAGATATCAGCCCCTCTCACCAGGCTGACAAAGTAGAATTTGGCATTTTCATGGGACATAGACTGTGATGTTGCTTTCCAATGACTAAAAAGGACTCTGACAACAGCCCCAGTCTTGACCTTGCCCGAGGGGAGTAAAGTGTTTATTGTTTACACTGATGCGTGCGGTACAAGGCTTTGTGCGGTTTTGATGCAAGAAGGAAAAGTAATATGTTATGGGGGTAGACAGTTGAGAGTTCATGAGAAGAACCACCCCACCCACGATCTAGAGCTAGCTGTTATAGTATTCACGTTAAAGACGTGGCATCATTATTTACTTGGATAAAAGTTCTAGTTATACACCGATCATAAATCTCTCAAGTATCTATTCTCGCAGAAGGATCTCAACTTAAGGCAACAACGGTGGATGGAGTTCTTAGCTTCATATGATTTTGAAATTTCTTATACCCCTGGCAAGGTTAATGTGGTGGCAGACACACTAAGTAGGCAGAGGGTGTCCTTGATTCCTCTGTTTGTGAAAAGAAAGATCTTGGAGTTCATATCAGTTTTAGAGTTTAGACCCTCCATCGAGGTTTTGCCTAATTTATTTGCATCCTTGGAGATACGACCAACTCTTGTGGATCAGATAGAAGCTTCACAACAAGGTGACCATGGATTCTAGACATCATGGATAAGCTCAGAAGAGGGGGGACTTCTAGTCACCTCAGTAGATATGCCATATATGAAAAGGGGTGGTTGCGATGAGATGGAAGGCTTTGTGTTCCTCAAACGAGAAGCATAATAAAGGCAGTCCTAGAAGAAGCCCACCGTTTTAAGATGACCATTCGTCCAGGTGGTGATAAAATGTATAAGGACATGAAGAGGGTTTTCTTTTGGGCTGGGATGAAGAAGGATGTGGCCGAATTTGTTTCTCAATGTTTAGTTTGCTAGAAAGTCAAAGCTGAGAAAAGGAAGCCTGGTGGATTACTTCATCCATTGAAGGTTCCTCGGTGGAAATGGGAGAGCGTCTCTATGGATTTCATAGATGGTTTTCCTAGATCAAAGAAAGATAATACTAGTATCTGGGTGATATTGGATATACTCACAAAGAACGCTCACTTTATTCCAATTAAGAGTAAGAGGACGACATCATGGTTGGCAGCAATATATGTCTGAGAGATAGTTCGTCTTCACGGAGTACCTTCCAGCATCATGAGCGATCGTGACCCCATATTTACCAGTGAATTTTGGAGGAGCTTACAAGAAGCATTAGGTACACAGTTGTGTTTAAGCACTGCTTATCATCCTTAGACCGATGGGCAGACAGAGAGGGTGAATAGGATTCTAGAAGATCTTTTAAGGTTGTGTACCCTAGACTTCGGAGGGACTTGGGAAGAGCATATTCCTTTAGTAGAGCTTGCCTATAATAACATTTTTCAGGCTAGCATCGGCATGGCACCCTTCGAAGCATTGTATGGGCGACCCTGTAGGTCGCTAACTTGTTGATGGGAATCTACAGAAAGATTATTACTTGGACCAGATATGGTTAGAGAAACGTCCGAAAAAATTGACCTTATTCGACAGCAGATGAAGACAGCTCAAGATAGGCAGAAGTCCTATGCAGACAAGAGAAGGACTGACATCGAGTTCGAAGTGGGAGACTTAGTTTTTATCAAAGTGTCACCTCTGAGATATGTGGTTCGCTTCGGATCTTCATGACGTTTTCCATGTCTCTCATCTGCGGAAGTGCCTGCATGACACCGTAGAATTTGTTAAGCCGAGCATGTTAGAATAAGTCGAAGTGGAACGGGAGGCGACAGTCAGACGAGTCCCTACCCGTATTCTTGGGTCAGAAGTTAGGAAGCTGCGCAATAAGGAAATCAAGTTGCTAAAGGTTCAATGGGGAGATAACCCAGAAGATGCGACTTGGGAGATCGAAGACAAGATTCGTGCTTCGTACCCTTTTCTTTTCGAGGGTTAGTTCTTAACTCCTTTTCCTAAGTTTTATTGGTTCTTATTTCTGTCAATAGAGTTTATCTTATCCATAGTATTTTCGACCTTTAGATAGGAATCCTATAGATGTAAACATGTTATGTTTGATGGATGCAAGTGGATGCAAGTGTTTGCCTGTGGACGCATATACACACACATTAGGCACTTAGATCGGCTCAATCACTCTCATACTACATATGGATGTGTGTGCATTTTCTTTTCTTTTATGGATGTAAATGGATGAGTTAGCATATGGATGTTGCATTTAGACAAATGAATGTGCACACATATAGAACTTATATGATATAATAGGTTTATTTGCATACATATTGGATTCATGGCACTACCATACATTGCATTAAGGAGGTCAACTGAATCAGTAGACCGCCTGATCTTCGCATTATTGTTGGGACATATACACATACCTTTGCATATATTCATATAAGCATTAGAAATCTTTAAGGACAATGGATGCCAGTGATTGGTGGATGAGTAGATGGATGATGGATGGTAGGATATGCATTCTTCTCAACTTAGAGATTTCGGGGATGAAATCCTTTGAGTAGGGAGAATGTAACACCCAGAATTTTTAACGACATTAAAGAGAATAAATTAAATAATAAGTAATTTAATATTCGGAACTAGAGGAAACAGACTGCACTATTGCGTCCATCTCGAAATTCTGGTCAAGATAGACATTTGGTTTGCATAAAATGGACAACGTATGAAGAAGTTATGAGGGTTTTAAGTTTGTATATGCACAGAAATACTTTATATGTATGCATGAGTCAGAGGTAAATAAGACATGAGTCAGAATTCTATCCAGAGGATTCAAATTCGGAAAATTCCTCTAAGCAGCAAAATTCCCGCTCTAGGGGGTCGACCTCCATAGAGGGGTGTCGACCTAGGGATCGACCCCCCTGAAGGGGTGTCGACATAGGGTTCAACCCACCCACATGGGTGTTGACACCCCTAGGGCTAACGTGGCACTCGGTTTCAGGGGGTCTGGCAGCTATATATACGTGTCCTATTTCTCATATTTTCTTCATTGGAAGTCATGGAGGCCATATGTTGTTGGAGTGCGAACTAAACCGTTTTCTACAACAACATATTCTACAAATCAAATTCAGAAATTCTAGATCCATTCTTCCTCAATTCTCTAAACCTAACGTTGTGAGTTCGAGTTCTTTTTAGGTTTAGATAAATAAAAGTATATTTTGAAAGACTATGAATTAGATATATTGTAAAGTATGATTCTGTGTTAATGTGAAATCCTATACTATGTCATGACAGATCTATTTTCCTAGATCTAATAAAATTGTGGTTATTCGATTATGTTGCTTATGTGGATCTTGACTTGTAACCATGTTATGGTGGATGTACATCTATTAATTTGGGTAGTTGTAACATTACTTAGATCTAGATCTTTATGTTAATCACCTTTCACCAGTCATATTGAGATCCATTGAGATATGTTGTAAAATTGACATGTGAATCCATCTTTAGATCTAAACATGTTACTATGTCACCCTAACTATGCTAGATCTAAATAATTGGACACCTTATGGTTAATTTAGATCTCATTATGTTTGCGTTGACATCGCAGTTGCTACAAGTTCATCACTTTTATGCCTACCTTGCCATGATGATTACATGACCATTCACCTTGTTATCATAACAGTTTATGTTTATGTTTATGCCAAGATATGTCGAAACTATCACCTTCGTCATATTCCCTTTTCATTGTTGTAGCTAGGCTACTTTATAGCCTAGATGCCACTGAACTACGTACGAATACGTTAGAGAGGAAACGGGGAAAAAGGGATTATAATTGGCGTAATTTATGTAATATTTATATGAAATGGGACATGTAATTCGGATGGGGAAAACATAGAATTAGTTACCTATAATGACATAGGTAGATTTGGATTAATTTGGAATGTTTAGTAATTTACAAATAGGAATTGTAAATTGTACTTATGACATGAGATTAGGTTATATTAGTGGTGGAAGTCTGCCCGGACCCGACCGGCATATCCAACAGCCTCTAATGTTGAACCTAATGTGGGAGGTCTAAGTACACAAATACGAATCGGGCTAAGACACAAGGTTAGGCCCAACTGTGGAATAAGACTGCCCGGAGCCGACCAGCATATCCAACATCCACGTGTTGTAGGCCTAATATGGGAGGTCTAGCCCATTATAAAACCATAAATTGACATGGTAAAGAATTGGACTATTTAACCTAATTTAATCCATAAAGATTGCATGACTATGAACTTAAACTAGGGTTAAGTAAAATTGGATGGGTAGTGGGTGGGTTAAGTAAATTAAAGGGAGTGGGTAATATTTACATATAGGCCCACGAACTTAACCCAATAAGGTTATGTAAATAAAGACACCTAGTGGTATACAAAACTAGTAGATAATGTAATAAGGTTATGTAACTAAAGACACCTAGTGGTACATAACTGATAGATAATGTAATGAAGTTATGTAATTAAAGAAACCCTTTAGGGTAAGCATAACTGGTATATGACTATGTAATTAAAGATACCTAAGGGTATACATAGTCAGTGGAAAACCTAGTGGGGATACAAGACAAGGGGGAGAGCTTGTATCATATTGTGTGGGTCCCATTTCAGTTAGTAACCCGGAGTTGGTATCAAGTAAAGAACTCCGTACTAGGCGGAGAAGGGGCACACTAACTGATTGATTGTAATAGATCCAAACGTGACAGATGGTGTAGGCGGCGCAATCCGGCCGGGGACATGTGCGTGCATGGGCCGGGCAGAGGGGGTTAAGACGACCGTGACACCAGTAGATATGGTTCTACAAACCATGGGTTGCCACTTTAGGAAGTGATACTACCTACTGTGGGGCCAGCACATGATATCTACAAGGTAGGGAGCCGATCAATTAGGGTAGTGGTTAGGGTATACTTGGACGTATGACCTAAGCCTACCAACTCATAGTGGAAGGGATCATCTCATTTCAGTTATACTATTAATAATGCAGAGTAATCATTAGTGAGGCACATACACCGTATCTTGCTTACCTTGTTCACCTGCCATTTATGTAGTGATCTCTCTTATCCACTTTATATGCCTATCATGTTGCTTTTATTTATCTACTGGCTAAAAGTAACTAGACTTGCCAAACTTTATGCCTGACCCTGTTGTTTCTCCTTCTTTCTTCCGTCCCCCCCCCCCTCAGGTTCTTAGGGAGGAAACACTCAGACTTAATCAGAAATCAGATATCATCTTGCTAGGAGCTACTTCTGAAGTATGGCTCAAGTTCTTGTCCATACTATGGCTTAACTCTTTTAATTGGGGGAATGGTGTTTTTTATTTACTTATGTACTTTGATGGTGCAAGACAGAAGTTATTTTACTGTAATGGTTTTTGTGACTTATGAAATTGTGGACCACGGTATTATGACTTATGTTAGAAATAAAAGTTTAAATTTTCCGTTGCTGCCTTATTTATATCTGTCTTTTAATTATTCTGTGTTTGTTTACCTATAACACTTCACGAAACTTAATGCATTCCCTTAGTGAGTGACGTTAACGAACGTGGGGTGTCACACTATCCCTAATTTCCAATTGCTATTTCTCGTCTTTCTCTTCAATAATCTGACTTATTCTTTTCCGATTGCGCTATTTTAAACTAACCCTAATTTGTGTGCATTAATCTATTTTTCTTTATTGTCTTCCTATTCGATCTTGAAGATTCTTCGATCTCGATTTCAACCTAAATTAGGTTAGATTCAGGTTCATATTCGGACGTTTAAGATTTATTTATATTATTTTCATCATATTTTTAATTCATTTTTAAAAATTACGATCAGATTTAGAATTTTCTATTCGTTGTTGATGAATAATGGCATTTAGGGCATTAGCAGCAGGTTTGATATCTTTTTTGTATGTTATTGATGGAGAATGTTACTTTTTATTTTTGATTTGAATTTTGTTTAGGTATTGTTTTGTAGTTATTTATAGGATTTACATTGCATTGATTTTTATTATTATGTTTTGTTTTGCTTATTTCAGATTCTGGGTATCAGTTTTTATTTTTTAGTATTAGTTTTAATTATATGAAGAACAACACAATTGTTTTTTAAAGAAAAATTCTTCTAGTTATGTAATTGCAGTTGATACATAGTTCATATGGTTGCATTCATCATAATTTTATGAACTGAACTGCTGATTTTTTTAATCAAACAATCCAAGATCTTTGGTTATGTGTCATTTTAAAAAAAAAAATAGTAGTAGTTATTGGGTACCAATTTTATATTATGTAGGTACCAGTTTCATAACTATAGATATCCATGTTATTTATTGAGGGTTTTGTGGTTTCTTTTCGTTTTTGACGATTAATGGTGTCGTTGGGACGTATCAGTAGGTTTGATTTTTATGATTCACTGATAGAGAAATGTTATTTTTTATTTGAATGTTGTTTGGATTTTTTTCTATAGTTAGTTACATGATTTATATTGCATTTGACAGAATTGTGTTGTTGTGTTTAGTTTAGTTTATTTCAGGTTTTGGGCATCAGTTTGCCTTTTTTTTAGTATTGGTTTAAATTAAATGAAGAGCATATTTTTCTTAAAACTATTTTTTAGTTTTCAAACTACAGTTGTTATATTAATTATATAGTTGCATTCTTTATAAATTTGTAAATTGAATTATTGCTTTTTTAGTCAAACATTCTGTGATATTTTGGTTGTGTATCATTTTTGTTTTAAAATATAGTGGCAGTTTTTGGGTATCAGTCTTATATTATATATGTTTCAGTTTTATATCTATAGATATCGATATTATTTAATGCAGGTATCAGTTTTAAATGATTGTTTTGCTGATTAGTTTTTATTTATAAAATTTCTTTTGTAATGGCAACAATATTCTTCTTGTTCTATGGGTATTTAATGATACTTCTTTTAACACTTGCTTACCGTGGATTGCTCATTTTATGATTTAATGAACAAAATATGTTGCCATTAGTCTTAACTAACTCCTCTATCAATTGAGATTAGTTATGTTCTTCAGAACAAAATTACTAGTGCCGATACTGATTATAAGTTCCAGAATATTGTTTATTTTCAACAACATAAGAAGAGTGCTTTCTTTTCTTTAATCGTTAAGATAAAGAATTCTCAACTGGGAAATATCAATGATGGTTCTATATCAATTTCGTCCAATCTTTTAATACATTAATCGTCTATTAGGACTTTATGTCCAAATATTATTGTGTGCATATCAAAATTTATTTTGAAAGATATGATGAAGAGATGTTCCACATTATCGATTTTTGATTTTATTGATTTTTGTTTTGAAGGAGCTAATGATTTTAGAGAAATTTTAATGGCATATCAAATTCAAGGGATTTTAGTTACTTTTTATAAGAATAGTTCTACTAGTATAACGATTGGTTGTTTTTCATCTTCAAGTGGATGTCCTTTAAAGTGCACACTTCTTGTGATTTAACTTAATAGGTTTTTAATTTGGAATTTGGTTAACGAGCAATATTGTGTAGGTGGCCTATTAAATTTGAATAATACTCACCTTTCTAGTTTATTTGTTATCATTGATTATTGATGAAATTATGATTTTCCTAGTAAGAAGTCTAGAGATATCATTGATGATTTTCGTAGAGAATATAATTTTGAGATGTGTTAAATTTTGCTTATTATAGAAAACAACTTGCTTTAATGGAATTGTATGGTAACGATGTCATGTATTATAATGGTTTGAGCTAATATTTGGAGGCATTCAAGAAACATAATCCAATTAATTTTGTTGACATGGATTTTAATGCCTCCATGAACCAATTTGAGAGTCTTTGTTGGTCTTGGTGCTTGTATCCTTGGTTTTATGCAATGTCGAACTATGATTTTTTAGATGCTACTCATTCAAAGGGGAAACTAGGTGTATTGATGACGGCTACCGCAAAGAATGATAACCAAGGTATGTTTTATTGTTTGTTAATTTAAGTTATGTTGTGATGTTTTCACTTGTTATGATAAATCATCGATATTAATTTTAAGTGTCTTCTGTATCATTTTTAGGCTTAAAACTTTACTCTGAGTGTCATTTTGTATTTCATATGTATTATGACAATTTTTTTGTTTTGTTTTTCTTTCGATGTCTGATTCATCAGTATCAGTTATTGTCAATAATAGTATCGGACTTATGTTTCTGGTTTTTTTGGTATAGTGTCTAGTGTCTTATGATATCAAATTTTAGGTATCAGTTTTTAGTGTCTGATAGTATTAGTTTTAGATTTTAGAGTTTATTATGAGTATTATTTTGTATTTCATATGTGTTATAAGCTTTTGTTTTTTCTTTCCACGTTTACTTTATTTGCAGTATCAATTGTTGTTAAAAATAGCACTAGATTTATGTTTCTAGTTATTAGGTATTTTTTTTAGTTATTGGTAGCAGATTGTAGGTATCAATTTTTGATTTGACCATTAATTTACCTCTGTTTTGATTTTTATTTTGGGATGTTATATGCAGGTTTTTCCCTTTAGCAATGGTTGTAATGCCTATTGAAAATGTGGATAATTGGAGTTGGTTTTTACAATATTTAAAGGAAATGCTTCAAAAAAGTCATGATTTGGTTTTTAGTCAGATTGTCATCAAGGTTTAATTTTAGTTATCCTTGAGGTTTTTCCAATGGCATATCAAAGTATTGCTACCTATATACGGAACAAAATTTACTTTCAACTGTTAAGTCAAAGAATTTAAATATATCTACTGTTGATTTATTTAAGATTTGTTCTAGAAATTCAAATGTGTACAAATATGAAGAAGCGCATTCTAAATTTTCGGAAATAGATGGTGTTGCAGTTGTGAATTTTTAAACGGATAAACCATTCGATAAGTGGGTTGATGTAACTCATTATAGCAAGTCCCACCCTAATAAAGAGCATAACTAAGTAATACTGTCTATTGGAGCAAAGAATAGAGATGGTTAGGAGTGACCATATGTAAACTTGTATTAGACGAGCATCAAATATGTTGATTGGGTGTATAATATTTTTGTTGCTACTTCATGTGGATCAACGTACTCAATTCATATAATATAACAAAGATTGTAATAAGAGAAATTTACAATAGATCAAAGATAACAAGTCACATAACATAATATATATACATATAAGTACAATCACTTAATATAACATATACATGTACTACAAACTCGAATGGTTGTACATAAACCATAAACATGTACAACATCTCACAAATAATAAGTATATAAATGATTCGGTCACTCGAAAACAACTAGGGAATATCCTTAGGGAGATCATCCAAGATAGAACAGCTAACCTCGAATCAACAGTAAGCTATGAACCTGAAATAACTCGGTCTGACCCGAGTACTAAATACATGGATCGGTCCAGTTTACATATATGAATAATGATAATAGATGAAATAAAATACCAAGATGACATAAATTCCTTTTTGTAAGAAAAGGAACCTTAGGATCACAGATTCACATGAAAAACAGACGTGGTAGTCCCTTTCTATTGGAAAGGAGTACCATACCCATAAGATACAGATTTCTCCTTATAACTCTACATAAGCAATGTGCAACTACTTAGGAGAATACAATACTAACTCAGGTATTTCCCTCAGCACGACTTAGCCGGACTCTACGAGTAGGGTAATTGAAACTTGGAATCACTTGACATTTGGCACAAGTATCTCTTTCAACGAGAGTGACAGAAGGAGAAACACATGAAACTACGAGGAGGCCACAAAAGCCACCAGAATCACAGGAACATAGGAACTCACAACAATTACTAAAATAACAGGATTCACTAAATTCCTTGAAATCACGAAAATCTATGAAATCAGGAACTCGTCTAAGAGTTCAAAATCGTAGAGATTAAATCACCATATACACACGAAACCTTCAAATAACTTGAAGCAATATATATACATAATAATCTACACTAAATGGTGAAATCGTCAACTAAGACAAAACATTCAAAATCACAAAACATTGGATCCAACCACCGGAGGGGTAAACCGAAGTTATGCATGCACATGCATATCGCAGATGACCGAAGCCTGCCAAGTATTATAACATAGATTTTGTATGGAACATAGATGATCAAAAGTTCATAACACAAATGACCCGAAAGCCTAGCACAAACGACGCAGAGGTCAAACAAAAATGGCCCGAAGTCCTAAACTAGATGAACTGAAGCTCTGGTACTAGCAATAACACAGAATGTGTCACATACTCATACATAGTAACATGAATAGTGGTAATTGTGTGTCCCATACAACACGTTTTCACCTCTTGTTTACTGGTTAACCGCTAGTCGATTACACACTAGAAAAAAATGGAAATGCTAGAAATAACAGTTTCAATTAGAGGAGTCTATAATTAACCGATAACATATACCCTTTCGTGTCCCATACCACGCACAATCATGCCTTCTCGAAGGGTGCAAAAATGTGTAGTTTATATATTGAAAATACTTGGTTTGAGAAAATGATATATACAAGTATTTCAAAACCATTTGGAATTTTTTTAAAAATCGTTATAATTGGGAAAAATATTTATAATATAGCCTTGAGGCGATTTACATTTTCAAAACTAAAACACAACCCTAAAGCAATAAGAAAAACCATATATATAGTTAATTTTAGAACCTTTTTTTATAAAATGTGCATATGTCGCATAACACCAAAATTCAACATGGAAACATAGTTTGAAATCAAGACAAATCAGTGAATCCGAAGTATGGATCGAATGAAAATTAGGTTTATATCAGGCAATCGAAGCCACGAAAGTACATCACTTAAGCGCTAATTTTTTTTTACCTAAAACGTCATGTTGATACAATCAAATTAAATCTATAGTTTGAGCCTTGAATTAGCATTTCATGTCACTTGTACATAAGCAAAAATTCAAGGAAAAACAAGGCTCAAAAGGACATAAGAATCAACGCATGAAGTACTTGGAACCACACCTAACAACATATAGTGGTTCTTGCGCGACACTTAGGATAGGTTGACCTATAGGTCGACCCATCCTGAGACCCACCCTAATAAAGAGCATTACAGAGTAATACTGTCTATTAGAGTGGAGAATAGGGTTGGGCATTACAGTTGACTTGTTTTTTTGGGTAAAACATATGGCTAATATAGTTCTAATGTGCTTGGAAGTTTTAATAGTTGGATTTAGACGAAAGGGCATCACCTACTACATTATGCTTGGATGGAATTCATGCTAAAATTATAGAACAAATGGCTAGAAGGAGAGAGGATCAGAGTCATAATTCTTTTTTGAGATAAATGAGTGATCCTCACGGGGAGGAGAGCACTCATGTAATTTTATTCCACACTTAATTCTGCACTTAAAACAAGAGCTATCGGCAAGCCAGTCAGGTAGCAAAACCCACCCCTTATAATGAAAAGAGGAAAAATACCCTAAGCCTAAGAACTAGAGTCCAATATGAATACAACAATACAAAAAATATAAACCTGAATACTAGAGTCCTTAAAAAAACTATCATAAACTTGTAATTGCAAAAACGAAGCTCACAAAATAAGAATAAATAAACGAATACAGAAGGAAAAAAAAAGCAACACTGATAGAACAAGAGACAACAACAATATGAATAAAGCTATGACAAACAATCACAGATAGAAGAAAACAAACTATATAAGATATCACGAACAACAACAAAAGTATATAAGGAGCAAGACAAAGAACAACAGAGAAGATATGTTATACAAACCAGGTAACACTAACTGTATGAATAAGCGCTGGTAAAGCATTGGCAGTGAAAGGGTTGATAGAAGAAGGATTTCGATGGGACATTTACAAGTCATCAGAGTTTGTTTTTGAAGTGAAATCTCCATTCTCTCATTGTGTTGATCTTAAGGAGTGGACTTGAAGTTGCAATTAGTGGAATGATGATATGCATGTAAGTGTGCATATTTATACTTGTATATTTAATACAATTTAATTAAAAAATGAACGTATTAGGGTATTTTACATGATTATAACAATATCTAATTATTTCCAAATCATCATTCATTCAGGGGGTAAAACGGTCATATGCTCATGTATTAATTTTTGATAAAATTTGGTTGCACCTTTTTAATGTTTTTTGTAGGAACTAAGGAGAAAAACTTGAAGACACTTCCATGGATATGCATGCACACATGAAGATACACAAAGAGAAGAGGGAAATAATTCATCTAATGGATAATGGAGGACCTCACCTACCCATCTAACGCACTTTCCTTGAGGCTACAATCATGAGCTAATGGATAAGACAGTGAAGATTAAAAGTGTCATGCATATTGAATGAAGGATTATTTGGTAATGACAAAAAGCTACTACACATGAAGAGGATATTTTGGGTAGTTCCTAAAAAAGAGGAATCAGGGGTTAGTCATGTTTAAATATCCTTATGGTTCAAGTATAAAGATTTTTTTTACTTTTGATCATTATCTATATATACAAGTGTACGATCAAGTGAAATAAAAATTGCTTCCTTCACTTTTATGCTCTCTTTTGTGTTCATTTTTATTTACATGCTTTCATTTTATTATTAGTAAATTAGAATTATTTCATACAAGTAGTATATCTTTCTTTTTATGTAATTTGTTTAGTAGTAATCTTTTTTCTTTCTTTGTTTTTTAGCAAGGCCGACCGGGTTTAGACCCTACCACTTTATTGAAGCACCAAAGGAAAAAAAGTTACATACACATGCACAAGACTACAAAGTAACAAGCTGTTCTAAGCACAAATAAGACAAAACACAAAAACATTAAATTACACACAACCTGCACAAAGCAAGTCACAGGAGAGAACTACATATTCCTAGATCAAAAGTGGAACTCAGCATTTTCAACCCTTCTCTAATTTCGATCTTGGCTCCCTATTTTAGTTGTATATTGTTCCTTGTTTTATCTAGTTGAAATATGCAATTATTTCTTTCCTTCCATATAGCCAAAATGATTTTTTTTTAGAACATAACATCTTTCTTTTTTGCATTCCTTCCATAAGTTTCTCAAGTCTTCTCCACTCTACAGCACTATTTTGGCTAGAATCCATTATGCCTAAATTATTTATCACTTCATGCTACATTTGGAAGGCACAGTCACACCCAAAAAAAAAAAATATGCTCAGTAGTTTCTTTCTTTTTTTAGTCTCGTTTTCAATGATAAAATGATAACACAAATGAGAGGCTAAATTCGTACAATTTAAGGGTAACGAACCTTTCTCTTATTTATGTAGATTCGACGTAATTGAATATTTATGATCTCTTTTGTGCTTCATGGGAATAAATGTTTATGTTTATTTATGTTTCATGTTGCATTTGACGACCTATTTTGTTCATAACAAGTAGGCTATGCTTATTTCATGAACGACAGACTACCACTTCATCTAAATATGATCATGGCAATGATAATGAGGTTGTAATTAAAATTTAGTGATCTATTTTACTTATTAATAGTAAATAAATCATACTTAAACTAGATTTTGATTTCATTTTCTATGTCATGCTTCATGAATGTGAAAAAGTGGTGATTAGATGTATATTATAGTTTGATGGCTTATTTTGTGTTAACTAATAACACAAATACGTCATCCTTATGATAGTTACATCACTAATCCTACTTAGATTAAAAAGGCATCATCATTTGATTTTATGCCAATCTGTGTTAAGAAAGAGAAAAGTGAATTTACCTCTAAATTGATTTTTAATCTCATAGTTTTTAAACTTTTACTTACTTTTAGTTCTAGTTTTTAGCTAATCACAATTTAAAGTTGGTTTAATTTGATTGAATGATTTTTTTTAAATTAATTCTTTCCTACTCGCCACATACTATAAGTGTATGCCATGCACTAGCGGTTATTATTTAAATATTAGCATGATAGATTTCTAAGCATTAAAAATACGGAGCGATGTTCTGGTGCTGTTGTGGGGAAAAGTAGTTTAATTTTAATTTTACTCTTCGGATTAATTTTCGTTTCATTTGTGTTAATTTATCTTTAAACAAAAATTGTATGTGTTTGTTTTTAGTTCACTCATTTTATTCATTTGTGCGCTATTGCATTTGTTGTTCACTTTTCTGTTTATTTTTGTGATTGTTTTTGTAATAACCCGGAAATTTGGGCCAATTTAAAATTTTTATTTTGGAAATTTTAGCGAATTTTGATTATTTAAAATGAATTATTTTAAATAATAACGACGAGAAATTTATTTTGAATATAATTCGAACGTATATATTCGTTTGAATCGACGATAGAATATAAATATTTATTTATATTTATAAAAGGAATTGAAAATGGCGCGGTAGTTCGATAATTCGATTTCAAACTTCAAATGGATGTACAGGATTCAAAATAAACCGGATTTTAGTGAAACCAAAAATATTCGAATCTATTCGAGAATATCTTTCCATCGAATCCGAAAAATTGAAATTTCATAGCGGGGATCAAAAGATATGTCCAGTTGAAATTCCAGAATAGTCGTTATGGAATTCAGGCCCCTAAATATGGAAATTTTGCAAACGACCTCGGATTTCGACGAAACCACTTTTGTTGGATCCGTGATGTCAAGTTATTACTAAATTCCAATTTTCATAATTTTTTGAATCAATACGTGAGCGTGGCAAAGGAAAACGCGTTTGACCAGTTTCAGTTGATTTTAATCGACTGGAAAATGGCCAATTTTCAAACGGTCTCAGAATTCGACGAAATTAGTTTTGTTAGGACCTTATCGTCAATACGAAGCTAGAAAATATTTTTTTGGAATTTTTCGAGTTAGTATGTGGCCCCAGGAAATTGAAATGCGCGTTCAAATTCAATATATAGAGTTATATTTTGATTTTGACGAAAACTGATCGAAACGATCGAATCATCTTACGATACATATCCCATTGTGTTCGGAATGGGGGTAATTAGCTATGGATGACAGTCGGTGGGCTTGATTTCGAGTAGAAAATAAAAAGTTGCTTTTTAGGAATTTAAAATAAATAAATAATATAAATTACCCCCTTTACTCTACCAAGCCCTACCCCCCCCCCCCCCCACGTTCAAAAATCATTCAGCCCAAATTGGAAGAAAAACCCGCCGCCTCCATCGAAGTCGCCTGCCGCGCGACACTTCCCGCCTACGCGCCCTCCTCTTCCACCGCCGCCGCATCTCCGCAGACCCGATCCTCTCCATCTCGTGCTTCTCTCTCCTCGATTGAGACGACCCGAAATCCCGTTCTGACGGAAACAAGGGTTATCTTTGGAATATAACACAGAAACAGATAATAGCAGAACAAAATAATAAAATAAATACACCAGATAATGAACAATAGAATATACTAGAAAAAGTAATCATCAGAGTTACACAGTATACAGGATCATACTTATTAAAAATACAGTTCAGCTATACATAAATGTCTACAACGGAAAATAAACATAATATGTACAATAGGAGCTGAACAGCATAAAAAGAGATAAATAATAGAATCCATCTTCAGCTCCAGCTATCCAGAAAGAACCAGCTAAACCTGAACACAAGGCTGCCCGTGTAGAAAAAGGGGCACCCGGGTTTGAAAGTGAAACAAACTACGAGTCAGTCATGGGACTGGTATGAGAAATCTACTCTACACATATATAATTTGGCCAATCACAGGACCACGCCACTTTCGTGGAACGGGTTTTCTCCATGGGATTTCCAGTACTTTAAAACAAATCTTTCTTTGAAACAACGCTATGCTCTTTATAAAAATGAAGCCGTTATAAGACTCAGTTCCCATCACACAATGCAACGCAAACCGGAGGATAGAGTTTTTACCTTATAACGGCCAAAATATGCTTGATACAAATAAAACAAAGGCATTCGATATTATTGCTAGTGTCTATATGTTTGAAAACAATTTCAAATCATAACTATCAATCATAGACGACATGAGCGTCCCATGCCACTATGTCGCCAAATATATATATACAATCGAAACCGCATCGTCACGTATTTTGAAATTGGATTTCCGTCATGAACCAAGGCAAAAGATAGTCCTTACCAAATTCGTGACTCTCTAGCCCGAGCCACAAGCAAGTACTCGGTCAAGCCTTTGGATCGTCAGGGCCGGTCCACCGATGTGGATTAAAATGCCTGAACAATACGTTTCCCCGCCCTTTGGGGCGTAAACGAGCCAACGAATGACTCCATCGGACCCGGATCGTCCGATCAAACCGAGGCGCCTCGCAACAGCAACAACCACATAGGTGAAAAATATATAAATGTTAGGGCTGGTAGGTCACTGACACCACCCTAGCTAGAAAGAAACGCATGCCCTCCCTGAGGTCCTTCTCCCGTTTCTGGCTCATACCGGGGTGTGAGGCTCGCGAATTTACGTTATACACAAAGCTACGCCACACAGGCGGTGCTTTGATCATCACCACAAGACTTTGCTTTTCAACAGAAGCCCTGATCACTGCCTCTTAGCATGCGACACAGGCAATTCATGCCATGCGACTGATGTCCATCGATACACAACCTCTGAGATCTTGCGTTTCAGAGAAGGGCGTTAAGCAAAAGAATAAATTCTCAGCCGCCAAACAGATGTATATTTAATAGAGATCAATCAACACAGAATAAAATCCAATGTCAGACACACAGTCCATTTACAAGTCCGTTCTGGGTCTGAACGAAACCGGAGGCACTAAATACCTCGCAAACCCTTCGATCACCACGTACGTCTGGACGATCACCACTCATTATCCATATTTCGGGATGCCTCCCAATCAGGACCTCGGTTACCATCCAAACGAGGTGAAGATCTCCGGTCTTCGACCATCGTCTTCATCTTCAAATTTCAATCGTCGGTCGATTATTTGAAATGGGAATTAACTCGGCCTTTTCAAATAATTCACGTATATTTAGAATTTCAAATCAATTTATTTCAATGGTTAAATTATTCGACAACACCAATTTTGTTCTTTAATGTAATTTTCACTACAAACACATACAGCCATCAAATACAACATAAATCGAGCAAATTCAGTTTATTTCCATTCCATATTGTTTATGTTATTTTATAACGATTTATCGCTATTTTTATTTATTTTAAAATAGCCAATTTATTCAAAACGACGCTTCGGGCCATAACGCGGCCGTGGTGCTGTTTTTCTTCAGATTTGATTTACACATATCCGAAAATCTAACCGTTGGATCTTCGCAAAATTTACATCATTAGAAAGGTCTTTTCAAAACGAATCCAACGGTTCCAGTTTCGGGAAAATCCGACGGTCGGATCTCCCGGTACAATCGTTTGAAGTTTCGATTTCAAAATACGAACTGCAGCGTCGTTATTCGATTAAATATATAATTATATTTATATATATATATAAATATAATCGCTTCTGGCGCTGTTTTTCATCAGATTTGAATTAAACATTCTAGACAATCCAACCGTTGGATTTTTACAAGGTTGGTGCCGTTGGGAAGATATTTCCAAGGCGAACCCGACGGTTGAGGTTTCGGGAAAATCCAATGGTCGGATTTCCCGCACTAGTTGTTTGAAATCATGGTTTCAAAATGCGAACTGTACTACTACGTTTCGTTTTAGTTTTGTTTATATTTATATATTTATATAAATATAGTTCATTCAATGATTTCAATATCGTTTTCACTTCAAATTTTTCACTAACGCCTTAAAATTTTGGAAAATTTCGCCATAACCTCCCCTGCACCGGGAGCATCGGGAAATCTCAAATAGCTTCCCCGGTCCTTCTAATCTCAAAAAGAAAAAGAAAAAGCCAAGCGGCTAGCCAACAGGCTCATAAAATCATCACCCAAACAAAACAATAAATGTGTACCTATTTGTCGGGCACAAAATTTTATTCTTCTCTAGCCCCTTTGCTATAACCTGTTCAATGAATATGCATGTACATATATATAGTTCTTATCATTTATCATTTTGTATTCAACTTCATATTTGATTTCTATTTGGTTTAAAAACACCATTTATTCTAATGTTACATACATAGGTACAAATCATCTCATTAGTTAATTAATGAATATTTCAACTCATATATATTTATTTGAACAAGTGGCTATTTTTAACACTTCACATTTCAACGATTCATGCATATAATAAAAATGTGATTTTTATTGTAAAACAACTCATTTCAAAACACTATTGTTTTATATATTTCATATTGGTGATAAAAATAGGATTTTTCTTATAAAATAATTTCTTTCAAAACGAGATTATTTTACACAGTTCATATAGTCGATAAAAGGTGATTTTTATTATCAAACAATTTATTTCAAAATATGAATACCATTTAACACATGAATTTCAAATCAACGAATGAATATCGATTCAACACATGAAGGTTTTCTATAGTTTCTATATATAGATAAAAATGTGATTTTTATATTTAAAACGCGAATACCATTCAACACATGAATTTCTAATCAACGAATGAATATCGATTCAACACATGAAGGTTTTCTATAGTTTCTATATATAGATAAAAATGTGATTTTTATATTTAAAACGCGAATACCATTCAACACATGAATTTCTAATCAACGAATGAATATCGATTCAACACATGAAGGTTTTCTATAGTTTTTTTTATATATAGATAAAAATGTGATTTTTATATTTAAAACGCGAATACCATTCAACACATGAATTTCTAATCAACGAATGAATATCGATTCAACACATGAAGGTTTTCTATAGTTTTTTTATATATAGATAAAAATGTGATTTTTTTATTTAAAACGCGAATACCATTCAACACATGAATTTATAATCAACGAATGAATATCGATTCAACACATGAAGGTTTTCTATTCAATGAATAAATATAGTTTTAGCAAATGAAAATAATCCAAACACATGAATATTATTCAAAATTTCGGCAGCATAACGGCAGGGTAGTTAAAACCGGGACCGTCCCTAGTACGGCTCCTCGCTCTACCTTAAAACCTCGCGGTTTTTGACAATGGGGATCATGCATCTAGTTCGCACGCAGGCGGCATGTATATATTTATTTCATTTCCACAACTAATCCTATGTGGTTTCAACCAAATATTTCTCAACCACAAATGGGTATTTTTCAACCACAATCAATCAATATCAACCACAAACAATTCCAAACAATCATTCGCTACCAATCAATTTTCACACCAATCACAATCAATAAATATCGTCCATGGTTTGTGGACGAGGGGCGTATATATATATTTATATATAGCAATTCACTTTTATTTCAACACATATATAATTTTTACAACACATATATAACTTATACATCGAACATACAACTTATACAACGCTTATACATGAGGTGTACAACGTTTATATAACTCATACATCGGCTATATAATTTATACATCGTCGTTTTCCATATTATTTTTAAATTAGAAATCTCACATTGGGTTCCACTCCTCCGTGCTTTGCTTCTGAACTGTTGAACCGTCTGGATCTTCTTGAAATCCCAATGCAGTTCTTTGTCCCACTGTTCATAATAAAAATCATATTTTTATTGCTTCATTCTAATAAATTAAAATCATATTTTTATTTCTTTATATATAGTTTCGACGCTTCATTCTATATAAACATTATTATTTTTTATTTCAATTCCTATATATAAAAATCGAATTTTTATTTTGCTACATATATAATAAAAATCGAGTTTTTACTTCACATTCATATATAGAAAAATCGAATTTTTTTATCGCTACTTCTATAATGTAAAAATATAATTTTTTTTCATCGCCATTTCATATTTATAAAAATATAATATTTATCGCCACTTTTATCTGGAGAAAACTAATTTTTACTTCACTGTTCCATATGGAAAATTCGATCTTTTCTATGAAGAAAAATCATGACTTTCTTCGTATAAAAATCCAATCTTTTCATTTTTAAAAATCAAAACTTTACTTCATTGAAAATCCGACCTTTCTATGTTAATATCACATATAAAAATCCGACCTTTCTATGTTAATATCGCATAAAAAAATCCGACCTTTCTATGTTAATATCGCATATAAAAATCCGACCTTTCTATGTTAATATCGCATATAAAAAATCCGACCTTTCTATGTTAGTATCGCATATAAAAATTCGACCTTTCTATGTTAATATCGCATATAAAAATCTGACCTTTCTATGTTAATATAAATATATAAAAAATCAAAATCTAAAAAGGAAGTTCAGTGTTTAATTATTTAAATAAAAAGAGGAAGGAACGCTCACTATTTTGCTTCAGGAGGTCACGACAGAAAGGCTCACTGTCGGAGGAGGGCTGAGGCGCGCCGGGGGGGCTGGGGACGTCGGAAGTGGAGCTAGTGGTGGCTGGGGGCTTGCGGAGGAAGGCGGTGGTCGTTGGCCTCGGCGGCGTGGTCTTCGATGGTGCTCGTTGTCCCGGAGTTCGCGAATGGGAGTTCGCCTGAAGGAGGAGAGAGAGAGAACGAGAGGGGGAGGGGTCTCGAGGCGGAGCGAGGTGGTCGTGGGGAAGGACGGTGGTCGGCGTGCCTCTGGGATCGGGGAGGAAATCGATTTTTAGAAAGAAAAAAAAGAGGGCTCGTGGGTTATGAAGGAACAACAAGGAGGGAGGGGTTTTTTATAAATTTTTATATTTAATTTTAATTTTAAATTCAAAAAGGTTGCTTTTTTTATACGAACTCGAAATCAAGCTCACCGACTGTCGTCCATAGCATATTACCCCCATTCCGAACACAACGGGACATGTATCGTAAGCTGATTCGACTGTTTCGATCAGTTTCCGTCAAAACCAACATATAACTCCATATATTGAATTTGAACACGCATTTCGATTTACCGGGGTCACATACTAACTAGAAAAATTCTCCAAAAATATTTTCTAGCTTCGTATTGACGATACGGTCCTAACAAAACTAGTTTCGTCAAATTCTGAGACCGTTTGAAAAATGGCCTATTTCCAGTCGATTAAAATCAACTAAAACCGGTCAAACGCGTTTTCCTTTGCCACGCTCACATATTGATTCGAAAAATTATGAAATTTGAAACCTAGCAATAATTTGACATCACGGATCCAACAAAAGTGGTTTCGTCGAAATCCGAGGTCGTTTGCAAAATGTCCATTTTTAAGGGCCTGAATTCCATAGCGACTATTCAGAATTTTCAACTGGACATATCTTTTGCTTCCCGCTATCAAATTTCGATTTGTCAGATTCGTTGGAAAGGTATTCTCTAACTGATTTAAATGTTTTTGGTTTCGCTAAAATCCGTTTTGTTTTTCTCCCAGTACAGTCCGACAAAGTTTGAATTCAATTTTTGAAACTGCAGCGCCTTTTCAGGCCTTGTTTATAATTATAATTAATTATATTCGTTTTCAATTGTCAATTCAAACTCAGTTTTCATCGCCATTATTTAAAATATTTATTTTAAATATTTAAAATCCATTATTTTAGCCAATTTAAAAATTTTAAATTGGTTCAGATTTTCTGGGTCGTTACTATCTCCCCCACTTAAAACTTTTCGTCCCCGAAAAGGAACAAAGTCGAAAGTGGTTTGATAAATCTACAATCCCACAACACAACCAACAATCAAATCGTTTTAACCTTTCAAAAATATGCTGATTAATCTCCATACTCTTTTCAAAATCATTCAGCCTATAGAATGTAAAAGTGCACATCCATGAAAATAAAATAACAACAGAGTAGGGAATTAAATGGTAATGCAAAGTATGGTAAATGTACCTTGCACCGGAGTCAATCAGAGATATCTACTCAGTATCTAGGATAAGCTTTCTGAATGCTCTCCTCAGTTTCCCAAGTACAATCTCACGGATCTCCACTCCATTGCACTTTGACTAAGCGAACCTTCTTGTTCCTCAGCTCTTTGGTTTCTTTGCCTATTATCTTTAGCGGCTCTCTTCTCACAGCTAATTCTGGGGTTATTTCAATGTCATGTTGAGCTGCTTCTTCCACGATCAAGTTTGGATCATGAACGTGCTTTCGAAGTTGAGATATATGAAATACATCATGAACTCCAGGCGGCCAATCAGGCATTTTGACCCTATAAGCGAGAGTTCCGATCCGTTCCAGAATAGGAAACGGACCTATGAATTTGGGCGCTAACTTTCCAGTTTTACCGAACCGGATAACTCCTCTCATCGGCGATACCTTCAAATATACGTAGTCGCCAACTTCAAAGGATATATCTCTTCTTCTTCTATCGGCATAGCTCTTTTTTCGGCTTTGAGCGGCGAGTAATCGCTTCTTAATAAAATCGACTTTGTCGGCAGCTTCTCGAATCATATCAGGCCCTAACACAAGTCTATTTCCAGGCTCGACCCAACAAGCAGGAGATCGGCACGGTCTACCATACAATGCTTCGAATGGCGACATTGTCAGACTCGCCTGGTAGCTGTTGTTATAAGAGAATTCAGCCAAATGCAGATGGTCTTCCCATGATCCACCGAAATCTATAACACAAGCCCGCAATAGATCTTCTAAAATGCGATTCACCCTCTCAGTCTGACCGTCTGTCTGAGGATGATAAGCGGTGCTCAAGTTTAACTTCGTTCCCAGCTCGACTTGAAATGCTTCCCAGAATTTGCTAGTGAATATTGTATCTCTATCACTGACTATGCTGAGCAGCACTCCATGTAGTCTAACAATTTCCCTGAAGTAAATCTGCGCCAGACTCTGAGCGGTTCTGTTTGATCTGATAGGTATGAAATGGGCGGTCTTCGTGAAGCGATCTACGATCACCCAAATACTGTCATTTCCTTTTCTGGTTCTGGGCAGACCATCAATGAAATCCATAGAAATATGTTCCCACTTCCAACCAGGAACTTCTAGCGGTTGTAACAATCCAGCCAATTTCTGTTGGTCGCTTTTGACTAGTTGGCAAGTAGGGCATCGACTAACATATATCGAGATGTCTCTTTTTAACGACTTCCACCAGAATGTGCGTTTGATATCGTTATACATTTTATTCACACCCGGATGGATACTGAGCTTAGATTTGTGGCATTCATCAAGCACATCCCTTCTGAGTTCAGGAATTTCTGGAACGCAAATTCGTCCTTCTAACCTCAGAATCCCTTCGCTGTCTAGCTGGAAATCCGAAGCATTGCCTTCACGAATTCGCTGACTCATTCCTTTGATAAATTGGTCGTCTTCTTGGAGAGCCGATATCTTATCAATCAACGAAGTCGCAATGATGAAACTTGCGATCATTTCATTCTTTCGGCTCAGCGCATCGGCCACGACATTGGCTTTTCCTGGAGTGTATAGAATTTCAAAATCATATGCTGCAAGAAACTCCAGCCAACGTTGCTGCCTCAAATTCAAGTCCTTCTGGGTGAACAGATACTTTAACGACTGGTGATCTGTAAACAGTTCAAATCTCTCACCCAGAAGATAGTGTCTCCAGATTTTCAAAGCGAATACTATAGCCAATAACTCAAGATCATGAGTTACGTAGTTCTTTTCATGTGGCTTCAACTGACGGCTAGCATAAGCAATCACTTGACCCCTTTGCATTAACACTGCGCCAAGGCCTTCTCTAGAAGCATCAGTCCAGACCTTTAAATCCTGGTTGCCATCGATGATGGTTAACACTGGAGCTGTCGTTAGTCTCAGCTTTAGCTCTTCAAAAGCCTCCTCACTTTCTGGAGTCCGTTTGAATTTAGAATGCTTCTTTGTAAGCTTCGTTAAGTGACCAGATATCTTCGAAAAGTCTTTAACGAATTTCCGGTAATAACTAGCCAATCCGAGAAAACTGCGGACTTCAGTGGGAGTACTGGGCTCTTTCCAATTCTGAATAGCTGTGATTTTGCTTGGATCCACAGCGATTCCTTCTTTCGATACTACGTGGCCTAGAAATTTTACTTCATCTTGCCAGAAGATACATTTGGAAAATTTGGCTTTTAATACATTCCGCCTCAGAATTTCTAGAACCTGTTCCAGATGCTTTTCATGTTTGGCCTTTGATTTAGAGAAGATTAGAATATTGTCAATAAAAACCAGAACAAATTTATTCAATACTCCCCTAAATACTCTGTTCATTAGATCGACGAAGTAAGCGGGAGCGTTACATAAGCCGATCGGCATTACTAACCACTCGTAGAATAAGTCGGGCCCTCTGAACGTTGTCATTGGAACACACTCTTCGGCAATTCGAAGTTGATGGAAGCCTGTAGCTAGGTCCATTCGTGAAAATACTTGTGCTCCATTTAATCGATCCAACAAATCATCAATCCGCGGCAATGGATATTTGTTCTTTATTGTTTGTTTGTTCATATCACGATAATCCACACATAGCCGTAGAGTACCGTCAGATTTTGGGACAAACACCACTACTGCACCCCAATCAGAGAAACTAGGCCTGATCAGACCTTTCCATACTAGCTGTCGTGTTTGATTGTCTAACTCCTCTTTCTCTTTCAAGGACATTCTTCGAATAGCATGAACTACCGGCCTTGCATTGGGAATCAAAGCGATCTTGAAATCTATTTCTCTCTGCGGAGGTAAGCGAACAACTTCCTCGAACACATCCGCATAGTTTTTGACGACAGGAATGTCTCTGATGAGGTCAGGAATATTCTCAGTAACTTCAGGGATATTTTCCATTTGGGCTGGAGAAACATTCAAAGCTGCCCAGAAGTCTTTTCTATTAGATTTCTGACTTTCACACGGTATGGTTATATAACTCCCTGATTTAATCTTAGCTTTAACAACTCTCTCGGCGCATTTAACCTCTGCTTCATATTTGGTTAACCAGTCCAACCCCAAGATAAGATCAAACTCTTTAAAATTCATGACGACTGCGATGGTAGGAAACCGATAACGAGAGAAAGAAACTGGGACTCCACAAACCCAACTGAGATCAATGGAAACCCCAACTGGATTCTGGACAGTCATTGGTTCCTTGAGCTTTTTCAAATTCAAATCCAGTTTCTTAGCTGCATCATTGGAAATGAAACTTCGTGACGCGCCTGTGTCAAACAGTACTTTGACTAGAATGTTTTTGACATTGAGCGTGCATTCTAAAACATCGGCCCTTTCTTGACTAGCTGAGGGCCCAGAAGTTTCTGCTACTTCATTTATATATACGGCTTCAGATTTCTTTGAGAGTTGGCATTCCCGTGAAATATGACCTAGTTGATGACACTCATGGCATCTCCTTTCCCCATGTGGGTTCTTTTGTTTCATAGTGCACTTATATCCACTCCTGATCTGTTTCTCTAAAGATCGGCAACTTATCGAGAGATGTCCTCGCCTATTGCAGTTATTGCATACGGCGGTCGTTACGGGTTCTTTCCCAGATTCAGCCCTTTTTCTCCTGGCACTAGGTTTCTTATTTGCCCCAGACCTCGTACTGGCTTCCGGAATATCAGTTTCCGACTCTTCTTTGTCACTAGAACAGGCTTCTTCTTCGTCGCGCAACATCCCTTTCTTATGGAGATCTTCATACTGATAAGCCATATAAATCATTTCAGAGAAAGGAGCTTCACATGCCCCAATACTTTATTCTGGTATTTCCTTTGAATGCCATAAATAAATCTCAGATTTTTCCTCTTTGGGTCTTGAATCAGATGAGGAGCAAAGTGAGCAAGTTCGTTGAATTTCTTATGATATTCTGGGATGGTCATATCACCTTGTATCAAATAAGAAAATTCATCACATAATCTCTCGGTCGCTTCGGGAGGAGTAAATCTTTCTAAGAAAATCACTTTGAATCTGTCCCAGGTGATATCACCTTCTGGATTATCTTTAATAACTGAATCCCACCAAAACAAAGCTTCTTCTTTGAGTGCCCAAGACGCCAGTAATCTTTTCTGATCGTCTCTCAGCTTTAATGCTTCGAAGATTTTCTCAGCCGAACGAACCCAAGCTTGTGTTTCCATAATGAACTCCTTGCCCAAGAATGGCGATCCACCAAGATTTCGAAATCTCTTGTATAGAACTTCTATATCGGATTCTGGCGGTGGGAGCACAACTGGCTCATTAGCTAGTCGAGCCATACGATTATTTCTTCTGTTCCTGTCACTCATTTTCTAGTACGTCTGCAATTAGCAGACAAAGTGTCAGGTCAACGGAAAAGATATTTGAAAATATAGAGACAAATACTTGAATGTAAATGTATCTATCGAGGTGTAACTTCATCCGGCTTTACTCATACCAGGATATTACTGATCCTATCTGTATAGAGTTACCCATCCTAGAACACTACTGGTTCTATTTCTGACGAGTTCGTTCAAATGTTATATTCCAGAACTAAGCTTAACGTAAGCTCTGATACCACGTTGAGACGACCCGAAATCCCGTTCTGACGGAAACAAGGGTTATCTTTGGAATATAACACAGAAACAGATAATAGCAGAACAAAATAATAAAATAAATACACCAGATAATGAACAATAGAATATACTGGAAAAAGTAATCATCAGAGTTACACAGTATACAGGATCATACTTAGTAAAAATACAGTTCAGCTATACATAAATGTCTACAGCGGAAAATAAACATAATATGTACAATAGGAGCTGAACAACATAAAAAGAGATAAATAATAGAATCCATCTTCAGCTCCAGCTATCCAGAAAGAACCAGCTAAACCTGAACACAAGGCTGCCCGTGTAGAAAAAGGGGCACCCGAGTTTGAAAGTGAAACAAACTACGAGTCAGTCATGGGACTGGTATGAGAAATCTACTCTACACATATATAATTTGGCCAATCACAGGACCACGCCACTTTCGTGGAACGGGTTTTCTCCATTGGATTGCCAGTGCTTTAAAACAAATCTTTCTTTGAAACAACGCTATGATCTTTATAAAAATGAAGCCGTTATAAGACTCAGATCCCATCACACAATGCAACGCAAACCGGAGGATAGAGTTTTTACCTTATAACGGCCAAAATATGCTTGATACGAATAAAACAAAGGCATTCGATATTATTGCTAGTGTCTATATGTTTGAAAACAATTTCAAATCATAACTATCAATCATAGACGACATGAGCGTCCCATGCCACTATGTCGCCAAATATATATATATATATATACAATCGAAACCGCATCGTCACGTATTTGGAAATTGGATTTCCGTCATGAACCAAGGCAAAAGATAGTCCTTACCGAATTCGTGACTCTCTAGCCCGAGCCACAGGCAAGTACTCGGTCAAGCCTTTGGATCGTCAGGGCCGGTCCACCGATGTGGATTAAAATGCCTGAACAATACGTTTCCCCGCCCTTTGGGGCGTAAACGAGCCAACGAATGACTCCATCGGACCCGGATCGTCCAATCAAACCGAGGCGCCTCACAACAACAACAACCACATAGGTGAAAAGTATATAAATGTCAGGGCTGGTAGGTCACTGACATCACCCTAGCTAGAAAGAAACGCATGCCCTCCCTGAGGTCCTTCTCCCGTTTCTGGCTCATACCGGGGTGTGAGGCTCGCGAATTTACGTTATACACAAAGCTACGCCACACAGGCGGTGCTTTGATCATCACCACAAGACTTTGCTTTTCAACAGAAGCCCTGATCACTGCCTCTTAGCATGCCACATAGGCAATTCATGCCATGCGACTGATGTCCATCGATACACAACCTCTGAGCTCTTGCGTTTCAGAGAAGGGCGTTAAGCAAAAGAATAAATTCTCCACCGCCAAACAGATGTATATTTAATATAGATCAATCAACACAGAATAAAATCCAATGTCAGACACACAGTCCATTTACAAGTCCGTTCTGGGTCTGAACGAAACCGGAGGCACTAAATACCTCGCAAACCCTTCGATCACCACGTACGTCTGGACGATCACCACTCATTATCCATATTTCGGGATGCCTCCCAATCAGGACCTCGGTTACCATCCAAACGAGGTGAAGATCTCCGGTCTTCGACCATCGTCTTCATCTTCAAATTTCAATCGTCGGTCGATTATTTGAAATGAGAATTAACTCGGCCTTTTCAAATAATTCACGTATATTTAGAATTTCAAATCAATTTATTTCAATGGTTAAATTATTCGACAACACCAATTTTGTTCTTTAATGTAATTTTCACTACAAACACATACAACCATCAAATACAACATAAATCGAGCAAATTCAGTTTATTTCCATTCCATATTGTTTATGATATTTTATAACGATTTATCGCTATTTTTATTTATTTTAAAATAGCCAATTTATTCAAAACGACGCTTCGGGCCATAACGCGGCCGTGGTGCTGTTTTTCTTCAGATTTGATTTACACATATCCGAAAATCTAACCGTTGGATCTTCGCAAAATTTACATCATTAAAAAGGTCTTTTCAAAATGAATCCAACGGTTCCAGTTTTGGGAAAATCCGACGGTCGGATCTCCCGGTACAATCGTTTGAAGTTTCGATTTCAAAATACGAACTGCAGCGTCGTTATTCGATTAAATATATAATTATATTTATATATAAATATAATCGCTTCTGGCGCTGTTTTTCATCAGATTTGAATTAAACATTCCAGACAATCCAACCGTTGGATTTTTACTAGGTTGGTGCCGTTGGGAAGATATTTCCAAGGCGAACCCGACGGTTGAGGTTTCGGGAAAATCCAATGGTCGGATTTCCCGCACTAGTTGTTTGAAATCATGATTTCAAAATGCGCACTGCACTACTACGTTTCGTTTTAGTTTTATTTATATTTATATATTTATATAAATATAGTTCATTCAATGATTTCAATATCGTTTTCACTTCAAATTTTTCACTAACGCCTTAAAATTTTGGAAAATTTCGCCATAACCTCCCCTGCACCGGGAGCATCGGGAAATTTCAAATAGCTTCCCCGGTCCTTCTAATCTCAAAAAGAAAAAGAAAAAGCCAAGCGGCTAGCCAACAGGCTCATAAAATCATCACCCAAACAAAACAGTAAATGTGTACCTATTTGTCGGGCACAAAATTTTATTCCTCTTCTCTAGCCCCTTTGCTATAACCTGTTCAATGAATATGCATGTACATATATATAGTTCTTATCATTTATCATTTTGTATTCAACTTCATATTTGATTTCTATTTGGTTTAAAAACACCATTTATTCTAATGTTACATACATAGGTACAAATCATCTCATTAGCTAATTAATGAATATTTCAACTCATATATATTTATTTGAACAAGTGGCTATTTTTAACACTTCACATTTCAACGATTCATGCATATAATAAAAATGTGATTTTTATTGTAAAACAACTCATTTCAAAACACTATTGTTTTATATATTTCATATTGGTGATAAAAATAGGATTTTTCTTATAAAACAATTTCTTTCAAAACGAGATTATTTTGCACAGTTCATATAGTCGATAAAAGGTGATTTTTATTATCAAACAATTTATTTTAAAATATGAATACCATTCAACACATGAATTTCAAATCAACGAATGAATATCGATTCAACACATGAAGATTTTCTATAGTTTCTATATATAGATAAAAATGTGATTTTTATATTTAAAACGCGAATACCATTCAACACATGAATTTCTAATCAACGAATGAATATCGATTCAACACATGAAGGTTTTCTATAGTTTCTATATATAGATAAAAATGTGATTTTTATATTTAAAACGCGAATACCATTCAACACATGAATTTCTAATCAACGAATGAATATCGATTCAACACATGAAGGTTTTCTATAGTTTTTTTTTATATATAGATAAAAATGTGATTTTTATATTTAAAACGCGAATACCATTCAACACATGAATTTCTAATCAACGAATGAATATCGATTCAACACATGATGGTTTTCTATAGTTTTTTTATATATAGATAAAAATGTGATTTTTATATTTAAAACGCGAATACCATTCAACACATGAATTTATAATCAACGAATGAATATTGATTCAACACATGAAGGTTTTCTATTCAATGAATAAATATAGTTTTAGCAAATGAAAATAATCCAAACACATGAATATTATTCAAAATTTCGGCAGCATAACGGCAGGGTAGTTAAAACCGGGACCGTCCCTAGTACGGTTCCTCGCTCTACCTTAAAACCTCGCGGTTTTTGACAATGGGGATCATGCATCTAGTTCGCACGCAGGTGGCATGTATATATTTATTTCATTTCCACAACTAATCCTATGTGGTTTCAACCAAATATTTCTCAACCACAAATGGGTATTTTTCAACCACAATCAATCAATATCAACCACAAACAGTCCCAAACAATCATTCGCTATCGATCAATTTTCACACCAATCACAATCAATAAATATCGTCCATGGTTTGTGGACGAGGGGCGTATATATATCTATATATATTTATATATAGCAATTCACTTTTATTTCAACACATATATAATTTTTACAACGCATATATAACTTATACATCGAACATACAACTTATACAACGCTTATACACGAGGTGTACAACGTTTATATAACTCATACATCGACTATATAATTTATACATCGTCGTTTTCCATATTATTTTTAAATTAGAAATCTCACATTGGGTTCCACTCCTCCGTGCTTTGCTTCTGAACTGTTGAACCGTCTGGATCTTCTTGAAATCCCAATGCAGTTCTTTGTCCCGCTGTTCATAATAAAAATCATATTTTTATTGCTTCATTCTAATAAATAAAAATCATATTTTTATTTCTTCATATATAGTTTCGACGCTTCATTCTATATAAACATTATATTATTTTTTATTTGAATTCCTATATATAAAAATCGAATTTTTATTTCGCTACATATATAATAAAAATCAAATTTTTACTTCACATTCATATATAGAAAAATCGAATTTTTTTATCGCTACTTCTATAATGTAAAAATAGAATTTTTTTTTTCATCGCCATTTCATATTTATAAAAATATAATATTTATCGCCACTTTTATCTGGAGAAAACTAATTTTTACTTCACTGTTCCATATGGAAAATTCGATCTTTTCTATGAAGAAAAATCATGACTTTCATCGTATAAAAATCCAATCTTTTCATTTTTAAAAATCAAAACTTTACTTCATTAAAAATCCGACCTTTCTATGTTAATATCGCATATAAAAATCCGACCTTTCTATGTTAATATCGCATACAAAAATCCGACCTTTCTATGTTAATATCGCATATAAAAATCCGACCTTTCTATGTTAATATCGCATATAAAAAATCCGACCTTTCTATGTTAATATCGCATATAAAAATCCGACCTTTCTATGTTAATATCGCATATAAAAATCCGACCTTTCTATGTTAATATAAATATATAAAAAATCAAAATCTGAAAAGGAAGTTCAGTGTTTAATTATTTTAATAAAAAGAGGAAGGAACGCTCACTGTTTTGCTTCAGGAGGTCACGACAGAAAGGCTCACTGTCGGAGGAGGGCTGAGGCGCGCCAGGGGGGCTGGGGACGTCGGAAGTGGCGCTAGTGGTGGTTGGAGGCTTGCGGAGGAGGGCGGTGGTCGTTGGCCTCGGCGGCGCGATCTTCGATGGTGCTCGTTGTCCCGGAGTTTGCGAATGGGAGTTCGCCTGAAGGAGGAGAGAGAGAGAACGAGAGGGGGAGGGGTCTCGAGGCGGAGCGAGGTGGTCGTGGGGAAGGACGGTGGTCGGCGTGCCTCTGGGATCGGGGAGCAAATCGATTTTTAGAAAAAAAAGAGGGCTCGTGGGTTATGAAGGAACAGCAAGGAGGGAGGGGGTTTTTATAAATTTTTATATTTAATTTTAATTTTAAATTCAAAAAGGTTGCTTTTTTTATACGAACTCGAAATCAAGCTCACCGACTGTCGTCCACAGCATATTACCCCCATTCCGAACACAACGGGACATGTATCGTAAGTTGATTCGACTGTTTCGATCAGTTTCCGTTTATATTGAATTTGAACACGCATTTTGATTTACCGGGGTCACATACTAACTAGAAAAATTCTCCAAAAATATTTTCTAGCTTCGTATTGACGATACGGTCCTAACAAAACTAGTTTCGTCAAATTCTGAGACCGTTTGAAAAATGGCCTATTTCCAGTCGATTAAAATCAACTAAAACCGGTCAAACGCGTTTTCCTTTGCCACGCTCACATATTGATTCGAAAAATTATGAAATTTGAAACCTAGCAATAATTTGACATCACGGATCCAACAAAAGTAGTTTCGTCGAAATCCGAGGTCGTTTGCAAAATGTCCATTTTTAAGGGCCTGAATTCCATAGCGACTATTCAGAATTTTCAACTGGACATATCTTTTGCTTCCCGCTTTCAAATTTTGATTTGTCAGATTCATTGGAAAGGTATTCTCTAACAGATTTAAATGTTTTTGGTTTCGCTAAAATCCGTTTTGTTTTGCACCCGGTACAGTCCGACAAAGTTTGAATTTAATTTTTGAAACTGCAGCACCTTTTCAGGCCTTGTTTATAATTATAATTAATTATATTCGTTTTCAATTGTCGATTCAAACTCAGTTTTCATTGCCATTATTTAAAATATTTATTTTAAATATTTAAAATCCATTATTTTAGCCAATTTAAAATTTTTAAATTGGTTCAGATTTTCTGGGTCGTTACAATTTCCCTCCTTCTCCAACGCACAGCCCCCCCGGTTGTCAGCCCACCGCCGCGCCCAGTTGGCGCCGACTACCACCGAACCCCCCTCGCCCTCCCGATCCTCCCCCTCCCTTCCAAAACCGAATGTGCCCCCTCCTCCTGTTGCTGCGGCCGCTGCTTCTTCTTCTTCCTCCCTTGCCACCACAGCGACGGTGAAACCCCCCCGGCCAACAGTGATGAACCACCCCTCCTCCTCCACTTAGGAAAGTAAGTTTATTTACTTATCTAATTTTATTTTCAGTTTTTAATTAGATTTAGCATAAGAAAATTCTGATTTTATTTATTTAGAAGCTATGAATTTTATTATAAAAAGTTTCGATTTTTATAAAAATTAAGAAGCTTTGATTTTTAAAATGAACATCGATATAAAAACTTGTTTTTTTTTTAACAAAGAAAGGCGATATTTTTATAGTATAGAAAGAATAAAAATGCGATTTTTATCTTATATAACTAGTAAAAATTTAATCTTTATATAGAAGATAGCGTAATAAAAATATAATCTTTTATATTGTAGAAGTATAAAAATATAATATTTCATATTGTAGAAGTATAAAAATATAATCTTTTATATTGTAGAAGTATAAAAATATAATCTTTTATATTGTAGAAGTATAAAAATATAATCTTTTATATTGTAGAAGTATAAAAATATAATCTTTTATATTGTAGAAGTATAAAAATGTTATTTTTATAGCAATGAAATAAAAATCCGATCTTTGTACATGAAGTAGAAATATAAAAATATAATTTTTATATAGAATGAAGCGTCGAAAATATATATGAAGATGAAGTAAAAAATATGATTTTTATTTGTTAGAATGAAGCAATAAAAATATAATTTTTATTTGAACAGCGTGAAAAGACTGCATTGGAATTTCAGTCAAATCCAGGCGATTCAGCAGTTCAAAAGCAAAGCACGGCGGAGTGGAACCCTTTGTGAGAACTTCTCACGTTAAATTTAATTTTCTAGTTAATAATATATACTAGGATGCAGACGGTGTTTAGTAGCACCCGACACCCGTCGTCCACAGACCATGGACGGCTTGTATGCTTGTTTGTTTGATTTTGATGTGTAGTTGATTGTGTGATGTGATGTGAAATGAAATAGAATATTTATATAGTTGAAATAAAATATTTTATAGTGGAAAATATTTTATAGTTAAAAATAGAATTTTTAACGTGTAATTGAAATGAAATAAAAATAAACAAATCGGACGATTTGTATATATACACACATTTGACTGATATTGATTGGGACGATAAATTTTACACATTGCCCAACTGCACAAATGAAATCTGTGGTTGATTGTTTGAAAAACCCACACGGGTATTGGGATGATATATGACATACACTAGTCCCGATAATTAGCTGTATGTCAATCGATTGGTATGAGCGTTGAATATTTATATTTAATGCTTATACAGTGTAGAATGCACTTTGGATGATGGTTGATTATTCATCGTTGTTATTGTATACATGCGTTGTAGAAAATCCATATAATTAACATTATATGGTAATTGATTGGGCCTCATTCCAGTTTTGAAAAAGAAATATTTGCAAAAGAAATATTTGAAATAGAAATATTTGAAATAGAATATTTGAAAAATAAATATTTGAAATAGAATATTTGAAAATAGAAATATATGAAGCCGTGTTGATTAGATTGACGCCATTTTGACGTGAACGATATTTATATCGATTTTATTCATTTTATAATGAATATCGAAAGTGATTTCAAAATCTGATATTTTGAAAAGAATTGAAATTCGAATTAAACTGAATAGAAATGAATTCGAATTGAAATTGAATATAAAGGAATTCGAATTGAATTGAAAACGAACTTAAATTGAATTCAAAATCGATTTGAATTGAAATCAATTTGAAATGAATTTAAATCGAATTTATAAGGAAAAATTAATTTTGATTTGAATTTGAAAAGAAGTTGAAATCATTTTGAAAACGAATTATAAAAATATGTTTTTAAAAGGAAATCGACGAAGTATATTATATATATATATATATATATATATATATATATATTATAATGGCCTGAATAGAACGCGCCGCGCCGCGGCAGTTCGCGAATTTCAACCATTGACTTCGAACGGATATTACAGAAGATCCGACCGTCGGATTCTCCTAAAACCGGAACCGTTGGGTTCGTTACAAAAAGAGCTTTCTAACGAATATTAGAAATTTGAAATCTAACGGTTGGATTTGGAATTAAGTCCAAATCAAATATGGAAAAGGTCGCTGTAAGTGCACTTCGATGGCCGTTGATGGAAATCGACTGTACGGGCCTTGATAAAATTATTAAAAATAATAATAATTTGTGTAAAATCATAAGAAATGATTTTGGAAGGATTAGGATGAAAAACTCCCTATTTGAAAAGATAAAAATAGATTTTTATCGAAACGAACTAGTTTTGAACTAGAATTATAATTCAATTTATTTTTAAATAAATAAATTGGATTTGAAATGGTTTTGAAAATAACCAGAATTTCCAATAATTATATTGGAATGGATTTGAATCGATGTTGTCTTCGGAATATTTCGATGTTGGATTTCGTGATGATACAGATATTGTTATGGGAATTTGAAAGATATATATATATATATCGTTATTTCCAATACGATATTTGTTAGTCGTAGAATTTGATGTTGAATATAAGCCGATATATTTTCTATTCAGAGCTTTGTATTTAATATCAAATGTGATTTGGGTTTGTCGTGAATGGTGTCTTCATTAACACTGTTCTTAAGCCCAGTGGAGAAAAAGATTAATTCTTTTTATTTAGATTTAATGAAGTGTACCAATTAAATAACATTTAATTGGAATTGAACTGGTATTGATTTTTGGGTTTATCGTGAACAGTGTTTTAAATAACACTTGTTCTTTAACCCGATAATTAATGGAATGTGATTTTGGGTTTATCGTGAACCTTGTTTTAAATGACACTGATTCTTTAACCCAATTAAAGATTAAAACTAAGTGGAGTTTTAATGAATCTTTAATTAGATTGAAAAGGTGTTAGAATGGAGTATCACCAGTTTTACTCCAGGCGATAGTTAAATCTTTAATTAGATTTGAACGTGAAATGGTAATTGAATTTACCGATAACATCGTGGTGTTAAATATGAAGTATTACCAGTTTTACTTCATGGGATGAATAGGTGGGGATTGGGAAATAAAATAAATGTTTACTCCGGTGTGGTTCACTAATCCTGACTAGTATGAATTGACATTCAAAGAAGATTAAAGAATAAATTTCAAGAATTAATCTTTGAAAAAATTAATGGGAATCTTTCCCAAAGTATAAGCATATTGGAATAAAAAATATATTCTGAATTGGAATGAGGCGTATGTTGTGTTTGTGTAACACGTATTTATTATATACACGAGTTATTCAGAAAGACCGGGTTGATCCCATTCTGAATAACTGATACGACGATAAGTCGAAGGTGAAGACGGTGGTTGAAGACCGGAGGTCTTCACGTCGTTTGGATAATTACTGATGATCTTGATTGGGCCGTACACCCAAGAGGAGGGAATCAGTTGGTGATCGTCCAGGCGTACTTGGAGATCGATGGATATGCGGGGTACTAGGTGCCTCCGGTTTCGTTCAGACCCATAACGAACTTGTAAATGGACTGTGTGTCTGACATTGGATTTTAGTCTGTGTGATTGATTTCGATTAAATATATATATGTTTGGCGGCGGAGAATTTATTCTCTTGCTTAACGCCCTTCTCTGAGATGTATGAGCTCAGAGGTTATATATTGATGGATATCAAACGCATGGAGTGAATTGCCTATGTGGTATGCCTAAGTGGCAATTGATCAAGGCTTCTGTTGAAAAGCAAATTCTTGAGGTGATGATCAAAGCACAGCCTGTGTGGCATAGCTTTGTGTAACGTTGATTCGCGAGCCTCACACTCCGGTTGTGAACCAGAAACGGGAGAGGACATCAGGGAGGGCATGCGTTTCCTTCTAGCTAGAAGTGGCGTCAGTGGTTTTACACGCCCTGACGAGTTTGACTTATGTGGTAGTTGGTTTGCGAGGCGCCTCGGTTATATCGGTCGATCCGGGTCCGATAGAGTCATTCGTTGGCTCATTTACGCCCCATAGGGCGGGGAGACGCAGTGTTCAGGCATTTTAATCCACATCGGTGGACCGGCCCTGACGATCCAAGGCTTGTCTGCGCGCTTGCCTGAGACATGGGCTAGATTGTCTCGAATCGGTAGAGGACGATTCCTGGCCTCGGTTCATAGATGGAAATCCAATTTCCAAATACGTGACATTTGCGGTTTTGATTGTAGAGCCTAGTATGGCGACATGATATATGGTACCCATGCCGCCTATGATTGATACTTATGATTTGAAGTTGTTTTATACACTATGCACTTATAATAGTATCAAATGAAATTTAGCGTATCAAGCATTCTTTGGTTGTTATAAGATAAAATCCTATCCTCCGGTTTGTGTTGCATTGTATGATGGGACCTGGGTCTTATAACAGCTTCATTGTTCTTTATTTAGCATTGCGCTGTTTGTTATATGCACTGGTATTCTTGGGAGGAAACCCGTTCCGTGTTATACGGCGTAGTCCCTTGATTTACCTAAGTTTAAAATAAAGATTAATAATTGTTTTAGTTCTCACACCAGTCACATGACTGACCTGGAGTTTATTGTTTGAACCTAAACTCTGGGTGCCCTTATTTTGACACGGGCAGCTAGTAGTTTTGGTTTTGCAGATTTATATTCACAGGATCCTGGTTTACAGCTGGAACGATATCTGGAAAGCTTTGTATCCGTATATCTCCTTCAGTTGTGTATTGTATTATTTTCCGCTGTGATGTATTTAAATGTAGTTTAAATCTCTGATATTTCTGTGTAATATTTATTCAAACTCTGTATATTCTTGTATTCTGATGGAATTGTTGTAATATACAATGAAATGTTCTCCCGTCTGCGCTTTTTTGTGGCTTGTTCTCGAATTATCCGCGCTTTCCTCACCGGGGAAGTTACGGTATTTCACAGTTGGTATCAGAGCCTTGGTTTACAAAGCTTAGAGAACAAGACACATTAGAACCATACGAAAGAATTCATCAGATATTGGATTAGTAACATCCATTGAGAAAGACTTGTTAGAGATGGGATCAGTAGTATCATAGAACGAGTGTGCAGAGTATATTTTTAAAATGAAAACAAATTTTGTTTTGAAATTGAAATTGAAATCAATTATTTGTATTTGATTATTTATTTATATGAATTTGGACAATCCAATATATAGAGATTTTGCATATATGTCTTGCAAACGTGTATTCGAAGTTTTAATGTATTGGGTAGATATAGAATCCCTCTAGTGCCCGGGGATAATTCTGGTGACGGGGCACCATCGCCAGTATTTATTTTCGAGTTTCGAAAGTGAGATTTCTATATATTCCCAATTGACTGGTGCGAGAACCGAAACTAGATAGGGCTTATTGTTGTGATTTGGCATCAAAAATCTGATTTTTTTACTACATATCAAAGTTATGAATTTGAAAAGCTAATCAACTAATTGATTGATGGTTGTGTTGTTGATTATTGGTTGATTAATTAAAATTTGTACCATATAGCCAAATTGAATTAAATTGTGAGTTATATTGAAAATTGGTCGCATTTGCTTGCATATACATGTACTTACATTGAACAGGTCTTAGCAAAGAGGCTAGAGCAGAAGAATAAAATTGTTTGCCCAACAAATAGGTACATGTTTACCATAATTTACTGTTTTGTTTGGGTGATGATGATTTTATGAGCCGATTGGCTAGCCGCTTGGCTTTTTCTTTTTCTTTTTGAGATCAGAAGGCCTGTATGGCAATTTCGGGATTTTCCCGTGCTCCCGATGCAGGGGAGGTTATGGCGAAATTTTTCGAAAATATAGGGTGTTAGCCAAATTTTTGAAAAATTTGAAAAGTTCTTAGAAACTGAAAAGTTGAAGAACTTAAGCCGTAGTGAAAACACTGGAAGTTGAGTTGATTTGCGAAACAACTTTCGGCTTTATTCCTTTTCGGGGACGAAAAGTTTTAAGTGGGGGAGATTGTAATAACCCAGAAATCTGGGCCAATTTAAAATTTTTATTTTGGCAATTTAAGCGAATTTTGATTATTTAAAATGAATTATTTTAAATAATAATGACAAGAAATTTATTTTGAATATAATTCGAACATTTATATTCGTTTGAATCGAAGATAGAATATAAATATTTATTTATATTTATAAAAGGAATTGAAAATGGCGCGGTAGTTCGATAATTCGATTTCAAACTTCAAATGGATGTACATGATTCAAAATAAACCGGATTTTAGTGAAACCAAAAATATTCGAATCTATTCGAGAATATCTTTCCAACGAATCCGAAAAATTGAAATTTCATAGCGGGGATCAAAAGATATGTCCAGTTGAAATTTTAGAATAGTCGATATGGAATTCAGGCCCTTAAAAATGGAAATTTTGCAAACAACCTCGGATTTCGACGAAACCACTTTTGTTGGATTCGTGATGTCAAGTTATTCTAGATTCCAATTTTCATAATTTTTCGAATCAATATGTGAGTGTGGCAAAGGAAAACGCGTTTGACCAGTTTCAGTTGATTTTAATCGACTGGAAAATGGCCATTTTTCAAACGGTCTCAGAATTCGACGAAATTAGTTTTGTTAGGACCGTATCTTCAATACGAAGCTAGAAAATATTTTTCTGGAATTTTTCGAGTTAGTATGTGGCCCCAGTAAATTGAAATGCGCGTTCAAATTCAATATATAGAGTTATATTTTGATTTTGACGAAAATTGATCGAATCAGCTTACGATACATATCCCATTGTGTTCGGAATGAGGGTAATTAGCTATGGACGACAGTCGGTGGGCTTGATTTCGAGTAGAAAATAAAACGTTGCTTTTAAGGAATTTAAAATAAATAAATAATATAAATTACCCCCTTTACTCTACCAAGCCCTAACCCCCCCACCCCCAGTTCAAAAATCATTCAGCCCAAATAGGAAGAAAAACCCGCCGCCTCCATCAAAGTCGCCTGCCACGCGACACTTCCCGCCTCCGCGCCCTCCTCTTCCACCACCGCCGCATCTCCCCAGACCCGATCCTCTCCATCTCGTGCTTCTCTCTCCTCGATTTCCCTCCTTCTCCAACGCACACCCCCCCCCCCGTTCGTCAGCCCACCGCCGCGCCTAGGTGGCGCCGACCACCACCGAACCCCCCCCCCCCCCGCCCTCCCGATCGTCTCCCTCCCTTCCAAAACCGAACGCGCCCCGTCCTCCTACTGCTGCGGCCGCTTCTTCTTCTTCTTCCTCCCTTGCCACCACAGCGACGGTGAAACCCCCCCGGCCAACAGTGATGAACCACCCCTCCTCCTCCACTTAGGAAAGTAAGTTTTATTTACTTATCTAATTTTATTTTCAGTTTTTAATTAGATTTAGCACAAGAAAAATCTGATTTTATTTATTTAGATGCTATGAATTTTATTATAAAAAGTTTCGATTTTTATAGAAATGAAGAAGCTTTGATTTTTAAAATGAACATCGATATAAAAACTTGTTTTTTTTTAACAAAGAAAGACAATATTTTTATAGTATAGGAAGAATAAAATTGCGATTTTTATCTTATATAACTAGTAAAAATTTAATCTTTATATAGAAGATAGCATAATAAAAATATAATCTTTTATATTGTAGAAGTATAAAAATATAATCTTTCATATTGTAGAAGTATAAAAATATAATCTTTTATACTGTAGAAGTATAAAAATATAATCTTTTATATTGTAGAAGTACAAAAATATAATCTTTTATATTGTAGAAGTATAAAAATATAATCTTTTATATTGTAGAAGTATAAAAATGTGATTTTTATAGCAATGAAATAAAAATCCGATCTTTGTATATGAAGTAGAAATATAAAAATATAATTTTTATATAGAATGAAGCGTCGAAAATATATATGAATGAAGTAAAAATATGATTTTTATTTGTTAGAATGAAGCAATAAAAATATAATTTTTATTTGAACAGCGTGAAAAGACTACATTGGAATTTCAGTCAAATTCAGGCGATTCAGCAGTTCAAAAGCAAAGCACGGCGGAGTGGAACCCTCTGTGAGAACTTCTCACTTTAAATTTAATTTTCTAGTTAATAATATATACTAGGATGCAAACGGTGATTAGTAGCACCCGACACCCGTCGTCCACAGACCATGGACGGCTTGTATGCTTGTTTATTTGATTTTGATGTGTAGTTGATTGTGTGATGTGACGTGAAATGAAATAGAATATTTATATAGTTGAAATAAAATATTTTATAGTGGAAAATATTTTATAGTTAAAAATAGAATTTTTAACTTGTATATGAAATGAAATAAAAATAAACAAATCGGACGGTTTGTTTATATACACACATTTGACTGATATTGATTGGGATGATAAATTTTACACATCGCCCAACTGCACAAATGAAATATGTGGTTGATTGTTTGAAAACCCCACACGGGTATTGGGATGATATATGACATACACTAGTCCCAATAATTAGCTGTATGTCGATCGATTGATGGACATACTGTTATGAGCGTTGAATATTTATATTTGATGCTTATACAGTGTAGAACGCACTTTGGATGATGGTTGATTATTCATCGTTGTTATTGTATACATGCGTTGTAGAAAATCCATATAATTAACATTATATGGTAACTGATTGGGCCTCATTCCAGTTTTGAAAAAGAAAATTTGAAAAAGAAATATTTGAAATAGAAATATTTGAAATAGAATATTTGAAAAAGAAATATTTGAAATAGAATATTTGAAAATAGAAACATATGAAGCCGTGTTGATTAGATTGACGTCATTTTGACGTGAACGATAATTATATCGATTTTATTCATTTTATAATGAATATCGAAAGTGATTTCAAAATCTGATATTTTGAAAAGAATTGAAATTTGAATTAAACTGAATAGAAATGAATTCGAATTGAAATTGAATAGAAAGGAATTCGAATTGAAATTGAATTGAAAACGAACTTAAATTGAATTCAAAATCGATTTGAGTAGAAATCAATTTGAAATGAATTTAAATCGAATTTATAAGGAAAAATTCAATTTTGATTTGAATTTGAAAAGAAGTTGAAATCGTTTTGAAAACGAATTTAAAACGAATTATAAAAATACGTTTTTAAAAGGAAATCGACGAAGTATATATTATATATATATTATAATGGCCTGAATAGAACGCGCCGCGCCGCGGCAGTTCGCGAATTTCGACCATTGACTTCGAACGAATATTACGGGAGATCCGACCGTCGGATTCTCCTAAAACCGGAACCATTGGGTTCGTATCGAAAAGAGCTTTCTAACGAACATTAGAAATTTGAAATCTAATGGTTGTATTTGGAATTATGTCCAAATCAAATTTGGAAAAGGTCGCTGTAAGTGCAGTTCGATGGCCATTGATGGAAATCGACTGTACGGGCCTTGATAAAATTGTTAAAAATAGTAAAAATTTGTGTAAAATCATAAGAAATGATTTGGGAAGGATTGGGATGAAAAACTCCTTATTTGAAAAGATAAAAATAGATTTTTATCGAAATGAACTAGTTTTGAACTAGAATTATAATTCTATTTATTTTTAAATAAATAAATTGGATTTGAAATGGTTTTGAAAATAACCAGAATTTCCAATAATTATATTGGAATGGATTTGAATCGAAATTGTCTTCGGAATATTTCGATGTTGGATTTCGTGATGATACAGATATTATTATGGGAATTTGAAAGATATATATATATCGTTATTTCCAATACGATATTTGTTGGTCGTAGAATTTGATGTTGAATATAAGCCGATATATTTTCTATTCAGAGCCTTGTATTTAATATCAAATGAGATTTGGGTTTGTCGTGAATTTTGTCTTCATTAACACTGTTCTTAAGCCCAGTGGAGAAAAAGATTAAATCTTTTTATTTATATTTAATGAAGTGTACCAATTAAATAACATTTAATTGGAATTGAACTGGTATTGATTTTTGGGTTTATCGTGAACAGTGTTTTAAATAACACTTGTTCTTTAACCCGATAATTAATGGAATGTGATTTTGGGTTTATCGTGAACCGTGTTTTAAATGACACCGATTCTTTAACCCAATTAAAGATTAAAACTAAGTGGAGTTTTAATGAATCTTTAATTAGATTGAAAAGGTGTTAGAATGGAGTATCACCAGTTTTACTCCAGGCGATAGTTAAATCTTTAATTAGATTTGAACGTGAAATGGTAATTGAATTTACCGATAACACCGTGGTGTTAGATATGAAGTATTACCAGTTTTACTTCATGGGATTAATAGGTGGGGATTGGGAAATAAAATAAATGTTTACTCAGGTGTGGTTCGCTAATCTCGACTAGTATGAATTGACATTCAAAGAAGATTAAAGAATAAATTTCAAGAATTTATCTTTGAAAAAATTAGTGGGAACCTTTCCCAAAGTATAAGGATATTGGAATAAAAAATATATTCTGAATTGGAATGAGGCGTATGTTGTGTTTGTGTAACACGTATTTATTATATACGCGAGTTATTCAGAAAGACTGGGTTGATCCCATTCTGAATAACTGATACGACGATAAGTCGAAGGTGAAGACGGTGGTTGAAGACCGGAGGTCTTCACGTCGTTTGGATAATTACTGATGATCTTGATTGGGCCGTACACCCAAGAGGAGGGAATCAGTTGGTGATCATCCAGACGTACTTGGAGATCGATGGATATGCGGGGTACTAGGTGCCTCCGGTTTCGTTCAGACCCAGAACGAACTTGTAAATGGACTGTGTGTCTGACATTGGACTTTAGTCTGTGTGATTGATTTCTATTAAATATATATCTGATTGGCGACAGAGAATTTATTCCCTTGCTTAACGCCCTTCTCTGAGACGTATGAGCTCAGAGGTTATATATTGATGGATATCAAACGCATGGAGTGAATTGCACGTGTGGCATGCCTAAGTGGCAATTGATCAAGGCTTCTGTTGAAAAGCAAAGTCTTGAGGTGATGACCAAAGCACAGCCTATGTGGCATAGCTTTATGTAACGTTGATTCGCGAGCCTCACACTCCGGTTGTGAACCAGAAACGGGAGAGGACATCAGGGAGGGCATGCGTTTCCTTCTAGCTGGAAGTGGCGTCAGTGGTTTTACACGACCTGACGAGTTTGACTTATGTGGTTGTTGGTTTGCGAGGTGCCTCGGTTATATCGGTCGATCCAGGTCCGATGGAGTCATTCGTTGGCTCATTTACGCCCCATAGGGCGGGGAGACGCAGTGTTCAGGCATTTTAATCCATATCGGTGGACCGGCCCTGACGATCCAAGGCTTGTCTGCGCGCTTGCCTGAGACATGGGCTAGATTGTCTCGAATCGGTAGAGGACGATCCCTGGCCTCAGTTCATATATGGAAATCCAATTTCCAAATACGTGACATTTGCGGTTTTGATTGTAGAGCCTAGTATGGTGACATGATATATGGTACCCATGCCGCCTATGATTGATACTTATGATTTGAAGTTGTTTTATACACTATGCACTTATAATAGTATCAAATGAAATTTAGCGTATCAAGCATTCTTTGTTTGTTATAAGGTAAAACCCTATCCTCCGGTTTGTGTTGCATTGTGTGATGGGACCTGGGTCTTATAACAGCTTCATTGTTCTTTATTTAGCATTGCGCTGTTTGTTATATGCACTGGTATTCTTGGGAGGAAACCCGTTCCGTGTTATACGGCGTGGTCCCTTGATTTACCTAACTTTAAAATAAAGATTAATAACTGTTTTAGTTCTCACACCAGTCACATGACTGACCTGGAGTTTATTGTTTGAACCTAAACTTTGGGTGCCCTTATTTTGACATGGGCAGCTAGTAGTTTTGGTTTTGCAGATTTATATTCACAGGATCTTGGTTTATAGCTGGAACATATCCGGAAAGCTTTGTATCCGTTTATCTCCTTCAGTTGTGTATTGTATTATTTTCCGCTGCGATGTATTTAAATGTAATTTAAATCTCTAATATTTCTGTGTAATATTTATTCATACTCTATATATTCTTGTATTCTGATGGAATTGTTGTAATATACAATGAAATGTTCTCGCGTCTGCGCTCTTTTGTGGCTTGTTCTCGAACTATCCGCGCTTTCCTCACCGGGGAAGTTACGGGTTTTCACAGTTTTATTTGTTTATTCTAAAAAAAACTTCTCATTTGTGTTTTTCTTTTGTCTGTCTTCAACTAGGCATAATGAAAAAAATCAGTTATGCATTCATTGCTGTCATGCAAGTAATTTTAGTTTGAGTTTGTTGTTCATTCTAGTTCCTAGTTGCATATTTCATTCTAGTTTGTTTTCTTTCTACCATTTGTTCTCTGTTAGTTCAAACTATATATTTCAAAAATTGTTGTTACAGCGATCGACAAATTCTAGTACATCTCACCATTTCCAATCTCACTATTTTCAAAACTTCTTTCAGTCTCACTATTTTTACATCTATGTTTACAAACTTCTATTACATCTCAGTACTAAATTTCCATAACATTTGTGTTCCGGTTCCTATATATTTCTTTGTTTCTTATTACTCCATTTCCTATCTCTCTATTTTTACCTTACAGTTCATCAATACCGTTGACCGTACACTCAAACAGGCTTTAACAAACTTCCATCACCTGCTACACCTTCTGACCAACACCATCGCCCCCATATTCACTCATCAACCTTATTAAAACTATTTCCTGCACATTACTCAACCTCCCACTACATTTCCTTCCTCAAATCAACTTCTACAACTCCTTATTTTTCCTATAGATGGAAAACCATACACGACACCTTCATTTCTCAAGCCATCCAAGCCCACTAGCATCACAAACACCATCAACCCACAAGCTCCTTAACTTCCTCTATCAAAACTGATACCAAGTACTTTACACAAATTTTCTCCACAAACATATTAACTCCTTCTTCAAACAACCTATCACTAAACCATTTTTCATCAACCACTGCTATTACCATTACTGCCCATGTACGCACAGGGCCGGTCCTAGATCATTTTGGAACATGGACAAAACTCAAGTTTGGGCCCTTTCTTACAAATACAAATAACACTTCTAAACAATAGTAAAAACATAAATCAAACGTAATAATAATTTTCTTAAAAGCTAATTAATTTGTTCATTACATCTCCAAAAACAACAAACTTACAACTTCGTGACCATTACAAGACAAAAGATTAAGTCCAACAACATCATTTAAAAATTTCTCTTAATGCATTTTTTGAAGCAAACTCATTGATTATATTATCTTGCTCAATATTTTCCAACATGTCTTTGTCGATGCATAAAAGCGCTAGCCCGTTTAACCTATCTTGAGACATTGACGTTTGCAAATATGATTTTAGCAGTTTCAATTTAGAAAAGCTTCGTTCAGCAGATGCGACAGTCACAGGGATTGTTTATAATACTCTGTAAGCGATCATTACATTCAGAAACATATATATATTTCTCTCACAAACTCAATCATTCTTATCGAAGTCCATGGCTTGTCCATTTCATATGATCCCTTTGGCAACATTACTTGCAATACATGTAGTTCAGAACATAATTTTTTTTTCCAATCACATCAGAAATTTCATCCTTCTATAGTGCTTTCAAGATTTACACAAACAAGTAGTAATTCTCGATCATCTAAATCTATTAATTTTTTAGCATCAAATAAGAAACCAGATATAGACTCAAAAAGTTTCATTTGTTCAAATCTAGTCCTTAACTGGGAGAGAGCGATATCAACTATATGAATAGAGTAGTCAATTCTAAATAATTCCTGTGTAGACAATCATCCTCTATCATTATCATCTGTTTCGCCAAAATGTTTTTTCTTTGAATTCGTCATTTTGTAGGAAATGTTGGCTCAACTTCCATATCTACGGCTATTTGTTTCGCTTCTTCAATCGCTAAATTAAACCCATTTTTGCTATATTTCTCAAAAAAAGACCATCTAGTTGCTTAACAGCAATATCAAGGCGCATATCATCTGATTGTAACTTTTTACTTACCACATTTATCTCGTTCAAAACATCATGCCAAATTACCAAAGATAATATAAATTCAAAACTTGAAAGCTCACATGTAACTAAAGTTTGAGCATCTCTGTTTAGTTTCGCATCATCTATAATTTCTGCTAATTTAATAAAGCTTCTCTAATTTTGAAAAGTTGTGATTTTATTATCTTAATACTTTCAATATGACTCTCCCCTCGTGTGTTACATAATGGTTTCAAAGTTAAACCTTTTATATGATCAATTAAAACATGCCATCTCTTTGTTGAGTTAGAAAACGCTAGACATACGCATTTGCATGCTCCAAAAAATGACTTCGCTTTATGAGAACAATTTGCCATGTTACATAGTACTAAATTAAGATAGTGAGAACAACACGACATGTAAAATGTTCTTGGATTTATTTCAAGCAACCTTGTTTGTACACCTTGATGTTGCCCTCTCATATTAGATTCATTATCGTACCTTTGTCCTCTCACATCATCGATATTAAGTCCAATATTTTTTAACGCAGTTTGTAATTCATTAAAAGGAGCTAGTCCAGTAGTATCAACAACATGTATAAACTCTAAAAAAACTCTTCTATTTTTATTAGAGAACACGACACATGAACACATCTTATTTTCAAGGTCAATTTTTCTTTATGACTTGAGTTGAATGTGCAATCAAGAATAATAGAAAAAAAATTGCGTCTTTAATTTTGTTAATTATAGCAATTCTAACTTTGGATGCTAGAATTGTTATCAGTTCGTTTTGAATTTTATGACTAAGATAATAATGATGGATTTCTTTATTTCTAATGAGTTGAAAATGATGTTGCATTACTGGATCAAATTCTGAAATCATTTCAGTATGACCTAAAAAGTTTCCTTTAGCGTCATCGTCAATTGTTTCGTTTGTTCCACGAAAAGCCAAATTATTTATTGCAAGGCATTTGACATAATTCGAACCATTACATTTTTCCAATGCGGTATGTTACTTCTAATTTGCATTTGCAGTTTTTTATCTATAGTTTTATTTTTCTTCAACCCAAGTCTTAGCACTTTCAATGATTTCAAGTTCTGAAGGTGCTCGATGCTATTTTCATGTTGTTCAAGTGTTTTACTAAGAAGGTGTTTCTGTTGGGTATTCCAGCCCATATTTGGCATAATTTTATGCAGACATATTTGGCATAATTTTATGCAGGCATATTTGGCATAATTTTATGCAGGAATATTTGGCATAATTTTATGCAGGCCATGCTAAATTTGTGGGTGAGATTTATTGGTTTTGTCTTTTTCCCAGATATGTTGTGCAAGCATGCCTTGTGTGCAACAATATCTTTTCTTTTCAAGAAAGACATTTTGGGAGATTACTCACATTTTTTGGTGTGCACATTAAAAGAAAAGTGGGTTAATATAACCAGATCTGGTCACATAAGGCAGTAGCAGTTTTTGGTCATTTATCATCTTCTTCAAGGTGTTTTGGTCTTCAAGATTGAGCTTATTCTTGCTCGATTCACCGCTGGCCTGAAGTGCACACATAGGGTGTTCTCTTACAACTTTTTCATCTCTTATTGTTTTTGGATTCCGGTGATTAGAAGTGAATCTTTTGTAAACATTTTGGGGTTGTTTTCCTTTTTTGGTTTATCAATAAGAGAAGAGGGTAGACTCCTTAAGAGGTCTCGTGTTTTTACTCTTCACATCGAAGAGGTTTTCCACGTATAAAATCTTGTGTCTTGCTATTTTACTTTCATCGTATCTTTTTTATTTGAATGGTGTGTTGATTGATTGTCTTGTGTGTGATATTGTGGGTGTAGCTTGAAGTAACCCCTAATCAATCCTATCAAATTGGTATCAGAGCTAAAGAATGGAAAGTAAACATTTGTTATCAAAATTGTTATCAAATTGTTAAATTTGGTGATACAAAATCACAAATTGATTGGAACAAATTTGCAAAGAATGAAAAGTAAACATTTTTATAATGGAATGCATTGATTGCATTTGATGAGGTGGTAGAGAAATAAATGAAGGGATTAATTTCATCTGTGCTAAAGAAACGGATTGATTTACTTCCTATGCTTACACATTTGTTGTTATGGTAATTTGTCTCCATTATATTATTACCATATGTTGGTAATTTAATTGATGACTCACATAGATTTGCACTGGTTATATATTAAGGGGTAGACTTTAGTGTAAACCCATCCTAGCCTGGAGCCAGTGATCCCCAATGGTGTCTCTTCTTGTTAAACCTGATTGAGGTTTGGATATGTAAACTCTTATTTTGTAATCTCTTGTAATTCTCTCATGTCGAATAAAATCTCTCTCTGTTGGACTGGATGTACACTATCTCGAGGATAGTTGAACCAATATAAATATTGTGTCTCTTTGTTTCTCTGCTATAGTTATTTACTATTTTGTTAATGTAATAGAATAATTGCTATCAGATTAGATTGGTGTTCAATTGGCAAATCTAGATCCTGCTTATTACACTTCCGCATTTGTGCAATTTTTTGCATAACAGATTGGTATCGGAGCGAGGCGATTTGTTTTAAATTGTGCATCAATTATTTATACAAAGGTTAGTAGATTCAGTGGTGATTATGCTATTACTATTTTGGAGAAAAGGAGACTTTGGTGGAGGAGATTATGTCGAGAGTGAAGAGCATTCCAATCTGGGAACTTTGACGTGATATGTAGTTTATTGTGAAGAAGCCCTCTGATATGGATGAGGGAAGATGGAAAAAGACGAAGAAGAAGGCGGGTGACGGTTGAAGAACCTAGTCAACAGCAAGGTGGAGAGGTTAATATAGTCACTGCTTATGGTCCTAAGGTGGAGGATCATGGTATCGACAAGGGTCTAGATGTTGATGATGCTCGAGGGATCCCGGAGATGAAGAGATCATGTCAAACGGAAGACGGATGTCGAGTTTTGAAATCCACAAAGACGATGGAGATCTTGTGGTATTGCAATCATTTTTTAGACCGCTGGTTGATGCATGGTGCAGCTCAGGTGGTAGATGCATCTTTTGCAGGCGGTGGGTTGTATTCGTAATTGAGGTGTGGTCGTAGTCCTTTCAAATTAACTGGGTGAATCTCGTTGCCCTGAAGTCGAGGTTGGTTTTAATTGAGAGAATAATTTTTTGGTCTTGGTGGCGTTGAGATTACTTTGGAATCTTCCTTTTTTTCATTTTGGATATTTGCAACATTTTGTTGGCGGGCGGGGACGTAGTCTGAGCTCGTTAACAATTGTGTGATGGGGGGTGGTTTTGCTGGAACCCATTTGGTAAATATTCATTTTTTGGTGTATCTCGTTGTGAGATTTTGATTGAAGGTGGAGTTCTGTTGAAGAGTTTTATGAAGAGAAGAGAATTTGACTCAAGGTGGGGTGCTGGAGATATGTGATTTTGCATCAAGGTGGAGGGTTAAATTTGGTGATACAAAATCACAAATTGATTGGAACAAATTTGCAAAGAATGGAAAGTAAACATTTTTATAATGGGAATGCATTGATTGCATTTGATGAGGTGGTAGAGAAATAAATGAAGGGATTAATTTCATCTATGCTAAAGAAACGGATTGATTTACTTCCTATGTTTGCACATTTGTTGTTATGGTAATTTGTCTCCATTATATTATTACCATATGTTGGTAATTTAATTGATGACTCACATAGATTTTCACTGGTTATATATTAAGGGGTAGACTTTAGTGTAAACCCATCCTGACCTGGAGCCAGTGATCCCCAATGGTGTCTCTTCTTGTTAAACCTGATTGAGGTTTGGATATGTAAACTCTTATTTTGTAATCTCTTGTAATTCTCTCATGTGGAATAAAATCTCTCTCTGTTGGACTGGACGTACACTATCTCGAGGATAGTGGAACCAGTATAAATATTGTGTCTCTTTGTTTCTCTTCTACAGTTATTTACTATTTTGTTAATGTAATAGAATAATTGCTATCAGATTAGATTGGTGTTCAATTGGCAAATCTAGATCTTGTTTATTGCGCTTCCGCATATGCTCAATTTTTGCATAACAGTTTCCAGTCTCTAATTCCTTCACTTGCTAATTGACTTTTTGAAGGTTTTGTTTTGAATAGCTAACAACAAAAACAAAAAACTCTATCTAAATTTCTTGGATACACTAACTATTCTCTATCATGAGTTTCTCCATTCGGTAAATTTTGAATATAATAGTTTGAAGAAAATCTTCTTGAGCATTCATCTTTTGGAAAATCATTATTAGTTTCCCGTTTAGGTCCGCTTTTGATAAGCAAGTTTCGAAGTACTCCTTGAAGATTATCCCAAACTCTAGGATCATAAATGTTCAAATTCATATCATTTTCCAAACACTTAAAATTATTGACAATACGGTTGTTTTCATGAAGATTGTTAACATCACTACTATTTATTACTTTAATCGTATCTTCACTTTTTTTATATATTTCTTCGTCTTCATCACTTTCTTCCTCTTTCGAATTTTCAGTATCGTTATTTTACCTCAAGTGGATTTACCAATTCATCGTTATTTTCATTTTCTATGATGCTAATTAGTTGTTTAGAATCAACTAATGAATTTGATTGTTTGTTGAAATATTTATTTAGGGATCCTTGTAAACTTTGAGTAATAAGTTCTTGTCTTTGTCATTTTTGTTTCTTTTTTGAGATCTAGATAATTGTTTCATGATGCCAATAACTACTAAATTAAGCTTTAAAAACGGGTAAAAATTGCTAATTAAAGAAATACAACCTGATTCATGAGTTCTTGTGTTGTCCTTTCTTCAAATAATCACATCTCATCATGACTTCATTCTTCCATCCAACAAACAGGTATTAATCTTAGAAAACTGCAATTAATAAAAATAAAAAAATTATTCCTTGATTTTTTTCTTAATCAGATAAAAACGATCATCGTTAAGTTCCAATTAAAAAGCAGAAGGCAAAATACTGAAGTTGAAACTTAAAAGATAAACAAATTTGAAAATAAAACTACAACAAATGATATTCAAGCAGCAGGAGGAGCTTTGATTGTTGTAGGATTGCTTCAGAATTGACAACCGACAAGGATGCAGTTCTGTTTCAAATAGAAATTATGTTTTACGCATTTTAGGCTTTATAATTTTCTTTCTGTCATTTAAAAAAAAACACAGTAAACATTGCTAAATTGAAAGCATATCTTGTGATAGAATTCTAAAATCCAAAGTAATCTGAATTTGCTTTGAATCTACGGTACTGATAGGTTGTGAGATCTTAATCTTATGGCTTTATAGATTGAAAGATTGATAAAATTGAAAGAGGTCTGAATCAGAAGATATGGAGAACATTGTCTTCATTGAATATGAGCAGCTGCTATGGAAATTGAAAACCGAATTTCGAAAGTTGTGTAGAATGCTTCGGCTTCTGTTCGTGAAACAGAAAATTGCGTTAGTTTCTTTTTTTCCTACGGCTTAAAACCGAAAATTTGCAATAGGTTTAGAGAAAAATGTGCCCCCTTGGAAATTGGGCCCTGGACTGTTACCCAAGTTTCCCAGCCAAAGGGCCGGCACTTTGTACAGAACAGTTAGTTGCACAACAACATTTATCTCGACCTTTACCCCCATCATACTGCCTTCTCCCTCGATCAATCTAAACGTCATCACTCCACAAAATTGCACCATTCACACTGCCTAGAAAACACTCCATTTCATCATCACTTTCAATTTGAACCAAATGCCGTCACTCCTTAACCTATTGTGAAAAAATTGCGCCTTTGCGGAAGAACAATAAGCACGATCTAGATTTGTCAATTGTACATCAATCTAATATGTTAGAAATTATTCTATTACATCAACAAAATAGTAAATAACTATATCAGAGAAACAAAGAGACACAATATTTATACTGGTTCCACTATCCTCGAGATAGTGTACGTCCAGTCCAAGAGAGAGAGATTTTATTCCACATGTGAGAATTACAAGAGATTACAAAATAAGAGTTTACATATCCAAACCTCAACCAGGTTTAACAAGAAGAGACACCATTGGGGATCACTGGCTCCAGGCCAGGATGGGTTTACACTAAAGTCTACCCCTCAATATATAGCTAGTGCAAATCTATGTGAGTCATCAATTAAATTACCAACATATGGTAATAATATAATGGAGGCAAATTACCATAACAACAAATGTGCAAACATAGGAAGTAAATCAATCCGTTTCTTTAGCATAGATGGAAGAAATTAATCCCTTCATTTATTTCTCTACCACCTCATCAAATGCAATCAATGCATTCCCATTATAAAAATATTTACTTTCCATTCTTTGCAAATTTGTTCCAATCAATTTGTGATTTTGTATCACCAAATTTAACACTCCACCTTGATGCAAAATCACATATCTGCAACACCCCATCTCCAATCAAATTCTCTTCGCATCATAAAACTCTTCAACAGAACTCCACCTTCAGTCAAAGTCTCACAACGAGATACACCAAAAATGAATATTTACCAATTGGGTTCCAGCAAAGCCACCCCCCATCACACAATTGTTAACGAGCTCAGACTACGTCCCCGCCCGCCAACAAACTGTTGCAAATATCCAAAATAACAAAGAAGGCAGACACCAAAGTAATCTCAATACCACCAAGACCAAAAAATAATTCTCTCAATCGCCAAAAAAATCTCTCTCCTACCACTTAATCAAAACCATTACAAGCTTCACCCACCGCCTGCAAAAGATGTATCTACCACCATGAGCTGCACCACGCATAAACCAACGGTCTAAAAGTGCTTGCAATACACATCGACACCCGTCTAACACTTGACCTGAGCTCCTTCCTCGATCACCTCGGATCCCTCGAGCATCATCAACATGAAGACCCCTGTCGAACACATCAGCAGTGACCAAACTAACCTCTCCACCTTGCTGCGGACTAGGTTCTTCAACCATCACCCGCCTTCTTCTTCTTCTTCTTCTTCTTCCATCTTCCCTCATCCATATCAAAGGGCTTCTTCACAATAAACTCCATATCACATCAAAGTTCCCAGATTGGAACGCTCTTCACTCTCAGCATAATCTCCTCCACCAAAGTCTCATTTTCTCCAAAATAGTAATAACATAATCACCACTGAATCTACCAACCTTTGTAGAAATAATTGATGCACAATTTAAAACAAATCACCTCGCTCTGATACCAATCTATTGTGAAAAAATTGCGCCTTTGCGGAAGAACATTAAGCAGGATCTAGATTTGTCAATTGTACATCAATCTAATATGTTAGCAATTATTCTATTACATCAACAAAATAGTAAATAACTATAGCAGAGAAACAAAGAGACATAATATTTATACTGGTTCCACTATCCTCGAGATAGTGTACATCCAGTCCAAGAGAGAGAGAGATTTTATTCCACATGCGAGAATTAAAAGAGATTACAAAATAAGAGTTTACATATCCAAACCTCAACTAGGTTTAACAATAAGAGACACCATTGGGGATGATGGCTCCAGGCCAGGATGGGTTTACACTAAAGTCTACCCCTCAATATATAGCCAGTGCAAATCTATGTGAGTCATCAATTAAATTACCGACATATGGTAATAATATAATGGAGGCAAATTACCATAACAACAAATGTGCAAACATAGGAAGTAAATCAATCCGTTTCTTTAGCATAGATGGAAGAAATTAATCCCTTCATTTATTTCTCTACCACCTCATCAAATGCAATCAATGAATTCCCATTATAAAAATATTTACTTTCCACTCTTTTCAAATTTGTTCCAATCAATTTGTGATTTTGTATCACCAAATTTAACATAACCATCACCACAAACAAAACCGCCCTTGACAACAAACCTTCCTCACCTTCTCCATCCGAACAACAAGTTCATTACTAAACTCCTCCACCTTCATTTAGAACTACATCACCTGCACAAACCCACCAAGCAACTCAATTCCAAAGCAATAAGCCATTATCTTCCTCCTTCCACAACAATTGTTTCATCACTACCATAAACTACAACTACCGATCCTAAAAGTTCAACGTCCTTCACAAAAGCCCCACAAATTCATCATGACTGAACCAAATTCGATAACACAACTCTAGGCTACCCAACTGCCATCGCACTACTCAACACCCTTGCAACGTCATCAATCCCCTTCACCCAAAACTGACAATCAACCAACCCCAATTGCGAACTAACCACAACCCACAAATCGACTCCAACAATCACAAACCACTAAATCAAACACTCGATTCAAATACACCACTACTTCCTCAACCAAATTACCCAATACAACAACCGCACTCTGATTTCACAAGCACCACCATAATTCGTTGCTACTTAACGTGCTTCCTCTCCCAAATCTGCATACTCAAATCCACAATATAACCTAGAAATTATTCATTTTTTAATAATCTCTTCATTTTTTTCATTTTTTTTCTATAAAGAATGGAAGCTGCGATACATCTCCTTTTAAACCAAGAAGTGGAAAAATCCAGGTATATTAGTAAAGCCTGATTTGGTTATTTAACATGGCACATGTGCTCTAAATATTGCAACCAATACTGTTCGAGGGAGCAAAGTTGCAATTAAAGTTTGTTAATCTATGTTTCTAATTAATAGTAAATTTTTCATGCTTAAACTAGATTTTGATTTCATTTTCTATGTCGTGTTTCATGAATGTGAAAAAGTAGTGATTAGATGTGTATTAAAGTTTGATGGCTTACTTTGTGTTAACTGATAACATTAGTACGCCATGCTTATAATAATTACACCATAATCCTACTTGGATTAAAAGAGATCATCCTTTGATTTTATGTTGATCTATGTCAAGATAGAAAAGTGAATTTACCTCTAAATTGGCTTCTGATCTCATAAATTTTAATCGTTTGCTTACTTTTAGTTCTATTTTTTAGCTAATCACAATTTAAAATTGGTAAAATTTGACTGAGTGGAAATTTAAAATTAATTATTTCTCCATGGATCGACCCGCACTCGCCACGTGTTATAAGTGTACGCCCTGTGCTTGTGGTTATTATTTAAATATTCGTACGATGGATTTCTAAGCAATAGAAAAATTCAAAGTGACTAATAAACGTTATAGGATTCCTTTGTGTTTATGTTATCAAATGCATTAATAGATCAAAATTATTTGTTTATGACTTTGTTGAATGCTATTTTACTATTGATACTTATCGATCTTCCTATGGTAATGTTGTAAATCTTATTTCTAACTGTGATTATCCTGTTATTGATCCTAGAATTGAAGATGTCATTAAGCCGCCTGAGGATAAAGTGGTGTTTGTGGATCTTCTACAAAACTAAAAGGAGGGATTACATTCTCTCATAACAAGCAAAATTGATGTGACTTGTACAGAGAAATGACCATAACAAGCGCAACTGTCAAGCTTTGAAGTGGATGTGTAATTTTTTAGATTTGTATTAGAGATTATAAGTATTTTGTAGATCTTATTCAATTAAATTTGGTAATGTGGGTACTTTGGTATAGAATATATCGGAAATATACCCTTATTTACTTTTTGTAATTGAATTTCATTATATTATCATTTTTAGTTGATCATTGTATGTTCTATGTTGTTTGCTTTTTAGTGTCGATTATTGATAATAGTGATATCAGTGCATGCATGTACGCATGATTACAAATTTTGTATGTAGTGGTAGGGTATCAATTCTGAACCAAAGTTGGTATCATTTTTTATACGATTGTTTTATTTACAGGGTATCAATTTTGTATCCACATTGCTATCTGTTTTTTTATTGTTTATAGTAACAGGGTATCATTATTGTACCCACATCGGTCTCAGTTTTGTTATATTGTTGTATTGTTTATAGTGAGTGAGTATCAGTTTTATACCCATATAGGTATCAATTCTGGAAAAATAGTTATTTATGTATGGTTATAGGGTATCATTTTGAATATATTTAGGTATCAGTTTTGCTATATCATTTTGTTGTATTATTACGTAATGTGGTATCATTTTGCATGTATATCGATATCAATTTTTGTAAAACAGTACGGTATATGCAGTTAAGCAGTACCATTTCTACATGTGAATAGGTATCAATTTTTTGACAATCATATTAAGTAATCTGCAACTGAGTACTATTTACGTATATATAACAACAACATTTATGAATACAAATAGCGTAATTTGTTTTTAATATTATCTGGTGATAAGTACATAGAAATTTACGCATAGTTTTATTTTAGAACACCAATGTTAACATAATCATATCGACATTTACAATAGTTGAAAATTACTTCAACACCACATAAAAAACTAATTCAACACCTTAAAAAACTCCAGTACATTTTTTTCTTTTGGTGAAAAATTGACTTAAGTCAACTAGGTCCCAACAATACCCAGTGTTAGCTAATATTTTATAGACTATTCCTGCTTTTGTTTTAAACATGTATTTTTTACAAACTTTCATAGGAATTTCTGACTTACTCAATGGTATGACAAAGATCATCACATATATTCCACAGTCCACCCTGTATGAAGGAAAAGTTGTCAGAGGAAAAAATGGTCATAGAATATGTTATAAACAGGGATAATACTATAATGTTACAAGTATCATTTTTACGTAGTTGGTACCATTTTCATGTATGCTAATATTAATGTTAGTATAAGTTTTTATTTGTGTAGGTATCAGTTTTGATGGGTTTAAGTTTTTTGTGGGAATCAGTGTTTGTACATGCTGCATTTAAAAATTGGTAAATAATAACAATTGTATATAAGAAAGAAAAATAGAGAAAAGTACAAGTGTCTGAAGCTTGCTGGGCACAATCAAATTGATGTATTTCAACTATTTTAAGTTGCATGCCTTGAATGTTATGATTTTTCCACAACTGCTATATTATTTATTCAACTTCGGTTCTTTGCAAAATATATAGATTAGTACTAATTTTGTTTTTGAACTTATAACATATATTTTAGTTTGTATTTTGGGAATTATTCCATTCCAGTGCCAAAGAAGCTTTTAGACTTAGGTAATCCTGTTCGTTGATCTCCTTAGGCGTACTGAATCAAAATGTGATAATTGCACTGTAGAGTATGTTAAAGTCACCAGTGTTAGTGGTTTTCACAGTGCAATAAGAAGAACACCACTTTTGTATATTTGTTTTGCACCACATCTACTAACACTAAAAGAACTAAATGTTTCATGATTCCTATTTTCTAAATGAATCTTTTTTTTTTCAAAATTAATGTTTGTTGTAATTCAGTGTACATAAGAAATATTTTGAATGTGTGCATTGAAACTATATTTATAGTCATTATTGTTGTCATTGCGTAGTTATTTTTGATTAAAAAACAATTTGCAATGAACCAATCAATTATCTGTATTAAGGATATAAAGAAAAATAAGTCAAACTATTTCAGTAAGTAATAATGATAATAATTTTTAGGGTACTATGATTAAAAACTAAAAATAAATCACTTTTTTTGTTACATGTAGTTATCATTTTTTATCGATGGTAGTGGGTATCAGTTTCATGTATGTGTAGCTATCAGTTTCATGTATGTGTAGGTATCAAATTTTAAATACATATACTGGGTATCGGTTTTCTATTTGTCTAGGTATCAATTTAATTTTTTTGAGGGTATCATATTTTATACACCAATATTGGATATCAGTCATACACATATTTAGGTTTCAGTTTCAATTTTTGAAGGTATCATATTTTGTACACAGATTCTGAGAATCGGTTTCATATGTACTTACGTATCGGTTTCATTTTTTGGAAGGTATCATATTTTATACACAGATATTGGATATCAGTTTCACATGTACTTAGATATCAGTTTTATTTTTTTGAAGGTATAATATTTCTTACACAGATACTAGATATCAGTTAGGTATCAGTTTTATTTTAGATGAAACTTACAACTTAACAATAACTATATATCATTTTTCAACCATTTGGTATTAGATTTATCAAACATTGTTATGATTTAAAGGAATAAATTTAAACTAGAATGAAAGCACGTATTTTTTTAAATAACTATTAATTTTTATAATAAACAAAAGCATCTATCCATTAGTGAAGTTGTCTTCCAAAACATGTTTAAGCATATCCTTTGTTCTGGTGCATCCGCTTTTAATCATATCAGCGTTGATCCAAGCGACTTCACTGTTTTGCACAAAAAAAGGATTTGAATTAACTTCTTTACAAATACTAATAGTAAAAATTATTGTATAATTACTTTGCTCATGATTGTGCAAGAGAGACTTTTTTTAATTACACTTTTTTTGTTCAATCAATAAATTAATAGTTTTGCAATGGGACAAGTGCAACTCTTCCCATGTTGATTCTATGATCGCGAGTGGCTTTATAGCTTGTACTGATTCTTTTACTGGGTCTTTTTTTTTGTTTCCTCTTCTTTTTAGTCTTTTGATTTTTCTGCAGCTTCTTCTACTAGTTTCATTTATTTCACAGATGCTTCACATTGTTTTTCAATGTGAACTTCGGTTTTTGCTTCCTCTTTTGTTTTATTCAATTTCATTAATATTCAAATGAATTACTTATTTTGGTTTTCTTACTCTTTACTTTAGTCTTTTCACATATGAAGGTGTATTGCTCTTGGCTAGTGGTTTCTTTTTTCTGTATTGAGCTGGTTTGGTTTATTGATCTTCATGCATTTTTTTCTTCCTCAGGCTCTTATGTGATATTTAAGTTACTTTTTTTTCTTTGTTTCATTTTCTTATTTCTGTATTTAGCTTAGCATTTTCTCCTTCTATTTCAATTGCAGTGTTTGGAACTGGTATATCATCCACCGTTACCTCAAAATCGCTATTTTATAGTTCAGTCCAGTCTGGTTTTTCATTTCTTCCTAGTCCTTAAATTCAAATTTTTTTTGCTTTTTATTTTTGTCTTAACTAGAATATTTCATCCTCATCTGTTTTCTCATTTTCTTTCCTTTTTCAATTCTTGTTTTATTTTTTGTTCTTTTCTACTACTTCTTAAATGTGTAGTTGTAAATTCTTATGGAGACATCTTGCTCCAATGATCCAAGTTTTTTTTTGTCTTCATCACATTATCTTTTCTTAGGTTGACTTGCCTTCCCTTTTCTAGTTCTTGTAGATAATGCTTCCATTGATTCCAAAAAATTTCTTCATGCGGATGAATGTTTATTATTTCCTGGACCTTCACATTTTGAAAATGATAGAGAATTATCATGTGTAAACGTAAAATTGATATTGTGTATTGAAGAAACCGATACTGTACGGTGAACTGATATCATTTTTTCCATCTACTTAGGTATCAGTTTTAAAAACATGCTAATACACAATAATAGGGTATAAGTTTTGCATCCATTTAGGTATCAATATTGAAAACACACTATTATACAATAATATGGTATTGGTTTTACATCTATCGAGGTATCAGTATTGAAATACATACTATTACACATTAATAGTTTTAATTTGGTGATACAAAATCACAAATAGGTGGAAAAAAAATATGCAAAATGGAAGTAAATATTTTTAATACGGACATGCATAAATTATTGATTTCATTTGCATGAAATGACAAAGAAATAAATGCAAGCATTATTTTCTTCCATCTATGCTAAGGAAAGGAATCGGTGAATCACTTGCTATATGTTTGCGCCGTTTGTTACTTGAGTAATTTACCTCCATTATTTACTACAATGTCTTTGGTAATTTGACTGATGATCCACATATATTTCACTAGTTATATAGGGGGATATACTTCATTGTAAACCTATCCTGGCATTCAACTAGATATTCCCAAATAGAGTGTCTCTTCTTGTGGACCTTAATTTAGGATTTTGGTTATGTAAACTCTTATCCTGTAATCTCTTGTATCTCTCTCTTATGTGGAATAAAATTTCTCTCCTTTGGACTGGACATACACTATCCTATTGATGATAGTGAAACCAATATAAATATTCTATGTCTTTTTTCTTCTTTATAATTATTTACTGTTTGTTTGGAGTAATAGAATAATTGATGTTAGATTGGTTGTTATTCAGGCGAATCTAGATCTTATTTATTGTGCCTTCGCATCTGTGCAATTTTTGCACAACAAATCGGTATTAGAGCAAGGCGATTTGCTCAGATTGAGCATCAATGGCTTCAAGAAAGAGCGCAATATCGATGGTAATTATGCTATTAATATTTTGGGAGAAAAGGAAGACTTCGGTGGAGGAGATTATGTTGAGAGAGAAGAGCGTTCCAGTCTCGGAACTTTGACATGATAAGAAGTTTAGTGTGTTGAAGGGACCATTGGATTTGGAAACTTTTGACCATGTTTTAGACAGGGATCTTCATGTTGATGATGCTCGAGGAATCTAAGATGATCAGGAAAGGAGCTCAGGTCAAATGATAGATAGTTGTTGACCTGGAAAATCCATAAAGATAAGATGGAGATCTTTGTGGTATTACAAACATTTTTAGAGTGTTGATTTTTTTGTGGTGCATCTCATGTGAAAGATGCATCTTTTGTAGGCAGTGGATGAAGTTTGTATTGGTTTTGATTGAGTTAAATGGAAAGAGAGAGATTTGTAGTATGTACAGAGATTTGGACTAGCCTGTTTTTTTGTCAGTTGGCTCTAGTTTATGGCTCTTTATCTAGATTGTTAATTCAGAGGATTTATTGGCCTTAGTGGTATTGAGATTACTTTGGAATCTACCGTATTTGGATTTTGGATATTTATAACATTTGTGCAATGACCCAAAAATATTAAAAAATATTTTTATTCTATTTTACTGGATTTAAATAGGAATTGGTAGAGTTTCTAGTCTGTGTTAAAATGTGTGTGTGTATGTGCGCATGTGTACAACAAGAATATGAACAAGGCAGAACTAAAATTCCTAAAAGAACAATACGGCATAAATATGTACATGTTTTAAATATAACTAAATTTAAATAATCTGGTTAGTAAATATGTTAGGAAGGCCTGAGATGTATACCTGTATATAGTAAGGTAAATTATACAAGCTTATGAATATGTATAGGCAGATTTAGCAAGGGGGATTATTAGATTCAAGTCACCATTTTGTCATGACATAGGATAAGGGGGAAAATGTTTTCTTGTATATAAAAAACATTTGCTTTATTTCTAAAAAGTAACCAGATGTTGTCTAACCATTTATAACCCGAGCATCAAAAGGAAAATATGGTAAAATAATAAGTGAAATGCTCATACATTTGGCATGATTTGCTGGGGGTAAACATGACTTTAGACTACATAAAAACCTAGGAAGAAGGCTGTATAAATAAGGGGTATACGGGTAGAATTTGATTTCCTAGAAAACTAAGAGAAAATTTCTAACAACCCGCCTTTTTGCCCGATTCTCGTCGGTAATTAAACCAACTTAAATCATTCATAAAGACGGATGGTTATGGGTGCTAACATATTTGCATAAAAATAACATAAATTTTTCATTTCATTATAAAATATTACATCAGAGTTACAAGGAATCTGAGTACAATCTATGCTCAGCAGAAAACAAATAAGCTATCAGCGGAAGAAGTAAAACCCAAAACATAACTCTAGCTCCAAACCCTGAATCCAGCTCTGAAGACTAAACCTGCAAACTAAACTACTAGCTACCCACGCAAAAAAATTGGGCATCCAGAGTTTAGGTGTGGTAATAATAAACTCCAGGTCGGTCGTGGGAATGGTGTGAGAACTCAAAACAGTTATTATTTAAGGTTTGTTTTAAAGTTGGGAATTCAATGGACTATGCCGCTTTGTGGAACGGGTTTACTCCATATGAATACATGTGCATAGAAATTCGCAAATGACTTTGGAAATATGAAACTATCATAAGCTTGTCTACATCACACAATGCAAGCGCACACCAGATGGGCGAGTTTTGTCTTATGATAACCAATAATTCTTTAACACGTAAAAATTCTCTTTTAATACTATGATTAGTGCATAGTGTTGAAAACCATTTCACAATTAAATATATAAATCTTAGCAAGCACAGTAACTATGCCCACATACATAGTTTACAAACAAAGCGAAAGGCTTGTATTGGTTATTGGGTTTCCAACCTGATGATTCCTGGCACGAAAGGTCAATCGATGACACAAGCTAAGTATCTCCTGGCTAACATCCAGACTTGGACACCGAATACAGAGCGCGAAGTATATATCCCAGTTTTCATCCAGACTCGGACACCGTATATATTTTATTTCCTCAGGTTTCACAGGTACCACTACTGCCGAAGCTTTCAAATTCAACAGATATTATGTATATGTATACAACCTAACCGCTAGTTTACCATCAATCTAGGGTGTGAGGTTCATCGATGTCACGATATAAAAAAAGCTACGCTTCAATGAGCCATGCTTTGATCCTCACTAGTTCATTTCATAACTTGAGTATGTCACATTGTCAATTCACAACATGTCACTGATTTCTATCAATATATACCCTCTAAGCTCATATGTCTTAGAGTTGAGAATAATCTATTGCCACAAATCCTATATATATTAACAAAAAATCAATGCTACGCAGTCGATTACAATGTCAGACACACAACCCATTCCAGTCCGTTCTGGGTCTGAACGGAACAACAATCCGAAAATCTACAAATATATTCAGATCTCATGCCATTATAACCTTATATCGGGTGTACGGCCCGAACCGAGACATCAACAATTAATCCAAATAATCTGAAAGTTCCCGGTCTTCATTCGTCATTTCTCCTGTCTTAAATTACTTTATAACGTGGTACTATTACTTGGAATGGTTTCCAAACCTATATCTGATCCCGGTGTTTCCAAGTAATAAGCGTATTTTTTTTCCTCTTTAACTAATTATGGATTACACGAGATTCCAATTCAAATATCCTTCCGAATGGTCATCAATTCATTCTTGAATTATAGTTTTCAAATTTCCAAATTCCAACTTTACTTGGATTTAAATACCATTTACGATAATCCAAAATCAATTGATATTCAAACATAAGTTTATATAAAGTTTAGTCGACTTATATTTGATATCAATTCACAAAATCGGTGAATACTATAAGCGAAAACTCGATATAATATTTTCCAAGTTTCCTATGATAGTAATAACAGAATTCCATATCGAGTATCAGAAGACTATCGGAATTCCAAGTTTGAAAACGTTACTAAAAGTGTTGTAAAATAGCCATTTAAATCAAATTGATTCAAAATCATTTGAAGTTCAAATATTTCCACTCAGTTTGCTTTTTAATAATAAAATATGATTAATTGTAAGCATTTTCAAATTTTTAATAATTTTTTTAAACCCGTTTTATTCGATATTTTTTTATGGTCATCGTACTACACTTTTTCGATTTCTTTTTAACATAACTTGAAAACCATACACTGGAATTTAGAAATTCCAATTCAATTCGAAAGTTATCATTAATAGAGATTCAATGTTTCTTGTTTCACGTCAATTCGATTTAAAACATTCAAGTTATAGCCATTTGAAATATAAAAATCGATATTCATGAACTGTCGTTACGCAGTATATTCAATTCAGACGATATAACAATTTAAACATAAATCGTTCAATCATTTTTCAAAAAAATTAAAATTTCCCATAATTCCATTAAAACTGTATTTCAATTTCCATCAAAACTTAATACAATATTTTCCAAACTCGTTTAATTGCTTTCAAAGCTTACAAATGGTCATTTAAAAATAATGGAACCAAGTGTTTAAAACTTATTGTTTAAACTCAAACCAATATCCGAACTTAACTTCAAAACTTAAGTCAAGCGTTTAATAGAAAATAGTTCCAAAATTCTTATTGAAATTTAATCTAAACTTCTAAATTACATTTTAAAGATTTTTTCACATTTTGGAAACATTTCCAAATTCATTTCCACCTTTAATCATTCTTAACTTAGATTTCCAGATCATTTGAATCTAAATTCAAATTAAATTTCCAATTCTTATTTGCATATTGAATAATAATATCGTCATGGAAGGAAGATTAAACTGATTATCCATATAAGTCAACAACTATGGTATATACGTAATGCAACCATAATCAGTCAATACTCAACCATATGAATATGAATTCATCCATTTGCATCACAACAGTCAAACAACCATTTAATGGTGCATAGGCGTTACGTTCTATAATGCTTAGTGTCCAATGTGTTCTAACAACATAAGTATCCATTCAAACATCACATACAACAATCAATATCCACAAGACATTATTTAACATTAACTAATTATAATTATTAGCTAATTATTATCAACCATATATATATAAATAACTTAAATCAAATATCCTCCACAAAAGGCCTTCCCAAGCTCCGTTTCGCATCGTCGTCTTCGCTACAGCAATTGCCATTTCTTTCGTATGAATGCGCCTACGCTGGTCTTTGCTTCTCCTTCTTACCAACATCACTTCCCTCTTCTCTCATACAGGCATCGCTCCACCAATATTCACGCATATAGCTTATTGTTCGTTCTCATATTTTCTTTTATTTTGCTTTCCTTTTATCCTTACATGTAACTTCTAAATGCCCTACTCGCTTTCACGCCTACTGCCATCTTATATATTTTTCTAACAAAGCACTTCAGCATACACCATCCAAGCACCTTACATGCTCTCATCACTCTCTTCAAACTCTTCTTTTTTTCTCTTTGCATGTGGGTTCAAAGGGTTGCAGGCTATTTTGGAGAGGAGAAGGGTGATTGGGTCATGGCGCGGAGCGACTAGGTAGACCTGGGCGGCCACCGGTGGCACAGGGGTCGGTGCAGCGCTTGTCGGTGGCGGATGCAGCTGCAAAAAAGGGGATGACTGACTAGTTTCAACTGTTTTGGAGAGGGGAGTGAAGGTCTTGTATGCTGCTATGGGGTCGAACAATTGAAGAAGTGGTTCATGTCGGGGAGGAGCAGTGGGGTAAAGGTTGGAGCAACACTTGGTGGTGGACTGTTAGGTAACGGGTAAAGCGATGGATGTGGCAGCGTGTGGCTTCGGGAGGTGGAGGATGTGTGAAGAGGCCGAACTGTTTTAGAGAGAAGAGGTGAGGGGAGAGGAAAGGGGAGGATTGAGGGTTGCTGAAGGGGGTGGCTGACCTGGCAGTGGACTAACGTGGCGAGGGAGGTGGATGAAGGGAAGTTGAATGTGTTGAAGGGGGAGGGAAATTTGGCTATGGTGAAAAGTGGAGTAGAACAAAAAATGATGTATCTTTACTTGGGAAGGAGGAATACACGTGATATAGGGAAGGGGAGAGTTAACGTGTGAAGTTGGCAAAAGTGGGGAAACACAAATGTGCGTGAGTCCGATATACTTAAACTGCTAAGGGGATATTTGTTAATATGGTTAAAGACACATGGCTTCCTTATATAATCCAATAACATGCATATGAACACTTGTTGGGACTCATGGCATTTAATAAATTCTATTACATGCATAGGTGAAAAATAATGGTGCATTTATTTTATTAGAAAATTTAAATTTTGTAAAAACTTTGGTAACCAATATATATGTGACCATTTAGTAATACGTATATGTCTAACCATTACATTATCTAACATCAAAAATATGCACAACTTATATATTCCAAAATATTTATTAATATTACTTATGTTTTAGTTTATATTTGTAACCACCATATAAAATAATATTTACAATTTATATTTTCAAAACATTATTTATCAATATATATAACTTTCTAAAAATTATATTATAAAATTTTAAATACTTAACAATCTCTATACAATTCATATAAACATCATAAATTGTCAAAATAATATATATATATATATATATTTCACCAAATTATTATATGTTAAAAATATTACTAAAAAAATATAAATATATATTACCCAACATAAAATAAAATTTTCAACTTATACGTTCTAAATAAAATAAAATAATCTTTACAAAATTCATATCATTTTTTATAAATCATATTAACATCTTTAAACTTCAACAAAATCTTATGTTAATAAAACATATTTTAAAATAATATCTTTAATTATTAAATCTTATGTATTAAACATATTCTTAAAATAAGTTTCCTTTTACAAAATCATATTTATATATATTCAAGATTTAAAACTTATATTTAAACCTTATTAAATCCAATTTATATTCATAAAATCCAAATAAATCTCATATGTTAAAACGTTGAAAATCTTGGATCGTTACAATATCCCCCTTAAGGCTTTTCGTCCTTGAAATGGAGAAATTGTTAAAATCATACGTGTATATTTTTTTTTACCTGTACCAACTTTAATTTAAAATAGAATAAACAATAGTATTTATAAACTTGAAATTAAAGTATGAAATGATTTCTTCGACCCAAAATCCAGGTTTTATTTTCAAATCATTCGAAATGCTATGTTTTCCTATTCATATTGATTTATACTCGCTTCGGTATTTTAAAAATAAAAAATCATTTCAAAAATTTCATGACAACGACATAACAGCATTTATTTTCCAAGTCGATAGGTTTCTTCTAATGACAAGGCCACTAGGCACGACCTACATGTATTGATCTAAATAAATGATGTCACTCTGGACTCTAGAGTAGACCACCAATCAAGAATTTACATCTACATCATACCTTTCTTTAGACATGGGTTACTCGAATCACAATAACAAATCATTTCATATACTGAAGTTATAAATTATTTTGCAAGCATAATTTACAAATACTTCCAAATCGTAAGTCTTACAAACCATTTCAATTTATAATCCATACCAATAAATTTTGAATTATTTTTGAAACATTATTGAGATAAGATTTCCAATGATTTCACATAATATTTTTCAAGAGATTTATAAAATCAAATATTTTCCCTTTTAAATTCATTTCCAATATCATTCGAATAGCCGAAAAATAATTTGGAAACATTTTTATCTTGCAAATCTTGTTTCCCAAACATAGTATCTTGGATAAATCCAACACTTCAAATTCATTTGTTAACCATTTACAAAATTCAATGTTTCTTAGAATTCAAAATACTTAACTCCACATCCGAAACTATGTTATTAATACAACTTGTCCTTATATTTGTCAAAACAAGGCAAAGGAAGGGTTCAAGAATTGCACAGTTTCAAGATTTCAAGCACGAAGGGACCGAAGAGATGACAAATAGAAGATGACGGTGGGTCAAGGAAAAACAAACACGCTAATGAAGAGGCAGAATTTTATTTTCAAACATACATTATTCCTTCTTACATCATAATTTATTTGTGAATTTAATTTATACTCTACAAATAAGGAATACATCACTTATTTAAATTTTGCTTATCTATTCCAATTCATATTAATTAACCAAATGTTTTACTTGAATTTATCAAAACATTTTCAAACATTTATCTAATGGTTTTAAGTATTTCTCGACGTTTCACTCGGAATCATATAGTTATCCTACTTCCGAAACTCAAAAATAAATATTTGATGATGATCGATCATTAAACAGAATCATCCTCGGGCAACTAATGTGATTCTATATCTATCCAGTATATATTGGACTTCGTATATACGTTAGCTAGGCGTATATTCAAAATCCTTACATACTCGATAGTCCAATCTCGATGTCAATAATATACTTAAAGCACTTATCATAATTTACATTTCACAAATAATTACGCTTTCCAAAACGACTTATTTTTTTTCAAGATAATTATATTTTCTAAATTTTGCTTTCTCAAACATAATATTCCTGGATCTCATTCTAGGTTATCTTAAACTCTATCTCTAATGAGATATTATAACTTTGACGAGTCCTATCTTTTGTTCAAACATGTTGTACCTCATAGCTTTGTTTAAACCAAAGCTCTAATACCAACTGTAATGACACGCCTTTTTGTGCGATTCTCGCCGGTAATTAAACCAACTTAAATCGTTCATAAAGATGGATAGTTATGGGTACTAATATATTTGCACAAAAATAATAGAACCTTTTCATTTCATTATAAATTATTACATCATAGTTACAAGGAATTAGACTACAACCTATGCTCAGCAGAAAACAAATAAGCTCTCAGTGGAAGAAGTAAAACCCAAAACATAAGTCAAGCTCCAAACCCTGAATCCAGCTCTGAAGACTAAACCTGCAAACTAAACTACTAACTGCCCATGCAAAATATTTGGGCACCTAGAGTTTAGGTGTGGGAACAATAAATTCAAGTTTAGTTGTGGGACTGGTGTGAGAACTCAAAACTGTTATTATTTAGGGTTTATTTTAAAGTTGAGAATTCACCGGACCACGTCGCTAATGCGGAACGGGTTTACTCCATGTGAATACCTATGCATAGAAATTCGCAAATGACTTCGGAAAAATGAAGCAATCATAAGCTCGTCCCACATCACACAATGTAAGTGCACACCGGATGAGCGAGTTTTGTCTTATGATAACCAATAATGCTTTAATATGTAAAAATTATCTTTAATACTATGATTAGTGCATACTATTGAAAACCATTTCACAATTAAATATATAAATCTTAGCAAGCATAGTAACTATGCCCATATACATAGTTTACAAACAAAGCGAAAAGCTCATATTGGTTATTGGGTTTCCAACTTGATGGTTCCTGGCACGAAAGGTCAATTGAGGACACGAGTTAAGTATCTCCTGGCTAACATCCAGACTCAAACATCGAACATAGAGCGCGAAGTATATATCCCGGTTTTCATCCAGATTCGGACATCGTATATACTTTATTTCCTCAGGTTTTACATGTAGTACTACCCTCGAAGCTTTGGAATTCAACAGAGATTATGTATATGTAAATAACCTAACCGCCAGTTTACCATCAATCTGGGGTGTGAGGTTCATCGATGTCACGATATTCTCAAAGCTACGCTTCAATAAGACATGCTTTGATCCTCATTAGTTCATTTCATAACTTGAGTATGTCACATTGTCAATTCACAACATGTCACTAATTTCTATCAATACATACCTTCTAAGCCCGTATGTCTTAGATACGAGAATATTTTATTGCCACAAATCCTATATATATAACATAAATCAGTGCTACGCAGTCGATTACAATGTCAGACACACAATCCATACAAGTCTGTTCTAGGTCTGAACGGAACAACAATCCGAAAATCTACAAATACATTCAGATCTCATGCCACTTATAACCTCGTATCGGGTGTATGGCCCGATCCGAGAAATCCGCAGTTAATCCAAATAATCTAAAAATTCCTGCTCTTCATTCGTTGTTTCTCCAATCTTGAATTACTTTACAACATCGTATTATTACTTGGAATGGTTTCCAAACCTATATCAGATCCCGGTCTTTCCAAGTAATAAGCATATTTTTTTCCTCTCTTAAAACAGTTATGGATTACACACGATTCCAATTCAAATCTCCTTCTGAATTGTCATCAATTCATTATTGAATTATAGTTTACAAAACAAAGTTTGATTTATTTGAAATTTCTTAAGTTCAGTTATCATTTGAACTCTTCCTTTGAAAACCCAGTTAAAAATTCGGATCAAGATTATTTGCTTTATCAACTTATATCTTCCGAAACATAATTTCCTGTTTCCAATAACCTTGTCTTAGATTTCCAAATTTCGACTTCATCCTTACTTGGATTTATATACCTTTTGCGTTAATCCAATATCGACTGATATTCAAACATAAGTTTATATAGAGTTTAATCAACTTATATATGATCCCAATTCATAAAATCGGCGAATACTACAAGCGGAAACTCGATATAATATTTTCCAAGTTTCCTCTGATTGTAATAATGGAATTCCATATCGAATATCGAAAGATAAACTCTACCCGAACTCATTTCTTTTTAAAATTCCAACTTCCAATAACTTACTTAAAATCGGTAAATACTTCCACATACAAATATTTCAATCATTTTAAAACCTTCTAAACTATTTTACAAACCCTTTTTATAGTTTAGATAATAATTCACGATTTATGTACTTCAAAACCAAATTATCTAACGTTTGAAAACGTTACTAAAAGTGTTGTAAAATAGCCATTTAAATATGATTGATTCAAATCATTTGAAGTTCAAATATTTCCACTCAATTTACTTTTAAATAATAAAATATGATTAATCGTAATTTTTTCAAATTTTTAATAATTTTTATAAACCCATTTTATTTGATATATTTTTTTACGGTCGCCGAACTACACGTATAGCAACCTTTTCAATTTTTTTTAAACATAACTTGAAAACCTTAAGCTAGAATTTAGAAATTCCTTTTCTATTCAAAAGTTATCATTAATAGAGATTCAACGTTTCTTGTTTCACGTCAATTTCATTTAAAACATTCAAGTTATAGCCATTTGAAAAACAAAAACCGATATTTATAAACAGTAGTTACGCAGCATATTCAATTCAAATGATATAACAGTTTAAATATAAATTGTTAAATCATTTTCCAAAAAAAAATTTCCAATAATTTCCATTAAAACTGTATTCCAATATCCATTGGAACTTAATATAATATTTTCCAAACTCATTTAATTGTTTTTAAAGCTTACAAATGGTCATTTAAAAATAATGGAACCAAGTATTTAAAACTTATTGTATAAACTCAAATCAATATCCGGACTTAACTTCAAAACTTAAGTCAAGCGTTTAATAGAAAATATTTCCAAGATTCTTATTTAAATTTAATCTAAACTTCTTAATTACATTTCAAGGCTTGTTTCACATTTTGAAAACATTTCCAAATTCCGCCTTTAATCATTCTTAACTTAGATTTCCAAACCATTTGAATCTAAATTCAAATTAAATTTCTAATTCTTATTTGCGTATTGAATAATAATATCTTCATGGAAGGAAGATTTAAACTGATTATCCATATAACTCCACAACTATGGTGTATATGTAATACAACCATAATTAATCAATACTCAACAATATGAATATGAATTCATCCATTAGCATCACAACAATTAAACAACCATTTAATGGTGTGCAAGCATTACATTCTATAACGCTTAGTGTCCAATGTGTTCTAACAACATAAATATCCATTCAAACATCACATACAACAATCAATATCCATAAGCCATTAATAAACATTAAGTAATTATAATTATCAGCTAATTATAATTAACCATGTATATAAAAATAATTTAAATCAAATGTTCTCACCCAATGCTCTCCACAAAAGGCCTTCTCAAGCTCTGTTTTGCATTGTCTTCTTTGCTACAGCAATCTCCATTTCTTTCGTACGAATGTGCCTTTGCTGATTTTCGCTTCTCCTTCTTACCAACATCACTTCCCTCTTATCTCATGCAGGCATCGCTCCACCAATATTCATGCATGTAGCTTACAGTTTGTTCTCATATTTTCTTTTATGTTGCTTGCCTTTCATCCTTACATGTACCTTCTAAATGCCCTACTCCCTTTCACGCCTACTTCCATCTTATATATTTTTCTAATAAAACACTTCAGCATGCACCATCCAGGCTCCTTGCCTGCTCTTATCACTTTCTTCAAACTCTTCTTTTTTTCTCTTTGCATTGGGTTCAAAGGGCTACGGGCTGTTTTGGAGAGGAGATGGGTGACTGGGCCACGACGTGGAGCGACTGGGTGGACCTGGGCGGCTACCGATAGCGTAGGGGTCGGTGCAACGCTTGTTAGTGGCGGATGCAGCTGTAAAAATGGGAAGGCCGACTAGTTTCAACTGTTTTGGAGTGGGGAGTGAAGGTCTTCCGTGTTGTTATGGGGTCGAACAGTTGAAGAGGTGGGTCATGTCGGGGAGGAGCAGTGGGGGTAAAGGTTGGAGCGGCACTTTGTGGTGGACTATTTGGTGATGAGTAAAGTGGCGGATGTGGAAACGTGCAGCTGCGAGAGGTGGAGGATGTGTGAAGAGGCCAAATTGTTTTAGAGAGAAGAGGTGAGGGGAGAGGAAAGGAGAGGGTTGCGTGTTGCTGAAATGGGTGGCTGACCTGGCGGTGGACTGACGTGGCGATGAAGGTGGATGAAGGGAAGTCGATCGTGTTGAAGGAAGGAGGGAAATTTGGCTGAGGTGAAAAGTGGAGTAGAAAAAAAATGATGTAGCTTTACTTGGGAAGGAGGAATACATGTGATATGGGGAAGGGAAGAGTTAACGTGTGAAGCAAGCAAAAGTGGGGAAACAAAAATAAGTGTGAGTCCCATATACTTAAACTGTTAAGGGCATATTTGTCAATATAGTTAAAGACACATGGCTTCCTTATAAAATCCAATAACATGCATATGAACAATTGTATGGACACATGGCATTTAATAAATTCTATTACATGCATGGGTGACAAATAATTATGCATTTATTTATTTATAAAATTTAATTTTGTAAAACCTTTTGTAAACAATATATATGTGTAACTACTACAATATCAAACATAAAAAATATATACAACTTATATACTCCTAAATATTTATTAATATTGCTTTTGTTTTAATTTATATTTGTAAGTGCCTTATAAAATAATATTTACAAATTATAATTTCAAAACATTATTTATCAATATATATAACTTCTAAAATTATATTATAAAATTTTAAATACTTAACAATCTTTATACAATTCATATAAACATCATAAGTTGTCAAAATAATATATATTTCACCAAATTATTATATGTTAAAAATATTACTAAAATATATATACATATATATTACCCAATATAAAATAAAACTTTCAACTTATACATTGCAAATAAAATAAAATAAAATAAAATAATCTTTACAAAATTCATATCTTTCTTTATAAATCTTATTAATATCTTTAAACTTATACAAAATGTTATATTAATAAATCATATTTTAAAATATCATTACTTATTAACTCTTATGTATTAAACATATTATTAAATTAAGTTTCCTTTTACAAAAATCATATTTATATATATTCAAGATTCCAAATTTATATTTAAACCTTATGAAATCCAATTTATATTCATAAAATCCAAATAAGTCTCATTTGTTAAAACGTTGAAAATCTTGGATTGTTTAAATTTTGTATTATACATATTCAAACACAAGGGAAAAGGCTTGGGGAGTAAGGCAGAAGCCCTTTGCATTTTTCTAGCTAAGAAGAAGATTTTGGTGAACAATCTCACTCCGAAATGCATGGCACTAAGTTTGGAATAGAAAGGCAGCCAATACTTTCATACCATATATATTTATGGTCAGAAATAATGAGCTAAATCTCTTTTTAATCTTTTATATGAATTTTATTTGAGTTAACTGATTTTAGTATATGGGTTTATTCCTTATCATGATATGAACTCAGATCATTTTGATTTTCTAAGATGTACATGTTTTAAAACCCCAACTGTTTATTCATAAACCATTGTAAATGATATTGATATATGGAAAAAATTCATGAAAAGAAAATATGGGCTGCAATATACATACGTATAAGTGTTGAGGCTTTAAAGTGTGAATGAGAGGGGATGCAATAAGATTTATATGTGCTGAACCCTTTGTCAAATGTTGAGATCTATGATTCAACTGGGTTTAATCCCTCTAAAGCCAGTTTAATCATGGTGGCTTCCAAAAATAAAATACTCAAATATGCCATATAATAGTACCAGTTGCAATGAACTGAAGTTTACCTATTTTTGTGTGAAAAACTCATATTTATGATTCATTTACTCGTTGAATGGTTGTTTGTTTCCTTCATGAATATTGGTTGCCAGTTGTGTGAAATGTTATGTGATGATTTTTGACTGAGAGATTAAATCATAGATGTTACATGATAATTTATTATTAAAATATTCTATCACATTTATTTAGCTGATGCTAGAAAATAAAGGAAACACTTAATAAATAAACTAAGGAATATTGGTTAAGAAGGTTGCTGAATGGCTTGTACTTGAATTACAAGTTTGACACACGACTTGATTAAGTCCTGAGATCTTTGCGTAATGATGTGAATTAGATCATTACAGTGTGTCCCAATGATTCATATATGCAGATGAGACGAGGGTATAAATTGCTAACCCATGAATGAATAAGGAACTTGAGTTTTCCTGGATATTATGACGTGGAAAAATCTAGTAGCAAGCATACAGGTTAAATGGCTTAATCCTTTTGGTTCTAACCTGTTTGACAAATGATTGATGTGATGTTGTGTTCCTTGTGTGATTTCTGTTTTAAATACCCATTGATTTTGGATAGAAGGTATGTGCACCTGCACACTAACACAAGGCATGCACACATGTTCAAAAGTAATTCTAAACAAGATTTTCATACTTTTTCACCTCTGTTTTATCACTTAAATTATGTTTCGATTATTGCTCATACCAGACCCAGTAGTCTGACCTCAATTTGCTCATGGCATATGGGGTGTCTCATTTTATAATATGGCAGTTTCCATTGCTTTTTAAGGAAATGAAGATGCTAAGTAAATTTGATGAGTGTCATGGCTTTAAGATGAAAATTGGCATGCTTAGCTTAGTTTAAAATAAGAGATCTAGAAATGTTTAAATCTGCATGAATTCAAAATATATATATACATATATATATATATCATTAATAGTTATGTAATGAAATGTTATATGTTTTGTTGTTTAAGGATTTATATGGGTTTATGGTTTTGTTATTATTAAGGTCAAATTCTGAAGCTTAATTGGGGATACATTGAACTGTATTATTTCTGGGGTTATCTTTAAAAATTGGAATTGGGTAAAATATATTTAAATGATAGAAAATAATAATATTATGTATTAGTCAATCTGGGGTCAACACAATGGCAAATGTGTATGTGCATACTTTTTGAAGTCTGGATCATTAGTGCACTTCTTATGTCCAGTTTGCACTTTATAATGCAAGCGCTTTAACCATTGGTTCAACACAAACCAAATAGGTTATCCAGGGTTTAAGTGATGCATATGCACCAAAAATCCAGGAGGTCAAGGGAATGCATATGGCATAACCCTAATTTTGAATTTAGAATCCACCATATTTTCACAATACAGTAGAACTATATTATAGGGAAACAAAATGAAAAGTGATTATATATATGCATATGTCTCATTTCTGTTTTAGGAACCTAAGATTAAATTATTATCTATGAATATAATATGTCTTATAACTACAGGAAATCCTTTTACTACCAAAATTAATTTTATACACCAGCTCGTAAGATGTGAAATAATTACATGAATATTCTACTACAATTTGTGTATTAATTGATCAAAGAAAGATCAATGTATCTCTGGCTTTATTTCTTACGATCTGATTTTAAAGTAAGAGGGTTATACATATTTCCATATATGTATACCAATTATTTTATATGAATTAATATTTTTATATTAGTAATTCTTGATCCTCGATATTGTATACGGAAGAGTAATGACCCTGGATTTAGCTTAAAAATAATGTGTATAAAAAAATTACTACAAGGTTCAGTATTAAAATCAGGGTCAATACATTTTAGTGTCAAAGTTGTGTTGGTATAAAACACAGATAATAATTGCTTGAAAACTAACATTGGATGGTAGGATAATTTGTTTTCAATTGGCATGATTGGTTGCATAGGTGTACTTGGTTACTAATAATACATATATATGAAAAGAAAACTGACATGACTTAGGTCCATTATCACCCTAGAAACATGGCAGGAAGATCAGGAGGACTACCAATGGTAAATATGCAAGAATTGGTAAATGCTTTGAGAGAACGGATAGGACATAGGACAGAAAATCCAAATGAAGAACTCTCAAAATTGCTAAAGACTTTTACTAATCTAGAAGGAAAATGCTTTGAGGGAATAGAAAGTGTGATGGAAATCCAAGTGTGGCTTAGACATTAGATAGTATTTTTGAAGACAAGCAATAGATGACCAAAGGGGGAGGCAAGTAGCTTTGAGGTAGTTGAAAGGAGTAGCTTTAAGTTGGTGGGAAATGATCATTACAGGAAGATTTGAAAATGAGATTACATGAAACCAATTTAAGGTACTGCTTGAAGACAGATTTGTACCTGCATCAGCTAAAACATCATTGCTTAAAGAATTCATAAAGCTTAGGCAATGAACTTTGAGTGTCACAGAGTACACCTAGAAATTTGAAGGATTATCCAAGTATGGAGCCATGCTAATAGATGATGAAGCTTCCAAAAATGGTAGATACATTAAGGGATTAAATTCAAGCTTGAGTAGAGCTATGCTGTCATATGTTGACAAATCTTTTGGTGAAGTCATAGACATAGCCTTGAGCTTTGAACAACATGATAAGTAGAGGTAGAAATACAGAAATTTCAAGAATAATAACTACGAAAGGAAAAGGAAGGTATCACCCCTATGATAAGAAGCAAGAAGACACTGGCAATAAGAAAACCAGTGATGCTAAACCAAACAAAGCTAAGAAGAAAATAGTTTGTCATCATTGTGGCAAGGAAAGGCATACTAAACCAAAGTGTCCAGAACTAAAGGGAGGAGCGTTCAAGTGCAACACTTGTGGAAAAGAAGGCCATCTAAAGAGGAATTGTCCTAAAAATAAGCAGCAAGGAAAAGTAGAAATTCTGGAAACTAAAGGCAAATCCATAGTGGAGTCTAATGCAGAAAATATGGGGCAAGTTGTTGGTACATTATTTATTTGCCAAATGCTTATACCAACAGTGTTTGAAATAGGGGCAACTTATTCACTAATCTCTCATGACATTGTCAAATTATTAAAGTTGAATTGCAATTTTATAGAAAAACCTTTACTCATAAGAAGTCCCACAAGAATTTCTTGTGTTTTGGATATGGTATGTGTGGATGCAGAATTAATTATAGGGGGAATATTTTATTTCCAATTTATATGTTTTAAATTACCTAGATATAGGTGTTATATTGGGTGTGGACTAGTTAAAGCAACATAAGGCTATAATTAATTTAGAAACATCCACCGTCTCATTCCAAAACAATAGGTGTAACGGCCCAAAAGATTTCCGACCCTGAAAATCGACGCAAACCCCATGTCGACTATTCAAGAATCAAAAATACCGGAATGTCAATAGAAAGAAGTTAGAGGGTGAGAAACAGAAAGAAAGAAATATTAGAATAGAAGAAGAAGAAAGATACAACATCGTAGTAAACACGGATCTCACAGCGGAACGAATAAGTATATTATATAACATAACTTTGAAATAAAACCAGTGTCTGTATACAATACCATTATCGGAGTACAACACTTACAACACAGCGGAAATAAACAATAACTATATAATCCTGAAGCCTCCTGCTCCAAGCTCTCCAAGTATATCTGTAAATCCCGACTACTTGACTGCCCGTACAAATTTGGGAACCCAAGAGTTAGGGTAAAACAAAACAAAATAAACTCTGGGTCAGTCATGGGACTGGTGTGAGTAAACTCCAACCACTTGGTTTAACTTTAAAATCCTATTTAAAGAAAGGATAATCGTAAGATCGATCCACACATAAACACGGTTGGTTTTTACCTTACGATAAACCAAAATATTATTTAAAATCCATACTCTTCAGAAATTATAATAATATCTAAATCAAATAAATAGAAATCCAATCGAATGCTTTCATCTCACGTTCCACATATATAATATATAAATCATAAAATGCAGGCGCTTATTTGGTAATGGATTTCCAACTGGCAAGGTATGAGACCACCTTCCGACAGTGTATCTCTAGTGAGGAATACACTGGATTCAACAAGAACATCTTGCAACCCAAGCTAAACATGACTAGTCACTCATTTCGCTTGAGTGTATCGAATCTATTATCACCAACGCTTAGGATCAGCAACCGTTTCCCGAAAGGGACAGCATCGAAATAGGTTAAAGAAGTAAATGAAATTTCTCTAGAGCAGTTGACAATACACCCTAATTGGAAGCTACCCACTTAGCCATGCTACCTACCCGATTTTATACCATTTTCCGGTTGTGAGGCTTGAGGCCATAACGTATCTTTTTGACAGATCAGGCCTTTATATACTTTGAATGTCACATCATCATACCTGCCAAATCACAAATTGATTTCTTCAAAAATACCACGGGTATACAGCTAAGAGAAACGAATTTCTCTACCACCAAATGTAAATACGTTTGAAAAGATCAACTTACGCGATCTATTAAATATACTCTGTCAGACATTCTTCCATACAGGTTGATCTAGGACTGAACAAACCGAAGACACAATTCTATAAACTCATCTTAGGCAATTTCTACCTAGGATTTTCCGGAACATCCCTTGCATAAACTCCATCTTCAACTATCTTCACCATATTTGATTTGCAACGTTAATGCCCATACGCAGTGGTTTTCAGATAATAAATCTGATCCCGATCTCTCCGTATTAACGATGGAAAAATGGTTAAAACTTTGATAGTCAGTTATTTAACTATCAAAGGAAAACATCCATACACACAACGGTCTTATTTCCAAATGGAAATTTTATCGATCAATCATAAATCAACATTTTTTTCCTTGAATTAATGTATCATTAATTTACTCATTTCCCCATTTCTCGTTTCCTTGTATTCATAAATTCTTATTTTCTAAATTTAGAAAACATACGTTATTTACATTGGAAAACAATTCCGTGCATCATTACTCTTCTACATCCCTTAGTCCCTAACCGTAAACTAGTAAGAGAACAACTCCCTACGTATTAACCTCAAAGGCCGAAACCAACATCACATCAATACACAGAAAGCTGTTCAACATAAGTAATCTCCAATCAGTTTCTAATTTCCTTTACTCCATTTTAAATTCTTATTTCAAAACACAATTTCCTTTATAAATATTTTTATTTGCATAATATTAGCTTTGATTCATTTTTCACATCGAATGTGAACAATATTTCTTTTATATAATCAATTTAGTTTGATTTCGTATTTAAAAATAATATCCAATTCAAAAATTCAATTTATATTTCTAATTATAGAATTATTCACACAAAATCCTATTTTTTATTTCTAACATTTAAAATCTCATTTATGATTCCCTTTATGAATTCTAAGTCCAAATTCTATAAAAATATCGATGTTAAAACCGATTTCTAGTTCTCTATATAAATTCATATTTTTTTATTTTAATTTATCCAATGATAATTACTTTACTTACTTTATAAACATCTTTATAAATTAATCTTCTCAATTTATATGTTAAAAGTAGATTTCTATTTAATATCTATTTAAATCAATCGTATCATAATTCTTAGTTTCCTTTTTTTTAAATTCAATTAATTTCCAAAAAAGACATATTTATTCCATATAATCATTGTAACGACCCACAAATCCGTACCCTTTGAGTTGACTAATAACACCACACATCCAACCCAAATGACACAGAAATACGAATCATTGGTAGAAAGAAGTTAGAGGGTGAGGAATAGAAAGAAAGAAATATTAGAATAGAAGAAAATGAAGATAACAAACTCACAGCAGAACGAACAAAATATATTAAATAACATAACTTTTGAAATACAAATCAGTAACTGTATATACATACCATCATCAGAGTACAACAGTTATTCCTGGAACAGTTATAAACACCTGTTTCCAGATACCACATAGAACACAGCGGAAATATGATAGTCTACAGCTAACTTGTTAACCCTTCAGCTTCCAGCTCCTCCAAATGAATCTGAAAATCCCGACTACTTGACCGCCCGTACAAATTTGGGCACCCAAGAGTTTAGGGAAAACAAAACAAAATAAACTCTGGGTCAGTCATGGGACTGGTGTGAGTAAACTCCAACCAATTGTTTAACTTAAAAAAATCCTTTCGAAAGGAATGATAATAGTAAGACCAGCCCACACATAAACATGGACGGGTTTTACCTTACTATAACCCAAAACACTTTAATACAAAAATCCAGTGATATTATAATAATGTCTACATCAAATAAATAACCAAATAGCAGAACGCTTGCATCTCACGCTCCACATACATAGTATAAAATCAAAACCGCAGGGCGCTTATTGGAGATTGGATTCCAACTATGACAAGGTATGGAACCAACTTCCGCTAGTGTATCTCTAGAGAGGAATACACTGGGTTTAACAAGAACGTCTTGCAACCCGGCCCACACATGACCGACCACTCATTTCGCTTGAGTGTATCGAATGTATATCACCAACGGTTGGGATCAGCAACTGTTTCCCGAATGGGACAGCATCGAATAGAAAAAGTAATTAAATGAATCTCTAGATAGGTGATTATACATCCTAATGGGAGCGACCCACATAGCTATGCTGCCTGCCCGATTCTTGTCATTTCCCGGTTGTTGAGGCCTGAGGCTACGATTACTTTCTATTTATCGATAGCACAATCACTTTGAATGCCACATTGTCAGATCCGTTAATCACTAATTGATTTGCACAAATATTCTGGATATTATGCTAAGGGAATAAATCTGTTGCCACCGTATATATTCATACAGACCAACCCATACGATCATTGGAAATACTTTGTCAGACATTCGACCATATACGTTCGTTCTGGGACTGAACGAAACCGACGACACAATTTCTATTAATAGAAAAAGCCCTTGCACTTTACACCGTCTTTGATTATCTTTATATAATCTGATCCGCAATGCTACTGCCAATACAGAGTGGCTCCACGGATAATAATCCAACTGGTCTCCCCATATTGACAACGATATTGACAAACACTTCGATAGTCGGTTATTTAACTATCGAAGAAAAAGAGACAAACATCCATTAAAAACATAACATCAATCAATCACTGGGCCTGTTAATTAATATTTCATTAATTAATTCACTTCTCTATTTCTCTATCAATATTTGTTAACCAAATATTTCCAGAAATTTTATTGATCTCTTACGCTAGTTGGAAAAAACATTTCCCTATATCACCTTCTTTTATTTTCTATACTTAGAAAATATATTCTATTCGCAATTGAAAATATTTTCAATCACTTATCTCTTTCCCAACTACTTTAATTATACTCAGGGAATATTTACTTTTATATTTCGAAAATTCCATCACTTGGGTTAAAACGAATGCTGTATAAAACATCATTACAACAACCCAAAATATTTTATTCAACTAAATATTATTCAACACTTCTCTTCGAGATTGGATTTTGCTATTTATCAATTAAAAATGAAATCAATCAAGTTGGGGTATTATTACCTCTCAGACCTTGACTGAAAACATCATTAACTTCAAAACAGACAAAACCACTTACCTCGAATAATCAACATTTTAAAAAACCAATTATTCATTTTAAACGTATATATGTTTCTATTTCTATTACCAGCCTATCAATTTCCTTTTTGTTTATAATATTCTATTTTAAATTCGTTTCCTTATCGAATTCTGTATATATCGATACATTAATTTCTACTATCAATCTTTTCTTAAAAATATTCTAACTCCTTAAATTTCCGGAAAATTCGCCATAACCTCCCTTGTACCGGGAGCATCGGGATATTTCAAATAGCCTCCCATGGCCCTCACCAATCCAAAAGAAAAATAAAAAGCCAAGCGGCTTGCCGATACGGCGCATAAAAATTTCATATATGAATTTAAACATGTACCTTTTGGTCGGGCACATAAATAAAAATCTTCATATACTTCATCTCATACCTGCCTAACACATGCTCACCTGTTTCCAATTCAATTCAACTCAATCTAATCGTTTGAATTCAGTTTCGCTCATTTATTCTTTAATTAGCTATTTTTCCTATTCCACTTCTTTGTTTGAACATAACATGTTCAAATAAAATATTTATCTTACTCATAACCAAAATGAATTTCAACTTCAATTCTAGTCTTCGATTTCGAATATAAATTTTCAAATCGAATTCACTTATTCAAAGCCCAATATTAATTCAAAATCTCATTAACTAATTACTATTCAAATTAGTTAATTCTATTCAATAATCAAAAATCTGATTTATGATTCAAAAATCAATTCATTAGACCACTTGAGTTCACATATAATTACAACTCAAAATCTGAAATTTTCTAAATAGAAATTCGGATTTTATTCGTTTAAAATCCTTTTATAAAATTAAATAAACCGTTATGGTTTTTAAATAGTTATGGCGCTGTTTTTCTAAAAATTTGATTTTGATATAACTCAAAATTTATTCGACGAAATCCAGAATTTTCTTCTCCATTAGAAAACTATTATCAAATCGGTCCTGACGTTTCTTGTTTCAAAGAATTCCGACTTCAATTGAGTTCTGTATACTCAATTGAAGTTCGAAACGCCAATTTATGAACTACAGCGCTGCGGCGAGTTCGTTTTAATTATATATATATAAACTTTTAAACTCCGTTAAAATGAATTCAACTCCATTTTAACTCTATTTGAATTTTCTTGATTCAAACCCCATTTTCACTTTTATTTGAATTCTATATTCCAATTCCAATTTCACTTCTATTTGTATCCTATACTCAAATTCCAAATTTTAAATTCCATTTGAATTATATATTTTAAATTTCATAGTTTAATGAATTATATATTTTAAATTCCATAGTTTAAAATTCCATTTGAATGCTATTGTTAGACCAAAAAGTGGTTCTAACACCCAAATTGACTAAAAGCAGAATGAAATAAGATCAAAAGTAAAATGAACACACAGGATTTATAGTGGTTCGGCGAAGAAATGCCTACGTCCACTTGTCTTTCACTATTTTCAATAAAGTAATTGCAACTACAATGAAATATTCACTGAATTTCTCTTAAAACTCACTTGCATTCACTCAATTGCATAAAAACAAATAATGAAAGAAGATTTGGATTTTCCGGGAGTGCTGGAATTCGGGTTATGGAGGTGGTTGAACTCTCAAAGTGCCAGAAAAAATCCTTTTCTTTGTCCCCAGACAGGGTATTTATAGGTGAGAATTGGCTCAGAACCCGATCTGGATCGGAGCCACGTGTCATCCATCCCATCAGCCTCGGGTTTTGATGGATTTCTATGTTGACAACGCATCAGAGTAGTGGACGTTGTGGGTAGGAACTGGTCATAGCCGCTCCGAATAATCAGGCGCTCATGCAGGAGAGTGACGTGGAAGACAGGCTCGGATCGGAAGGGTGTGCACAAGGGGTTCAGATCGGAGTACCCGATCCGACCCGGATTGACTTAGGACTAATTCCTGTTTTTACTCTGCTCCGCTCAGATCTGTTGCTCTCCGCTCCAACTAGAAATAGGTTGCTCTCCGATCGGAACAGCCGTGCCTCTCTGATTCCAACAACAATAGTTCACCGATCCGAACAGCAGACTTTATCCGATCCGAACAGCTACACTGCTCCGATCCGACCCGCTTCAGTGTTTTTCAAGTTCTTCAATATTTCACATCTTGACTTTGTGTTGCCCAGTTCACAAAGTGGGCTAACATTTTGCCCCCTCAAAGGATGCTTCTGTTGGAGACGGAGCATGCTTTGACTATCATTGCACAACGCTCTTCAAGGTGATTTTTCTTTTGATTTTCCTTGTGTTTTCATCTTTTTATTCAAATTTCAGTTTAATTCGTTGCTGAGCTAAAGAACTCGGTTCGGTTCGGATTCCGATCCGAACAGACCCCTTCTCCTTTCTATTTTCCACTGGACTATTGGGCCAAGCTTTGCTTCTGGACTGTCCATCTGATCCGAACGGGGGTTCTTCTACTGGGCTGCCGATCCGAATGAGGAGACGAATGGACACTCTACTCCTCTATATAAGCTTAGTCTTCTTCCTTCTCTCACTTTTACTGTTTTACTCCCCAAGTTCTGCAAAACGAGAAAAATCCTAATTCGTAAAGCATCAAAATTCCTTTTAATTCTCGAAGTAATTACATCGGTAGGTTATAAAACTTTTGATAACTCCTTTTTTAATTGATTTTGATTCGAATTCGTAGATGATTAGGACGATATGAGCATGGAATTTGGATGACCTTGCCACCGCGACCCCCCTCGTCATCGTCGCCAGTAGACTCGTCGTCACCTCGAGGTAGTAACGGAGGGGGTTAGAATTCGTGGTTGAATGCACCAGCGCATAGTCGCTTGGCTTTGATTTGGGTGATGGGCACGAAACTGGCCTTGGCGTTGGTTAGGGAAGAAATAGGATGAAGGAGAAGAAGAAGATAGTAGGGAATCGGTTCGGTTCGGAGGGATATGGAAGGTGAAAAAAATAAGGGAAAGAGGAAGGAAGTTCAGGAAGTCGGACCGGGTCGGAGCAAGTAAAGAAAGGAAAAAGAAAAGAAATCCAGGAGATCGGATCGGGTCGGAGCAAGTATTTAAAGAAGGGGGAAAGGAGCCTACCTAACCGGATCGGGTCGGACCGTAAGATGACGGAGGAGAAGTATAACTACATGATCCGATCCGAACCGTTAGGGGACTTTGCCTCCGATCCGATCCGATTTTGATTTCTGAGTTTCAATGAGATATCCAAGCCTAAGGCCACGCCCCCGATCCGATCCCAATGAATGCACCTGAACCGAACCGAAGCACAGTCTACCTTAACGCATAAAAACTCGTATAACTGGCCCAATCAACTTTTGGCATAATCTTCAACTTAATGGACAGTTAGGATAGTGCCCTGCGAACGTAACTGGACATCAGGATCTACTACAATCCTTCATACTTTGCCAAAATATTGCGTCGCACTTATAAACATTTACTTTGCACTTTCCGCATACATTGTTTACACTTTAGTTTGCACACACGCACGGGGGGATACGGGCTAATTTGCTCTAATTTTTGCTATTGCTTCTTCAATAGTTTTATGACCATGAGACCCAGACGCTCTTCCCGATCTTACTATGATATCAGGAAGCTCCGCCGTAGCATGTCTAATCCACCTCAGGATATCGAGTATGATCACCGCGATGATCGCGGTAGGGAGGAGAGAAGGCCTTATGAATCCTATCGTTCTCGATCCTCACGTTCTCGCTCTCCCGTTCGGTCGGACTAAGAGAAATATAAAGGTTATCAAAGTCGTAGGGAAGAGGACAGACCACAATCGAAAGACTCCACCTCTTTCCACGAGAAGCACAGCAGAGAGAGAAGTCCTCCAAAAGATATTGAGTCTCGAAACAAATGCAAGGTCCCTGCTACTAAACGGCCTAGGACAGATAAAGAAACTATTGAATCCTCCACACACAGGGACACTGAATTGACGATCCCCGCTCCTCCACCACTAGATGCGGAAACTGCAATCAAGCGGGCGTATTTGGAGGAGCAATTTCCCGAACATTACTTCGAGACTTTGACTTTTTTACCTGCCCTCGAACCAATTTCTTCCAGGTGGGCAGATGAGGCCAAAGCAAAAATTGATGCGGTCGAAAAACAGTATTCTGAAATGTTCAAATATTCACGCCAGCTTTCCAGAATCATTCGTACTCTAATCACGAATGATGATTCAATGCAAAAACCTCAGAAGAGGATGCAAAGGCCTTAAAGAACCTAGAAAAAGATTTGGAGGACACACATGCCCATCTTGCTATTGCTCAGAGGGATGCTACCAACTTCAAACAACAATTTGAAGATATGCAAAAACGTTATCATGACTTGCTTGAATCTCACACTCAAGAGCGTTCTAAGTTAAAAAAGCAAGTTGAAGATGCTAAGTCAGATGCCGCTAAGACGCGCCTTGCTTACACTGACCTCGAACGGAAAAATGCTGAGTTAGCAAAGAGGAATGCTGAGCTAGAAAAGAAAAATGCTGACTTGGCTTCAAAGCTACTGGAGGCAGAGAACAGAGCTGCCCTGGCGGAGGGCAACGTTGAGTGTGCTATCAAATCTGCGGAGGAGGCCCGCAAACAATTGTCAGAGGCGGAGACAGAGATTCAAGGTTTTGGCGAATTAATGATTGAATTCTTCGCACATATCATCCGTCGCCGGAACATTTCTTGGATTGAGGATTATCCATCCACTCTAGTCCAAGTATGGAGTCAAATCGTTGAGTGGGAAAAAGAGGAGCTCAAGGTTGATTCCATCGATGAGGACAAGCTGATGGAGAAATACTTAAGGGATGATGAGCCAGAACGCCTAGCTGAAGGGCACCGTCTCATTGCCAATGCTATGGAAGAAGAGAAGCGGAAGGCTAAACAGAAGAACGTTCTCGAGGCTGGTTTTTCTTCTACTGCCCCCACAACTTCTGAAGTGGAGGGGTATGATCCTGAGAACCCGGGAATCCCTCAAACAACTCTGCTATCCCCTATCCCTGAAACGGCATCAGAGACAGCAGTTACCCCTACTGAGAAGTCTTCGGAAGGTATCCCTACCTTTTCTCCTCAGTTCGTCAAGGCTATTTCTACCTTTCGCCACGTGATTGAGCAATCGATGAAAAACCCATTATTTTCTCCTGAGTTGATAACTGTTGCTTCTCACTCTGTAGGTATTGAGCCATCCAGAAAGATAGATGTGACTCAGGGAGCCGCCTCTAGGGCAGAGCCTACGGAAAAGGCAAAAGGAGGGAAGGACAAGGCTGTTCCTATAGACTTGGGAGAAGGAAGTGAACCGACTAAGGCTGACACTCCCCATGATGAAGAAATGATAGTAGCCTTAAAGGATGATGGCGGTGACGGAGGACATGAGGAAGATCCAGAGGTGGCGATAGTCGGGGAGTCAAAAAGTGCAGATGATGTTACTTTGGCTGCAATGAAAGCTGATCAAGATAAACGCTTGCAGTTAAAAGCCGAAGACCTAGACCCTGAAGCCCTCAAGCCTCTCGCAGTTGTGGATGCGGGATCAAGGTTAGTTGTTAAGCTCTCAACTAGATCTATTACAGAGGAACTCGCTAAAAAATCTTCTCTTGATTCCAGCGCTCCGCCCTCCGGGAAGAAGTCAACCGGTTCCAGTACCGCATCTTCAGGAAAGAAAAAATCAAAGCGCATCTTGACTGAAGCCGAGAAAGAGGCGAAGGATGCGGAGAAAGCCGCCAAGAAGTCCAAGACTCCCTCGAAATCCAAATAGTGGGTTGTCTTTCATTGTTTTAGTATTTGGTAGATCAATAATTGCTGCTGTAAGGGTGGCTCTTGCACCTTCTTTTTTAGCTATTTTCCTGTACAAATTCATTCATTCGTAAATAATAAAAAATAATTCATTTTCTGCAATGTCCGTTTTGTCAGTGGTTCTGCACTTATGTAAAAATGCCTGTCATACTATAGTTATGAAATGAAGTTACGGAGGGAGGAAACATGTGTATACATATATGCCCCCAGTCAATTCTCAAAAATTATTTAAGGCTTAATTAAGCAATCTGAATGCTCCCGATTTTCTGACGGGATACAATTTTCTGTGTTGTCGATGCCTGTCGTTTTTTCTGGCATTTCTTTTATACTCTCCTGTCTTATACTCAGGTTAGAGTTCTTACTGAGGCGGTCTCTTGTCTGGGTGCACCTTCACGCCTCAGAGGACGTCGTCTTCCCGTCCTTTTATACTCTCTCTCTCTGAAGAGTTAGAGTTCGAGCTCAGCAATCTATTCACTCCCCGATCTTTCAGCGGGGAAGGATCTCTTTCTCAGCGCTCAGTCGGAGACGCTTTTATACGCTCTCTCTCTCTCTCTCTGGAGAGTTAGAGTTAAGAATGTCGTTTTCTCATTCTTTTATGTCTTGTTGCACAAATAGTCATTGTGCTTTTTCTTATGTTTAAACTGTTTTCAACCTTTTCAGGTTTTGAATCATCTTATATTCCATAATCACAACAGAATAGTCGATGAATGTATATATATAATGCATAAAAGTAAATAACACACGATATTTTTATAAAGGTTCGGCTAAGTCGTAGCCTACATCCACTTTATAGTCCTTTATTCATATCATCAGATTTTCCCAAGGCAAGTCGTGCCTTATTACAGAGTTCATAAGAAAAATAACAAAGAGTACAACATTTCTAATCCAAATATCGCATCAAGTGTTGGGCATTCCATGCTCTAGGGACTTCTTCGCCATCTACGGTCGTTAACTTGAAGGTTCCTTTTTCAAGTTTCCATTGGATGACAAAGGGTCCTTCCCACTTTGGACCGAGGTGAGGAAGGGATGGAAAGACTCTCTTTAGCACCAAATCTCCTGGTTCAAAATTCCTAAGGCGAACTTTTTTGTCGTAATAGCGTGCCATCTGACGTCGATGTCTTGCCGCACGCAAATCTACTTCGTCCCTTTTTTCTTCGACTTCATCAAGAGACTCAAGTAAGAGTGCCCGATTCGTCATCGGGTCATAATACGTCACCCTACGGGAAGGAACCTCAAGCTCAACTGGAATTACTGCTTCTGAGCCAAAAGAGAGAGAGAAAGGGGTATGACCAGTAGCCGTCTTAAATGTTGTCCGATATGCCCACAAAGCTAGGGGCAATTCGTCAACCCATTTTGCCTTTGCGCGCTCTAACCGTTTCTTGAGGATGGATTTTATTACTTTGTTTATTGCCTCAGCTTGCCCATTCGACTGCGGATAAGCAACCGCAGTGTATCGCTTGTCGATCTTATACTTCTGGCAGAAATTTCTGAATTCAGTACCATCAAACTGGGTTCCGTTGTCAGTTATAATGGTCCTTGGGATCCCGAACCGGCATATAATATTTCTAACCACGAAACTTATCACCTTTCTTGCCGTGATTTTGGTCCAGGGCTCAGCTTCCACCCACTTCGTAAAATAGTCCACAACGACTATTGCATATTTCGCTCCTCCTTTAGCAATCGGTATAACTCCAATGATATCAATTCCCCACGTGGCAAATGGCCAAGGACTCACCATTGATTTGAGTTGGGTCGACGGTGCTCTGGGGATTTTGGCGAATCTCTGGCACTTATCGCAGCGTCGTGAATAATCAGCTGCATCTTTATTAATTGTGGGCCAGAAGTATCCATATCGCAATATCTTTTTTGCTAAAGTCTGACCTCCTGTATGATCTCCACACTCACCTTCGTGCACTTCTCTTAGTACACGTTTGATGTCGTCGTGTGCTATACATCGTAATAGGGGCATAAAAAATCCTTGCCTATAAAGAGTATCATCTTGTATGACATATCTGGTAGCCTTGCGAACTATAGCCCTTTTCTCACTCTTCTTTGATGGGAGTGTCCCATTCTTAAGGAAGTTCTTAACTGGGGTCATCCACGACTCCTTCTCCGGTTCCGCTTCGAAGGCGAACTCAATTTTCATTGACTCAAAGCTTGGCGATTCCAACGTTTCAATTGGAATTATTTCAGTCTCTTCTGGATTGTCGGAACTAGCTAGCTTTGCCAGCCTGTCCGCCTTTTGGTTTTATGTTCTTGGGATATGAGTTATACTGTACCGCTACAGGTTGCTCAATAGCTCTCTCACTTTCCCGAGGTAGGCGATAAGTCGAGGTCCCCGAGCCACAAATTCCTCTCGCACTTGGCAAACAACGATTTTGGAGTCACAGAATATGTCCAACATTTTTATTCCGAAGTCTTTAGCAAGCTTCAGCCCGACAATCAGGGCTTCGTACTCAGAGTCATTGTTAGTCGTCGAAAATTCTAATCGTAGAGCGTAATATAACGACCGTCCTTCAGGAGTGACTAAGACGATTCCAGCCCCGGACCTTCGGTCGTTTTTGGCTCCATCTGTGTATAGCTTCCATGAATATATCTTTAACTCATCTTCGGACTTGACCACTTTGTCATTGATCACTTCCTCCTCTGGGATAGTGAACTCTGCTATAAAGTCTGCCAGAGTTTGCCCCCTAATTGACCTTCGTGGCTGAAAATTTAAATCAAACTGACTTAATTCTATATTCCATTTGATCAACCTTCCCGATGCTTCGGGTCTCTGCAACACCTGCCTCAGAGGCTGGTCAGTGTATATGGTTATTGGATGAGCTTGGAAATAGTGACGAAGCTTTCGGGATGCGATTAGGAGGCTGTAAGCGAGCTTTTCAATCTTTGGGTAGTTGCGCTCTGCCGGTGCTAATTTCTTGCTTACATAATATACTGGCCTTTGTACTTTGTCTTCTTCTCGAACCAGGGCTGTGGTAACGGCGTGAGCCGAGACTGCCAAGTAAACAAACAATTCTTCGTGATCCACTGGCTTTGACAAAATCGGCGGTTTCTCTAGCAGTTCCAATAAATTTCGAAAGGCCTCAACACAGTCCGGAGTCCACTCGAAGTTCTTCTTTCCCCTTTTAATCAAATCAAAAAACGGGACGTATTTGTCTGTGGCTTTAGAAATAAATCTACTCAGCGCAGCTACTTTCCCTGCAAGACTTTGGACGTCTTTAATTCTCCTCGGCTCTTCAATGTTTCTAATCGCTGCTATTTGGCTAGGATTGATTTCAATTCCTCGGGAGCTCACAATGAAGCCTAGGAACTTTCCCGATGCCACTCCAAATGGCATTTCAAAGGATTCAACTTCATCCGATACTTTCGCAGGATACCAAACATTTTCGCCAAGTCTTGCGTATGGCTGGAGGACTGTTTCGATTTGACAAGCATATCATCCACATAAACTTCCATAGTCTTCCCTATTTGATTATAAAACATTCTGTTCACCAAGCGCTGATAAGTGGCTCCGGCGTTTTTCAATCCGAATGGCATTACAACATAACAATACAACCCCAGATTTGTAATGAAGCTCGTATGTTCTTGATCTGGCACGTGCATAGGAATTTGGTTGTACCCAGAATATGCATCCATGAAAGAGAGAAGTTCATGACCTGCTATCGAATCTACAAGCTGGTCAATCCTGGGAAGTGGGAAACTATCTTTTGGGCAAGCTTTTTTCAAATCTGAAAAATCAATGCAAGTCCGCCACTTTCCATTCGTCTTCTTTACTAAGACGGGATTCGATATCCAGTCGGGATATGTCGAATCCCGAATAAATCCGTTCTGTTTCAGCTTCTCCACTTCTTCTTTGAGAGCAGCCGACCTCTCTGGGCCCAGCATACGTCTCTTTTGCTTCACAGGCGGATGTTTTGGGTTTACATTTAGTGTGTGACTTATGATGGATGGCGATATCCCACACATGTTAGCGTGGGTCCAGGCAAACACGTCAAAGTTCGCCTTCAAGAAGTCCGTTAGTTCTTTGGCCCGACGTGGATCCAATTGAGACCCAATCTTCAAAACTCTTGTTGGATCAGCTTCATCAATAGGAATTTCCACTGTCGCTTCATTAGGAGTTGCATTTCTAGTCTCTGGTTCCTCATCTTTTCTGGGATCCAGGTCTTCAGGCGTTCCTTTAAGCAACTCCTTCGGGGTCGATATCTCTAATTGCTACGCCGAGCCCCCCTTTGGGGGAGGCGAGGCATCTTTACTCTCGATGTTAAGTCCTTTCATCAACATCTTTAATTCGGCAACATAGCAGGCCCGTCCGGAAACTTGATCCCCTCTCATTACTCCAGTTCCGGCTTCAGTTGGGAACTTAAGCAATAAACACCAAGGGGCGATGCAAGCTCTGAACTCAGCAAGGGCAGGCCTTCCCAAAAATGCATTATAAGGAGAATCTACGTCCAACACTACGAACTGAAGCATCCGCACTCTTCGGCGTTCTCCTTGCCCCAAGGTCACGGGCAATTCTATGTACCCCATGGGAGCTGTAGACGCCCCGTTGAAGCCTCTGATCCATCCTTCACATGGCTTCAAATCTTCAGATTCTAGCTTCATCTGATCGAATGACTTTTTAAATAAAATATTAACAGAACTTCCGTTGTCTACTAACACCTTATGAACCAAGGCCGGCCCAATGGTGGTAGTAATGACCAACGGATCATCTGTGGGTGATTGGATCCCAGTATTATCTCTGCTGCGGAATACCACGTCGTCAAACATTGTTTTCTGTTTTTTTATGGGGGCGATATCTTCCAAATCATCACCTTCATTCACATCTATGTGCTTGGAAGCATTTACATATTGATCCATTGCTCTAAAACTACGGATTGCTGGGTGAGGTCCACCCACTATGGAGTTGATAACAATTCCCTTGCCTTTCTGCTGCGCTGTAGGCTTGGGAGCAGATTGAATCTGTTTTGGAGCCTGCTCTCCTTGCCCCCTGTCCCTCGGGGCAACCTTATATTCATCCAGTTTCCCTTCGCGCAGCAGCTTCTCAATCACATCTCTCAAATGTCGACATTCATTGGTTGAATGCCCATGAGTCCCATGAAACAAACAAAACTTCCCAGTTGCCATTTCTTTCTCTATCGAGTCATGAGGTGGCGGTCTTTTATATTGCAAAACGTTGTACGTATCCAGGTAAATGTTTTCCAGAGTGTCGTTCAACGGTGTATAATTCTCATAAGTCTGGAATTGGGGTCTTTTGCTAGGATCACTTCCCCTATTTCTATTTCTTTTGTTACCGTTCGCATTACGGTTATTGTTGTTGCCCCCGTTTCCAGAATTGTCGTTTCCACTCTTGTTTCCCACATTCACTTCAACTTTTCCGGAACTTTCCCCAGACTGCTTCACGGCGATGTTACTCTGAACATTTTCTTTTGAAGCCGCTTCAGACTTTCTCTTTCGGTTTGCCCTGGCCTCCTCTCGTCTTAAATAAGTACCGGCCTTTTCATAGAATATCTCTCTCGTAGAGGGTGTCTTCCCAGAAAGGTAATCTCCAAACTCAGATTCAGGGTCGACTCCTTCCTTTAATGCCATCAAAATGGTGGGCTCATGCGGGTCACTAACTTCAGTTACAGCTAAGTTAAAACGGTCAAGATATGACCTCAAAGACTTTCCTGGCGCCTGCTTAATTCTTGATAATTCAATAACACTTTTGGACTTTCGGGTATGGAGTCGGAACTGATTCATAAAACGTTCGCTCAGTTCCCTATAATTCGAAACCGAACGAGGGGGAAGTCGGGTAAACCAGAACAGCGCCACATCCTCTAAATAGATCGGGAATGCTTTACACTTCACTGCATCAGGAGCAGCAGCAGCATTCATGAGCCACGAGTATCGCATCAAATGTTGTCCCGGATCAGTTCTCCCGTTGTACTTGTCCATCTGTGGCAGGTTAAAACGCCTGGGAAACTGAATGTCAAGGATGTCGTCAGTGAAAGAAGTATGGCTTCGCTCAATGCCGTAATCTTCATTGGTATAGTTCCGGCTCTCGGACATAATCTGGCGTACCATTGCCTGTACATCAGCATTAGTTAGGGGCCGTTCAAGTTCCCTGGCCCTGGTATCCGCGTTCCTTCTGGGCTCTTGTTCAGGAGATGCCCTTCTTCTTCGAGCTGCTTCTACTCTATTCCGTTCCCTACGCTCCCGGTCGATCTCGGGAGGAGGGGACTGGAGCCTTTGCCCCTGAGTGGGATCATTGTTTCCTAGTGCTCGTGCAATATCCTCGCGAGACCCCAAAGATCCGAATGTCAGCTGGTCCAAATTCTGAGGACGTTCGAGCGGCCTTCGTTCATGGGGCCGCTCTTCCTCGGAAGAAGAAGACTGATCCACTGGTGTGTGACGAACCGGTGATGGGGTTCTCTGTCTACGGAGTTCGCTAATCTCCCTGCTCATGAGTCTCATATTCTCCTGCATCATGAGATTGGTGCGCTCGTGGATTTTCATAGCCTCCCTAGTACTCTCAAGCATGTCAAGCAGGCGCGAGAAATATCCTTGAGTAATGGGCACGGATGGATTGACCTGATCATTGACCCTGGTGGCTGGAATTGGAGCATTTGTAGGGACTCGAGTAGAGGTTCCGACATCACCAAGTGTCGGATCGGTTCGGAGATGGGAGATTGGGTCGGTTCGGAGCTGGGGAGCCTGGTCGGGTCGGTACATGGCAAGCTGCTCGGGTCGGTTCAGGTTGGGGGAATGCACTGCTTCAGAATCTCCTACCCGGATCGAATCGGAGCTCTCCCCCTGAAGGCGGTTCGGGTTTCCTGTATCGGTTCGTCCTGCTGCTGAACTCTGCCCACGAGACCTTGTCACGACCGCATTTTGCTGATCTTTGCCAACTCCATTTCCTCGACCAGATTGAACTTCTTTGCCTTTTCCTTTGGCCATGTTTCTTCAACAATCGATTCAACAAATATCCAAGGGCGTCGAAACTTGAGGATTAGCTTCTTTGAACTCAACGGTCCAAAAAGTAGAACGATAATCCCGAAAAACAAAGAATTCAGATAATTCTCAGTGAAAGCACCAAAATGTTAGACCAAAAAGTGGTTCTAACACCCAAATTGACTAAAAGCAGAATGAAATAAGATCAAAAGTAAAATGAACACACAGGATTTATAGTGGTTCGGCGAAGAAATGCCTACGTCCACTTGTCTTTCACTATTTTCAATAAAGTAATTGCAATTACAATGAAATATTCACTGAATTTCACTTAAAACTCACTTGCATTCACTCAATTGCATTCACTCAATTGCATAAAAACAAATAATGAAAGAAGATTTGGATTTTCCGGGAGTGCTGGAATTCGGGTTATGGAGGTGGTTGAACTCTCAAAGTGCCAGAAAAAAGATCCTTTTTTTTGTCTCCAGACAGGGTATTTATAGGTGAGAATTGGCTCAGAACCCGATCCGGATCGGAGCCACGTGTCATCCATCCCATCAGCCTCGGGTTCGGATGGATTTCTATGTTGACAACGCATCAGAGTAGTGGACGTTGTGGGTAGGAACTGGTCATAGCCGCTCCGAATAATCAGGCGCTCATGCAGGAGAGTGACGTGGAAGACAGGCTCGGATCGGAAGGGTGTGCACAAGGGGTTCGGATCGGAGTACCCGATTCGACACGGATTGACTTAGGACTAATTCCTGTTTTTACTCTGCTCCGCTCAGATCTGTTGCTCTCCGCTCCAACTGGAAATAGGTTGCTCTCCGATCCGAACAGCCGTGCCTCTCTGATTCCAACAACAATAGTTCACCGATCCGAACAGCAGACTTTATCCGATCCGAACCGCTACACTGCTCCGATCCGACCCGCTTCAGTGTTTTTCAAGTACTTCAATATTTCACATCTTGACTTTGTGTTGCCCAGTTCACAAAGTGGACTAACAGCTATATTTAAATTCTTTAGTTTAAAATTCCAATTGAATTCTTTTTGAATTCTACATTCAAATCTCCTATTTAATTCTCTTTGAATTCAAATTCCATATTTATTCTATTTGAATTTCAAATATTCAAACCCCAAATTTAATTCTATTTGAAATTTCAAATATTCAAACTCCTTTTTAATTTTATCATTCAAATTCTATTTGAATTCTCTATATTCAAATACTATTTTCAATTCCATTGAATTTCATATATTCAAATTAACTTCTATTTAAATAAATTCGAATTAGTCGAATTCAAATCATAAATCCTTATCGATTTATTTTCGTTCAATTTATATTCTGAACATCAGAATAAATTCCATCATTTATTTTTTGAAACGATTTTCCATTTCTATTTTTAAATTCACATTTGAATTTAAATATTCAAATTATCCAATGATAATTTTTCCCTTTTTATTTACAAACCCTATTTATTTTACTTGTTTATATATTTAAACAAGTCCCGATTTCAATTTCCTTTGAAATAGAAATTTCTACTCTGGAAAAATAGTGTTTCCCTTTTTCAAATTCAAACTTATAATTTATTTCTGAATTATCCAATGATAATTCTCTTCCCTTCATTTATAAACTTTGTTTATAAATGAATTTCTTGTTTTATTCCTTTAAAACAAGTTAATATTTTTATTCCATTCAAATTTCAAATTTTATTTTAGAAAAAATAGAATTTCCCCTTTTTAACTCTGGAAATTTCCCTTTTCGATATTTTTAAATATCAACACTTAGGCCCAGTGATATTTAAACACCAAACAACCAATTATTTATTTCTGGTTTTCTAACACATCATATATGACAGTATATATGCAAACAAATAAACAAACAGATAATATATTTTTGAGGAATCCAGTTGGATTCCTCCAACCTGTTTTTCCTGCATCCATAGACGTTAGTCAACATAAATAATACCCATCCTGCTTCGAGGCAGGATATCACAGTATAGAAGGGGATCCACTTATATACGTGGGCGTAGGGTCATCCGCTAATGATACTGCGGGCATCCGCTAATGAAATTGCGGGAATCCAACCACCAAACCAATATATATAATAGTCACCCTAAATAACTAATATATTCAAAACAACCAGAAAGCATTCAAACAAGCAACAACAATTATTTTTCACGATATTAAAATAATTCTAAATAAAAGGTGAGTGAGATTTACTCACCATGATATTTATTGCTGAGATAAATAGAAGATGTTTGATTTATTTTCCATCCGTCTCCGGAAAAATCCAAATCTATTTCCCGATAAATGTCCAACTCGACTTGCATTAGAATTACGAACCTAATATGAATCAAATATAGAATTAAAATTTGCAAATTATACAGGCTATATATTATTATTATTTTTGTTTTCCCTTAACAAAATTAGACTTCTATTTAATTAAAATAAAAAATAATAATACCTAATTCCATACTCAAATGATTTGTTTAAAATTTACTTCCTTTTTCCAGCTAACTCCATGAATTTTACCAATTTATATGAACCAATTTCCTAGTTTGGGTATAAATTTTTAAAATAATTAACTATACTAAATTTATTACTTAAATTGTTACCTTAATTTACACTGTTAACACCCCATTCCCCAACAAAGCTTTGAATGCCATCCTCGAAACCCAGTAAAACCATTTCGACGTAGAGCTTGTTCGAGCTTTTAAAACTCACATTGCACAGTCAAACCCACACCAGAAACCACCCAAACCCCATCGTCGATAGTACTCCGCCCCACGATTAGACCTGCGCCGCCACATCACTTCGACGACGACCGAGTTGCCTCAAATCAGAGCACATCGCACCAAAAATGGAATTCCAAAATTGATCGCGAGTGCTTCCCTTTGACTCAAGTTGGTTCTACACGATAATGGAGGGAGATGCGATTCACGATTTCGCCATTTTTTATTCTTTTTATTACAGATGGTTTTTGATTTTCAATTTGGTGTAGGAATAAAATGGAGGAGGCTAAAGGATTTAAAATTGATTCTGATGTTTAATGGATTTAGGAATGGCCGTTTTCTCTTCTTTAGACTAATTCGATTTTTTCCTGAACAAAGGAGGAGTTCATCTTCGAACTGAAATTGAAAGGGAGGAACGGATTTCTTAAGAGAAGGAGAAAAAGGCTTCGATTTTATAGACGATGGATACTTCACTGTTAAGGAAACAAACGTAGGTGTTTACTGGGAAATGTTTATCAGAGGTAGGTTAGTTAACTTGATTTGATGTAGGGCTTATCCACTTATATTTAAAATAATATAATTCGGGTTCATTAATTTAAATCACGAACCGTTATTTCAGTGTACCGACCGACATTTCAATGTAATAACCCTATTCTGAACTCAACCGTAAATATTCTGAAATTTAATTTCAACACATATACCATATTAAATTAATATGATATAGTTTAAATTCAAAAACCACAAATTCTTTAAAAATAGATTATTATTTATTTTTGTATATATCAAATAAAATTCCTACTTATCATCTGAATCATTTTGATTCAGTTCTTAACTTCGATTTCAATTATATTTCGAATTAAAATAATTCGATATATTCTAAATTAAATTATATTCGATAACTCAATATAAAAATTAATTTATATCATCAACTAAATATTTAAAACCATATTAAATATTTAAAATAAACTGTTCAAAAAATCCGGGTCGTTACATTCTTCCCCCTTAAAATAATTTCGTCCTCGAAATTGCTAAGGTAGGAAAAATGCTACAAACCTATTACTTTTCAAAACTCACTAAATTTTAACTCAACATTTTATACTTCTGCAATTTTAGTTCTACCAAACTTTTGGTTTCCATTTATTTACCTTGAATGATTTTCAACCCGTTCATTCATATCCAATTCATTTTCATTCACATTAATTTAAATCTATTTATTTTCTTCAATCCATTTAACTAGCTTAAGTTAAATTCCACTTCCAGAATCCAAATCCCAGGGTTTTCATTTCAAATCCTTTTGAAATCACTTAAACATGTACATATATTTATAATCTTTTCAAATTCAAAATATTTGAATTTTTCAACTAAACTTGTTTTCTTTCAAACAAATTTCCATCAAAATTTTTCTAAGATAGCAATCCATCACTTAGAAACTCGAAAATGAACACTGATGATGTCGCGACCATCATCAGAATTATTTTCCAGCCACTAAAGTGAGTTCAGTGCTTTATCACTTACAAAATCTAATAAAAAATGGTATTTATTCAAAACCCTTTCAAAACAAAGCTATATTATTTTGATATACTTTGAAAATTATTTCTGACTTCCCAGGATTTAAATTCCAAATTTTGGTTTGAATCTAGTTTTAATTCATCTCATTTGTATATTTCATTCATATGCAAATTTTATTTGGTTATATATAACCATTCCAATTTTTATAATCTAATTTGATTATAAAACAACATCCAACACATCCATCTATTAAAATAATTTCAGAAAATTATTCCTTTTCTATAAAAATAGAATTTTTGGGTAAAATTATTTCATTTACCTACTTTAAAAAAATATCATGTCCAATCTTCTGTTCAAGTGTTTAGAAATTCCTATCGACTTTGTGGCGTCCCACTATTCGATCAGAATTCATAAACCACTCAACAGACTAACCAACACAATATAAAACAACTCTTATATCAATTAAAAAATACGCTCTCTCATATATATATACTCAACTCATTCTAGGGTACTACTGACCCTATCTCTAATGAGCACATCCTACCAAAGCCTAGGTATTCGCTCAACCTAAGCTCTGATACCAACTGTAACAGCCCGCAAATCCGTACCCTTTGAGTTGACTAATAACACCACACATCCAACCCAAATGGCACTGAAATATGAATCACTGGTAGAAAGAAGTTAGAGGGTGAGGAATAGAAAGAAAGAAATATTAGAATAGAAGAAAATGAAGATAACAAACTCACAGCGGAACGAACAAAATATATTAAATAACATAACTTTTGAAATACAAATCAGTAACTGTATGTACATACCATCATCAGAGTACAACAGTTATTCCTGGAACAGTTATAAACACCTGTTTCCAGATACCACATAGTACACAATGGAAATATGATAGTCTATAGCTAACTGGTGAAGCCTCCTGCTTCCAGCTCCTCCAAATGAATCTGAAAATCCTGACTACTTGACTGCCCGTACAAATTTGGGCACCCAAGAGTTTAGGGAAAACAAAACAAAATAAACTCTGGGTCAGTCATGGGACTGGTGTGAGTAAACTCCAACCAATTGTTTAACTTAAAAAAATCCTTTCGAAAGGAAAGATAATAGTAAGACCAGCCCACACATATACATGGACGGTTTTTACCTTACTATAACCCAAAACACTTTGATACAAAAATCCAGTGATATTATAATAATGTCTACATCAAATAAATAACCAAATAGCAGAACGCTTGCATCTCACGCTCCACATACATAGTATAAAATCAAAACCGCAGGGCGCTTATTGGATATTGGATTCCAACTATGACAAGGTATGGAACCACCTTCCGCTAGTGTATCTCTAGAGAGGAATACACTGGGTTCAACAAGAACGTCTTGCAACCCGGCCCACACATGACCGACCACTCATTTCGCTTGAGTGTATCGAATGTATATCACCAACGGTTGGGATCAGCAACCGTTTCCCGAATGGGACAGCATCGAATAGAATAAGGAATTAAATGAATCTCTAGATAGGTGATTATACATCCTAATGGGAGCGACCCACATAGCCATGCTGCCTGCCCGATTTTTGTCATTTCCCGGTTGTTGAGGCTCGAGGCTACGATTACTTTCTATTTATCGATAGCACAATCACTTTGAATGCCACATTGTCAGATCGTTAATCACTAATTGATTTCCACAAATATTCTGGATATTATGCTAAGGGAATAAATCCGTTGCAACTATATATATTCATACAGACCAACCTATGCGATCATTGGAAATACTTTGTCAGACATTCATCCATATACGTCCGTTCTGGGACTGAACGAAACCGACGGCACAATTTCTATTAATAGAAAAAGCCCTTGCACTTTACACCGTCTTCGATTATCTTTATATAATCTAATCTGCAACGCTACTGCCAATACAGAGTGGTTCCACGGATAATAATCCAACCGGTCTCCCCATATTGACAACGATATTGGCAAACACTTCGATAGTCGGTTATTTAACTATCGAAGAAAAATAGACAAACATCCATTCAAAACATAACATCAATCAATCACTGGTCCTGTTAATTAATATTTCATTAATTAATTCACTTCTCTATTTCTCTATCAATATTTGTTAACCAAATATTTCCAGAAATCTTATTGATCTCTTACGCTAGTTGGAATTTTTTTTCCCTATATCACCTTCTTTTATTTTCTATACTTAGAAAATATATTCTATTCGCAATTGAAAACATTTTCAACCACTTATCTCTTTCCCAACTACTTTAATTATACTCAGGAATATTTACTTTTATATTTCGAAAATTCCATCACTTGGGTTAAAACGAATGCTGTATAAAACATCGTTACAACAACCCAAAATATTTTATTCAACTAAATATTATTCAACACTTCTCTTCAAGATTGGATTTTGCTATTTATCAATTAAAAATGAAATCAATCAAGTTGGGGTATTATTACCTCTCAGACCTTGACTGAAAACATCATTAACTTCAAAACAGACAAAACCACTTACCTCGAATAATCAACATTTTAAAAAACCAATTATTCATTTTAAACGTATATATGTTTCTCATTCTATTACCAGCCTATCGATTTCCTTTTTGTTTACAATATTCTATTTTAAATTCGTTTCCTTATTGAATTCTGTATATATCGATTCATTTATTTCTACTATCAAATTTTTCTTAAAAATATTCTAAATCCTTAAATTCCCTGAAAAATTCGCCATAACCTCCCTTGTACCAGGAGCATTGGGATATTTCAAATAGCCTCCCATGGCCCTCACCAATCCAAAAGAAAAAGAAAAAGCCAAGCGGCTTGCCGATACGGCGCATAAAAATCTCATATATGAATTTAAACATGTACCTTTTGGTCAGGCACATCAATAAAAATCTTCATATACTTCATCTCATACCTGCCTAACACATGCTCACCTGTTTCCAATTCAATTCAACTCAATCTAATCGTTTGAATCAGTTTCAATCATTTATTCTTTAATTAGCTATTTTTCCTATTTCACTTCTTTGTTTGAACATAACATGTTCAAATAAAATATTTATATTACTCATAACCAAATTGAATTTCAACTTCAATTCTAGTTTTCTTTTCGATTTCGAATATAATTTTCAAATCAAATTCATTTATTCAAAGCCCAATATTAATTCAAAATCTCTTTAACTAATTACTATTCAAATTAGTTAATTCTATTCAATAATCAAAAATCTGATTTCTGTTTCAAAAATCAATTCATTACTCCACTTTAGTTCACATATAATTACAACTCAAAATCTTAAATTTTCTAAATGGAAATTCGGATTTTATTCGTTTAAAATCCTTTTATAAAATTAAATAAACCGTTATGGTTTTTAAATAGTTTTGGCGCTGTTTTTCTAAAAATTTGATTTTGATATAACTCAAAATTTATTCGACGAAATCCAGATTTTTCTTTTCCATTAGAAAGCTATTATCAAATCGGTCCTGACGTTTCTTGTTTCAAAGAATTCCGACATCAATTGAGTTCTGTATACTCAATTGAAGTTCGAAACGCCAATTTACGAACTGCAGCGCTGCGGCGAGTTCGTTTTAATTATATTTATATATATAAACTTTTAAACTTCGTTAAAATGAATTCAACTCCATTTTAATTCTATTTGAATTTTCTTGATTCAAACCCCATTTTCACTTTTATTTGAATTCTATATTCCAATTCCAATTTCACTTCTATTTGAATCCTATATTCAAATTCCATATTTTAAATTCCAGTTGAATTATATATTTTAAATTCCATAGTTTAAAATTCCATTTGAATGCTATATTTAAATTCTTTAGTTTAAAATTCCATTTGAATTCTTTTTGAATTCTACATTCAAATATCCTATTAAATTCTCTTTGAATTCAAATTCCATATTTATTCTATTTGAATTTCAAATATTCAAGCCCCAAATTTAATTCTATTTGAAATTTCAAATATTCAAACTCCTTTTTAATTCTATCATTCAAATTCTATTTGAATTTTCTATATTCAAATTTTATTTTCAATTCCATTGAATTTCATATATTCAAATTAACTTCTATTTAAATAAATTCGAATTAATCTAATTCAAATCATAAATCCTTATCGATTTATTTTCGTTCAATTTATATTCTGAACATCATAATAAATTCCATCGTTTATTTCTTTAAAACGATTTTCCCATTTCTATTTTTAAATTCACATTTGAATTTAAATATTCAAATTATCCAATGATAATTTTTCCCTTTTTTTTACAAACCCTATTTATTTTACTTGTTTATATATTTAAACAAGTCCCGATTTCAATTTCCTTTAAAACAGATATTTCTACTCTGGAAAAATAGTTTTTCCCTTTTTCACATTCAAACTTATAATTTATTTCTGAATTATCCAATGATAATTCTCTTCCCTTCATTTATAAACTTCGTTTATAAATGAATTTCTTGTTTTATTCCTTTAAAACAAGTTAACATTTTTATTCCATTCAAATTTCAAATTCTATTTTAGTAAAAATAGAATTTCCCCTTTTTAACTCTGGAAATTTCTTTTTTCGATATTTTTAAATATCAACACTAAGGCCCAGTGATATTTAAACACCAAACAACCAATCATTTATTTCTGGTTTTCTAACACATCATATATGACAGTATATATGCAAACAAATAAACAAACAGATAATGTATTTTTGAGGAATCCAGTTAGATTCCTCCAACCTGTTTTTCCTGTATCCACAGACGTTAGTCAACATAAATAATACCCATCCTGCTTCGAGGCAGGATATCGCGGTATAGAAGGGGATCCACTTATATACGTGGGCGTAGGGTCATCCGCTAATGATACTGCGGGCATCCGCTAATGAAACTGCGGGAATCCAACCACCAAACCAATATATATATATATATAATAGTCACCATAAATAACTAATATATTTAAAACAACCAGAAAGCATTCAAACAAGCAACAACAATTATTTTTAACGGTATAAAAATAATTCTAAATAAAAGGTGAGTGAGATTTACTCGCCGTGATATTTATTGCTGAGATAAATAGAAGATGTTTGATTTATTTTCCATCCGTCTCCGGAAAAATCCAAATCTATTTCCCGATAAATGTCCAAATCGACTTGCATTAGAATTACGAACCTAATATGAATCAAATATAGTATTAAAATTTGTGAATTATATATGCTGTATATTATTATTATTTCTGTTTTCCCTTAACAAAATTAGACTTCTATTTAATTAAAATAAAAAAATACCTAATTCCATACTCAAATGATTTGTTTAAAATTTACTTCCTTTTTCCAGCTAACTCCATGAATTTTACCAATTTATATGAACCAATTTCCTAGTTTGGGTATAAATTTTTAACATAATTAACTATGCTAAATTTATTACTTAAATTGTTACCTTAATTTACACTATAAACACCTCATTCCCCAACACAGCTTTGAACCCTCCACCCTCCTGTTGCAACAACACGAGCTCCTCCTCCCCTGAAAATCGTGAGTGTCCTTAGAATGCCATCCTCGAAACCCAGTAAAACCATTCTGACGCAGAGCTTGTTCGAGCTTTTAAAACTCACATCGCACAGTCAAACCCACACCAGAAACCACCCAAACCCCATCGTCGATAGTACTCCGCCCCACGATTAGCTCTGCGCCACCTCATCACTTCGACGACGACCGAGTTGCCTCAAATAAGAGCACATTGCACCCAAAATGGAATTCCAAAATCGATCGCGAGTGCTTCCCTTTGACTCAAGTTGGTTCTACATGATAATGAAGGGAGATGCAATTCACGATTTCTCCAATTTTTTTCTTTTTATTACAGACGGTTTTTTATTTTCAATTTGGTGTAGGAATAAAATGGAGGAGGCTAAAGGATTTAGAAATTATTCTGATGTTTAATTAATTTAGGAATGGCCGCTTTCTCTTCTTTAGACTAATTCGATTTTTGCGGAACAAAGGAGGAGTTCGGCTTCGAACTGAAATTGAAAGGGAGGAACGAATTTCTTAAGAGAAGGAGAAAAAGGCTTCGATTTTATAGACGATGGATACTTCACTGTTAAGGAAACAAACGTAGGTGTTTACTGGGAAATTTTTATCAGAGGTAGGTTAGTTAACTTGATTTGATGTAGTGCTTATCCACTTATATTTAAAATAATATAATTAGGGTTCATTAATTTAAATCACGAACCGTTATTTCAGCGTACCGACCAACATTTCAATGTAATAACCCTATTCTGAACTCAACCGTAAATATTCTGAAATTTAATTTCAACACATATACCATATTAAATTAATATGATATAGTTTAAATTCAAAAACCACAAACTCTTTAAAAATAAATTATAATTTATTTTCGTATATATCAAATAAAATTCCTACTTATCATCTGAATCATTTTGATTCAGTTCTTAACTTCGATTTCATATATTTCGAATTAAAATAATTCGATATATTCTAAATTAAATTATATTCGATAACTCAATATAAAAATTAATTTATATCATCAACTAAATATTTAAAAGCATATTAAATATTTAAAATAAACTGTTCGAAAAATCTGGGTTGTTGCAATCATTTATTTACTCCTTATAACTTTCATTAAGTTTTTTCACCAAAAACGGGCTTTTAAAACTTCCATATAACTGTAAATAATTTTATACAGAAGTATCTTATTTAATTTATCAAATAATTCCTTTCTATAAAATTAATTGATTTTATATAAATATTTTTATTTCAATATACACTTTGAAATTTCCCTTTTTACATTCCAGTATTTCTTATGGTATGTAAAATACCAATTAAAAAGACCAGTGTCATCCAAATACATCAAAATCAATCATGGGTTATACATCCCATCATATATCACAACATACGAAAATAGTATTATAAATATTGAGGAATCCAGTTCGATCCCTCCAACCTGTTTCCCTGCGTCCACAGATGTTAAACAATATGAATAACATTAATTTCATTTTAATATGAAATATTCTGATAAACAGAATCAATATTTAATTAATGATATATATATATATATAACTATATCTATATTTTCAGCCAATTAATTAGCAATTCGTTCAAACAACCATCACATAAAAATCAATCATCATTTATCAATTTAAAATACGTTATATAAAAATATAAACTGGACAGAGTTAGTGAGTTTTACTCACTTTGGTAGTTTATCATTAAATAACAATATATGTTCAATAGTTCTGTTTAGGCGTTTAAATCCACCGTAAATTGAGATGAGCTCCAAATCGCTCCAGACCAGTTCCATTGTGTAGCCTCCGGCATTACGATCCCAACGGATCTTGTTTCGCTGAATTCGGTTAACATATGAAGATGCTATCATTTTTACAAGTCTCTTATATTATTTAATTTAAACTTTAATTATTTTAAACCGGGCTTCACCTTATACAATCCGACCCACTACCACTCCCAAGCCCGCTACCACAAAATCATCTTCTTCACTCAGTAACTCCACGAACCCATATATCATTCCAATGTCCGCACTTTTGAGAAATATAAACTCCACTTACACCCCATTATAAATCCAATAAAATATACCAAGGTTTTCCACATCCAAAACTCTCCTACCTCATGTCCATTTTGAACAACTCGACGGCTTCCTTCAATCTGCGATTTCCAGGTTGAACTCGTGAATCACAGTAAGGTCGCGACATGAAAAATCAGGGAATCCCTTAAATTTATCCCAGACGGTGCGCATCGATCTCCTCATCATCTCGTTACCTTCCATTTGGCTCGAAACTCCCTACAATGATCCCTAATGGTAACCCTAAGGTTGTTGTGTGTTTTCGACTTCCAGAAATTAACGTCGAACTCAGCAAATGTTACTACAATGTGAAGCTGTTTCTTTGCTGAACTCATCGAAATGTATCTTAGAATTTATAGAGCAGTGTGGAATTTATTTTGGATTTTTGAAGCTTGATTTGGTTTACTGTAAACAATAAACATCGCTGCTTGAAATTTGTGTTGACTGTGGGATCAAATGGTTTAGGTTTAGAGAGGAGCGTAGTGTAGTTATAGGAAGATTTAAATAATTTTATAGTCATTATTTTATTTATTTTTATTATAACGTTGTTTGTATTTGTCGTTAAAAATCCCTATGATACATACTATATCCGAATTTGACGAAAATGGCCATACAACTATATTTTGACATTACGGACCCAACGAAACTTATTTCGTCGAAAACCGTGTTCGTTTGCTCACATAGTGATACTTTAAAGCCTAAATATCAATCAGTTCACATTTAAATCTCGTGTGGCCACATATTGACTCCAAAAATCGTGAAATTTGAAATTTAACAATAATTTAATATTCCGGATCCAACAAAATTAATTTCATCGAATACGGAGGTCGTTTGCAAAAATGGCTATTTTCTAAGGCTCTAAATAAACCAATAAAAATTAATATATTTAAAAAAAATCAAATTAATATTATCGTATATATTCACATAGAATATCATACAACTATAGAATAAACACACTTGGATTTATAACTCGATATTTTCAAATCCAAGTTAAATTGATATTCCATTTATATTAAAAATCCATTCATAATATAAATAAATCGTTATTAATTATAAGCGAATTCCATAACGACTATATGAAAAATTGATTTGATCATAATTCACAAAATACACAATGAAATCTCGATTTTTCTCTTCCATTAGAAAAATATAGTTCACCAGATTGGAACGTTTCTTGTTTCACAGAAATCGGACTTAAAACAGATTCTGTATATTCAATTGAAGTTCAAAACTCAATATTACGAACTACTACCACATTACGGGCCCATTTTAAATTATATTATAACCAATACGTTCAACCGTCATTTAAATAATAATTTTTTTATTATAATTCAATTATAAACTGAATTAAATTTTATAAATGATCCAATTCATAAAATATTGTGAATTCTACTATTTCAGACCATTTCAGAATTAAATATATTATTTATATTATTAAAATATTCATTAAAATTTAATTCATGTCATTAAAATTACAAAACCATTATTTTAAATAGTTAAATAAATTAATTATTCGACTGTTAAAAATATGGGACGCTACATTCTTTCCCCCTTAAAAGAATTTCATCCCCAAAATAACTAAGGTAGAAAAAAATTGCTACAATCCCTATTAACTAGGTTAAAAACTTTTGGTTTACTTCTTAACTCCAGTTTCAACTGAACCAATTAATTTCAATTAAAATATTGCTTCATTCCGACTAACTAAAATTTTCAAAAATTCTGAAAATTTTCCAACACCTTAAATTTTCGAAAAATTTCGCCAGCGTCTCCTTTGTATGGCTCAATTGGTACAACTATAACTCGCCTTTCTAGACCCTCTCCAATCCAAAAGAAAAACAAAATGCCAAGCGTCTTGCCAAATAGGCTCATAAAATCACCAAACTCATATAAAATATAAACTTGTACCTTTTTGTTGGGGATATTATTCTACCCTTTCCATCTGCTACCTATTCAGCATATTCCAATGTCATCCCAATGAAACTCATATCAGTTTATCCTCAAAACCAAATCACTCGCTTATCCAAGCCAATTCCATCCTCAACTCAAATCTCATTCTCAATTCCGACTCTTAACTCACCTATCCAATATTCTTAACCAAATTAAGTTTCATTCCTCAAATTTTTATTACAAAAATCAATCCATTAACTTACCTGAGACAAATTATACTCAAAATCCAATTTACTCAATATCGTTCTATTTCAATTCAATTTCCACTTAACTTTAATTCAATTCAATTTTCTTCTGCAAATTCCTTTTTAATTTGTTTTGAATTCTAAACAAACTTCCTAGGAGTTTTAAATAGCTTTGCTTTTCACAAAAATCAAATATTTATTTTCAGAATTTCAAAACAACTCGTTTTCCCAAAATAATTCGAAAGAGTATCTTTGGTAGTAATCCATCACTTAGAACACGAAAATTAACACTGATGATGTGGCCGACATCATTAGGGTTATTTCCCAGCGATCGAAGTGAGTTCAATACTATATCACACTCAAAATTCATTTTTAAACACTTCCATTTTGAATTTTATTTCAAAGCATCATTCACACTGCTTGTAAAACAATTTAAAATTTCCAAAGATTTTAAAATTCTCATATATTTAATCCAAATCCATTTACAAATACTTTTCCAAATTTCAAGAATTTTAATTCCCGTTCTGATTTGAATTCAGATTTAATTCATCTAATTTCATATATTACACTTATATGAATTCAAATTGGTTATTTATAATCATTTCAATTATAATCTTATTTGATTATAATAATGACCAACACATCAAATATAATAATTCCAATATATATATGTCTTTATATCAAAATATATTTTGGGCAAAATTATTTCATTTACCCTCTTTTCAAAACATACCATGTAGGTTCATCGTATTCGAGCATTTAGAAACTCCTACCGATACAGTGGATCAAACTGATCGACCAGAACTCATAACTAACTCAACCAATAAATCCCCACAATATAAAATATTTTTTTTATAAAATCTACAAATACGTTCTCTCATATATATACATTCAACTTAATCTAGGGCATTACTAACCCTATCTCTATTGAGTTACACCCAGATCCAAGGTAAAAATCACTTTAATCTTCAGCTCTGATACCACAGTAACGGCCTGGAAGATTTTCGACCTTGAAAATCGACACAAACCCCATGCCGACTATTCGAGAATCAAAAATACCGGAACGTCAATAGAGAAAAGTTAGAGGGTGAGAAATAGAAAGAAAAAAAATATTAGAATAGAAGAAGAAGTACATAGATACAACATCAAAGTAAACACGAATCTCACAGCGGAACGAATAAATATATTATATAACATAACTTTGAAATAAAAATAGTTTCTGTATACAATACCATTATCGAAGTACAACACTTACAACACAACGGAAATAAACAATAGTCATATTATCCTGAAGCCTCCTGCTCCAAGCTCTCCAAGTATATCTGTAAATCCCAAGTACTTGACTGCCCATACAAATTTGGGTACCCAAGAGCTAGGGTAAAAAAAAACTCTTAGTCAGTCATGGGGCTGGTGTGAGTAAACTCCAACCACTTGGTTTAACTTTAAAATCCTTTTTAAAGAAAGGATAATCGTAAGACTGATCCACACATAAACACGAATGGTTTTTACCTTACGATAAACCAAAATATTCTTTAAAATCCATGCTCTTCAAATATTATAATAGTGTCTAAATCAAATAAACAGAAGTCTAGTGGAACGCTTTCATCTCACGTTCCACATATATAATATATAAATCTTAAACCGCAGGCGCTTATTTAGTAATGGATTTCCAACTGGAAAGGTATGGGACCACCTTCCGACAGTGTGTCTCTAGAGAGGAATACACCGGGTTGAACAAGAACATCTTGCAACCCAGGCTAAACATGACCGGTCACTCTTTTCGCTTGAGTGTATCGAATGTATTATCACCAACGCTTAGGATCAGCAACCGTTTCTCAAAGGGACAGCATCGAAATAGGTCAAAGAAGTAAATGAAATTTCTCTAGATCAGGTGACAATAAACCCACTTAGCCATGCTACCTACCCGATTTTATACCATTTTCCGGTTGTGAGGCTTAAGTCCATAACGTATCTTTTTGACAGATCGGGCCTTTATTTACTTCGAATGCCACATCGTCATACCCGATAAATCACAAATTGATTTCTCCAAAAATACCACAGGTATACAGCTAAGAGAAATGAATTTCTCCGCCACCAAACATAAATACTTTTGAAGAGATCAACTTACGCAATCTATTAAATATACTCTGTCAGACATTCTTCCATACAGGTTGTCCTAGGACCGGACAAACCAAAGGCCTATTCTGTAAACCTATCTTAGGCAATTTAGACCTAGGATCTTCCAGAACATCTCTTGCATAAACTCCTTCTTCAATTATCTTCATCGTATTTGATTCACAATGTTAATGCCTATATGGAGTGGTTTTCAGATAATAAATTTGATCCAGGTATCTCCCTATTGACGATGGAAAAATGGTCAAAACTTTGATAGTTGATTATTTAACTATCAGAGGAAAACATCCATACACATAACGGTCTTATTTCGAAATGGAAATTTTATCGATCAATCATCAACCAACATTGTTTTACCTTTAAATTAATTTATCATTAATTTATTCATTTCCTCATTTCCCGTTTCCATATATTCATAAATTCTTATTTTCTAAATTTAGAAAATATACGTTATTTACATTGGAAAACATTTCTGTGCATCATTACTCTTCTACATCCCTTAGTCCCTAACCATAAACTAATAAGAGAACAATTCCCTAAGTATTAACCCCGAAGGCCGAAACCAACATCAGATCAATACCCACAAAGCTGTTCAACATAACTAATCTCCAGTCAGTTTCTAACTTCCTTAACTCCATTTTATACTCTTATTTCAAAACACAATTTCCTTTATAAATATTTTTATTTCAAAATATTTGCTTTGATCCATTTTTCACATCAAATGTGAATAATATTTCTTTTATATAATCAATCCAGTTTGATTTCGTATTTAAAAATAATATCCTATTCCTAAATTCTATTTAAATTTCTAATTATAGAATTATTCATACAAAATCCTATTTTTTTATTTCTAACACTTAAAATCTCATTTATAATTCCCTTTATAAATGCTAAGAACAAATTCTATAAAAATATCGGTGTTAAAACCAATTTCTACTTCTCTATATAAATTCAAATTTTTATATTTTAATTTATCCAATGATAATTACTATAATTAATTTATAAACATCTTTATAAATTAATTTTCTCAATTTATTTATTAAAAATAGATTTCTATTTAATATCTACTTTAAATCAATCTTTTCATAATTCTTAATTTCCTTTTTTTAAATTCTATTAATTTCCAAAAAAAATACACATTTATTCCATATAATCATTTATTTACTCCTTATAACTTTCATTAAGTATTTTCACCAAAAAGGGGCTTTTAAAACTTCCATATAACTATAAATAATTTTATACAGAAGTATCTTATTTAATATATCAAATAATCCCTTGTCTATAAAATCCACTGATTTTATGTAAGTATTTTTATTTCAATATACACTTTGAAAATTCCCTTTTTACATTCCAGTATTTCTTATGGTATTTAAAATACCAATTAAAAAGGCCAGTGTCATCCAAATAGGTCAAACTCAATCACGGATTATACATCCCATCATATATCACAATATATGAAAATAGTACTATAAATATTGAGGAATCTATTTGGATCCCTCCAACCTGTTTTCCTGCATCCACAGATGTTAAACAATATAAATAACATTAATTTCATTTTAGTATGAAATATTCTGATAAAAAGAATCAATATTTAATTAAATATATATATATATATAACTATATCTATATTTTCAGCCAATTAACTAGAAATTCATTCAAACTCATCACACAGAAATCAATCATGATCAATTTTAAAATACATTATATAAAAATATAAATTGGACACAGTTAGTGAGTTTTACTCACTTTGGTCGTTTATAGTTAAATAATGATATACATTCTACAGTTTTGTTTAGGCGTTTTAATCTGCCATAAATTGAGACGAGCTCCAAATTGCTCCAAACCAGTTCCATTGTGTAGCTTCCATCAATACGATCCCAACGGATCTTGTTTCACTGAATTCGATTAACATATGAAGATGTTATCATTTTTACAAGTCTCCTATATTATTTAATTTAAATTAAACTTTAATAATTTTAAACTAATCTTCACCTTATACAATCCGGCCCACTACCACTCCCAAGCCTGCTACCACAGAATCATCTTCTTCACTCAGTAACTCTACGAACCCATACATCACTCCAATGGCCGCACTTTTGAAAAATATAAACTCCACTTACACTCCATTATAAATCCAATAAAATATACCAAATTTTTCCACATCCAACACTCTCCTACCTCATATCCATTTTGAACAACTCGATGGCTTCCTTCAGTTTGCAATTTCCAGGTCAAACTCACGAATCACAATAAGGCCGCGACATGGAAAATCAGGGAATACCTCAAATTTCTCCCAGATGGTGCGTCTCGACCTCATCATCATCTTGCTACCTTCCGTTTGGCTCGAAACTCCCTACAATGATCACCAACGGGAACCCTAAGGTTGTTGCATGTTTTCGACTTCCAGAAGTTGACGTCGAACTCAACAAATGTTACACCAATGTGAAGCTCTTTCTTTGCTGAGCTCATCGAGACGTATCTTAGAATTTATAGAGCAGTATGGAATTTATTTTGGATTTTTGAAGATTAATTTGGTTTACTGTAAACAATAAACATCGTAGCTTGAAATTTGTGTTAATTGTGGGATCAAATGGTTTTAGGTTAGAGAGGAGGGTAGTGTATTTATAGGAAGATTCAAACAATTTATATTCATTATTTTATTTATATTTATTATAACGCTGTTTGTTTTTGTCGTTAAAAATCCCTATGATCACACACTATATCCAAATTCATTGAAAACGGCCATACAACTATACTTTGATTTTATGGACCCAACGAAACTTGTTTCGTCGAAAACCGTGTCTGTTTGCTCACACAGTGATATTTTAAAGCCAAAATATCGATCAGTTCACATTTAAATCTTGTACTGCCACATATTGACTCCAAAAATAACGAAATTTGAAATTTAACAATAATTTAATATTCCGGATCCAAAAAAATTAATTTTGTCAAATACGGAGGTCGTTTGCAAAAAATGGCTATTTTCTAAGGCTCTGAAAAAACTAATAAATATTAATATATTTAAAAACAATTTAATTTGATATTAATAAATTAATATTATCGTATATATTCACATAAAATATCATACAGCTATAAAATAAATGCACTTGGATTTATAACTCGATGTTTTCAAATCCAAGTTAAATCCATATTTCATTTATATTAAAAATTCATTTATAATATAAACAAATTGTTATAATTTATAAACGAATTCCATAGCGACTATTTGAAATTTTGATTTGATCATAACTCACATTATACAAGACGAAATCTCGATTTTTCTCTTCCATTAGAAAAATATAGTTCACCTGATTCAAACATTTCTTGTTTCATAGAAATCCGACTTAAACGGATTCTATCTATTCAGTTAATGTTCAAAGCTCAATATTACGAACTACCGCGACATTACGGGCTCGTTTTAAATTATGTTATAGTTAATACGTTCAACCGTCGTTTAAATAATAAATTCGTTATTATAATTCAATTCTAAACTAAATTAAATCTTATAAATGATCCAATTCACACAATATTGCGAATTCTTCTATTTTGGACTATTTCAAAATTAAATATATTATTCTATGATTTATATTATTTAAATATTCAATAAAATTTAATTCAAGTCATTTAAAATTACCAAACCATTATTTTAAATAATTAAATAAATTAGTTATTCGGCCGTCAAAATTATGGGACGTTACAATAGGAAACAAAGAGTTACTATTCTTTGTGGGTCTGCAATGGAAAGAAGGTCATTTATTTATATGGGTTGAGTGGTGAAAATCCTGAATTGTCAAATGAGAAATTACCCGTAGTAAATGAATATCTAGATGTGTTTGGTGAAGTTAAGGGTATCCCACATGACAGGCCCGTAGAATTTCATATTAATCTGATTCCAGGAGCATGTCCAGTCATTATGAAACCCATAAGAATGGGGCCAAGTGAATTGATAGAACTAAAGAAACAGTTATAATAATTGGAGGAAAAAGGTTTCATTAGACCAAGCAATTCTTGCTGGGGTGCACCAGTGGTTTTTGTGAAGAAGCAAGATGGTTCTTTAAGGCTATGCATAGATTATAGAGAATTAAATAAGGTAACTATTAAAAAAAATATCCATTACCAAGAATTGATGACCCTTTTGATCAATTGGCTGGTCAAAAATATTATCGAGGCTAGACTTAGCCTCTAGTTTTCATCAAATGAAAGTGGAAGAATCCAACATAAAATACACAACATTTAACACTAGATATGGATTGTATGAATTCTTAGTCATGCCCTTTGGATTTACAAATGCACCCTCATATTTTGTTAACTTGATGAATAGAACATTTAAGGATTATTTAGGTAAATTTATGCTATTTTTTATAGACGATATCTTGATTTATTCTAAGACAGTGGAAGAGCACAGAAAAAATTTTCACTTAGTTTTTGAGAAGGCTAAGGCAAAATGATTTAAAAGAAAAAATTTCTAAATGTATATTTTGGAGAAAAGAAGTAAATTTTCTTGGATATGTGATCTTTGCCTAAGGAATTTCAGTAAACCCTAGTAAGGTAGTAGAAATAGAAACCTGGAAAAGACCAAAATCAATGAGTAAAGTAAGGTCATTCATGGGGATGGCTGGGTACTATTGGAGGTTTATCAAAGATTTCTCTAAAATTTCAGCACCACTTACTAATTTGACTAGGAAAGATCAGGCATATGTTTGGATTGAAAAATGTGAAAAAGTTTTCGAAGATTTAAAGGAGGCACTGGTGAATGCTCTGATTCTTAAAGTACCTGAGGGAAATAATGATTTAGTTGTGTGTACAAATGCATGTGGATATGGATTAGGGGAAGTTTTAATGCAACAAGGACAAGTAGTAGCATATGCATCTAGGCAATTGAACCCACGTGAAGTTAGGTATGCAACACACGATCTTGAATTAGCAGTAGTTGTTTATGCCTTAAAATTGTGGAGACACTATTTGTTCAGAGCTAAATTTGAGCCTTATACTGACTACAAGTCTTTGAAATATTTATTTTCACAAAACTATTTAAACATGAGACAACATAGGTGGGTGGGGTTTTTAGTTGCCTATGATTTTGACATACTTTACACACCAGGAAAAGCAAACAAAGTAGTTGATGCTTTAAGCAGACAACATGCTAAGGTATCCCTATTGATGATAGAGGAGTTTAAAGATTTGTCGTTGCTTATTGATTTGGAGATAAATGAAAACAGTGACATGCACATAGAAGTGCATGGTGCACAAGAAAATGAGGGAAAGATAAATCTAGTAACCTTGCAATCTGATTTAGCTTTAAAAGTGGGGAGTATGAAGAATAAAGACCCCATTATATCCAAAAAGAAAGCCCTTTTGGTTAAAGGTGGGGAAGTGATGAATTTTCACATTGATAAAAATGGTTACGTAAGAAACAAAGGCAGAATTTGGGTTCCTAAAGACTCAGAATTGAAAGAAGAAATATTGAATGAGTACCATAGAAGTAAATACTCTATACATCCAGTGATGTATCAGAATCTTAAAAGAGATTACGGGTGGAGAGGAATGAAAAGTGATATAGATAAATTTGTGGCAAAGTGTATGATCTGCCAACAAGTAAAAGCAGAACCACAGAAGCTACCAGGATTATTTCAACCATTAAGTATACCTCAGTGGAAATAGGAGGATATTTCCAAGGATTTTATTGATGGTCTACCAAGATCGAAGAAAGGAAACACAAGCATATGGGTAGTGGTTGATAGGCTGACTAAAGTAGCTCATTTCATTCCTATAAAGTCAGAAAGGAATGCACCAAAATTGGCTCAAATGTTTATGAAAGAAATAGTGAGGCTGCATGGTATACCCAAGACAATTTATGTGATAGAGATACTATCTTCACATCAAAATTTTGGAAAAGCTTTCAAGAAGCCATGGGGAGTGAGCTTTGCATGAGCACTGTTTATCTTCCTCAATCTGATGGGAAAACAGAAGTGGTTAGAGGATTTATTAAAAGCATGTATACTGGACTTTGGGGGTAACTGGGAGGATCACCTCCATTTGGCAGAATTCACATATAATGACATTTACCAAAATACCATAGGAATGGCACCATTTGAAGCCTTATGTGGCAAACCCGGTCTATCTCCTATATGTTGGGTTGAAACTGGAGATAAAGCAATTTTAGGACCAGATTATATAAAGGAAACCACTTAAAGATTGCATTTATTAGAAAAAGAATGGCAGCTGCATAAGATAGGCAAAAGAAATATGCAGATAGGAAAAAGAAGCAAGTTGAATATCATGTAGGGGACCTTGTTTTTATCAAAGTTTCACCAATGAGGAAGGTGTTAAGATTTGGAAAGCAAGGCAAGTTAACACCAAAGTACATAGGACCCTATAAAATTTTGGCAGGGATTGGCTCTTTGGCATACAAACTGTAATTACCTGAAGCTATGCAAGGAATGCATACTGTTTTTCATGTGTCACAATTGAGGAGATGGGTTCATGACAAGAAAGAAATTCTAGAAACACCATCCCAAATTCAAATAAATCCATATTTGGTTTATGATAAGGAACCGATGGGGATTTTGGCTAAGGAAGAGCAGAAATTAAGAAATAAAACTTTGAAGCTAGTGAAAGTGCAGTGGAGTCTTGATCCAAATGATTTCACATGGGAATTAGAAGACAAGGTTAGGGTTAATTATCCTAAGTTGTTTGCAAATTAAAGGTACTTTTTTTTAAAAGGGTTATTTTCATACATATGTCTTGTGGTTGCTATGCTTGAACTAATTATCTAGCTGAAATAAAATCTTTTGTATGTGTTTAAACAGAGCTTAAAATCGTTGGATTTAGTATACTAACACACACACAAGTATAGGAAAATTGTGAGGACACAATTCCTAAAAGGTGGGGTATTTGCAATGAACCAAAAATATTAAAAGGTATTTTTATTATATTTTACTAGATTTAAATAGGAATTGGTGGAGTTTCTAGTCTGTGTGCAAATGTGTGTGTGTGCGTGTGCGCATGTGTACACCAAAATATGCACAAGGCAGAACTAAAATTCCTGAAAGAATAATATGGCATAAATACGTACATGTCTTCTATATAACTAAGTTTAAATAATCAGGTTAACAAATATTGTAAGGAAGGCCTGAGATGTACACATGTATATAGTAAGGTAAGTTATAAAAGATTATGAATATGTATAGGCAGATTTAGCAAGGAGGATTATTAGATTCAAGTCACCATTTTGTCATGACATAGGATAAGGAGGAAAATGTTTTCTTGAATATAAAATAAAGTTGCTTTATTCCTCAAAAGTAACCAGACTTTGTCTAACCATTTTATAACCCAAGCATTAAAAGGAAAATGGGAAAAAATAATAAGTGAAATGCTCTTATAGTTGGCATGATTTGCTGGGGGTAAAAATGACTTTAGACAACACACAAAACCCTAGGAATAAGGCTGTATAGTTAAGGGGTATACGAGAAGAATTTGGTTGCCCAGAAAATTTATATTATACATATTCAAACACAAGAAAAAAGGTTGGGGAATAAGGCAGAAGCACTTTGCATTTTTCTAAATATGAAGAAGATTTTGGTGAGCAATCTCACTCCAAAATGCATGGCACTAAGTCCTGAATAGAAAGACAACCAATACTTTCATACCATATATATTTATGGTTAGAAATAATGAGCTAAATTTATGTTTAATATTTTCTATGAATTTTATTTTAGTTGACTGATTTTAGTATATGGATTTTATTCCTTATCATGATATGAACTCAGATCATTACAATTTTCTAAGATGTATTTGTTTTAAAACCCCAACTGTTTATTCATGAGTCATTGTAAATGATATTGATATATGGAAAAAATTCATGAAAATAAAATATGGGCTGCAATATACATATGTATAAGTGCTGAGGCTCTAAAGTGTGAATGCGAGAGGGTGCAATAGGATTTGTATGTGTTGAACCCTTTATCAAATGTTGAGATCTATGATTCAACTGGGTTTAATCCCTCTAAAACCAGTTTAATCATGCTACCTTCCAAAAATAAAATACTCCAATATGCCATATAATTGTACCAGTTGCAATGAACTCAGGTTTACCTATTTTTGTGAAAAATTCATATGTATGATTCATTTACTCGCTGAATGGTTGTTTGTTCCTTTTATGAATATTGGTTGCCAGTTGTGTCAAATGTTATGTGATGATTTTTGACTGAGAGATTAAAGCATAAATGTTATATGATAATTTATTGTTAAAATATCCTATCACATTTATTTAGCCGATGCTAGAAAATAAAGGAAACACTTAGTAAATAAACTAAGGAATATTAGTCAAGAAGATTGCTGAATGGTTTGTACTTGAGTTACAAATTTTACACATGGCTTAACTAAGTCCTAAGATTTTTGTGTAATGATGTGAATTGGATCATTACAGCGTGTCTCAATGATTCATATATGCAGATGAGACGAGGGTATAATTATTAACCCATGAATGAATAAGGAACTTAAGTTTTCTTGGATATTATGACATGGAAAAATGTAATAACAAGTATACAGGTTAAATGGCTTAATACTTTTGGTTCTAACCTATTTGACAAATGATTGATGTGATGTTGTCTTCCTTGTGTGAATTTTGTTTTAAATACTCATTGATTTTGGATAGAAGATATGTGGATCTGCACACTAACACAAGGCATGCACGCATGTTCAAAAGTAATTCTAAACAGAATTTTATATACCTTTTCACCATTGTTTTATCACTTAAATTATGTTTTGATGATTGCTCATACCAGACCCAATAGTCTGACCTCAATTTGCTTATGAAATTTGGGGTGTCTCATTTTATGAGGCAGCTTCCATTTCTTTTTCAAGAAATGAAGATGCTAAGTAAATTAGATGAGAGTCATGGCTTTAAGATGAAAATTGGCATGCTTAGCTTAGTTTATAACAAGAGATCTAGAAATGTTAAAATCTGCATGAATTCCAGAAATATATATATCATTAATAGTTATGTAATGAAATGTTATATGTTGTCCTATTTAAGGATTTATATGGGTTTTTGGTTTTTTAATTATCAAGGTCAAATTTTGAAGTTTATTTAGGGATACATTGAACTGTATTATTTCTGGGTTTATCTTTGAAAATTGGGTAAAATATATTTAAATGATAGAAAATACTAATATTATGTATTAGTCAATCCATTGTCACTACACAAAGGCAAATGTGTATGTGCATACTTTTGAAGTCTGGATCACTAGTGCACTTCTTATGTCCAGTTTGCACTTTAGAATGCAAGCACTTTAACCACTGGTTCAACACAAAAAAAATATGTTATCCAGGGTTTAAGTGATGCATATGCACCAAAAATCCAGGAGGTCAAGGGAATGCATATGGCATAACCCTAGTTTTGAATTTAAAATCCATCATATTTTCACAATACAGTAGAACTATATTATAGGGAAACAAAATGCAAAGTGATTATATATGCATACGTCTCATTTTTGTTTTAGGAAACTAAGATTAAATTATTATCTATGAATATAATTTGTCTTATAACTACAGAAAATCCTTTTACTACCAAAATTAATTTTAAACACCAGCTCATAAGATGTGAAATAATTACATGAATATTCTACTACAATCTATGTATTAATTGATCAAAGAAAGATCAATGTATCTCTAGCTTTATTTCTTACACTCTGATTTTAAAGTAAGAGGGGTATACATATCTCCATATATGTATACCAATTATTTTATATGAATTAGTATTTTTATATTGGTAATTTTTTATCCTAGATATTGCATAAGGAAGAGTAATGGCCTTGGATTTAACTTAATAAATAATGTGTATAAAAAAATCACTACAAAGTTCAGTATTAAAACCAGGGTCATTCCAATTTGTTGGCGGGCAGGGACAAAGTCTGAGCTCGTTAACAAGGTGTGATGGGGGTAGCTTTGCTGGAAGCCATTAGGTAAATATTCAGTTTTTCTCACTATGAGATTTTAGCTCAAGGTACAGTTTTTTTTTGAAGAGTTTTATGTTGTGAAGATAATTTAACTCGAGATGGGTTGTTGGAGATATGTGATTTTGCATCAAGGAGGAGTGTCAATTTGGTGATACAAAATCAAAAATAGGTGGAAACAAATATGCAAAATGGAAAGTAATTTTTTTTAATATGGATAAGCATAAGTTATTAATTGCAATTGCATGAGATGGAAAAAAAATGCCGACATTATTTTCTTCCATCTATGCTAAGGAAAGGAATTGGTGATTTACTTGTTATGTTTGCGACGTTCATTACCTTAGTAATTTACCTCCATTATTTATTATCATATCTAGGTAATTTGGTTGATGATATTTCACTGGCTATATAATGGGGGTATACTTCATTGTAAACCCGTCATGGCATTCAGCTAGATATTCCCAAATAGAGTGTCTCTTCTTGTTGACCTTAATTTAGGATTCTGGTTATGTAAACTCTTATCTTGTAATCTCTTTTATATCTCCCTTATATGGAATAAAATCTCTCTCCTTTGGACTGGATATACACTATCTTATTGATGATAGTGAAATCAATATAAATATTCTATGTCCTTATTTTCTTCTTTATAATTACTTACTATTTGTCTAGAGTAATAGAATAATTGATGTTAGATTGATTGATGTTCAATTGGTAAATCTAGATCCTGTTTATTATGCTTCCGCATCCGTGCAATTTTTACACAACAAATAGGGCATCAGTTTTGATTCACTTAGGTATCAATTTTGAAAGACATACTAGTACACAATAATAGGGTATTTATTTTGCATCTACTTAGGTATCAGTATTGAAAAGTATACCATCATACAGTAATAAGGTATCAGTTTTGTATTCATTGAGGTATAACTATTGAAATACATACTAGTACACAATAATATGATATCAGTTTTGAAAAACCAGTGGGTCTTATATAGGAAAAATTGAAACTTAAGTGAAAAATGGTATTGGATTTTGTTATAAGTTGATACCATCTAGATAGAACTAAAAAGTAAGACATGTTCAAAATTGATAAATGTCCTTTCTTTATTGTGATGGCCTGCCCCGCTCAAGCCGACATTTCCAATGAAAGTGCGTTGTGCCTATGCCTGACCAACACGGGACGGTCCTCAAAGAAAGGAAAGAAGAGAATTTAAACTAACAAGGAACCTATAGAATGTCTCACAGCGCATGGAATAAAATATAATAATAACATACTTGACATAAAACAGGCGAGACAGTGCATAAGCTGAGAACTAAACCATAATCATCATAGCAGCGGAAATTCAAAATACAGCTTACGTTCCACATCATCATTATTACAACTTTGGAGAACTGTCTCTAAAGAAAAATAAGAAAGGTACACTACTAATGCCCAAAGTAGTGACCAGCAGCGACACAGGGAGAATATCTATATATATCATACGTGGAAGCCTCATGCTCGTCCCTGGTACAGCTACTCGTGCATACCACCTAACCTATCTCTAGTGTGCCCGTTTAAGAGCACCCAGAGTAATAAGAAGAGACATAAAACTCTGGGTCAGATAAAAGTTTGGTATGAGCGATAAGCAGCAAAACAGAACAATAACAGGTATACTAAACTATACCTGAACCTGGACCTACAACCAAAGAGTTAGCACAACAAGATGTACAATACTCTAAGGTGACACTAACATATGGTGTAAAGATACGGGGGGGGGGGTGTGCATGTCATAGTGATGTCAAACAATCAAGCATAGAACCATCCTCACATCTCTCACTCAGTGCGTAAAGCATACGATATCCACCACTTTGATCACCCAAATACTTGTTATGATCACTCTGCCCCATGGATTCATGGCGACTCCACTGCACTGATCCATAGCCACTAGTCCTTGCTATGTCCACTCTGCCCCATGAAGTCATGAAGACTCCACTGCACTGGCTCATAGCGATGCTACAATCACTATGCCCTATGGAGTAGTAACTACCCTACTGCACTGATACGTAGCCTAACATCCATCTTGGTGGTGAATCAAAGCTATAGACGTCGATAACTCCTTAGCACATGTCCCGCAGCAAATCCCAATCATGAAGTTAACTCGTTGGTTCCCATCTGGATCTAGAGTACAAACTTCCCATTTGGACTACCTTTGCTTCTCGAGTTTTTGTCATCATCTCCGTTCGTGATTCTTCAATTCGGTTCGTTCGCTTCCCAGACTCAAAGATTGGATCGTGATTTCCCCCTAGCCATCGGCTTGTGGTCCCTCCTTCAGCTCGTGGCTCGTGACATCATGCTCCAACATCGGTTCGCAGCTTGTGGTCTGCCTCCTCCAGCTCGTGGTGACCGATTCGGCTCGTGCAACATCTAGGTGGTTCGTCCTATTCCTCCCGGTTGGGGTGTGGGGTTCGTGATCATCCTCACGATCGGGGTGTGGGGTTCGTGATCATCCTCACGATCGGGGTGTGGTTCACGAATGGGTATGACCAATTTCCTGTAACTCTTTCCAGCCAGCTATTTACGGCGTTTTCGACCATTCTAACTGTTCTAAACAACCAAACACTCATAGAAACATGTATAATCAACCATAAACACAAAAACAACAAAAAATCATGTCCATATGGATCAAACATACCGAAAACCCATGTTTTTCCCTTAATCATGTTTAAGCACAACTAATGATAGGATTAGAAAAACTTATCCAAATTAACCCAAATTTCTAACAGAGCCCTAAAATAATATTTTAGAATTTTACAAATTTTTCCAGAATTTAATTACGTATAATTTCGCTAATTACCATTAATCACCCCTAATTAGCCGTAACTAGTGAAAAACGATGCAAATCACTCACCTTGGCCACAAACAAACTATAGATATGAAATATTATCTATTTTGGGTCGAATTCTAATGCAACACAGCAGCTCCAACTCTGATTTGGTGTTATTTCCCTTTGATTTGACGTAGCTTGGCTTAATCTTCAATTAGGAAGCGATTAAGAGCGATTTGGGATGAAATTAGAAGGTAGAGGCCATGACTAGGGTTAAAGAAATGTTTTACGCAGCTGAAAAATGAAATAAAAATCGTTTTCCTACTGTTCTCAGCCTCCCCATAACCTTAATCCCAAAATGGGTTATGGGCCCTCTTGCTAATCACCCTAATTAGGCCCGGTTCAGCTATTTTTCACCTTCTAAACCTTGTCTCAGGCATATCTCCCAAATGGTGAGTCCGTTTGGTTAATGAGACCACTCTACGGAAAGGTAAACCATCATCCGAATCAGTTGGAAGTGGTTTTAGGTTTAAACTCCTTACCAATCAAAAGTTATGGCCGAAACAAGATCATCTAGGGGCAAAACGGTCATTTAAAAATTGGCAAAAATCATGAACATGGGAAATGACCCCAATAGTCGTCTCCCAAAGTTACATGGCTATACGACTTCGCATGAGAAAGAAATAAATACTCTATGATTTCCATATGCATAGAATGCGGGTGTTACATTCTTCCCCCCTTAAGAAATTTCGCCCCCGAAATTCCTTAACTAAGAAACAAGTAAAAGGATCCCGCATGCCTGCCAACCATTCACAACAATCAAACATACAAAACAACAAACAAGCCAATCCTAGCATGCGGATAACTAAATTGCAATTAAAATCTCACCAGGCAAAGATTTCTGGATACGTCTTTCTAATGCTCTCCTCTGTCTCCCAAGTACAGTCATTCTCATTCTCGCCCCACTGAACTTTGACTAGATTCACCGTTTTCCTTCGAAGTTGTTTCGTATCGTGCTCGACAATACGAATCGGCTTGCGGTTCCCAACCGCCTCGGGTTCTACTTCGATATCATCCAACTGATCAGATGAAATAGTCATATCGGGGTCGTGCATGAAATTCCTTAACTGGGAAACATGAAATACTTATGAACTCCTGCCATCTTCTCTGGTAATTCAACTTTATATGCCAAATTCCCAACTTGCTCGACGATTGGGAATGGGCCAACAAATCTTGGCGCCAGCTTTCCTCTCTATCCAAATCGAATAACATTATTTAATGGAGAGATCTTGACAAATACTAGGTCGCCAACGGAGAATTTCAAATCCTTTCGCCTCTTATCAGCATAACTCTTCTGCCTATCTTGGGCAGCCTTCATTCGCTATTAAATGATCTTAATCTTGTCTGAAGTTTCTCTTATCACATCTGGTCTAAGCACAAACTTCTCACCAGTTTCTAACCAACATGACGGTGAGTTGCATGGTCTTTCGTACAAAGCTTCAAATGAAGCAATACCAATACTGGATTGATAACTATTATTATATGCAAACTCTACTAGATGCAAATGGTCATCCCATGATCCACCAATATCCAATATGCAAGCTCTCAAGAGATCTTCTAATATACGATTTACCCTCTCTGTTTGACCATCAGTTTGAGGATGATACGCGGTACTGAGATATAATTCTGACCCTAGAGCCTCTTGTAAGCTCTTCCAAAACCCACTAGTAAACAACGGATATCGGTCACTCACAATGCTTTTAGGTACTCCATGAAATCTCACTACCCACTTCATATATAGTTCCGCTAATTTAGTTGTCGTTCTATTCTACTTGATAGGTATAAATGAAACACCCCTCCCTCCATTAAGGTCACTCACAAAGGGAATGCCTTAACTTCGGTGGAGGTTTGTAAGTAAAAGTCACAGATAAAACACAAGACAGATATAAACACATATATATAAGCAGCGGAAAACAACAGACTTTTTATTTCATAAATACGTGTTCATACAAAACATTTCCATAACTGTCACATAATAACTCCCAAAACATTACATCATCATTTCTGTCTTGGTTATTAAATAAAGAAGCATAAAACATAATTAAAACTGCATAAATCCCCATGATTATGTCCAACAGCCATAGCCAAAGCAAGAGAGTCCAAACCGTACATCTACTATCTTGAAGCTTGCAAAGAGTCTGACTAAGCTGGGTTGTTTCCTCCCTGTGGACCTGGAGGGGAAACGGAAGAAAAAGAAGACGAAAGAAAATAGGGTCAGACATAAAGCCTGGTAAGTCTAGTGACTCTTCAATATGAGAATAAGAATAAGGGCATGATAGGTATAAACTGGAAACAGGAAAGTATAATAAATTAAGATAAAGTAGTTTTGAAACAAATATACTATCGCACCCCACACTATGTCTTTGCACCTACTTGTATTATCTTAACTGGCATCCCATGCTGGAGGTAAAGTGATCCCCTTTTCTAAAGGTCGACTCCTACTCGCATAATCATCTGTGTCTTACGGCCCCCAAAGATTGTAGATACCTATGTTGGCCCCACTATGGGGTGTATCAAGTCCCATGGTGGCGACCCGACACAAAACTAGAGATGCATAGGTTATACTACTGGTTCCCCCAATGCCCTGTTTGTCTGCTCCGAAGTGTGTACACGTCCGCATTCCGTTAGAACCCACACTGTTGCACCCACCGCCGTCGCTTTTGACCGCTTACAATCAGCCCAGTAATCGTGCCCCACCCTGCCTAGTTTCAGGGTACCATGATACCTAATTGGGTTACTGTTGAAATGGGTCCCCGTTACTAGGGTTTTCTTGTCAAACATGTTAAGTGGTTAAGTGCCTATATTTACCTAACCCCACCCATCAATTTCATTAACATGTTGAATTGGTTAAGTGTTTTAGTTAACTTAACCCTACCATCCTGACAGTCTGTCCTTAGCTTTTTAAAGCACCGACCACTCACATTAGAAAGGTATTGTTATGGTTAATGGATGTGTCGGTCGGTTCCAGGCAGATTTACATCGTAACTCAGTCTAACCTCGGGTCCTTATTGGGCTTCATGCTTAACCACCCACATTGGACAGGTATTGTTGTGACTACAGAATAGCCGGGCGGGTCCGAGCAGGTTTACATCACAACTCAATCCAACCTCGTGTTAAGCATACGCGTATTTTCTAAATTTACATATTTGTCTTTATCACTTGTTATATGTAAATTAAATGTCATGGCCCACTTTTCCAAGTTTAACGTTTTTGGTATAAGAAATTATACCGTTTAAATGCCACTAATTTTGGCATGTGACAAACATGCCAATTTCATATATTTTTAAATTTTCCCCACGTTACTCCGTCTAAATATTAGGCTAACAATCTTAGCCTAATTTTACGTTCGAATGATTTTCAACATATAATATTAGGCTAAAGACTTAGCCTAATTTAGCGTACACAAAATTGGCATAAAGAAGTTCATTAACATAAACATGACATAGGTGTAAACTTGGCATTTTTGGCATAATCAATATGAACATCATAGGTGTGAACTTGCAAAATAGCCAACATGAATGTCATAGGTGTGAACTTGCAAAATAGCCAACATGAATGTCATAGGTGTGAACTTGCAAAATAGTCAATATACATATATGTGAATTTGCAACATAGCCGAAATCAACTTACATATATGTGAACTTGCATTGAAATAAGGGTCTAACCAAATAGGTGTCACATGAATTAGCATATGATTTAGAGAACATAAGCCTAAACATGTTTTGGATCTAGGCATAACATCGAACATTAATAGCATATGACAAGAATATGACATTTTCATAAGTATGTATAACTTTATGACAAGGGTGTGAACTAGATCCAATCACATATCTAATTACAACATGAAACATATACTAAAGTGGATCTTGACATGGATCCAATTAGGAACTTGCAATTTTTGTATAAACATAGGAGCATGTATATGAACATAACCATTTAGGCATAAAGGCTCTATCATAAAGTATATACATGAGGTTCTAATTAAAAACACCCTATATAATCACATAAACATGAACTATACAACTTTATTGTGATGTTGTTTTCATTCTAAAGTACAATAGGATCAACATCAATCTTAATTATGCCACAAACATCCCAATTCCATTCACAACACAATCATTTCAATACATAGATATGGATTAACATCGTCGTTACATAATAGCACAATTCCACTTCCAATTTACATCGAATCAAGTCTTAGTTTTATTCTCATCGGAAAAATCGCTATACTTACAACAAACGACGAACTTGAATTATGGATTCTGAGTTCTGAATTTGATATGCTTTCCTTTGGGTAGACAAACATTGTTTTGATTCGTGTTTTACTTTAGTATTGGCTTGTCTCTAGGCTTTCTAACTGACGGCCACTCCTAGTTTCTTCCCAGCAGCATGACAGCTTTAGTTCTACATTATTTGTGTGAATTTACGTTTAGACTTGAGTTGTATTTATAGAATTTTAAACTGATTTGAGCCGTCGATGAAGCTAGAGTGAATCCAGACCATCCATCTCAAGAGAAACCAATCAGAAAGCGACATGTAAGCCCTAGTGACACAGCCAAGCCTCAGAAATCGACCAGAACCCGACCAGGCCAGTCAGGGCCTGACCAAGCAGGTTTCTGCTCGGCCTGGGCGCACTTGGCAGGTGCGCCAGTGTAAATTTGTACTGGCGCACTTGCCAAGTGCGCCAGTACAATTTTGTTCTGGCGTACTTCCCAAGTGCGCCAGTGCATTCTGGCCCGTTTCTGGTTTTTCTGCCTAACTTCGTTCGTCTATATCTTCTTCATACATTATCCGTTTTACGCAAACTCGGACTCTATCTCAAGCAGAATTCTGAGACGAACGCAATGGCATAACCCATTCCCTTAGTTTCATCATTTAGAATTAATTATACTTTAATTTGTTAAGTTACAGTTAACAGAAAATTCGGGGTGTTACATTCTCCCCTCCTTAAAGGATTTCATCCCCGAAATTTTCAAGTCTAGGAGAACGTAAGTCCTAACATCCAATCGTCCATCTACTCAACCAACAAACACAGGCGTCCATTGTCCTTAAAAGACTTCTAATGTTTTATGATCATATGCATAGTGTGTGTATATGTCCTTAACTAATGAAAAATCAGGCGATCTACTGATCCAATTGACCTCCTTAATGCAAATCATGTAAGTGTCATGAATCCATTATGTATGCAAATTTTTCCCTACTCATAATTCTATATGAGTGCACAACCATCAATACAAATGCGGCATCCATATGGAAACATATCAAGTTTCCAACCACATACAAATATGAATACATATATGCATATGCAATATGGAAGTGACTGAGCCGATCTAAATCCTAGGGTGTGTGTGTGTATATGCATCCACGAGCAACCACTAGCAACCACCTGCAACCACTTGCAGCCATCAACCATAACATGTTTCAAATACATGTTTACATCCAAAGGGGTTCCTACCTAAGGATAAAGGATAATATCGAGGAAATATACCTAAAAAGTTAGATTCAAGCACAACTTAAGGAAAAAGAGAGATCAAAGATATACCCTAAAAAAGAAAAGGGCAGGTCGCGCGTATTCTGTCCTCAGTTTCCCAAGTCGCGTCTTCCTCGGCGTTGCTCCATTGAACTTTAACGAGCTTTACTTCGCGGTTGCGTAGCTTTTTGATTTCCGTTCCTACGATTCGAGTTGGAACTCTCCTCACAGTTGCTTCGCGTTCCACTTCGGCTTCTTCTAGAACGCTTGGCTCCACCACTTCTGTAGATTCATTTAGACATTTCCGGAGATGAGAAATGTGAAAGACGTTGTGAATTCCAGCCAACCTTTCGGGCAGCTCTACTCTATAAGCCATCTTCCCAATCTTCTCGATGATAGGGAACGGTCCTACAAATCTTGGTGCTAGCTTTCCTGCGGATCCGAAGCGAACGACGTTCCTTAAAGGGGATACCTTAAGGAAAACCCTGTCCCCAACCTCAAACTCAAGGTCAGTCCTTCTTTTTTCGGCGTAGGATTTCTGTCTATCTTGGGCAATTTTCATTATCCTTCGTATCAAGTCTACTTTTTCTGAAGTCTCTCTAATCATGTCTGGCCCAAGTATAATCTTGTCAGTAGACTCCCACCAACAAGTTGGTGATCGACACGGTCTTCCATACAAAGCTTCGAAGGGCGCCATACCGATGGTGGCTTGGTAACATTTGTTGTAGGCGAATTCCACTAAAGGAAGGTGATCCTCCCAAGTTCCTCCGAAGTCAAGAACGCACAGTCTTAGAAGATCTTCTAGTACTCTATTCACCCTTTCTGTCTGACCATCAGTTTGGGGGTGATAGGCCGTGCTCAAGCATAACTGTGTGCCGACAGCTTCCTGCAGACTCTGCCAAAATTCGCTCGTGAAGATGGGATCTCTGTCGCTCACTATGCTGGAGGGTATTCCATGGAGTCGAACTATTTCCTTGAGATAAAGAGAAGCTAGAGACGAAGCAGTCATTCTACTCTTGATAGGTATAAAGTGGGCGCTTTTTAGTAAGCCTGTCCACTATTGCCCAAATGCTAGTATTGCCTCTTCTTGACCTAGGCAACCCGTCAATGAAGTCCATTGAAATGCTGTCCCACTTCCATTGCGGGACTTCTAGAGGATGAAGAAGTCCTCCAGGCTTCTTTTGTTCCGCCTTGACTTGTTGGCATGTCACGCAATTAGAAACGAAATCTGCCACGTCCTTCTTCATACCGCTCCAATAGAAAATTCTCTATACGTCCTTGTACATCTTGTCTCCACCTGGGTGTATTATCATCTTGGAATGATGTGCCTCCTCGAGAACCTTCTTCACTAAATCCCTAGCTTGTGGGACGCATAGCCTTCCATCCCGTCTCAGCCAACCCCTATCATCGATGAAGTACCTATTGAGGTGACTGGAAGTTTCACCCCTAATTAGTTTATCAATCACATCCACAAGCCGAGGGTCCTCACGTTGTGCGGCCCCTATCGAGTCTAAAAGAGTGGGTCGTACTTCTAGGGATGCCAATAAACCAGGTATAAAATTTGAGGAGGGCCAAAAGTCAAAACTGGCTATATACTCCAAGCTTTGCCTTTCTATAAAGAGAGGGCTTAGGGTCAGTTTCTTTCTGCTCAACGCATCTGCTACTACGTTGCCTTTGCCAGGAGTATAGGAAATCTCAAAGTCATATGAGGCAAGAAACTCCATCCACCTTTGCTGCCTCAAGTTAAGATCTTTCTGCGAGAAAAGATACTTCAACGATTTATGGTCAGTATATAATTCGAACTTCTCACCTAGGAGATAATGGCGCCAAGACTTAAGCGCAAAAACGATGGCGGCCAACTCAAGATCGTGGGTTGGGTAGTTCTTTTCATGCACTTTCAATTGTCTTCCACCATAAGCTACTACCCTCCCTTCTTGCATCAGAACATCGCCTAGCCCCGTACCACAAGCATCCGTATATACTATGAACATTTTGCTTCCATCTGGCAAAGTCAGAACTGGGGCTGTTGTGAGAGCCCTTTTTAATCATTGGAAAGAAAACTCGCAATCCAAATCCCAAGTGAACACCAGATTCTTCTTTGTTAGCCTTGTGAGTGGAGCTGAGATTTTCGCGAAATCCCTAATGAACTTTCGGTAAAAACCGGCTAGCCCAAGAAAGCTTCGGACTTCGGTTGCATTTCCTGGTGTCTTCCAATCTTGCACTACCACCACTTTCGCGGGTTCCATAGCTAACCCCTCTTTGGACACTATATGTCCAAGAAATCTTACTTCTTCCCTCCAAAAGTGGCACTTGGAGAATTTGGCTTTTAGCTGATGAACTCGAAGAGTTTCCATGATCTCCTTCAGATGTTGAGCAAGTTCTTCCTCATTCTTTGAGAAGATCAAAATATCGTCTACGAAGACCACCACGAACTTATTGAGGAATTCTCTGAACACCCTGCTCATTAGGTCCACAAAATAAGCGGGTGCGTTTGTCAAACCGAAAGGCATGACAAGCCACTCGTAGAAACTGTCTGGGGTTCTGAGCGCCGTTTTATCAATGCTATCTTCAGCTACCCTTAGCTGATGGAACCCAGTAGCCAGATCAAGTTGGGAGAAGACCGACGCACCTACAAGCTGATCAAACAAATCGTCTATTCGGGGAAGCGAGTGTCTATTCTTCTTAGTTAGCTTGTTTAGCTCCCTATAGTCCACACAAAGACGTAGTGAACCATCTGCTTTGGTGGTGAACACCACTGGAGCACCCCATTCCGAAATACTTCTCCTTATAAACCACTTCTCGAGAAGCTCCTTAACTTGCTTACTGAGCTCCTTTCTCTCCTTTGGAGCCATGTGCCTAACGAGCAGAGCTACGGGCTTTGCATTATCAATAAGATATATGCGGAAGTCTATTTCCCGCTTCGGAGGTAAGCCTTTCACTTCTTCAAAAACATACGGATATTCCTGGTTTACTCTAACCGACTGCAAATTCTCAATAGAAGCGTCAAGCGACTCTAGATAACTAAGCATAACAGCATTCAAGGGATTACAAGAAATTTCTAGAGTGTTACCGAGCCGAGTCAAGAGCCTAACCACTCTTTTCTCACAATCGAGAATGGCACCGTTACTGGATAACTAGTCCATGCCTAAGATCAGTCCATATCCTGAGAAGCCCAAAACAAAGGCACTACATCTAAATTCAACACTTAGAATAGAGATTTTCAAATCCAAGCAAACCATCGACAAATAAGCCGAGCCCCCAATTGGATTCGAAACAACCAAGGGATCTTCTACCATACTAGTGTCTAGGTGCAGAGATTCTACTAAGGCAGATGAAATAAAGGAGTGTGATGCACTAGAATCAAAGAGAGTGCGAACTGGATGATCATAAAAATAAACTAAGCTTTCTACAGAAATATTTCTACCTAAGGTTCTCAAGATAGGATTGAGAAGATAAGCAGGATAAAACAAAGCATCTAGGAGAAGAAGTTAAAGATGTAACCCAGAAGGTCCTGCTTACGGGCCTTGCCCTTGCTTCTTAGGGCAGTTCTTGTTGATATGTCCAATATCACCACACTGAAAGCATGCTCCCATCTTCATCGTCTTCTTTTTACAATCTTGGACTATATGCCCAACAATGCTACAGAAATAACATTTCCTTTTCTCACGTGTCTTGTTATTATTATTGTGGTCCTTTCCCCCTTGACTATTATCCGTCTTCTTGTTCTGCGATTCTTCCGCATGCTGTTTCACGTAGAGGAGGAGGAGGAGTAAAAGCGTATGTAGCTGGGGAGTAAGGTCCCCAGACATGCTGAAACGAAAAAGGAAAGATTCAAGACAAAAGGATAGAGAGATAGGGCGTATGGCTTTGGGGGACTATGCCTTTTTAAAAACAACACTTTTTTTTTCTTGAAAAAGAATGCTTCTTTAAACTTCTTTTTGAAAATATTTCAAAAACTTTTATCTAGTCTGGTAAATCTATGCTCTGAATACCAAGTGAAACACCCCACCCTCCATTAAGGTCACTCACAAAGGGAATGCCTTAACTTTGGTGGAGGTTTGTAAGTAAAAGTCACAGATAAAACACAAGACAGATATAAACACATATATAAGCAGCGGAAAACAACAGACTTTTTATTTCATAAATACGTATTCATACAAAACATTTCCATAACTGTCACATAATAACTCCCAAAACATTACATCATCATTTCTGTCTTGGTTATTAAATAAAGAAGCATAAAACATAATTAAAACTGCATAAATCCCCATGATTGTGTCCAACAACCATAGCCAAAGTAAGAGAGTCCAAACCATACATTTACTATCTTGAAGCTTGCAAAGAGTCTGACTAAGCTGGGTTGTTTCCTCCCTGTGAACCTAGGGGGGAACGGAAGAAAAAGAAGAAGAAAGAAAATAGGGTCAGACATAAAGCCTAGTAAGTCTAGTGACTCTTCAGTATGAGAATAAGAATAAGGGCATGATAGGTATAAACTGGAAACAGGAAAGTATCATAAACTAAGACAAAGTAGTTTTGAAACGAATATACTATAGCACCCCACACTATGTCTCTGCACCTACTTGTATTATCTTAACTGGCACCCCATGCTGGAGGTAAATTGATGCCCTTTTCTAAAGATCGGCTCCTACTCGCATAATCATCTGTGTCTTACGGCCCCCAAAGATTGTAGATACCTATGCTGGCCCACCATGGGCGTGTATCAAGTCCAATGGTGGCGACCGACATAAAACTAGAGATGCATAGGTTATACTACTGGTGCCCCCAGTGCCCTGTTTGTCTGCTTCGAAGTGTGTGCACGCCCGCACTCCGTTAGAACCCATATTGTTGCACCCACCGCCGTTGCTTTTGACTGCTTACAATCAGCCCAGTAATCGTGCCCCACCCTGCCTAGTTTCAGGGTGCCATGATACCTAATTGGGTTACTGCTGAAATGGGTCCCTATTACTAGGGTTTTCTAGTCAAACATGTTAAGTGGTTAAGTGCCTGTATTTACCTAACCCCACCCATCAATTTCATTAACGTGTTGAATTGGTTAAATGTTTTAGTTAACTTAACCCTACCATCCTGATAGTCTGTCCTTAGCTTTTAAAGCACCGACCACTCACATTAGACAGGTATTGTTACGGTTACTAGATATGTCGGTCGGTTCCGGGCAAATTTACACCGTAACTCAGTCTAACCTCGGGTCCTTATTGGGCTTCATGCTTAGCCACCCACATTGGATAGATATTGTTGTGACTACTGGACAACCGGGCGGGTCCGGGCAGGTTTACATCACAACTCAATCCAACCTCGTGTTAAGCATACCCGTATTTTCTAAATTTACATATTTTTCTTTATCACTTGTTATATGTAAATTAAATGTCATGGCCCACTTTTCCAAGTTTAACGTTTTTGGTATAAGAAATTATACCGTTTAAATGCCACTAATTTTGGCATGTGACAAACATGCCAATTTCATATATTTTTAAATTTTCCCCACGTTACCCCGTCTAAATATTAGGCTAACAATCTTAGCCTAATTTTACGTTCGAATGATTTTCAACATATAATATTAGGCTAAAGACTTAGCCTAATTTAGCGTACACAAAATTGGCATAAAGAAGTTCATTAACATAAACATGACATAGGTGTAAACTTGGCATTTTTGGCATAATCAATATGAACATCATAGGTGTGAACTTGCAAAATAACCAACATGAATGTCATAGGTGTGAACTTGCAAAATAGCCAACATGAATGTCATAGGTGTGAACTTGCAAAATAGTCAATATACATATATGTGAATTTGCAACATAGCCTAAATCAACTTACATATATGTGAACTTGCATTGAAATAAGGGTCTAACCAAATAGGTGTCACATGAATTAGCATATGATTTAGGCAACATAAGCCTAAACATGTTTTGGATCTAGGCATAACATTGAACATTACTAGCATATGACAAGAATATGACATTTTCATAAGTAAGTATAACTTTATGACAAGGGTGTGAACTAGATCCAATCACATATCTAATTACAACATGAAACATATACTAAAGTGGATCTTGACATGGATCCAATTAGGAACTTGCAACTTTTGTATAAACATAGGAGCATGTATATGAACATAACCATTTAGGCATAAAGGTTCTGTCATAAAGTATATACATGAGGTTCTAATTAAAAACACCCTATATAATCACATAAACATGAACTATACAACTTGCTTGTGATGTTGTTTTCATTCTATAAGTACAATATGATCAACATCAATCTTAATTATACCACAAATATCCCAATTCCATTCACAACACAATCATTTCAATACATAGACATGGATTAACATCGTCGTTACATAATAGCACAATTCCACTTCCAATTTACATCGAATCAAGTCTTAGTTTTATTCTCATCGGAAAAATCACTATACTTACAAAAAACGACGAACTTGAATTCTGGATTCTGAGTTCTGAATTTAATATGCTTTCCTTTGGGTAGACTAACGTTGTTTTGATTCGTGTTTTACTTTAGCATTGGCTTGTCTCTAGGCTTTCTAACTGACGGCCACTCCTAGTTTCTTCCCAGCAGCATGACGGCTTTAGTTCTATATTATTTGTGTGAATTTAGGTTTAGACTTGAGTTGTATTTATAGAATTTTAAATTGATTAGAGCTATCGATGAAGCTAGAGTGAATCCAGACCATCCATCTCAAGAGAAACCAATCAGTAAGCGACATGTAAGCCCTAGTGAAACAGCCAAGCCTCAGAAATCGACCAGAACCCGACCAGGCCAGCCAGGGCCTGACCAAGCAGGTTTATGCTCGGCTTGGGCGCATTTGACAGGTGCGCCAGTGCAAATTTGTACTGGCGCACTTCCCAAGTGCGCCAGTGCAATTTTGTTCTGGCGCACTTCCCAAGTGCGCCAGTGCATTCTGGCCCGTTTCTAGTTTTTCTGCCTAACTTCGTTCGTCCATATCTTCTTCATACGATATCCATTTTACGCAAACTCGGACTCTATCTCAAGAAGAATTCCGAGACGAACGCAATGGAATAACCCGTTTTCCTTAATTCCATCATTTAGAATTGATTATACTTTATTTTGTTAAGTTACAGTTAACAGAAAATTCGAGGTGTTACAATAAACCTTGCACACTTGGTCAATCGGTCCACAATCACCCAAATGCTATCATGGCCCGATCTAGTCCTTGGTAACCCATCAATGAAATCCATTGAGACTTGTTCCCATTTCCATTCGGGAATTTCTAATGGTTGCAAAAAACCACTAGGTTTCTTTTGCTCAGCTTTAACTAGTTGGCAATTTATGCACTTGGATATAAACTTCCCAACGTCTCTTTTCATTCCTTCCCAGTAGTAGGTCTGCTTCATGTCTCGATACATTTTGTTACCATCGGGATGTATAGTTAGTTTTGAGTGATGACATTCTCTAAGCACTTCATCTCTCAATCCATCGACATTGGGTACAACCAGTCTTCCATTCTTTCTAAGCCATCCATCTCGATCAAGCCCACACCCGCTAATCTCCTTATCGATACCCATCTCTAACTTGGAGATGATTTTCAATAAGATTGTCCCTCTGACTGGAACCAATTCGCTTAATCAAAGTGGGTCTGATTGTCAAACTTGCTAACATTTCTGGATCCAATTCGCACTTTGGTCTGAAATCATACCCAGCGATGTACTCCAGTTGCTTCCACTCAAGAAACATAGCCCCTAAACTGACATGTCTTCTACTCATTGCATCAGCTGCCGCATTGCCCTTTCTTGGTGTATATGCGATATCGAAATCATAGGAAGCCAAGAATTCTAACCATCTTTGGTGTCGGAGTTATAGATCCTTCTGATAGAAAAGATACTTTAATGACTTATGATCAGTAAACAACTCGAATCTTTTCCCAAGAGATAATGTCTCCACATCTTCAATGCGAATACGATCACTGCCAATTCCAGATCATGGGTAGGATATTTTTTCACATGCGGTTTCAGTTGCCGACTTCCATAAGCTACAACCCTACCTCCTTGCATCAATACAACACCCAGTCCGGTACCACATGCATCTGTATATACTGTCATCTCTTCATTCCCCTTAGGAATGACTAACACTGGTGCACATGTCAACTTTTCCTTTAGACTCTTGAATGCATTCTCGCACTTTTCATCCTAGACGAAAGCTTGATTCTTCTTGGTCAACTGAGTCAATGGTGCTGCTATCTTGAAGAAGTCTTGGATAAACTTACGATAATGTCCAGCTAACCCCATGAAACTTCTTACGTCTGTTGCATTCTTGGGCGTAGACCAATCTTGTACCATAGCCACCTTCGCAGGGTCCACGACAATACCATTCTCTGAAACAACATGGCCCAAGAATCCCACTTCCCTTCTCCAGAAGTGACATTTAGAAAACTTTGCTTTCAATTGGTGTTTTCTCAACACCTCCATCACTATCCTCAAATGTTCCTTGTGTTCTTCCTCGGTCCTTGAATAAACCAAGATATCGTCTACGAACACAAGAACAAAACTATTCAATTGATCTCGGAATACTCTATTCATAAGATCCACAAAATATGTTGGTGCATTGGTCAACCCGAATGCAATGACCAACCACTCATAGAATCCAGACGGCGTCCGAAAGGCCGTTTTAGCTATACTCTCAGCTTCCACCCTAAGCTGATGAAAACCTGTTGCGAGATCCAACTGGGAGAACACTCTCACGCCACTCAACTGATCAAACAAATCATCTATCCGCGGTAGAGGATACTTATTCTTCCTCGTCACCTTATTCAACTCGCGGTAGTCCACACACAATCGAAGGGAACCATCTGCCTTGGTAGCGAACACAACTGGTGCTCCCACTTAGAAATACTTCTTTAGATAAATCCCTTCTTCAAAAGATCGCTTACTTGCAGCCCGAGCTCTCGCTGCTCTCTTGGTGCCATTCGACGAAGTGGCATCACTATAGGTACGACATCTTTGACTAAATCAGAAACCCAATCTCTCGGTGTGGTGGAAGTCCGATCACTTCCTCGAAGACGTCCGGATACTGGCCAGCCATGGGCACATCAGACAACTCATCATGCGGGATGTCGAGGGAATTTAGAAAACTAGCCATTACCCCATCATAGGTAGACCACCAAACACTACCCTCTGCCCATCATCCGCTCTAACTGTCACCAAAAAGCCCTCACAGTCTACCACCACCCCATACCTTTGGAGCCAATCGACTCCTAAAATAATCCCAAACCCAGTAAAGCCCAAAACAAAGCAATCACAAGAAAAAATACATCCATGACTCGATAAGACCACATTACGACAAATCATACTAAGGCTAGTCGAACCGCCAATCGGGTTCATCACTGCTAAAGGTCTATCGACTATCTCGGGTTCCAATCCCAACCTATCTACCAGGTCACTAGATATGAAGGAACGAGAAGCCCCAGTATCAAAAAATACTCGAACAGGAACATCATAAACAGAAAGCATACCTTGAATGATGACATTCTTTCCTTTCTCTGCAGCAGCCGGGGCATTCGACGAAGAAGGAACAACATTGATAGCATATGCTTTCACAATCTGCTTTTCTTTAGGGGGTTGCGGACACTTATCCTTTTGATGTCCAACTTGGCCACAGTTGAAGCACTTCCTGTCCGTGAGCTTTGCTCGACGTTCTTTAGCATAATGGCCCTTCTTGCCACAGCTAAAGCACTCTACATCTTTCTTATTCTTCTTCTTCTGGCCATCCTAGGTCTGATTTTGCTTCCTCTTATTCTGAGAACCATTCTTGCCTCCACTACTTGCTTGCGGTTTTGGTTCCTCTGCAGATGCAACCTCAGTCTTTGTCCTAGGGTAAAGACTCTCTGACCTCAATGCTTTCCCCACAATCGATTCAAATGTCTCATCGATGTGGTTAATAAGCCTTTCCCCCAAGTACCCATCCAAACCAGTTATGAACTTCTCGTTCTTCTTCTCGGCAGTATCAATAAGGGATAATCCATATTTCGATAGAGTATCGAACTCAGCAACATACTCCGAGACAGCTCTACCATTCTGCTTTAGCTCCAAGAACCACTTAAGAAATACTGACTTCTAAGAAGTTGGAATAAACTTGTCGCTAAAGAGAGTCTTAAACTGATCTCAAGTAACTTGATCCTCCGGAGTAGCTGCCTTAATAGCATTCCTGTAACACGCCACCTCCGCCAGGGTGGCTCTTGCAAGCACTCTGACTTTGGAGGGGCGTTTGTACCGGGTAAACATGCATAATGATATATCAAGGCAGAACAAGAACATATGTATATATGTAAACAGAGTAAATAAGATAAATAAAACAGCGGAAGATTTCAAACTATTTCAAAACAAGTCTGGTACAACATAATGTCAACTTTCCAAATACACAAGTCTAGAAAAAAACAACATCACTGAAAAACTGAAATACATAAGTACTATCCCCAAAATAAGTGATGACCATAGCTAGCTTCATGTCAAGACCGTACATGAGCTAAAATCTCACAAGCAAGTGATCAGAAATCCAAGCTAAGCTCCAATATTCTACATGACTTGAATAAGCAAGTATTGATCCCTTGGCCCAAGCTTTGACCTAATAACATGAAATGACCCTAATACGAGGTCCAATAACATGAAGTGACCCTAATACGAGGTCCAATAACATGAAGTGACCCTAATACGAGGTCCAATAACATGAAGTGACCCTAATACGAGGTCCAATAACATGAAGTGACCCTAATACGAGGTCCAATAACATGAAGTGACCCTAATACGAGGTCCAACCAAACGGTCTAGTCGATCGGCTCCCTATAAGCCTAACTCGTCACGTGTTGGTGTCAATACGGCCCAAACATAATTGTAGTCAGACTGTGCTGGGTCTCCCGTCGGGTGTATCAAGCCCTAGGGTGTCAACCCCTAGACACCATAAACATAAGTGCACAGTCTAGATCTACTGGTACCCATGCTTGACTTCTCCAAATACGGACTACGTGCACGACCATAGTCCGTCCGGAACTACATCGGCGTACCACTCTGCCGTCGTTTTTGGTCACTTACCTCAAGTCCAGTAATCGTGCCCCCACCCTAGCCTAGTCCCTAGGGTCTTAATGATACAAACTTGGGATTACTGCTGGAGTGAACCCCCATTGCTAGGATTTTCTAGTGGGTTAAGTACGGTTTAACCCTCTTGCTAATCATGGATTAACTTGGTTAAGTGTAACGATGAGTTCACGAATTAACCCTGATTAATCTACCAAGCCCAAATTGGTTAAGTATTAAGTGGACCATGACTTAACCCTAATCATGAGGCATTAATTAATTAATGTGCCTTAACCTCTCACATTAGACTTTGTTGCGGTTACTAGTTAAGCCGGTCGGTTCCGGGTAGCTTTACACCACAACTTGGTCTAACATCGGGTTCAAGGTACAACATGACCAACTTCTCACATTGGGTCCTATTGTTTGTAGCAACTAGTTAAGCCGGTCGGTTCCGGGTAGGTTTACGCTACAAACTCAACCCAACCTCGAGTTGGTCACCCTTATATTTTCTAAGTGTCATGTCCATTATGTTTCCAAAACATATTACAAGTTTTCAAGCATTTGGGTAGACCTAACTTAATAGGTAAATTCCCAATGGGTAGACCTAACTTAATAGGTAAATTCCCAATCTTATGTTTTTATGTCTTTTAAGTTTACCCCACCCCAAACGCAATCCCATCGCTTACATATCGCAATAGCGCATAAAGGATAGAAAGAGGGAACTTGGCATAATCATGACATATAGGTGTTAAAGCCACAAGTTTAACATGGTGGCATATGAAATGTACATATGTTCATATACTTGCATATTACATTTTTAGGCCTCAAAAGCATGCATAAAACCAAACTTAGCATATTGGTGATACATGGTGATAAATGACATGTAGAAATGGCCATAAGTTCGCATTTAGCCTCACATGCAAGTTATCATAAGAGATATGATAACTTACATGTTGCCAAAATGCAACCTTTAGCATAAAGCTTGAAGCTTTATGTTCATATACTCAAGGTAAGCTTGCATAACATGATAACATGAACAAAATGATCAACCCAAACTTGCATAACATAACTTGCATATCATATGACAAACTTGCATATCAAACTTGCATAACATAACATGATAAACTTGCATATCATAACATGGCAAACTTGCATAACATAACATGATAAACTTGCATATCATAACATGACAAACTTGCATAGCATAACATGGTAAACTTGCATATCATAACATGGCATACTTGCATAACATAACATGATAAACTTGCATATCATAACATGGCAAACTTGCATAACATAGCATGGCAAACTTGCATATCATAACATATCAAACTTGCATAACATGACATGGTAAACTTGGATATCATGGCAAACTTGCATATCATAATGATCAACCAAACTTGCATCATTCATTTAACTTTAGAGTTTAAATATGAAAGTAGAAAAGGGCTTACAATGCTTATGAAGACACAAAAATATATATAGATTAAGACAAAGCCCTTATGCAATCAAATAAACCCAAAATGCAAGCTCCAATAGAAAAACCCTTGAGCCAAAATGATCAAAACTCTTGCTTTATGATGTAAATATGGAAACTTGACTTGAATGCAAGCTAATGACACTCATACAAGCTTGAAAACACTTGTATGCATTGAAAATCTCTCATAGAAATAACTTAGGATTTTATGAAGAGAGTGGAGGCCATGAGAGGAATGATTTTGCCATAGTTTAGTTACTTGAATGAATAATGATGATTTAGGGTTAGGTTAGGGGCTTATTTATAGAGATTAGGATTAGTTTTAGCCTTAGGATTAAACCCTAATTCCAATCTCAGCCCTCAAAACCGAATCTGGCCCCAAAACCTAACCAAAACCCCAAAATGGTGCACCAGGCAAAACTGCCCGGCTGAACCAAGTCGACAGCCAAGTCGACAGGGCTGTCGACTTGGGTCCAACCAAGTCGACTCCCAAGTCGACAGGGCTGTCGAATTGGGTGCTCTGGCGGGAATTTTCCCGCCTAGCCCAATCTGACCGTTTTTCGAATTTTGAACCCGAAATTCGAAATCTGTTTTGAACTTGAAATTTTCTGAAAACTTCATTGGGCCTTAATCGGGTCATACAGACTCCGATTTTCGAAAACTCGGACTCTATTTCGCGTATTTTTCCGAGACGAACGCAATGGCATAGCCCGTTTCCCTTGATTCAGATTTATAAATTAAATTCTGCCTTGATTTACGTTATAACAGGTTATTGAAAATACGGGTTGTTACATTCTCCCCTCCTTAAAGGATTTCGTCCCCGAAATCTTCAAGTTAGGAAGAACGTATCCTACCATCCAACATCCATCTACTCAAAACATCATCCACGAGCAATCATTGCCCTTACAAGATTCTAAATGTTGTATGAACATATGCAAAGGTGTGTGTATATGTACTTATCTAATGCAAATATCATCAATGCAAATTATGTTAGTGAAATGAATCCATATGTATGCAATTCCTAACATAATGTATAACATCTATATGTGTGCACATAACATACATCCATATGCAACATCCATGTGATAACACAAAAATTTTCATCCATGAATAAGCATAAACTCTCATGCATATGCAATATGAGGAGTGTGTGAGCCGATCTAGTGCCTAATGTGTATAATGCATCCACGAGTAACCACTTGCAAACACTTGCAACCACTTGCAAACATCAAGCATAACATGCTTCAAACACATGTTTCATCCAAAGGGTTTCTACCTAAGGTTCTCATGACAAGATTAGCACGATATAGATAGCGAAAGAAAGATATGCTACAAAGAGATCGGGAAGATAAGCAAGATATACTCCTTTCGGATTACAAGAAATCCCTTCCTAACCCAACCCCAATCCTATAAAAGCCCAAAAGGTTTAGTCAACCTAATGGACCCCTTCAAACCCTGACATGCATTACTAACCGATGAGTCACACCCCCTTATGGAGTTTACAGCAGAAATGGGATCGAGAACGGGACCGAGAGGATATATGTAAAAGATAACATGCAAGTAAGTTTCACCGGAAAACAAGGATCAAGGATATACTCTTAGAAAGAGATATGATGCGCGTATCTAGCCTTCAGTCTTCTAAGTCACGTTTCCTTGAGTTTAACTCCACTGTGCTTTGACCGTCTTTTACTTCAATTGTCCTCGTCGGAGCTTTTCGGTTTTGAACCGCGACCACTTTAGCAGGATCCACCACTAAGCCTTGCTTAGAAACCATGTGCCCAAGAAATCTAACTCCTTTTTCCTCCAAAATGACATTTGGAGGACTTGGCTTTCAACTGATGCGCTCTAAGCGTATCCATCACCTCCTTGAGATGTCTAGCATGTTCTTCCTCGTTCTTTAAGAAAGTCAGGATATCGTCTACAAAGACTACCACAAACTCATTCAGGAACTCCCTAGACACCCTACTCATCAAGTCCACGAAGTAGGCGGGTGCATTGGTCAAACCGAATGGCATGACCAGCCATTCTAAGAATCCATCTGGAGTTCTGAACGCAGTTTTGCCTATATTATCCTCAGCTACTCTGAGCTGAAGGGATCCAGTAGCAAGATCAAGAGAAAACAGATGTTCCTACAAGCTGATCAAACAAATCATCGATCCTTGGCAATGGTTGCCTATTCTCTTTGTTTAACTCACAATAATCAACACAAAGTCGAAGAGAACCATCTGCCTTGGTAGTAAATACTACAGGCGCTCCCCATTCAGATATACTTCGTCTAATGAAGTTCTTCTCAAGCAACTCCTTGACTTGCTTTCTTAACTCTCATCTTGCGGGGCCATGTGCCTAACCGGCCACGAAACTATCTTGGCATTATTAACCAGATAAATGCGGAAATCTATCTCTTGTTTAGGGGTAACCCCCTTCACTTCACCCAAGATATCAGGATATTCTCGGACCACCCTCACCGATTGCAAACTATCGATAGACGAGTTGAGGGATTCAAGATAACACAACATGACGAGACCCATAGGGTTACAAGAAATTTTTAGGGTATTACCGAGGCGAGTCATGAGCCTCACAACCCTATGCTCAAAAATCAAGGATGGCTCCAAAACAGGACAATCAATCCATGCCCAAAATCAACCCATACCCCATGAAACCGAGAATATAAGCATCGCGCGAGAATTCTATACTCAAGATAGAGATTTTCAAATCCATGTAGATAATAGACAAATGGGCGGAACCCCCAATTGGATTTGAAACACACACGGGATCATTAACTAGACTAGTACTTAGGTGCAAACTTTCAACTAAACCAGATAAAATAAACTATGCGATGCGCCAGAATCAAACAAAGTACGAACAGGAAAATCAGAAATGTAAACAAGACTTTCAACGGAAATACTACCTCGATCGGGAACTGGAGCGGCATTGAGAGCATGAACTTGCCCTCCCGAAGGTCCAGCACGCTGAGTCTGACCCTGGCCTTGCCCTTGCTTCTTCGGGCAATCCCTAGTGAAGTGTCCCATTTCTCCACAGTTAAAGCAAGTGCCCTTCCTTTTTCTGCAATCCTTGTTTAGATGAGTCGAGCTTCCACAAGTAAAGCACCTTTTTTCCTTCTTATCTTTAGACTTCTCCTCCTTCTTTTTCATTTCCTTTTTGGGCCCCGTTTTCTTGGTTTGAGACTCATTCACCTTGATTTCCTTCTTGCCACTCCTATTCTCTTCATTGAGTAGGGCCACATTCACCAAACTCTCGAAGGTCGCTCCAATGGGTATATGAGATATGGCCAAACCGCGCAATGGCTCGTTTAGTCCTAAAGCAAAGTGCATGGCCTTCTTCTGAGCTGTGTTAACCAAGTCTAAACCGAACCGAGCAAGTTGATTAAACTTATCCACGTATTCCCTAATGGTCATGTCCCCTTGCTTTAGTGATAGGAACCTCTCCATCTGAAGGTTCTCCTCTGCTGACGATAAAAACCTCAGTCCAAACCTTCTTTTGAACTCATCCCAAGTCTCAATTGGTCTAGTAGTGGTGGTGACTACCCACCAATAAGCAGCTTCCCCTTTCAATAACCATACCGCTAACAGAACTTTCCTACGATCTTCTATATCTAAGATAGCAAAGAGGTTTTCAGTTTCCTTTAACCAGTTTCTTGCCTCAACAGAAGTCTCCATCCCAACAAAATTCTTGCAACCCATCGCCTTAAAGTCTTTGCAAATCTCCGCGAAATCCTCTTGTGGATGCTGAGGGGGAGGAGGAATGTCCGCGGGGTCGGCTTCACTTGCCCTTTCCCCCATGTATCTCCTAAACCAAATAGGTACTTGAGCGCCTTCCGGAATGGCAAAGTTATCGGCCATACTGAAAACGGAGAAAAAGATAGATTCAGAATGGAGAAAAACGAAGGAATTTTTGCTAATGGCTTTTTGGGGAATAGCCTTTAAAATAAACTAGACTTTTCTTTGGAAAATACTTGGTTTTGAAAATAGTTTTCCAAAAGTTTCAAAAACCTTTTTGTTCCTTCTCGTAAACCATATGCTCTGATACCAAATGTAACACCCCACCTCCGCCAGGGTGGCTCTTGCAAGCACTCTGACTTTGGAGGGGCGTTTGTACCGGGTAAACATGCATAATGATATATCAAAGCAGAACAAGAACATATGTATATATGTAAACAGAGTAAATAAGATAAATAAAACAGCGGAAGATTTCAAACTATTTCAAAACAAGTCTGGTACAACATAATGTCAACTTTCCAAATACACAAGTCTAGATAAAAACAACATCACTGAAAAACTGAAATACATAAATACTATCCCCAAAATAAGTGATGACCATAGCTAGCTTCATGTCAAGACCGTACATGAGCTAAAATCCCACAAGCAAGTGATCAGAAATCCAAGCTAAGCTCCAATATTCCCACCCTGAGAACCTGGGGGGGGGGTGGAACGGAAGAAAAGAGGCGAAAGAAAAACAGGTCAGTCAAAAAGACTGAGTAAGTCCTACTACAGTTAATGTAAACTGATAAAGTTAACTGGCATGAGAAGCAGGGATGAACATAAGGATAACAACATACTAGCATGATGATTAACTAACAAGGTAGATAAAGGTGTCATCGCATAATCATGATTAAGGTTTTGCACCACAGGTGTACTAGCAAACTAACATGACTTGAATAAACAAGTATTGATCCCTTGGCCCAAGCTTTGACCCAATAACATGAAATGACCCTAATACGAGGTCCAATAACATGAAGTGACCCTAATACGAGGTCCAATAACATGAAGTGACCCTAATACGAGGTCCAATAACATGAAGTGACCCTAATACGAGGTCCAATAACATGAAGTGACCCTAATACGAGGTCCAATAACATGAAGTGACCCTAATACGAGGTCCAACCAAACGGTCTAGTCGATCGGCTCCCTATAAGCCTAACTCGTCACGTGTTGGTGTCAATACGGCCCAAACATAATTATAGTCAGACTGTGCTGGGTCTCCCGTCGGGTGTATCAAGCCCTAGGGTGTCAACCCCTGGACACCATAAACATAAGTGCACAGTTTAGATCTACTGGTACCCATGCTTGACTTCTCCAAATACGGACTACGTGCACGACCATAGTCCGTCCGGAACTACATCGGCGTACCACTCTGCCGTCGTTTTTGGTCACTTACCTCAAGTCCAGTAATCGTGCCCCCACCCTAGCCTAGTCCCTAGGGTCTTAATGATACAAACTTGGGATTACTGCTGGAGTGGACCCCCATTGCTAGGATTTTCTAGTGGGTTAAGTACGGTTTAACCCTCTTGCTAATCATGGATTAACTTGGTTAAGTGTAACGATGAGTTCACGACTTAACCCTGATTAATCTACCAAGCCCAAATTGGTTAAGTATTAAGTGGACCATGACTTAACCCTAATCATGAGGCATTAATTAATTAATGTGCCTTAACCTCTCACATTAGACTTTGTTGCGGTTACTAGTTAAGCCGTTCGGTTCCGGGTAGCTTTACACCACAACTTGGTCTAACCTCGGGTTCAAGGTACAACATGACCAACTTCTCACATTGGGTCCTATTGTTTGTAGCAACTAGTTAAGCCGGTCGGTTCCGGGTAGGTTTACGCTACAAACTCAACCCAACCTCGAGTTGGTCACCCTTATATTTTCTAAGTGTCATGTCCATTATGTTTCCAAAACTTATTACAAGTTTTCAAGCATTTGGGTAGACCTAACTTAATAGGTAAATTCCCAATGGGTAGACCTAACTTAATAGGTAAATTCCCAATCTTATGTTTTTATGTCTTTTAAGTTTACCCCACCCCAAACGCAATCCCATCGCTTACATATCGCAATAGCGCATAAAGGATAGAAAGAGGGAACTTGGCATAATCATGACATATAGGTGTTGAAGCCACAAGTTTAACATGGTGACATATGAAATGTACATATGTTCATATACTTGCATATTACATTTTTAGGCCTCAAAAGCATGCTTAAAACCAAACTTAGCATATTGGTGATACATGGTGATAAATGACATGTAGAAATGGCCATAAGTTCGCATTTAGCCTCACATGCAAGTTATCATAAGAGATATGATAACTTACATGTTGCCAAAATGCAACCTTTAGCATAAAGCTTGAAGCTTTATGTTCATATACTCAAGGTAAGCTTGCATAACATGATAACATGAACAAAATGATCAACCCAAACTTGCATAACATAACTTGCATATCATATGACAAACTTGCATATCAAACTTGCATAACATAACATGATAAACTTGCATATCATAACATGGCAAACTTGCATAACATAACATGATAAACTTGCATATCATAACATGGCAAACTTGCATAGCATAACATGGTAAACTTGCATATCATAACATGGCATACTTGCATAACATAACATGATAAACTTGCATATCATAACATGGCAAACTTGCATAACATAGCATGGCAAACTTGCATATCATAACATATCAAACTTGAATAACATGACATGGTAAACTTGGATATCATGGCAAACTTGCATATCATAATGATCAACCAAACTTGCATCATTCATTTAACTTTAGAGTTTAAATATGAAAGTAGAAAAGGGCTTACAATGCTTATGAAGACACAAAAATATATATAGATTGAGACAAAGCCCTTATGCAATCAAATAAACCCAAAATGCAAGCTCCAATAGAAAAACCCTTGAGCCAAAATGATCAAAACTCTTGCTTTGTGATGTAAATATGGAAACTTGACTTGAATGCAAGCTAATGACACTCATACAAGCTTGAAAACACTTGTATGCATTGAAAATCTCTCATAGAAATAACTTAGGATTTTATGAAGAGAGTGGAGGCCATGAGAGGAATGATTTTGCCATAGTTTAGTTACTTGAATGAATAATGATGATTTAGGGTTAGGTTAGGGGCTTATTTATAGAGATTAGGATTAGTTTTAGCCTTAGGATTAAACCCTAATTCCAATCTCAGCCCTCAAAACCGAATCTGGCCCCAAAACCTAACCAAAACCCCAAAATGGTGCACCAGGCAAAACTGCCCGGCTGAACCAAGTCGACAGCCAAGTCGACAGGGCTGTCGACTTGGGTCCAACCAAGTCGACTCCCAAGTCGACAGGGCTGTCGACTTGGGTGCTCTGGCGGGAATTTTCCCGCCTAGCCCAATCTGACCGTTTTTCGAATTTTGAACCCGAAATTCGAAATCTGTTTTGAACTTGAAATTTTCTGAAAACTTCATTGGGCCTTAATCGGGTCATACGGACTCCGATTTTCGAAAACTCGGACTCTATTTCGCGTATTTTTCCGAGACGAACGCAATGGCATAGCCCGTTTCCCTTGATTCAGATTTATAAATTAAATTCTGCCTCGATTTACGTTATAACAGGTTATTGAAAATACGGGTTGTTACAATTCCGCCAATTCATCGCCCGTCCTTGCAGCTGACGGGATGCTAGCTTTCTCTTCGTCGCATCCTCGATACCCAAGTCTTCGAAGATACGCTCATAGCTATCCAACCAATCCTGAACTTCTGTAGCCGATTCCATTCCGTGGAACGGCTTCCCACCAAGACTAGTGTAATCCTTGCAAAGTTTGAAATCGGCTCTAGGCGCCTGCACCGCTGCACCACCACCATTTGCAGCATTGGGACTGCTCCTTGCGCATTTCTAAGCATCTCTCTCATGAAGTCAGTGAACATCGTCCTCATATCAAGAGCATTCCCATTATTAGCTCCTCTAGCAGTACCCCTAGCATATCGGCTCATCGTTCAATCTGTGAGGAGAAAACGATTAACCATCTCTTCAGTGGTGCCAATGCAGTGCGACTTCATCCTTAAATATACTAATAGTATATATATATATATATATATATAGATTTTGAAAACCAAAATATCACAAATACGCGCTCTCATATATGTACTATCTCTCCCTGGTGTCTTCCCAAGGTTAACTACGCAACCTAGAGCTCTGATACCAAATGTGACGGCCCACCCCGCACCAGCTGACATTTCCAATGAAAGTGTGCTATACCTATGCCTGACCAGCATGGGACGGTCGTCAAAGAAAGGAAAGAAGGGAATTTGAACTAACAACGAACCTGCAGAATGTCTCACAGCGCATGGAATAAAATATAATAATAACATACTTGACATAAAACAGGCGAGACAATGCATAAGCTGGGACCTAAACCATGATCATCATAGCAGTGGAAATTCAAAATACAGCTTATGTTCCACATCATCATTATTACAACTTTGGAGAACTGTCTCGAAAGCAAAATAAGAAAGGTACACTACTAATACCCAAAGTAGTGACCAGCAGTGACATCGGGAGAATATCTATATATCATACGTGGAAGCCTCCTGCTCGTCTCCGATACAGCTACTCGTGCATACCACCTAACCTGTCTCTAGTCTGCTCGTTTAAGAGCACCCAGAGTAATAAGAAGAGACATAAATCTCTGGGTCAGACAAAAGTCTGGTATGAGCTATAAGTAGAAAAACAGAACAATAACAGGTATACTAAACCATACCTGAACCTGGACCTGCAACCAAAGAGTTAGCACAATAAGATGTACAATACTCTAAGGTGACACTAGCATATGGTGTAAAGATACAGGGGGAGGGGTGTGCATGCCATAGTGATGTCAAACAATCAAGCATAGCAACCATCCTTACATATCTCACTCAGTGCGTAAAGCATACGATATCCACCGCTTTGATCATCCAAATCCTTGCTATGATCACTCTGGCCTATGGAGTCATGGTGACTCCAATGCACTGATCCATAGCCACTAGTCCTTGCTATGTCCACTCTGCCCCATGAAGTCATGAAGACTCCACTGCACTGGTTCATAGCCATGCTACGATCACTCTGCCCCATGGAGTAGTAACTACCCCACTGCACTGATACATAGCCTAACATCCATATTGGTGGTGAATTAAAGCTATAGACGTCGATAACTCCTTAGCACACGTCCCGCAGCAAAACCCAATCATGAAGTTAACTCGTTGGTTCCCGTCTGAATCCTGAGTACAAACTTCTCAATTGTACTACCTTTGAATCTCGGGTTTTGGTCATCATCTCCATTCGTGATTCTTCAATTCGGTTCGTTCGCTGTCCAGACTCAAAGATTGGATCGTGATTTCCCCCTGTCCATCGGCTTGTAGTCCCTTCTTCAGCTCGTGGCTCGTGGTCTGCCTCCTCCAGCTCGTGGTGTCCGATTCGGCTCGTGCAACATCTAGGTGGTTCGTCCTATTCCTCACGGTCGGGGTGTGGGGTTCATGATCATCCTCACGATCGGGGTGTGAGGTTCGTGATCATCCTCACGATCGAGGTGTGGTTCACGAACGGGTATGACCAATTTCCTGCAACTCTTTCCAGCCAGTTATTTACGCCATACGACGGCGTTTTCGACCATTCTAACTGTTTTAAACAACCACAAAACATTCCAAACAGTCATAGCAACATGTATAAATAACCATAAACACCAAAACAACAAATAATCATGTCCATATGGATCAAACATACCGAAAACCCATGTTTTTCCCTTAATCATGTTTAAGCACAACTAATGATAGGATTAGAAAATTTATCCAAATTAACCCAAATTTCTAACAGAGACCTAAAATAATATTTTAGAATTTTACAAATTTTTCTAGAATTTAATTACGTATAATTTCGCTAATTACCACTAATCACATCTAATTAGCCGTAATTAGTGAAAAACGATGCAAATCACTCACCTTGGCCACAAACAAACTATAGATTTGAAATATTATCTGTTTTGGGTTGAATTCTAATGCAACACAACATCTCCTACTCTATTTTGGTGTTATTTTCTCTTGATTTGACGTAGCTTGGCTTAATCTTCAATTAGAAAGCGATTAGGAGCGATTTGGGATGAAATTAGAAGCTGGAGACATGGCTAGGGTTAGATAAATGTTTTAGGCGGCTGAAAAATGAAATAAAAATCGTTTTCCTACTGTTCTCAGCCTCCCCATAACCCTAATCCCGAAATGGGTTATGGGCCCTCTTGCTAATCACCCTAATTAGGCCCGATTAAGCTGTTTTTCACCTTCTAAACATTGTTTTAGCCATATCTCTCAAACGGTGAGTCCGTTCGGCTAATGTGACCATTCTACGGAAAGGTAAACCATCATCCGGTTCTAATGGAAGTGGTTTTATGTCAAAACACCTTACCAATTAAAAGTTATGCCCGAAACAAGATTAGCTAGGGGCAAAACGGTCATTTAAAAATCGGCAAAAATCATGAACATGGGAAATGACCCCAATAGTCGTCTCCCAAAGTTACACGGCTATACGACTTCGCGTGAGAAAGAAATAAATATTCTATGATCCCCAGATGCATAGAATGCGGGTCGTTACATTTATGTTGTCTAAAAATTGTTTTATAGTAATTATTTTTAAGTTTCTAAGATCTCAACTTGCAAATCATGAGATTGTCTCACTGAAGTTACGCCTTTCTTTAATAATTTTTATTTTTTCACCATGCAATATTGTATACAAATAAAATAATATTAAAGATCAATAAAAATTGTAACCTTTTCATAATACATTAGAATTTTTAAATAATTTATCTTACCAATGGAAGCATTGAACAACCTGACATGTTTCTTGGGTAATGAATGATTTTTTTTAACAAACTTGTTGAAATTCTTTTCTATTGTTTGAAGCTAAGAAACTATCTTTCATTAATTCAAAATCGATTAAGAATGGTAGAAATCTCCATCTTAATTTTTTTTGGTTGTTAGGAAATAAAATTGTTAAAAGACTCTCCACTATTATCAATATTGGTAAGTTTTCATCATGTTGTTTCCTCTTTTTAACGATCACTTGCTTAATTCTTTTTTCTATTACGTTCCTTGTAACGAAGGTTGCTTCATCAAAATTTCTCGAAGCAAATTCTTTGCATCTACTGGAATAGTTTTATTTGTCATTTTAGGTGTAGGTTATATATTTCTTTCTTCCAACGGCACGTCAAATAGTAAGCTAACATCCTTGACCATTATTTTCATATATTTTTTTTACCAAATATGAATGAATCTTGCTATGTTGAATAGTAACTGCACACGACATCCAAATGGTGTTGATGTTTTTACATTCTTTCATAGCAATCTTCTCTTCATAGAAAATGATGACAAAGTTATAGAATTATGTGTTCTTTAATATTTCTTTTTTTTATTCATCCTATTTTAGTCTTTGAAAAGCTTTATAGTTTTAAAGATACCTTGAATCCCCCATCTATATGTCATTTGTGTTTTTGTGTTGTGTGCTGTAGAAATATCTTTTGTTTCTTCTGTTTTAGATATGACTTTGTTGTCTCTTCAAGGAGGATTGACAAAATCATCTACCTAATATACAAAAAAGATATTAGTATCATGTATTTTTATTTGTATGTCATTTGTTGATCATATATGAGTGTGACATTGATTGATATCAGTTATTGCTACTAGTTGTATTAGTTAAGACATGCATACTTTTAATTTTTTACATACAACAATGGTGTATCGGTTTTGAGTAGACATAAATATCAGTTTTGTTAAATTTTTGTAATGTACACAGAAACATAGTGTTAATTTGTACACTGCTAGATATTAGTTTAATTTAAGTGATCTATTATATACAGTAATTGAATGTCATTTTTGCACAGATATATGTGTCATTTTTGTTAAATTGTTGCGTTGTTTACAATAAATGGGTATCATTTTTGAATAGATATTGGTATTAGTTTTGTTAGAGCATGGTATTATGCACCAAGGTATCATTTTTGCGTGTGATTTGGTACTAGTTTAATAAATCATTCTAATATGTCCTGTTATAGGTATCGTATTTGTATGCGATTGGTTATCATTTAGTTATATTAAATAATTACCCACTAAATATCGTTTTTCTTTATATAACAGAACAACATGTTTAATCAAATATACATTGTGTATAATTTTTACAATACAATTGTATCAGCCTTGTTCCAAATAATATTGAAACACTGTTTTAAAGGCTTCAAAGCTTTAATTTCATCGAAATATACTACATTTATCATTTTTGCATTATGAAATTTATTTTAAAATGATACTATTTATGCTATTACCAAATTTTCTTGCTAATCTTTAGATTCTTCATTTTCAATTTTTTCCCACTTTTCTACTTTTTAATGTTCAATAATTTTGATACTGTTCGATAATTACATTGCTAGTACTAGTTTTATAGATTTATAGTATCATTTAGCCGAATAGTTTCCTTGTTGTTAGACTTCTCTTGTTGATTATTTTCTTCACTGCTCTTTATCATTTGGTTTTTCTTTCCCTAATTACACTATTACAAAACTAGGAATATTCGACGCTATTTTTATGTGGTCGTAGATCAAAAAAGCATTGTTTTAGGCCATTTTTCAAATAGGCAACACCAGAGGAGCGTGGCATTCGCGGTTGTTGCCTTAGCCCTCTAAGGCAACGTTTTTTCCCATCTACTGCCACAAAAAGTAAGTGTTGCATTATAACCCTATTGCAACAATATAAGCAAGTAATGCAATAATATACAGCGTTGCCTTAAGCAGAAACCAGAGCCTGACTTCCAGGTCATGGTGGTGGGGCCCACATGAACTTTCCACGTCAGCTGCCAATGAGTCACATTCCACGTCAGCTTCTCATGTGTCAGATGCCACGTTAGCTATCCACGTGTCACCATGTAAGTTGTGGGCCGCACGTGTTGTACCATAGTGGAATTAATAATATTGTACTTAATGCAACACTACAACACCATCTAATGCAACACCACAACACTATAATGCAACACTAGAAAAAAATGACCTGTAATAGTAAAGAAGGAAAATGCTACGTTGTAAGAATGAAGATACAACCCTGTAATTACAAATTCCGCAGTACATATATACAATCCAAAACATTGTACCACATTCATACATATATACCAAAATATTCATACAATAAATCCATCCAAAACATCCATCACCACAATCAGACCGACAATTTATACATACCAAATCACAAGTGTCATCACCAATATATACCACAAGTGTCATCACCAAAACATAACATAAGTGCCATCAAGAACACATACCACAAGTGCCATAATTTAAAAGTACAATTCGAATATACCACAAGTGATAACACATTCCATCCAAGTACTTCATTCAGTTGTCGTGGTTGAAGGAGTATTAATATCATCTGCATCACCTGTTGTGGTGACACAAAAGTCTCCGACATCTAAATTAAGACCTGGATTAGCTTCACCTAGCTTTTTCAACACCCATGACACGTTCTCTTTCACTTTTCTGTTTACCTTTTCTTCCAAACCAGCCTCAAGCTCTTGTCTTATTTTTTTTGGTCAGCTCTTGCATATAACTGTCTAAAGAACCAGGAGTTGTTGGAGACTTTTCAGCCATTTTACCTCGCCTTCCTACAAGCCAGTTCCGTGTGTGGCTCTTACCATTAGAGACAAGTGCACCTGCCTTCGCAATATTTCCTGCATCCAACATTGCTTGAATCTTCGCCTACAAAATGAAAAACCAGGCAAGCATATAAACAGGCAGCTGGCAGGAATGAATTTATTAACAGAACTGATTATCTTTCAAACTAACTATGTGTTCGATTTAATAAGCAGCTCCAACAGACGTACATTGTGCCAATTATACTGACATAGGTATTGATTCATAATTGATCTTAGGTCAAATACTTTATATAAGGTACTCGATAAAATTTATTGACAGAAGTGGTTATCTTTAAAGCATATAAATTAAAATATGGAAGTTTCAGTTGCAATGTGGTCATCTTTCAAACTAATTATTAAATTGCTATTTCACTATCTAATGTACTTATGTATTTGACCTTTAGTTCATCCATGTTAGTCTTGTAAGTTCTCCCCAGTTCTCGTTTATACGTTTCCAAATAGACCAAGGCAGCAGATGGGGTGGCTTTTTCCGGGTCCTTCTTTCTCTGTCAAGTATTAGGATTATAAAAAATTAAACAGAATTTTTAACATTCAATGTTAAGAATTTACAAATCTAGCTGTTGCCTATGAACATTGTGAGAATGATATAAAATATAATTCAATGATATAACAAATTAAAATTATCATTTGGTCAATTTAACTCAATCACAAAAAAAGAAAATTAATTTAAGTTCAAAAAACATATAATATCTGTTCTTTGGCTACTACATGAGTTTTGGGACCCATGGTATGTGTCTCACTTAATGAATTACGATGCGCAGAATTAGTTTCAGCTAGGGCCTGGAAATCCTAAAAAAATAGCACTAAACAAGGATAATGCGAACTACTAAAGAAAAGATTAGCACTAAACAAGATAATGCGAACTACTAAAGAAAAGATTAGCACGAAACAAGATAATGTGAACTACTAAACATTCTACGAATGTGAATATCATTAATTTATTTTATATATTTTTTCCATCTATTGCATGGTTATTAAATTAGCACTAAACAAGAAAATGTAAATATCATTATTTTATTTTATTTATTTTTTCCATCTGTTGCATGATTATTTGATTAGCATTATACAAATTAGTTTTCTTTTGTGGTCACATTAAAGCCGTACCTGTACTACTTCATCCCCTCGGTATTCCAAGAGCATTTTAAAATCCTCCAACGGAATTGTATTGGGCCTATTCGCAAGCCTTTCCTCATCAGTTGAATATTTTCTATAATACCTTGAGACTTGTACTGCCTCCAAGTGTTATTAAGCGTGCTCAAGACCCACTTGTGTCCTTCTTTTGGAATGACATACCTAGCCTGCAATATATCAAACACAAAATTCAGGAAACAAACTAATTAATTAAAACCAAACATTTAGAAAGTGAGTTGAACTATAGTTCAGGGTAATAGATTTCACCAGAGCATATTCCAACGTTTTCCGCTTTAATTGATCAGGAACAACATGCCAATTGATGTAAGTAAGAGACACATTATCCTTTGCTATTGTCCCAAGAAAATTGCTTAACTCTGTAATATTATCAGAAACTGGCTGACCATCCTCATTCAACTCAATGACTACTTTATCATCGGGGGTTCTAGCATGCACCTTGGTCATTTTTGAATTCCCTCTAGGTTTTTTTGGACCTTGTACTTTATATACCAGGTTCAAAAAGATGAATAGAAAATTAATGTATGGCATTACAGAAACATAGTATGCATGCAAAACTTATAATAGACACATTCAACAGTGCAGTGCAGTATACAGATAAAGAAACATTACACATGTACCTGCTTCATCTTCCTATGCAATCCATTCCTGCTCTAATCGATCAGTAAGATTTTCCATTATTGGAGGCACTTCAACATTCGTCTTTTGACGTTTCCGCATTGCTAAATAAGCAGTGACTGAACTAGCGGCTTCACATGAATTGGTTGATTATTTGAACATTTTGCTACATGTAGCTTTAAAACTGGCGGACGAGGCATTGCAGATTTTAAAACTCCTAAATAAGACAGTGCAAATTTCATCACTTTCTTTAATATTTCTGCAATTTTCTCCTGGTTACTGACTTTCTTTGGAGTGGGAGTGTGTGTCATCACTTCCTTGTTGGAGCTAGCTTTCTTCCGGGGGAGGGGGGAGGGGTGCGGATCATCGCTTCCTTCTCAATTTCAATGGCTTGATTGGTTCACGAACGAGTTATCGTTTCAGGAAAAGGATCCTTTGACTTAACAACTTTGATTCTCTATAATTAAGTCGAAGTTCAAGATTTTTTACGTTCATAAAGGCAAAGACAATAAGTAGCTAAGAAATAACTTTTTATACCTCCGAATCCGTTGAATCATCACTGACATCTTCACCATCATTTTCTAGGATGTATTCATCACATCCATCAATATCTTTACCTTTTTCTTTCCTATTTCATGTGGCGGCCTCTTGCATACTACTGACCAATGAAGGCACACTAAGTGTTCTACTAACTGCATCATTTTCTTGCATTCGCGCGATTCACTCTTGTTCGTACTTTGTCAAAACTGATGGTTGTGAGAACTACAAGTAGATTAACATTATTACTCACCATTGATGATAAATTTAAGCTGTTAACCAAATAGAGTCGACATATAAACAATTCTTGCATTTTCGATGGAATGCAGGCACAAAGAACCAATAGTTACTTGAATTAGCTGCAACCTTTATGGTCGGAATAGGAAATCGGCACAGTAAAAGAAAACATTAAAATGCAGTTCTTGCTTTTACGTGCATAATTTTAATAAAAAGTAGTTTGAAATACAAAATTTCATCCTGATTAATAAAACTGAAATGAAAACTGAAAAATACCTGAACATCAGCTTCATTCTCTCGGGTATCATTATCATTATCTGTTTCATTTTCTACATTTAATTTCCTCCTGGGTCCTTTGTCCATCATAGTAACATCTTCTTCATCATTATTCATATTATGCTTCAGTGATAGTTTCTTCTGACCCACTTAAATAGGATTGTTTTTCATCATTTTGCGTTGCTGCTGAAGTCAATGTGCAGTAATATACTTGCGCTTTGCAACCGGTTTCTTAGCAGAACCTGTAACAATACAAATAATAATGATGGCCTTCATAGTTCTTTACACACACACACACACACACACACACACACACACACACACACACATATATATATATATAAGAATGGATCTATATTACATATACATATACACCTTGAATTATGTTTTTCCTTGGCCATACGATTACATGTGGCTGCAGTTGAATCAATGACTCACTGTCTTTGTCAACAGTGTTGTCAATGTAAAAATATCACTTCTTCTTCCTTATTGCAGCCCTGTACATCTTCGTTTATGTCCTTGTCATTCAATATCAGCTGCCAGCCACCCCTCTTTCCTTTGCTGACATAGATTCCTCCTATTTCAGTGTAATGAAGGCAATCATTAACAAAGCCCATAAGCACACTGTAAGAAAAGTTGTCTACATCATATTTTGTTACTAAGAAGGTTTTCCACCCACGTAACATGTCCTTTGAAACTCTCCGTCACGGTGCAATCGGATATTTATAAGTTCATCCGTCATGTACAAAATGAATACATTAGAACAAGGTAAATGCATGTTAAAGTGGACAAAAAAACAATTAACATTTTGGACTATAATAAATTTAGATGACAGTAAAGAAAGAAATTAAATCATAATACATGTGAACAGTGTAGATTTCATTATGAGAAAATAGTGCAAAATACATTCATCAAAGATAATAATTTACAGCTAAAACAAAAAGTGTCAAATACATCATAAATTAGACAATAGATTAGACCAAAATAAAGCAATAACAAAGAGGATTTTTTTTGTCCTAATGAGACAAAACAGGAACTTCTGTCTCTAGTTCTGTTTCTAATTCTATTTCTAGTTGTATTATGGGGACATCATCCCTAGTCCAACCCCCATCAACAACTTCTGCTTCTAGTTCACTACCTACGCCAATATCAAGTGAATGCGAATTGCTCATGTCTTTGTAATGAACCAAGGATTTTCGACCTCGAAAATCAACACAAAAACATCATGTCGAACATTCAAGCATTGAAAATGCCAGAACGTTTACAGAAAGAAAACAGAGTTGAGATAAGAAATAAATATTAGAATATAAGAAAAAGAAGAACCAACACAACACAGAGTCTCACATCGCAGCGGAACAAAATATAATATAGAAATAAATCTGTACTGAGAGCTTTAAAAATACTTACAATATTAGAGTACATCAACACCTCTAGACAGTTATAATAACCCGCCCTCATATACAACACAACGGATTAAATACTGGATATCATACGTCTGAACACCTCCAACATGTCTTCTGAAATTCGCAGCATCCAAGTCTAAACCTGAACCTGTAAAATCCGGTCTAACCCGAGCATTACAAACGTCGGATCAGTCTGCTGAACCAAAGTGAGAAAAATATACTAAGTTTAAATGTATCACACAACTTGATTTTTTAGTCAAAATCTTTTCGAAAGAAAAGGATAATCGCAAGACCAAATCCACACATAAATACGGAAGATTTTTACTTACAATAACCCAAAACATTTTTGAAAACAATATCCTTTATGATATTCACTACACCATATCTGGAATTTCGCAACACCTATAGGCGGAGCATTTGCAACGGCTTTGAGCCGTTGCTAATTTGCAACGACTTAAGGCCGTTGCAAAGCTTATCAGAACTCTTACTACCCTTGTTCTTTCTTTCGCAACGGCTTTAATACGTTCTATCCTAGTAATAATTTCCTACCACACCCCCCCCCCCCCCCCGCACCGTTCCCAAGGCAGTGCGATGTATTCTAATTTCCTACCCCCCGTTTCAAAAAAGAGAAAAAAAAGGAAAGCAAACCCTATGCTCCAGATTCAATCAGATTCACACAGCTGAAAAAAGATTTTCAATTCGATCCAGAATCCGATCCAGCAAGGATTTTGACTTCGATTCCAACTCAAAGATTCAGGAAGCAGTTTAGATTGAACACTTCAATCTCGATCGACTCAAGGTATGCAGTCAATTCATTGTAGGGTTTAATCGATTGGCTTTAAATTGAAATTCGAATTCTGATCTACGGTTATACTGTTCAAACTCCTGATTAATCGATACTAATTCATTGTAGGGTTTAATCGATTTGCTTTAAATTGGTGTCATTTTACCCTAAATTAGGTTGTTTATTGTGATACATGTTATTATAAAAAAGAATAGAAGAACTTAGTTGAGAGGATAGAAGATTTTAGATAAATTATCATCATCCTTAATTATTTTAAGATTCATCATTAATATTGTCGCGGAGAATAACCAGATAGACGCCTACCCACATAATGATGCATCCCAGTTTTCAAGCACACAACTATCCAAAACACACGAAAATTAATTACATGGGATCTATCCAGTATTTTGGAATTATCTTATTCCCACATCAATTTCAAAACATTTTTTTCTATAAAAGGATTTTGAAGTATTGAAGTACTGGTTGATTTAACTACGTCGTAAAACTAGGCAAGTCAATCATGACTTGTATGATTAATTGGACAAGCAACATGTCTATGGAGTGTACATCCCTATTAAACTTGAATATTTTTATTCAAACATCATTTACATGGTTTTATGGCATGTGTTAAGTGATAAAGTTTTGGTTTTTTGAGTGCACACACAATGTTTGAAATTGACATAACATACTTGTTATTGTAACACCCTATAAAATAGACAATAATTAACTTAAAAAGGAATTATTAATAAAGCTGAAGTGAAAATTTTAAATTTTTTTGAATTTTATTACGAAACTTGCAAAAATGTATTTGTAACAATTTTGTAATCAATTTTCATACTTAAAATTTTACAATTGGGGTTTGAACAAAGAGTTGTTAACATTTGAATTCACATAAAGATAGAGTTTTATCATTTTTCACCATTCAAAACTTCTTAAATATGAATAATAATATATAGGTATATATAAGTAGGCTATAGAAGACGATAATAAAGAAGAAGAATATGATCTAATCGAATCATCAAAGTTAGAATACTGTGAATCTGTGTCCAGATCAAAATCAAGATTAAACTTAAATCTCTTCTCGGATCTATTTCCTATATATATATAAGTATATGCGCTTGTTGTACATATTTAGATTGGAAGAAAAAAGAGAATCAAAATGGAATAATGGAAATTATTTCTGGAGTTTTGGAAGACCACATATAGGTATAAAATTATAAATATTTTATGTAATACTAACTTTATATCATTGTGAATTTGTTTCTTATATGTTAAAAACTATTTTTCAAGTTATATAGGCATGTGTTTATGTGTGTATGTGTGTGTATATACAAACACACACGTATATACATGTAATGAATTTGAAAAACCTATCTAAATATATTGTGAATTGTTAATATTGGTTAAAAATTGCACGTACTTTAAATTTGGAAAGTCAGAGTGAAAGTAGTCCCTTAATTCATAATAATCCTACACTACATGAAGTTTTATTGGTTCAATGACATATGATAATTTATTTTAGGATAAATTATCATCATCCAACCAGGTTGTTGTTTTCATTAAGTTTCTAAATCAAAGTCCACCGGCCATCTAATATCAAATTCAATACTTGCGTTCACTTTCATATAATACAGTCCACACCTGATCATTGAGCATATAGTTTGAGTTTGCGATCCCTTACCGTATTTGAATCTCAATTATTTCGCATCCTGCTGATTTATTCTTAACATATGATAAAGGCTATGATTGAAAAGTTTGACTTTGGTCATAAGATTTTCAATGTTTGGAATGCAATATTGGAAGCTGCTGATGCAAAGTTGTCTTTTCTTCTTTTTCTTTTTCTTTTTTTTTTCTTTTTTTTGTTCTTAAAAATAATTTATGTATTTTCAGAAATTAATTTCTTATTATCTTGTAAATGGAAATTTCCTTTGCTATTTATACAATTTGTATTAAGGATTGAACATTGCATTTGCATATGTTCTTATTTTTAATTCAATGAATATGTGTATATCCTTGTCATCTTATGTATATAGTCTCATAACTATTAACAATAATAGAATATATGCTATTACACCTAATAGAATACATATTCTTTTTTTTCTCCACTTAGATGACAATTTATCACAAGATCAGTATAAGAGAATAATGTCCTAATTAAAAATGCATATGGAGCTTGACAGCTTGTCTTGTTACCTGTATCAATCAACTTTTTCATGCAAAGGTACAAAAGATTTGTGTCATGTGTTTGACAAAGAGATCAAAAGATGGTTCATATTTATGTATCTTCACTTAGTTTCATTTATTGGATGTATGTACACATGCACTGTTCTTCGTTGGTTGTCCTGCCTCATGGATTGTTGCACAGTAGGTATATCTAAAATGATATTTCATTAAGCCTATGAAAAACTAGGATTTAAATGCATGTCATTCTTTATAACTAAGGGACATGCAATTCTTGTCCCTTTGTGATCAACAAATCAGGCAGCAGACATAGAAATGAGTAGGTATTTGCTGAGATGTTACACTCAGTTCATTATGGTTGAATTTTTCATATAATTAAAACCATACAAGGATGTTCAACTCCTGAAAACTTAACAACCTTTGATTTTTGAACAAAGGCACATGATGTGTTGCATCTTTTCTTTATATATTCGAAATGCGTGAACAATTGGGATCTATCGTACCATTTTCATCTTTAGGTCTGAATCCAAGTTGTACATATATGTAAGTGTCATGGATTATCAAAGTTAATTAGTGGTATTTCATGTACAGTTGATTCAGAGCTGCCTAGAATTTTGGTGATCATGTCTCCAATTTGCAACCTTATTGTATTAAGTTATGATTAAACAAGTTTGGTTGCGAGTGATCAGCTGAAATTTTTGACGTAAATGCAGTATCTACAATGGAACTTTTAGAATGCATTCTTTATTAAATCGGAGAAAGAAAGCAAAAAGGGTTGAAAAGGGGTAATCCGCAAAAGAGGAATGTGTTTTTTTACGAAAATTGCAACATAAAAAAATATTATTTATATTATTATTATATTTTTGTTAATTATTTGTAAATAAAATAGATACATACGTAACACAAAATATAGGTTATATAATACGAAATATATAGTCACTACAAAAATAAGTTATATTTAAGACAAAAATTAGGGACAAGTTAAAATTTTATATACAAAGTGTAAATGATCCATATACCGTCAGAATCTTTGGAATCCACTGTCCCCTCTTGTAGTGTTGGTATAAAAGTTAGAATATATCCAAAGCTCTAAAATGTAGCGGAAAGCCATGGCATATTACTGAAATGACATGAACTTAGTAATCGCCACAAATTAGATTTTTAATTTAATAAATTTTAGCTCCAAAGATTAGTTCAAAGTAGGGAAGGCTAGCATAAAGTAGCAAGCCAATTCTATGTAATTGCTTGGTCGAAGAAAAATAATTCATGGCCTGTTATATTTGATACACAGGTCGGTATGTCTTCTAGCGTTGACAGATAGTGGATGAAAGAATCCAATCGTAGAACTCCGCGATATTTGGAAGGAGTGCAGGAGTTTATTAATTTCATTGAAAAAAATGGTGGTAAAAAGGAAATCTATTCTTGTCCTTGCGCTAAATGTCAGAATATGACGAAAAAGATGAATTTAGAGGATATTCATTCTCATTTGGTTATACATGGAATTGATCAAACGTATACCATTTGGCATTTTCATGGAGAAGAATTAACGGGAAAGGAAAAACAACGCATTAGTCAAGCCATGCATGTTGATGATGGCGAATATCCCAGAATGGAAGATCTAATCAATGATGCCGAAAAATTTCATAATTTTCAATGGACAAGTCAATTCGACGATAATGTTGACGAACCGCCTATCATAGATGTTGACTGGCAGACCGATCAAAGTAAGAAGTATAAATCACTTTTTGATAGTGCAAAAGAGCCATAGTATCCTTCATGTCCAAAAGGGATAACAAAATTGTACGCCGTTGTAAAGCTGAATAGTTTGAAAACGCAATATGGTTTTTCCGACAATGGTGTGACCGCACTCCTCGAATTTATAAATGAGTTAATTCCTGAAGTTAGCAGACTACCAACAAAATATTCGGACATGAAGAAGATCATTAAATTAGTTGGGATGGATTATAAATCTTATGATGTTTGCATTAATGACTGGATGTTATATTGGAAAGATGATGCAAACAGACTTTCTTGTAGAATTTTCAACCAACCAAGATATAAGACAACATTTAGCGAAGAAAAAAGAGCCACCAAGGTAGCACAAAAGATTTTGAGACATTTTCCTTTAATTTCCAGATTGAGGAGACTTTATACAATACCATGGATAGCAGAAGCTATGACATGGCATAGTCGTGCAAAATCAGATCCAGCTGTAATGCGTCACCCATGCGACACTTCGCAGTGGAGAACTGTAGATTCTTTTGATAAAACATTTATCGTTGAACCACGAAATGTTATGCTGGGAATAGCAACGGATGGTTTCAATACACATGCATCTCTAGGTGCCCGCTACAGTTGTTGGCCAGTAATTGTCGTACCATATAATCTTCCTCCATCAATGTGCATGAAAAGAGAGTTTTCAATGTTGACACTGTTGATTGCTGGACCAAAACAACCAGGGAAGGATATTGACGTTTATCTGCAACCGTTGATAGACGAATTATAGCAGCTATGTGAAGGAGTAATGGCTTTTGACTCGTTTAACAAAAATGAGTTCACAATGAGAGCTAGGGTGTTATGGGCAATTCACGATCTTCCTGCATTAGGGACATTATCGGGGTGTACAACTCATGGCTACTTTGCGTGTCCTACATGTGGAGAAGAAACTTGTTCTTATTATCTTCCTGCTAGTAAGAAGATGTGTTACATGGATCATCGAAGGTTCCTTCCTTCCAAACACAAGTTTCATGATGAAAAATCAAATTTTAATAATAAACTAGAGCACCGTCTTCCGCCAAGGTCACTGAATGTTTATCAAGTTGAAGAGAAGGTAGCAAATATAAAGATGAAAGTTGGTAAAGACAAACCTGAAATTGGTCGAAAACGAAAAAAGAAAGTCGAAGAAGAAGAATATGAAAATATTCCTGCATCGTACAGGAGGTCCATCCTTTTTTATTTGCCGTATTGGAAAGCAAATTTGATTCGACCCAATATTGATGTTATGCATACAGAAAAGAATGTCACTGAGTATCTCATTAGCACAATTTTAGGTCATAAAGACAAGTCAAAGGATGGCTTCAATGCACGGAAGGATTTGAAAAACATGGGTATAAAACAGAAATTGTGGGTGATGGAAGATCCCGAAACAAATAAAACAACTACGCCAAAAGCTACTTTCACCTTAAACAAGGAAGAAAAGTTACGGTTTTGCACCATTTTGAGAGACTTGAAAGTACCTAACAAATTCTCTTCGAACTTCCATAATAATGTGATAATCAATCCTCCTGAACTGACAAATATGAAATCGCATGATTATCACGTCATAATGAAACTATTACTTCCTGTAATGCTTCAGCATTGTTATTCGCAACAAAAGGATCTACGTAATGTTATACATCGCATGAGTCTATTCTTTTACATTTTATGTTTAAAGGTGATAAATAGGGAACATCTATTAAAAGCAAAGGCTAGTTTGGTAGAAGCCATGTGTGTGCTTGAGAAACATTTTCCACCTGCATTTTTTGATATCAGCATCCATCTTATGGTCCATTTAGCTGATGAAGCATTGACTTGCGGTCCTGTTAGATACAGATGGATGTATCCTTTTGAACGGTAAATTTCTAATTTCACTTTTATTCACCATCATTCGTTTTAAACAACTATTGATTATTTATAATTCATATCTTTCATAGATTGATGAAAACATATAAAGGATATGTTCGCAACAAAAGATATATTGAAGGGAGTATTGTGAAAGGATACATTGTTCAAGAATCTAGTCTTTATTGCATGGAGTATATGATGAAAGGAGACGACGACACTCATAAACATACCTGTGAGTTGTTTTTAGATGACGATGACGAGTTTGCTAGTGAGATGCCTTTAGATAACAGCAAAGATATAACCTTAACCCAAGTGCAGTATGAACAAGTACGTAGATGGGTTCTTAATAAGCACGATGGGTTGGAAGAATGGGAGAAGTAAGTTTAAGAATTTGTCTTGAATTTCCATTAGCGTAAATCAATCAATTTACTTATACATTTTAAAATTTATGTTGTAGGAGGTATGAAATCTATGTAAAAAAATACTAAATCACAATCTCGTGTTGGAGTTATTCCTAAAGAAACTTGTCAAAGTTTCACTCTATGGTTACGCGACGAGGTAAACATAACATCGTATTAAATATTTCAGTGGATTTAACTGATCTTACTCTTTCATGACCATACTTCCTACATATTATTTTTTGTTAGTTGGCGAGGATTGACGATGTTGATCCAACTCTTTGGTGGCTGGTGAACGGGCCGATGTTCAAGGCATGCAGTTATGTGAAGTACCAAGTAAATGGATTCAGATTTTCACCGAGAAGTTACGAAGAGCAGTTGCTAACACAAGACAGTGGTGTATGTATGACAGCAATTACCAAATTTAGAGCGAGTGGGAAGGACAAAAATTATAAGGAAGCAGAAACCAAGTATTATGGAGTAGTTCAACAAATAATTGAGTTGGATTACATTGACTTTAAACAAACGGTTTTCTATTGTGATTGGGTAAAGGTTGAAGACAAGGTCAATGGTTGCAAGATAGACCCTATTTCAAACTTGATCACGGTTAACTTAGGCAAATTGAAGAGTAAAGATAGAGTGAACGATGAGCCGTTTATTCTTGCATCGGAAGCGACTTAAGTGTTCTACTCGAAAGATTTAAAAAATGAAGGATGGTTTGTGGTTTTACACACACAAAAACGGTTGACTAGTAATGTGGATGACATTGAGTCTCCTACTATCTACCAATCGGATTTTGAAGATAATGAGAAGTTAGAAGAGCTTACCAACTTGGTTTGTTGATATTAATGCATTTCTTACTGGAATGAAGTGGAAGCATTTCTTTTATGTATGAAGTGACTAGAAATTGTGTGTAAAAAAATATTGAATTCTACTTGCTATTTTTCACTGGAATTGTTCATTTTCATTTGCTATTTTTCACTTGAATTCTACTTGCTATTTTTCACTTGAATTAAGTGGAAGCATTTCTTTGGTTGTTCGATTACTTTAGGCTTTCTCTTAATTTGTATTTGATATTGGGATATGACCGGTTCTGATTCAATCGAGTACGTGTCTGAAACAATCAGGTGAATAGCCTAATTTTTTTAACTAATCAAAACCAATTGTAGTAAAGCACATCCACCATACGTTTTTATATATTTCAATTAATTAAACATGCATTAAACTGAACATGTGTATAGTCTATAACCAAAAGGTTGTAATATGAAATTAAATTTTTTGAACAAAACTTGGAGAGTGTTAACGTTTTTACTTCCATTCCAATCATTGATTAATAAATTCATTCCAGTTATAGAACTGTAACATAACTTTTAATATCCTGAATTGGTGCCACTTTTGTGCCATCCCTGGCCTTGGTAAATCAGGTCTGTCACTTGCCTTCGACTATAACTTTTGTGAACCTGTTTGCATTTATTTTGGCTTCATAAATTAACATACTATACAAGAAAAAGTGCCATGCATATTTTTCTCTTAGTTGTAACTACTATTCTATATAACTGTCTGTCCCATTTTGGTTTATATGCTTCCATGCTACCTAGTTGTTTCATGCCATTCATGCTTTAACATATTTATTTATAAATTTAGATGTATTGGAACCTTGCTGCATGCCATTAAGTAGTTAAGATATTCCTCGTCTCCTCTATAGTGGCAGCCCAGTTTAATTACTGGCATTGTAGCAAATTTATTGAAATGTTTTACTTAGAAAATAACCCCTTCTGCTTTGGTTAATCATTATTCTTTGGTCATGCTACTACTTCTACTACTTCTCCCGCAAGGGTGTTGGGAGCAGAAGAAACTCCAACTACTTCTCCCTTACCAGTTCCACCTTCAACAATGGTACGCTCCTTAGTTTGTGGACCCACCTATTCCTCGATAAGTACTTGCATTTAGTATCTCGATGCATCACTATTTGACTCGGTAACTGAGTTGGATTTTTATTATGGATCTTTGTACATGACTTTTTTTGTCACATATGTCGGAAGATCCGGTGGAGTACCTCTTACTCATCTTGGTGTGCTACTCAACAAATATCAGTAGTTATAGTGATTGGCCTAAACCATTGTGTGTGGACTAATGCGGTGTACGTAGTGTAGTGCAAAGACATATATAACAACATTTAAAAAATTAGTCTGTTGAAGAAGCACTACGAACAACAATTAACCCGACTATCATTTTTGACAGTCCCATCGAGTATTGATCATGAGTGCTTGAAAACTAAAATATCGCAGGGGATGACGCTCAGTTATTGGGGCAGACCATAGTCATATTCAACTCCATTGTCAAGTTTATATGCCAGTATAGACATGCTCTAATCATTGATGCCAAAATTTCAAATTTGTAGCTCATATACGAATATGGATCATTATTCCCTGCTAAATATCGAGCTCAAAGCAACTCGTGATCGAATTTGTAGTCTCGCCGATCGCCTCATACAATATCACTTTATGTTCCTTTTCTCCATTACGTGTAAACGTTAAACCTTTTTCTCTTACAAATATGATGAATATGTCAAATAGAAGTTGATCAACCTAACTTTGAAGTTTTTTTAATCATCATATACATAATCAAATACTTTACTGCTCTGCTTGTTTGATTCTACTTGTCATAAAACTAGCCTAAACCTGAATTAATCCTCATTTCCTCAGGTCTGTTGTCCCTGCGTTTAAATTTATTCCCTAAATCTGAAATCCCGTTTCCTGATTTTCCTTTATGTTCGCTATTTTCCCCAATTGTAAGGTTTTCTAATCCCATCTCCTAAATCAAGAATTTTCCTCCTACTTGCACACGAGTCAACTTGCTCCTTTTTTTCTTCTGATTTACTTCTTTGCATACTTGCATTCATTTTCAATTAAGGTATACTGCTTTGACGCTATGATTTTAATTCTTGCAGGTACAAAAGGTACTTTAGTCTGCTACGATTATATTGAGACCGGTTTCACTACTGCTACTACCTTTTTAATACCCACCCCAAGTTAGTAACCCTGTGTATTGTCTTTGCAGTAATTTATTTACACATGAATAAACTACCTCCTTGGATAACGATGAAAATATATTACTTGACAATAATATATTTAAATAATCATAACAATTAACTATGAATAAAGAACTTTTTTTAAAAAAAAAATTGTAAATCCTTGGAAATACCCAAGTTAAGTTCTAATTTTTTATATAATAAGAAAAATGTATTATAGCTTGTGCTTTAATTTTTAGATAACAACTACCGATTACAAGTGTTAATCGGGTGGATTGGACTGGATAAAGTGGTGTATGTGCTCTGTTCTATAAGAGTTTTGAATGGATATGGATTGAAATAGGCATTAGCTCGAACACTCTTCGCATGAGCCGAACAACGTACGAAAGATGTGTTGATAATAGAAAACTAGTTTGGCAATCCGTATGAGCAAAATATCAAATAAAATTCCTTATTCTAATTCCTATCCTCAATAAAACATGAACGAATACAGAGGGATAAAATTTGAATTCTAACACAGTTAGATAACAGATACAAGTATAAAATTAACAACCATATTATCGACTTACGAACTTTTCTGGTGACTAAGTCAAGTAGGACCTCATACGGAAAGATACAAATAATCAGTCTGCTTCTTCAGAGGGGTACTTATTTCAAACATAAATAAAATATGTTATAGATGTCGTCATTTCGCCGTAAAGCTTTTCTGCTAGAAAAATATGTTATGATGTGAAGGTTTTTTGAAATTGTTTATTTTCCTCGCGCGCTGCAACCAAAGTGAGTTATAACCAAAGTGACTCTTCGACGATGACTTAAAATGATGTAAAAACAAACCAACCTTCTTCTTTGATATTTGTACAGTCTCATCATTAATGGCAACATATTTGTTTCATTTTACCCTTCAAACTTTCCAGGAAGAAAGAACTTGACACTTAAGGTTTAGATGCATACGTTCAACAATGTCTACTGCCTGCAAGATGCATGAGTTATATATTACATTTTATGTGTAATGTGCACACTTAAATTGAGATTGTTAAGACATCGAATATTTTTCATATCAGACTTCTACAGTCGGTCAAGCACGCAACATTTAAGACGTCGAATATTTTTCGTAATGTAATTAGATTCGCCGGAGATGCCACAACAGTATCAAATTTGAGGTCGCTGGACATTTCTTTGCACCAAGTTTGTAACATGGATTCAATATCTACGACTATATGCAGATCCAAGATCGAAGTTGGAATTATTTAAATATACATGAGTATCACATACACCGAGTATTCAGAGTACCATAAATTCTTTTATAGAATGACACTGCAATGTAGTCTCATGTACCCATTTGCGAAGCATGGGACTCATGCTCATATATATATATTACATAATAAAAATTCAAATCATTTGTTACACCAACATATTTATTTCCAGTTATTTCACATTAAAAATATCTCTGAATTGATAATCCTTATTCAATTTATTTGTTTGCATTTATACCCAGATTTACTTCTTCTTTTTTTCATTTCAACAGTACTTATCTTTACATTGGAAAATAAAGAAAATATCAAAATACTTATCTACATTTCACTCCTTTTCTTTTTTAAATTATCAAGTTAACTGTTGTGTTAACTCCTTATTTATATGTGCAGATTACCAATTGTTCGAATAAAGAATGTCAGAATCCCGAGAAGCTCCAACCCAGTCTACGCAATCATCAACAACACAACCCGAGAAGGTTGACATAAATGCATATGGAGCTCCTGTTTCAAAAAATGCGGGAAAAATAGGCAGCCGCATTGGTAAACTTGTGCGGATGCATGTGTCGTCTTGTACGAAAGTTGGGATAAAGTACCGCCAAAAATTAAAAATGACGTGTGGGTTGCATTATTGGTAAGTATATTTATCACAATGTAAGTATTTTTTTTAATTACAATGCCCTTTTTAGTAAATAATTTGTAATTTTTGCAGAAACGTTTTGAACTTGATGCAAATACAAAAGAATTTTATTTCAAAAAAATGTGTGAGTCTTTCAGGAGACATAAGAGTGAGTTGAGGACAAAATACTATGACAAATTCAACAATTACGATGAAAGGTTGAAAAACTGTCCACCCACTATTAGTCAAGACGACTGAGAGAGATTTTTGAAAAACGAAGAGAAACCCGGTGTGAGCGAGCGAAGAGAGCTAGGCAAAAAAAACAGATCAGGATATAGCTATGGCCACTACACCGGTCGAACAAGTCATGCTATCATACAACATGATTTGGTATGTTTTTTAATTTCAGTACTTCTCTTGTGCATTTATATGAAATTTTGATTACTGATTTTTTCTTATAATATTTGCGTGTGCATGTGCATTCATACAACTCATTTTGTCTTTCAATTTAAATACTGATTTTGATTACTGAAATATATGTTATATATATATATATATGTGTGTGTGTGTGTGTTTCTGATCGTGTGACTTGTTGCATGTAGTATACGAATATTGAATCTAGATGATATGTTTAGGAATCTAGGTAGGCCTAAACATACGAGAGACTCCTTATGCTTACGTTTCCATATACTACTTGGACCCCATTTTAGTACCAAATCAAATGAACATGTATGAGAGAAAATAGATGACAAAGAAGCAGGTCGGCAGTGGCAATAGACTTTTCAACCTGATAGTCATAGGGCATTTGAAACAATAAAGAGACTTAATTTGATGTGATTAATAAGTTGAAGTACATGCTGTATGATATAAAGTGAGGATAGGCTGTTACTAAATATAACGAAATTCAATTCCAGTTATGAAGAATGGATTGAGAATTGCTTTGGCATCCCAAGATAACATGGGTGGGTTACTGGCTTCAAATGTTGTCCACTTGAAAAAAAAATCAACAAAATAAACAAAGACAAGAACATTGTTTTTGCAGTGGTTCGACAAATTCTGTTGCTTACGTCCCCTTTGATTTTATTATCATTTGTGTTCTCCTTGGAATACAAAGATTACCACTTACATACGACTGCTATCTAATAGAACTCGGATATTACAAGGGCTTGGAGAAGAAGAACAGAGAAAAAGTAGAAGTCCTAAGTTGAAAATTCACCCCAAGTTGTCGACAATCTGCTATTTACAGTTTATTCCAAGTACCAATCTTGGTACTTGGGTCCGAATTCGCCTAGATCTAAAGTTATAGAACATGTCATGTTGCATGAATATCATGAAAAATTAGGTCAACACCGACTAGAATTTATGTATACAAAGTTTGTCTATTCAAATTTAAGCTTCTTTCCTCCATATCTTTCCATTCCGAGTCTCGGCATCATGCCGGTACCGATGTGATCTTATAGTTCGAAAGTTCATCAAACCTCTTAGGTTTGTTATATATATCATCATTTTAGATAGTATATGCATGTTGCTGTGAATCATGATAGCTCAAATCATGTTGGTATCAACATTAATTATGTCGGTACCAGCCTGATTTGCATTTTTGAATCTCTGCGAAACTTTCTATTTCCTCAATTTTGATATCTTCCAAGTTTCTTAACTTATTCCTTCATTAGTATGTAATTTATTTCATATGTTTTAGTTTCTTTTAAAACTGTTGAATTTTTGAACCTAAACCTGGGATAAACATATTGGAGATTTCAAAATCAATACCAATGCTGTCCATATGGCTTTTTTCAAAACCTATGGGATAATACTTTGTATCTAATCATAATAATTATGCTAACATCAAACTTTGTAAAAACTGCATGTAAATAATGTTAACATACAAATAAGATATCGATGGAACAAACTTTCTGATAGAAGTATCAAGTATGTATAAATACATATGTAAAATCAACTAAATAACATACACTGGCAACTCCTTATTTGATTTTTTCCTTGTTTGATTTTTTCATGCATTGACAACAATTCACTTGCAACTCCTTATTTACATTTTCGTTTATCGGCCAGACCTTAACCTCAGAAAATATCTGAGTAAACTAAGTGTCGTACCTGGTCCTATATTTAAGAGAAAAGGATGAAATAAATTCAAAGCGATCAAATGACTATGTAACTGAAACAATAATAAAGTTCCATGAAACAAGAAACTGTTAAGTCACTTTCATTGATATAAATATATCTGTAACAATAAAAGTAGCTCGTTTGGTCCAACTTGTTCTTCTAAATTTCATCATCTTGTTCAGGTAACATTCCTAACTAAATTTGAAATTACATTTTCTAACTGTAGAAAACACGTATTTGCAAATAAATTCTGTCCAGTGGTTGCATGAAAAAAACTGTCCTTTTACAAATAAATATTGTGTGGTTGTTGGATTGAGATATTGTTGTTTCTATTTCATTTCCATCTGCAACATTTATTATATGTTTCTTTATTAGTATTTATTTCTGAATCATGTTGCCCCTATTGGAAATATGAACTGTACCGATTTCTACGTAAAAATATTGCACTTATGGAGCTATTTTGCATAATATACTAAAAAAATAACTTATGGAGCTATTTTGCGTAATATACTGAAAAAATGTAGTTGTACAATTATAAACATGGGCTGCGCTCAATAAAATGCCTTAATGGAGTGTTTTGTTTAAATTTTGCATCTCGTTGGTTGTTCCCAGTGTCCCAAATTAATCTTAACCTTAAATTATCATGGTTTGAAACTCAATCAAACCTTAGTTGTATATGAATTCTGATTAGACCATCAAATTAAAAATCCAACCATAAATATGTTGGTGCAGTTGTGCACTGCAGATACACGCAAGTAGCTGACTATAACCGCCATAGCCCATGATGTATAGAACATTAATGTTCTGATGTTCAATATGTAAATCTTTTGAAAAAAGAAATTAATATTCTGATGTTCGAGCTGACTCAGTTTAAGATAAGAAAAATATGTCACACATACATACACATACCATTACAGAAATGAAATCCATCTTATAAGTACAGCATTGCAATCCTACTTCATATTGGTTTTGTTCACATAACTATGCGTTCTAAACAAAAATTTCCCATGGGTAATTTATTGTAATACATACAGGGCCTGTGTGCTTGCTCTGTATGTATCTGACAAAGAAATTTTATTGTAATATTCTTAGTTATTTTAGGAATCTAGGTAGGCATGTTTATTGCCCACAAAGGGATGCATCCAACAGTCAAATTTTACTGTAATATTCTTCTTTCTAGTTGTAATATTCCTGGATCATTGTTGTTATTTTGTTTCATGTTTTATTGCAGTCCATTGCAAATCCCGAAAAAGAAATAACACGTCGTGAAGTATGGGAGAAAACTCATACAAAAAAGGATGGAAGCATATCCGATTCCACTTCTCCATACTTTGTAAGTTAGCCAAATAATTGCTTATTTAATTTATTCACTATTTCAATTTATATATTTAAGCTTCGTGATTAGGATAAAATTGCAAAACAAAGGAAGCAATCAAAGACAGTGAGGAAGAGGAGTTGCTGCTAGATGAAGACATACTTTCACAAGTTTTTGGAAAGGATAAAAGAGGCCGGACTCGTAGTATTGGAACCAAGATATCAAGGACCAAAGTAAAGGCCTCCAATATTCACTACAACAAAATGACCCTATTACAACTTTAATTTTACAACGGTGGTAAACGCACCGTTGTAATAAATGGGTTTTTACAACGGTGGTAAAATCACCGTTGTAATAAATGGTTTTTTACAACGGTGGTATAAACACCGTTGTAACTACAACAAAAACACCATATTACAACTTTAATTTTACAACGGTGGTTAAAGCACCGTTGTAATAAATGTTTTTTACAACTTTTTTCCAGAAAAGTTGTAATAAATTTATTTTTAACAACTGTGTTATTTTGACAGTTGTAATAAAAGCCTATCACAACTTTTATTTTTTGACTGTTGTAATATATGACTATATTTTAATATTAATTATTTTCATTAAATAATTTTTAATAATTAATATTTACATCTAATTAGTAATTATTAATTAATAACCTATATATTAATATTAAATATTTAATTAAAAATACTTCAATAAATAAATAATTCATGCTAATATTTAGTAATTGACAACCAATTAGTAATTATTAATTAATAATCAATAAATACATATTTAATATTTAATTAAAAATACATCAATAAATAAATAATTCCTACTAATAATTACTAATTAACAACCAATTAGTAATTATTTAATAATAATCAATATATAAATATCAAATATTTAATTAAAAATAATTAATTTATAACTACTTCATTATTAATTACTAGTAATTAATTAGTAAGTAATAACTAATGAGCGGTTAATAATCAATTAATTAATAATCAATAAGTAAATAACAATTAATAAATATTTAATTTATAATTAATCATGACTATTAGTACTAATTAATATTTAGTATATAATATTTTTTAATAAGTAATCGTTGTTGAAAGTTTTACCAAAATCTTTTGTCAAATATGATCCCTACGGAGGGGGGGGTCCAAGGGGGGTGGCAACCCCCCAAGGTGGGAGTGCGGGGGCAATGCCCCCGCTAACGGGGTTCGACAATCGTTAATTTAGTAACAATTGTAAGTTAAAAATCAGTAGTAAATAATAATAATAATTTATAATTAACTAAAATGTATATTAACTATAGTTTAATATAATTAACAACTTCTATTTTTTGATTGTTGTAATATATGACTATAGTTTAATATAATTAACAACTAATAATTAATATTTAATACATTTATGTTTATTATTTATAATTAATAACTAATAATTACTATTAATAATCAATTAGGAAGTAATAATTAATAATCAATCCATAATATTTGATACTTAGCAATTAAGAAGAATAATTAAAAAATATAGTTAATATTACATAATTACTATTAAACAGTTAATACTTAAAATATAATAATTAATGCTAATCATGAATAATCAATGATTGCTATTAATAATTAAGAAGTAGAGATTAATAATGTGAGAACCCAAATTTGATGATCCTATATTATATTGATTTCAATTAAATCCATAATATTTGGGGTGAGTAAATAAATAAATAAATCATTTGTGCTATGTACATGATGAATATGTGAAATTGTGCATGATTAAAATGGTGAATAAACACACATTTGTTTGTTTGTTGTGTATGTGACATGAAAATTTTGTTTAAGTGTTATGATTTGGGGCTTAAGTTTTATAAGGGTTAACATTAAATCTAAGGGCAAAATGGACATTGGCAATGATGAAACCCTAGCCGTATGAAGCAAATAAAAGAAAATAGGCCGTCGGTTTCCATTTCATTCTCTCGTTCTAAAAAAAAACTTAAAAATGGCCGAAGCCCTAGAAATCGAATTGGGGAAATCAACATATCGACCAACGTCTCACATCCAAAAACCGAAAATAGGCCGTCGGTTTCCATTTCATTCGCCATCGAATCCCTCTCCGCCGACAAGGCCTTGTCACCAGGCGTCGCTCGCCACCGGAGTCAACCCACGAGCTCAAACGCGAACGCCACCAACTACAAGAGCCGTGCCACCCATCGTCTGAGCTCCCCAATCATGCGTGCCCTTGTTCCAGTCCAGTGAAGCCGCATCACCTCCTTCGACAGCCATCGCGCAGTGCTGCCCTCCTTGAAGCCAGAAAACCAAATCGCCTCAGCATCTCTCAGATCCGAACAACGCATCCGACAACCTGTTCTCCCCTCCAGCAGTCGAGCGCCGCCGTTTGTAGCAACACCTCCTCACCGTTCTACAGCCAACGCCAACCGTCCACCATTGTCTGCGCTTCCTTCACCGATTAAATGTAAGTTCTCTTACGATTAAACATGTTTCAAGCGTACGACTTCGGATTGCACTAATATAATTAGTTTGTCGGTTATTGCTTTCCTACTGTCCTGGGGTTGTATAAATTTAAATTCGGTTATTGGTTGATTTTAGTATTTGCAATGGTGCTCCTTATAATATGATAATCAGGACTACATCATACTGATTCACACTGTTTGGCTACTGCTTTTCCGTCACCTTGATTGTCATCGATTTCTGGTTATTGTTCACCTTTGAAGTGAATGCATGTCTTATGTTAAGTTTGACTTGATTTAAATAAGTACACATTTTAGTGGCATGCTTTTAAATATCCTGCTGTGAAGCCATACTTGATTCCTGACCTTCAGATTTCATAATACACTCATATTAGGATGATACCGTGTTACTTTGGCACACCAGCGTTGTCGAACTAAAAAAGAAAAAAAAGAAAAAAGAAACAATTCCACTTCCTATGCATATATACTTCGGCATGTTCCTTATAATAGCACCTCTTGTTTTATATATGTCTCACGTGTGGATCCAAGTTAGAATAGGCACTGTATTTCTTGCATGCACAGTTGGTTACATTGATTTAGTGATTCTCTGCCATTGCATGTTGATAGTTAAGTTGTGGCACAATATATGCGTACTGTCCCTTTGGTTTACTTCCTTGTTTTGGCAACGTTTCTAAGTCTACTAGTCTGTTCCAGCATTAAGCAATAAATCGTTTGTATGCTTCATTTCGGGTGCTTATGTGATGGAGAATCAATGTACACAATCTTAGCTCATATTTCAATCATGGTCTTACTTCAGTTTTTCAAAACAGCAATCAAAACAACAGATTTGTGTTTATGATACCTGCAAATGTGTATACTCATTTGCATTGATATGGCTTCTTTTCGGGTGCTTTGGCTTTACTGTACTCTACCCACAAAGAAAGTTGTTCAAAGTTTTGGACAAAATTTTCAAGGACACAATTTCTATGGAAAATAACAATCGCCAATTTTACTTTTGACATAGTTTCATATTAATATAAGTCAGACTTTCGAAACATCATATGTTTTATGTCAAAATTTGATCCAGAACGTCATTTTACATGTAAAAGAGGTAATATGACTGCATTAATCTTTACTGTTTTCTCCATTATGTTTAAATGACTAAAATTTGCAGATGGTAATGGAGGAATGATAGATGGTTTACCTAGAAATCAAGGCCTTCATAGAACGATGCATTGCTAAGCCTAGAGCTAGACCGTCTACCTCAGATTTGTTGAGCGATCGGTTTGTAGTGAGGAATGTATGTATTGTTATGACTGTATTATGTAAAAGTGAGTTGTACGATAGTGGATCACAAAGTTGTACTAATTCAAATATTGAAATAAAATATTTAATTGATTATTCCAGTTCAGTGTAGTATCATTTTATTCAATACAAATATTTATTTTTATATGAAATGTAATGTATAAAGAAACAAAAATCATATTATTATAATTAATTGTAGTAGGAATTACTACAACGGTGAAAAAAAGTTGTAATATGTATTACTACAACAGTGCAAAAATGTTGTAATATGTATTACTACAACGGTGGAAAACAGTTGTAAAATATACATTTAACAACGGTGTCGCAACGGTGTATAAAAGTTGTAAAAGATTTCAGTCTATTACAACTTCTTAAGAGACGACGGTGGCTCCACCGTTGTAAAAAGTCTTTTACAACTGTTTTCCACCGTTGTAATAGGGTCATTTTGTTGTAGTGATTGCATGCAAACAAATTAAAACTGCTCAAAACATGGAAGATCGGATGACCAATGTAGAAGGTGCATTGTTGTCTTTAGTGGACTTGATTAAGGGGAAATATGAGAAGCAAATACCAGACAATGCTTCGAATGAAGGAGGAAGTAATGCATGTCACGGTGCTTTGAATGAAAGACAACCGGACAAAAACAATGGCAATCCACATAGATAGCCGGAAAAAGACAATGGCAATCCAAATAATTCTTCCGATTCGGTAAGTTTGAAGTGTGAAATCTTAAACTTTAATCTGCAGGTCATTGCGATAGGTACAGTATGCAGAGGTTCGATAGGTTCAATTATTCATGGAAAACCCGTACCGCCGACGTATGATAAGTTGATTGTGGACAGCATACTGCTGCCATATGAAAGCACAACCAAGAAAAACCATCCTCTTGCTTTGACCTTTGAAGAAGTTGGAGTTGGCGGTTTTGTGTGCCATCCGAAGAATCTTCTTCGATACCTGTAGACATCGGTTCAGGTGCTTATTCTCATTTTCCTGTTTTTGTGTGATCATTTAATATTCACAAGCCTTCTGATTACTGAACTTTCATGGGTTCTAAATAGTATTAGTATAAAATTAAATTTAAATTTCATTGTGTTTGTTTGGGCAGTGTTGGTTTGCGTGCTTGTCTTGGTCGTGGGTGTGTCTGTGCTTTTTCTTTGGCTTCGTTTCTTTCTTTTTTGGGATTGTGGCGTGGCTGCTATTCAGTTGTTGCCTTTATGTGTTTTTTTGGCAACGTTGGATTGTGTTCCCTGGTGACTGCATTCAATTATGATCACTAACGTGGCATTTGGAGGAGTGGGTTCAGTGTGTTCGGGTGCATGCGGCTTTGTGTTTTTTTTCTTTCTGCTAGCTTGTGTTATTTGCTGCTAGTTTAGGGTGATGGAATGTCAGTGGGTGATTTCACCTTGTTCTAACTTGCTATTCTATTTTTGGGACCTTTTTCTATTAGGGTTTTCGACCTTCAAGTCCTTCGAACCCAATGGATGTTCAGCTAGTTGCTCATTTCATCTGGTTTGCACGTCTTTGTGGGGGCTCGCTTCGATCCATAGAGGGTCAGTGGATGTCTCTGTGTTTGGGACTTTGGTGATAGGGTAGTGAATCCTTTTATCAGTTTCAGGGTTTATTATAGAGCTTGTTGTGTCTAGTTTTCTCGATGGTCTTGTTCGTCTATTTTCGTTGGGTTGTCACGGTTTGATTGTCCGATCTTCATGACCCATTGAGCTTCGTTGTGGTTTTCGTGTCGTCTCTTCCTTATGGACAGGCTCTTTCTGGTCACCCTTCCTCTTGAAAATTAGTAAATCTAATGACAGTTGTGCGAAGGAGAAGAACATACAACAAGTTATGAGGTCTTATTTAACCATCATGACACCCCTCTCCCTTTGCTTCTCCTTGTCCCTCCATTTTTCTTAGTGTCGATGAGATAAGTTCTCCATACATCTATGCGAGGATTTTTCTACTAGGGAGTAAACAAATGAAATAAAAATTAAATTTCAGGGGATCAATTGACCCTCCTTGCCTCTTAGATCTGCCTATGCATTTTTATCATTCTTGTTGGCCATTTAGCACGAAGGACGTGCATTTTTTCTTATGCTTTAGTGTAACTTATCTTTTTATCACTACCATTTCTTCATTCCTCAACGGATAAACATATCATTCCTCACTGAATTGTCTATGCATTCCTAAGTGAAATAATATGATTATTTATATTTAATACGGTTTCCCTTTGCAGTTTTCATATTTGTTTTTCTTTATTACGCGCATCTAGCAGCACTTTCGATGGTGATCTGTCTTTTGTTATGAACAATACTTGGAACAGTTATACGCTTCTACTTATAAATTACTCATAATAAACAGAAAGACGTATTTTTTTTCTTCCTTGTGCGTTAACCATGTAATACACATATATGATCATTTTTGTATGTCAGCATTATGGTTCCAACGAATGATTCTTTAAACATTTATTCAGTACACTGATGACTCTTTAAACATTTATACAGTACACTGATTCTAACATTGATCAGTTTATAACAGGGGCGTTAACCATGTAATACACATATATGATCATTCTTGTATGTCAGCATTATGGTTCCAGCGAATGATTCTTTAAACATTTATTCAGTACACTGATTCTAACATTGATCAGTTTATAACAGTTAAGTGCACGGACGACATCAATATAACTAATTTCTCATGCCATTGAATATGCCTGTGATTACTCACTGCTGAACATTTCAACATTTTGACTTCACAGGCAAAACCATGATTTTCTTCATTTTGCTTGCTAAATAACAAATTTCAGCCTCTATAATTGATAATAGTAGAGAGTCAGAGACTCACCAACAAATATGTACTTGTATTTCATGGATTAATAATCTCAGTTGTTACTGGCCATACAAGTTTGCAGTTCAGGGTTCTGTGCAGCAGGCTATCATTGTTTTGTTATATATATATACACACACATATATATATATATATTGCGCGCACAAATAAACAAATATGGAAATAAATGATCTGTGAGACCAGATTAATGAAGAGAGGTAGTTCAGTAGTTGTGACCACCCAATGAACGATTTAATATTCATCTACCCTCTGTAACAAACTAAATGTGATGGAGCCATCACAGTTAATCTGAACACATGAACATCACATGCAGATCAGTGAGGCCGGATTTGCAGTTTTCTCTTCATATGATTTGCAGTTTTTTGTGCTTAAGTTGTCTGGATTTCTAACTTAATGAAGCTGGTTTTCTTGGCAGGTTAAGTGTATGAAGGGAGATGCAGTGTGCTATTCTTGGGCAGCACTTATGGATTGTAGTATGATATTTTGATTATGATGAATGTTTGAAACTGTCAATTCTGGTTTATGCTTGTAGTATTAGTACTTTATGATGGTATGTGTGTACTATTAGTACTTTATGATGGTATTTGTGGTGTATTAGTACTTTATGATGGTATGTGTGTGGTGTAACATTATTTTGGTGAACTCAGAACGTAAGATTGGTGTAGTATTTTGGTATTTATACTTTATGAAGCAACATATGTATTGAAATTATCGTAATTTTCTGAACAGTTGTGGTATTTATATCAAATATTAATAGATTTTTGCTAAATATGAAATGCAGGGAAAGAAATAAAAAATATTATTTTTTTCATAAAATTTTAATACAACAACGGATCAAAACCGTTGCTAATTAAAATAAGCAACGGCCAAAAGCCGTTGCTTAACAGAAATTATAGGTTGTATTACAACATGTAGCAACGGACAAGAACCGTTGCTGAACATAATTCTGCAATGGCTAAAAGCCGTTGCTAAATTTAATTTCGCAACGGCTTTTTTCCTTTGCTAAAACAAATTTAGCAACGTACGTTTAAAGAAATCAACGTTTAAAGAAATCCATTGCTAAATTTAGAACCATTGCTAAATTTAGCAACGGCTTTTTTCCTTTGCTAAAACAAATTTAGCAACGGTTCTAAATTTAGCAACGGTTCTAAATTTAAAGAAATCAACGTTTAAACAAATTTAGCTAAGAGACGGGCCCTTCTCCGCCACATCTTTGGTACGTTTAAAGAAATCAACGTACGCGATCCCTTTTGAAATACTCTGTCAGACATTCGTCCATACAAGTCATCCAGGAATAGGATGAACCGAAGGTACCCTCCTACTACATCCTAGGTATCACCCTATGAATCAGTAGCGAGTATTCCTTGCAATCCGTCTATTTCAACCACGACAGAATCACTGTCAAAATATCTCTAGCCGCTAAACCAGAGAAATTCAACAGGTGATTCTTCCATTTATGAAGATCCACGATCTTCAATGCTCCATCTTAAATCGGCATCTTCCACGTATTCATTGGTTCGGAATGGTTTCGAATATAAATTTGATCCCTGTCTTTCCGTACTAACAATCGTATAGACCAGATTTGATAGTCGGTTATTTAACTATCAAATAAACAACCATTCATCCATAAAATAAAATAAATTCACTGATTCAGTACTCAGCATCATTTAGCCTCTTTAATTAACCAGTTGTTAATTAAATATTCAAAACTGCTAATTCGGAGAAACACTTCTTTTTCTTATTCAATATAATAATATTCAATTATCATTACAATTCTACTTATTGGCTCCTCATTGTAAATTGGCAAGTGAATAAATCTCTCAGTATCAACTCTGAAGGCCGAAACCAACATCAGATTGACACATCGAAATTTACTCAACTCAAACATCGTACAACAAGTTCAAATTTCTTAAAAAAACACATCATATTCCATTTTTCCCTTTTCAAAACAATTATATTTCATTGTAATCTCATCATTCATTTCCAGTTTTTTTGGGAATAAAATTGACTAACATAATCTAATTTAAACTTTGTACATAAATGTTACGAATTCCATTACAAAAACCCTTCACCTAATTACAAAACCGTTTAACCATTTGTTCACAAATTCTTTATTAATATCTTGGAATTCCCATTTATTTATAGCATAATTAATTATAAAAACATAAATAAACGTTTATTTTTAAAATAAAATTTGTATTTCAAATAAATAAATTATAACTTTGAAAACGTTCACAATCGATTTAATATCGATTTCAAAAATCTTTCCTTTTATCAACGGTACTAAAGAGGTAAATATCTACTATAGTACCGAACCGTGAAATATACACCAATTTCACATCCAAATGCACACGACAAATCATATTGATAAACATTATCAATATTACTGAGAAATCTAGTTGGATTTCTCCAACCTGTCAATCCCAGAATCCAAATACGTTATCTCAAATATAATCATTCAATTCAAATAAATAATGGGTTTCATAACAGTCAATAACCACAATTTAATATCAACCAATTTATTTCACACAGCCATAACAATTCAGACAATTCATTAAATTATAGACGTTTATTTATAAACGTGACCCATAAGGTAAGTTACCTTAATTGGAACTAATTGTTAAAGTAACGATTTGGCGTTTCACTGAAATTAAACAACATTTAATATCATTGGTTCAAACAATACATGAATATATAATTAACACACAATCAACCATTAGCAACCATAACACACAACTATAAAACCCAGCTTATATAAAATATAAGTGGGAAGAACTGAGTGAGTTTAACTCACCTTGATTTCCTTTATTGTCCAAAATGGTCTGTTTCAGTTAAAATAAACAAGTGCTTAATTTAACTGAAAATCCCGATTCATTCCAAATGTGTCCAACACTATTCTATAGCGTAGTGCTCAACGATAGGATTCCAGTATCTCTTGTTTTGCTTCATTCTGTTATTATTTGTACAGGTTATAAGTATTTTACGTTAATGATTTTTAATTACTAATCGCTATTTTATAAACTAATTATATTGGTAAATATTTAACGGTTGAAATAACTTGTTACGTTTGCAATAGGGTCAACCGACTTTTGGTTCACTTCTTCACACAAAAGGAGCAAGGCCGAATGTTTTCTTCTTTTGGTATTCTTTTGCATGGATAAACACTAAATCCATTATAATTTAATTTATATAATTAACTTCCTTAACCACTATTTCATGTAAACCCTAATCTTAAGTTTAATTTAATTAATTACAAGTATTACTGGCAAAAGAATCAGCCAACTCCCCAGGTTTTCACGTTCCCAAAAGGCCTGTAAAAACACGATTCAGTTAACATAAATTAATCAAACTAATTTATATTTAAATATATACTTGTCAAACTTAATTAGGTGTTACATATATCTTCCGGTCCTCTTATTTATTTTTTGTCTTCACGGTTGAACAGGTAACACCCTTTTTATTTTGAAAAACAAATCAGCCTGATCTCTACGTATACGAACATCACCAAAACCATACTCGAAAGAAGACACCACCTGCCGCAACCCCCATAGACCGTCGATCCCTGATCTGTCACCATCAGTTAAAACGCCCTCGTCCTCTGATCAAAGTGCCACTACATCATCCCTCACCATTCATCTACAAATTTCCCTCAACCATCGCATGTTATCGTCCCAAATCCGGTTAACACGAAGCCTCATTGACGATCACCACCATCCAGAAATAAGAGCTCGTCGAGCTGAACTAGTTTGATGTTGAACATTTCTTCACTTGATGAATATATTAGGAGATTTAGAGGGAAGAAGAGTTTCGATTTATGGCCATAAATTTCAAATAGGAGGCGGATGTTAACAATTGACCGTGCATAAGCAAAAATTAGGGTTTGACCATTTGGAAGGGTATTTATAGGGAATAACTTATTATAATATTATTATATAGACTTCGTCGTGAAGTATCATATTAAAAGAAGCACATACGACCTCCGATCGAGATGAAATTTCCAATTGTAGCATAAAAAAAAATATTCCGGACCCGATGGGACAGGTTTTGTCGAATTCCGAGGTCGTTTGTGAAAAATCTTTTATAAATCACAGGATAAAAATCATGCGTTTAAATTTCCCACGATCACAAAATAAATCCAACCAACTAGAAACTTTGAAATTCTACTAGACCTTTTCCTTATGGATCCAATGAAATTTGTTTCGTTAAAATTGGAGTTCATTAGCCCATTTGTTTATTCCTTTAAAGTTATCTCTGTCTCAATTGGCCAAAATAATATAAATAATTAAGGCGTTTATCGTTGCCATGATCAAACGGTAAGTCCGATTGACACGAAATTTGAAATCTTATATTAATTAATTAATACGAATCCAACGTCACAAATTTCATCGCATTCCGAGACTATTTTCCGGAATGCTATTTTTATATGCCAAACAATGCTATTTTGGACACCAAAACATCCGATGTTCAAAATAACAAACTACCTACTTATTTTGACTCTAAACGTTGATTCGAACTCAACGGAATTGATTTCATGGCTTAATTCAATCATTTGCTCAAGTTATGCACAAATGTCCCTCTATTAAATTAAATAAACATTATCGTTTATTAACTATTTCCATAGCGACTATTTTAAAATTTGAATTGGATATAACTAACAATCTATAACATGAAAACTGGATTTTTCTCTTTCAGTAGAAAATTATAATCAACAAGATTCCAACGTTTCTTGTTTCATAGAAATCTGACTTATATTGGATCCCGTATATCCAATTAAAGTTCAAAACTCAATATTACGAACTACCGCGCCATTACGAGCCAGTTTATAATTATATATAAATTTAATGTTCAAACTTCGTTTTTTATAAACGAATTAAATATTAAAATCCATATATATTCCAAATATAATATTTAGGATAATAAATTAGATTAAATATTTGACTACCAAATATACGGGACATTACATTTTTCCCCCCTTTAAAAATTTTTGTCCCCGAAATTACTAAGGCAAGTAAAATGTCATAAACCTAATAACATTAAATCGAAAACCAATTCATTATTGTAAATAAAATAATTCAAAAATATCAAAAAATTCTAACACTTTAAATTTCTGGAAAAATTCGGTAGAGTCTCCTCCTGCACAGAGTAACATCTGCGATATCGTAAGAACAAATAATATATATATATATATATATATATACAACGACTCATACGGTCGGAAAACAAAATTCAGAACCCAAATTTTAATATTTTCATGTAGGCGTACCTTTTATACGCGGTATTGAGCATGCTTGCTCAATTTATTGTGATCTACTCAACCAAAATCTAATTCCCAAAGTCATCTGACACCTGTACTTAACTCATTTGACATGTAAATCACAAATGCCTAAAATTCCAAATAATATTCAATTCAACTAATGCACCACCAACTCAATCAAATCAATTAAATTCACATTCAATATTAACATTTACTTTGGTTTCAAATATTTGAACATCAGTTGGTTAATATTCAATTAATTTCTATTTAATCATTACTCATTTAATTTTCAAATTTAAAAATTGCCTTATTTAATTTCAAAATCATTTCTTAATTTAATTTCACTTAACCAGGTTAAGGTTCAACTCAAAATTTTAATTCAATTTTAAATATCATTCAAATCAACCAGCACACAATATCTCAATAATTTGATAAAATATTTGTTTTTCTATACAAAAATATAAGTCGAGTAAAATTATTTCATTTACCCTCTTTACAAAACACTATTGTATCCATTACCAGTTCAATGCTTCTCAACACTTGAACCAATCACATAACACAATAAAAAAAACATTTGTTTATAAAATCTACAAACACACTCTCATATATATACACTCAACTCAATCTAGGGTATTACTGACCCCATCTCTATTGAGTTACGCCACAGAGCCAAGGTTATTACTAAACCAATAGCTCTGATACCATTGTAATGAACCAAGGATTTTCGACCTTGAAAATCGACATAAAAACACCATGCCGAACATTCAAGGATCGAAAATGCCGGAGTGTTTATAGGAAGAAAATAGAGGTGAGATAAGAAAGAAATATTGGAATAGAAGCAGAAGAAGAACCAACATAACACAGAGTCTCACATCGCAGCGGAACAAAATATAATATAGAAATAAATCTTTACTGAAAGCTTTAAAAATACGTATAATATCAGTATACATCAACACCTATGGACAGTTATAATAACCTGTCATCATATACAACACACAACAGAATAAATAACATATATCATACGATTGAACACCTCCAGCATGTCTTCTAAAATTCACAACATACAAGTCTAAACGTGAACTTGTAAAACCCGGTCTAACCCGAGCATTACAAATGTCGGATCAGTCTGGTGAACCAGAGTGAGAAAAACACACTAAGTTTAAATGTATCACACAACTTGATTTTTAGTCAAAATCTTTTCGAAAGAAAAGGATAATAGTAAGACCAAATCCACAAATAAATACGAAAGGTTTTTACCTTACGATAACCCAAAACATTTTTGAAAACTATGTCTTTTTTGATATTATAATAATGTCTAAATACAAATAAATAACAATCTAGAAAAACGCTTACATCTCACGCTCTACATACATAATATACAATCAAAACCGCTGGCACATATTGGAGAATGGATTTCCATGGCAAGATATGGGAAACCACCTTTCCGACAGTGTATCTCTAGAGAGGAATATACCAGATTCAACAAGAACATCTTCCAACCTAGGCTAAACATGACCGACCATTCATTTCGTTTGAATGTTCCAAATATATTGTCACCTATGGTTGCTAGCAACATAACCGTTCCCAGGAGATACAGAAGCGAAAAGAAGAACAAATATGAATATTCTCTAGATGGTGACAATACACCCTAATGGGAGCGACCCACATAGCCATGCGACCTATTCAATTTTTACCATTTCCCTACTGATGAGGCTTGAGGTCATAAGTATCTGTAGCACATCTGGCCAACATTCACTTTGAATGTCACATCGTCAAATCCGTCAGAAAATCACTAATTGACGTCCCTAAAAATACTTTAGTTATTTAGCTAAGAGACGGGCCCTTCTCCACCACAACTTTGGTATGTTTGAATAAATCAACATATGCGATCCCTTTTGAAATACTCTGTTAGACATCCATTCATACGATTCATCCAGGAACAGGATGAACCAAAGTCACGCTCCTACTACATCCTAGGTATCACCCTATGTGTAATAACCCGGAAATTCTGAGCCAATTTAAAAATTTTATTTTGGCAATTTTAGCGAATTTTGATTATTTAAAATGAATTATTTTAAATAATATCGACTGGAAATCAATTTTGAATAGAATTAGAACGTATATATTTATATACGTCGTCGTTAGAATATAAATATTTATTTATATATATAAAAGGAATTGAAAATGGCGCGGTAGTTCGATAATTCGATTTCAAATTTCAAATGAATGTACCGGGTGCAAAATAAACCGGATTTTAGTGAAACCAAAAATATTTGAATCTAATTGAGAATATCTTTCCAACGGATCCAAAAAATCAAAATTTCATAGTGGGGATAAAAAGTTATGCCCAGTTGAAAATTCAGAATAGTCGCTATGGAATTCTGGCCCTTAAAAAGGGAAATTTTGCAAACGACCTCAGTTTTCGATGAAACCACTGTTGTTGGATCCGTGATGCCAAGTTATTGCTAGGTTTCAAAATTCATAATTTTTTGAATTAATATGTGAGCGTGGCCAAGGAAAACGCGTTTGAACGATTTCAGTTGATTTTAATCGACTGGAAAATGACCATTTTTCTAATGGTCTCGGAATTTGATGAAATTAGTTTTGTTAGGACCGTATCATCAATACGAAGCTAGAAATAATTTTTTATAATTTTTAGAGCTCGTATGTGGCTCTGGTAAATTGAAATGTACGTTTGAATTGAATATATGTAGATTTATACTTTAATTTCAACGAAAACTAGTCGAATCGATAGAATTGGCTTACGATACATATTCCATTGTGTTCGAAATGGGGGTATTCCGCTAGGGGTGACAGTCATTGGGTCTCGATTGGAGTCCGAACAAAAAGTCAACCCTTGTTGAAAATTAAAATAATATAAAATAATATATATATATATCCTTAAGACCTAGTTCTCTTTCACCTTGCAAAACCGGGTCAAACCCGCCTCCCTATCCATAACGACGGCGGAAAAAGGAACGAACTAAAATCCCCAAAAACTTTCGATCCATACAATGGTTTTAAAAAATTCCAGAAGCAAAATCAAACTACTTTCTTGGCTCTTCAATATGGTATGAGTTTGGTCATCTATCTTGGCCTGACTCGCTCGATCTCTCCACTCAAGCACACTACGTTCAAACCCAAATCACGACGGCAGAAGGGCATCGATCTAAGGGCGGTTCATGGGGGGTGATGCGGTTCTCGGAGGCGCTCTAGGTGGGGCACGGCGATGGCGGTCCGACGCGATGATGGCGGAGTAAGGTGAAGCCCTAGGGTGAGGCACTGTACAATTTCGGGTTCAAGTAGAAAATGCAAAACAGTGAGCTTCTGTTCTATTTTATTTATTATACTAGTTTAGTTAATTTTTATTTATTTATTTATTTTTACAGAAAAAAATAACATTGTTTTATATAAAAATCTGATTTTTAATGTGTAGTAGAAATTATAAAAAAAAATCTAATTTTTAATGTAAGTAAAGATATGATTTTTTATTAAATTGAAGATATGAAAATGTGATTTCTTTGGTTAGAATGATATGAATTCTTTGACTTGGAAAAATATGATTTTGATTCATATGAAGATCGGATTTTCCATAGAATAAAAATATGATTTTTATATTATAGAGATAATAAAAATATGATTTTTATTGTGAACAGCGTGAAATGGTTGAGTTGGAATACCGGGCGAATCTGAACCGTTCAAAATTAAAAGAATGATGGAGTGGAAACCCAATGTGAGAACTCCTCACCTTTAATTTATTTCTAGTTTGAAATATATACTAGGATGCAGACGGGGCTTAGCAGCACCCGACACCCGTCGTCCACAGACCATGGACGGCTTGTATGCTTGTTTGTTTGATTTTGATGTGTAGTTGATTATGTGATGTGATGTGAAATGAAATAAAACATTTATATAGTAAAAAATATTTTATAGTTGAAAATAGAATTTTTAACGTGTATTTAAAATGAAATAAATATAAACAAATCGGGCGATTTGTTTATATACACCCATTTGACTAATATTGATTGGGACGATAAATTTTACACATCGCCCAGCGGCACAAATAAAAATATGTGTTTGTTGAATTAAAACCCCACACGGGTATTGGGATGATATTTGGCGTACACTAATCCCAATTATTTAAATGTATGTCGATCGATAGGTCGACAGACTGTGTAAGCATTAATTATTTATATTTAATGCTTATGCAGTTGTGTGGTGCACTCTGGATGATGGTTGATTATTTATCGTTGTTATTTTATACATGTGTTGTAGAAAATCCATATAATTAACATTATATGGTAATTGATTAGGCCTCATTCCAGTTTTGAAAAAGAAATATTTGAATAGAATATTTGAAAAAGGAATATTTGAATAGAAATATTTGAATATAAATATTTGAATAGAAATATTTGAAATAGAATATTTGAAAATAGAAATGTGAAGCCGTGTTAAGTAGTTACACGCCATTTTAACACGAATGGGAATTCTGTCGATTTTATAATGAATATTGAAAGTGATTTCAAAATTGAATATTTAGAAATGAATTCGAATTGAAATTGATAATTTGAAATTCAAACTGAATTGAAAACGAACTAAAATTGAATTAAAAATCGATTTAAATTGAAATCAATTTGAAATGAATTTAAAACGAATTTGCAAGGGAAAATTCCATTTTGATTTGAATCTGAAAAGGAAATTGAAATCATTTTGAAAACGAATTTAAAACGATTTATAAAATACGTTTTAAAAGGAAATCAATGAAATATATATAATATATTATATATATATATATATATATATATATAATGGCCTGAATAGAACGCGCCGCGCCGCGGCAGTTCGCGAATTTTGACCATTGACTTCGAATGGATATTACGGGAGATCCGGCCGTCGGATTCTCCTAAAACCGGAACCGTTGGGTTTGTATCGAAAAGGGCTTTCTAATGAATATTAGAGATTTGAAATCTAACGGTTGGATTTGGAATTATATCCAAATCACATTTGGAAAAGGTCGCTGTAAGTGCAGTTCGATGGTCGTTGATGGAAATCGACGGTACGGGCCTTGATAAAATTACTAAAAATAGTAATAATTTGTGAAAAATCCTAAGAAATGATTTGTGAAGAATTGGGATGAAAATCTCCATATTTGAAAAGATAAAAATAGATTTTTACCGAAATGAACTAGTTTTGAACTAGAATAATAATTTGTTTATTTTTAAAATAAATAAATTGGATTTGAAATGGTTTTGAAAGTAACCAGGATTTCCAATAATTGAATTGGAATGGACTGGAATCGAAATTATCTTTGGAATATTTCGATGTTGGATTTCGTGATTATACAGACACTGTTATGGAAATTTGAAAGATATATTTATATCGTTATTTCCAATACGATATTTGTTGGTCGTAGAACTTGATATTGAATATAAGCCGATATATTTTCTATTCAGAGCCTTGTATTTAATATCAAATGTGATTTGGGTTTGTCATGAATGGTGTCTTCATTAACACTGTTCTTAAACCCAGTTGAGAAAAAGATTAAATCTTTTTATTTAGATTTGATGAAGGGTACCAATTAAATGATATTTAATTGGATTTAAATTGGTGTGATTTTGGGTTTATCGTGAACAGTGTTTTAAATAACACTTGTTCTTTAACCCGATAATTGATGGAATAAGATTTTGGGTTGTCGTGAACGGTATCTTCAATAATAGTGTTCTTAGGCCCAACGGAGTTAAGAAAATCAGAAACTAACTGGAGATTAGTTAAGTTGAATGGTTTCTTGGGTATTGATCTGATATTGGTTTCGGCCTTCGGGGTTAATACTTAGGGAATTGCTCACTTGCTATTTTACGGTTAGGGACTGATTGAAATGTGATGTGATTTTGGGGTTTATTGTGAATCATGTTTTAAATGACATCGGTTCTTTAACCCAGTTAAAGATTAAAACTAAGTGGAGTTTTAATGAATCTTTAATTAGATTGAAAAGATCGAGAATGGAGTATCACCAGTTTTGCTCCAGGCGATAGTTAAATCTTTAATTAGATTTGAATGTGAAATGGTAATTTAATTTACCGATAACACCGTGGTGTTAGATATGAAGTATGACCAGTTTTACTTCATGGGATGAATAGGTTGTGATTGGGAAATAACACCGTGGGGTTAATACTAATTTACGGTTGGAGTCTGATTAAGAATTAAAACATGAAATTTAGCGTACAAGCATTCTTTGGCTATTATAAGGTAAAAACCCTATCCTCCGGCTTGCGTTGCATTGTGTGATGGGACCTGGGTCTTATAATAGCTTCATTGTTATTTATTTAGCATTGCGCTGTTTGTTTTATGCATTGGTGTTCTTGGGAGGAAACCCGTTCCGTGTTATACGGCGTGGTCCCTTGATTTACCTAACTTTAAAATAAAGATTAATAACTGTTTTAGTTCTCACACCAGTCACATGACTGACCTAGAGTTTATTGTTTTAACTTAAACTCTGGGTGCCCTTATTTCGACACGGGCAGCTAGTAGTTTTGATTTTGCAGATTTATATTCACAGGATCCTGATTTACAGCTGAAATGATATCCGGAAAGCTCTGTATCCGTATATCTCCTTTAGTTGTGTTTTATATTATTTTCCGTTGTTATGTAATTTATTGTAATCTATGATATTCTCTGTTGTATAATATTTGTTTGTACTCTGTATATTCTTGTAACTGATGGAATTGTTGTAATGAAATGTTCTTCTGTCTGCGTTCTGGTTTGTAGTGTTCTCAAAGTATCCGCTCTTTCTTTACTGGGGAAGTTATGGGTTCTCACACTATGGATCAGTAGTGAGTAGTCGTTGCAATCCGTCAATTTCAACCACAACAGAATCACTATCAAAATATCTCTGGCCGCCAAATCAGAGAAATTCAACAAGTGGTTCTTCCATTTATGAAGATCCACGATCTTCAATGCTCCATCTTCAATCGGCATCTTCCACGTATTCATTGGTTCAGAATGGTTTTCGAATATAAATTCAATCCCGGTCTTTCGGTACGAACAATCGTATAGGCTAGATTGGATAGTCAGTTATTTAACTATCAAAACAACCATTCATCCATAAAAAAATTCACTGATTCAGTACTCAACATCATTTAGCCTCTTTAACTAACTAGTGGTTAATTAAATATTCAAAACTGTTATTCAGAGAAGCACTTCTTTTCCTTATTCAGTATGTGAATATTCAATTATCATTACACTTCTGCTTATTGGCTCTGCACTATAAATTGGCATTGAATAAATCTCTCAGTATCAACCCCGAAGGTCGAAACCAACATCAGACTGGTACATCGAAATTACTCAACTCAACCAGTATACAACAAGTTCCAATTTCTTAGAAAAACACATCATATTCCATTTTACCCTTTTCAAAATGATTATATTTCATTATAATCTCACTTATCATTTCCAATTTTATTTTGAATATAACTGACTAACATAATCCAATTTAAACTCTGTACATAAATATTACAGATTCCATTTAAAAAACCCTTCACCGTTCATTTACAAAACCATTTAACCATTTGTTCACAATTTTTTATTAATATCTTGGAATACCCATTTATTTATAATTTAATTAATTACAAAAACATAAATACATCTTCGACGTTTATTTTTAAAATAAACACGTTCACAATCGATCTAATATTGATTTCAAAAATATTTCTTTTTATCAACGGTACTAAAGAGGTAAATATCTACTATAGTACCAAACCGTGAAATATTAACCAATTTCACATCCAAATGCACACAACAAATCATGTTGATAAACATTATCAATATTATTGAGAAATCATGTTCGATTTCTCCAACCTATCAATCCCTGCATCCAAATACGTTATCTCAAATATAATCATTCAATTCAAATAAGTAATGGGTTTCATAACAGTCAATAACGACAATTTAATATCAAACAATGTTTTCACACAAACATAACAATTCAAACAAATTTTTAAACGTGACCCATAAGGTAAGTTACCTTAATTGGGACTAATCATTAAAATAATGATTTGGTGTTTCACTGAAATTAAAAAAATGTTTAATTTCATTGGTTCAAACAATACATGAATATATAATTAACACACAGTCAACCATTAGCAACCATAATACACTATTATAAAACCTGACTTATATAAAATATAAGTGGGAAGAACTGAGTGAGTTTAACTCACCTTGATTTCCTTTGTTGTCCAAAATGGTCGGTTTCAATTAAAATAAACAAGTATTTAATCTAACTGAAAATCCCAGTTCAATCTGAATGTGTCCAACACTATTCCATAGCATAGTGCTCATCGATACGATTCCAGTATCTCTTGTTTTGCTTCATTTGTTATTATTTGCACAAGTTTTAAGTATTTACATTAATGATTTTTAATTACTAATCGCTATTATTATAAACTAATTACATTGGTAAAAATTTAACGGTTGAAATAACTTGTTACGTTTGCAACAAGGTCAGTCGACTTTTGGTTCACTTCTTCACACAAAAGGAACAAGGGCGAATGTTTTCTTCTCCTGGTATTCTTCTGCATGGATAAACACTAAATCCATTATAATTTAATTTATATAATAAATTTCCTTAACCACTATTTAATCTAAACCCTAGTCTTAAGTTTAATTTAATTAATTACAAGTATTACTGGCAAAAGAATCAGCCAGCTCCCTAGGTCTTCATGTTCCCAAAAGGCCTGTAAAAACATGATTCAGTTAACATAATTTAATCAAACTAATATATCCTTAAATATATACTTGTCAAACTTAATTACATGTTACATATATCGGCCAGTCCTCTTGTTTGTTTTCTGTCTTTACGGTTGAACAGGTAACAACCTTTTTATTTTGAAAAACAAATCAGCCTAATCTCTTCATATACGAACATCACCGAACCCATACTCGAAAGGAGACACCACCTGCCACAACCTCCATAGACCGTCGATCCCTGATCTGTCACCACCAGTTCAAATGCCTGAACACCCTCGTCCTTCGACGAAGTGCCACTACGTCAGCCCTCACCGTTCATCTACAAATTACCCTCAACTTCCGCATGTTCTCGTACAAAATCCAATCACCATGAAGCCTCATCGACGATCACCACCATCCAGAAATAAGAGCTCGTCAAGCTGAACTAGTTTGATGTTGAATATTTCTTCACTTGATGAATAGATTAGGAGATTTAGAGGGAAGAAGAGTTTCGATTTATAGCCATAGATTTCAAATAGGAGGTTGTTGTTAACAATTTACCATGCGTGAGCAAAAATTAGGGTTGGACCAATTGGAAGGGTATTTACAGTGAATAACTTATTATAATATTATTAATAGACTTCGTCGTGAAGTATCATATTAAAACAAGTAAATACGACCTCCGATCGAAATGAAACTCCTAGTCCTAGCATAAAAAAAATTCCGGACCCGATGGGACAGGTTTTGTCGAATTCCGAGGTCATATGTGAAAAGTCCTTTATAAATCACAGGCTAAAAATTACACGTTTAAATTTCCTACGGTCACAAAATAAATCCAATCAACTTAAAACTTAGAAATCCTACTAAAACTTTTCCTTACGGATCCAATGAAATTTGTTTCGTTAAAATCGTAGTTCATTTGGCCATTCGTTTATTCCTTTAAAGTTACCCCTGTCTAAATTGGCTAAAATAATATAAATGATTAAGGCGTTTATCGTTGCCACGATCAAACGGTAAGTCCGACTGAGGCAAAATATAAAATCTTATAATAATTCATTAATTTGAATCTAACGACACAAATTTCATCGCATTCCGAGACTGTTTCCCGGCACGCTATTCTTATATGCCAAACGACACTATTTTGGGCACCAAAACACCCGATGTCCAAAATAACAAACTACCTATCTATTCTGATTCTAAACGCCGATACAAACTCAACGGAATTGGTTTCATGGCTTAATTCAATCATCTGCTAAAGTTATACATACATACCCCTCTATTAAATTAAATAAACGTTATCGTTTATTAACGATTTCCATAGCGGCTATTTTAAATTTGAATTGGACATAACTAACAATCTATAACACGAAATCTGGATTTTTCTCTTTCATTAGAAAATTATAATCAACGAGATTCCAACATTTCTTGTTTCACAGAAATCCGACTCATATCGGACCCTGTATATTCGATTAAAGTTCAAAACTCAATAACGAACTACCACGCCATTACGAGCTCGTTTTATAATTATATATAAATTTAACGTTCAAACTTCGCTTTTTATAAACGAATTAAATATTAAAATCCATTTATATTCCAAATATAATATTTAAAATAATAAATTAAATTAAATATTTGACTACCAAAAATATTGGACATTAAAGTCTTCTTCCATTGCATTCTGATTTTCAGTATCACACCAATCTCTTGGCAATTTTTTAATAACGTAACTATTGTTCTTTTCAGCTGCACTTGCTGCACTTGCGAATACAGGACATAAGGATCAGTTTTTTGAAACTTACTAAAATTTACTCGAGTAAGACCATATGAATCTTTTTCCTCTTGGTACCAGCAACCCTTAAAAATGACCACTGTGAAAGTTCCCCAATAATCATGCTAAAAAATTTCTTAGATTGATCCGTAGTAATTGACATCACGCACTATTGGGTTTTGGTCTTTCGAACTTGCAAAGCTGGTGGTTTTGGTAGTAAAAAAATACACCACTATTTTGTGTGTTACATCGAGAATCTCAATTTTTTTTGTGAAATCTATATCCATTTACTATATAACTGGTAAACTTTCTAGCTACTCGATTAGGACCTAATGCATTCACCTCTAAATCTCTTGAAATATTGTCCTTTTTCAGAACCTCTTCTTTTAGCTAATTCCAAAACTCGTTTGAAATGTTCTCATTCCCTCTTGTAACTTCTTGGATTTGCAAGACCATCCACAAAAGCTCGATGAAACCTAAATAATAATTAAGGTCAAAAACCTACGAAATGCATATATTAATTTAAAGTTAAGGAAAATGATATAGGAACTTAAGAACTTACCCGATTAAACCCTCAATTTCTTTATTACCGGAATTGAACAGAATATAGCGATGTGTTGCCTTCGAATCTGCATCTTTCAAATTGAACATCTTTCCATCTTTATTCTTCTTTATTCCAATATGATATTCCAAATCTGTTGGACATCTTCCAAAATCAATCGACATGTTTTTAATTCCTCCATCAACGCTTAAAAATCTTGAACAAAAGGTCACAAACTCTTCTACCAAGTAGCCTTCTACAATCGGACCTTCTGGTCTGTTTCTATTTCTCACATAAGATTTCAACTTTCCTAGTTATCGCTCAATTGGGTACATGCATCTAAGGTGTTTAAGCCCGCCGTATTCGATTTCTCTGCGTAAATGAACAGGCAAGTGTACCATTATATCGAAAAAAAGCCTATGGAAAAATCATTTCAAAATGACAAAGTATATCGACAATTTTTTTTGCAGCCTCTTGATATCATCCATTTTGGTAACCTTGCTCCATAGTCCTCTAAGGAATGCACTAAATCTGATCGTTGATAATGCAACCTCGGGTTTTGATGCTTTCTTCAAGACAAATTGTAATAAATAGTGGAGTATGAAATGAGCTTCATGGCTGTAACAACCCGAAAATCCGAGCCAGTTTAAATATTTTATTTTGGCAATTTTAACGAATTTTGATTATTTAAAATGAATTATTTTAAGTAATAACGACGAAAATTTTATTTTGAATAGAATTCGAACGTATATATTATATAGATCGTCGTTAGAATATAAATAATTATTTATAATTATAAAAGGAATTGAAAATGGCGCGGTAGTTCGATAATTCGATTTCAAAACTTCAATTGAACATACCGGGTGCAAAATAAACCGGATTTTAGTTAAACCAGAAATATTTGAATCTAATTGTGAATATCTTTCCAACGAATCCGAAAAATCAAATTTTCATAGCGGGAATCAAAGGATATGCCCAGTTGAAAATTCAGAATAGTCGCTATGGATTTCTGGCCTTTAAAAATGGAAATTTTGCAAATGACCTTGGATTTCGACGAAACCACTTTTGTTGGATCCATGATGTCAAGTTATTGCTAGATTCCAATTTTCGTAATTTTTCGAATCAATATGTGAGCGTGGCGAAGTTAAACGTGTTTTAACAGTTTCAGTCAATTTCAATCGACCAGAAATGGCTATTTTTCAAACGGTTTCAGAATTTGACGAAATTAGTTTTGTTAGGACCGTATCGTCAATACGAAGTTAGAAATAATTTTTCGGGAATTTTTAGAGTCAGTATGTGGCCTCGGTAAATTGAAATGTGCGTTTAAATTGAATATATAAAGATTTATATTTTTATTTTGACGGAAATTGATTGTAACAGTTGAATTGGCTTGTGAAACATATCTCATTTTGTTCGGAATTGGGGTAATTAGCTAGAGGCGACAGTCGGTGGGTTCGATTTTGAGTTCATTGTAAAAAGTTACTCTATGGATTTTAAAATTTAATTAAATATATAATTAAACTAAGTCAACCCTTTCCTCCTTTCTTACTCCCCCTCTCCCTTTTGAACGTTCAGATCTAAACAAAGAAAAAACACCAGGAACAAAATCGCGCCCCCTCCGACCTCGTCCACTGTCGCCCCTATCCTCCACCGACGCTCCTCCGCCTGCCACCCTGCACACCACCCCCTCCTTCTCCTTCTTCCTCCGCTTCTCCTCCCCCTTCTGATTGCGACAGCACTCGCGCCCGACCCCACAGCCCGCGCCACCAGCCACCGACTCCCTCCGCCCTCCTGAAACCCCTCGCCGACGCCCTGCTCCCCTCTTCTCGCTCTTCCCCTTCTGATGTCAGCTGCGCCCAAGCCCTAGAAGATGAAGACCGAACTATCGCTGCAGCCACTGCTCCACGCACGCCACCGTGAGGATTGCACCCCCTCCTCGATCCCGCTGTATGCTCCGACAGCACTCCTCCCTCCTTGAACATCAACAGTGAGCTCTCTTCTTTATTTCTCCTTTAAAAATCTGATTTTTGTTTACTTAAAAATCTGATTTTGTTTAGTTAAAAATATGATTTTTGGAATATAAAAGGGCAAGATTTTTATAATTATAAAGGTGAGATTTTTTTGATGGGAAAGACATGATTTTTGAATTACACGAAGGAAGTATGATTTTTACTTATGCAGAGTATTAAAAATATAGTATTTATATTTTTAAATTAACAAAAATATGATTTTTACAGGGTAGAAATAATAGAAAATATAATTTTTATATGATGTAAAGGTTAAAAATATAATTTTTATAATATAGAAAAGTTAAAAATATTATTTTTATACTAGTGGCATATTAAAAATATGATTTTTATATAATAGAAGATATAAAAATGTGATTTTTAAATATGTTGTGAATAAGGGAAACGAAAGTGACAAAAGGCGAGAACGACGAAGATTTCCTACATATGAAGAGTAGTGGAGTGTGGTTTAGCTTGGGTGAGAACTTCTCACTTTTTAATTTAATTTTCTAGTTAAAAATATATACTAGGATGCAGACGGTGTTTAGTAGCACCCGATACCCATCGTCCACAGACCATGGACGGCTTGTATGCTTCTTTGTTTGATTTTGATGTGTAGTTGATTGTGTGATGTGATGTGAAACGAAATAAAATATTTTATAGTGGAAAATATTATATAGTTAAAAATAGAATTTTTAACGTGTATATGAAATGAAATAAATTAATATAAACAAATCGGAGATTTGTTTATACACACTGATTTGATTGATATTGATTGGGATGATAAATTTTACACATCGCCCAACTGCACAAATAAAATCTGTGTTTGATTGTTTGAAACCCCAAACGGGTATTGGGATGATATATGACATACACTAATCCCAATAATTAGTTGTATGTCGATCGATTGATTGACAGGTTGTTATAAGCGTTAAATATTTATATTTGATGCTTATACAGTGTAGAACGCACTCTGGGTGATGGTTGATTATTTATCATTGTGATTTTGTACACGTGTTGTAGAAAATCCATATAATTAACATTATATGGTAATGATTGGGCCTCATTCCAGTTTTTGAAATAGAAATATCTGAAAAAGAAATATTTGAAATAGAATATTTGAAAATAGAAATATATGAAGCCGGGTTGATTAAATTGACGCCATTTTGACGTGAACGATACTTATATCGATTTTATTCAATTTTCAATGTATATTGAAAGTGTTTTCGAAATTTGAATTACATTGAAAGTGAATTTGAATTTGAATTGTATTGAAAATGATCGAAATTCGAATTGAAATTGAATGGAAATTGAATTCAAATTGAAATTGAATAGAATTGAATTCGAATTAAATTGAAATTCAAATTAAATTGAGTAGAATTAAAATTCAAATTAAATTGAGTAGAATTGAAATTCAAATTAAATTGAGTAGAATTGAAATTGAATTATTTTGAAATTCAAATTGAATTGAAAACGAATTGAAATTGAATTAAAAATCGATTTGAATTGAAATCAATTTGAAATGAATTTAAAACGAATTTGTAGGGGAAAATTCAATTTTGATTTGAATATGAAAAGGAAGTTGAAATCGTTTTGAAAACGAATTTAAAACGATTTATAAAATTCGTTTCGAAAGGAAATCGACGAAGTATATATTATATATTATATATATATATATAATATAATGGCCTGAATAGAACGCGCCGCGGTAGTTCGCGAATTTCGACCATTGACTTCGAATGGACGTTGCGGGAGATCCGACCGTCGGATCCTCCTAAAACCAGAACCGTTGGGTTCGTATCGAAAAGAGCTTTCTAACGAATATTAGAAATTTGAAATCTAACGGTTGGATTTGGAATTATGTCCAAATCAAATTTGGAAAAGGTCGCTGTAAGTACAATTCAATGGCCGTTGAAGGAAATCGACTGTACGGGCCTTGATAAAATTATTAAAAATAGTAATAATTTTTGTAAAATCATAAGAAATGATTTAGAAAGAATTGGGATGAAAAACTCCATATTTGAAAAGATAAAAATAGGTTTTTATCGAAATGAACTAGTTTTGAACTAGAATAGTAATTCATTTATTTTTAAAATAAATAAATTGGATTTGAAATGGTTTTGAAAATAACCAGAATTTCCAAAAATTTCATTGGAATGGATTTGAATAGAAATTGTCTTCGGAATAGTTCGATGTTGGATTTCGTGATTATATAGATATTGTTAGGGAAATTTGAAAGATATATTTATATCGTTATTTCCAATACGATATTTGTTGGTCGTAGAATTTGATATTGAATATAAGCCGATATATTTTCTATTCAGAGCCTTGTATTTAATATCAAATGTGATTTGGGTTTGTCGTGAATGGTGTCTTCATTAACACTGTTCTTAAGCCCAGCTGAGGAAAAGATTAAATCTTTTTATTTAGATTTAATGAAGTGTACCAATTAAATAATATTTAATTGGAATTGAATTGGTATTGATTTTTGGGTTTATCGTGAACAGTGTTTTAAATAACACTAGTTCTTTAACCCGATAATTAATACAATGTGATTTTGGGTTGTCGTGAACGGTATCTTCAATAATACTGTTCTTAGACCCAAAGGAGTTAAGAAAATCAGAAACTGACTGGAGATTAGTTAAGTTGAATGGTTTCTGGGGTATTGATCTGATGTTGGTTTCGGCCTTCGGGGTTAATACTTAGGGAACTGCTCGCTTGCTAATTTACGGTTAGGGACTGATTGAAATGTGATGTGATTTGGGGTTTATCGTGAACCGTGTTTTAAATGAGACTGATTCTTTAACCCAGTCAAAGATTAAAACTAAGTGGAGTTTTAATGAATCTTTAATTAGATTGAAAAGATCGAGAATGGAGTATAACCAGTTTTGCTCCAGGTGGTAGTTAAATCTTTAATTAGATTTAAACGTGAAATGGTAATTGAATTTACCGATAACACTGTGGTGTTAGATATGAAGTATTACCAGTCTTACTTCATGGGATGAATAGGTTGGGATGGGGAAATCAAAACAAACGATTACTTCGGTAAGGTTCGTTAATCCCGACTAGTTTGAAGTGATATTCAAAAGAAGATTAAAGAATAAATTTAGAAGAATTTATCTTTGATAAAATTTATGGGAACCTTTCCCAAAGTATAAGGGTATTTGAATAAAAGAATATTCTGAATTGGATTGAGGCGTATTTTGTGTTTTTGTAACACGTATTTATAATATACGCGAGTTATTTAGAAAGACCGGGTTTGTCCTATTCTGAATAACTGATTCGACGTGGTGTCGAAGATGAAGACGGTGGTCGAAGACCGGAGGTCTTCTCGTCGTTTGGGTGATTACTGATGATCTTGATTGGGCCGTACACCCAGGAGGAGGGAATCAGTTAGTGGTCGTCCAGACGTACTTGGAGAACGATGGATATGCGAGGTACAAGGTGCCTCCGGTTTCGTTCAGACCCAGAACGGACTTGTAAATGGACTGTGTGTCTGACATTGGATTTCATTCTGTGTGACTGATATCGGTTGCATAGAGTGGTTTGCCTGTGTGGCATGCTAAGATGCAAATGATGAAGGCTTCTATTGAAAAGCAGAGTCTTGTGGTGGACGATCAAAGCACAACCTGTGTGGCATAGCTTTGTGTAACGTTGATTCGCGAGCCTCACGCCCCGGTTGTGAACCAGAAACGGGAGAGGACATCAGGGAGGACATGCGTTTCTTTCTAGCTATAAGTGGCGTCAGTGGTTTTACACGCCCTGACGAGTTTGACTTATGTGGTTGTTGCTGTTGCGAGGCGCCTCGGTTATATCGGTCGATACGGGACCGATGGAGTCATTCGTTGGCTCATTTACGCCCCATAGGGCGGGGAAACGCAGTGTTCAGGAATTTTAATCCACATCGGTGGACCGGCCTGACGATCCAAGGGTCGATGCGCTCTGACCCTGAGGCTCAGGCTAGACAGTCTCGAAGACGGTGAGGACGATCCCTTGCCTCAGTTCACAGATGGAAATCCAATTTCCAAATACGTGATTTTGCGGTTTTAAATGTAGAACTAGTATGGCGACATGATATATGGTACCCATGCCGTCTACGATTGATATTTATGATTTGAAGCTGTTTTATACACTATACACTTATAGTACTATCAAAATAATCTGTTTTAAACGTATCAAGCATGCTTTGGCTATTATAAGGGAAAACCCTATCACTCGGCTTGCATTGCATTGTGTGATAGGACCTGGGTCTTATAATAGCTTCATTTTTCTTTATTTAGCATTGCGTTGTTTGTTTTATGCACTGGTGTTCTTGGGAGGAAACCCGTTCCGTGTTATACGGCGTGGTCCCTTTATTTACCTAACTTTAAAATAAAGAATAATAACTATTTTAGTTCTCACACCAGTCCCATGACTGACCTGGAGTTTATTGTTTTAACCTAAACTCTGGGTGCCCTTATTTTGACATGGGCAGCTAGTGGTTTTGGTTTTGCAGATTTATATTCACAGGATCCTGATTTACAGCTGGAACGATACTCGGAAAGCTTTGTATCCGCGTATTACTTCTAGTTGTGTATTGTATTATTTTCCGCTGCTATGTAATGTATTGTAATCTCTGATATTTTTCTGGTGTATATTATCTGTTTATACTCTGTATATTCTTGTATTCTGATGGAATTGTTGTAATTAACAATGAAATGTTCTTCCGTCTGCGTTCCAATTTGTCGTGTTCTCAAAACAATCAGGCGTTTTGAACGGTCTTGATCGGTTTAGCGACTGATTCGGATCGAGCGAAATTCCCGGTCGTCACAATGGCTCTTATATTATATCCCACAACCGTTCTCTCTTTTATATGCACGTACCGACTAACATTCGAGGCACAACCATCGGTCAGTTTGGCGTTCTTCAATACAGAGCAAAATATTTCCTTTTCCTTATTTTTCATATCAAATATTGCAGCTCTAATTTCAACATTCTTTCCATCACCACATTCAACAGGATGAATAGCCTTCCTTATGCCCAATCCCTATAAATCCAAACGAGCGTTTAGGTGATCCTTCGACATGCGACCTATATTAAATAAAGTACCTCGTATTTTGTTGCATATGTTGTTCTCTATGTGCTTGGCATCTAGGTTATGCCGAAGGGGATTATGGCACCAATATGGTAAGTCAAAAAATATTGACTTTTTTTTAAAAGGGCCATTACTTTTATCTGGTTTATTAGTCTTATCCCCAAACTAATTTTTGGACTCCCGCAATAACTCTTCAATATCTGTTCCTGATAATATTTCTGGAATGCTCCCTATTTCAATTTCTCCATTAAATCTCCTCTTATCCAGCTTCCACTTATGTGTCGGATCAAGAAACTTTCTATGGTGCATATAACATATATTTTTTCTATGCTTCAAATAATTTGAAGAAGTTTAATAATGGCATACTGGACACGCTAGTTTCCCCTTCGTGCTCCAACCTGACAACATGGCATATCCCGGAAAATCACTAATGGTCTATAAGACTTTTGCGCGTAAATTAAAATTCCCATCAGTCAAGGAATTATAAGTTTAGACGTCAACATTCCATAACGCTTTCAATCCCTCAATTAAAGGCTGCATATATAATCAATACTGTTCTTTAGAGAACCTGGACCATATATTAATGTTGAAAGAATCAAATTCTCTTGTTTCACATGTAACTAAGGCGGAAGTTTGTAGTTTATCAACACAATTGGCCATGTACTATAACTTGAATTCATTGAACGATATGGATTAAATCCATCAGATGCTAGAACTAATCTAACATTACGATTTTTTGATGAAAAATCATGATAGCGAGCATCCATCATCTTCCATGCCACACCATCATCCGGGTGTCTTAGTTTTCCATCTTCTTTTTGTTCCACTTGGTGCCATTTCATAATTTTGGAAAAATCTTTGCATATAATCATCCTTTGTAACCTTGGTCTTAGTGGAAAGTACCTCATAATGTTTGCCGGCACTTTAGGGATCGACTTTGGTGAATCATTATTATCAACGATGTCTTCTTTTTCTTTTACAGTCCACCTCGAAAAACCACAAATGTCACAAGCCTCTTTATCTTTACTCTCTGCCCAATATAACATGCAATGGTTTAGGCATGCATATGATTTACGGTAATCAAGACCTAAATCCTTAATGACACTCTTTGCAGTGTAGGAAGACAAAGGCAGCTGGGCATCAGGAAAGGCTTCTTTTATAAGCTTTAGTAATTCCCCAAACGCAGACTCGTTAATTCCATAAGCACACTTTAAATGATAAATCCTGATCAAGAAACTTAGTCGAGAAAATTTAGTGTAGCCAGGATATAACAGTTTTTTTTTTCCTTCTTTAACATGCCGACAAAATTTCTCAGCCTCTGGATTTGGTTCTACTTCAAAGTCCCCGGGATTTTTATCAAATTTGTAACCCGCACATTTGAACATCACATCTAAATTATCCTCAAAATCCATCTCCGTTTCATAATCCATATGGTCATTAACACCTATTATTTTCGTTTGTGAAACCTCACAAATCCACCCGGTATGTACTGGAGAAGGGCCATTAATAATAAGATGATCGTATATGATGTTTTCACAATACCAATTACGTTCTGTACATTTTTTGCAGGGGCACTTCATCTCATCACCTACTTTATAAATGGGAAATGCATTTCTTAGAAAAGCTTACCCTTCTTACATATTATGCACTCGATCTCGGAAGTCCTATCCATATGTAATACTCACTATCCATTGCCACAATCTAACAACAACCTAGTAAAACTAATTTTGATACCACAAACAGTTTCAAGACACGAACAGGGGGTACCCTGTAAGGTTTGATTAAATTAGAAATAAAAATAAAACAAGTTAATAATTCACAAATATACATAATCAGTGTGGTGAAATCAGTGTGTGGCCAAATCAATAATTGTTTTGATATGAATTATCACTAACTTTTGGAGCTGAATTATCAGGAGAATACATAAAATAAGCAAATAAGGATACTAAACACAAATTCATAACATTACATGGTTGCACCAAAACAAAACAATATAGGTACAAAGACTATACAGGTGATACAAAGACGATACAATTGTACCTAATACAAAGAACGATACAATAATTTAATTTTGTCTTCTAATGTTTAGCCCTTGAAGCTGGTCGTTGAGTCTGCTAATGTCAGTTCGAAAACCAATAAATCGATTTTGTAGCATTGTAAGTTGATGTTGTAATTCATTTTCGTACTCAGCGGATCGACTTGGAAACTGATGGTCAATTCACTGCCAAAAGGTATACCCTATGGGATAAACACGACATCTAAAATAACGATGATCAATGTTAAATCCAATCGAAATAACATCTTGTACAGCGGCATATCCACACTCACACATTATGATTGGTGATTTAACTTGTTGTTCGTTAACCACTTGGTTGTTTTGATGCTGACGACACAAGACAACATGACTATGTCGTCGCATTGCCCTTTCTTCATGTCGTTGTTGTTTTCGCCATTATCTTCAGAGTTCTTCTAGCTCAAGTTCATACTCATGCAAATCATCATAGTGTCTTTCTTTTATCTCTATATAAAATCAATAGGAGTTTCTGGTGATGATGGGTTTGACAGTCCTAGATCACCCACGCCCATGGTATCTTCATAGTCATATGATCTAGGAAGAGAAATAGGCATTGTTTAACTACAAACAAAAATAGACATTTAAAAATTTAAATTGGATTCCTTTTTTCTTTTGTCTTCTTACTTTTGTTTCCACTTTTCGCAATTTGACATTTAAACATATTAAGTCTGTGTTAATTTATTTACCAATACATCAATGGTTTGGCAAACATAAAAATACAGAACTTGCACAATTTCAACACATGCAAACATATAAATACAACGCTTCAAGTATAAAAAACTCGAAATATTCGGATAAAAAACCCCAAACATGTAAACATTCAAATAAAAATGAGCAGCAAAACCCTAATTTAAGGCAATCAGTATACCCAGAGACTTTTAAATGTGGACCAAAATAAATTAGAGATGAAATCACCTAAATAAAACCCAAATGATGAAACCCGAACTACCTGTAATTGTCCTAAATGATCCAAATAGGAGGTGTAAAGTTTGTAAAATAGGAGCAATCAGAGGTATATAGTCTGCAATCGGAGGTAGAGTAGGTATCGGAGGTGTTCGTGGATGGATTTCATGGAGAGGGAAAAGTACAAAGGGAAGAGTAAGAGGAAGAATTTTTTTTTGGGGGAAGTATTTCGTGAATGGAGAAAACGTCGCGCCAAAATTTCACATAATTGAAGCGGGGATCGGCTTGAACCGTTGGATCAATCAACATCTATGGTTATTTATTTGTTTTAAACTGATAATGCGGATCACTGACATGGATTGTATTTATGTCAAGCTATGCTTTCGACCGGTGTTGCACGTCACGACACAAGAATTCCAGCCGCAACAGTGCATTCATGTCTAATGCAACAAATATGAATATTGTTGCAGAAGATCAAAAAAACATAGCTTTCGCCACACTTTTCATGCAACACACACAAATTAGTGTCAAATATGCCTACTTTTGTAGTAGTGTTAGCTGGACTTGTTCTTCATTTGGTCTTTTCCAATAATTTTGTTTCCTTTGGTTTATTTAGGGTTTCTACTGAAGATTTGGTCTGATTATCTACTGATGGTTCAACTTTGACTAGTTTATCTTCATGCTCAACTTGCGATTCAAATTTGAATATAGCCATAATTTGTTGCAGATTATCAATGGTTTCTTGTTGAACGTGCGGTTGAAATTCTGGTCGATTTTGGTCTTGCCTTGAAGTTTAAGGAGGTGATTGGAGATGATGGCGTCAATTTCATTTCAGATGTTATTGTTGCGGATATGATGATTTCGAAGGTTTTGGTAAAGTAGGAGAGAGTGTGATGGAAGATGAATTCGAACGAGGCAATGAAAGGGAGAAAACGATCAACGCTAATTTGGGCTTTGGCATTTTGTCCTTGACATAAAGAAAAGATGCATGTGTTCTTCTCTCTAATTTTTTAAAGCAAGATAATATGGGTTAAGGTGTGATTTTGATTTAAATTTGTTGCCCTACTTATAGATTTGGAGATGATTGGGATTTATGACACAAAATCATAATTAAAAGAAATAAAATGAAAACAAATTGTTGGACTTGCTTAAAATGAACATGCAAATCATAATAAAAGTTAAGATTTTACATATATAAATTGATGCAACAATTTATTTATTGACATATAAATAGACAATTGAGCATAAAGTAATTTTTTTTATTGTAAATGTGTATGTGTACGGTTCATAGAGATGGGCGAGCAAAGTTTGTTTTTCTAAGGTTTTAGTAATTGATATACCTTTTCAATTATTAGAACTTCTTCTGTGATCTTTTGGTGACATTAATAAAGATTATTGGAAGTAATTTCTTTGTCTATTGTTTTTTATCATTTCTTATCTCTTCAAAAACCTAACTGTGTAGAGATCCTAGGAAAACCCCTTACAATTAGTTTGTCATTTATAAAGTATGAACACTCATTTAGAACTTTTTCACAATTTGCATTGCTAGTAAATATGATGATGAAAAAACCATTAGGTCGTTTATATGTATCAAAATTAACTTTTGTATTTCAAGTTCCTACAATTTAGATCTTGAAATGATGATATATAAGATGGTTGGTTATCAAAAACATACTCAAGAACCAACATGCTCCACTTACTTTCTATTCTCCTATTGATAGTCTCTTTCATCGTTATAAGTTTCTTGCCGTTTATATATAATGGAGGAATAAAATTCATGTCAGAATCAGAAGACAGTCCCCCACTTTTGAGCATATCAACCCATATTGATGATGATTATCTTGAATTAGGGTTGGGAATGGACCCAAGATTTGATTCAAAATTTACATTGTTTTCTGAAGAATCTAGACGAGTAGAAGACTTATTGCTGGTAATATTTTGAACAGTTTTCGAATAATACTGACCGTTGAAAGTTTTATTTCTTGAATTCTTTCGAGTAAGCTGAGAATGATCTTAGTATTCTCTTGAAAATTAAGCGTTGCACCTTTCTTGAAGAACTGGCCTAAATATGATTGATCTTTACTGCTTGATGAAAGAGATTTCTTTTTGTTTTTGATTAAAACAGATCCATCAACATCAATATTGAGGGTTTTTCTTGAATGGTGACTGGTTAGGTTACTTTTAGAAGCAGAACGATGAGGTAAAATGACAAATCTAATCTTGATAATTACCATATATATGATTTTGTAATTGATTTTGAGAATTGAAAGAGGAATTCAAATTTATTTTTCTGTAATGTTATAACGACCTGTACTTTACGTATCAAAGGGTCGTAAAATAACTATTTTATTCACACGAGGTCATATCATTCTCATATTTTAATATATGGTTAGTTAGGATATTTTACACATCTATGATTTTTGATGGATTGTTTTGTAATCATTTTACCCATTGAGCATCTGTATTCTGATCGTATCTTTTGATTAGCGCAGAATTAAATGCCCAGACCTATGTTTTTGGAAATATTTGATGGGTGGCCAATCTGTAGAGTGGTTATATTAACAATTTGGTGAAGGGGTTAGGGAGATACAACAGTTTTAAGTTTCTAGACTACTGAGTAGGCATGTAGGCTAATGGGTTAATTAGGCATGTCCAATAGGGTAAGGGATAATAGTATAAACATGGGCTGGAGAGATTAGTTATGGCTTTCCATTCATTTTCCCAGCAATCAAAAGAACTATGATTCTCTAGTTCTTCCTGCAAAATCTCAAAACACATTCGAATCACTTCTAATCTCCTCGAAACTTCTAGAAGAGATTAGATCACCATTGGTCTGCATATTTGAAATCATTTAGAGGTTGTTTACAGCAATTTCCTTGCTTTCCAAATCAGTTTTACATTGATCCCATTAAATCAATTGATTTTGTGAGTGTTTAGATCTCTCACTATGTTATGTTACATTATATACTTAGATTTTTCATTTTCATCACGTTTAATTACATGCTAGATCTCACCGGATCACCATCATATATGTTAAATCTGGTTTTTAAACCTTAGGGATAATTAAAACTAGTGAAAATGGATTAAAATGGTAAGTTTAGATTTATTTACGTGTAGATATGTACCTAATCTATGCATATGAATGATTGTTTCATGATTCTATTTTAATTTAGGTGTTTGAATAGGCTGGATGAGTTATATGTTTATTGTTTGAATGATTTTAATTGTTGTTTGGATGTTATACTTGGTTTTATGTGTTAGCGTCGATAAATTAGGTGTTGAATGAAGATTTGAGCACACCAGAATCGAAGATCGTCGAAATCGCATGAAATTTGGGGGTTCAGCTTTGGAAGGCGTCAAGATGACGCCTAGAAAATTTGGGGGCGAAATGTGCTAAGTACATGGACCGACACCGGTCCATGGAGAAGCTTTTTTGACTCCTAAATTTTTGTGTTGTCTTGAGGGTTGATTTGCTAGCCATGGGTAAAGTATGGTGTCAACGGAGTTGGCATGCGATGTGAGGAAATTCTTCTAAGACATGGACTGCCACGGAAAGCATCATGGACCGATAGCAAATTGGAGCCTAAGGAATATGTGCTTCGAGGATCCGAAGTACTTAACCTGAAATAGGCTAAGTGCATGGATTGGTGCTGGTCTTTGCCCGTGGATTGGTACCGATCCATCAGGGTGGACCGGATGGACACGTGGTTCACAATGTGGGAGAAGGGGGCTTCTTGGAATATGCTTATGGTCTTGGTTTTATAATTACTTCTTTGTATGGAGGGTTATGGCATGATTGAGTAATAAGCACTTCGACGAGGACTCGAATGAAGAGTAGGTCGAAGGAGAAGTATGGTTAGTACATGGAGAAAGTAGCTACATGATACGGAAGTGGTTAGTGACGAATGACACAGTAGGATTGACTCGTGGTGAACGATATTATGGATACATCTCATGGCGAATGACACTGTAAGGATTGAAGTGATTCGTTGTAACGAAGTTTCAAGATAATGGATTGGGTGAGGGGGACTCGGTCTTTGGATCGACATATTGCAGTAACTCTGCTAGCGATTAACCAAAGGAATCGTTGATAGCTCGGAGTGTTCTAGTGGAACTCAAAGCATTGGTATCGTGGAGACGTCTATTAGGATCAGTAGGATCGCGTACCCGTGTGGCGAACCTAGACTGAAAGGGCATGTGCTGGCAAATCACGGAGTTTCTGCTAGAAACCGAGATTTCTATTAGTCCTTGGCTGGTGTTTCCATACGAGTATCAACGTATTTACTATTTTAGGTGGTGATAGTTAGGATTTGGGTGATGGCTGCTATGTTTGTTATCACTTTTGCTTTCACCAGTTAGGTAGACTAACACCTATAGTACTTAGAGAAGATAGGGAATGGGAGCCGGGAGGGTTAGACTGATTCCTTTATCTTGTGACTTCGTCCATTTCTCATGATTGTTGCCTCGTGTGGTACCATTTCTTTGAGTTGCATAAATTATGATATTATTATGTGTTGACTCTTTTGTTGCAGGGACAGGTCAGGTATGAGACTTAACTTGTCTATTCACATATTTTGTAGTAGAGCTTTTGATAGATCTTATCGCTCACACTAAACTATTGTCGGACCCGATGTTTTATGTTTCATTCTCATTATCTTGGGTACTTATTGACGATGTTGAAGAGTATCCTAGATATCAGGCCAAGTTATACGTAGTGTCAGGTCGGGAACGAACTTGGAGGAGTTATAGCGTATAGTTACTTGTATATATTGTTTTCCACTTATGAGCGTACTCTGAGGGATATAGTGAGGATGACATGTATTAATATATTATGGATTTCATGTACATGATTATACAGTTTTGATGATATTTTAGCTGTTTTATGTTATGTCATCTATCACTGCATTACTGTTTATATTCATTATTATATATTGTCCATGCATTGTGAGATGCACAACAGGTCTGCTTTTGATTTATCACACTTGATGATTGCCCCATACTAGTTTGACATTCTATAACGCACCATTTTTTCTATTTATATGCGAGTGGTATGGGGCGGTCGTCACAAATATGATTTGGACATTGTCGTCATTGTTTTTCATTTTAAATGGTTATTGAAACAAAAAAGGGTTCAGTTTCAATCCTCTAGCTATTGTATTAATTTAGGATTATTTTTAAGAGAGCTATTTGAACAAAAAATCAGACACAAATTGTGGGACATAATGCCTTGACTATTGAATCCTTTTGTTCTTACATGAAGGAGTGAAATTCAGTTACTAAAATTTGTAATACTCATTTTATCTATAAAAATATTTATAAATCTTTTTCTATATCAAATTTAAACAAGTGTAGTTCTACATTTTTTTTCCTTTCTTTTACGTGTATCACGCCAAAGATCATAATATTATATAATAATAAGCCACCAGTTGCATATTTCTTTTCACTAGGTAACTTTAATTAATACTTGATATCGTGGCCTATTTGTGTCCTGGTTCCACTTACTACCAATTCAAATAAGAAGTCATTCATCAACAGCCATAAACAATGCTATAAAGGTTTACAAGCCCTTATATAAACAAAATTATAACTCGGACAAGGAAAGAAGCAGCAATAAAATAAATAAACCCAAGGAATGAGCGAGTTTATAGAAAAAGCATTAAGGTGCTTAGGCAAAGGATTCGATGTCACATCTGATTTTAGAGCTAAATACTGCAAAGGAAAAGAAAGACTAGTAGTGCTGAACGAAGACGAGAAGAAAGAGCTTGTGATTCCAGGTTTTGGTTCTATTCCCGATGTTTCGGTTGATGTGAACTCGGATAAGGGCGATCGAATCCGATACCAATCAGATATTCTTGATTTTAACCGGGTATTGGATCCATCTTCTTTCTCCTTTCATATTCTGCATCTTTATGCCCTTTCTTTGCTTAATGTGGTATTATCAATTATGTGGTATGCTGTTACATTTTAACATCAACTGCACTGATATTTTGCATATAATCTTATCTTTGATCAGTAATTCTCAATGTCATGTCACCATCGACATTGTAATCCCAATCCTTTCCGAAATTCATTTGCTTTGTTGAAAAAAAATGTGAATTCTGGATGTAGTTTCATCAATCTCATTCTTCATTATGTAATACTATTAAGTTTATTAAACAAAATGATATCATGAAATTGAATGCATGAGTTTGATGTACAAAGTTTTCTGCTATGTAAGAAAGGAAAAGGTAAGAAAACTGATCGGGGCATATGAAATGTATTCAAACAAGTTGACAAGAGGACCGAGACATGTTACATGAAACTTCCTGTTAGCTGCAAATATTTGTAATTATTGGGACTGTCAACTTCTAGCCTTGAAGACCAGTTCAAGCTTTCTGTATGATCACAAGTGTCAATTTTATCACATTCTCATAAAAACACCAAGGCTGTCAACCATATACTTCATGTTCACATGGAAGTAATTTTAACTAACTCGTATAAGCAAACCAAACTATATGACTAAGACTAAAATCAGAACATGTTCACATGGAAGTAATTTTAACTAACTCGTATAAGCAAACCAAACTATATGACTAAGACTAAAATCAGAACATGTAGAAGTTTGAATTGTAGTGTGAATGGGATGCTTAAGTTTTGACAATAGAAATTCATCACATGTTTGTTCATAGGATACTTACATAACTATAAAAATATATATGTTCATAAGTCAATCATTGTTATTTATCTGGGTTATATTTTTATGTATATTTTTACAGATGTCAGAAGAGTTTAACAAAGGAAGTTCTATAGCGGGAAGGATCCCTTCGGGTTACTTCAATTCAATGTTTGATTATAATGGAAGCACTTGGGCTAGAGACGCGCACGAGACGAAGTACTTAGCTATGGATGGTTACTTCATATCTCTGTTTAATCTTCATATTGATAGAAGGCCCCTGACTCTCTTCGGACACATTATCGAGGCTGTTCCCGCTACATGGGATCCGTCTGCCTTAGCTAGGTATAGTTTACACTTCCAGATTGTAATTTTAGTATTGTACCAAAAAAGAAGAAGGTACAAATCTAAAAAACAGCTTGTCTCATAGAAGCTAGTTTAGGTGGGTATAAACAGTTATTAGTATCTTGCTTATTTTCGAGTTTGAAGCAGAAACCTCTATGTTCCAGGAAGCTTCATTTGTTAATTTGTCTGGACCTCCATACAATATGCTGAAAACTGCTATTATACATGCTAGGACTATGCATAGTATGCAAGCTGGAATATTTAAACAAGCCGTGTACATAAATTTCAAGTGTCTAGAAAAAAACAGTTGAAAATGTGTTCTATTCTATAGTAGCAACAGTTTAATTGATTATTTCAACAAGGTGACTGATTATTTTAATTAGCTAACAATTGAATATATTTCCATTTACTCTTTGTCAACCGTTAGAAGATATATATACACATATACCTGGAACATCAATTATATTCATTTTAATTTGTAATTCTTTTCTTCTGACGAGATCAAGTTTACCATTTCTGATTAGATTTGGTTAACATGCCAAATAAGTTGAAAAGTCTAATATAAATTATGATATATAATAAACGACTCAAGTACATAATATTGCTTCCAATGTCAGAATAAATGACATATCTGATACTTATTAATTACAGATACGTAAGGTATTTATATGAACAGGTTCATAGAGAAATATGGAACACACATTATAGTAGGAGTAAGTATGGGTGGAAAAGACGCAATATATGTTCGACAAGATCAGTCTTCAACTCTAAATGCATCCGAAATCAAACAACACTTGCATAAACTCGGTGACCAACTATTCAGCGGCACTTGCACTATTCCTAGTTTTAAGTCCAAAGACAATAAACTTAAGGTATGCATTAACGTGTTTGGCAAGAAGCCATCTCATAAAAGAATAATTGATATACTCATCATTCATGTGAATTGTAACAATATAGGCTCATGAAGCTTTCAATATCTTCGATCCACATCAATTGCTAGTAGATGGATTCACCGTAGTATCAAGCAAAAAAGTATGTGTACATGATTAGAACTTATTATTTGAATTGTTGGCCTAAAAAAGTATCTTTTTTCCTTTGAAACTTGCTATTATATATGGCCAAGGAATTCATAACACTATTACAGTAATTAGTAATCCCATTGTATATTGTCTTGTGTTTATATATGTATGTATAATGAAATAAGTGAAATATACAGGGTGTGACAGTGATAAGCTCAAAGCGAGGAGGAAATGCTGTGGCGAACAGTCACTGTGAATGGCTTCCTACTGTTCCATCGATGCCTGATATTATCAACTTCACTTTTATGCCTATCACCTCTCTTTTAAAGGGTGTTCGTGGAACTGGATTCCTAACTCATGCCATTAATCTCTACTTGAGATGTATGAAAATTTCTCCTATTGCAGATACTACATATTACATGATAAATTTTTATGTTAAGTATCTTGAATATTTCATGTCTATAGATAAGCCTCCCATATCAGAATTAGAGTTCTTCTTGGATTTCCAGTCTCATAGAATATGGGCACCTTTGCTGAATGAGCATCCTCTTGGCCCAAACTCAAACATATCAGTTCAAGTTCCTGCCCTACAATTTAATCACTTGGGACCAAAACTTTATATAAATACAAGTCAGGTGCTAATATATTCTGCAAAATTTAAATTTATTCCCAGCATTTCACTGCAATACCAAATCCTACAACTCAAAGAATTAACTCTAGAATATCAGGTGAATGTTGGACAAATGCCTGTTACAGGATTACGACTCCATCTTGAGGGCAAAAAGAACGACCGGTAATTACTACATCGATCATTTTCGCATTAAAAGTTCTAACGCAAGTCAATAATTATATTTTGTTTACGTTCCAATCTTGTACTATAGGTTAGCAGTGCATCTTCAGCATTTATCAGAAGCTCCGAAGTTCATAAACATCCTCAAACAAAATTCAAGTCATTTGCTATGGATGGGCTCAGATGCAACTACTGATGAGAAATTCTTTGAACCAGTTCAGCGAAAGAAGCTTGCACATGTGTGCACCATGCCTGTTAAGTATAATCCACAATGGTCCAGGAAACAAGGTACACTGTTACATATATATGAAAATAATACAGTAGGATTCAGATCACCTGCTCTGATGAAACCAAATAAACATACATAGTTTCTATATTTGAAGGTAGATCGGCGTTTATAGTAACTGGAGCACAGCTATATGTTACGCCTCATGCTTCAACCCATGTACTTCAACTTCGTGTGCTTTTCTCTGAGCTAGAAAACTGTATGGTAAGTCAATCTAAATGGGAGCGAGGAGGAAGACTGAACATTTCACAGAAGACAAGTCTTTTATCTTTTTCAAATAATGGTGCAGAAAAAGAGATGAAAAAACAACAACGGAGACCAGCCGTTGTAGTAGATTCCGGTGTGTTTCCTACAGGACCACCGGTGCCCGTGCATGCACAAAAATTGCTGAAGTATGTGGATACAACGGAAATAAAAAAAGGGCCTCAAGATTCTCCAGGGTATTGGTTAGTTACTGGAGCAAAGCTCAATACGGATAAAGGAAAGATTGGGATTCATGTTAAGTTTTCTCTGGTGTCTTCGTTGTCATAAATTACAAGTAATGTGGATATGTATATGATTTTTTGGTGGTTTTTTTTATTTTTTATTTTTTTCCCTTCTTTTTTATCTTCTTTGCCAATACTTCCGGGGGAAGGAGATTACAGAAAGAAAATTAGGGTTATATGGAGATGTGTTAGTTAAGAATAATATTAGTGGTTTGACATGATTGTATAGTAAACTTTAGATAAATGAATGTGTGACTTGTTTATGCAAAAGACTTGAACATGTACAGTGGAAACTTGATCAAATTATAACTTGAATATGTAATGAGTGGTCCGTGCTAAGTTGTAATTGGTGATATTACATCACTAGCCCAATGAAACCAGGGACCTGCGTTAGTTTTGGAAGTAGTTTCGTGAGATGATTCACAAACTGGAGCTCGCAGGAGGAAGATAAGACGATCAAGGGGGAAGAAACTGGACAGAGCAACAACTCAGACATTTGGGGCCCTAGTCCAGATGTGTGAGCTGAAGTTTTGTTTTTCAAGTGTTGGGCCAGATGCTTGATCATCCCCGTCAGATGTCTGAGTCAGATATTTTTGTTTCATCGACATTTATCCAGATATATATTCACGTTATTTTCAAGGGGAATTTTGGATATTGGCATAGATCTTCTACTTTCATGTATAAGCTGCTTTAAAGATTAGATTAATTATGACAAAAAATGGCACCGAATTGGTGATCGAATTGGGTTGATAGAAATCGAAAAAATATGATCTAGGGTTTGCCGTCATTTTTTATGGTTCTTTTTCGAAAATAATATTAATCATCTAGATATTCTTTTCCTTTTTCAATTAGGTTGTTGATTCAAGTTTAATTTGTTTATTTTTTGCTCGTTCCAGCAAGTGTAAATAAAATTTGTATAGGGTGAATCAATAAAAGGGTGGTACGATGAAATATCTTGTGTTTTGTGTTGATTTCTATTCCGTTTGGTTTTCAATCAAAGTTATCTCTTTATGATATGGGTGACTAAGATCCTAGCATAAACGCTTCTGCAAAAGCCGCATATTTCCATAACATGCTACGCACATTAGCAGTTGCCTAGCATTATGCGAAGTTGCTCTACATTTTTTGTACAGTGAGAACGTGCTTTTGTATGGTAACTTTGTTTTGTTTATTTGAAGAAAGTTATGCGACATCTTTTGAACCAGGATGATTAATTATGTTCATTCCTTTTATTTGTAGTGCAAGTAATGAGTATGTTGTAAGATATAAACATTTAATAGTTACCTTGAATATAGGTAAGATGTCAAATGGGTCATGTAGGATCGTATGAGAGTCAATCGAAATTTGATCCAATCCATTTACCATTCATCTATTTTGACTGATTTAATACAAAGTTGTATCTGACACAACCCACCTATTAAGCTGGTTACTCATTTAACCCATCTAAACGTAGTCTGATATTTTCTAAGTACAACCATTGGTCATCTTAGAGAACTACAACATTCTTTCAAAAAATAAAGTATTTGAGTATTTCATATTCTCTGTTATTTAGGTGGAAGCTCATTTGTCGAAATCTTCTCTAGTTTCGAGGCAGTATGAATAAGTTACCGCAATTTGAAAAAAAATAACGACTTCGTGTGTAGACAGAGTTCAAATATGAGAATATAGCATGTTATTTTCTAAGTACAATTGTTTGTCACAAGTACCACGGAGAACTATAGTGTTCGTTCATAGGACGAAACATCTGAGTGTCCATATTGTCCGTAATTTAGGTGGGAGTTCGTTGGTCGAAAACTCGTCTGGTTCCGAGGCAGTATGAAGAAACTACTATAACTTTTACCAAAAAAATAAGGACTTCGTAAGTAGATAGAGTTCAAATTTGGAAATATAACATGTTATATTCTAAGTACAACGGTTAGTCACTTGGAGAATTTCAGTGTTAGTTCACAAGATGAAATACTCGAATGTTTGATATGATCCCTAATTTAGGTAGGAGTTTATTGGTCGAAGACTCGTCCAATTCCGATGCAGTATGAAGAAGTTATTGTAGTTTAAACAAAAAAAATAGCGACTTCGTATGTAGGTGTGTTCTACAATTGGTAAATCTATGTTTTGTTAATTGGATATTTTTGATTTGGGCCACTTTTCATAACCTATAACAACAATAGACCACTTTACAAACAATTTACAAAAATTAGCTAGGTTTGACCATAACTGGCGGCATCTCAGATGTTGCTTGTTATTTTTTTCTTTACGAAGGCGGCATCCCAGATGCCACCTTTGTTTTTATTCAAATTGGCGGCATCTAAGGAGACTGAGATAGCGCCTTTAAGCGCTATATCGGATACCATCTTGTTCTGTAGGCTAAAACAGCCCCTCCTCTTTTTTCTTTTCGCTTCCTCTCAAACTCATTTTTAACTCAAACGAAAATAAACTCCTCCACTTCAAATTTAGTCCAAAAAACATATTATTTCATTTAAATTCACTTGAATGACTTCCTTATCTTATCAAGTTCCTTTTATTGGTAACTGATCTTTACTTTTGTGGTTAAAGTTGTGATTTTTTCATATTCTTGGGGTTTTGAAAAAAATGTTGTATATGTTTAATTGGTTTGTTGTATAGTTCATATAGTGTTCCATTTGATATTTATATTAAGAAATTCATGAATTTAGGTTTAGTTTTTTAGACTTTGAATGACAATTGGATAGAAATTATGATAAAAGTGAATGTGTTAATTTTATGTGTATACTGAGTATGTGTGGATGGAGAATTTGACATATAGCATGTTGAAAATTTGAAAATATGATGCTTTAGCATTATTTAGGTTCATTAAGTTTTATTTGTACATTGAAAATGTGTTTTTTGGGCAAAACTAGTATGTATGTAAATATTGTTTGCTTGTGAAGAATTTGCGAGGTTGGTAGTGAGAAAGAGTTATGACATTTGATAAGTGTGCAAATGTGCAGATTGTTGACATCATTTAAACAACTTTTCATAAATTGGTTGAGTGTTTGTTGATTGATTACTAGACTGGTTTGTGTTTCTTAATTTTTGATAGAATACGAAGAAATGGAACCTAGACCAGTTAATCCAAGCGTCCTATACTTGCAGGCACAACATTAGACTAATTATTCAAACCTGATGGCGGTAGTATTATTTCATTTATTTATCAAGGTTTTTGATCATGTTGGAGTTAATCTGTTTATTTATACAAGATTATATTATTGCTAGATGGAGGCTTGTGATCCAGAAGGGACTATCGACCATAATTCTACACTTAAGCAGGTCATGTCGAAGCATCTAAATGTATTTGCACTACTGGATAGAGAAGGATTTGACTTGGTACATAAATTAGAGTATGCACATCTTGACCACAACTTGATCGCAATTTTGCTAGATAGGTGAAGGTCTAAGACATTCACATCTCACCTTCGAGTAGGTGAGAATATGGCGACTACCTTGAGGGATGTGGCCGTATTATTTGGTTTGCCAATAGAAGGAGATCTGATTATTAGATACGATATTCCCTATATTATATTGGCTTATTCCAGCAATTGCTTGGTATGAATCCTTCGTAAGAGGCTAGATGGTGTAGTGAGATGGTTGTGACTGCTTAGAACCGATCTTAGTTGTCGGTGATATTCCAATGAATGCATCTCCACTATAGATAACACAACGGCTCATGCTATCATACTGCACATTATTACTTAGCGCTTATTCTATGATAGGTCGAAGGCTAGATTTGTTCTTCACTAGCTCTCTCTAATAGACGACTTTGATTCATGTCGACAATATGGATGAGGCACTACGTGCTAGCTTCCATATACACAGAGCCCACCAGGACAACTTTGGTACAGTAAAGATCTATTGGTGGTTGTTTGAGCCTCGTACAGTCACGGTTTAAGTATTTAAGTAAATGATTATGTCTTATAAGTACTGGACAAAATTTAAATACTACACATACTACTTTTACAGTTGTGGCCTTGGACTTACCTTTCGGTTGGTCGTATTTTAATAAAGAGATCGGTAATAGACAACACAAAGCCGTATGGAGCTAGGTAAAATATTATTGATTGGTTGGTATTATAAAAAATATGTACATGATAAATTGTTAACAAATTTGTGTATGTGCAGGTGGAACAAACCGAAGAACACAAAACTAGCACCGAGACGCAATTTATTGTTTTACACTAACAAATTCGATGTTCTTTCCTATGAATGGTAACATGGAACCCTTATAGTGAAGAAGACCTGGCGGCGCTTCCCCCACTGTGCACTGAGTTTGGACCGCCGTGGACAACCAGATTGCTTCTGTTTTCTTTGATGTATTATGCATTTCATATTCTAGAGAGAGTGATGTTGTAGTTTGGGTTACGTCAGCATCTTCCTTATCCTTTTCCCTATTATCATGTTGTAACTAACAAAGCTTTGTATGAGTAAATGATAACATTATGGAATAATCGTTTTGCTTGCGAGGAACCGGAACAAGAGGTCACACTTACCAATTGTAACACCCCACATTTTATTGAGCCTGAATTTCGACAAAAATCGAAACTTAAACCAATCCAAGACTGGAGAGTATAAATCTGGTACCTGTAATTAATGAGCATGAGCATAATCAGAGCAAAATAAAACTAACTCACAGCGGAAACAAGATAAGATAATTAATACTGACTAAGACAATTACCTTAAAGCATATCGTCACATCGATATTGAGCATGATAGAATGAGAACCGAAAACCAAACAGAACACCCGGTAAGACCTATCTTTCCCAAGCTAAACTTGAGAGTCATTATGAGGAGGGGGAGTCAGAATAGCAAGTCTTGGTGAGTGGAAAATGTTTAACCCTGTTTACAATACACAAATGTATTCTGTTCAGTCAGAACCAAAACATATGTTTGACAAGGCAAGTAATATTCTAACCTAACATTGTAAAGATTTATGCAGGATGGGTTGACTACCATACCAAAGGTATCTTTCCCAAACGATAAGGTTATCGATACTAAGATAGAACGTTTACGCATAAATATGAAGCCTTTAAAGAATCTTTAAACTAATTGACAAAGACTAAGAGGCAGGCTCCCAACAACTCACTATTCCATAAGGAGGTTAATTATTTCTATATAGTCACTTAAGACCTCACTATTTATATAAGATAAGGGTGCGCATCCTTTCGATCATTTAAGACCCTACTACCAATATAAGATAAGGGATGATCCTTTCGATCACTTAAGACCCAAGGTGAACCTATCGATCACTTAATACCTTATTTGGTTCTTTACTCTACACTAATATATATTAGAGGACACTAGCTATAAGTCCTACTAATTTCAGATTTCCTTCTTTCACGCATATACACATGCCTCCATATGAGGCGAGAGATAGTAAGTAGTCACTTATTAACTACATGATAGGTAGACAACATATCGTCATTTACGACCTTTCCCCTGCGGACCCTCATGTTACTATCTAGCTGACCCTATTAGATAATCCCCTAACCACTTACTACTTCCCGCATGACAGGGAGACCTATGGTACCTCCCTAGTGGTCATTATTACCTAATTCCAAGGAGGACTCTCACTTCGGTCACTTACTACCTAGACGAAGCGGGCCAATGCAGAGATTACCAAGTTCCTATCCAATAGCCATTTAGTACTTCTTGTTTATGGCGAAGTGAGCTACACGATCACTTAATACCTTTTTAAGGGTGAATCTAACTACTTAATACCTCTATCCTAAAACAAACTTACACTTATAAATTATTTCCCTTTAAAAGGTTTCCTCTTTTGGGAGGGAGGCGGGTTCTATAACCACTTTATACCTCACACTTTAAATAAACCTTATTTTAGGAAATAATCCTCGCTACGCAATTAACTATCGTCATAGGTTCCTATGGTTAATGATATCACACATCAATTGTACATATCCGACTGCTGGAGAGTGCATACTTCTATCGAATAATGCAACTGACCTCGCATCATTAACCTACTAAGTCCAATCTTGTTTCTTAATTATATTAATTTTAGATTAACTAGAAATAGATAAAGAAAACTTATAACTTTCTATCCTAGGATGTTTATTTATTAATTTACTTATTAGACTTAGAATTTACTACGCCAATCAATCCCCATTAATGTCCCTTTCTATTCCTTTTAATATTATTAATTAGGTTACCTGTTACTAATGACCCTAACCGTCATATTTCCTAAGGCATCAATTAACCTATTTGATGCTATATACAACACTAACAGTCATATTTTCCTAAGGCATTTATTATCGTATTAAATGCCATTTATATCAGTCCCATTTTAATTCTAATCTAAATACTTTAACTCCTACTTATCACTATGATTTAATTCCATTAATTTTTTATTTTTGTGTGTGTGTGTATATATATATATTATTTATTAGATTCTCTAATTGGAGTTACAATTCCTATTCTTGACATAATTCAAATTATAACCATTTTGGCATGTTCATCCTATTCAATTCATTTTCCTAAATCAAATATGGTTACAATATTTATTACTTTATTTATGACCTTATTTATAGAAAATCAAGTCCATTTATTGCTATAACGGTCATAATACATGTTTTCCATTTATTATGGATTATATTTTCACATACATTTCTATAGAAATGGAAACTATTCCAACACACAACAATATCAACAAACATTTGTTATAATATATTTGCATTATTTACGTAGATTTGGATGGATAAGATTATATGTATTTTTATTTAAGCGCAACTAACGTAAATACTATATTTTATCTTATTATTATTTAATATTAATGTTTTGGTCTAAACTAACGACCAAAATAAACCTTTTTGTGCTTAATATTATTTTAAGATTCAAAATCTTATTAAAAGGTTAATAACTGTAGTTATTGTAAAAATTTCCTTAAATAATTAAAAAGAGAATATAGAATATTTCAAATCATAAGAAATAAGAAATATATGTTTTTGGAACGATTGTTGTAAACTACGTACAAATACGTTAATTTACGCATCCCTTCCTATCTGTTTTGTACATATTTCTTGATGATTTGAATAATATTCGTAGCACCATCTCTTTTGCATAAGAGTCTGATTTTAATTTTCTCAAATCTACATTTATTTAATTTGTCTATGTTTAGATTTGTTTTAGAAGAGATTTGGGAGAAGAGAAAATGGCAGAGCCTCGCTACTTCTTTTAGAATTGTATGCAAAATAATAGGGGTCTAACCCTTTATTTATATGTGTTGAATGACCCTTAACCGTTGTATTTAATTCTAGAAAGATCCATCCATATATATATATATATATATATATATATATATATATATATATATATACCGTATAAAACCTAGCCGTCACTGGGCATTTTCGACTAGAGGGGTCGACCCCCAGTCGACCGCTCTGGGTCGAGTTGCCCAGTGAAGCTGGGTTATAATTGGTATTAAATTTCCATACATTCTCTTGTATTTATTTTCAATTCATTTTCGTATTTCGTCCGTAACCTTTTCATATAGATTCCGTTTGCGAAGTTCCAAACATGAAAGTTGACCAGATTCCGTCACGAATGCAATGATGTAAGTTTCGTGGTCAAATTCACCATTTGCGAAAATTTCATTTTTAGAACCTAATTTAATAATAAATTAATTATCGCTAAAATTTTGGTTTGTTACATTCTTCCCTCCTTAAAAGAAATTTCATCCCAAAATTTTACCAGTGATAAAGTCACGGCGCTGGCGCCTAATTATCCTAAACTACACAACCAATTTATATACATCCATTTTGCAACCAAATGCGCATGTGCACGGTGTACATAATGCATCGCAACCATAAAACAAGTATGCATAGTGATTCTAAGTCGGATCCTTCTAGATATATGCATTTTGTTTTTGGAAACACTTTTGAAAACATGATACAAAACATCCTAAATATACTGGCAGTTCTAGATGAATGCAAAATTTTGAAAATATTTTCATTTTCATGTGACTACGAATAGAAGTGCAAAACAACCAATTTTGCATCCAAACCTTACCATCCAGTATGTTAACGCATCTAGATTGTCTTCTATTTATTTCTCCTACACCAGAAAAAGGAAATGTAACACGCCACGTCTCTTAATATCACATTTATGAGGATGCATTAAGTTCTGTGAAGCGCAATCATAATACAGAGACTAAATTCACAAGATAAAATATAAAATGCAGCGAGAAACTTTCAAACTTTTTATTATAAAACCAAATTCAACATTATATTTTTAAATGCCATAAGTCATAATCATAACCATCTGTCTTGTGGAAATATAAACCATCAGAGTACAAGTACAAAACTATAAAATCATATCCCTCATAGGCTATTACAATAATCATAAAACGGAAATTGAAGTAATACATAGAGTGAAAAATAATCCAAGTCCAAACTAAATTAAAGAATCATTGTCAATGCTACAATCCACCACCCTGAGAACCTGGGGAGAAAGGAAGAGAGAGAAGGAAAAACAAAATAAGTCAGACATAAAGTCTAGCGAGTTCTGTTGATTTTTATCGTAAGTTATAAGGTAAAGAAGAATCAAGACAAATCAATAATACTGGATATGAAAATACAGTAGAAAATGCAATATGAAATAAACGAGATAAGGTAAGATTGAGTAAGCTTCTCATTCATATCCCAGAACAGAATTTCTGCACTAACTATAAGAATAATAGGATTAGATTTTACCCTAATTACTATCCATTGATCGACTCCCTACAAACGCGAATAACCTGTTCCAGTCATAGCAGTCTGGGATATCAGTCCCGCACCCATATCTGCTTGTGTTACATCATCTTATCTTCTCCCATCAGATCCATACATGCTCATGACTCCACCGGAATGCGCCCGTACCCACCTCCAAGATTTGAACCTCTTACGATTATCCATCAGTAAAGTGTCCCCCTAGTCCCTACCTATTACAGGACTCGTTTGATAACAGAAGGGTAATGATTGATATGGATTCCAAGCAAATTGCAGATGACACAAGTCACCCCTAGGCTTGGTCCCTCAAGTAATCTAGGATTTTAAGAGTTCCTCCAAAATATATTAACAGCAGACACAGAACCACTTAGCTTATTAATTATACAGTTTTAACATAGTAGGTTTAAGTTCATTAATAAGGATTATATAACCGTATGTTATATTTTACGATTGTAAATGACAATTATTAAATGTAACAACCCTTCCCCAAATCATACAGGCACCTTCTCAGATGTATATAGATTACAGTAACATGTTTTACTCAATTGACATCTGATTCACATACTTTCCCATGACATGTTCTTCTTAATATAAAATTAAGTTTTACCTATTCAGATTAACATGTTTACAATCCTTTCTTTATACTTATCCCAGTTATAAAGTTAATGGTTCTCATATTTCAATATGCCTAAATCTCTTTTTTATTGTCATTACATATAATTCCAATTTTACCCAATCTTACGCAATTCTAACGAAAAAGGCTTAGGCTCTCGATGGCCCAACCTCAGTACAAAATAAAAATGAAAATGAGAAATATAACCAAACTCAGATATGAACAAAAATAGGCATAATAAGGCTGTAAATAAAACAGTGACGGAAAGGAGGTAAGGAAGATAGATATACATATAAATAGGTAATAACTGAGTATGAACATGTAATTGACAGTAATAAAAGAACAATAACATATAAGAAATAAAACTTATAAACACTATTACTTTTGAGATCCAATATGTATTTACTTTCAAAATCCTTTTAAAATTGCAGATAAAAATAACATGATACTCACAATGATATGTATTAGTTCCAGAAAAGGCCTTTGAAATAGTTAAAGAAGAAAAATAAGAATTATCCCTTCAATCTAAGATCTGGCAGCACCTTGACATTTTCTTAATTTTATTTCAAAACATAACTTAGATGAGGAGAAAGATGAAGGAACGTTTGTGTGTAAGAAAATGGTGAGGCTGCTAGCCTATTTATAGATAAGTTAAGATAGTCTAAACCATAGGATATTAGGTTATAAAATCAAACCGTTGAAGACACGTCATGTTGAGTCAGTAAGGAATAAAACACACAAAACAGTTGAGGTTCAGGCTTCTCCCTGCTCAAAGGTGGGTCGACCCACCTACTACCTAGGTCGACCCATGTAGGGTCGGGTCGAGTCCTGACCGTTGCACTCTGAGTTTGTTTATTATAAATTGTTTTAAATTTAGTTCAAACTTCTTTTATTCATAACTTCTTCATACTTAGTTCGATTTACGAAAACCAAGAGTCTATCCAAACCAGAATTTCATAACAAACGCAACGGTAAAGTCTATTTTATTCAATTCTGAATATAATATTAATTAATATTTATTTTATTATCTCCTTTGTATAATTATTGTGCATTAAAATATGGTGGTGTTACAGGAAACCAAAACGGAGAAATTTAACGTTCTTCTCGCTTATAAATGTTCTAATTCCCATCCTATAGTGGAATTTTACCTCAACTTCCCCTAAAAACTCAAAGAATTCCCAATTGTAGACCGCAAAGGAGGCTTAAAATAATCTCTAAAATGTAAAAAGAGGTAATTAGTAATTTGCGTGGATCATCGATAAGGTATGGGAACAACGTTTCCGCGGCTAAAAAAGCCTTTCCCTTGTTATCGTTAACGTTTTTAATGCATTGTCTTTCCTAATGCACGCTAAAATGCGCAAGTAAATCATCCAAAATCTTTCTTACAGTTTACATGTGACCATACAATCGAATTTTCCCATAAAAATAAATTTTCACTTTAAAATGCCCATGAAAATTTTGAAATTCTTTTTTCACACTACTTTACTTTCCATATTGGATTTCGCGAAAACTAAAATTTTGGTATCGTGCTCTTTACTATATCTAAATCATCTATTGTGATACAAAACATATGCTTAAACATACGTAAACTACCGTATCAAAATCCACGTTCTTGTATAAGTCGGATTATGATATATGATTTTAAAAAGGAAATATTTTTTTCAAACAACATTTGCCCTTTTTCAAAACATATGTTGGCATCGAGGAACTCAGTCATGGAAAAGCATGAAAATCAAAACCACACTAGCAAATTAAAAAAAAAGTTTAAAAGGAACATGCTACAAATAATAAATATACCCTGATGAAACAACGCAAAAACCTGTCCTTCGCTAAAATTTATCCCCTGCATGATTATATACTTTCCAGCTATAAAACAACCGTTAGTTAGATAAGAAAATGAGATTTCATTTCTAATTCAAATATAACAGAGCGTGAAAGCCAAACACACATGAAATCCCATTACGTTGTTGTGCGATTTACAGAAACAACAAAACTGATAGTTACACGTAAGAACTACCACAAAGCCAAGAGAAAATTGTTGGAAAGAGAAAATGAACAAAGACAACGACAAAATAAAAACACCAAGACATTGTCTATAAACAACGAGATGTCTTTCTCCACAACTGGAGCTCAAACCATTTCCACGACATTCATGTAACACCCCATAATTTTAACAACACTAAAGAGAACAAACTAAATAATAATTAATTTAATAATCAGAATTAAGGGAAACGAACTGCGCCATTGCGTCCGTCTCAAAATTCTGGTCAAGATAGACATTTGGTGTGCGTAAAATGTACACTGTATGAAGAAGTTATGAAGGTTTAAAGTTTGTATACACGCAAGATAATTATATATATATATATATATATATATATATATATATATATATAACAGTTCAAACCTATCCAGAAAACCAAATTTCAGTTCCAATTTCGAAAATCCTGTTGGCGGTAAAATTCCCGCCTCAGGGGTGTCGACCCCATAAGGGGAGTCAACCACCCTAGGGCTGAGGTGGCAGTCAATTTCTGGGGGATAGCAGCTATAAATAAAGGTCCATTTCTCTTGTTTTCTTCACTAGATTTCAATGGAGGCCAAATGTTGCTGGTGCCTAAACTGAAACGAATCCTTTTCTTCAACAACAATCAACTAAGAGCTAATCAGTTAGAGATTCACCTATAGATCTGAGATTCAACACCAACAATTTCTCTTCTATCTTTTTAAATCCAAACATTGTGAGTTTAATTACTTTTAGATTTAAATTATTAAAAGTAAAACATGATATGATTGTGATTTGGATCTGTTATAAATTGTGAATCTATGATACTCGTGGATCTTAAACTTTATCATGATAGATCTACCTTTATAGATCTAATTCACTTGTGGTTAATTTATCATGTCCCATTTGTGGATCATGATCTTTATCTATGTCTGTGGTTAATTTGGATCTGTCATTGTTTGGACAGTTAAATCCTTGTTTTGATATAATTCTTTATCTAGATCATCTTGTACTTATCATGTTGTGGTTAATTTAGATCTATCATTAATTGGACATGTGAATCCTTATTTAGATCTATTCACGCCTATTATGACATCCTTAGTCTGTTAGATCTATTTTTATTACCACATGTTCACTAGATCTATTTTTATATGTCCACCTTATTACCATGTCAATTACATGCCTATGTCAGTATATATATATATATATATATATATATATGCTAGTTATGTTAGAATAATCACTTTTGTCATCTTCCCATCACCTTTCCCTTTTATTGTTTACGGCCAAGCTACTTTCTAGCCTAGGCATGCCTCCAAATATATGCAAATGCGTTAGTTAGGGAACGGGGGAAAACATTAGAATTGGCATAACTTGAATAATGAATATGAATTTGGACATATAATTAACTATGAATATAATTGAGTAAATGGGCATGAACACCTATAACAACATAGGTGAAAAATTGGATAATAATGAAATGACTAGGATTACATTAATTAGAAACTGTAACTGCACTTATAACACGAGGTTAGATTGCATTTGTAATGGAAGTTTGCCCGGACCCGACCGGCATATCCAGCAACCGCAAATGTTGAATCTAACGTGAGGGGTCTAAGTGCGCAAATACGAGACAGGCTAAGACACGAGGTTAGGCCCAACTTGTGGAAGAAGTCTGCTTGGACACGACCGGCATATCCAGCATCCACAAGTTGTAGGCCTAATGTAGGAGGTCTAGCCCATTATAACCATAAATGGACATGGTAACGAATTGGAATACTTAACCTAGTTGAATCAATAGGGATTGTGTAAACATGAACATGAATAGGGGTTAAGTAAACTTGGTTGAACAATGGGAGGGTTAAGTTAAGTATATCTGGGTTCGGTGGGTAATATTTAGATATAGGCCACAAAATTTGACCAATTGGGGGTTATGTATTCAAGACACCTTTTAGGGTAAGCATAACCTGTGGAAATCCTAGTGGGGATACAAGACAAGGGGGAGAGCTTATATCATCTTGTGTGGGGGACCCGTTTTAGTCAGTAATCCTTAATAAGTATCGAAACGAGTACTCCGCCCTAGATCAGAGCGGGGCACGCTTACTGGGCTGATTTTGAGAGATCCAAACATAGAGACGGTGTGGACGGCGCAAACGGACTGGGTCATGTGCGTGCATGGGCCGGGAAGAGGGGGATAAGACGACCATGACACCTGTAGATATGGGGCTGTGAATATCAGCGAAGGGTGCCACTTTAGGACGTGATACATCCTACGGTGGGGCTGACACAAAGTATCTACGCGGATTAGGGAGTCGATCAATTAGGGTAGTAGTTAGGGTACATTTGGACATATGCCTATGTCTACCACCTTATAGTGGAAGGGATCATCTCATTCTGGTTATACTAGTAAAAGTGCAGAGTAATCATTAGGGAAGCGTATACATTCTATCTTGTTACCTTGTCATACTTATGTTTTGTGATGTCATCTTTCTTATCCACTTTATATGTTTGTCATGCTACTTTTATTTATTTACTTAATAAAAGTAACTGGACTCGCCAGACTTTATGTCTAACCCTTTTTGTTTCCTCTTCTTTCTCTCGTTCCCCCCCCCCTCCAGGTTCTCAAGGCGGGAACACTCAGGCTTGACCGTGATTCTGCTTATATTTTGCTGGATTTGCTTAGATGTATGGCTCAAGCTCCTATCCTTGTTGCTATGGCTATATTTTTTGGGGAATTTTGCTTCTTTTATGTGCTCTGATGTTTTAAATACAAGACAGTAGTTTTTATGATGTAATGGTTTTTGTGTATTTCAGACATGTGATGTTTCTGAACCACGATGCTTTATGATTAATAAAGTTTTTAATTCCGCTGTCATTTTATATATCTATCTTGTAATATTTCTGTTCCTATTTACCTGTAATGCTTCATGAAACTTAATGCATTCCCTTTGTGAGTGACATTAACGGACGTGGGGTGTCACATTTGGTATCAGAGATGAAGGTTACCGATTAGATAAAAGTTTTTGAAAATTTATTTTCAAAATGGGTTTAAAAGAAAGCTTTTTCAAAAAAGAAAAGTCTGTTTTGAAAAAAATTCCCTAAAAATCCATAAGTTACATCTTTCGATCCCTTGTCTGAATCTCTTTCCTCTTTTTTTTAGCATGTCTGCTGAACCTAATATTCTAGAGGGGGTTATGATACCAAGCTGGTTCCGTAGGTATCTGGAGGCCACGACGTCTGCCGAAGGCCAAGGAAACGTGCCTCCCCCAGCTGCACCCGTTGTTCCTCCTCCTCCGCGTGCAGACAACTTCTCTAAGATCTGCAAAGATTTTTGTGTTATGGGAGGAAAGCCATTCCATGGAACTGAGACATTCATAGAGGCAAGGAATTGGCTCAAGGAGACCAAGGACTTGTTTGTAATCTTTGAAGTGGAAGATTGAAGGAAGATTCAGTTGGCGGCCTGGCTACTGAAAGATGAAGCTTCATTTTGCTGGGAAGTAACTCAAGCAGGCCGTCCAATGGAAACTTGGGATGATTTTAGACAGAGGTTTGAAATGAAGTTTCTTTCCCAAGCTGAGAAAAGCATGCAAATGGAGAGGTTCTTAGCACTCAAACAAGGAAACTTGACTGTTAAAGAGTATGTGAACAAATTCAACTAGCTAGCAAGATTTGGACTGGAACTGGTGGATACTCCGCATAAGAAAGCTTTGCGCTTTGCTAAAGGGCTAATGAACCCCTTCATGGGTTAGCTATGTCCCATATCCCAATGGGGGCAACTTTTGAAAGACTTGTTGATATGGCCTTGATGCATGAGGAAGACAAGGGAGAAAAGAAGGAGGTTAAAGCTGAGGAAACAACGCAAAACAAGAAGATATGGCCCAAGAAGGGACAACAACAGCAGCAGCAACAGAAAAAGGGTGGAAAGAATGACAAGGCTAAGGATAAGAGGAAGTGTCACTGTTGTGGAAGTGAGGGTCACTTGGTGAAGGACTGCAAAAGAAGGAAGAATTCTTGCTTCAATTGCGGAGATGTCGGACACTTTTCTACGGAGTGTCCGAAGAAACAGGGACAAGGTCAGAGGGCAGGAACTTCTGGAGGGCAGGTGCATGCTCTCGCAATCAGTGCTCCTGATGGAGGTAGAAAAATTTCTATGGAAGGTTTAATTTATCTTTCCAATCATCCTATTAGAACACTTTTTGATTCTGGCGCTTCACATTCATTTATATCTAGTTCTGTGGTTGAATATCTGCACTTAAATACTAGTATGGTAGTGGATCCTGTTGTTGTTTCAAATCCCATTGGTGGTTCAGCTCATTTGTCTATGGTTTGTCGGGGTTTGAGGATATCTATCTTAAGCATCGAGTTTGAGTGCAACGCGTATGAGCTAGGGTTTATGGGCTATGGGTTGATTCTAGGGATGGATTGGCTAAGCATGTATGGTGCCATTGTAGATTGCGAGAGGAGGTCGTTAGGCTTCTGACTTATCATGGGAAGACCCTCGAGATTTCTTGTGACCCGCAAGCATTGGTTATGCTTAGTTTCCTAGAGTCTCTTGATGCATCTATTGATGATCTGCAATCTATTCCAGTAGTCCGAGATTATTCTGATGTTTTTGATGAGGTACGGGGTTTACCTTCGAGGAGCGAGATTGATTTCTGTATATATCTGGTGGACAATGCAAAGCCAGTTGCATTACCAGTGCGCCATATAGCTCCGAGGGAAAGGAGGGAGCTGAGTAAGCAAGTAGGGGAGCTACTTAAGAAATGAATTATCAGACGAAGCATATCTGAATGGGGTGCTCCAGTTGTATTCACAACTAAGGCAGATGATTCGCTTCGTTTATGTGTGGACTATAGAGAGTTGAACAAACTCACAAAGAAGAATAGGCACCCACTTCTGAGGATAGATGACTTGTTTGACCAACTTGTTGGTGGCTCGATATTTTCTCAGTTAGACTTGGCCACGGGATTTCATCAGTTGAGGGTGGCTGAAGACAGTATAGATAAGACCGCTTTTAGGACTCCATATGATTTCTTTGGATGGCTAGTTATGCCTTTGGGTTGACAAATGCACCCGCCTATTTTGTTGATCTAATGAGTAGGGTGTTTCAGGAGTTTCTAAATAAATTTTTCATGGTCTTTGTTGATGATATCTTGATCTTCTCCAAAAGCGAAGAAGAGCATGTCCAACATTTGAGAGAAGTTTTGAAAACCTCTGTGCGCATAAGCTTAAGGAAAAGTTCTCCAAATGCCATTTTTGGAGAAAAGAGGTGAGATTCTTAGGGCATGTAGTCTCTAAAGAAGGGATAGCTGTAGATCCCGCAAAGGTAGTTGCAATACAAGATTGGAAAATTACGAAAAATGCAACAGAGGTGAGAAGCTTTCTTGGATTGGCAGGTTATTATAGGAAGTTCATTAAGGACTTCACAAAGATATCAGCCCCACTTACCAGGCTGACAAAGAAGAACTTGGCATTTTCATGGGATATTGATTGTGATGTTGCTTTCCAATGTTTGAAGAGGGCCCTGACAACAACCCCAGTTAAACCTTTCCTAAAGGAGGCAAAGTATTTACGGTTTACTCTGATGCATGTGGTATAGGGCTTGGTGCGGTTTTGATGCAAGAAGGAAAGGTAGTGTGTTATGGGGGTAGACAGTTGAGAGTTTATGAAAAGGACTATCCGACCCATGATTTAGAGCTAGCTGCCATAGTATTCGCGCTTAAGGCGTGGCGTCACTATTTACTTGGAGAGAATTTCAAATTATACACCGATCATAAATCTCTTAAGTACCTGTTCTCGCAGAAGGATCTTAATTTAAGGCAACAAAGGTGGATGGAATTCCTAGCTTCTTATGATTTTGAAATTGTTTATACCCCTGGCAGGGGTAATGTGGTGGCTGATGCACTAAGTAGGCAGAGGATGGCTTTAAGTCCTCTGTTTGTGGAGAGGAAGAGCTTGGAGTTCATATCAACTTTTGACTTTAGACCCTCCATTGAGATTTTGCCTGATTTGTTTGCATCATTAGAGATACGACCTACTCTTATGGATCAAATAGGAGCTTCACAACGACATCATAGATAAGCTCAAAAAAGGGGAGACTTCTAGTCACCTCAGTAGATATTCCATATATGAAAAAGGGTAGTTGCGACGAGATGGAAGGCTTTATGTTCCTCAAACTGGAAGCTTGATAAAGGCAGTCCTAGAAGAAGCCCACCATTCTAAGATGACTATTCATCTAGGCGGTAATAATATGTACGAGACATGAGGGGGTTTTCTTTTGGGCCGGGATGAAGAAAGATATGGCAGAGTTTGTTTCTCAATGTTTAGTTTGTCAGCAAGTCAAAGCTGAGCAAAAGAAGCTTGGTAGTTTACTTTATCCTTTGGAGGTTCCACAGTGGAAGTAGGAGAGCGTCTCTATAGATTTCATAGATGGTTTGCCTAGATCGAAGAAAGGCAACACCAGTATCTGGGTTGTGGTGGACAGACTCACTAAGAGCGCTCATTTCATTCTAGTTAAGAGTAAGACGATGACATCATGGTTGGCAGCAATTTACATTCGTGAGATAGCCCGTTTTCATGGAGTACCTTCCAGCATCGTGAGAGATCATGATCCCATCTTCATTAGTGAATTTTGGAGGAGCTTACAAGAAGCGTCTTTGAGCACTGCTTATCACCCACAGACCGATAGGCAGATGGAAAGGGTAAACAGAATTCTTGAGGGTCTTTTAAGGTTGTGTATCCTAGACTTCGGAGAGACTTGGGAAGAGCATCTTCCTTTAGTAGAGTTTGCCTACAACAATAGTTATCAAGCTAGCATCGACATGGCACCCTTCGAAGCATTATACGGACGACCCTGTAGATCACCAACTTGTTGGTGGGAATCTACAGAAAGATCATTACTTGGACCTGATATGGTTAGAGAAACGTCTAAGAAAATTGATCTTATTCGTTGACGAATGATGACAACTCAAGATAGGAAGAAATCCTATGCAGACAAGAGAAGGACTGACATCGAATTTGAAGTAGGAGACTTAGTTTTTATTAAAGTATCACCTCTAAGGAATGTGGTTCGCTTCGGATCTATAGGGACGTTGGCACCCAGATTTGTGGGACCATTTCCCATAACCAAAAGGATTGTCCAAATGGCCTATAGAGTAAAGCTACCAGAAAATCTATTTGGTGTTCATGATGTTTTCCACGTTTCTCATCAGCGGAAGTGCTTGCATGATACCGTGGAAGTTGTTGAGTCAAGTATATTGGAGGAAGTGAAAGTGGAGCGAGAGGCGACAGTTAGACGAGTCCCTACACGTATTCTTGGATCATAAGTTAAGAAGCTATGCAATAAAGAAATCAAGATGATAAAGGTTCAATGAGGAGATAACCCAGAGGATGTGGCTTGGGAGGCCGAAGACAAGATTTGTGCTTCGTACCCTTTCTTGTTCGAGGGTATGTCCTTAACTCCTTTCCAAAGTTTTATCTATGCTTGTTTCTATCATTTGAGTATGTCCTATCAATAGTATTTTCTACCTTTATATAGGAATCCTATGGATGTAAACATGTGTTTGAGACATGTTATGTTTGATGGATGCAAGTGTTTGCTAGTGGTTGCCTGTGGATGCATATACACACACATTAGGCACTAGATCAGCTCAATCACTCTCACACTGCATATGGATGTGTGTGCATTTTTCTTTTCTTTTAGTGGATAAAAATGGATGTATTAGCATATGGATGTTGCATTTGGACGAATGATTGTGCACACATATAGAACTTACATGTTATAATAGGATTATTTGAATACATATTGGATTCATGGCAGTAACATACATTGCATTTAGGAGGTCGACTGTATCAGTAGGCCGCCTAATCTTCGCATTAGTATTAGGACATATACACACACCTTTTCATATGTTCATATAAGCATTATAAATCTTTAAGGATAATGGATGCTTGTGATTGATGAATGAGTAGATGGATGATGGATGGTAGGATATACATTCTTCTCAACTGAGAGATTTCGGGGACGAAATCCTTTTAAGTAGGGGGAATGTAACACCCCGTAATTTTAACAACACTAAAGAGAACAAATTAAATAATAATTAATTTAATAATCAAAATTAAGGGAAATGGACTGTGCCATTTCGTCCATCTCGAAATTTTGGTCAAGATATACATTTGGTTTGCTTAAAACGGACAACGTATGAAGAAGTTATGAAGATTTGAAGTTTTTATACATGCAAGATAATTATATACATACATACATACATACATACATATATATATATATATATATATATATATAACAGTTCAAACCTATCCAAAAAACAAAATTTCAGTTCAAAATTTTAAAATCTCGTAGTCGGTAAAATTCCTGCCTCAGGGGTGTCGACCCCGTAGTACGGGTGTCGACGCCCTAGGGCTGAGGTGGCAGTCGATTTCTGGGGGCTGGCAACTATAAATAAAGGTCCATTTCTCTTGTTTCCTTCACTAGAAATCAAAGGAGGCCAAATGCTGCTGATGCCTGAACTGAAACGAAACCTTTTCTTTAACAACAATCAACTAAGAGCTAATCAATTAGAGATTCACGTATAGATCTGAGATTCAACACCAACAATTTCTCTTCTATCTTCTAAAATCCAAACATTGTGAGTTTAGTTATGTGACACCCCACGTCCATTAATGTCACTAACAAAGGGAATGCATTAACTTCTATGGAGAGTTTTAAATGTGTATTGAACAGAAACTTAACAACAAGACAGATATAAAATAGTACTTAAAAATTTAAAACTTCATTCATTGCAGCGGTAAACAAATAAGTTTGATTACATCATCAAAAACCAAAGACTAGAGTCAAGTACATAATATCCATCTTGACTAAATCAGAGTACATAAAATGAAAGACATAACCCCAACATAAAATAGCCATAAATAAGATAGGCTGAACTTTAATTTCAACGATCCAAGCAACTTCCAAAAGAAAGAGATAAAGCTGTCCAAATCAAGCTCCACTAGTACTAGTCCCACCCTGAGCACCGGGGGGGGGGGGAGGAAGAAAAGAGGTGGAAACAAAGGGGGTCAAACATAAAGTCTGGCGAGTGCAATAACTTTAACAATATAGCCATTAAGTAACTAGGATAAGGCATAAGCTGGAAAATAAGGAAATGACTGTGAACAAATGGGTATGACAAAGCAAACAAAGGAAATCAGATGAACAAATATAACGTTAAAGGCGTACCTAGTCACTATAGGATAATTACTACACTGCACCACACCAAACACCCTAAAAGTTGATCCCGTCTACAGAACTTAAGAATGATAATGGTAGTTTCGTGTACCCCTAGCTGCCTTCATAGGTGTCGTCTGCCCCTATCTCCACTAGGTGTACCCACTACCCCCATTCGATCGACTCCCTAACTTGTAGATACCCATGCTGGCCCCACAGTGGGGTGTATCACTCCCCAAAGTGGCAACCCGATACAACCAAAATGCACGGATTATATCTACACGATGCAACAACGTCTTACCTACCAGCCCGGGCCCACGCACGCACATAACCCCGTTGGACTTGCGTTGCCACCACTAACCCGTTTTGACCTCTTATAATCAAATCCAGTACGCGTATCCCGTCCTCGACTTGGGTCGAGCCCACAAAGATACTTAATGGGTTACTGGTTTGAAAAGGGCCCCCATCACAACACAAGCTTTCCACCTATGCTTATTCCCCTCTAAGGTTTTTCCCCACTTAACCCCATTCTTATTCATGTTTTCTTACATGTTTCAATCTTGGTTAAGTGCATCTAATCGTATTTCTCATGCCACCCAAGGCACCTTCTTAATTTCACAAGCCGCCCAAAGCACCCACTTAACCCCCTCATGTCCCACCACATGTTTATCTGGTTAAGTGTTTCTTAATTCATTAACACCGTAACCTTGTAAAGACCTCCCACATTAGACTGACATTTGTGGCAGCTGGATTTGCCGGGCGGGTCCGGGCAGTCTTACACCACAAACAAGCCTAACCTCATGTCTTTACAACTGTTACGCATTTAATTCATGCCTTTGACCTCTCACATTAGACTGGCATTTGTGGTTGCTGGATTTGTCGGGCAGGTCCGGGCAGTCTTACACCACAAAAGAGTCTAACCTCGTGTCTTACTCGGTTTATTGTTACACATCTTCATTTAACCCCAAATTGGATTAATATCCCTATTCAAATTTGTCAATGAATTCCAAATATACTTATGTCCATAATTGTCTCAATTATGTCCATAAATCCCAATTTTTCCAATTAATGTCTTAAATTAATTATATGCCTTTTTCAAGGCCATTATGCCAGTTCTCAATATGTGTATATTCAATATTACCCCCGTCGTCCCCACGTTGTTCGTTCGTTTATCATGACATATATGTATAGTAGACTAGCAATTAGTCTAGCACATAAAAGGGAAGAAACATCGCAAATTTGCATAACACACAAAATGGATCTAATCTTGCAAATAAGGATTACAACATAACTTGCATAAACTTTGTATTTACATGGATCTAAACATAAGCCTAAAGGTGTGAACTTGCATATATATAATATAGTTTTTCACCTAAAACTTGCATATATGAATATAGTTTTCATTCCAAAACTTGCATAGGCTACAGTCACAAATTTGCATAAAACTGTGTATGTCATAGATCTAAATCTAAAGGTGTAAACTTGCATATATGTGAATCCAATTTCTACCTAAACTTGCATATAGACACTTTATTTGATTCACATGTAAACTGGTGTATAATTCATATAGAAACTAGCATATAATCTACACCCAAACTTGCATATAACCCAATTTATAACTCAACCCAATTGACTTATTAATTATCTTATTAAAGAAATTGAACTCACAACTCAAAGAAGGTCTTGAGTTCTGGAATCTGAGTTCTGAAATTGATTTAGCTCGCCTTTGAAGTAGACAAATTCGTTGTTGTTGTTATAAATTTGAGTTGAATTGAGTTGATTAGCTTCACTTTCCCTCTAGTTGGTGGCGGCTACTCTAGGTTGCAAGGTGATATCATGACGGCCATGGTTCTAATTTTGATTTGGTTTTAGGGTTTGAGTCTACATGTGTTTATATAGAATTTAGGGTTAATTTAGGCCATTCGATCAACCTAGAATCAATCAAGACCATCCAATCAAGATAGAGTGACACCTTAGCCCTAATGACTCAGCACTGAGTCACAAAATCGTCATCCCTCATATCCGTTCGGGGGGGGGGGGGGGGGGGGGGCAGGTCGACCCCCAGGTCGACCTGTAGGGGGGAGGTCGACACTAGGGTCGACCTGGGTCCTGGGCGGGAATTTTCCTACCCAGCCCAATTTTGACTTCTGATTTGAATTTTGAATATGTTTCGAGCTGTTTGAATTTATTCGAATTTTCTAGAAACTTCCGACAGCCATAACTTCTTCATACGAAGTCCAATTTACGCAAACTCGGACTCTATCTCAACCAGAATCCCGAGACGAACATAATGGTGTAACCCGTTTCCCTTGATTCTCACATTTAAAATTAAGTATTCTTTAATTTGTTAACTTTAGTATTTAAATTTACGGGGTGTTACATTCTCCCCTCCTTAAAGGATTTCGCCCCCGAAATCTCCAAGTTAAGGAGAATGCGTATCCGAACATCCAATCATCCATCTACTCAACCATCAAACACATGCATCCATTGTCCTTACAAAATTTCTAATGCTGTATGAACATATGCAAGAAGTGTGTGTAAATGTTCCTTATCTAATGCAAAATCAGGCGGTCTACTGATTCAGTTGACCACCTTAATGCAAATCACGATAGTGTCATGCGTCCATTATGTATGCGAAAGAATCTTATTGGTACATATTATTTCTACATGTGTGCACAACCATTCATCAAAATGCAGCATCCATATGATGACACAACCATTATATATCCATTAACATGAAGGTGGTTGAGACGATCTAGTGCCTAAGGTGTGTGTATATGCATCCACGAGCAACCACTAGCAACCACTTGCATCTATTTGCATCCATCAGACATAACATGTCTCAAACACATGTTTCAACCATAGGGTTCTTCCTAACTAAGGATCGAAGATGTCATCGCAAAGATAATACTAAAAGATAGGACAGGTATCAACAAAGCGGTAGAAAAAGGAAAAATCAAAACATACCCTCAAAAAGGAAAGTGTACAACGTACGCATCTTATCTTCTGTTTCCCAAGTCGCGTCTCTTTGATCATCTCCCCATTGCACTTTGACCAACTTGACCTCTTTACTGCAAAACTTTTTGACCTCTGATCCGAGAATACATGTAGGAGCTCGTCTGATCGTGGCATTGCGCTCTACTTCCACTTCTTCGAGCGTGCTCGGCTCTACCACTTCCGCCGTATCGTGTAAACACTTACGCAAATGTGAAACGTGAAACACGTCATGAACTCCGCTGAGATTCTCTGGTAACTTTACTCTGTATGCCATCTGCCCAATCCTCTCTGTAATTGGAAAGGGTCCTACGAACCTTGGTGCCCACTTCCCTACCGATCCAAAGCGGACTACGTTTCTCAATGGTGACACCTTAATAAAAACCATGTCCCCAACACTGAACTCAAGATTGGTTCGTCTCTTATCAGCATATGACTTCTGTCAGTCCAGTGTTGTCTTCATTCGCCGTCGAATTAGGTCTATCTTCTCCGAAGTCTCCCTAATCATGTCGGGTCCAAGCAAAACCTTATCCGTGGATTTCCACCAACATGTAGGTGATCGGCATGGTCGTCCATAAAGAGCCTCAAAAGGTGCCATGCCAATGCTAGCCTGAAAACTATTATTATAGGCGAACTCTACTAGTGGAAGGTGTTCTTCCCATGTTCCTCCAAAGTCTAGAATGCATAGCCTCAGAAGGTCTTCTAGTATCCGATTCACCCTCTCGGTCTGGTCGTCCGTCTGAGTATGATAAGCGGTACTTAAGCATAATTGCATTCCAACCGCCTCTTGTAAGCTCTTCCAAAATTCGCTTGTGAAAATAGGATCTCTATCGCTCACAATGCTGGAGGGTATGCCGTGCAAACGAACTATCTCTCGAAGGTAAACAGATGCTAACCATGCGGCAGTCCTTCTACTTTTGACGGGAATAAAATGGGCACTTTTAGTAAGTCGGTCTACAACTACCCAAATCCCCGTATTACCCTTCCTCGATCTTGGTAACCCATCTACAAAATCCATGGAAATGCTTTCCCATTTCCAAAGTGAAATCTCTAAGGGATGGAGCAAACCTCCGGGCTTCTTTTGCTCCGCCTTGACTTGCTGGCACACTAACCATCTAGCAACGAACTCGACCACGTCCTTCTTCATTCCAGCCCAAAAGAAAACTCGCTTCATATCCCTATACATCTTATCACCACCGGGATGTATGGTCATCTTAGAGCGATGTGAGTCTTTAAGAATTGCCTTCTTCAAACTTTCGTCTTGTGGTACGCAAAGTCTTCCATCTCTACGTAGCCAACCTCTTTCATCTATAGCATATCTGTCCAGATGTCTTGAGGACTCCCCTCCTATAAGCTTGCCTACTATCTCAACCAACTGTGGGTCGTTTCGCCGTGCCTCTCCAACTCGACCCAAAAGTGTAGGTTGCACCTCTAATGATGCCAACAATTCGGGTACATATTCGACAGGGTCTGAAGTCAAAGGAAGATATATACTCCAAACTCTGCCTCTCTATGAACAAAGGACTTAAAGTTAACTTCTTTCTACTTAAGGCGTCAGCTACAACGTTACCCTTGCCAAGGGTATATGCGATCTCAAAATCGTAGGATGCCAAAAACTCCATCCATCTCTGTTGCCTCAAGTTTAGGTCCTTCTAAGAGAATAAGTACTTTAACGACTTATGGTCTGTATACAACTCAAACCTCTCGCCAAGCAAATAATGACGCCATGACTTAAGCACAAAAACTATGGCCGCCAACTCTAAATCGTGGGTAGAGTATTTTTTCTCGTGGGCTTTCAACTGCCTTCCACCATAGCATATCACCCTTACCTCTTGCATTAAAACTGCGCCAAGCCCTGTCCTGTAAGCATCGGTATATACAGTGAAGGTCTTACTCCCGTCTGGCAAAACTAAAACTGGAGCGACCGTCAAAGCCCTCTTCAGACGTTGGAAGGCATCGTCACAGTCAACATCCCAAGTAAAAGTCAAATTCTTCTTCGTTAATCGAGTGAGAGGGGCTGATATCTTCGCGAAGTCCTTAATGAACTTCCTATAATAGCCAGCCAGTCCTAAAAAGCTTCTTACTTCGGTTGCGTTCTTAGGCGTTTTCCAATCTTGGATTGCCACTATCTTAGCGGGATCCACAACTATCCCTTCCTTAGAGACCACGTGTCCTAAGAACCTCATTCCTTTTCTCCAAAAATGGAACTTGGAGAACTTAGCTTTTAGCTGATGTGCTCGTAGGGTCTCTAAGACTTCCCTAAGATGTAGGGCATGCTCTTCTTCATCTTTAGAGAGAACCAGAATATCGTCTACAAAGACTACCACAAACTTGTTCAGAAACTCCCTAAACACCCTACTCATTAAGTCAACAAAGTATACGGGTGCATTCGTCAAACCAAAAGGCATGACGAGCCACTCAAAGAAACCGTCAGGAGTTCTGAAGGCAGTCTTATCGATGCTATCTTCAACCACCCTTAGCTGATGAAACCCTGTAGCTAAATCTAGTTGCGAGAAAACTGAAGCACCCACCAACTGATCAAATAAATCGTCTATCCTCGGTAATGGGTGTCTATTCTTCTTTGTTTGCTTATTCAGCTCTCTATAGTCCACGCACAATCTAAGTGAACCATCAGCTTTTGTAGCAAAAATGACTGGAGCACCCCACTCCGAAATACTTCTTCTTATGAATCCCGTCTCAAGCAATTCTTTCACTTGCTTACTGAGTTCTCTTCTCTCTCTCTCGGAGCCATGTGGCGCACTAGTAATTCAACTGGCTTTGCATTATCTACTAAGTATATTCGAAAGTCTATCTCACGCCTCAGGGGTAAACCTCGAACTTCATCGAAGACATCCGAGTATTCACGGACCACTCTAACAGACTGCAAATTCTCAATAGACGCGTCAAGCGATTCTAGATAACTTAGCATAACAAAATTCATGGGATTACAAGAGATTTCGAGAGTGTTGCCCAAGCGAGTTATAAGCCTAACCTCTCTCTTTTCACAATCTAGGACGGCTCCATTACTGGATAGCCACTCCATGCCTAAAATTAACCCATAGCCCGTGAAGCCTAAAACATAAGCATTACATCTAAACCCAACGCTAAGTATAGAAATTTCCAAATCCAAGCAAATCATCGACAAATAGGCTGAGCCCCCAATTGGATTTGAAACAACTAAGGGATCCTCTACTATACTGGTGTTTAGGTGCAGTGTCTCAACTAAAGCAGTGGATATAAAATAGTGCGATGCGCCAGAATCAAAGAGTGTGTGAACTGGATGATCAAAAAGATAAACTAAACTTTCAATGGAAATCGCTCTACCTCGTTCTTGCAGCGGTGGGACCACGAGAGCCTAGACCTGCCCCCTTGCCTGCCCTGGTGCCATGAGAGCCTGAATCTGCCCTCCAGAGGTAGGCCCTGCCCTCTGCCCTTTCTTTGGACAGTCCTTAATCAGATGTCCTGCCTCGCCACAGTGGAAACGACCAGTCTTCTTCTTCTTCCTACAGTCTTTGCTTAGATGGCCTGGTGTCCCACAGTTAAAGCATCTTTTCTTTCCCTTACCATTGTTGTCTTTACCACCCTTCTTGTTTTGCTGTTGCTGTTGTGGTTTCTTTTGATCCCCTTTCTTCTCAGGTGCCTTATTAGCATTAGCGCCTTTCTCCTCTTCATGCATAAGCGTCATGTCAACTAGTCTCTCAAAGGTAGCCCCCATAGGGATGTGCGTCATGGCTAACCCATGTAGCGGCTCGTTCAAACCCTTAACAAATCTCAGGGCCTTCTTTTCGGGTGTATTCACCAAGTCCAATCCAAATCTTGCCAACTGATTGAACTTGTTGACGTATTCTTTCACTGATAGATTCCCCTGCATCAATGCCAAAAACCTTTCCATGTATAGATTCTCTTCAGCCCGTGAGAGAAACTTTGCCTCAAACCTACGCCTGAAATCCGACCATGTATCAACTGGACGCTCTCCATTGGTGACCTCCCACCAAAACAAGGCCCCATCCTTCATTAACCAGGCAGCTAACTGGACCTTTCTTCCATCTTCTACCTCAAAGATTCCAAACAATTCTTCCACCTCCTTTAGCCAATTTCGAGCTTCAACAAACGTCTATAACCCGTGAAAAGGTTTCCCGCCCATTGCCTGAAAGTCCTTGCATATCTTTGCGAAAGTGTCAACACGGGGAGGAGGAGCATTTGCTGGGCCTGCGACATGGACCCTAGCTTCCAGATACCTTCTAAACCATCATGGTATCGGTATCCCCTCGGGTATCTCGGGAACTCCAGACATGCTAAAAAGAAAATGAAGAGATTCAAACGAAGAATTCGAAAGAAAGATATATGGCTCTGGGGTTTATGTTTTTTAAAGTAAACTTTTCTCTTGAAGATATTCTCCATAAAACATACTTTTGAAAGTATTTCTTTATAAAATGCTTTTGAAAAATAGTTTTTCAAAATATCTTATCTGTTCTGGTAACCTTCAGCTCTGATACCACGTGTGACACCCCACGTCCATTAATGTCACTCACAAAGGGAATGCATTAACTTCTATGGAGCATTTTAAGTGTGTATATAACAGAAACTTAACAACAAAACAGATATAAAATAGTACTTAAAAATTTAAAACTTCATTCATTGCAGTGGTAAACAAATAAGTTTGATTACATCATCAAAAACCAAAGACTAGAGTCAAGTACATAATATCCATCTTGACTAAATCAGAGTACATAAAATGAAAGACATAACCCAACATAAAATAGCCATAAATAAGATAGGCTGAACTTTTACTTCAGCCATCCAAGCAACTTCCAAAAGAAAGAGATAAAGCTGTCCAAATCAAGCTACACTAGTACTAGTCCTACCCTGAGCACCTGGGGGGAGGGGGGAAGGAAGAAAAGAGGTGGAAACAAAGGGGGTTAGACATAAAGTCCGGCGAGTGAAATAACTTTAACAATATAACCATTAAGTAACTAGGATAAGGCATAAGCTGGAAAATAAGGAAATGACTATGAACAAATGGGTATGACAAAGCAAACAAAGGAAATCATATGAACAAAGATAACGTTAAAGGCATACCTAGCCACTATAGGATAATTACTCACCACACCAAACACCCTAAAAGTTGATCCCGCCTACAGAACTTAATAATGATAATGGTAGTTTCATGTACCCCTAGCTGCCTTCATAGGTGCCATCTGCCCCTATCTCCACTAGGTGTGCCCACTACACCCATTCGATCGGCTCCCTAACTCGTAGATACCCGTGCTGGCCCCACAGTGTGGTGTATCACTCTCCAAAGTGGCAACTCGATACCACCAAAATGCACGGCTTATATCTACACGATGCAACAACGTCTTACCTACCAGACCAGGCCCACGCACGCACATGAACCCGTTGGACTTGCGTTGCCACCTTTAATCCGTTTTGACCTCTTATAATCAAATCCAGTACGCGTGTCTCGTCCTCGACTTGGGTCGAGCCCACAAAGATACTTAATGGGTTACTGATTTGAAAAGAGCCCCCATGCATGACACAAGCTTTCCACCTATGCTTGATCCCCTCTAAGGTTTTTCCCCACTTAACCCCATTCTTATTCATGTCTTCTTACATGTTTCAATCTTGGTTAAGTGCATCTAATCGTATTTCACATGCCACCCAAGGCACCCTCTTAATTTCACAAGCCACCCAAAGCACCCACTTAACCCCCTCTTGTCCCACCACATGTTTATCTGGTTAAGTGTTTCTTAATTCATTAACACCGTAACCTTGTAAAGACCCCCCACATTAGACTGGCATTTGTGGCAGCTGGATTTGCCGGGCTGGTCCGGGCAGTCTTACACCATAAACAAGCCTAACCTCGTGTCTTTACAACTGTTATGCATTTAATTCATGCCTTTGACCTCTCACATTAGACTGCCATTTGTGGCTGCTGGATTTTCCAGGCAGGTCCGGGTAGTCTTACACCACAAAAGAGTCTAACCTCGTGTCTTAGGCGGTTTATTATTACACATCTTCATTTAACCCCAAATTGGATTAATATCCCTATTCAAATTTGTTAATGAATTCCAAATATACTTATGTCCATAATTGTCTCAATTATGTCCATAAATGCCAATTTTTCTAATTAATGTCTTAAATTAATTATATGCCTTTTTCAAGGCCATTATGCTAATTCTCAATGTGTATATTCAATATTACCCCCATCGTCCCCATGTTGTTCGTTCGTTTATCATGACATATATGTATAGTAGACTAGCAATTAGTCTAGCACATAAAAGGGAAGAAACATCGCAAATTTGCATAACATACAAAATGGATCTAATCTTGCAAGTAAGGATTACAACATAACTTGCATAAGCTTTGTATTGTCATGAATCTAAACATAGGCCTAAAGGTGTGAACTTGCATATATATAATATAGTTTTTCACCTAAAACTTGCATATATGAATATAGTTTTCATTCCAAACTTGCATAGGCCATAGTCACAAATTTGCATAAAATTGTGTATGTCATAGATCTAAATCTAAAGGTGTAAACTTGCATCTATGTGAATCCAATTTCTACCTAAACTTGCATATAGTCACTTTATTTGATTCACATGTAAACTGGTGTATAATTCATATAAAAACTAGCATATAATCTACACCCAAACTTGCATATAAAATGATGTCAAACGTGAATCAAGTTGAACATAGGTGATTTGGCATATGAAAAGGGATCTACAACAAAACTATCATTATGAACAACTAGCATATATTCACAAAATATCACATTTTTCCGATGTCTCACAAACATAGCCATATAACCCAATTTATAACTCAACCCAATTGACTTATTAATTATCTTATTAAAGAAATTGAACTCACAACTCAAAGAAGGTCTTAAGTTCTGGAATCTGAGTTCTGAAATTGATTTAGCTCGCCTTTGAAGTAGACAAATTTGTTGTTGTTGTTATAAATTTGAGTTGAATTGAGTTGATTAGCTTCACTTTCCCTCTAGTTGGTGGTGGCTACTCTAGGTTGCATGGTGATAGCATGACGGCCATGGTTCTATTTTTATATGGTTTTAGGGTTTGAGTCTACATGTGTTTATTTATAATTTAGGATTAATTTAGGCCATCCGATCAACCTAGAATCAATCAAGACCGTCCAGTCAAGATAGAGTGACACCTCAGCCCTAATGACTCAGCACTAAGTCACAAAATCATCATCCCTCAGATCTGCCCTGGGGGGTTGGGGGGGCAGGTCGACCCCCAGGTCGACCTGTAGGGGGGAGGTCGACACTAAGTGCGACCCCCTGGTCGACCTGGGTCCTGGGCGGGAATTTTCCCGCCCAGACCGATTCTGACTTCTGATTTGAATTTTGAATCTGTTTCGAGCTGTTTGAATTTATTCGAATTTTCTGGATACTTCCGACCGCCATAACTGCTTCATACGAAGTCCAATTTATGCAAACTTGGACTCTATCTCAACCAGAATTCCGAGACGAACACAATGGCATAACCTGTTTCCCTTGATTCTCACATTTAAAATTTTGATGGCAAAAGGTAGTGAATCTAATGATTCACGCCTAGAAATATATTATAGCATAGAGTTCAGTATAGAGAGTGTAGAATAATTACATCATTTACAAGCCAACCAAAACAACCATACCCTGACTCAGCAGGTAATACAAGCCAAAACAATACACATCATACTTAAGATACATCATATATATGATAATAAAGTACGGCATACATAGCAAATTAACCACCAATGCGTCTGCATTTGCGTTCATGAACACGTGCTGCGATAGTATCCACAAACTTCTCCTTCTCCCTACCTGCCCACAGATGAACATAATTAAGAATGACATAAATAGTATTATCAGCCGATTTCATCTTGAATTTGAACTTCCTAGAGTTTCTCTCGTGCCATAATAACCAAATGTAGGCGAAGTTTAATAAAATAAAAAGACTCCTTTTGTGTGTGTTATCTAGATTTGGTAAAATGTTTAACCAAAAATCATGTTGGTCCTTGATTAAATCCCTCCAATTTAGATCTAAGTTAAGGAAAACAAGGCACTTCGTCCACACATAGAAAGCATAGTCACATTTCCAGAACACATGCTTGTAGTCTTCATCCACCTCATCACAAAAAGCACAGCCACCATTGACAACAAAACCATTACGCCTCAAGCTGCAAGCAGTATTCAGTCTATCATGTATCACAATCCACATATGTATCTTAACTTTTAGCGGCACCTCCTTAATCCCCCACATTCTTTCAAACTCCAGTCGTCTTAATCCCGCAAAGTTCATTAGTTTGTAACACTTCTAACCCGAAAAACATCCTTGCCCCCATCTGCCATCCATACAAATTCATCTTTATCATCCGTTAACTGGACTTTCTAGCCACAAGTATAACTAGCATAGTTGTTGCAAAGCAGCTCCAAAAACGAATCTGCAAAAAGAAAGTCTCCACTTAAAGTTTGTGGCCGCTGAGTTATACATGTCTCCCACTAAGCAGTTTTTGTTACATGCAATATCAAAGAGCTCTCTCAATTCGTCTTTCAAAGGTATAGGCAGCGGCCAACAGTCGTACCAAAATGAGATATTCAACCCATTCCTCACCACCACCTTAGTTCCTATCTTAACCCAATGCGAAAAACACATAACCCCTTGCCAAAAAATAGAGCAGTTTGACCAGTCTCTATTCCAATCAAAATTACCCCCATAGTAAGCATTTATAATCCATTCTTTCCATAGAGCCTTTTTTCCACCTAACATCATCCACAGCCATTTGCAAATAAGTGCAGCATTTATGTCTTTCAAATTAAGTACGCCTAAACCACCTTGATCTTTGGATTTGCAAACTTGGTGCCATGAAACAAGACAACTCAATATTTTAGTCTCCTTCTCGCCCGTCCAGAAGAAATTCCTTCGCATGGCGTCAATTTTGTCAATGACCCATCCTGGACATCTGAAAAATGAGAGCCAGTAAAGTGGCAAGGCGGAGAGAACCGAATTAACCAACACCAATCTGCCCGCTCTAGACAGAGAGCGACCCTTCCATCTAGCCGGCCTTAAATAAACTTTTTCAATAAGATGTATCCAATCCTTCTTGAACAGCTTTTTTGGTCTAATGCACATCCCCAGATAATTCAGAGGGAAGTTGTCCGCCTTACAGTTGACCATTACAGTACAGTTTTTCGACAACTCCTCATTGCAACCCAAAGTGTAGACACTACTCTTGTGGAAATTGATTTTCAAACCTAATAAACTCTCAAAAGCATACAACAAAAATTTAAGGGTAGCAAAGTATTTATAATCAGGTTTACTAAAAATGATAGTGTCATCAGCATAGTGTAAAGAATTGATACCGCCCACCACATGCTCATCCACAAAGCTATGAATTAGCCTATTAGCACCACTAACTTTCAGAATACGAGAGAAAACATCAGCCACCAGGTCAAATAGGAGAGGGGACAGAGGGTCTCCCTGTCTTAAACCTCTCTTAGAATAGATGGTATACTACCCGCAATCACATTCACACAAATATTGGATCTGCTTGAAGTCAAAATCATAAGAATCCAGTTGGTCCACCTACTCGGGAAGCCCCTTGCATTTAGAACATCAATTAAAAATCTCCAATCGACTGTATCAAAAGCCTTAGCAAAATCCAATTTGATGATTGCACATGGGACATTATATCTATCACAATAAGAGATAACTTCCCCAACCAAAGCAACACCATCCAAAATAAACCTGCCTCTAATAAAAGCTGTTTGAGAGTGATCAATTAAATCATCCAACTTCTTTTTAAGTCTATTAGCCAAAACCTTCGTGATCAACTTGAACGTGCTATTCAACACACTAATAGGACGAAAATCTGCAGCAGTGACATTTCCTTCTTTCTTGGGTATCAAGACTACGTTTGCGTAACTGAGCAGCTCAAGCCTAATGTTACCGTCATAGAATTCGTCAAACAACCTTAAAATATCCTTCTTCATCATGTTCCAATATTTTTTGAGAAAGAAGTTAGGAAACCCATCAGGCCCAGGTGCCTTATCGCCAGGCATTTAAAATTAAGTATTCTTTAATTTGTTAACTTTAGTATTTAAATTTACGGGGTGTTACAAGTTACTTTTAGATTTAAATGATTAAAAGTAAAACATGATATGACTGTGATTTGGATCTATTATAAATTTTGAATCTATGATACTCGTGGATCTTAAACTTTATCATGATAGATCTACCTTTATAGATCTAATTCACTTGTGGTTAATTTATCATGTCACATTTGTGGATCTTGACCTTTATCTATATCTGTGGTTAATTTGGATATGTCATTATTTGGATAGTTAAATCCTTGTTTAGATCTAATTCTCTATCTAGATCATCTTGTACCTATCATGTTGTGGTTAATTTAGATCTGTCATTAATTGGACATGTGAATCCTTATTTAGATCTATTCATGCCTATTATGACATCCATAGTATGTTAGATTTAGTTTTATTACCACATGTTCACTAGATCTATTTTTATATGTCCACCTTATTACTATGTCAATTACATGTCTATGTCAGTATATATATATATGTATATATATATAATTTATGCCAGTTACGTTAGAATAAGCACTACTGTCATCTTCCCATCACCATTCCCTTTTATTGTTTATGGCCAGGCTACTTTCTAGCCTAGGCATGCCGCCAAATATATGCAAATGCATTAGTTAGGGAATGAGGGAAAATAATAGAATTGGCATAACTTGAATAATGAATATGAATTTGGACATATAATTCACTATGAATATAATTGAGTAAATGGGCATGAACACCTATAACGACATAGGTGAAAATTTGGATAATAACGAAATGCCTAGGATTACAGTAATTAGAAACTGTAACTGCACTTATGACACGAGGTTAAATTGCATTTATGGTGGAAGGTTTCCCGGACCCGACCGACATATCCAGCAACCGCAAATTTTGAATCTAATATGAGGGTTCTAAGTGCACAAATACGAGACGGGCTAAGACACGAGGTTAGGCCCAACTTGTGGAAGAAGTCTGCCCAGACCTGACCGGCATATCCAGCATCCAGAAGTTGTAGGCCTAATGTGGGAGGTCTAGCCCATTATAACCATAAATGGACATGGTAATGAATTGGAATACTTAACCTAGATGAATCTATAGGGATTGTGTGAACATGAACATGAATAGGGGTTATGTAAACTTGGTTGAACAATGGGAGGGTTAAGTTAAGTATATCTGGGTTGGGTGGGTAATATTTAGATATAGGCCCATAAAACATAACCAATTGAGGGTTATGTATTAAAGACACCTTTTAGGGTAAGTGTAACCTGTGGAAATCCAAGTGGGGATACAAGAAGAGGGGAAGAGCTTGTATCATCTTATGTGGGGGAACCATTTAAGTCAGTAACCCTTAATAAGTATCGAAACGAGTACTGCACCCTAGGTCGGAGTGTGGTACGCTTACTGGGTTGATTGTAAGAGAACTAAACATGGAGAATGATGTCGACGACGCAAACCGATCAGGTCATGTGCGTGCATGGGCCGAACAGAGGGGGATAAGACGACTGTGACACATGTATATATGGGGCTATGGATATCAGCGAGGGGTTTCCACTTTAGGACGTGATACATCCTACGGTGGGGCCGGCAAAGAGTATCTACGCGGATTAGGGAGACGATCGATTAGGGTAGTAGTTAGGGTACATTTGGACGTATGCCTAAGTCTACCACCTTATAGTGGAAGGGATCATCTCATTCTGGTTATACTAGTAATAGTGCAGAATAATCATTAGGGAACCATATACACTTTATCATGTTACCATATCATACTTACCTTTTGTGATGTCATCTTTCTTATCCACTTTATATGCCTGCCATGCTTCTTTTATTTACTTACTAAAAGTAACTGGACTCGCCAGAAGTTATGTCTGACCCTTTTTGTTTCCTCTTCTTTCTTCCGTCCCCCCTCCCCTCCCCCAGGTTATCAGGACGGGAACACTCAGGCTTGACCGTGATTTTGCTTACATTTTGCTGGAGTTGCTTAGATGTATGGCTCAAGCTCCTATCCTTGTTGCTATGGCTATATTTTGTTTAGGTAATTTTGCTTCTTTTATGTACTCTGATGTTTTAAAGTGCATGACAGTAGTTTTTATAATGTAATGGTTTTTGTGTATTTCAGACATGTGATGTTTTTGAACCACGATGCTTTATGATTAATAATGTTTTTAATTTCGATGTCATTTTATATATCTATCTTGTAATACTTCTATTTCTGTTTACCTATAACGCTTCATGAAACTTAATGCATTCCCTTTGTGAGTGACATTAATGGACGTGGGGTGTCACAATTCGACTAGTCATATCATGATAGTAAGATGCTCAATCTCATGTTGCAGACATTGTCGATGTTACTGGAGGTTCCCACATCACCATTTAATCTAAGAGAGAATTTTGCAATGACAAAAGAAACCACCACAAAGATGGCATTCATGGAGCTTCACCTAATATTGCCTAAAGACAAAAGTGGATAGGTTAAAATACAGAAGAAACTCTGTGAAACAACACATAAGGACAAAAAGCTGAATCAAATATGATGCATACTAAGTGATGATTGCGCCATCGATCAAAGAAAAGGTTGATTCCTGCATCATAGGAAAAATCTAGTCGTAACTTCCGATCCTCAGAATAACATGCTAAAGGAATCACACATATATATGGGCAGTTCGATCATAGATTCCTGAACTCAGGAACTGACATTTAGGAAAAAGAGATCTATTGAAAAATCTCCAAAGCCGATCAAGCCAAAGACCATTCAAGTCCACGTAAACACGGATGCCTCTAAAATCTCATCGAGACCCTCCTCGGTAACACCACACGAAGAAAGCTCAATTTTACCTTTGAAACGACGATTGACTTTGTCAAAATCTGTACCAAAAAGATACGGCAAAGGTGGGTGCAGCGCAAACAACGATCCTACAAATTTTTTGAAACAAAGGACCGATGCATGTCCAACTGCTATGACTAATTCTCTTAGCCCTGAAGTGATGAAACTTTAGTCTCAATCCAATCCAACCAAATGGTCTCTCTAAGGATGAGACTAAAATGGAACGATAAGGATTAGATAGTAAGTAAGTGTTATAGGCTATGAAAGATCAGAGAGAAGAAATTGGGTTTAGATCTTGGAGTAATAGTCGGGTGATATCTTATGCACAAACTAGCACGAAAAAATGGAGATGAGGCAAAAGCAAATAGATTGAAGAAGAATATAGTTCGGCTATGCAACTTTTAGGTTGAGTCCTAAGTTCAAGTTGTATCAAAACTCATCAACTAGTTGACCACTGTAGGTATATCGCTAAATAGCCAATTACTAAATGGGATTTGGACAAAGGTTGAACCATAACCCTATATTGGTTGGATTAAAATATTAATCATCCCAAATCATCTTAAGATTTGTCATGTATCCGAAAAATACTTGTCCTCGTCATGACGGTATCACAGACCGCAGTGAAACTCCGAACCATCTCCAAATGTTTAAAGTGGTCTCAACAAAAGGCTGTGACCAACCAATAGCGAATTCTCGAAAAGAAAACTCTACTAGAACTCCAAATTAAATAAAATGGATTTTCCACTTACCTACCTGACAACAACACAAACGATTCATGAAATCAAATATCCAAAACTGAATTGAAATCCCCTTAGTCTTTTTCAAGAGAAAATTTTGAAAGTCTTTCAATGTTAAATTTTTATTTATAAACTGAGGGTCTCATAATATAAATCTATACTTTTATGACTTATCTTCCATTTTATTCCATCAGATCATTAACCCTAGAGGGGGTGAATAGGGTTTATTGGAAATTTGACAAGCTATCACAGAATAAAGAAACTACGGAAAAGATAAATCACATGCAAGAATTACCCAGTTTTGGCAAACCCTGCCTACTACTGCATTCCCAAGATTTCTACTAGGTATTAAAACAGATTCCCACTTACAAAACTCTACAAACTTGCAAACCCTGCTATTGCTCTAATCTTACACTCAAAACCCTGGACTGATCTTTATCCCCAAGATCAAAATTTCCACGAATTACAATCCTGTAACTTGTAAACCCTAGTTTAAAGGAAACTATTAAACCTATAGATTGTTTACAAAAAAAACAAAAAACTTAAAAACAAAAAACCCTAGTTTAAAACACTTAGAATAAAAAAGTTGCCCCATTTATTTCTTTATCCTTATAGAAAATCGTCTACCTCCTTTTTTAATTAATGGTGCCCATTATTTTCGTGAGCTAGAGTTTTTCAATTTGCTCCAAATCGTGGCTGATGGATCGATTTAACTCTGGGAATCTACGAATTGATTAGCAATGGTAGTCTTCACAATCTGGAACTCCAATCTCTCGATCAAACAAACACTGTAAGGCTCTGATTTTTGTTCGAATGCTTGAATTATTTTCTTTTGATTGGATTGATTTTGTCGATGAGGAATAAGTGCTATATATAGGGTTTTTGTTCTCTCAATCCTATGATTTCAATTACGAATTGCCATGTGTGTATACGATTTCGGGAAATATTTTCGAATAATTTTCCTTATACTAATATTGTATATGTGATTTTCTGGAAATATTTGAACCTGTGATTTAGCTCTTGCTAAAACGAGACCATCGATTGTGTTGATAAGAACATGCAAGGTTTTATTAGATGAATTTGTTCGAGTTTCTGTCACTCTGTGAATTTAAAGAATTTAATTGTAAAAAAATTAACTTGCCAAATTATTTGTCCCACGAATGCATGATTAATTTGTTTCCATTTCAGAGAATCAAAAGAGGAAAGATTTTCATTTTATTCAAGTGGTTGTAACCCATCATATTCATGAAGATTTAAATTCTTTCTTTTAAAGGCCAAACAATTTTGAAAAATGAATTTCCTTTTTTAGATACATTCGAAATGTCTATTGCTTGTGTTAGCACTTAAACCCCATTTGTCTTGACATGTCTACATATGCTGGATTTGATATATACATATATACACATGGTTATGTGTGTATATGTATATAATTACAGTGTATATTTTCTTCCATGTGATCTGCCATGTCATGTATATATGTACATTGTTGCTCCACTCTTTAAACTGTAGACCTGTAGCATATTTTATGTGGTTGAACAAAGTCTTGTGCATGTATCTTGGTTCTTGCATCTACATTTAGCCTATGCTTCATCATCATTTGTGAATCTCCATTTGCTTTGTAAACCCATTTCTGAAAACCGCTTTTCCATTGTGTATGATGATATCAATTGTTTGAACTGGGTTGAAGTGTTCCAGCTTCCATGTGGTGCTATTGTGATTGTATTTGCAACCATGTGTTTGCATTTAGCCTGCACTTAATTTGTTTTGCCATTATGTATCATGTGTGAATCTTCCATGTGATCTGAACACAGTTTTGTGCAAAAAATTGTTGCACACTTGTCTTGGTAGTTTCTTGTCTCATGTTGAATTCCATGCTATGCAGTTAAAGCGCTCAACGGATCCTATGCGGTGGACGTATAAAAAGTTATAGCGGGGTAAATGCGAGGAAATAGCAGGATATAGCGGATGCGTTTAAAATAGCATATAAAACCCGTATTTAATGCTTTTAAAAATATATAAATAATAACTAAGTGGAAAATTATCATTCAACTTAATATTTATTAGTACATTCTTTATTTTAAATAAAAGCATAAGAAAATATATTTAAATAAGTGTAAACTTTTATTTAGCTTGACTAAATTTAATAAAATATTATAGTATTTTGTATTCTGAAAAATATATGTCAAAAATTTATATTTAAAAATAATTTTATAATGAATAAATGTCATTTTTAATTCATTTCTCTCATAAAAGATATAGCAGAATATAGCTGAAATAATGGGATATATCAGGAATATTGGAAATAATGGGGCTTAAAGCGGAAAGGCTATTTCAGAGGCTATTTGGAAATAGCGTAGCGATAGAAACCCACTACACGATATAGCGGGAATATGGCGGGGTAATAGCGGGGCATAAACTGCATAGATTCCATGCACATATATATACACACACACATACATACATATAAATATATATATATATATGTGTGTGTGTGTGTGTGTGTGTGTGTGTGTGCACGCGTGTGCGTGTACGTGTGCGTGTGTCCTTGCAGTCATTTGAATCTTGTAGTATCTCAGTCTTGTTTGCATACTTGAGTTGTCTTGGCTACGTTGTGGTTGTGTCATGTACATGCATATCCATGTTGCCTTAAACATACCTGCTGCTCCACCATGCTATTTTCTTCCATACTTGAGTGTTCTCTCGTCACTTGGCTTTTTACACTTCATGTTGCCTCGTCATCATGCATTCGAGCTTGTTGTCCATTGTGTTGTTATTGTGTTTCTAGGATTGAACTCTGGTTTGATGCACATATGTCCATTTGCACTGTTTTGATGTGAACAAGTCTAGACTGTTGTGTAGTTATACCCTGTCATGTGCATGAGTGTTTGGACTGCCTTGATGCGTGTTGTATGTTGCATGCAACTTTACTGGCCCAGTTATGTACTTGCTTTGCCATCCATGCTTGCATATTTGGTCCACTTATATATGCTTGATGTACTTCCATGTATACATACATGTATATATACACATATGTCTATATATATATATATATGTGTGTGTGTGTGTGTGTGTGCGCGCACGCGTGTTTGTATATAAGTGATGCTTCACATGTGTTGCCAGAAATATTTTGTGCCAAGCTGAACTATATTTTAACCAAATTGCCCCTGCATATTATAAAATATATGTGTATATACATACACATGTATGTGTATACATGTATTGTGCACAGGAATAACAGTCTACCTTGTGGTGTTTATAGTGAAACACTGTAAATATCACAAGCAGTATAAACTCAATTATATATATACACATATCGGGCCAAGTCTAGAAAAATGATGAGAAACACACCAAAAATTCTGAGGCAAATATAAATTTAAAATAAATTTATATTTTCTCAAATTTATATCTGTTTTGTTCCAATTTACCGTATGTGTGTTTCTATGACAAGTATGAAGGTGATTGGACAAGATCTGAAGTACATGAGGATTCAACAAAAGTGAATAGATGTATGTGAGGGAGAGTGTATAACTGAGTGAGTGAATTGTAGTGAGGATTAAATCTAAGTGAATGTGATAACTGAATGTATATAAGAGAGTTATGAAAAGATGTACTTATTCTGAATGTGTAAAATAAAATATATTATTGAATAATAAATACTTGTGTGAATATTTAAGTTATGTGTAGTAGTATTATCAGTCAATAATAATTTTTTTTCCTGTATAAGGTGAAATATTGAATAGTACAAGTTCAAACACATTTATAAAATAATATATGTTTTGTTAGCCCACTTTGTGAACTGGTCAACACAAAGTCGAGATGTAAAGCGTAGAAGAACTTAGAAAGCATCATAGCGGGTCGGATCGGAGAGATGCTGCCGTTTGGATCGGAGAGACGCTGCTGTTCGGATCGGAGAGCTGTTACGATTCGGATCGGAGAGCTGCTACTATTTGGATCGGAGAGCTGCTACTATTTGGATCGGAGAGCTATTGCCAGTTCAAAACGGAGCGTAGTAAAATGGATAAGGACTCATTATTAGCTCAAGTCGGGTCGGATCGAATGCCCCGATCCGAACCCCATCTGCACACTCCTCCGAACCGAACCCATATTCCATGTCGCTTCCCCCCACGATCGCCTAAATATGCGGAGCGGTTATGACCAGTTCCTACCCACAATAATCTCTACTCTGATGCCTTGTAAGCACTGGAGTCCATCTGAACCCGAGGACGATGGGATGGAAGACACGTGGCTCCGACCCGGATCAGATTTTGAGCAAATTTTCACCTATAAATACCTCGCTTAGAGACAATTAAAGGGATCTTCTTTTTGGCACTTTGAGAGTTCAAACACTTTCATAAACCGAATTCCAGCACTCCCAGATAATCCAAATCGTCTTTCAACATTTGTTTTGAGACAATTGAGTGAATGTATGTGAGTTGTGAGTGAAATTGAGTGAATATCTCATTGTAATTGCAACTATATCATCGAGAATAGTGATTGTCAAGTGGACGTAGGCTTTTCAACGCCGAACCACTATAAATTCTGTGTCTCCATTTTACTTTTGATCTTATTTTATTCTGATTTTAGTCAATTTGGGTGTTAGAACCACTTTTTGGTCTAACATTTTGGTGCTTTCACTGAGAACATCTGAATTCTCTGTTTTTCGGGATTATCGTTCTACTTTTTGGACCGTTGAGTTCAAAGAAGTTAATCCTCAAGTTTCAACGCTCCTGAATATTTGTTGATCGATTGTTGAAGAACTATGGCCAAAGGAAAAGGCAAGGAAGTTCAAACCAGTCGAGGGAACGGAGTTGGTGAAGATCAGCAAAATGCGGTTGTGACAAGGTCTCGTGGGCAGAGCTCGGCAGTGGAACGGACTGATACAGGAAATCCGAACCGCACTCAAGGGGAGAGCTCCGATCCGATCCGGGTAGGAGAATCTGAAGCAGTGCACTCCCCCAACCTGAACCGACCCGAACGGGCCTCTCAGCTCCGACCCGACCTGATTGCCCAGCTCCGATCCGAGACAGCATTTGATGCGATACTCATGGCTCATGAATGCTGTTGCTGCCCCTGACGCAGTGAAGTGTAAAGCATTCCCGATATATTTAGAAGATGTGGCGCTGCTATGGTTTACCCGACTTCCCCCTCGGTCAATATCGAATTATAGGGAAATGAGCGAACGTTTTATGAATCAGTTTCGACTCCATACCCGAAAGTCTAAGAGTGTTATTGAATTATCAAGAATTAAGCAGGCGCCGGGAGAGTCTTTGAGGTCATATCTCGACCGTTTCAACTTAGCTGTGACTAAAGTTAGTGACCCGCACGAGCCCACCATCTTGATGGCTTTGATGGAAGGAGTTGATCCTGACTCCGAGTTTGGAGATTACCTTTCTGGGAAGCCACCTCCCACGAGAGAGTTATTCTATGAAAAGGCCGATATTCAGTTAAGACGAGAGGAGTCCAGGGAAAACCGAAAGAGAAAATCTGGGGTGGCTTCAAAAGAAAATGTTCAGAGTAATGTCGCCGTGAAGCAGTCTGGAGAAAGTTCCGGAAAAGTTGAGGTGAATGTGGGAAACAAGAGTGGAAATGACAATAATGGAAACGGGGGCAACAACAACAACCGTAACGCGAATAGTAACAGAAGAAATAGAAATAGGGGAAGTGATCCTAACAAAAGACCCCGGTTCTAGACTTATGAGAATTATACACCGTTGAACGACACTCTGGAGAACATTTACTTGGATACATATAATGTTTTGCAATATAAAAGACCGCCACCTCGCGACTCAACGGAGAAAGAAATGGCAACTGGAAAGTTTTGTTTGTTTCATGGAACTCATGGGCATTCAACCAATGAATGTCGACATTTGAGAGACGTGATTGAGAAGCTGCTACGCGAAGGGAAATTGGATGAGTATAAGGTTGCCCCGAGAGACAGGGGCAAGGAGAACAGGCTCCAAAATAGATCCAATCTGCTCCCAAGCCTACAGCGCAGCAGAAAGGAAAGGGAATTGTTATCAACTCCATAGTGGGTGGACCCCACCCAGCGATCCACAGTTTTAGAGCAATGGATCAATATGTAAATGCAGATAAGCATGTAGATGTTGATGAATGTGATGATTTGGAAGATATCGCCCCCATAAAGCAACAGAAGACAATGTTTAACGACGTGGTATTCCGTAGCAGAGATAATACCGGGATCCAGTCACCCGCCGATGATCCGTTGGTCATTACCACCACCATTGGGCCGGCATTGGTTGATAAGGTGTTAGTAGACAATGGAAGCTCTGTTGATATTTTATTTAAAAATCATTCGATCAAATGAAGCTTGAGTCTGAAGATTTGAAGCCATGCAAAGGTTGGATTCGAGGTTTCAACGGAGCATCGACAACTCCGATGGGATATATAGAATTGCCCGTAACTTTGGGGCAAGGGGAACGCCGAAGAGTACGGATGCTTCAGTTCGTAGTATTGGATGTAGATTCGCCTTACAACGCATTTTTGGGAAGGCCTTCCCTTGCAGAATTCAGGGCTTGCATCGCTCCTTGGTGTTTATTTCTTAAATTCCCAACTGAAGCCGGAACAGGAGTAGTGAGAGGAGATCAAGTCTCGGGACGGGCTTGTTATGTTGCCGAGTTAAAGATGTTGATGAAGGGACTTAACATCGAGAGTAAAGGTGCCTCGCCTCATCCAAAGGAGGGCTCGGCGTAGCAATTAGAGGGATCGGCCTCGAAGGAGTTGCCCAAAGGAACGCCTGAAGACCTGGATCCCAGAAAATACGAGGAACCAGAGACTAGAAATGCAACTCCTAATGAAGCGACAATGGACATTCCCATTGATGAAGCTGATCCGACAAGAGTTTTGAAGATTGGATCCCAGTTGGATCCACATCGAGCCAAAGAACTAATTGACTTCCTGAAGGCAAACTTGGACGTGTTTGCCTGGACCCACGCCGACATGTGTGGGATATCTCCATCCGTCAAAAGTCATTCACTAAATATAAACCCGAAACACCCGCCTGTAAAGCAGAAGAGACGTATGCTAGGCCCAGAGAGGTCGGCCGCTCTGAAAGAAGAAGTGGAGAAGCTGAAACAGAACGGATTTATTAGAGATTCGACATATCCCGACTGGATATCGAATCCCGTCTTAGTAAAGAAGCCGAATGGAAAGTGGCGGACTTGCATTGATTTCTCAGATTTGAACAAAGCTTGTCCGAAAGATAGTTTCCCACTCCCCAGAATTGACCAGCTTGTAGATTCGACAGCGGGACACGAACTTCTTTCTTTCATGGACGCATATTCCGGGTACAACCAAATTCCTATGCACGTGCCAGATCAAGAACACACGAGCTTCATTACAAATTTGGGGTTATACTGTTACGTGGTCATGCCATTCGGATTGAAAAACGCTGGAGCCACTTATCAGCGCTTGGTGAACAGGATGTTTTATAATCAAATAGGGAAGACTATGGAAGTTTATGTGGATGATATGCTTGTCAAATCGAAACAATCCTCCAGCCATACGCAAGACTTGGCAGAAATGTTCGGTATCCTGCGAAAGTATCGGATGAAGTTGAATCCTTTGAAATGTTCATTTGGAGTGGCATCGGGAAAGTTTCTAGGCTTCATTGTGAGCTCCCGAGGGATTGAAATCAATCCCAGCCAAATAGCAGCAATAAGAAACATTGAAGAACCGAGGAGAATTAAAGATGTCCAAAGTCTTGCGGGGAAAGTAGCCGCATTGAGTAGGTTTATCTCCAAAGCCACGGACAAATGCGTCCCATTTTTTGATTTGATTAAAAGGGGAAAGAAGAACTTCGAGTGGACTCCGGACTGCGTTGAGGCCTTTCAAAATTTATTGGAATTGCTAGAAAAACCACCGATATTGTCAAAGCCAGTGGATCACGAAGAGTTATTTGTTTACTTAGCAGTTTCGGCTCACGCTGTTAGCACAGCCTTGGTTCGAGAAGAAGACAAAGTACAAAGGCCAGTATATTATGTAAGCAAGAAATTGGCAGCGGTAGAACGCAACTACCCAAAGATTGAGAAGCTCGCTTACAGCCTCCTAATCGCCTCCCGAAAACTTCGTCACTATTTCCAAGCTCACCCAGTAACCATATACACTGACCAGCCTTTAAGGAAGGTGTTGCAGAGACCCGAAGCATCGGGACGGTTGATCAAATGGAATATTGAATTAAGTCAGTTTGATTTAAATTTTCGGCCATGGAGGTCGATCAGGGGGCAAGCTCTGGCAGACTTTATAGCAGAGTTCACAATCCCAGAGGAGGAAATAATCGATGACAGAGTGGTCAAGTCCGAAGATGAGTTAAAATTAGATCCATGAAAGCTATACACAGACGGAGCCAAGAACGACCGAAGGTCCGGAGCTGGAATCGTCTTAGTCACTCCTGAAGGACGGTCGTTATATTACGCTCTACGATTAGAATTTTCGGCGACTAACAATGACTCTGAATATGAAGCCCTGATTGCCGGATTGAAGCTTGCTAAAGATCTCAGAATAAAAACGTTGGACATATTCTGCGACTCCAAAATCGTTGTTTGCCAAGTGCGAAAGGAGTTTGTGGCTCGGGGACCTCGACTCATCGCCTACCTTGGGAAAGTGGAAAAGCTGTTGAGCAACCTGGAGCGGTACAACATAACGCATATTCCAAGATCCGAAAACCAGAAGGCAGACAGGCTGGCAAAGCTAGCTAGTTCCGACAACCCGGAAGAAACTGAAATAATTCCAATTGAAACGTTGGAATCGCCAAGCTTTGAGTCGATGGAAATTGAGTTCGCTTTTGAAGCAGAACCGGAGAAGGAGTCGTGGATGACCCCAATTAAGAACTTCCTTAAGAATGGAATACTCCCATCAAAGAAGAGTGAGAGAGGCTATAGTTCGCAAGGCTACCAGATACGTCCTTCAAGATGATACTCTTTATAGACAAGGATTTTCTATGCCCCTGTTACGATGTATAGCACACAACGACATCAAACGTGTACTAAGAGAAGTACATGAAGGTGAGTGTGGAGATCATATAGGAGGTCAGACTTTAGCGAAAAAGATATAGCGGTATGGATACTTCTGGCCCACAATTAATAAAGATGCGGCTATTTATTCACGACGTTGCAACAAGTGCCAGAGATTCGCCAAAATCCCCAGAGCACCGTCGACCCAACTCAAATCGATGGTGAGTCCTTGGCCTTTTGCCATGTGGGGAATTGTTATCATCGGAGTTCTACCAATTGCTAAAGGAGGAGCGAAATATGCAATAGTCGCTGTGGACTATTTTACGAAGTGGGTGGAAGCTGAGCCCCTAACCAAGATCACGGCGAGAAAGGTGATAAGTTTTGTGGTTAGAAATATTATATGCCGATTCGGGATCCCAAGGACCATTATAACTGATAACGGAACCCAGTTCGATGGTGCTGAATTCAGAAATTTCTGCCAGAAATATAAGATCGACAAACGGTACACTGCGGTTGCCTATCTGCAGTCGAACGGGCAAGTAGAAGCAATAAACAAAGTTATGAAATCCATCCTCAAGAAACGGTTAGAGAGCGCAAAGGCAAAATGGGTTGACGAATTGCCCTTAGCTTTGTGGGCATATCGAACAACATTTAAGACAGCTACTAGTCATACCCCTTTCTCTCTCTCTTTTGGTTCAGAAGCAGTAATTCCAGTAGAGCTTGAGGTTCCCTCCCACCAGGTGACGTATTATGACCCGATGATGAACCGAGCACTCTTACTCGAGTCTCTTGATGAAATCGAAGAAAAAAGGGACGAAGCAGATTTGCGCGCGGCAAGACATCGACGTCAGATGGCATGCTATTACGACAAAAAAGTTCGTCTTAGGACTTTTGAACCAGGAGATTTGGTGCTAAAGAGAGTCTTTCCATCCCTTCCTCACCTCGTTCCAAAGTGGGAAGGACCATTTGTCATCTAACGGAAACTTGAAACAGGAACCTTCAAGTTAACAACCGTAGATGGCGAAGAGGTACCTAGGGCATGGAATGCCCAACACTTAATGTGATATTTGAAGTAGAAATGTTGTACTCTTTGCTGTTTTTCTTATGAACTCTGTAAAAAAGCACGACTTGCCTTAGAAAAGTCTGATGATATGAACAAAGAACTATAAAGTGGATGTAGGCTACGACTTAGCCGAACCACTATAAAAATATCGTGTGTCATTTACTTTCATGCATTGTGTATATACCTTCATCTACTATTCTGTTGCGATTATGGGATATGAGATGATTTAAAACCTGAAAAGTTGAAAATAGTTTATATGCAGGAAAAAGCACAACGACTGTTTGTGCGATAAGACTTAAAAGAATGGGAAGACGACATTCTTAACTCTAACTCTTGAGAATTGAGAGAGAGTATAAAGGACGGGAAGACGACGTCCTCTGAGGCGTGAAGGTGCACCCAGACAAGAGACCGCCTCAGTAAGAACTCTAACCTGAGTATAAGACAGGAGAGTATAAAAAATGCCAGAAAAAAACGACAGGCGTTGACGGCACAGAGAATGCAATCCTGTCGAAAAATCGGGAACATTCTGACTACTTGACTAAGTCTTGAATAGTTTTTCGAGATTGACTGGGGGCATATATGTATACACATATTTCCCCCCACCATAACTTCATTACACAACTATAGTAAGACATGCATTCTTACATAAGTGCAAAACTAATGACTAATAGACATTATAGAAAGTGAATTATTTTTTATTTACAAATGAATGAATTTGTACAGGAAAACATGCATAAAGAAGGTACAAGGGCCACCTTCGTAGCAACAATTATTGGTCAACCAAATGCTGAAATAACGCAAGACAGCCCACTATTTAGGCTTCGAAGGAGGCTTGGACTTCTTAGCAGCCTTCTCCGCATCCCTCGCCTCTTTCTCGGCCTCCGTCAGGATGCGCTTTGACTTTTTCTTCCCTGAAGCTGAAGTGCTGGAATCAGTCGACTTCTTCCCGGAAGGCGGAGCGCTGGAATCAAGAGAAGACTTTTTAGCAAGTTCCTCTGTAATGGATCTAGTCGAAAGCTTAACAACTAACCTTGATCTCGCATCCACTACTGCGAGGGGCTTAAGGCTTTCGGGGTCTAAGTCTTCAGATTTAAGCTGCATGCGTTTATCTTGGTCAACTTTCAGTGCAGCTAAGGTAACATCATCGGCGCTTTTTGACTCCCCGACTATAGACACCTCAGGGTCTTCCTCATGTCCCTCGTTGCTGCCATCATCCTTTAAGGAGTCTATCATTTCGTCATCATGCGGAGTGTCAGCTTTGGATGATTCAATTCCTACCCCCAAATCTATGGGGGCAGCCTTGTCTTTTCCCCCTTTAGCCTTCTCCGTAGGCTCTGCTCCAGAGGCGGTTCCCTGGGACACACCTGTCTTTTCGGACGGTTCAATACCTACAGAGTGAGAAGAAACAGCTATCAACTCAGGAGAAAATAATGGGTTTTTCATCGACTGCTCAATCACGTGGCGAAAGGTAGAGATAGCTTTGACGAATTGAGGTGAAAATGTAGAGATACCTTCCGAAGACTTCTCGGCTGGAGTAACTGCTGTCTCCGATGCCGTTTCGGGAATAGGGGATAAAAGAGTTGTTCGAGGGATCCCCGGGTTTTCAGGATCATGTCCCTCTACTTCAGAAGTTGCGGGGGCAGTAGAAGAGGAACCAGCCTCGGGAATGTTCTTTTGCTTAGTCCTCCGCCTCTCTTCGTCCATAGCAGCAGCAATGAGGCGGCGCCCTTCAGCTAGGTGTTCTGGCTCATCATCTCGTAAATATTTCTCCATCAGCTTGTCCTCGTCAATGGAATCAACCTTGAGCTCCTCTTTCTCCCACTCAACGATCTGACTCCATACTTGGACTAGAGTAGATGGATAATCTTCAATCCAAGAAATGTTCCGGTGGCAGATGATATGCGCAAAGAATTCAATCATTAATTCGCCGAAACCCTGAACCTCTCCCTCAGCCTCTGACAGTCGTTGGCGGGCCTCCTCAGCGGACTTGATAGCACATTCGATGTTACCCTCCGCTAGGGCAGCCCTGTTCTCCGCCTCCACTAGCTTAGAAGCCAAGTCAACATTTTTCTTTTCTAGTTCAGCGTTTCTCCTTGCTAACTCGGCATTCTTCCGCTCAAGGTCAGCGTATGCAAGTCGCATTTTGGCAGCATCTGACTTGGCATCTTCGACTTGCTTTTTCAGCTCCGAACGCTCTTGGGTATGGGACACAAGAAAATCATGATAGCGTTTTTGCATATCTTCAAATTGTTGTTTGAAGCTAGTAGCATCCCGTTGAGCAACAGCAAGCTGGGCCTGTGTATCCTCCAAATCTTTTCCTAGATTCTTTAAGGCCTTTGCATCGTCTTCTACGGTTTTTTGCATCGATTCAGCATTCGTGATTAAAGTGCGGATGATTCTGGAAAGGTTGCGTGAATACTTGAACATTTCAGAATACTGTTTCTCGACCGCATCTATCTTTGCTTTGGCCTCGTCTTCCCACCTTGAAGAAATAGGCTCAAGGGCAGGTAAAAAAGTCAAGTTTTCGAAGTAATGTTCAGGAAATTGCTTCTCCAGATACGCCCGCTTAACTGCAGTTTCAGCATCTAGCGGCGGAGGGGCAGGAATTGTCAGCTCAGTATCCCTGTGCGTGGAGGACTCAATAGCCTCTTTATCCGTTCTAGATCGTGTAGCAGGGACCTTACGCTTGCTTCGTGATTCAGTATCTTTTGGCGGACTCCTCTCCCTGCTACGCTTTTCTTGAGAAGAGGTTGAGTCTTTTGATTGCAGCCTGTCCTCTTCCCGACGACCCTGGATTCTGGGTCTGTCCGGACAAGAGAGCGAGAACGCGAGGTTCGCGAACGATAAGGATCATAGGGCCTTATGTCCTCCCTACCGCGATCTTCACGGCGATCATGCTCAATGTCATAGGGCGGATTTGACATGCTGCGGCGAAGTTTCCTGATATCATAGTAAGATCGGGACATCGTGCCTGCACAACAAAACAAATGAAATTCAGGATAAATATTTTCATAAAGAGAGATGCTATGAATTGTGGTGTTATTGTGTAAAGTGCGTCCTAAGTGGTGTTTTCCCCCCGACAAACCCGAGTCCGAAGTTAGACTAGTGCGAGCAGGCTCTTTGGCCTTAGCAGGAGTGGTCTCTTCGGAAGAAGTGAAAACTAAAGGATTCTTCCTAAAATCCTCTAAAGTGTAAATAGTTTCAGGTAAGGGGAGATCCCCCAAACCCTGAAATAGTGGGTCATCAGTGCTAGGGACATCTCCTTCAGAAGCATCGATCGGTGACTCTTTGGAAGACGTTGACCTTTCCGGAGAGATGGCAGCCTCGGGAACAGTATACCTTCGCGATGCTTTTTGGCCATGTTAGCCAATTCATCATCTTGGGTAGAAGAAGGAGAGGGTGAAGCCTGAAGAGGCACTGTAGGAGCCCTCGAACTTCCGCCCGTTTCAGGGATTACGTCCACTGGGGGAATATATACATATGGAGCCGTCCCATGACCAATGCTACGAGTAATAAATAGCAACCCATAAAGATGAAGATATTCGTCCTTAAGGACTTCATCAATAGTTAAAAACTTCTGATCACCATTAAGGAGCTGGTGCATCCGGTCAAAGAATACTTGGTCTGATATTTGTTTTGGGTTATCAACTGCAAACAAAAAGAAAAGCGAATTAATGCGGTGGTTTGTATGTATAGAGTTGCGATTTAGAAAACCAGTGCTTTACTTGATTTCGTCCACCTCCTAGCACACCCTGGTTGTTGCTTTATATAAAACCATTCCAGCCTAGAGTCCCCAGCTTTACTACTGAATGGTGCTGGAATTATCTTCCTCTTAGGGACAGACTCGAAGTAACAGAAAGAAGGGGTTTCTCGAGTCCGGTGCTTGAAGTTATAGAAGAAGTGAACGTCGTCAAAAGTGAGCTCTATGCCTAAGATCTCACGATACGCTACATACAGGGTGTATAAGTAAGCATAGGAATTGGGATGCAGCTGCATGGGGGCAATCCGCATTTGTCTTAGAAAATCGACGACGAAAGGAGAAAAGGGAGGAATAGCCCCGACCATACACATCAATCGGGTGATTGCCATAAATCCTTCTGGGGGATTGTGAGGACGGTCAGTTCTCGAAGGCACCAGGATGTCCCTTTTTAGTATCCCGTACTTTAGACAAATTCGGATAAGTCTGTCGTTGTCGATCGTCGATTCAACAGAATCTTGGGGCGATTCCAATATGACGGCTGACTCAAATTCATCAGGAGCTCGGTCATCGCCAATCCCTCCTTCCTCTTCACAACCTAGGGAAACTCCACCCTCCGAAGACACATTGTCGCTTTCGCGAGTTCCAACCTCGTAGTCTGAGCCCTCATCATTCCATTCTGGATCCGAGGAAGAAGATATGTCCTTAAGAGTAATTTTGTTGGATGTCTCCGGGGCCTCCTTCTTCCCGGCTAGTCTAGAAGAGCGTCTGGGTGTCATGGTCACAAAACTATTGAAGAAGAAATAACACAAGTTAGAGTAAATTAGCTCGTATCCCCCCGTGCATGTGTGCAAACTAAAGTGTAAACAGTGTATGCGGAAAGTGTAAAGTTAATGCTTGAAAGTGCAACGCAAAATTTTGGCAAAGTAATAAGGATCAAGGCAGTTCCTGATGTCCATTTATGTTCGCATGGCACTATCCTAACTGTCCATTAAGTTGAAGATTACGCCAAGAGTTGATTGGGCCAGTTAAACAAGTTTTTTATGCATTGGGTTGAACTGCTCTTCGGTTCGGTTTGGGTGCATTCATGGGGATCGGATCGGGGGTGTAGCCCTGTCTTGGGTTCGGACAAACATTGAATCCCAGGAATCAAAATCGGATCGGTTCGGAAGTAGATTCCCCGAACGGTTCGGGTCGGATTAGGCAGTCATGCCTCTCTCCTCCTTTATCCTACAGCCCGACCCGATCCGGTTAGGTGAGCTCCATTCCCCCTTTTTAACTGCTTGCCCCGACCCGATCCGACCTCCTGGATTTTTCTTCCTTTTCTTTTCCTCCGTTCTCCATACTCCATCGCCCGAACCAACTCCCTGTGATCTTCTTCTTCCTCCTCTTCTTTAATCTTAGACCCAATCTTATCTCCGACGCCCCAGTCATGATCGAACAAACTACGAATCCCTCTTCCAACGCCTCAAAGTAGCAACGAAACCACATCCAAGTCGGCCGAATTGACCATAAATTTCAATTAAAACCTATTATCATGAAGTTGATCAAGGATTTAAACCTACCAAGGTGGATAAGTTGGAGATTCGCACGGGAATTGTAAAAAGTTTCTCTTTTGAATCCTAGAGTTTTGGAACAGAACTTGCAAAACGATAAAATAAAAAGAAAGTGAGAGATGAAGGATGAATTTATATAAAACATGGTGACTATTCGTATCCCCATTCGGACCGGCTTGAAAGCCCAGTAGCATAGCTTGGCCCACTAGTCCAATGAGAAATAGAAAAAAGAAGAGGACCCGTTCGGGTCGGAATCCGAACCGAATAGAATGTCGTAACTCAGCAGTGCATGTGAATTAAACTAAAATTCTAAGAAGAGGATGAAAGCACAAGGAAAATCAAAGGGAAGATTACCTAGAAGGCGCTGTGCAATGATAATCAAAGCATGCTCCGTCTCCAACAGAAGCATCCTTTGAGGGGGCAAAATGTTAGCCCACTTTGTGAACTGGGCAACACAAAGTCGAGATGTAAAGCGTTGAAGAACTTAGAAAGCATCATAGCGGGTTGGATCGGAGAGATGCTGCCGTTCGGATCGGAGAGACGCTGGTGTTCAGATCGGAGAGCTGTTACGATTCGGATCGGAGAGCTGCTACTATTTGGATCGGAGAGCTGCAACTATTTGGATCGGAGAGCTATTGCCAGTTCAAAACGGAGCGGAGTAAAATGGATAAGGACTCAATATTAGCTCAAGTCGGGTCGGATCGGATGCCCCGATCCGAACCCCATCTGCACACTCCTCCGAACCGAACCCATATTCCATGTCGCTTCCCCCCACAATCGCCTGAATATGCGGAGCGGTTATGACCAGTTCCTACCCACAATAATCTCTACTCTGATGCGCTGTAAGCACTGGAGTCCATCCGAACCCGAGGATGATGGGATGGAAGACACGTGGCTCCAACCCGGATCAGATTTTGAGCAAATTTTCACCTATAAATACCTCGCTTAGAGACAATTAAAGGGATCTTCTTTTTGGCACTTTGAGAGTTCAAACACTTTCATAAACCGAATTCCAGCACTCCCAGATAATCTAAATCGTCTTTCAACATTTTTTCAGACAATTGAGTGAATGTATGTGAGTTGTGAGTGAAATTGAGTGAATATCTCATTGTAATTGCAACTATATCATCGAGAATAGTGATTGACAAGTGGACGTAGGCTTTTCAACGCCGAACCACTATAAATTCTGTGTCTCCATTTTACTTTTGATCTTATTTTATTCTGATTTTAGTCAATTTGGGTGTTAGAACCACTTTTTGGTCTAACATGTTTGTTATCACCAAACAAAAAAATCATGTATTCAATAATCCTCCCCTTTTGATGCTGACAAACATACACTTAAGATTTTGAATATAAAATTATGTTTGATAGTGAAGTATGAGAACTCCTCCTACATATGTGCTCCCCCTAAAACATAACTCCCCCTACAACTGAAAGCAACTTTGCCAATATGAAAAAAAAATCTAAAGATGTTTGCATACTTATCAAAATCTTAACGCTTCTCCCCTTTTTGTTATCATCAAAAGATGGACAGAATTTGGAAAATAGCAAAGGATTTGGACTATAATTATAAATTCAAATCAAGTGACAGAATCGAATATCGCAAACCCCAAAACAATCAAACAAAAAATCATAATAAATCATAAGACAAAAACACATTAAGGGTTACTTATTACATACCAAGGAGGATTTCACATATATGCAACTATATTTTTTATTTTTTTATTAAGAGAACACTAACCACGCATAGCCTATTAGGACTTTTAAATGGGATCAGTTGCAACTTAAATTTTAAGTAATCTCTTACCATGCATGACCATATCTAGGTTTTTTAAATGAGGTTAGAGAAGCACTTATAATACACAAAATCCCCTTAATATATAAAAACATAATGAATGATAGAAATAGTGATGGTTGTGAAATAAGTTTCTAAATTAACCATATTATGAAATATGTCCAATCACACCAAGATTTTTGAGAGTTTTTCAACTATCTCATATTCTGAAAAATAATATAGTCGCAATTCTATCACAAAATTTTCAAAAAACTATTCTTCCCTTGATGGTTTCCAAAAAATGGTTTGACTTGTCAGAAAATGAGTAAGATAACAAAACATCAAGGAAAATTTTAAAATAAAATGCAGAGGGTTTAATCAATCTCTTAATCCCCAAATCCAAGCGTAATCTGGAAAATCTTTCTTCAGGAAGGAGTTTAGTAAAAATATCAGCAAGTTGAGATTCAGTTGGAATACATTCAATACAAATTTCCTCATTAGCAATATGCTTTCTAATAAAATGGTTTCTCACATCAATGTGTTTTGTGCATGAATAACGGACAGGGTTTTTTGATAAATCTATTGCACACTTACTATCACATTTCAAAGGTACTTGTTTATAGATTAGGCCAAAATCAGAGAGAGTTTGCATCATCCATAAAAAATTTACGCAAAAACTTCCTAAGGCAATATATTTAGTTTCAGTAGTGGACAATGCAACACAATTTTTTTTCGACTTGACCATGAAACTAGAGAGTGTACTAACATGAAACAAGTTCCACTAGTGATTTTCTTATCAGTGAGTGAACCAGCATAATAAGCATCAGAAAATCCAACTAAATCAAAATTATTACAAGAGAGGTACCACAAGCCAAGTATTTGTGTTTGCAACAAATATCTCAATATTCATTTTGTGGCTTTTAAATGAAATTCTCATGGGTTAGACTGAAAACGAGCACACAAACAGACAGAAAACATAATATCAGGTCTTGAAGCAGAGAGATAGAGAAGTGAACCGATTATACTGCAATATGTTTTTCTGATCAACAATAACCTTTTTCATCTTTAACTAGCTTGGTTGTTGGGCTCATTGATGTCTTCATTGGTTTTGCATCTTCAACTCCAAATCTTTTCAGCAACTCCATCACGATTTTGTTTGAGAAATGAAAATTCCTTTGCTACTTTGCTTGATTTGAAACCCACACTACACCAAAAATGCTAATTAGGTAGTGCTTTGAGTCGTATCTAATGTAATAAGGCAGTGCTTTGGACTATATCAATTTATTACGAGCTTATCAATTAGATACGGCCATGAGCTGTAACTAATTTTCAGTTTTCAATTAGCTATGGCCGTGAGCCGTATCTAATTCATCATTAGATACGGCTTAAGGCCGTATCTAATTTAAAAAAATTACAATTAGCTTTATAAACCATGAGAACTACTTTGGTACCATAATAAAGCAAGAATGAACAAAACTCTACCAACGTATACTCATGCTATAAAACTATCGTGCTCAACCACCCATCATTGTCAGAACATGCAACAAATCACCACTAATACCACGGTCAAAACAAATAATACACTCAAAGAATCAGAAAAACAATTCAGGAATCAAGAGTTGAAAATCATACCAAATGCAGTGAGCTAAAATATATATTTCAAATGTACAGATGCATCAACTAAAATGACCAGCATAAATTAGTTACTTGCAGATCACCACCAACATCAGTTGTATATATTTCAAATTAACCATCAACACTCTAAGACATATTTGTGCACCATTGACCTAGAGCTGTATAATCAACTCTTGAACCTCCATTATCATACAACCAAGCTTTTATCTTCCCATCAAGAGAAGTCGAAAAGAGAAAATGAAAATTTAAGAAATAAAATAGAAGTTATGGCATGATACCAGTTGCATCTTAAGTATGTTTGCAAAAGCAATTATGACACTACCGGTGTTGTGAAATTATATCACCAATGTTAAATATAATTATAATACCAAAATGAGACAATACTTGAATGTTTTCCTTTGAGTGTGGACATATGGAGTAAACAGCAGCCTCGTGACCTTCAAAAGCGTACAACAGTGATCCATTATGGCATCCCAAACCTGATGGTATATCACTATCAGTGTTGAAGGCGTGTGATCATCATAATATTAAGATTGTCATGTTTCTTCTTATCAGATAAGAGTTACCCTGATTATTTTATCATTTCCATAACTTACAACATATCCCTTGTTAGTAGGTTAAGAGAAAGCAATGTCATTAACTCCTCCAATATGAGCATCAATCTGAAAACATGAATGTTTTAAATAGGAAGAAGAGAAATGCATTTGTTTGTTGATATATAAATGTATGAACAATAGCTTAGATTGGATTATGTCTAGCAGCAAATGCTATGTTCCGCTATTTGCTTTTGGAAAATAAAAAATAGGATGGGTGATTCATATGCTACTCAACACTAACTTTTTTGCTAGCACTTTTCTGGAATATACGCATCTCTGTTTAATAGGCTTAATAGGCATTAAAATATTCACAAAGCTTAATACTTTTTTTTAAAATAGACTGTGTAAATACTAAATAGAAGTTAGAAACCAATTTGATTAACTAAACAGCTGCTTGCTTTTTATGTTATAAAAAAGTAAAGCCAAGCTATGTGCCTGAACTAAAATTATTACCTCTAAATGGTGAACAAGGTCCTCACGTCCATTGTAGTTAAATAATTGCACAAGATGCCTGGCGTATGCAACATCTAGACGGTAGAAGAAAAATAAGCATTAAGTCAAAAACCATCAACTTTCATTCTATACGAAGATAAAGTTTGATTCTTAACGGTTTTATTCCCAATGATTGAAAAGCCAAATTATATAGTGAAAATGACTAACGAAATTGAGTTCCATCAGGATTCCAAAGCACACACTTAACAGATACACTGGATTCCTTTGTCGGAGTAGACTGTATCATAGATTCAAAGTTAGCTAGATAGTATACCTAAATAAGTGACTAGTATTAGAAAGATAACACTTCCTGTTAGTTGGAGAATAAAATAATAAGATCATAAAATAACTAGTTGGCATTGATCCATCTAAATATTATTTTTATTTTGCAAGCAGATGCATATAACAAGTTGTTTTCATGTTATCTGTTCAAATACTACTATAACATGGTTACCCGATTTGAAATTAAAATCCAACTTGCACCGCAAAACGCTAATGTCTCAACTGAACAGTCTCCTTTATATACCAATACCATCCCAAGATATTATGGTAGACTACTTAAAGAAATTCAAATTACCTGTAGAACCCCTGTACAGGTTGAAGGCTGGAGAGTTTGACTGCCTTATAAGTAAGCTGCTCTTTGCAGGATACCTTCCAGATAGTGATATTACCCACATTTGTACCAACTAAATCAAGGCATAATCTGCCGGAAATGTCTTAACATACAAGCAATATGGTTAACTTATTGCAGTTAATAGTGATGTCTTAGCATACAAGCAATATGGTTAACTCTTAAGTCACAAATGCACATAAAAATTATAAATTATGAGAATTTGCAAACAAATCACAAAAGGATAATATAATATCTTTACCCAGAAGTGTATGTGATAAAATATTAAGGTTCCTTGATTTGTCAGTTTTAAATTCACCACATATAAATGAAATTTGTATTAAACTATCCTGCACATGTTTCCATTGTTTGGGCATATTCATTTTTTATGCCCATTTGTTCGGTTTGAAATTCCTCGTCCTGAAAAACAAGAGAATAAAAAATAAAAAATGGTTATCAGTTTAGTGCAGCTGATATACCATTCGAACTCTCAAGACTAGCGTTACCTAATCAAAGGCTTTCTGATTCAAGTAGCAACACAATGATTAACATGCAATCCGAATGGTAGAAATCAATCACAGCAATGGTCCACTTGAAAAACAAATACAACTATAATTTATAATCACAAGCCAACATGTTCTTATAGTATTGCTAATTCTGCTACTCCTTAATAAGTCCATCAATTCTTGTTACAGTCCATAATCTACGTTTACGTGAAAGTGCACGTGTTAATAGAAAAACAGATTTATCCAAAAATAAACTCAAGATATCTTGACCATATAATCTTCCTATTGGCTAAATATTACACAATGAACAAATCATATTTTTAGATCATCTACATAACCTACGTAGGTCAAACCCTAAACCCCAACTTCAGATCATTACATAAAACAAAAAATGTCACGCCCCAAATTCGTCCGGCCTCCGAAGAGACGGGAAAACGCGAATTGTAATGAGAACACGACGCATCAGAACACAAACATGAGAACATTTCATTGCTATTACAACAATTTACATCAGAGTACAAATAAATAATATACATAGAAGAAATACAAACAACAAAGATTAAGATTACATTTAAATACATAAACATAATATGTAGTGGAAAACATCAACTACCACAACTGAAAGATATACACAAATATAAAGCTTTCCGAACATAGCTTCAGCTGTAAACTAGGATCCTGCTAAATAGAAATCTGCAAAACCAAAACTACAAGCTACCCGTGCTGAAATATGGGCACCTAGAGTTTATATTGAAACAATAAACTCTAGGTTAGTCATGGGGCTGGTGTGAGAACTCAAAACAGTTATTAAAGTTTTACCTTAAAATAGGGTACATCATGGGACCATGCCGTATGTCACGGAACAGTTTTACTCCCATGAATATTCTAAATAAAACAATTTATAACAACACAATGTTTTTTGAAAAATGAAGCTATTATAAGACTTAGGTCCCATCACACAATGCAAGCCGGAGGATAGATTTTAACCTTATAATAGCCAAACATGCTAGATAGGCTTTAAAACAAATCATTTTGATATTACTATAAGTGCATAGTATCAAAACAACTTCAAATATAAGTGTATCAATGATAGGTGGCATAGGTACCATATATTATGTCGCCATACATAGGTTTACAATTAAAACCACGTGATGTCATATTGGAAATTGGATTTCCACCTATGAGTGGACGCAAGGGATCTTCCTCACAGGTTTCGAAACACTCTAGCAAATGCCTCAGGACTCAGACGCTGGTGAGCCCTTGGTTAGCGTTACGGCCGGTCCTCTCTTACTTTTGAGGATTAGTTATTCCTGAACAATACGTTTCCCGGTCCTATTAGACCTATCTCTGAGCCTTTTAGTTGGCTCGGTATCCGAGGTGCCTCGCAATCCATCATCTACATAAGTAAAAATTTCTGTGCTCCATAACATGACACCACTTCTAGCTAGAAAGAAACGAATGTTCTCCCTGAGGTCCTCATCCCGTTTTTGACTCATACCAAGGTGTGAGGCTCGCGAAATAACACTACACACAAAGCTACGCTACTTAAAGTAGTGCTTTGATCATCATACACAAGGCCCTGCTTTTCAACAAAAGCCTTGATCATTTGCGTCTTAACATGCCACATTGTCAATTCATGCCATACAATTGATATCTATCAATATATAACCTCTAAGCTTATACATCTTAGAGAAGGGTGTTAGGCAAGAGAATAAATTCTCCATGATAGAAATCAATCAATACAGAATGAAATACAATGTCATACATAAACCATTTACAAGTTCACTCTGGGTCTGAACGAAACCGAAGGCACCTTCTTCCTTGTCTCATATGTCCAATACAGAAGAGAGGTCCTCACATATCCGATCGATCTCCAAGTATGTCTGGACGATCACCACTTATTACCTCATCTTGTGTGTACAGGCCAATCAAGACATCAGTAATCATTCATATGATGTGAAGATCTCCGGTCTTCAACCACCATCTTCATATCTTCGACTTTTAATCGTCGTAATAGTTATTCAGGATGGGTTAAACTCGGTCTTTCTGAATAACCCGTGTATCTTATAATCTAGTGCTATAAAAACACATCATATGCCTCATTCTAATCCAGAATATTCTTTTTTCAAATCTTCTAGGAAATCATTTAAAAATATTTTTAATATCTTTTCTCAGCTTAAACCAAATTAAGGTTTATCAACTAGTGGGGATTAATGAGCCTTACTGAAATAATCATTCATTTTATTATCCTAATCCCAACCTATTCATCCCATGGAGCAAAACTGGTAGTACTCCATATCTACACCCGTTGTGTTATCGGTAAAATTAATTACCATTTCCTGCTTCAAATCTAATTAAAGACTTAGCTATCGCATGGAGTAAAACTGGTGGTACTCCATATCTTGATCATTTCTCGAATTCGGTAAATTTAATTACTTTATTCACATTTCAGTCTAATTAAAGATTCGTTAAAACTCCAGTTAGTTTTAATCTCGAAAATCATTACTTAATGATTATTCAAATTTAGGAATTAAATCTTGTCTTTACTTGGGTTAAAGAACCATTGTCACTTAAAACATAGTTCACGATAAACCCAAAATCATCTTCCATTTAATATGGAACCTTCATGGAAATTATAACAGTATATAATCGATATAAATTTCCATATCAGACTAATACTATAGGTGGAATAACGGCAAGACCTTTTAAATTCCATACATAGTAACGGTCTTCCTTCACAGTAGCTTATTTTGATTATCACTAAATTGAGTTCCACTCAATTCCAATTTAATATATTAAACTGGAAAAACTTTACTTTGGCAAATTCCCTTAAACCTTAGTTAAAAGATTTATAAACTCCAAATAATATCTACATAGTTAATTGGGTTTAAGAACTAGTGACATTTAAAACACAGTTCACAACGAACCCAAAATCAACTACCATTTAATTCCAATTTTATTTGTTTATTGGAAAGCTTCATTTAATCTTAGTTAAAAGATTTATTCTTTTCTCAATTGGGTTTAAGAAGAATGTTATTAAAGACACCATTCACGACAAACCCAAAATCTCATTTGATGTTAAATACAAGGCTTTGAATAGAAATCATGTCGACTTATATTAAATATCAAATTCTGAAACCAATAGATATCATATTGGGAATTACGATATCTATATCTTCCAAATTCCTCAACGATTTCTGTATAATCGCGGAATCCAATATCGAAATATTCCGGAGATTATTTCCATTCAAATCCTTTCCAATTCATGCGTTGGAAAAATTCTGGTTATATTAAAACCATATCGATTCTTTCTCTAGTTGTTAACCATTTCATTCAGATAAAAATATCTTTTATCTTTTCAAACATGGAGTATTGCAATATTTTCGTGTCCATCCAAAATCGGACATCAAAGTCATATTTTGATTCTTCACTGGATATTATTTTAAATTATTCGTTATTTCTGAATTGGAATCATACTCAATCAATTACCATATAACTTTATTTATATGGATTTCATACAACGCCTATATTCAAAAATAGTGATAAACAACTATTAAACATTCAATTCACATCCAGAGTGCAATTTGCAACTGTATAAGCATTAAACAGTTAAATAATTCTTATAACAGTCTATCAATCAATCGGTTGACATACAACTAAACACAAGAGAGATGTGTGAAGTTATAATCATCCCCAGACCTGTGTGGGGTTTTCAGTCAACATCCAATGATCATTATTCGCATAATTGGGCGACGTGTAAAATTATCGTTCCAATACCCATGTGGGGTTTTCATCACAATCCATGTGAATTTATCTACAGTTTAATAATAATAGCATTAAAATTGTAAACATCCATCAATCATCAAAAGAATATTGCAATCACATAAAATAAATATATACTCAGTTATAAAAATAAATAATTGTACAAATAGTTTGAGTGAGAGAGTTCTCACCATTGGTTTCCACTCCGTCATTCTTTAATTGATGATTTATAAAGCAATTTCGTACGAATAGGGCTGCTGAAATATGTGAATTAGAGGAACTGAAAAGTCACGAACAAAGGCAAAATTGGCCGAAGCTCGGCCGGGAAAGAGCCTGGATGGACCTAAACTGTTGAGCGTGGTCCCAAAAATAGGATTTAGACGTTTGACCTAAAAATTCAGATGTCTAAATTTTCTTTTTCCTAAACCAGCAAGGATTTTGTTCAATTTGGTGTTATTTTAGACATCTGAATTTTTTTGACCAGATTTCTGAATTAAAAAATTTAGACTTCTGAATTGCTATGCTTGTTTCCATTATTATTTGAAGCAGGTCAGACGTCTAACCCAAAATATTCAAAGGTCTAAATCATGAACCGGAGCACAATTTGCCTAGAAAACATGTTCAAAATGATACCGGCCAATGCCCGAAGGCCTATAATGTTATATACAAGCAAATAAGGCTTCTATAACTTACCGAAGTGACTCATAACACCAAACTCACATGCACAAACATTCATACAAGAGATTTGCAATGATTTTTTATTATAAATTCCAAAACAGACAAATATTCTAACAAAAGCAATCAAATGCAATTCAAGAAACTTGTGAATACTTAGAACTTTGCCAAGGCAGCAACGGAACTTCACAATATCTCCAAATCAACTCATAGCGTATGAGTTAGATTGTGTGGACAATTTTAATCATAAATTTCAATTCAATGGAACATAGACTAATGAACCGGAAAGTGTATACTTATCTAACCAATTCATATGCATATGTAAACCCAAATGAACACTAAATTACACTTTTACAAGCTAAAAACTTATGGTATAGATGTGGGTTCATGAATAACTCACAAGCTCTCACCTTTGATGGTTAGAAGCAAGAAATTGATCCAATACCAAGCTAGAACAACCTCTCTTCAATATTACTCACGAATCTTCAATATAAACATGAATGCATAAATTTCCTAGAAGTTAGGTTTAGGAAATCATAAGAAATTGAAGAGGAATGGAGTTGGAGAAGATGGATAGGAAAATGGAGAATCTTACCCAAGTTTCTACACTTGATTTCCTCTTGATTTGAGCTTCTAATTACAAAAGCTAGCTTAGGAATTTCCCTTTCGCATGCCCCATTTTCTAATTTCTTTGAAGTGAGGAAGTGAATGAAGGAGAGAGGGTTGATGGGGCATTTAAGTGAGTGGGATGGGTTTAGGCAACCAAAACCCAACCAAGGTGCCAAATCTCCGAAGCTTGGCATATATCAAAGTTTATAGTTTTTGAATACATAAACGATATTTTGGAATCCATGGAAGTGGTTTCGAGTCCAAACTCGTCCATATGTAGAAAGCGATATTATGGTCATACATCCAAGGAGAAAGACCAAATTTCTCCAACTTCAAAGGTATTAATGTTTATAGTTTTAAAAGTCACAAACATCATTTTAAACCCAAGGGAAGTGGTTTCGTCGAAAATGAAAGCCTTTTGCAAAATGACTATTTTTAAGGGTTATACATAATACTAATATATATATATATATATATATATATATATTCCAATAGCGACTGTTCTAAATTTTAATTTGGATATAACTTACAATTTATAAAGTGAAATCTCAATTTCTTACATTCATTATAAAAGTACAGTTCAAAATATTCCAACGTTTCTTGTTTTACCAAAATCTGGTTTATATTGAATTCTATACATTCATTCAAAGTTTAAAACCGAATTTTCAAACTACCATGCCATTTCAAATTCATTTTAATTAAATTTTAAATTTATACGTTCTAACTTCAACTAAAATAAATTTTAAATCGTTAATTCTCAAAATAATTCATCTAAAATATTTAATCTCTATGAAACTCAGTTAAAAATAAATTTTAAATATGTTCCAAAAATACGGGTTGTCACAATCTCCCCCACTTAAAATCTTTTCGTCCCCGAAAAGAAAGAAAGAACTGAAGGTCGTTTACTTAACCAACTCAACCTTCGATTGACTCAAGTTCTTCAACTTTTCAGTTTCCAAGAACCTTCTAATTCCTCAAAATTTGGCTAAAGCCTTAAATTTTTGAAAAATTTCGCCATAACCTCCTTTGTACTGGTTGATCGGTACAATTACAAATGGCCTCTACAGGCTCTCATATATCAAAAGAAAATCCAAAAGCCAAGCAGCTCATAAAATCATCAAACTCAATCAATATAGTAAATATGTACCTATTTGTCGGGCATACAATTTGATTCCTCTTCTTAGCTTCCATGTTATGACCTGTACAACCTATATATACATGTATATGTATCTGATTCGAACTAAGTTTACGTTCGGTTCAACATTATATTTTATTTGGCTTAATTTACCTTTTATCCTCTTATTGGTTTTATTATTCCAATGTTTTTATTAGTTAAACTAATAATCACCCATCACAACCAGCAATCAATTAGTTAGTTAGCTTTTCAAATATATTACTTTTATATATACTCAAAAATCATATTTCAATGCCAAATCACAAACATAAACCCTGACTAAGTTTTTGGTTCTCACACCATTCAATTGGAATCATATAGATATCCCACTTTCGAAACTCGAACACAAACACTGATGATGTTGCAATATCATCAGAATTATCTCCGGGCGACTAGAGTATGGTCCTATATCTACCCAGTATATATAAGACTTCGAATATACGTACATGACGCGTATATGCAAAATCTTCCTATACCCGATAGTCCAAACTCAAATAAAATACTTAAATCTTATAATAAGATATAATTTTCAAAACTAAATTCATTTTTATAAATAACATTCTTCAAACTCGTTCTAGGGCATTACTAACCCTATCTCTAATGAGTTACTCTTATAGGATATTACTAATCCTATCTCCCATGAATTCTTTCATTTGGTTCTAATGTGTTTTGTTCTCGAGCTTTGAAAACCAAAGCTCTGATACCAAACTGTCACACAACGAATTCGCCCAACCTCCAAAGAGAAGAGAAAACACAGATAGTAATAAGAACATGACACATCAGAATGCAAACACGAGAACATTTCATTGCTAGAGATTTAGATTACATTTAAATATATAAATAGACTATGCAGTGGAAAACATCAACTACCACAACTGAAAGAAATACATGGATACAAAGCTTTCCGAATATAGCTTCAACTGTAAACCAGGATCCTGCTAAATAGAAATCTGCAAAACCAAAACTACAAGTTGACCGTGTTGAAAATATAGGCACCTAGATTTTAGTTTAAAACAATAAACTCTAGGCCAGTCATGGGATTGGTGTGAGAACTCGAAATAGTTATTAAACTTTTACCTTAAAATAGGGTACATCACGGGACCACGTCGTATGTCACAGAACAGGTTTACTCCCATGAATACTCTAAATAAAACAATTTATAACAACGCAATGCTTTTTGAAAAATGAAGCTATTATAAGACTCAGGTCCCATCACACAATACAACGCAAGCCGGAGGATAGAGTTTTACCTTATAATAGCCAAACATGCTTGATACACTTTAAAACAAATCATTTTGATATTACAATAAGTGCAAAGTGTCAAAACAACTACAAATATAAATGTATCAATCATAAGCGACATAGGTACCATATATTATGTCGCCATATATAGGTTTACAATTAAAACCGCGTGATGTCGTATTGGAAATTGGATTTCCACCTATAAGTGGAAGCATGGGATCTTCCTCACCAGTTTCGAGACACTCTAGTAAATACCTCAGGACTCAGATGATGGTGAGCCCTTGTTTAGCGTCAGGGTCGGTCCTCTCTTACTTTTGAGGATTAGTTATTCCAGAACAGTACGGTTCTTAGTCATATTAGACCTATATCAGAGCATTTTAGTCAGCTCGATATCTGAGGCGCCTCGCAATCCATCATCCACATAAGTAAAAACGTCTGAGCTGCATAACATGACACCATTTATAGCTAGAAAGAAACGCATGTCCTCCCTGAGGTCCTCATCCCGTATTTGACTCATACCGAGGTGTGAGGCTCGCGAATAAATGCTATACACAAAGCTATGCTACTTAAAGTCGTGCTTTGATCATCATCCACAAGGCCCCTCTTTTCAACAAAAGCCTTGATCATTTGCATCTTAGCATACCACATTGTCAATTCATGTCATACAACTAATATCTATCAGTAAATAACCTCTAAGCTCATACGTATCAGAGAAGGGTGTTAAGCAAGAGAATAAATTCTACGCCACTAAAAAGATACATATTTAATAGAAATCAATCAATACAGAATGAAATACAATGTCAAACATAATCCATTTACAAGTTCGTTCTAGGTCTGAATGAAACCGGAGGCACCGTATTCCTCATCCCATATGTCCAATACAGGAGAGAAGTCCTCACATATCCGATCGATCTCCAAGTATGTCTGCACGGTCACCACTTATTACTTCATCTTGGGTGTACAGCCCAATCAAGACATTAGTAATCATCCATATAATGTGAAGATTTGCGGTCTTCAACCACCATCTTCATATCTTCGACTTTTAATCGTCGTAACAATTATTCAGAATGGATTAAACCCGGTCTTTCCGAATAACTGGTGTATCTTATAATCAAGTGCTAAAAAAACACATCATACATCTCATTCCAATTCAGAATACTCTTTTATTCGTATCTTCTTGGAAATCATTTCAAAAGATTTTTAATATCTTTTCTCAACTTAAACCAAATTAAGGTTTATCAACTAGTCGGGATTAATGAGCCTTACCGAAGTAATCATTCATTTTATTATCTTAATCCCAACCTGTTCATCCATGGAGCAAAACAGGTAGTACTCCATATCTACATCCATTATGTTATCGGTAAAATTAATTACCATTTCACGCTTCCAATCTAATTAAAGATTTAGCCATCGCATGGAGTAAAACTAGCGGTACTCCATATCTCGATCATTTGTCGAATTCGGTAAATTTAATTACTTTATTCACATTTCAGTCTAATTAAAGACTCATTAAAACTCATTTAGTTTTAATCTCGAAAATCATAACTTAATGATTATTCAAATCTAGGAATTAAATCCTGTCTTTACTTGGGTTAAAGAACCAATGTCATTTAAAACACAGTTCATGATAAACCCAAAATCATCTTCCATTTAATATGAATTCTTCACGGAAATCATAACAGTATATAATCGATATAAATTTCCATATTAGACTAATACTATAGGTGGAATAACGACAAGGCCTTTTAAATTCCATATATAGTAACAGTCTTCCTTCACAGAAGCTCATTTTGATTATCACTATATTGTGTTCCACTCAATTCCAATTTAATATATTAAATTGGAAAAACTTACTTTGGAAAATTCCCTTAAATCCTAGTTAAAAGATTTATAAACTCCAAATAATATCTTCACGGTTAATTGGGTTTAAGAACTAGTGTCATTTAAAACATATTTCACCACGAACCCAAAATAAACTGCCATTTAATTCCAATTTTATTTGTTAATTAGAAAACTTCATTTAATCTTAATTAAAAGATTTATTCTTTTCTCAACTAGATTTAAGAAGAGTGTTATTAAAGACACCATTCACGACAAACCCAAAATCCCATTTGATATTAAATACAAGGCTTTGAATAGAAATCATGTCGACTTATATTCAATATCAAATTCTGAAACCAACAGATATGGTATTGGGAATAACGATATCTGTATCTTCCAAATTCCTCCACGATATCCATATAATCACGGAATCCAATATCGAAATATTCTGGAGATTATTTCCATTCAAATCCTTTCCAATTCATACATTGGAAAAATTCTGGTTATATTAAAACCATATCAATTCTTTATTCTAGTTGTTAACCATTTCATTCAGATAAAATATCTTTTATCTTTTTAAACTTGGAGTATTTCAATATTTTCATGTCCATCCAAAATCGGACATCAAAGTCATATTTTGTTTCTTCACTGAATATTATTTTAAAATATTCGTTATTTCTGAATTGAAATCAGACTCAATCAATTACATATAATTTTATTTATATGGATTCCATACATCGAATGTATTCAAAAATAGTGATAAACAACTATTAAACATTCGATTCACATTCAGAGTGCAATTCACAACTGTATAAGCATTAAACAATTAAATAACGCTTATAACAGTCTGTCGATCAATCGGTTGACATAAAACTAAACACAAGGGAGATGTATGAAGTTATTAACATCCCCAGACCTGTGTGGGGTTGTAACACCCCGTATTTTATGAGAATATTAAAAAAAAATAGTTAATTATGAAGAAGTTATTAATCCTTGAAGTTTGTATGCATATGAGAGAAATATATATAGATATATATAAAAATTAAATAAATAAACATGCAAAAAAGGTTCAAAACAGCGAATTGGGAGGGGGAATAACCGAACCGGCCCATTTTTAAGGTCGACCCGAGCTTTGCTGGGTCGACTAGGGGTTAATCCAGGGTGTTTTGCTGTCATCCCGTAGGCCGATTCGCTCAAATGCAGATTTTGCATTTGAATGGTTCTCATGATTCAGGGTTAATCTAATGGTCCTAAATAACTTCCTACACCTATATATACATCCCTAACCTAAAACTAAATCTCATATATAATTCTCTAGCCTCCTTTGCTCTCTTCCTCTCTAAAAATAAATAAATCAATGGCGTCTCTACTCTGCTGAAACCTAAGCTAGGACTTGTGCTTCTTCTTCCTCCAATTCTGATTAGGATTAAAAGAGAACAACTACAACACCTTTCTCTTTTAGAATCCAACCAAGGCAAGTGCAATTATTTTCCGATATAAACTTTAATTATAATTGTGACATGATTGTAAATCTGAATTTGAGATTGCGTATGTTCTGTTCTGATCTATTTTATTCTATGTCTCTTTATTCTTTCTGTTCTATAGCCAGGCTACCCCGAGCCTGCGCCAAATCTCATAAGAGATTAACGCACGAACTCTAAACTTTGGGACAAATAATGAATGATGGCATAATTGGACATGGCTAATCTGTGACTAAAAGGACATAGCTTGTAAACTAGATTTAGATCTGTGCATATTCTGTGAATTGGAAGAAGAGGAACCATTGTATATTAACATGTGACTTGAGACATTGGACATAACGCATATTTTTGAATTAAAGATCTGTTATAATTTAAAGTTCTAGATTGTTAGGCATATTGTTTATATAGAGATTCATGATTTGGGATAAAAAGGGAATATGACTTAGGTGTGAAGATTTATGTTAAGATTTGATAACTATTAAATGTGAATAACACCTAAGTGGGAGATTTTTGAATATGTGACATGCATTGAAATCGATGGCTATATTTGGTATAATTTATATGTGAATCTTTTGTACTAGGCAAGTTTAACTAAATTTGAGACGTGTGTTATATGGTAAATTATGACCATAATCTGTGCCATGTAAATTCAATGCAAACGTGGGGTATATGATCATAATGTGAATCATGACAACTATTTAGGCATGCAAACTTAAGCCAAATTTATAATTAGGCAAGATATGTTTATGAAACTTTAAGGAATGATTAAATCTGTTATATGGCCTAATCTGCTAGTTCTGTTATTTTGCCTAATTTGCTAGTTCTGTTATATTGCCTAATCTGCTAGTTCTGCTATAATCTGCTATATCTGTTCATATACCAAATCTGTCATCTGCTAAGTCTGCTGAAGATGCCTAAACTGTTATATGCTAAATCTGCTAAACTGCTTAATCTGCTGAATCCGTTAAGTCGCCTAATCTGCTAAATCTGTTATCTGCCATATCTGTTGAGTTGATATATTTAGTCTGTTATTGACATAATCTGAATTGGCTATAATTTTGAAAATTGACATGTATATTAGGCGTGGGCATAAATGGTAAATTAATAATTAATTGGCCGCAAAGATAAACATGGCTGACTCGAGGTTAGAATGAGTTTGCGGCGTAATCCTGCCCGGAACCGCCCGACACATCCAGTGGCCGCAAACAATAGGTTCTAATGTGAGAAGTTAGTCACAACGTGCTTGAAACCCGAGGTTAGACTCAGTTTGCAGCAGAAATCTGCCCGGAACCAACCGGCCTAACCAGTTGCCGCAAATTGTCAGTCTAATGTGAGAGGTCTGGGCATTAATATTTAATTAATGAAAATCTGAGATAAATATAATGTCTAAAACGTGTTGGGCGGATAGGGTTAAACCCACTAGACTGATGAGTTTAATAAATCTGTTCCGTGAATCGGTAGGCCCAATTACAAAGTTAGATAAATCTGTAAATCTGTTAAATCTGTTTATCTGATCCGTTAGTCTAAAACTTGTCTGATCTGTGAACTAGTTGATCTGAATTCTGTATGTCTGAACTTGTTAATTTGAAATCTGTTAGTCTGGGGACACAAGGATAGGAGGGGAATTACTTGTGTCATCTGATGTTTGGGACCCATATTAGTCAGTAACCCTTTCTGGTATCAAAACTTTGACCCAACAGTAGGTAGGGTCCGGGCACACTCACTGAACTAATTATAAGCGGTTCATTCTGATAATGGCGAGGAGTGTTGATGGTGCGTTCCAACCGGGTCATGTGCGTGCATGGATCCCGGTCTGCCTCTGAGGATGTAAGACGCCGTGACATCTGTAAATAGGTCTGTGTCATTCAAAGGTTGCCACTTTAGGGAATGATACACCCTTTGGTGGGGCTGGCACATGGTATTTATGTATTAGGGAGCCGATCGCTTGGGGTAGGGTTTTAGGGTACACTTAGTTCTGTCTGTTTCTGTTGGTACCGTCTGTTTCTATTAGGTGACAACACCTGTCTGTTTCTGCGTGGTACCGTCTGTTCGGGTGGTAAAGGCCCAATTACTAGTATACACCTTATGCTACATTCTGCTTCTGTCTGTTTCTGATCGGGTGGTAAAGGCCCATTACTAGCGTGGAAATTATTCTGTACCTGTTTCTGTTTCAGTTTAGACATTAGGGTGACACCTAATTCTGTTATACTAGTATTAGTGCAGAGAAGTGTAAAGCAATAGCTTATATCATTCTGTTCTTCTGTCATATCTGCTACATCTGTTACAGTTATCTCTCATCCAGTTTTATTTTCATGTCATGTTATTATTATCTGTTCATAACTGAAAATCACTGGACTTGCCAGACTTTTGTCTGACCCTTGTTGTTTCGCCTCCTTTCTTCCGTTTCTCCCCCCTAGGTTTTGTAGAAGGGAATACTTTAGCTTGATCCGGATTCCTTCTGCTTGAATTGCTTAAAGTATGGCTTGGCTCTGTATAGCTTCCGTTTTGTGCGGATTATGATTTTAAACTATGCATTCTGAAGGCTTTTGTTCAAGACTGATATTTTGTACTTGAGTTTTTGGTAAAGTTGTAACCAAACTGATTTCTGTCCGCTGCAATAAAGTTATAAAGTTTTTGAAGTACTATTTTTATATCTGTCTTGTAACATTCTGTTCTGTTTACTAAAATGCTCCATCAAAGTTAAGGCATTCCCTTTGTGAGTGACCTTAACGGAGGTGGGGTGTTACACTTGGTATCAGAGCTGAAGGTTACCAGATTTGATAAAAAGTTTTGAAAACTATTTTCAAAAAGGATTTAAAAAGGAAGTATTTTCAAAAGTAAATCTTATTTTTGAAAAACATAATCCCCAAAAGCCATATATCTATCTTTTGATCCTCTGTTTGAATCTTTGTTTCCTTCTTTCTCCGGGGCTCCCGGCTTTCTGGGAGGTAACCTCATCGCGGCATGGTTCTGTAGGCTTGATAAGACTACGACCCTGGTCAAAGGGCAAATAAGCGCCTGACTTCCATCTGTAGCCGCAGTAGTCTCACCTACGGCTAATTTTCTTTCGAGCTTTGTAGGATTTTCCGTGCGATGGAGGCCGCTTTCGAGGGACTTATCAACGTGTTACACACGGATAGTAAAGATGAGAATGAGGGAGTTTGGCTAAGGAGCACCACCCAAGGATGATAAACTCATGGATATTGACTTGGTTCACAAAGGAGGCAAAAAGGAAACACAAAAGAAGGAAGAAAATTCTGATGATAAAGGAGGAGAAATGTGCTTTACTTATGGAAGCTTGACTCATCTGAACAAGGATTGCCAAAAGAGGAAGGACACTCACTTCAACTGTGGTGAGATGGGACACTTCACTAGGGACTGCCCGAAGAAACGGGGGCAAGGACAGAGGACATGACCTGCTTCGGGAAGGTAGGCGAATGCTTTCATAGTTGGTGGATAGGATATAAGTAGGAAAAATTCCGTAGAGAGTTTAGTTTCCTTATCTAATTATTGAGTTAGAACTCTTTACGATTATGGCATTCTGATTCTGTAGTCAAGTCTCTGCACTTTAATACTAGTCTTGTTTCTGATTTGGTTATAGTCTGAAACCCCATAGGGGTTACGACTCATCTGCTGGTGATAGGTTGGGGTTTGAGAGATATCTGTGTTAGGCGTCAAGTAGGACGCATACATTCTGGGTTTTATCATGCTTAGTTTTCTAATAATTATTTGGTAATCTAATATGTACTAGTAGTCTGTAAATATCTGAATATCTCTGATAAGGTTAAGATTTCCAGTTTTGACATTGTCTAAAGAGGGTAATCCTCTGAGTGTCAATCTGATATTGATTTCGGTCTTTGGGGTTGATACTTAGGGGAATTATTCTCTCAGCCAATGTCTAATGGTGAAACACCCCGCCTCCGTTAGGGTCACTCTCAAAGGGAATGCCCTAATTTTGGTGGAGGTTTGTAAGTATAAGTCACAGATATACAAGACAGATATAAGAACACATATTTTTGAACAGCGGAAAAACAACAACAACTTTTATTTCAACATAATACGTGTTCAAAAACCATGTCATAATTTGTCTTACAATACTTCCAAAATCATAACTGTCTTGACTACATTATTTAAAGAAGCATAAAGAAAACATAAATAAACTGCAAAAGTCCCCTAATTGTTGTCCAAAGCCATAGTCTAAAACGGAAAAGATCTAAGCAATACATTCTTTCTCTTCAAGGTGGATGTGAAAACTGGTCAAGCTGCGGTATTCCCTCCCTGCGAACCTAGGGGGGGAACGAAAGAAAAGAGGCAAAAGGAAAAGGGCCAGTCATAAAGACTGAGCAAGTCCTAGTGACTTTCAGTGTAAAAACGGTTAAAACGGTTAAAACAACATGTCATGTATGAACTGGAACTGAACTCAAGAAGGGTGTCAAGGTGGACAAGATAGACTAAGGTGATCATGATAAGTCAAGATAGTTCAAATAAAGCATCACATGTTCAAAATTCGTTGCATCGACTGTACTGGTATACTAAGCCCATGTCACGAGTTAATCACGAAATAAATCCCACGGCCCAATATCGTGAAACGACCCTGAAACGGGGTTTGACCCAAGTACGGGGTCCTACGGAGCGCTTATCTAGTCGATCGGCACCCTACAAGTTCTAGCTCGTCAAGTGTCCGTGTCATACGGCTAATCACGAATGTAGTCACCTGTGCTGGATCCACCTTCGGGTGTATCAGCCCTAGGGTGTCAACCCCTGACACGATTCAAGATGCACAGATAAATCCACAGATACCCAGTGTCTGCCCCGGAATACGTGCATGACCGTAGTCCACCGAACCTACACTGGCGTACCCCACTGCCGTCGTTCACCTCTTACAATCAGCCCAGTAATCGTGCCCCATCCTAGCCCCAGGGTACCTTGATACATCTAGAGGGTTACTGCTGAAAAGGGTCGTGTCTAGGGTTTCGCCTAACAGATTAGGTCATGTAATTCGTGACCTAACCCGCCTAACCGATTAAGTCATGTAATTTGTGACTTAATCCTCTTCCAGTCTAGTCATGTCAAGAGGGTTAAGTATGTCGTTTAAATTCGCGACTTAACCCGCCTACGTGTCATGTCAAGTTGGCTAAGTGTTGTCGTTTCAAGTTCATGACTTAGCCCTACAAATCGTGTTCAAGTTGGTTAAGTTGTCTTTTTCATGTTCATGACTTAACCCTAATTGGCATTAATTGATTCGTTAATGCACCGAACCACTCACATTGGATCCTATTGTTTGTAGCCACTGGATTTGCCGGGCGGTTCCGGGCAGGTTTACGCTACGAACTCAACCCAACCTCGGGTTTCAAGCGCGATATGACCAACTACCCACATTGGATCCTATTGTTTGTAGCAACTGGATTTGCCGGGCGTTTCCGGGCAGATTTACACTACAAACTCAACCCAACCTCGAGTTGGCCTCTTTCTTGTTTTCTAAAGTCATGCCCATGTTCTTATCAGATTCGTGCTATTTCCATAGCATGTTCATATGTCAACTTCGTGCCCAACTAAGGCATGTTTTTCAAGGCATGTTCAAGTCAAGTTTTCGTGCCATATTTCTTGTTCTACTTATGCCAAATTTCACGGTTTATGATTATAATCAATTCAAGTTTTTTCCTATTCTACCCAGTCGTATCCCCAACGTATATAAACGTACTTCGTTCACAAGCATAAACAATTCAAGAGATAAAGGGGAATAACACCAAACATGTGATAGGCATATGTGACAATTCCAACATCACTTGCATAATAAACAGGTATAACATATCACATGGTTTCAATACTAGCATGATGATAACTTGGCATAGTAATGGTTCCAACTTAGTTTAACATGATGATTTCAACTTTACATCATAGGCATCATAATCATTGCGGGAATAATAATAATTTTATTACAAACATGAAACATTAAAGGCATGTTAATTCTAATAGGCATAGTGGATTCCAATTTAGCATTTTTAACATAATGATTCTCATCTAGCATTATAAACATAATGATTCCAACTTTTCATCATAACCTATCAATTCCTAATTTGTCATTAACATGGTAGGTATATTAACATCACAGGCATAGTTCCATCAACATCATAGACATGGTTTAATTGGCATCATAGGCATGGTTTAATCAACATAAAGATTTCAATAAACATAGTGATTCCATGGACATGTATTAGTCCAACTTGCCATACAATTAAGCCCAAGTGATTCATAACAACATCAAAATCATGATAAGTTTAACTTGCAACGTTGACATAGCAATATTCCCAAATTATGATTCAAAGTTAAACAATATAAACATGGATTAATAGTAGTTCCTAAATCCGGTTTCAATTCATGGCATGTCCATGTTATTTTAGCATTTTTGCCTAAAAAGTAACATAGAACTTACAATATGAAGCAAGTAATCAAAATTCCAAATCAAATAGCCCCAAATTCGTTGTTTAAAGCGTCGTAGTTGTTGTAGCTTCTAGTTGTAGCCTTCAAGATTCGTCCTTCGTCCTCTTTAATTTTTGTTCTCTGTATTTTTAATTTAGAGCTCTAGGTTTAATGGCGGCGGCTTGAGGCTAAAATGAAATAGTATGATTTAGGCTAGGTCTTAGGTTCTTTTTATAGTGTTTTTGAGTTGATTCGGACCGTCGATGGAGCTTGGTTTAATTATAGCCGTTCGTTGGAAGGAGAGACCAATCAGGAGCTGACACCTAGTTCTAGTGACAAGGCAAGGCTCAGAAAATCGACCAAACACAGACCAGGCCAGCCAGGGTGGGCTGGGTTCGACCTGGCTCAGGGGCCAGGTCGACACCCCAGTCGACACCGTGTCGACTTGGCAGTCGACACGGGTGACCCAGGTCGACTGCCCAGTCGACCTGGCTAGCCCCAGGTCGACTGCCAAGTCGACCTGGGTGCCTTGGGCGGGAATTTTCCCGCCCTGGCCAATTGGGCCCGATTTTGAATTTCAAATTAGTTTTCTGAGCTGTTTTGGTCTGTTTGAATTTTAAACTGAATTCTAAAACTTCCGGAGGCCATATCTTCTTCATACGGAGTCCGTTTTACGCAAACTCGGACTCTATCTCAAGCAGAATTCCAAGACGAACGCAATGGCGTATCCCTTTTCCCTTAATTCTTTGATTTGAAATTAGTTATACTTTAATTTGTGAATTTCACTGTTATAGAATACACGGGGTGTTACATTCTCCCCTACTTAAAAGGATTTCGTCCCCGAAATCTTCAACTTCAGAAAGAATGTATATCCTAACATCCAAACATCCATCTACTCATCCATCAAACATGAGCATCCATTGTCCTTAAAATACTTCTAATGTTTCATGATCATATGAGAAGTGTGTGTGCGTACATGTACTTATCTAATGCAAAATCAGGCGGTCTACTGATTCAGTTGACCTCCTTAATGCGAATTATGTAAGTGCCATGAATCCATTATGTATGCGAATTTTCCTATTCATGATTCTACATGAGTGCACAACCATTCATATATAAATGCAACATCCATATGACAACACACTAAACTCCATCCATATACGAATACATACATTTATGCATATGCAACATGAAAAATGTGTCTGAGTCGATCTAGTGCCTAATGTGTATTCATGCATCCACGAGCAACCACTTGCGACCACTTGCAACCATTTCGCAATCATAACATGTTTCAATTACATGTTTACATCCAAAAAGATTATACCTATGGTTCTCAAGATAGGATCGAGGAGAGAAACAAGATAAAACAAAGCATCTAGAAGAAGTTAACGATGTACCCCCAGAAGGTCCGGTCTGCTTCTTAGGGTAGTCTTTGCTGATGTGTCCAGTCTCCCCACAATGAAAACATTCACCTTGCTTTCTCTTCCTCTTTCTACAATCCTTGGCTATGTGCCCTTCCGTACCACAGAAATTGCATTTCCTTTTATCACGTGAGTTGTCGTTCTTGCCTCCTTTCTCGGAGCCTACCTTCTTATTCTGAGAATCGTTGGGCTTGACCTCTTTCTTCCCTTGAGAGTTTTCTGCCTTTGTCTCCTTCTTGCCCTTATCTTTTTCGTTCAGCAATGCCATCTGCACCAACCTTTCATACGTAGCTCCCATGGGTATATGGGTCATGGCCAAACTGTGTAATGGCTCATTCAACCCCTTGACAAAGCGGAGAGCCTTCTTGTGCAGGGTGTTGACTAGGTCCAGTCCGAACCTAGCCAGCTCATCGAACTGATTAACATACTCTTTGACTGTCATATCCCCTTGCTTAAGAAATAAGAATTTTTCCAACTGCAAACTCCTTTCAGCTTCTGAGAGAAATTTAGCCTCAAACCTTGCCCTAAAGTCCTCCCATGTTTCCACTGGTCTTTCTGCATTGGTGACTTCCCACCAGTAGGAAGCCTCGCCTTTAAGTAGCCATACTGCCAGTTGTATTTTCTACATGTCTTCTACCTCAAAGATGACGAATAGGTCCTCGGTTTCCTTCAGCCAATTACTAGCTGCCACGAAGGACTCAGTTCCATGAAAGTCCTTTCCCCCCATAGCTTTAAAATCTTTACATATCTTAGCAAAAGTGTTTCCCCACGGAGGAGGTGGAGAAAGAGGTGCTGCTGCAGCTGGATGATTTCCTGCAGTTGGGGGAGGAGGAACGGTAGGACCTGGCTGAGTGGCCCTTGCTTCTAAGAATCGTCTAAACCAACCAGGTATTGGTATACCATCTGGCAAGTTAAGTTCTTCGGACATGCTGAAACAAAAAGGATAGATTCAAAACGAAGGATAAAAGATAGTACCTATGGCTTTGGGGGACTTTGTCTTTTTTTTAAAAAAAAAATATTTTATCTTCTAAAAATGCTTCTTTAAATTTTCTTCTTGAAAATAAATTTTCAAAACTTTTTATCTTATCTGGTAAACCTATGCTCTGATACCAAGTGAAACACCCCGCCTCCGTTAGGGTCACTCTCAGAGGGAATGCCCTAATTTTGGTGGAGGTTTGTAAGTATAAGTCACAGATATACAAGACAGATATAAGAACACATATTTTTGAACAGCGGAAAAACAACAACAACTTTTATTTCAACATAATACGTGTTCACAAACCATGTCATAATTTGTCTTACAATACTTCCAAAATCATAACTGTCTTGATTACATTATTTAAAGAAGCATAAAGAAAACATAAATAAACTGCAAAAATCCCCTAATTGCTGTCCAAAGCCATAGTCCAAAACGGAAAAGATCCAAGCGATACATTCTTTCTCTTCAAGGTGGATGTGAAAACTGGACAATCTGCGGTATTCCCTCCCTGTGAACCTGGGGGGGGGGGGAACGAAAGAAAAGAGGCGAAAGGAAAAGGGTCAGTCATAAAGACTGAGCAAGTCCTAGTGACTTTCAGTGTAAAAAACGGTTAAAACAACATGTCATGTATGAACTGGAACTGAACTCAAGAAGGGTGTCAAGGTGGACAAGATAGACTAAGGTGATCATGATAAGTCAAGACAGTTCAAATAAAGCATCACATGTTCAAAATTCGTTGCATCGACTGTACTGGTATACTAAGCCCATGTCACGAGTTAATCACGAAATAAATCCCACGGCCCAATATCGTGAAACGACCCTGAAACGGGGTCTGACCCAAGTACGGGGTCCTACGGAGCGCTTATCTAGTCGATCGGCTCCCTACAAGTTCTAGCTCGTCAAGTGTCCGTGTCATACGGCTAATCACGAATGTAGTCACCTGTGCTGGGTCCACCTTCGGGTGTATCAGCCCTAGGGTGTCAACCCCTGACACGATTCAAGATGCACAGATAAATCCACAGATACCCAGTGTCTGCCCCGGAATACGTGCACGACCGTAGTCCATCGAACCTACACTGGTGTACCCCACTGCCGTCGTTCACCTCTTACAACCAGCCCAGTAATCGTGCCCCACCCGGCCTAGCCCCAGGGTACCTTGATACATCTAGAGGGTTACTGCTGAAAAGGGTCGTGTCTAGGGTTTCGCCTAACAGATTAGGTCATGTAATTCGTGACCTAACCCGCCTAACCGATTAAGTCATGTAATTCGTGACTTAATCCTCTTCCAGTCTAGTCATGTCAAGAGGGTTAAGTATGTCGTTTAAATTCGCGACTTAACCCGCCTACGTGTCATGTCAAGTTGGCTAAGTGTTGTCGTTTCAAGTTCATGACTTAGCCCTACAAATCGTGTTCAAGTTGGTTAAGTTGTCTTTTTCATGTTCATGACTTAACCCTAATTGGCATTAATTGATTCGTTAATGCACCGAACCACTCACATTGGATCCTATTGTTCGTAGCCACTGGATTTGCCGGGCGGTTCCGGGCCGGGCAGGTTTACGCTACGAACTCAACCCAACCTCGGGTTTCAAGCGCGATATGACCAAATACCCACATTGGATCCAATTGTTTGTAGCAACTGGATTTGCCGGGCGGTTCCGGGCAGATTTACACTACAAACTCAACCCAACCTCGAGTTGGTCTCTTTCTTGTTTTCTAAAGTCATGCCCATGTTCTTATCAAATTCGTGCTATTTCCATAGCATGTTCATATGTCAACTTCATGCCCAACTAAGGCATGTTTTTCAAGGCATGTTCAAGTCAAGTTTTCGTGCCATATTTCATGTTCTACTTATGCCAAATTTCACGGTTTATGATTATAATCAATTCAAGTTTTTTCCTATTCTACCCAATCGTATCCCCAACGTATATAAACGTACTTCGTTCACAAGCATAAACAATTCAAGAGATAAAGGGGAATAACACCAAACATGTGATAGGCATATGTGACAATTCCAACATCACTTGCATAATAAACAGGCTATAACATATCACATGGTTTCAATACTAGCATGATGATAACTTGTCATAGTAATGGTTCCAACTTAGTTTAACATGATGATTTCAACTTTACATCATAGGCATAATAATCATTGCGGGCATAATAATAATTTTATTACAAACATGAAACATTAAAGGCATGGTAATTCTAATAGGCATAGTGGATTCCAATTTAGCATTTTTAACATAATGATTCTCATCTAGCATTATAAACATAATGATTCCAACTTTTCATCATAACCTAGCAATTCCTAATTTGTCATTAACATGGTAGGTATATTAACATCACAGGCATAGTTCCATCAACATCATAGACATGGTTTAATTGGCATCATAGGCATGGTTTAATCAACATAAAGATTTCAATAAACATAGTGATTCCATGGACATGTATTAGTCCAACTTGCCATACAATTAAGCCCAAGTGATTCATAACAACATCAAAATCATGATAAGTTTAACTTGCAACGTTGACATAGCAATATTCCCAAATTATGATTCAAAGTTAAACAATATAAACATGGATTAATAGTAGTTCCTAAATCCGGTTTCAATTCATGGCATGTCCATGTTATTTTAGCGTTTTTTTCTAAAAACTAACATAGAACTTACAATATGAAGCAAGTAATCAAAATTCCAAATCAAATAGCCCCAAATCCGTTGTTTAAAGCGTCGTAGTTGTTGTAGCTTCTAGTTGTAGCCTTCAAGATTCGTCCTTCGTCCTCTTTAATTTTTGTTCTTTGTATTTTTAATTTAGAGCTCTAGGTTTAATGGCGGCGGCTTGAGGCTAAAATGAAATAGTATGATTTAGGCTAGGTCTTAGGTTCTTTTTATAGTGTTTTTGAGTTGATTCGGACCGTCGATGGAGCTTGGTTTAATTATAGCCGTTCGTTGGAAGGAGAGACCAATCAAGAGCTGACACCTAGCCCTAGTGACAAGGCAAGGCTAAGAAAATCGACCAAACACAGACCAGGCCAGCCAGGGTGGGCTAGGTTCGACCTGGCTCAGGGGCCAGGTCGACACCCCAGTCGACACCGTGTCGACTTGGCAGTCGACACGGGTGACCCAGGTCGACTGCCCAGTCGACCTGGCTAGCCCCAGGTCAACTGCCAAGTCGACCTGGGTGCCTTGGGCGGGAATTTTCCCGCCCTGGCCAATTGGGCCCGATTTTGAATTTCAAATTAGTTTTCTGAGTTGTTTTGGTCTGTCTTAATTTTAAACTGAATTCTAAAACTTCCGGAGGCCATATCTTCTTCATACGAGTCCGTTTTACGCAAACTCGGACTCTATCTCAAGCAGAATTCCGAGACGAACGCAATGGCGTGTCCCTTTTCCCTTATTCTTTGATTTGAAATTAGTTATACTTTAATTTGTGAATTTCACTGTTATAGAATACACGGGGTGTTACAAATGGGAACCAAGTTTTTGTTTTTATCTGTACTCGCTTCCATCGTTCGACTGTATCCTATCGATCGAATCTTCGAACTTTAGGTAGAAACTAATGGGTGTAAACATGTGTTTGAGACATGTTATGTTTGATGGTTGCAAGTGGATGCAAGTGGTTGCTCGTGGATGCATATACGCACACTAGGCACTAGATCGGCTCAAAAACATTCTCATACTACATATGGATGTGTGTGCAGTTTTCAATTTTTGTGGATGCAGAATGATTGACTCCCCACATGGATGTTGCATTTGGATGAATGGTTATGCACTCATATAGAAATGATGTGTATCAAATAGGATTTCTTGCATACATATCTGGACTCATGACACTAACATGATTCGCATTAAGGAGGTCAACTGGATCAGTGGACCGCCTGATTTTGCATTAGATAAGAAACATATACACACACTTTGCATATGTTCATACGGCATTAGAAACCTTTTAAGGACAATGGATGCCTGTGATTGAATGGTTGAGTAGATGGATGTTGGATGTTAGGATACATTCTTCTTAACTTGAAGATTTCAGGGACGAAATCCTTTAAGGAGGGGAGAATGTAACACCCCGTATTTTCTGAGAATATTAAAAAAATGGTTAATTATGAAGAAGTTATTAAGCCTTGAGTTTGTATGCATATGAGAGAAATATATATAGATATATATAAAAATTAAATAAATAAACATGCAAAAAAGGTTCAAAACAGCGAATTAGGAGGGGGAATAACCGAACCGGCCCATTTTTGAGGTCGACCCAAGCCTCGCTGGGTCGACTATGGGTTAATCCAGGATGTTTGGCTGTCATCCCGTGGGCCGATTCGCTCAAATGCAGATTTTGGATTTGAATGGTTCTCATGATTCAGGGTTAATCTAATGGTCCTAAATAACTTCCTACACCTATATATACATCCCTAACCTAAACCTAAATCTCATATACAATTCTCTAGCCTCCATTGCTCTCTTCCTCTCTAAAAATAAATAAATCAATGGCGTCTCTACTCTGCTGAAACCTAAGCTAGGACTTGTGCTTCTTCTTCCTCCAATTCTGATTAGGATTAAAAGAGAACAACTACAACACCTTTTTCTTTTAGAATCCAACCAAGGCAAGTGCAGTTATTTTCCGATATAAACTTTAATTATAATTGTGACATGATTGTAAATCTGAATTTGAGATTGCGTATGTTCTGTTCTGATCTATTTTATTCTATATCTCTTTCTTCTTTCTGTTCTATAGCCAGGCTACCCCGAGCCTGCGCCAAATCTCATAAGAGATTAACGCACGAACGTTAGACTTTGGGACAAATAATGAATGATGGCATAATTGGACATGGCTAATCTGTGACTAAAAAGACATAACTTGTAAACTAGATTTAGATCTGTGCATATTTTGTGAATTGGAAGAAGAGGAACCATGGTATATTAACATGTGACTTGAGACATTGGACATAACGCATATTTCTGAATTAAAGATCTGTTATAATTTAAAGTTCTAGATTGTTGGGCATATTGTTTATATAGAGATTCATGATTTGGGATAAAAAGGGAATATGACTTAGGTGTGAAGATTTATGTTAAGATTTGATAACTATTAAATGTGAATAACACCTAAGTGGGAGATTTTTGAATATATGACATGCATTGAAATCGATGGCTATATTTGGTATAATTTATATGTGAATCTTTTGTACTAGGCAAGTTTAACTAAATTTGAGACGTGTGTTATATGGTAAATTATGACCATAATCTGTGCCATGTAAATTCAATGCAAACGTAGGGTATATGATCATAATGCGAATCATGACAACTATTTAGGCATGTAAACTTAGGCCAAATTTATAATTAGGCAAGATATGTTTATGAAACTTTAAGGAATGATTAAATCTGTTATATGGCCTAATCTGCTAGCTCTGTTATTTTGCCTAATTTGCTAGTTCTGTTATATTGCCTAATCTGCTAGTTCTGCTATAATCTGCTATATCTATTCATATACCAAATCTGTCATCTGCTAAGTCTGCTGAAGATGCCTAAACTGTTATATGCTAAATCTGCTAAACTGCTTAATCTGCTGAATCCGTTAAGTCGCCTAATCTGTTAAATCTGTTATCTGCCATATCTGTTGAGTTGATATATTTAGTCTGTTATTGACATAATCTGAATTGGCTATAATTATGAAAATTGACATGTATATTAGGCGTGGGCATAAATGGTAAATTAATAATTAATTGGCCGCAAAGATAAACATGGCTGACTCGAGGTTAGAATGAGTTTACGGCGTAATCCTGCCCGGAACCGCCCAGCACATCCAATGGCCGCAAACAATAGGTTCTAATGTGAGAAGTTAGTCATAACGTGCTTGAAACCCGAGGTTAGACTCAGTTTGCAGCAGAAATCTTCCCGGAACCAACCGGCCTAACCAGTAGCCGCAAACTGTCAGTCTAATGTGAGAGGTCTGGGCATTAATATTTAATTAATGAAAATCTGAGATAAATATAATGTCTAAAACGTGTTGGGCAGATAGGGTTAAACCTACTAGACTGATGAGTTTAATAAATTTGTTCCGTGAATCGGTAGGCCCAATTACAAAGTTAGACAAATCTGTAAATCTGTTAAATCCGTATATCTGATCCGTTAGTCTAAAACTTGTCTGATCTTTGAACTAGTTGATCTGAATTCTGTATGTCTGAACTTGTTAATCTGAAATCTTTTAGTCTGGGGACACAAGGATAGGAGGGGAATTACTTGTGTCATCTGATGTTTGGGACCCATATTATTCAGTAACCCTTTCTGGTATCAAAACTTTGACCCAACAGTAGGTAGGGTCCGGGCACGCTTACTGAACTAATTATAAACGGTTCATTCTGATAATGGCGAGGGGTGTTGATGGTGCGTTCCAACCGGGTCATGTGCGTGCATGGATCCCGGTCTGCCTATGAGGATGTAAGACGCCGTGACATCTGTAAATAGGTCTGTGTCATTCAAAGGTTGCCACTTTAGGGAATGATACACCCTTCGGTGGGGCTGGCACAGGGTATTTATGTATTAGGGAGCCGATCGCTTGGGGTATGGTTTTAGGGTACACTTAGTTCTGTCTGTTTCTGTTGGTACCGTCTGTTTCTGTTGGGTGGCAACACCTGTCTGTTTCTGCGTGGTACCGTCTGTTCGGGTGGTAAAGGCCCAATTACTAGTGTACACCTTATGCTACATTCTGCTTCTGTCTGTTTCTGATCGGGTGGTAAAGGCCCATTACTAGCGTGGAAATTATTCTGTACCTGTTTCTGTTTCAGTTTAGACATTAGGGTGACACCTAATTCTGTTATACTAGTATTGGTGCAGAGAAGTGTAAAGCAATAGCTTATATCATTCTGTTCTTCTGTCATATCTGCTACATCTGTTACAGTTATCTCTCATCCAGTTTTATTTTCATGTCATGTTATTATTATCTGTTCATAATTGAAAATCACTGGACTTGCCAGACTTTTGTCTGACCCTTGTTGTTTGGCCTCCTTTCTTCCGTTTCCCACCCCCCTCCAGATTTTGTAGAAGGGAATACCATATCTTGATCCGGATTCCTTCTGCTTGAAGTGCTTAAAGTATGGCTTGGCTCTGTATAGCTTCCATTCTGTGGGGATTATGATTTTTAAGTTTTGTACTCTGATGGCTTTTGAACAAGGCTGATATATATGTACTTGAGTTTTTGGTAAAGTTGTAACCAAACTGATTTCTGTCCGCTACAATAAAGTTATAAAGTTTTTGAAGTACTATTTTTATATCTGTCTTGTAACACTCTATTCTGTTTACTAAAATGCTCCATCAAAGTTAAGGTATTCCCTTTGTGAGTGACCTTAACGGAGGTGGGGTGTTACAGGGGTTTTCAATCAACATCCAATGAGCATTATTCGCATAATTGGGCGACGTGTAAAATTATCGTTCCAATACCTGTGTCGGGTTTTCATCATAATCCACGTGAATTTATCTACAGTTTACTAATAATTGTTGTATATAACAGTGTTGTATACACAATTATATGATTTTTGTTTGATGATAACAACCAAATATATTTTATTATTGAATGTGTTTGTAACAGTACTGGTATACTACACAACAGATAGCAATATAATATTTCTATTTGAATAAAATACAACTATACAAAAATTTAAATATTCACACAGTATTTTATTTGAATAAGAATATTTTATTTCGATATTTAAACAGTACAGATTTACAACTCCACTATTTGTACATATATCACTGATATACATTTCAATATATTCAATTTCGTACTTAGCTCCTCTTTACAACACTTACAATTTCATACACACTACATTTCTATACAGTTCACTCGTATATACTGACACATATGAATATCATCATCTTCAGTCTTCTTGACTTCACAGCATTCCACAGTCAATCCAGTTATCTTCATATCTGTCACATACAGAAGAACACACACAGTAGACTGCCACAAAAATAAAAATTAAATAAAAGCAAATAAAAAATTTATTTTTAATTTTTATTTGCCTCAGATTTGCGGTGTGTTTCTCATCATTTTTCTAGACTTTGTTTGATATGCAGGGACAGAAAAATCTCGTCTGATGGCTGCATGTACACACGTATACACGTGTGCACTGCCACGCCAATCAATATGCATCTGAGGAGTAGCCACAAGGACCATCTCAACTCAGTGCATATAGTCGAGAGTGCTAAATCAAAACAGCAAAAACAAGTGGTCGAGCATAATGAAAAATGCGAGTACAAAGTAAAAACATGATCAGCAATAAAGAATCAAAAAGAAAATCATTTTTTTTGAGAGCAACTCAAGGCAGGCTTAAATCAAGTATTTCAAAAATCATGCAAAGAAAAACAACTCAGTTTTAAGGCCATATGGTGCACAAACAAAAAGGAAGGACACCATTACAACCCAGTTTTAATGTGAAGCACAAGTACAAACAACATAGTGCGGCAGTAAAACTACAGGAAGTAACAAGATGGATGAACACAACTACAAATGGTCAAGAACAAAGCAAGCATGCAAATGAAAGTGATTAACATACTAATGCAGGTGGTGTTTCGTGCTATTAGTTCAAGTATGTAAATGGTGCAACCCAAAATTCAAAGATGGTCAAAGCAATTGGATATATAAGCACAATGCTAAACATCAGCATATAGGATTTCATTCAAGTTCAGTCTACATGAAATCAAAATAGCATAGTACAAATGACACAGGCAGCATGGGCAAATGATCGAGCCAAACAAATAATCGTGCAGCATTTTTTTTAAAAGGGAGTTTTAGCACAAAATGTTACATTGATCAAGGCTAAAATTTGCTCGGAAACATAAAGATAAGGCAACCCAAAGTCAATGGAAACCCAATGTACCATTCAGACTCGACCAAGTAAAGCAACATACATGAATGAAGCAGCAAGAAAACAGTGGAGCAGCTAAAGAACATACATGCACAAACACTCAAGAGTAAAGCAACATACAGAGTCATGCAAGATCAAAGTTTAAAGTTTAGATGGCAACAGTTTAGCGTGTATATGCCAGTAATACAAACAAGGACATAGAAGCCCAAAGCGACTACATGCAAGATTAAAAGTACAGTAACCATTTTGGTCAACAGAAGTGAACAAGAGCAAATTGCTCAAGCAAAAATATGCAAAACAGTTTCAATTACAATGGGGAGGCAGACGCAACACCAAAGAATTCAAGTATTGATTCTGTTCAAAGGGAGATTGAATTCAAAGCCCAGAGAGATCAACAAGCGACTAAAGTATCTAAGGACATTTTTTTTCAGAACAATAAATAAACGAGTTTTTAAGACTCGATCAAAGTTCAAGAAGACATCAAGATTTTTTTTTTGCATACGGGGCCAAGAATTTCGGCAATCACAAGAATAAAAAAGTTCAAATATAGCATCTGTTCAAATATAAAAATCAGACTAATTCGTACTCAAGTTTGAGAGTTTCAAAGTCTAGAAATCACGCCAAATTCAAAGCCAAAGCCAAGATTAAAGGAATATACTTCCTGGCTCCAAATAAAAATTCAAAGGGATAGCAATATCATAGCCAAGTCTCAAGGGAGAAATCAGAGCAGAACTTTAGGGTTTTAACCCTATAAATAATCACACAATCGTCATCGGCATAAGCAATCCAAGTTCAAGCACAATCAAAGAGTAACTCGAATTAAAAATCATACCAGAGAACAAATAAACAACTTGGACCCAAATCGAAGCACTCGAAGGCAACATCGAAGTCGCGCATCAAAGAACCACATCTCCATCACTCAAGCGCAGAGATTTGGGGAAAGACTGAAGAAACCCTAGGAACCTCTCAAGAGCCGCCGCCATTTCTTTATTTCAGAGAAAAGAGTCGGGTTAAAATAAAGTGGTGAAGCAATAACAAAAGTGGCCGGCCAAGTTTTAAGGGGATGACCTATTTATTTTAAGTCCTAAAGGCTTTTTAAATTTTTTAATTTGTTTCATCTTTCGTTTCAATTTGTAATCAGTCTACAGTTTTCTAGTTTGTCTCTAAAACTAGGGAGACGAATTACAGGGTTTGTAATTCGGGGAAATCTGGTTTTGGGGATAAAAACCAGTGCAGGGTTTTGAGCGTAGGGTTAAGAACAGTTGGGAGCGAGTGTCGCGAGTTTACAGGGGATTGTAAGCGTAGAGATTGTTTTAACTCCTAGTAGAAACCTTGGGGAATGCAGCAGTAGGCAGGGTTTTGCCGAAGCTGGGTATATCTGTGTGTTATTTATTTTCCGCATTTATTCTGATTATTATCTGTGCTGTGATTATTTAATTACTCTGTGAAAATCTGCGATAAACCCTATTCACCCCCCCTCTAGGGTTAATTTAGATCCTACAAGTGGTATCAGAGCAGGTATTTTTAACTCTAGAGTCATGAATTTGTCAAACAACGCTTTTTCTGAGGGTCAGTCCATAGCTAGGCCACCAATGTTTAATGGAACTGATTATGCCTATTGGAAAGCTAGGATGAAAATTTATTTGAGTTCAGTCGATTATGATGTGTGGGATATTATTGAAATGGGTTATAGATCTCCCACTGTTATTGTTAGTGGTGTTGAAATTCCTAAATCAAAAGATAGGTGGGATGCTAATGATAAAAAATTATTTTCAACTAATGCCAAAGCGATGAATGCTTTAATCTGTGCTCTTGATAAAACTGAATTTAATCGAATTTCTCATTGTGAGACTGCGCAGGAAATATGGCATACGTTGGAGGTCACACACGAAGGTACATCTCAAGTGAAGGAATCTCGTCTTGCTCTTCTCAGCAACGAATATGAAAATTTCTCTATGCAAAAAGACGAAGATATAAAAGAGATGTATGGACGCTTCTCATCACTGGTCTACAATGCAAAAGCTCTTGGCAAAACCTATACCGAAGTGGAATTGATCAGAAAAATACTGAGAGTGCTACCGATGAATTTTGAAGCAAAGGTGACGACGATTCAAGAATCAAAAGATCTGAATAAAGTAAGCATGGAAGAGTTGATCGGAAATCTGATTACTTATGAGATGGAGTTGAAAGCAAGAGAAGAATGAAAGGATTCTGAATCAAAGAAGAAGACGATCGCTCTAAATAATTCTGTTGAAAGTAATGATGATGATCCCACTGAAGAGCTAGCCATGGTTTTAAAAAAGTGGTCCAAAGGAAAATACAAACCACGAAAGAAGAATTCAAAAACCAACAAGTCCGAAAGTTCAGAAAATTCAGACGATGAAGTATATTGCTACAATTGCAAGAAACCCGGTCATATCAAACCAAATTGCCCACAGCTTAAAAATGAAAAGAGGAAGAAGTTCAGAAGAAAGAAGAAAGCTTTTGCCGCTACATGGGATGATGAAGAAGGAGAAGAAGTTTCTGAAAGTGAAGAAGAGGAAGCTAATTTGTGTCTTATGGCTCAATCTGATTCAGAAAGTAGTGAAGAGGATTCAAGTGAGGTATCGAATTTTACTTATAAAGAATTAATTTTAATGTGTCATGATCTCACAAAAACCGTTGATTCTCTTGAACTAAAAGTTAAGAAATTAAAATCTGATAGGTCAAAACTAGTTCAAGAAAATAACAGTTTAGAAACAAAACTTGAAAAAGTTAAGAATTCACCGTTTTCAGAATGCAAAAAATGTCAATTTTTGAGTAACGATTTTTTGAAATTAAAAACTAATCTTGAGTTACTTAAAAGTGAAAACATGAATTTGAAATCTGAAAAACTTGATTTTGAAAAGCGAAAACAATTTGAAATTGAAATTTCCAAGTCCGATGCTAGAATCAAAGCACTTGAAAACGAAAATTTGATTTTAAAACAAACTGATGCTGAAAAAAGGAAAATTGCTATTAATCGTTGTTCAAATTTAATGAAAGAAAATAGCGATCTTAAATTTAAAATTCAACGACTTGAGTCAGCTTTGACTAAATTTTCTAAAGGAGAGAAATCGTTGAATATGTTGTTAAAAAATCAATTTTTTGTTCAGAATAAAAAGGGACTTGGATTCGAATCTAATCAAGTTGAAAAACAAAATTTTAATGATTTTAAAAATCCTTTAATTGGCTTTGAAAACGATCAAATTGAATTTTTGAAATATAATAATTTCAAAGGGTTTTTAAATCATAAACAAATTGATAACTCGTTTAAAAACAATTCATTTAAATCTGTTTGGATTCCAAAAATTAACAAAATAAATTTAAGCAAATCTAAACAAATTTGGGTTCCAAAGGGTACGCTAGTGAATAGTAATGGATTGTTATATAAACGGGTTTGGGTACCAAAACTTGTAAACGAAGATAAGAGTGGTAAAACAACTTTTGTTAGACCACTCGATCATATAAACATTTAGGTACTGTGAGAGGCTGAGGAACAACTGTGCTTAAGTTAGATAAAATTCAAGTTGATTCATATATCAAATTATTTGGAGTTCCTTAGCCATAGATTCAGAGTTGGAGATTCATTGCATCACGTTGATTATGGTAAGTCAGGTATGATCTCTAAACTCGTACTTTTATTCCTTTTAGTTTATTTTTACTTGGCTGTTTTTTGAAATCATTCGTTATGGATTGTTGAAATTCTTGGATTATAAAAAAAAATTGATTTTTTTTGGTGATTTCAAATAATTATCTTCAGATTTGATAAGTTGACCGTTTCTTGAGTTTGTCTAAAAATTCTCTGAGGATGTCACTTGTGATTCTTGCTTTGAAAATGATCTTGTGCTGATCTGATAAGGAAATTGATTTGATTCATTGGTAATTAAATGATAAGTTGGAAAATCAGTGACTGGATTTAGTTAAAATTCATAGGCAATTTGAATCAAATTTGATATATAAATGGTTTTAAAAATTGTCTAGGAGCAATCAGTATTGAAAATATTAGAAAATTTCATTTTAACTGATTGATTTTTTTTAAGCTGATTTTCAACTTGCATTTTTTTTCAAAAACTCCTCTTGAGATTAATATTTTCAATTTTTAAAATTATTTTTGATTATTTATTCAAAAATTGAAATTATTGATTAATTTGAACCATTTTGAGACTCATCAAAATCGTTAATAGATTTATGAAATTGTGATGAGTTGTGACTATGGTATAATTCTTAACTAGAGGAGATATTATTTTAAATCACATGATGATTGGACAAATTTTATAATATCTTTGAATTAGAGCTTATTTCACGACCATCTTCTATATCTACCATGGTTCTGTCATTCATCATGGTTTTATTTAATTTGGGGAGTTCTAATTATTCTTGGAATTAAAAAATAAAAATAAAATAAAATATAAAAATATAAATAAATAAATAAGTTATCCTTGGTATTCACTCCCATTTAAAAATCCTCGCGGTTATGCGTGGGTGAATTACCTTAATTTCTATGTGCTTCCATTCTCACTTAAAAGACCTTCGGGCTGTGCATGGATGGAACTCATTAGAGAGGATAAAGTTAAGTTACTACTAACCCCATTTAAAAGACCTTTGGGCTATGCGTGGTTAGAAAGTTCTTAACATTTTTTTAGCATATTTAAAATCTTTAATATTCATATTCAAATATTCAATTTTTATTGAACTCTCCTCATTCTATAAAAACCATCGTAAATCCATTCATTCTGAAAGTGAAATTTGCTTCTGATTTAAAGATTATTATGATTTTTGTTTGATTAAATGGGATTTGCGATATATATTCTCTCTCTTAATTTGAATTTATATTTATAGTCAATATTCATCACTGTTTCAATTTCTATTATTCTTTTGATGATAACAAAAGGGGGAGAATTGTCAAGATTTTGACTGATGAGTATTTAGTTCAAAAATATTTTAAGATTGGAAATTAAATATCTAGAGGGAGAATGGTCAATTGTTGGATTTCATCATTCATATTTTTCCACATATATAGGGGGAGTTCAGTTGTAAGGGGAGCATACAAATAGGGGGAGTAATATATTTCACGTTCAAACACATTCAAAATCTTTTATTTGTTTGTCATCATCAAAAGGGGGAGATTGTTGTATATAACAGTGTTGTATACACAATTATATGATTTTTGTTTGATGATAACAACCAAATATATTTTATTATTGAATGTGTTTGTAACAGTACTGGTATACTACACAACAGATAGCAATATAATATTTCTATTTGAATAAAATACAACTATACAAAAATTTAAATATTCACACAGTATTTTATTTGAATAAGAATATTTTATTTCGATATTTAAACAGTACAGATTTACAACTCCACTATTTGTACATATATCACTGATATACATTTCAATATATTCAATTTCGTACTTAGCTCCTCTTTACAACACTTACAATTTCATACACACTACATTTCTATACAGTTCACTCGTATATACTGACACATATGAATATCATCATCTTCAGTCTTCTTGACTTCACAGCATTCCACAGTCAATCCAGTTATCTTCATATCTGTCACATACAGAAGAACACACACAGTAGACTGCCACAAAAATAAAAATTAAATAAAAGCAAATAAAAAATTTATTTTTAATTTTTATTTGCCTCAGATTTGCGGTGTGTTTCTCATCATTTTTCTAGACTTTGTTTGATATGCAGGGACAGAAAAATCTCGTCTGATGGCTGCATGTACACACGTATACACGTGTGCACTGCCACGCCAATCAATATGCATCTGAGGAGTAGCCACAAGGACCATCTCAACTCAGTGCATATAGTCGAGAGTGCTAAATCAAAACAGCAAAAACAAGTGGTCGAGCATAATGAAAAATGCGAGTACAAAGTAAAAACATGATCAGCAATAAAGAATCAAAAAGAAAATCATTTTTTTTGAGAGCAACTCAAGGCAGGCTTAAATCAAGTATTTCAAAAATCATGCAAAGAAAAACAACTCAGTTTTAAGGCCATATGGTGCACAAACAAAAAGGAAGGACACCATTACAACCCAGTTTTAAAGTGAAGCACAAGTACAAACAACATAGTGCGGCAGTAAAACTACAGGAAGTAACAAGATGGATGAACACAACTACAAATGGTCAAGAACAAAGCAAGCATGCAAATGAAAGTGATTAACATACTAATGCAGGTGGTGTTTCGTGCTATTAGTTCAAGTATGTAAATGGTGCAACCCAAAATTCAAAGATGGTCAAAGCAATTGGATATATAAGCACAATGCTAAACATCAGCATATAGGATTTCATTCAAGTTCAGTCTACATGAAATCAAAATAGCATAGTACAAATGACACAGGCAGCATGGGCAAATGATCGAGCCAAACAAATAATCGTGCAGCATTTTTTTTAAAAGGGAGTTTTAGCACAAAATGTTACATTGATCAAGGCTAAAATTTTCTCGGAAACATAAAGATAAGGCAACCCAAAGTCAATGGAAACCCAATGTACCATTCAGACTCGACCAAGTAAAGCAACATACATGAATGAAGCAGCAAGAAAACAGTGGAGCAGCTAAAGAACATACATGCACAAACACTCAAGAGTAAAGCAACATACAGAGTCATGCAAGATCAAAGTTTAAAGTTTAGATGGCAACAGTTTAGCGTGTATATGCCAGTAATACAAACAAGGACATAGAAGCCCAAAGCGACTACATGCAAGATTAAAAGTACAGTAACCATTTTGGTCAACAGAAGTGAACAAGAGCAAATTGCTCAAGCAAAAATATGCAAAACAGTTTCAATTACAATGGGGAGGCAGACGCAACACCAAAGAATTCAAGTATTGATTCTGTTCAAAGGGAGATTGAATTCAAAGCCCAGAGAGATCAACAAGCGACTAAAGTATCTAAGGACATTTTTTTTCAGAACAATAAATAAACGAGTTTTTAAGACTCGATCAAAGTTCAAGAAGACATCAAGATTTTTTTTTTGCATACGGGGCCAAGAATTTCGGCAATCACAAGAATAAAAAAGTTCAAATATAGCATCTGTTCAAATATAAAAATCAGACTAATTCGTACTCAAGTTTGAGAGTTTCAAAGTCTAGAAATCACGCCAAATTCAAAGCCAAAGCCAAGATTAAAGGAATATACTTCCTGGCTCCAAATAAAAATTCAAAGGGATAGCAATATCATAGCCAAGTCTCAAGGGAGAAATCAGAGCAGAACTTTAGGGTTTTAACCCTATAAATAATCACACAATCGTCATCGGCATAAGCAATCCAAGTTCAAGCACAATCAAAGAGTAACTCGAATTAAAAATCATACCAGAGAACAAATAAACAACTTGGACCCAAATCGAAGCACTCGAAGGCAACATCGAAGTCGCGCATCAAAGAACCACATCTCCATCACTCAAGCGCAGAGATTTGGGGAAAGACTGAAGAAACCCTAGGAACCTCTCAAGAGCCGCCGCCATTTCTTTATTTCAGAGAAAAGAGTCGGGTTAAAATAAAGTGGTGAAGCAATAACAAAAGTGGCCGGCCAAGTTTTAAGGGGATGACCTATTTATTTTAAGTCCTAAAGGCTTTTTAAATTTTTTAATTTGTTTCATCTTTCGTTTCAATTTGTAATCAGTCTACAGTTTTCTAGTTTGTCTCTAAAACTAGGGAGACGAATTACAGGGTTTGTAATTCGGGGAAATCTGGTTTTGGGGATAAAAACCAGTGCAGGGTTTTGAGCGTAGGGTTAAGAACAGTTGGGAGCGAGTGTCGCGAGTTTACAGGGGATTGTAAGCGTAGAGATTGTTTTAACTCCTAGTAGAAACCTTGGGGAATGCAGCAGTAGGCAGGGTTTTGCCGAAGCTGGGTATATCTGTGTGTTATTTATTTTCCGCATTTATTCTGATTATTATCTGTGCTGTGATTATTTAATTACTCTGTGAAAATCTGCGATAAACCCTATTCACCCCCCCCCCCCTCTAGGGTTAATTTAGATCCTACAATAATAGCATTAAAACTATAAACATCCATCAATAATCAAACGAATATTGCAATCACAGAAAATAAATATATACTCAATTATAAAAATAAATAACTGTGCAAATAGTTTGAGTAAGAGAGTTCTCACCATTGGTTTCCACTCAATCACTCTTTAATTGATGATTTATACAACGATTTGTAAGAGTCGGGCTGCTGAAATCTGTGAATGACAGGAATTGAAAAGTCACAAACAAAGGCGAAATGGGCCGAAACTCGACCAGGAAAGAGCCTTGATGGACTAAACTGTTGATTGTGGTCTCCACCGGTCAACAGTACAAAAACCGGATTCAGGCGTCTGACCTAGAAATTCTAACGTCTAAATTTCCTTTTTCCTAAACCACCAAAGTTCAATTTGGTGATATTTCAGACGTTTGAATTTTTTTTGACCAGATGTCTGAATTAAAATTCAGACGACTGGATTAAAAATTCAAGACTTCTGAATTGCTATGCTTGTTTTCATAATTATTTGAAGCAGGTCAGACGTCTGACCCAAAATATTCATATGTCTAAATCCTGAACCAGAGCAAAATTTACCTAGAAAACATGTTCAAAATGATATCAGCCAATGCCCGAAGGCCTATGATGTTATATACATGCAAATAAGGCTTCTATAACTCACTGAAGTGACTCACAACACCAAACTCACATGCACAAACATTCATACAAGAGATTTGCAATGAGTTTTGATTATAAATTCAAAAACGGACAAATTTTATAACCAAAGCAATCAAATACGATTCAAGCGACTTGTGAAGACTTAGAACTTTGTCGGGGCGGGGGGGGGGGGGAACAGAGCTTCACAATATCGTCAAATCAACTCATAGCATATGAATTAGATTATGTGGACAATTCTAATAATAAATTTCAATTCAGTGAAAAATAAACTAATGAGCATGAAAGTGTATACTTATCTAACCAATTCATATGCATATGTAAATCCAAATGAACACTAAATTAACTTTTACAAGCTAAAAACTTATGGCATAGATGTTGTAAAGACCCGTAACTTCCCCGTAAAGGAAAGCATCGGATAGTTCGAGAACACGCCACAACAGAACGCATATAGAAGAACATTTCATTGTATATTACAGCAATGCATCAGATTACAAGAATATACAGAGTATAAATGAATATTACACAGAAATATCAGAGATTTAAATTACATTTAAATATATCGCAGCGGAAAATAATACAATACACAACTAGAAGGAGATATACGGATACAAAGCTTTCCGGATATCGTTCCAGCTGTAAACCAGGATCCTGTGAATATAAATCTACAAAACCAAAACTACTAGCTGCCCGTGTCAAAATAAGGGCACCCAGAGTTTAGGTTAAAACAATAAACTCCAGGTCAGTCATGTGACTGGTGTGAGAACTAAAACAGTTATTGATCTTTATTTTTAAAGTTAGGTAAATCAAGGGACCACGCCGTATAACACGGAACGGGTTTCCTCCCAAGAATACCAGTGCATAAAACAAACAGCGCAATGCTAAATAAAGAAAAATGAAGCTATTATAAGACCCAGGTCCTATCACACAATGCAACGCAAGCCGGGGGATAGGGTTTTTACCTTATAATAGCCAAGAATGCTTGATACGTTTAAAAGAAATCATTTGATACTATAATAAGTGCATAGTGTATAAAACAACTTCAAATCATAAATATCAATCATAGGCGGCATGAGTGCCCCATCCCACTATGTCGCCATACTAGGCTCTACAAATAAAACCGCAGAATCACGTATTTGGAAATTGGGTTTCCATCTATGAACCGAGGCAAAAGATAGTCCTCAACCGATTCGAGACAATCTAGCCCATGTCTCAGGAACAGCCGCAACTGCCCCATGGAGCGACAGGGCCGGTCCACCGATGTGGATTATTATGCCTGAACACTACGTTTCCCCGCCCTTTGGGGCGTAAATGAGCCAACGAATGACTCCATCGGACCCGGATCGTCCGATCAAACCGAGGCGCCTCGCAACAGCAACAACCACATAAGTCAAACTCGTCAGGGCGTGTAAAACCACTGACGCCACTTTTTAGCTAGAAGGAAACGCATGCCCTCCCTGAGGTCCGTCTCCCGTTTCTGGTTCATACCGGGTGTGAAACTCGCGAATTCACGTTACACAAAGCTGTGCCACACAGGCTGTGCTTTGATCATCACCACAAGACTTTGCTTTTCAACAGAAGCCTCGATCTATTGCCACTTAGGCATGCCACACAGGCAATTCACTCTATGTGTTTGATATCCATCAGTATATAACCCCTGAGCTCGTATGTCTCAGAGAAGGGCGTTAAGCAAGAGAATAAATTCTCCGCCGCCAAACAGATGTATATTTAATAGAAATCAATCACACAGACTAAAATCCAATGTCAGACACACAGTCCATTTACAAGTCCGTTCTGGGTCTGAACGAAACCGGAGGCACCTAGTACCCCGCATATCCATCGATCTCCAAGCACGTCTGGACGATCACCAACTGTTTCCATCTTCTTGGGTGTACAGCCCAATCAAGATCATCAGTAACCACCCAAACGACGTGAAGACTTCCGGTCTTCGACCATCGTCTTCATCTTCGACTTATCGTCGTATTAGTTATTCAGAATGGGATAAACCCGGTCTTTCCGAATAACTCGCGTATATTTTAAATAAGTGTTACACAAACACAACATACGCCTCATTCCAATTCATTAGTCACTAACCGTAAATTAATCAAGAGAATAATTCCCCAAATATTAACCCCGAAGGCCGAAACCAACATCAGATCAATATCCAGAAAACCATTCTGCTTAGCTAACCGACAGTTAGTTTCTAATTTCACATTCATAGGGAAAGGTTCCCATTAATTTTATCCAAGATAAATTCCTTGAATTTATTCTTTATTCTATTTTTGAATTTCAATTCAAACTAGTCGGGATTAGCGAACCTTACCGAAGTAATTATTTATTTTAATTTCCCCATCCCAACCTATTCATCCCATGAAGTAAAACTGGTAATACTTCATATCTAACACCACAGTGTTATCGGTAAGTTCAATTACCATTTCACGTTCAAATCTAATTAAAGATTTAACTATCGCCTGGAGCAAAACTGGTGATACTCCATTTTCGATCATTTCAATCTAATTAAAGATTCATTAAAACTCTACTTAGTTTTAATCTTCGACTGGGTTAAAGAATCAGTGTCATTTAAAACACGGTTCACGATAAACCCAAAATCACATTCATTAATTATCGGGTTAAAGAACGAGTGTTATTTAAAACACTGTTCACGATAAACCCAAAAATCATTCCATTAATTATCGGGTTAAAGAACAAGTGTTATTTAAAACACTGTTCACGATAAACCCAAAAATCAATATCAATTCAATTCCAATTAAATATTATTGAATTGGTACACTTCATTAAATCTAAATAAAAAGATTTAATCTTTTCTCAACTGGGTTCAAGAACAGTGTTAGTGAAGACACCATTCACGACAAACCCAAATCACATTTGATTTTCAATATAAGGCTCTGAATAGAAAATATATCGGCTTATATTCAATATCAAATTCTACGATTAACAAATGTCGTATTGGAAATAACGATATAAATATATATCTTTCAAATTTCCATAACAACATTTGTATAATCACGAAATCCAACATCGAAATATTCCGAAGACAATTTCAATTCAAATCCATTCCAATGCAATCATTGGAAATTTTGGTTATTTTCAAAACCATTTCAAATTCAATTTATTTATTTAAAAATAAATAGAATTATAATTCTAGTTCAAAACTAGTTCATTTCGATAAAAATCTATTTTTATCTTTTCAAATATGGAGTTTTTCATCCCAATTCTTTCTAAATCATTTCTTATGATTTTACACAAATTATTACTATTTTTAATAATTTTATCAAGGCCCGTACAGTCGATTTCCATCAATGGCCATCGAACTGCACTTCCAGCGACCTTTTTCAAATTTGATTTGGACATAATTCCAAATCCAACCGTTAGATTTCTAATTTCTAATATTCGTTAGAAAGCTCTTTTCGATACGAACCCAACGGTTCCGGTTTTAGGAGAATCCGACGGTCGGATCTCCCGTAATGTCCGTTTGAAATAAATGGTCGAAATTCACGAACTGCCGCGGCGCGGCGCGTTCTATTCAGGCCATTATATTATATATATAATATATACTTCGTCGATTTCTATTTAAAACGAATTATATAAATAGTTTTAAAATCGTTTCAAAAGCAATTTCAACTTTCTTTTCAATTCAAATCAAAATTGAATTCTTCTTTATAAATTCGTTTTAAAATTCATTTCTATTCAATTCAAATTTCAATTCAATTTGAATTCATTTCAATTCGCTTTCAATTCAATTTGAATTCGTTTTCAATTTAATTCATTTCGAAATCGTTATATATTCAATTCATTTCGAAATCGTTTTCAATTCAATTCATTTCGAAATCGTTTTCAATTCAATTCATTTCGAAATCGTTTTATATTCAATTCATTTCATTTCGAAATCGTTTTATATTCAATTCATTTCAAAATGAATAAAATCGATATAAATATCGTTCACGTCAAAATGGCGTCAATCTAATCAACGCGGCTTCATATATTTCTATTTTAAAATATTATATTTCAAATATTTCTTTTTCAAAATAGTTGTTATTATCAAAATATTTCGTTCAACACATGACCAATCTCAATGGATGAGTACTGTCAACACATGAACTTTTATTTTATATTGATAAAGATGTAAATTTTATTACTAAAATATTTCGTTCAACACATGACCAATCTCAATGGATGAGTACTGTCAACACATGAACTTTTATTTTATAATATTCTTTATTTTTCAAATTGGAATGAGGCCCAATCAATCACCATATAATGTTAATTATATGGATTTTCATACATTACACACATATAATAGCATTGAAAAATAATCAACCATCAACCAAAGTGCACTACACTGTATAAGCATCAAATATAGATATCTAACGCTTATAACAGTCTGTCAATCAATCGATCGACATATTTAATCAATCAGGATGAGTGAACTTCAAATTTCATCCCAACACCCGTGTGGGGTTTCAAACAATCAAACACAGATTTTATTTGTGCTGTTGGGCGATGTGTAAAATTTATCGTCCCAATCAATGTCCTTCAAATAGGTGTACATAAACAAACCGTCCGGTTTGTAAATGGATATTTTATTTTATTCACTTTCACTATATTCATATTCACGTTAAAAATTATATTTTTAACGATACTACCATTTATTTTAACATATAAATTTCTATTCAGTTCATTCTTTAAATAAAATGATATTTTTATTTTTCTAACATATTTTAGAAAATTTCGGCGGCATAACGGCACGATACTAGAAACGGGACAAGGCCTAGCCTTGTCCCCGGTCTAGTGAAGGCCCACGCCATTCACACATCAATCAAATCAATTTCATTTCACCAAACAATTTCCATTCAATCAAATATTCTAACTAACTACTCAACCAAACAATTTAACAAACAAGCCATCCATGGTCTGTGGATGACGGGTGTCGGGTGCTACTAAGCACCGTCTGCATCCTAATATATAAATATAACTAGAAAATTAAATTGAAAGGTGAGAAGTTCTCACCGAGGGTTCCACTCCGCCATTCTTTATTTCTGAATTTCTGAACCGCTCGGATTTTGTTTTGATTACCGTCTGTACCATCGCTATCTTTTCCCGCTATTCACATTAAGAATCACATTTTTATCACTTCTTTAAACCAATAAAAATATCGTCTTTCTATAATTAAAAATATCGTCTTTCTATTTTTACTTTTCTAAAAATTCTAATTTTTACTTTGCTAAAATTTCTATTTTTACTTAGCTAAAAATTCTATTTTTACTTAGCTAAAAATTCTATTTTTACTTAGCTAAAAATTCTATTTTTACTTAGCTAAAATTTCTATTCTTACTTAGCTAAAAATTCTATTTTTACTTAGCTAAAATTCTATTTTTACTTAGCTAAAATTTCTATTTTTACTTAGCTAAAAATTCTATTCTTTTCTAATCAAAAATGGGGTCTTTTTCTTTCTAACAAAAATGTATGCTTTTCTTTATGATAAAAAAAAACTAATCTTTTTATATATAATTTCTGTTTTATAAACATCATGCTATTACAAAAAAAAAGGAAAAGGAAGGGAAAGCTCACCGATTCGCAAAAAAGGGGGTTTGGAGCTGCTCACGCCGGAGCTCGTGGAGGTGCTGGCGGCGCTGGCATCGCGGTGGAGGGTCGGAGTGAGTTGAGCCCGTGGTGGCGGCGGGCTGTAGGGTTTTGGTGTCGGTCAATTTGGGGTTGGGGTGTTCGGACTTAGGAGAGAAGAGAGAGGAAGCATGCGATAGAGAGGGGGGGTCCGGTCTGCTGGTGGCCGGCGAATGGTGGGCCGTGGGCTAGGGCATCGGGCTTGGGTTCAGTCGGAGTGAGAGAGAGGGAATCGAGGGAAAGGGGAGGAGTTGGACGGAGGGGCTGGAGCTTCTGGGCCCCGGCGGCGTGCCCTGCGATGGCCGGAGGTGGTGGGCGCCGTCGCGCCTACGGTGGTGGTGAGGGACGGCGGGCTTCCTCCGTCGTTTGCTTTTTTTTTTTCTCCATTTTCGATCTGAACGATATAATGAGGGGGGGGGGGAGCGTTGACTATGGTTAAGGAGAAAAGGAGGGTGTCCTTTTATAAATATATATATATATTTTTTATTCTTTTAAAATCCCAAAAAGCAAGTTTCATTTTCGAACTCCAAACGAAACCCACCGACTGTCGCACATAGCTAATTACCCCCATTCCCAACCCAATGGGATATGTATCGTAGGCCAATTCGACCGTTTGAGTCAGTTTCCGTTGAATTTAAAGTATAATTCTTTATATATTCAATTTAAACGCACATTTTCATTTACCGTGGTCACATACTAACTCTAAAAATTCTCGAAAAAATATTTTCTAGCTTCGTATTGACGATACGGTCCTAACAAAACTAGTTTCGTCGAATTCTGAGACCGTTAGAAAAATGGCCATTTTCCAGTCGATTAAAATCAACTGAAGCTGGTCAAACGCGTTTTCCTTTGCCACGCTCACCTATTGATTCGAAAAATTATGAAATTTGAAACCTAGCAATAATTCGACATCACGGACCCAACAAAAGTGGTTTCGTCGAAATCCGAGGTCATTTGCAAAATGTCCATTTTTAAGGGCCTGAATTCCATAGCGACTATTCAGAATTTTCAACTGGACATATCTTTTGATTCCCGCTATGAAATTTCGATTATTCGGATTCGTTGGAAAGATATCATCAATTAGGTTCTAATGTTTTTGGTTTCACTAAAATCCGGATTGTTTTGCACCCGGTACATTCAATTGAAGTTTGAAATCGAATTATCGAACTACCGCGCCATTTTCAATTCTATTTATAATTATATATAAATATTTATATTCTAACGACGACGTATATAATATATACGTTCGAGTTCTATTCAAAATAAATTTCTCGCCGATATTATTTAAAATAATTCATTTTAAATAATCAAAACTCGCTTAAAATTGCCAAAATAAAAATTTTAAACTGGCCCAGATTTTTCGGGTTGTTACAATCTCCCCCACTTAAAACTTTTCGTCCCCGAAAAGGAACAAAGTCGAAAGCGGTTTGATTAATCAACTCTACGGTCGATCAGGCTTCCATTCTCCAACTTTTCAATTTCTGAGAATTTTCAAAATTTCAAAAATTTGGCTAACACCCTAAATTTTCGAAAAATTTCGCCATAACCTCCCCTGCACCGGGAGCATCGGGGAATTTCAAATAGCTTCCCCGGTCCTTCAGATCTCAAAAAGAAAAAGAAAAAGCCAAGCGGCTAGCCAATAGGCTCATAAAATCATCATCACCCAAACAAAACAGTAAATTATGTAGTAAACATGTACCTATTTGTCGGGCAAACAAATTTTATTCTCTGCTCTAGCCTCCTTGCTATGACCTGTTCAATGCAAGTATATGTATATGCAAGCAAACGCGACCAATTTTCAATACAATTCAATATTTGATTCAATTAGGCTAAATGGCTAAAAATTAGCAAACAAATAAACAAACAACACAAACATCAATCAATTAGTGAATTAGAGTTTCAAATTCATTATCTTTGATACATATACAGAAATCATGTTTTTGATGCCAAATCACAACAATAAGCCCTATCTAATTTTGGGTTCTCACACCAGTCAATAGGAAATATATAGAAATCTCACTTTCGTCACTCGAACATAAATACTAATGATGGAGCTCCATCATCAAAATCATCTTCGGGCGATTAGAGTGTAATTCTATATCTATCCAATATATTAAAATTTCAAATACACGTGGATCAGACGTATATGCAAAATCTTTATATACTGGACTGTCCAACTCAATATAAATAGATATTCAAATACGAAGAATTGATTTAAATTTTCAAAACAAAAATTGTTTTCATTTGAAAAATATGCTCTTCACACTCGTTCTAGGATGCTACTGATCCCATCTCTAACGAGTCATCCCCGTCGGATATTACTAATCCAATATCTGATGAATTCTTTCGTACGGTTCTAATGTGTCTTGTTCTCGAACTCTGTAAACCAAAGCTCTGATACCACGTGTAAAAACCCGTAACTTCCCCGTAAAGGAAAGCGTCGGATAGTTCGAGAACACGCCACAACAGAACGCATATAGAAGAACATTTCATTGTATATTACAGCAATGCATCAGATTACAAGAATATACAGAGTATAAATGAATATTACACAGAAATATCAGAGATTTAAATTACATTTAAATATATCGCAGCGGAAAATAATACAATACACAACTAGAAGGAGATATACGGATACAAAGCTTTCCGGATATCGTTCCAGCTGTAAACCAGGATCCTGTGAATATAAATCTGCAAAACCAAAACTACTAGCTGCCCGTGTCAAAATAAGGGCACCCAGAGTTTAGGTTAAAACAATAAACTCCAGGTCAGTCATGTGACTGGTGTGAGAACTAAAACAGTTATTGATCTTTATTTTTAAAGTTAGGTAAATCAAGGGACCACGCCGTATAACACGGAACGGGTTTCCTCCCAAGAATACCAGTGCATAAAACAAACAGCGCAATGCTAAATAAAGAAAAATGAAGCTATTATAAGACCCAGGTCCTATCACACAATGCAACGCAAGCCGGGGGATAGGGTTTTTACCTTATAATAGCCAAGAATGCTTGATACGTTTAAAAGAAATCATTTGATACTATAATAAGTGCATAGTGTATAAAACAACTTCAAATCATAAATATCAATCATAGGCGGCATGAGTGCCCCATCCCACTATGTCGCCATACTAGGCTCTACAAATAAAACCGCAGAATCACGTATTTGGAAATTGGGTTTCCATCTATGAACCGAGGCAAAAGATAGTCCTCAACCGATTCGAGACAATCTAGCCCATGTCTCAGGAACAGCCGCAACTGCCCCATGGAGCGACAGGGCCGGTCAACCGATGTGGATTATTATGCCTGAACACTACGTTTCCCCGCCCTTTGGGGCGTAAATGAGCCAACGAATGACTCCATCGGACCCGGATCGTCCGATCAAACCGAGGCGCCTCGCAACAGCAACAACCACATAAGTCAAACTCGTCAGGGCGTGTAAAACCACTGACGCCACTTTTTAGCTAGAAGGAAACGCATGCCCTCCCTGAGGTCCGTCTCCCGTTTCTGGTTCATACCGGGTGTGAAACTCGCGAATTCACGTTACACAAAGCTGTGCCACACAGGCTGTGCTTTGATCATCACCACAAGACTTTGCTTTTCAACAGAACCCTCGATCTATTGCCACTTAGGCATGCCACACAGGCAATTCACTCTATGTGTTTGATATCCATCAGTATATAACCCCTGAGCTCGTATGTCTCAGAGAAGGGCGTTAAGCAAGAGAATAAATTCTCCGCCGCCAAACAGATGTATATTTAATAGAAATCAATCACACAGACTAAAATCCAATGTCAGACACACAGTCCATTTACAAGTCCGTTCTGGGTCTGAACGAAACCGGAGGCACCTAGTACCCCGCATATCCATCGATCTCCAAGCACGTCTGGACGATCACCAACTGTTTCCATCTTCTTGGGTGTACAGCCCAATCAAGATCATCAGTAACCACCCAAACGACGTGAAGACTTCCGGTCTTCGACCATCGTCTTCATCTTCGACTTATCGTCGTATTAGTTATTCAGAATGGGATAAACCCGGTCTTTCCGAATAACTCGCGTATATTTTAAATAAGTGTTACACAAACACAACATACGCCTCATTCCAATTCATTAGTCACTAACCGTAAATTAATCAAGAGAATAATTCCCCAAATATTAACCCCGAAGGCCGAAACCAACATCAGATCAATATCCAGAAAACCATTCTGCTTAGCTAACCGACAGTTAGTTTCTAATTTCACATTCATAGGGAAAGGTTCCCATTAATTTTATCCAAGATAAATTCCTTGAATTTATTCTTTATTCTATTTTTGAATTTCAATTCAAACTAGTCGGGATTAGCGAACCTTACCGAAGTAATTATTTATTTTAATTTCCCCATCCCAACCTATTCATCCCATGAAGTAAAACTGGTAATACTTCATATCTAACACCACAGTGTTATCGGTAAGTTCAATTACCATTTCACGTTCAAATCTAATTAAAGATTTAACTATCGCCTGGAGCAAAACTGGTGATACTCCATTTTCGATCATTTCAATCTAATTAAAGATTCATTAAAACTCTACTTAGTTTTAATCTTCGACTGGGTTAAAGAATCAGTGTCATTTAAAACACGGTTCACGATAAACCCAAAATCACATTCATTAATTATCGGGTTAAAGAACGAGTGTTATTTAAAACACTGTTCACGATAAACCCAAAAATCATTCCATTAATTATCGGGTTAAAGAACAAGTGTTATTTAAAACACTGTTCACGATAAACCCAAAAATCAATATCAATTCAATTCCAATTAAATATTATTGAATTGGTACACTTCATTAAATCTAAATAAAAAGATTTAATCTTTTCTCAACTGGGTTCAAGAACAGTGTTAGTGAAGACACCATTCACGACAAACCCAAATCACATTTGATTTTCAATATAAGGCTCTGAATAGAAAATATATCGGCTTATATTCAATATCAAATTCTACGATTAACAAATGTCGTATTGGAAATAACGATATAAATATATATCTTTCAAATTTCCATAACAACATTTGTATAATCACGAAATCCAACATCGAAATATTCCGAAGACAATTTCAATTCAAATCCATTCCAATGCAATCATTGGAAATTTTGGTTATTTTCAAAACCATTTCAAATTCAATTTATTTATTTAAAAATAAATAGAATTATAATTCTAGTTCAAAACTAGTTCATTTCGATAAAAATCTATTTTTATCTTTTCAAATATGGAGTTTTTCATCCCAATTCTTTCTAAATCATTTCTTATGATTTTACACAAATTATTACTATTTTTAATAATTTTATCAAGGCCCGTACAGTCGATTTCCATCAATGGCCATCGAACTGCACTTCCAGCGACCTTTTTCAAATTTGATTTGGACATAATTCCAAATCCAACCGTTAGATTTCTAATTTCTAATATTCGTTAGAAAGCTCTTTTCGATACGAACCCAACGGTTCCGGTTTTAGGAGAATCCGACGGTCGGATCTCCCGTAATGTCCGTTTGAAATAAATGGTCGAAATTCACGAACTGCCGCGGCGCAGCGCGTTCTATTCAGGCCATTATATTATATATATAATATATACTTCGTCGATTTCTATTTAAAACGAATTATATAAATAGTTTTAAAATCGTTTCAAAAGCAATTTCAACTTTCTTTTCAATTCAAATCAAAATTGAATTCTTCTTTATAAATTCGTTTTAAAATTCATTTCTATTCAATTCAAATTTCAATTCAATTTGAATTCATTTCAATTCGCTTTCAATTCAATTTGAATTCGTTTTCAATTTAATTCATTTCGAAATCGTTATATATTCAATTCATTTCGAAATCGTTTTCAATTCAATTCATTTCGAAATCGTTTTCAATTCAATTCATTTCGAAATCGTTTTATATTCAATTCATTTCATTTCGAAATCGTTTTATATTCAATTCATTTCAAAATGAATAAAATCGATATAAATATCGGTCACGTCAAAATGGCGTCAATCTAATCAACACGGCTTCATATATTTCTATTTTAAAATATTATATTTCAAATATTTCTTTTTCAAAATAGTTGTTATTATCAAAATATTTCGTTCAACACATGACCAATCTCAATGGATGAGTACTGTCAACACATGAACTTTTATTTTATATTGATAAAGATGTAAATTTTATTACTAAAATATTTCGTTCAACACATGACCAATCTCAATGGATGAGTACTGTCAACACATGAACTTTTATTTTATAATATTCTTTATTTTTCAAATTGGAATGAGGCCCAATCAATCACCATATAATGTTAATTATATGGATTTTCATACATTACACACATATAATAGCATTGAAAAATAATCAACCATCAACCAAAGTGCACTACACTGTATAAGCATCAAATATAGATATCTAACGCTTATAACAGTCTGTCAATCAATCGATCGACATATTTAATCAATCAGGATGAGTGAACTTCAAATTTCATCCCAACACCCGTGTGGGGTTTCAAACAATCAAACACAGATTTTATTTGTGCTGTTGGGCGATGTGTAAAATTTATCGTCCCAATCAATGTCCTTCAAATAGGTGTACATAAACAAACCGTCCGGTTTGTAAATGAATATTTTATTTTATTCACTTTCACTATATTCATATTCACGTTAAAAATTATATTTTTAACGATACTACCTTTTATTTTAACATATAAATTTCTATTCAGTTCATTCTTTAAATAAAATGATATTTTTATTTTTCTAACATATTTTAGAAAATTTCGGCGGCATAACGGCACGATACTAGAAACGGGACAAGGCCTAGCCTTGTCCCCGGTCTAGTGAAGGCCCACGCCATTCACACATCAATCAAATCAATTTCATTTCACCAAACAATTTCCATTCAATCAAATATTCTAACTAACTACTCAACCAAACAATTTAACAAACAAGCCATCCATGGTCTGTGGATGACGGGTGTCGGGTGCTACTAAGCACCGTCTGCATCCTAATATATAAATATAACTAGAAAATTAAATTGAAAGGTGAGAAGTTCTCACCGAGGGTTCCACTCCGCCATTCTTTATTTCTGAATTTCTGAACTGCTCGGATTTTGTTTTGATTACCGTCTATACCATCGCTATCTTTTCCCGCTGTTCACATTAAGAATCACATTTTTATCACTTCTTTAAACCAATAAAAATATCGTCTTTCTATAATTAAAAATATCGTCTTTCTATTTTTACTTTTCTAAAAATTCTAATTTTTACTTTGCTAAAATTTCTATTTTTACTTAGCTAAAAATTCTATTTTTACTTTGCTAAAAATTCTATTTTTACTTAGCTAAAATTTCTATTCTTACTTAGCTAAAAATTCTATTTTTACTTAGCTAAAATTCTATTTTTACTTAGCTAAAATTTCTATTTTTACTTAGCTAAAAATTCTATTCTTTTCTAATCAAAAATGGGGTCTTTTTCTTTCTAACAAAAATGGGGTCTTTTTCTTTCTAACAAAAATGTATGCTTTTCTTTATGATAAAAAAAAACTAATCTTTTTATATATAATTTATGTTTTATAAACATCATGCTATTACAAAAAAAAAAGGAAAAGGAAGGGAAAGCTCACCGATTCGCAAAAAAGGGGGTTTGGAGCTGCTCACGCCGGAGCTCGTGGAGGTGCTGGCGGCGCTGGCATCGCGGTGGAGGGTCGGAGTGAGTTGAGCCCGTGGTGGCGGCGGGCTGTAGGGTTTTGGCGTCGGTCAATTTGGGGTTGGGGTGTTCGGACTCAGGAGAGAAGAGAGAGGAAGCATGCGATAGAGAGGGGGGGTCCGGTCTGCTGGTGGCCGGCGAATGGTGGGTCGTGGGCTAGGGCATCGGGCTTGGGTTCAGTCGGAGTGAGAGAGAGGGAATCGAGGGAAAGGGGAGGAGTTGGACGGAGGGGCTGGAGCTTCTGGGCCCCGGCGGCGTGCCCTGCGATGGCCGGAGGTGGTGGGCGCCGTCGCGCCTACGGTGGTGGTGAGGGACGGCGGGCTTCCTCCGTCGTTTGCTTTTTTTTTTTTTTTCTCCATTTTCGATCTGAACGATATAATGAGGGGGGGAGCATTGACTATGGTTAAGGAGAAAAGGAGGGTGTCCTTTTATAAATATATATATATATATATATATATATATATATTTTATTCTTTTAAAATCCCAAAAAGCAAGTTTCATTTTCGAACTCCAAACGAAACCCACCGACTGTCGCACATAGCAATTACCCCCATTCCCAACCCAATGGGATATGTATCGTAGGCCAATTCGACTGTTTGAGTCAGTTTCCGTTGAATTTAAAGTATAATTCTTTATATATTCAATTTAAACGCACATTTTCATTTACCGTGGTCACATACTAACTCTAAAAATTCTCGAAAAGATATTTTCTAGCTTCGTATTGACGATACGGTCCTAACAAAACTAGTTTCGTCGAATTCTGAGACCGTTAGAAAAATGGCCATTTTCCAGTCGATTAAAATCAACTGAAGCTGGTCAAACGCGTTTTCCTTTGCAACGCTCACCTATTGATTCGAAAAATTATGAAATTTGAAACCTAGCAATAATTCGACATCACGGACCCAACAAAAGTGGTTTCGTCGAAATCCGAGGTCATTTGCAAAATGTCCATTTTTAAGGGCCTGAATTCCATAGCGACTATTCAGAATTTTCAACTGGACATATCTTTTGATTCCCGCTATGAAATTTCGATTATTCGGATTCGTTGGAAAGATATCATCAATTAGGTTCTAATGTTTTTGGTTTCACTAAAATCCGGATTGTTTTGCACCCGGTACATTCAATTGAAGTTTGAAATCGAATTATCGAACTACCGCGCCATTTTCAATTCTATTTATAATTATATATAAATATTTATATTCTAACGACGACGTATATAATATATACGTTCGAGTTCTATTCAAAATAAATTTCTCGCCGATATTATTTAAAATAATTCATTTTAAATAATCAAAACTCGCTTAAAATTGCCAAAATAAAAAATTTAAACTGGCCCAGATTTTTCGGGTTGTTACAGATGTGGGTTAATGAATAACTAACAAGCTCTCACCTTTGATGGTTAGAAGCAAGAAATCGATCCAATGCCAAGTTAGAACAACCTCTCTTCCAATATTACCACGAATCTTCAATATAAACATGAATGCACAAATTTCCTAGAAGTAAGGTTTAGGAAATCATAAGAAATTGAAGAGGAATGGAGTTGGAGAAGCTTACCCAAGTTTCTACATTTGATTCTCTCTTGATTTGAGCTTCTAATTGCAAAACCTATCTTAGGAATTTCTATTTCCCATTCCCTATTTTCTAATTTCTTTGAAGTGAGGAAGTGAATGAAGGAGAGATGGTTGATGGGGACTTAAGTGAGTGGGCTAGGTTTAGCCAACCAAGACCCAACCTAGGTGCTAAATCTCCGAAGCTCGAAATATATCGAAGTTTATAGTTTTCGAATACGTAAACAAAATTTTGGGCTCAATGGTTGAGTCTAAATTCGTCTATATGTAAAAAGTGATATTTTGGTCATACATCCAAGGAGAAAGACCAAATTTCTCCAACTCCAAAGGTATCGATGTTTATAGTTTTAAAAGTCACAAATGGGAACCCAATGGAAGTGGTTTCGTCGAAAATGGAAGTCGTTTGCAAAATGGCTATTTTAAGGGCTATATATAATATTAAAATATATATATAATTTCAATAGAGACTATTCTAAATTTTAACTTGGACATAAATTACAATTTATATAGTGAAATCTCAATTTTTTACATTCGTTAGAAAATTACAATTCAAAAATATTCCAACGTTTCTTGTTTTATCAAAATCTGATTTGTATTGAATTCTATACATCCATTCAAAGTTTAAAATCGAATTTTCAAACTACCGCGCCATTTCAAGTTCGTTTTAATTAAATTTTAAATTTATATGTTCTAAATTTGATTAAAATAAAATTTAAATCATTAATTCTCAAAATAATTTATCTAAAATATTTAATCTCTATGAAAATGAATTAAAAATAAATTTTAAATTGATTCCAAAAATACGGGTTGTTACAAAAAAGAACCTCGATCTCATCTAATCATAGAAATTAGAAGCCTAATTTTGGTATAGAAAAAACAAAATTGATAGAAATGAAAAAATAAAAATAAGAATAAAATATAACACAGTGGATCATGGAAAAAACAGAAGATGGATCATAAAAAAATAAATAAAAATATTGACAAAAAGTAAAAAAAGAAACAAAAGTGTACCAATTTACGGGAGTATATCTCATCAGTCAAAACCCTTCCATGGGATTGCCACCAGGTTGCCAGCTACTTCTAGAGCTACGTTGGAGTCACGAATTAGGGGCAAACCCTATTGTTTTTCGGTCACCGTAGAAACCAAAAAGAGGGAACCCGATATTTTAATTCTCAAGTGAGGTGCGAAATGAAAAATTGGGGGGGGGGGGAGGAAATTGCATGCGGATTTGATATGGCTCGAAGCAATATCAAATGCATTGATTCAGAGCTTTGAAGATGTAGGGTTAGATTTTAGGTGTTGGGGGTGGTGCGCATCACAAAAGGAAATTTGACACGGCTATGAGCTATAGCAAATTTGATACGGCTTAAAGCCGTATCAAATCTCCGCATCCTGATGTGCCAAATTTGTCGTTTTGGTGTAGTGCAAAGAATGAGAACATTGACATGTTATGTGTTCATATTGCATCTTCAAAAGTTAATAGTGATATTTGCCATGCGCCAATTTATCTCATTGTAATTATTTTGCTGGAATTTAAGCTTGGATTGTCATCCTCAAACATTTTAAAGTTTGTTTCATGCCTTAAAAATTGGACAAAAGCAGCCGCTAACTAGGTAAGACAAAGTAAAGAAGATTTTGTACAACATTATACTCTTAACAGGTTACCCTTCACTTTAGAAGAGTAATATTAACCAAATCATTAAAAATTGGAACATCAAATGCCAGGAACCACTGATGTCCATACTTGCTGCCAAACTATAAGCATACTGTATTTTTAATTTGTTAAACAAAAATAGTATTAATTTAAGATCATGATTAGTTTATAATAACATGGCCGTAACCACTAATTTTTGTATATCATATGGTTCATTAAACATGGTGAATGCCATGTCAAGTAAAAGATGCAGCGGTGGTTGCAAAATTCATAGGAGCTATCAGAGGACACGAACTTGATTAGAACTTGCAAGCATTAAACTTTAGCAGTTCATATATAACATTATCCATTGTAAATAGAGTGAATTGTGGGTTCTTATGGTGATTGATTTAGATAGCTTAAAATAGTATAAATGTGAGTACAAAATATTGTATTTGAAAAGAAGTATTGCATGGGAGCATTAAAATTTTTGTATATGAATTGTCTATTATTTAAATTGTAAAGCGAGATTTTGTCATAAAAAATGCTACTATGACGATTTTTTTTTTGGTCAAATAGCACACCAAAGACATGATTTTAGGAGAGTGACCACATATTAAATTACCCCTATGAATTTCCCCAATACCCCTAAATTATGCTTTACCGGCATTTTGACAAAAAAAATTCTTTGTCACAGTAGCAATACCCTTTTCTCATTGCTGATTGGGACACATTAGATCATTGTATTCAAATTGAATTGCTTTTCTGAATTCGCTTCTTTTTTGTTTTCACAAAAAAGAAAACTATCGACAACACTTGCACAATAACTCGAAAGCAGTTAGCATTCTCCCTCCATTCTTCGCTCATTTCACTTTCCCCCTATTAATGATATTCGAACACTACCTAATCTAAACAATTTCAAATATTTTATCACCTCTAAATCAAATTATGTATCTTATACAGTTTATTTTATTTTCATTTAGGAAATTGAAAACAACCTGAAGAGTGCAATGCGCAGTTAATAATCTAGAACAACTTACACATAATCACCCTGTTAAAATATTAATATTGCCCATATGCGTGGCATGGACCACACAGTAGTTAAACAAAAAAAATAAACTTATGTAGTTATGCACCAATTGACAGAGAAAAAATTCATACAAAAATGATTACCAAGTACAAATTTGGTTACCTAAAACATTATGATTCCAAAAACTAATAAGGTCTTTATGAAAGCACTATGCACCATACCGGATTTTAAAAAATATCTCAATAAAGGTCAGCATAAGTCTACGTTTAAGTTTATTTGGAAGCAAGACTTGTAATAATGCAATAATGAAGTATAACCAACCGACATAATGCAGCTATGTCATTAGGCGTAAGCTTAGAATAAGTGACTGGATAAAATATGAATAACTGCTAATGTATAATTGTTTTATAAAAAAACATATATTTAGAGATAATAACCAGAATTATAGATTTTATCTGTCAACTAATCAACTATCATTCATTTACAAACTTGAAAGCTCTTAGTATCCTATTATTCACATAAACACTATTCTGAATTACAGTTATTTAGCTTCAGCGCTACAAAAATTACAACGAAGTATACGTCTTTCTCTTACATGACAATAAATATTATTTTTAGTGTCTCAGCTTTGTATTGTCATGAAAAAGATTCAGTTGTAGGTTTTCCTCTTTATGGCTTATACAAATGATGATCGAGGCACAACCTGAATTTTCTCTCCAATCATTTTATTGAATAGATTTTGACGTTGTAGTTTGCAGATTATTATTGATGTGTGTGTACATGTGTGTGTGTGTGTGTATATATATCACAGTATTCAATAGTATTTAATGTTAGTTATATGATTTGTTAAGTTATATCAGTAATTATATAGCTGGTAAAGCTCTGGTTAAGAGATTATCTCAGTGGCATATTCTTTTTATTAATAAATTATATTCTATTTGATCATCCTTGATTCATCATGGATATTGCAATCATCATTGCACTTCAATTAATTTATAATTTTACCATCTAACTTCGACTAGTTACCCAATGATATTTATTTATTGCTTTGTTATAAATAGTACATATGGCGACATATGAACTGAATCTATGGTTATAAAAAAATCATGTGATGAATAATCAATTTATGGACAGTAATTAAAATGCTTATTCACCGCAAATGTATTGCATATATTTGATCTGTAAGTAGGAATTCCAAATTTACTCAAGTGCATCTCCTTCAAAAACATTTTGGTGTAAAAACAACATATAGTAAAATGGTGTAGACTCGAATTTCGATCTATTTATTTGTAAATTCTTTTTGCTAGGGATCCAGTGGCTTCATAGAAAAATTGAGAAAGATGGTTATAAAGAAGCAATGATGTTGATTACTGCTCCCATGGATGTTCTCAGTAGTATACAATTATTAAGTAAGGAAATTATTTAAATAGATATGTTGTAGTTTACCACTTTGGACAATGGTGCTTGTCCCTATAGCTAAGTTTATTAAGGAACTAATGGACTAGCTATTTCTAACTCATTACTTCTCAATAATCTCCTTGCAAATTGTGGGATCTTGATTTTTTTTAATTAATAGATAATAACACTCATTAAATCTTTTCATTTACAGGATTGATGGACTTTTTAATTTTTATCTTTTTAGACTGTAGTCATAGCTGTCCTTTCTTCCTTTCCATAGTTGATCAAGCCTCCTTATGGGTTTATAAGTGAAGCCTGGTCTTTTTTTTATTCATTGCTTTAATCAAGCTGGAGAAATAGGCAATCGGTCCATTCCAAAAGCTTTTAAAAATCAACATTTTTGCCAAGTTAATGCAAAAATCAAAAAATTGGTTCCGATGCAAAACAGCAGAGAACTTCTAATGTTTCTTAACTTTATCCAAATGAAATATATTTGATGTTTGAATGATTATTTATCATTATTGTTGCATACCTGTGATGTATGAAATACATATAACAGAAATTATATGGTAATTGATTGAGTCGCATTCCAACTCAGGAATAAAGAATATTTTAAAATTAAGAATATTTTAAAATAACGAATATATTAAAATAACGAATATTATAAAATAATATTCAGTGAATAATTAAAATATGATTTTAATGTCCAATTTTGGATGGACATGAAAATATTAAAATATATGGAGCCGAGTTAAGTGTATTCGCCATTTTAACCCGAACGGGTTTGTCGATCGATTTTATTATAATGAATATCGAAAGGAATTGATTTCAAAATATGATATTTTGAAAATATTATCATTTTAATATTATAATGATAAAGAATATTCAATTTTGTTTTAAAATTGAAAATGAAGTTGGAATGATTTTAAAATGAATTTATAAACGAATTCAGAAAATACGAGATATAGAAATCAATGATATATATTATATATATAATGGCCTGAATAAAATGCGCCGCGCAACGACCATTCGTGAATTTCGACCATTAACTTCAAATTGATGTAACGGGAGATCCGACCGTCAGATTCTCCTAAACCCGGAACCATTGGGTTTGTATCAAAAAGAGCTTTCCAACGGATATAAGAGATTTAAATTTGAACGGTCGGATTTTAAAATATGTCCAAATCAATTTTAGAAAAGGTCGCTATGAATGCAGTTCGGTGGCCGTTATTGGAAACTGACTGTACGGGTCTTAATAAAATTATTTAAAATATAGAAAAATTATGTAAAATCATAATAAATGATTTGGAAGATTTTTGGATGGAAAAATTCCAAGTTTTGAAAAGATAAATGATATTTTTATTGAAATGAACTAGTTAATAACTAAATAATAATCCAAACGATTTTTAAATAAATAAATTGGATTTGAAAAATGGGTTTGAAAATTACTAGAAATTTTCCAACGTATGAATTGGAATGGTTTTGAATGGAAACAATCTTCGGAATATTTCGGTATTGGATTCTGTAATTATACATATATTATGGAGGAATTTGGAAGATATATATATCGTTATTCCCAATACGATATTTATTGGTTTTAGAATTTGATATTGAATATAAGCCGATATAATTTCTATTCAGCGGCTTGTATTTAATATTAAATTGGATTTTGGGTTTGTCATGAATGGTGTCTTTAGTAACACTGTTCTTAAACCCCGATCAGAAAAGAATAAATCTTTTAAATAAGATTTAGAGAAATTTAACAATTAATTAATATTTAACGGGAATTGAATCGAAGTTGATTTTTTTAGGTTAATCGTGAGCAGTGTTTTAAATAACACTTATTCTTTAGCCCAATTAACAATGAAGAGATGATTTGGAATTTATAAATCTTGTTATTAAGATTTAAGGGAAATTTTCCAAAGTAAAGTTTTCCAATTCAATATAACTAATTGCGATTGAATGGAATTCGATTTGGTAATAATGGAGATGAGTTTCTGTAAAGAAAGACCATTACTATATATGGAATTTAAAGGGCTTTGTCGTTATTCCATTTATAGTATTGATTTGATACAGAAATTTATATCGTTTGTATACTGTTATGATTTCCGTGAAGATTCCATTTTGATGGAAGCTGATTTGGGTTTATCGTGAACCGTGTTTTAAATGACCTTGGTTCTTTAACCCGGTTAAAGAAAAGATTATATTCTTAAATTTGTATAATCATAAAGTAATGATTTATGATATTAAAACCAAGTGGAGTTTTATTGAACCTTTAATTAGATTGAAATGGAATGTGATCATTTAAATTATCTAATTTGGGAAATGATCGAAAATGGAGTATTACCAGTTTTGCTCCAAGCGATAGCTAAATCTTTAATTAGATTTGAACGGGAAATGGTAGTTAAATTTTACCGATAACGCAGTGGTGTTAGATATGGAGTATCACCAGTTTTGCACCATGAAATGAATAGGTTGCAATGGGGATAATAAAAGAAATGATTACTTCGGTATGGCTCGTTAATCCCGACTGGTTGAATAAACCTTAATTTGGTTTTGGATTGATTTCCAAAGTAAGATTAAAGATAAAATTTAAAAGAATTTATCTTTGATAAAATTAACGGGAACCTTTCCCTAGTGATGTGAATATTTGAATAAAATAATATTCTAAATTGGAATGAGGCGTATGCTGTGTTTTTATAGCACTTGATTATAAAATACACGAGTTATTCGAAAAGAACGGGTTTAACCCATTCTGAATAATTGATACAATGATTAAAAGTCGACAATGAAGACGGTGGTTGAAGACTGGAGATCTTCACATCGTTTGGATGATTACTGATGTCTTGATTGGGATGTACACCTAAGACAAGGTAATAAGTGGTGATCGTATAGACGTACTTGGAGATCAACTGGATATGCGAGGGCCTCTCTCCTGTATTAGACATATGGGACGAGGAATAAGGTGCCTCCGGTTTCATTCAGACCCAGAACGAACTTGCAAATGGATCGTGTGTCTGACATTGATTCCTTTATGTCGTATTTGTTTATCTCTGCTAAATATATATCTGTTTGGTAGCGGAGAATTTATTCTCTTGCTTAATATCCTTCTCTGAGACGTACGAGCTCAAAGGTTATATATTGGTGGAAATCAGTGGTACAGTATGGATTGACAGTGTGGCATGCTAAGATGCAAATGATCAAGACTTTTGTTGAAAAACAGAGTCTTGTGGTTGATGATCAGAGAAAAACTTTAAGTATCATAGCTTTGTGTAGCATTAATTCGCGAGCCTCACACCTCGGTACAAACCAAAAACGGGATAGTAACTACATGGAAATGGACATATGTTAGTTCTAGCTACGAGTAACGTCATGGTATGGAGCCCAGACTGTTTTTTATGTGGATGTTGCATATTATTTGATGGAAAGCGAGGTACCTCGGAATTCGGGCCAATTGAAAGGCTCGAATATGATTTGAGTCCCTAGTTGCTCTAGAGTGGTCGACATTACTAACCCATTTTGGAGGATTGATAGAACCGGCTAACATATAGTTTATTGTATAACTAATCATCGATGGATGAACGACCATGAAGATCCAAGGGGTTCACTACGGGGGATCCTGAGGCATTTGCTAGTGTGTCTCGAAATCGGTGAAGATAATCTCTTGCCTCAGTTCATAGATGGAAACCCAATTTCCAATATGTGATTTCACGATTTTAGTTGTAAATATATATATATACATGGCAACGAAATATAATGGTACCTACGCCGCCTATGATTGATACATTTATATTTGAAGTTGATTTCTTCACTTATAGTAATAATAAAAGATGAAATTAAGCATATCAAGCATATTTGGTTATTATAAGGGAAAACTCTATCCTCGACTGCGTTCATTGTGTGATGGGACCTGAGTCTTATAATAGCTTCATTTTTCTCTTTAGCATTGCGCTGTTATTTTTGTGCATTGGCATTCATGGGGGATAAACCCGTTCCGTGTTATACGGCATGGTCCCGTGTTTTACCTAACTTTAAAATGAAAGTTAATAACTATTTTAGTTCTCACCAGTCCCACGACTGACTCGGAGTTTATTGTTTCTACCTAAACTCTAGGTGCCCCTATTTTACACACAGGCAGTTAGTAGTTTTGGTATTTGCAGATATTATTTTCATAGGATCCTGGAGTTACAGCTGAAGCTATATTCGGAAAGCTCTGTATCCGTGTATTTTTTCAGTTGTGTTTTGTATTATTTTTCCGCTGCTTTGTAATTTAAATCTCTGATATTTTCCTGTTGTATATTATTCATACCCTGATATATTCTTGTACTCTGAAGTAAATTGTTGTAATAGCAATGTGTGGTTTCTGTTCGGATTAGTCTTGTTCTCAATTCAATCTAGGCTTTCCCGTAAGGGGAAGTTGGGGTCGCTTCAGTTTGGTACCAGAGCTTTAGTTTACAGAGCTCGTGAAACGACCCGAACTTCCCCGATCTCCGAAGAGAAGAGAAAGAACGAATTACTGTGAGGACAAGACGAATCAGAACGCAGACAGAAGAACATTTCATTGTTTATTACAACAATTCAATAGAATACAAGAATATACAGAGTATTAACAAATAAAATACATTTGATAAATATCAGAGATTACAATAAATTACAAAGCAGCGGAAAATAATACAAAATAGAACCGAAGGAGATATACGGATACAAAGCTTTCCGGATATCGTTCCAGCTGTAAACCAGGATCCTGTGAATATAAATCTGCAAAACCAAAATTACTAGCTGCCCGTGTCAAAATAAGGGCACCCAGAGTTTAGGTTAAAACAATAAACTCCAGGTCAGTAATAGGACTGGTGTGAGAACTAAAACAGTTATTAATCTTTATTTTAAAGTTAGGTAAATCAAGGGACCACACCGTAAAACACGGAACGGGTTTCCTCCCAAGAATACCAGTGCATAAAACCAACAGCGCAATGCTAAATAAAGAACAATGAAGCTGTTATAAGACCCAGGTCCCATCACACAATGCAACGCAAGCCGGAGGATAGGGTTTTACCATATAACAGCCAAAGCATGCTTGATACATTTAAAACAAATCATTTGATACTATAATAAGTGTATAGTGTTTAAAACAATTTCAATCATAAGTATCAATCATAGACGGCATGGGTACCATATATCATGTCGCCATACTAGGCTCTACAATCGAAACCGCAAATTCACGTATTTGGAAATTGGATTTCCGTCTATGAACCGAGGCAAAAGATAGTCCTCTACCGAATTCGAGACAATCTAGCCTACCATGTCTCAGGATACAGAGCTCGAGTGCACCTTGGATCGTCAGGGCCGGTCCACTCGATGTGGATTAAACTTAAACCCTGGACAATACGTCTCCCCGCCCTATGGGGCGCAAATGAGCCAACGAATGAATCCATCGGTTCGAGAACAACCGATATATCCGAGGCGCCTCGCAACAGCAACAACCACATAAGTCAAACTCGTCAGGGCGTGTAAAACCACTGACGCCACTTCTAGCTAGAAAGAAACGCATGTCCTCCCTGAGGTCCTCTCCCGTTTTTGGTTCACCACCGGGGTGTGAGGCTCGCGAATCAACGCTACACAAAGCTATGCCACACAGGCTGTGCTTTGATCATCAACCACAAGACTTTGCTTTGCAACAGAATCCTTGATCATTTGCCACTTAGGCATGCCACACAGGCAATTCACTCCATGCATTTGATATCCATCAATATATAACCCCTGAGCTCGTACGTCTCAGAGAAGGGCGTTAAGCAAGAGAATAAATTCTCTGCCGCCAAACAGATATATATTTAATAGAAATCAATCACACAGACTAAAATCCAATGTTAGACACACAATCCATTTACAATTTCGTTCTGGGTCTGAACGAAACCGGGGGCACCTAGTACCTTGCATATCCATCGATCCCCAAGTACGTCTGGATGATCACCAACTGTTTCCATCTTCTTGGGTGTACAGCACAATCAAGATCATCAGTAACCACCCAAACGACGTGAAGACCTCCGGTCTTCAACCACTGTCTTCATCTTCGACACCACGTCGAATCAGTTATTCAGAATGGGATAAACCCGGTCTTTCTGAATAACTCACGTATATATTAAACAAGTGTTATACAAACACAGCATACGCCTCATTCCAATTCAGAATATTCTTTTATTCAAATATTCTTATACTTTGGGAAAGGTTCCTATTAATTTTTATCAAAGATAAATTCTTTTATCTTTTTTGAATATCAATTCAAACTAGTCGGGATTAGCAAACCACACCGAAGTAATCATTTATTTTATTTCCCAATCCCGACCTATTCATCCCATGAAGTAAAACTGGTCATACTTCATATCTAACACCACAGTGTTATCGGTAAATTCAATTACCATTTCATGTTCAAATCTAATTAAAGATTTAACTATCGCCTGGAGCAAAATTGGTGATACTCCATTCTCGATCATTTCAATCTAATTAAAGATTCATTAAAACTCCACTTATTTTTAATCTTTACAGAAATCAATATCCTGTCTTTAACTGGGTTAAAGAACCAATGTCATTTAAAACACGGTTCACGATAAACCCAAATTCACATTCCATTAATTATCGGATTAAAGAACCAGTGTTATTTAAAACACCGTTCACGATAAACCCAAAAATCAATCCCAATTCAATTCCAATTAAATATTATTTAATTGGCACACTTCATTAAATCTAAATAAAAAGATTTAATTTTTCTCTCAACTGATTTTAAGAACAGTGTTAATGAAGACACCATTCACGACAAACCCAAATCACATTTGATATTAAATACAGGGCTCTGAATAGAAAATATATCGGCTTATATTCAATATCAAATTCTACGACCAACAAATATCGTATTGGAAATAACGATATTTATATATCTTTCAAATTTCCATAACAATATCTGTATAATCACGAAATGCAACATCGAAATATTCCGAAGACAATTTCGATTCAAATCCATTCCAATGCAATTATTGGAAAATTCTGGTTATTTTTAAAACCATTTCAAATCCAATTTATTTATTTTAAGAATAAATAACTTATTATTCCAGTTCAAAACTAGTTCATTTCGATAAAAATCTATTTTTACCTTTTCAAATATGGAGTTTTTCCTCCCGATTTTTCCCAAATCATTTCTTATGATTTTACACTAATTATTACTATTTTTAATAATTTTATCAAGGCCCGCACAGTCGATTTCCATCAACGGCCATCGAACTGCACTTACAGCGACCTTTTTCAAATTTGATTTGGACATAATTCCAAATCCAACCGTTAGATTTCAAATTTCTAATATTCGTTAGAAAGCTCTTTTCGACACGAACCCAACGGTTCCTGTTTGAGGAGAATCCGACGGTCGGATCTCCCGCAATATCCATTCGAAGTCAATGGACAAAATTCACGAACTACCGCAGCGTGGCGCGTTTTATTCAGGCCATTATATTATATATATATATAATATATATAATATATACTTCGTCGATTTCCTTTTAAAACGTATTTTATAAATCGTTTTAAATTCGTTTTCAAAACGGTTTCAACTTCCCTTTCAAATTCTAATCAAAATTGAATTTTTCAATATAAATTCGTTTTAATTTCATTTCAAATCGATTTCAATTCAATTTAATTCGAATTTCAATTCATTTCAATTAAATTCGAATTTCGATTATTTTCAATATAATTCAAATTTCGAAATCACTTTCAATATAATTCAAATTTCGAAAACACTTTCAATATACATTGAAAATTGATTAAAATCGGTATAAATATCATTCATGTCAAAATGGCGTCAATCTAATCAACACGGCTTCATATATTTCTATTTTCGAATAATCTATTTCAAATATTTCTATTTCAAAACTGGAATGAAGCCCAATCAATTACCATATAATGGTAGTTATATGGATTTTCTATAACACATGTACAAAATAACAACGATAAATAATCAACCATCATCCAGAGTGCGTTCTACACTGTATAAGCATCAAATATAAATATTTAACGCTTATAACAACCTGTCAATCAATCGATCGACATACAACTAATTATTGGGATTAGTGTATGTCATATATCGTCCCAATACCCAAGTGGGGTTTCAAACAATCAAACACATATTTTATTTGTGCAGTTGGGCGATGTGTAAAATTTATCGTCCCAATCAATATCAATCAAATCAGTGTATATAAACAAATCTCCGATTTGTTTATAAATATTTATTTTATATACACGTTAAAAATTCTATTTTTAGCTATAAAATATTTTCCACTATAAAACATTTTATTTCATTTCACATCACACAATCAACTACACATCAAAATCAAACAAACAAGCATACAAGCCGTCCATGGTATGTGGACGACGGGTGTCGGGTGCTACTAAACACCGTCTGCATCCTAGTTTATAATTCAACTAGAAATAAATTCAAAAGTGAGGAGTTCTCACCGACTAGCTAATCCAAACGCCACGACTCTTCTTAAGTAGAAAATCTTCGTCGTTTGACACTTTCGTTGCCCGTATTCACTACATATATAAAAATCACATTTTTGCTTCGCTATTCAATATATAAAAATCGGATTTTTACTTTGCTATTCAATATATAAAAATCGAATTTTTACTTTGCTATTCAATATATAAAAGTCGAATTTTTACTTTGCTATTCAATATATAAAAATCGAATTTTTACTTTGCTATTCAATATATAAAAATCGAATTTTTACTTTGCTATTCAATATATAAAAATCGAATTTTTACTTTGCTATTCAATATATAAAAATCGAATTTTTACTTTGTTATTCAATATATAAATATTGAATTTTCACTTTGCTACATAAATGATAAAAATCACATTTTTCCTACGGTGTTATATTATAAAAATTGCACCTTCAATACGATGTTTACATTATAAAAAACATATCTTTACTTTGTAAAAATCATTCCTTTTTGCTTTATAAAAATCATATCTTTTACTTTGTATAAAAATATAACATTTTTCTATATAAAAATATCGCCTTTCTGCTTTATAAAAATCATATCTTTTACTTTGTATAAAAATATAACATTTTCTGTATAAAAATATCGCCTTTCCTTGACTAAAAATCTGACCTTTCTTCTAAATAAAAATCGATCTTTGCTTCAAATAAAAAGACTAATCTTTTTATATTTGCTAATTCATATAAAACAAACTGATTATATAAATGCTAATTATATAAAATAAATTAAAAACAAAACTTACAACCATCGAAGAAGGAAAGAAAAGAAGGAGCTTCGCTGTTGTCTTGTGGCTCAAAGAGGAAAAGAGAGGAGCTGGGGTCTTCACGTCAGTCGAGGAGCACGAAGGGAGGTCAGAGCTGAAGAGGGAGGGGGCGCGGGGTATGAACGGAGGGGGTCTTCGTGGTCGTCGCGGTCAAGAAGGGAAGAAGGAGAAGAAGATGGGGCGGCTACTGGGGGGCGCGATGGCCACGCCGACGGTGGCAGCGGCGGCGGCGGGTTCTTCCCCCCCCGGTCGTTCTTTTATTTCCCTTTTTTTTATTCTGTAAATCGACTTTAAAAGAAAAGGGGGGCTAAGGGTATAAGTAAGGGTTTTTTATATTAATTTATATTATTTAATTTCAAAAAAAGTTGACTTTTTATTTCGACCTCGAAACGAGGCCCACCGCCTGTCGTCCACAGCTAATTACCCCCATTCTGAACACAATGGGATATGTATCGTAAGCTGATTTGATCGTTTCGATTAGTTTTCATCAAAATCAACATATAACTCTATATATTGAATTTGAACGCGCATTTCAATTTACTGGGGTCACATACTGACTCGAAAATTTCCCGAAAAATATTTTCTAGCTTCGTATTGACGATACGGTCCTAACAAAACTAATTTCATTGAATTCTGAGATCGTTTGAAAAATGGCCATTTCCAGTCGATTAAAATCAACTAAATTGGTCAAAACACATTTTCCTTTGCCATGCTCACATATTGAATTCAAAAATTATGAAATTTGGAATCTAGCAATAACTAGACCTCTCGGATCCAACAAAAGTGGTTTCGTCGAAATCCGAGGTCATTTGCAAAATTTCCATTTTTAAGAGCCTGAATTCCATAGCGACTATTCAGAAAATTCATTTCGACATAACTTTTGATTCTCGCTATGAAATCTTGATTTTTTGGAGTCGTTGGGAAGATATTCTCAAATAGATTCTAATATTTCTGGTTTCGCTAAAATCCGGTTTATTTTGAATCCTGTACATTACTTTGAATTTTGAAATCGAATTATCGAACTACCGCGCCATTTTCAATTCCTTTTATAATTTAAAATAAATATTTATATTCTAACGACGATCTATATAATATATACGTTCGAATTCTATTCAAAATAAATTTCTTGTCGTTATTATTTAAAATAATTCATTTTAAATATTCAAAATTCGCTAAAATTGCCAAAATAAAATTTTAAATTGGCTCAGATTTCCGGGTTATTACAATCTCCCACACTTAAACTTTTCGTCCCCGAAAAGGAACGAAGCCGAAAGTTGTTTTAGAAATCAACTCAACTTCCATTGTTTTCTTTACGGCTTAAGTTCTTCAACTTTTCAGTTTCTAAGAACTATTCAAATTTTTCAAAAATTTGGCTAACACCCTAAATTTTCGAAAAATTTCGCCATAACCTCCCCTGCACCGGGGACTTCGGGATATTTCATATAGCCTCCCATGGCCTTCTTCAATCCAAAAGATAAAGAAAAAGCCAAGCGGCTCATAAAATCATCATCACCCAAACAAAACAGTAAATTATGGTAAACATGTACCTATTTGTCGGGCAAACGATTTTATTCCTCTTCTCTAGCCTCCTTGCTATGACCTGTTCGATGTAAGTACATGTATATGCATGCAAATACGACTAATTTTCAATACAACTCACTATTTGATCAATTTGGCTAAATGGTTCAAAATTCTAATTAATCAAAACAATAATCAAACAACACATCCAACAATCAATTAGTTGATTAACGTTTCAAATCCATAATTTTGATATATAGTCAAAAAATCATGTTTTTGATGCCAAATCACAACAAATAATTTTATCTAATTTTGGTTCTCACACCTGTCTAATGGAAATATATAGATATCACACTTTCGTCACTCGAACATATATCCACTGATGATGCAGCCGCTATCATCAGTGTCATCTCCGGACGACTAGAGTGTGATTCTATATCCATCCAGTATATTGGAGGCTTTCAATACACGTGGATCAGACGTATATTAAAATCTCTATATACCTGATAGTCCAAATCAATATAAATAAATATTCAAATACGAATAATTGAATTAAATTTTCAAAACAAACTTGTTTTCAATTTTATTTTACAAAACAACACTCTTTACACTCGTTCTAGGATACTACTGATCTTATCTCTAACGAGTCAGTCTCATTGGATATTACTAATCCAATGTCTAATGAATTCTTTCGTTCGGTTCTAACGTGTCTTGTTCTCTGAGCTTTGTAAACCAAAGCTCTGATACCAAATGAAGCGACCCGAACTTCCCCGATCTCCAAAGAGATGAGAAAGAATGAATTACTGTGAGGACAAGATGAATCAGAACGCAGACAGAAGAACATTTCATTGTTTATTACAACAATTCATCAGAATACAAGAATATACAGAGTATTAACAAATAAAATACATTCGATAAATATCAGAGATTACAATAAATTACAAAGCAGCAGAAAATAATACAAAATACAATAGAAGGAGATATACGGATACAAAGCTTTCTGGATATCGTTCCAGCTGTAAACCAGGATCCGGTGAATATAAATCTGCAAAACCAAAACTACTAGCTGCCCGTGTCAAAATAAGGGCACCCAGAGTTTAGGTTAAAACAATAAACTCCAGGTCAGTCATGGGACTGGTGTGAGAACTAAAACAGTTATTAATCTTTATTTTAAAGTTAGGTAAATCAGGGACCACGCCGTAAAACATGGAACGGTTTCCTCCCAAGAATACCAGTGCATAAAACCAACAACGCAATGCTAAATAAAGAACAATGAAGCTGTTATAAGACCCAGGTCCCATCACACAATGCAACGCAAGCCGGAGGATAGGGTTTTACCTTATAACAGCCAAAGCATGCTTGATACGTTTAAAACAAATCATTTGATACTATAATAAGTGTATAGTGTTTAAAACAATTTCAATCATAAGTATCAATCATAGACGACATGGGTACCATATATCATGTCGCCATACTAGGCTCTACAATCAAAACCGCAAAGTCACGTATTTGGAAATTGGATTTCCGTCTGTGAACCGAGGCAAAAGATAGTCCTCTACCGAATTCGAGACAATCTAGCCTACCATGTCTCAGGATACAGAGCTCGAGTGCACCTTGGATCGTCAGGGCCGGTCCACTCAATGTGGATTAAACTTAAACCCTGGACAATACGTCTCCCCGCCCTATGGGGCGCAAAATGAGCCAACGAATGACTCCATCGGTTCGAGAACGACTGATATATCCGAGGCTCCTCGCAACAGCAACAACCACATAAGTCAAACTCGTCATGGCATGTAAAACCACTGATGCCACTTCTAGCTAGAAAGAAATGCATGTCCTTCCTGAGGTCCTCTCCCGTTTTTGGTTCACCACCGGGGTGTGAGGCTCGCGAATCAACGCTACACAAAGCTATGCCACACAGGCTGTGCTTTGATCATCAACCACAAGACTTTGCTTTGCAACAGAAGCCTTGATCATTTGCCACTTAGGCATGCCACACAGGCAATTCACTCCATGCGTTTGATATCCATCAATATATAACCCCTGAGCTCGTACGTCTCAGAGAAGGGCGTTAAGCAAGAGAATAAATTCTCCACCGCCAAACAGATATATATTTAATAGAAATCAATCACACAGACTAAAATCCAATGTCAGACACACAGTCCATTTACAAGTTCATTCTGGGTCTGAACGAAACCAACTGTTTCCATCTTCTTGGGTGTACATCCCAATCAAGATCATCAGTAACCACCCAAACGACATGAAGACCTCTGGTCTTCAACCACCGTTTTCATCTTTGACACCAGGTCGAATCAGTTATTCAGAATGGGATAAACCCGGTCTTTCTGAATAACTCACGTATATATTAAACAAGTGTTACACAAACACAACATACGCCTCATTCCAATTCAGAATATTCTTTTATTCAAATATTCTTATACTTTGCGAAAGGTTCCCATTAATTTTTATCAAAGATAAATTCTTTAATCTTTTTTGAATATCAATTCAAACTAGTCGGGATTAGCGAACCACACCGAAGTAATTATTTATTTTATTTCCCAATCCCGACCTGTTCATCCCATGAAGTAAAACTAGTCATACTTCATATCTAACACCACGGTGTTATCGGTAAATTCAATTACCATTTCACATTCAAATCTAATTAAAGATTTAACTATCGCCTGGAGCAAAACTGGTGATACTCCATTCTCGATCATTTCAATCTAATTAAAGATTCATTAAAACTCCACTTATTTTTAATCTTTACAGAAATCAATATCCTGTCTTTAACTGGGTTAAAGAACCAATGTCATTTAAAACACGGTTCACGATAAACCCAAATTCACATTCCATTAATTATCGGATTAAAGAACCAGTGTTATTTAAAACACCGTTCACGATAAACCCAAAAATCAATCCCAATTCAATTCCAATTAAATATTATTTAATTGGCACACTTCATTAAATCTAAATAAAAAGATTTAATCTTTCCCTCAACTGGGTTTAAGAACAGTGTTAATGAAGACACTATTCACGACAAACCCAAATCACATTTGATATTAAATACAAGGCTCTGAATAGAAAATATATCAGCTTATATTCAATATCAAATTCTACGACCAACAAATATCGTATTGGAAATAACGATATTTATATATCTTTCAAATTTCCATAACAATATCTATATAATCACGAAATCCAATATCGAAATATTCCCAAGACAATTTCGATTCAAATCCATTCCAATGCAATTATTGGAAAATTCTGGTTATTTTTAAAACCATTTCAAATCCAATTTATTTATTTTAAGAATAAATAAATTATTATTCTAGTTCAAAACTAGTTCATTTCAATAAAAATCTATTTTTACCTTTTCAAATATAGAGTTTTTCCTCCCGATTTTTCCCAAATCATTTCTAATGATTTTACACTAATTATTACTATTTTTAATAATTTTATCAAGGCCCGCACAGTCGATTTCCATCAACGGCCATCGAACTGCACTTACAGCGACCTTTTTCAAATTTGATTTGGACATAATTCCAAATCCAACCGTTAGATTTCAAATTTCTAATATTCGTTAGAAAGCTCTTTTCGATACGAACCCAACGGTTCCGGTTTGAGGAGAATCCGACGGTCGGATCTCCCGCAATATCCATTCGAAGTCAATGGTCGAAATTCACGAACTGCCGCAGCGCGGCGCGTTCTATTCAGGCCATTATATTATATATATAATAATATAATATATACTTCGTCGATTTCCTTTTAAGAAGTATTTTATAAATCGTTTTAAATTCGTTTTCAAAACGGTTTCAACTTCCCTATCAAATTCTAATCAAAATTGAATTTTTTAATATAAATTCATTTTAATTTCATTTCAAATTGATTCAATTCAATTTCAATTTAATTCGAATTTCAATTCATTTCAATTAAATTTGAATTTCGATTATTTTCAATATAATTCAAATTTCGAAATCACTTTCAATATAATTCAAATTTCGAAAACACTTTCAATATACATTGAAAATTGAATAAAATCGATATAAATATCGTTCACGTCAAAATGGCGTCAATCTAATCAACACGGCTTCATATATTTCTATTTTTGAATATTCTATTTCTAATATTTATTTTTCAAATATTTCTCTTTCAAAACTGGAATGAGGCCCAATCAATTACCATATAATGTTAGTTATATGGATTTTCTATAACACATGTACAAAATAACAACGATAAATAATCAACCATCATCCAGAGTGTGTTCTACACCGTATAAGCATCAAATATAAATATTTAACGCTTATAACAACCTGTCAATCAATCGATCGACATACAACTAATTATTGGGATTAGTGTATGTCATATATCATCCCAATACCCGTGTGGGGTTTCAAACAATCAAACACATATTTTATTTGGGCATTTGGACCTAACACCCAAATTGTCGTATTTAGAGCATAGGATATGAAGAAATAACTGAAAAATAGAGAAAAGAGCAAGACAACAAGATTTTTATAGTGGTTCGGCGTTAACGAGCCTACGTCCACTTCATATTTTCTCATTTCACTCATAGATTACAATTACAATGAATATTGTCTTTCAATCACTTGAATTCAATGAATAATTCTCTCCGAATCCATTGAATTTATTGAGGAAGATAGGGGTTATTCATGGAGAAGTGTTGGCCATGGCAGCCATGGATGAGGAGATGCCAAAAGTCCCCTGAAAATGCCCTTTGGAGGTGTATTTATAGCTGTAGGAGAGCTTCTGGGATGACTGGTTCGCGCTGGGGTACGTGGCATGCGATCCGGAAAAGTAGGAGATCGAATAGCCTTAAGAATAGGTCAAAACAGTGCATGTATCTGCAGGTTCGGCGATCGGTTCGTGGGTCTGGGATCGGTTCGTGATATGGGCTCGGTTCGTGATATGGGCTTCACGATCTGAGGCTTGGTTGCGAGCTGGAGTGGACGGATCGTGGCTTGAGGACGCTCCGCGAACAGAGGGGGCGATCCGATCCAGTATCCACGATCCACGGTACGCGATCCGACCAGGAATGACACGAGTTGATGCTAATCTGGACCCGTTCACGGAAACGGGCATAACTTTCAAACCGTAAGTCCGATTGAGCCGAACCAAAGCTCAAACTGAAGCTTATTCAGAGGGCTACAAGCATATGATGTGAATAGATCCAAGTGAGGTCGTTTGATAAGGGTTTCGGACCAGTTTATACTGGTGTTGTGATTTTTAACAAACTGCCTTGTGTCTTCTGACGATGCCTCCAATGTCGGAGAGTGATGTTATCCAGAGATTCCATATGAGGCAGCATTTACCCAGAGGTGTGTCAACACGATCTTTGCTTTTGGTAGCCTGGTCACAAAGCAGGCTAACACCGTGTGGGGTTTCAAACAATCAAACACATATTTTATTTGGGCATTTGGGCGATGTGTAAAATTTATCGTCCCAATCAATATCAATCAAATTAGTGTATATAAACAAATCTCCGATTTGTTTATAAATATTTATTTTATATACACGTTAAAAATTCTATTTTTAACTATAAAATATTTTCCACTAAAAAACATTTTATTTCATTTCACATCACATCACATAATCAACTACACATCAAAATCAAACAAACAAGCATACAAGTCGTCCATGGTCTGTGGACGACGGGTGTCGGGTGCTACTAAACACCGTCTGCATCCTAGTATATAATTCAACTAGAAATAAATTCAAAAGTGAGGAGTTCTCACCGACTAGCTAATCCAAACGCCATGACTCTTCTTAAGTAGAAAATCTTCGCTGTCTGACACTTTCGTTGCCCGTATTCACTACATATATAAAAATCACATTTTTACTTCGCTATTCAATATATAAAAATCGAATTTTTACTTTCCTATTCAATATATAAAAATCGAATTTTTACTTTGCTATTCAATATATAAAAATCGAATTTTTACTTTGCTATTCAATATATAAAAATCGAATTTTTACTTTGCTACATAAATGATAAAAAACACATTTTTCCTACGGTGTTATATTATAAAAATCGCACCTTCAATACGATGTTTACATTATAAAAAAACATATCTTTACTTTGTAAAAATCATTCCTTTTTGCTTTATAAAAATCATATCTTTTACTTTGTATAAAAATATAACATTTTTCTATATAAAAATATCGCCTTTCTGCTTTATAAAAATCATATCTTTTACTTTGTCTAAAAATATAACATTTTTCCATATAAAAATATCGCCTTTCCTTGACTAAAAATCCGACCTTTCTTCTAAATAAAAATCGATCTTTGCTTCAAATAAAAAGACTAATCTTTTTATATTTACTAATTCATATAAAACAAACTGATTATATAAATGCTAATTATATAAAATAAATTAAAAACAAAACTTACATCCATCGAAGAAGGAAAGAAAAGAAGGAGCTTCGCTGTTGTCTTGTGGCTCAAAGAGGAAAAGAGAGGAGCTGGGGTCTTCACGTCAATCGAGGAGCACGAGGGGAGGTCGGAGCTGAAGAGGGAGGGGGCGCGGGGTCTGAACGGAGGGGGTCTTCGTGGTCGTCGCGGTCAAGAAGGGAAGAAGGAGAAGAAGATGGGGCGGCTACTGGGGGGGCGCGATGGCCACGCCGACGGTGGCAGCGGCGGCGGTGGGTTCTCCCCCCCCCGTCGTTCTTTTCTTTCCCTTTTTTTTATTCTGTAAATCAATTTTAAAAGAAAAGGGGGGGCTGAGGGTATAAGTAAGGGTTTTTTTATGTTAATTTATATTATTTAATTTCAAAAAAAGTTGACTTTTTATTTCGACCTCGAAACGAGGCCCACCGCCTGCCGTCCATTGCTAATTACCCCTATTCCGAACACAATGGGATATGTATCGTAAGCTGATTTGATCGTTTCGATCAGTTTTCGTCAAAATCAACATATAACTCTATATATTGAATTTGAACGCGCATTTCAATTTACCGGGGTCACATACTGACTCGAAAAATTCCCGAAAAATATTTTCTAGCTTCGTATTGACGATACGGTCCTAGCAAAACTAATTTCGTCGAATTCTGAGATCGTTTGAAAAATGTCCATTTTCCAGTCGATTAAAATCAACTGAACTGGTCAAAACACGTTTTCCTTTGCCACGCTCACATATTGAATTCAAAAATTATGAAATTTGAAATCTAGCAATAACTAGACCTCTCGGATCCAACAAAAGTGGTTTCGTCGAAATCCGAGGTCGTTTGCAAAATTTCCATTTTTAAGGGCCTGAATTCCATAGCGACTATTCAGAAAATTCATTTCGACATAACTTTTGATTCCCGCTATGAAATCTTGATTTTTCGGATTCGTTGGGAAGATATTCTCAAATAGATTCTAATATTTCGGGTTTCGCTAAAATCCTGTTTATTTTGAATCCTGTACATTCATTTGAATTTTGAAATCGAATTATCGAACTACCGCGCCATTTTCAATTCCTTTTATAATTTAAAATAAATATTTATATTCTAACGACGATCTATATAATATATACATTCGAATTCTATTCAAAATAAATTTCTCGTCGTTATTATTTAAAATAATTCATTTTAAATATTCAAAATTCGCTAAAATTGCCAAAATAAAATTTTTAAATTGGCTCAGATTTCCGTGTTATTACAGCTCGAGAACAAGATACGTTAGAACAAAATGAAAGAACTCATCAGAGAATGGACTAGTAATATCCAATAAGAATGACTCGTTAGAGATAGGATCAGTAGCATCCTAGAATCAGTTCGAAGAGTATTAGTTAATAAAAATGAAAACAAACTTTGTTTTGAAAATTTAAACCTTATCATACGTATTTGAGTAATTTATTTTAAATTGATTTTGGACTATCGGGTGTAAAGAGATTTTTAATATACGTCAGATCCACGTGTGTATGAAGTCTCAAGTATACTGGGTAGATATAGAATCACCCTCTAGTCGCCCGGATGATTCTGATGATTGCTAGCATCACCAGTGCTTATGTTCGAGTTTCGAAAGTGGGATATCTATATATTTCCAATTGACTGGTGTGAGAATCAAACTTAGTTAGACTTTATTGTTTGTGATTTGGCCTTGAAACATGATTTTTAAGTATATAAAAGTTATATATTTGTAAAGCTAATCAACTACTTGATTGCAGTATGTGATATGTGATTATTAGTATAACTAATAAAAATGTTGGAATGATAATTAATTTAAACCAATATGATAATGAAAGGTAATTTAAGCCGAATCGAATCAAATTTTGAACTAAATTGAAATTGCATATATATACATGTATATGTAATGAATAGGTTATAGCATGGAAGCTAAGAAGAGGAATAAAATTGTATGCCCAACAAATAGGTACATGTTTACTATTTTCTTGGGTTTTGATGATTTTATGAGCCGATTGACTAGCCGCTTGGCTTTTTCTTTTTCTTTTGGATTGGTGAAGGCCCTATGAGGCAAGTTGCAGTTTTAAATATCAACCCGTACAAAGGAGGTTATGGCGAAATTTTTCGAAAATTTAAGGCGTTAGCCAAATTTTGAGAAATTAGAAAATTCTTAGAAACTGAAAAGTTGAAGAATGAAAGCCAGAATGAAAGTTGAGTTGGTTAGTTAAACAACTTTCAGCTCCATTCCTTTTCGAGGATGAAAAGATTTTAAGTGGGGGAGATTGTAACAACCCGAAATTTTTTGAACCAATTTAAAATTTTTATTTTATCTATTGTAATGGGTTTTGAATATTTAAAGTGATTTATTTTAAATAATAACGACTAAAAGTTTATTTAAATCGAAGTTAGAAAGTATATATTTATTTTAATTATAAATAGAGCTTAAAATGGTGCGATAGTTTGAAGATTCGATTTTAAATTTCAAATGAATGTACAAAATTAAAAAAAAAATCGGATTTCAGTAAAACAAAAAACATTTGAATCTATTTAATAATATCTTTCTAACAAAAGTAAAAAAATTAGATTTCATAACATAAATTGAAAGTTATATCCAGTTTAAAATTTAAAATAGTCGTTATGGAATTTATATATATATATATATATTAATATAATATCTAGCCCTTAAAATAGCCATTTTACAAACGGCCTCCGTTTTCGACGAAACAACTTTTGTTGGATCCGAAATGTCAAATTATTGCTAGATCCCAATTTTCATAATTTTTGAAATTAATATGTGAGCGTGGTGAATATAAACGTGATTGGTACTTTTAGTTTGAAATTAATCGACTGGAAAATGGCCATTTTTCCAACGGTCTCCAAATTCGACGAAATTAGTTTTGTTAGGACCGTATCGTTTAAACATAGTTAGATTTATTTTTTTGGAATTTTCGAAGTGTGTTTGTAGTCCCAGTAAATTAAAATGTACGTTTAAATTCAATATATATTGATTTATATTTTAATTTAGATAAAAACTTATTGAAACAATTGAATTGGCTTATGAAACATATTCCATTGTGTCCAGAATGGGGGTATTAAGCTAGGGGTGATGTTGTTGGAGCTCATTTCGAGTTCGGATGGAAAATTTCATTAGAAAGTAAATATTGGAATTCAATATTATTATTATTATTATTATATATAAGGCCATATAATCAAACCCTAATCCTCATAAGATAATCCCACCGCCAGCCCCTTTAACGGATGGATAAAATCGCACCGAACTTCATCCTCAATCCATATTCAATCCTCTTATTAATTTCAAACAATTCCTGAAGCAATATTGTTCAGCTACGTGAGATCCACAAGGCCCACGGCTAAGATCTAATTTAATGGAGTTTTGTTCTCGATTTTTGCATGCAAATGGGAGCGGTTTGGGTTCGTTTTCCAATGCGAGGGGGCTATCGAGTTGCCTTGTTTTGGGGTGCGTGGGTCGACGAGCTGGAGGCAGTTGGGGGGGATCGGCGATGGCGGTCTGCCGCAAGGAGGAGGCGTGCGTGATTGGGTTGAAATGGTGAAGCGTGTGTTTTTCAGATAGAAGATGACGAAGAAGAAAGGGCAACATTTCCTTAAAAATTGTTAACTAGGTTAATTAATATGATGTAATTAATTTAATTATTTTTGAGCAATTAGTTAATGTAATTAAATCTTTAAACTATCATAACTTTGTCACACAACAACAGAAATTGACGAAACGAAGTGCATTGGAATCGTCTTCACGAATACTACACCAAGGAACTGACCTAGACAAAAACGGAGCAGACTGGAATTTCAGGCAAATTCAAACCCAAAACAATACTGAATTCAGAAATAAAAACTAGCAGAGTGGAAACGAATGTGAGAACACCTTCTCACTCAAACTATTTTACAGTTATTGTATTCTAGGTTGCAGACGGGGCTTAGTAGCCCCTAACACTATTTATTGTACAAACCATGGTTGTTGTTGAATTGTACTGTGGTAAAATTGACTGTATTGTGTGTTGATTGTGATGCTAAAATGCTTAAAATATTAAAAATGATTTAATATAATTTTATGGTAGCTGAAATTTAATTACAAATATCCATTTATATTTTAATCAGTGAAAATTGGTTAATTAGAAAAAGAATTCAAATTGAGCTAGAACTGGTTAAATTTATTAACCAGTAATTATTTGGAATCGACTGCTATTGTTTGGAAACCCAAACGGGTCTGGGGATGATAATTTATCCACATCTCCCCTGAATTTAATTATATGTCAATCGATGGGTTGACAGGCTATGATGAGCGATATTTAATTATTTAATGCTTATACAGTTGTAAATTGCACTCTGGATGATGTTTGAATGTTGAATGATTATTTATCATTACTGTTGCATTCCTGTGATGTATGAAATTCATGTAACTGAAATTATGTGGTAATTGACTGAGTCGCATTCCGATTCAGAAATAAAGAATATTTTAAAATTAAGAATATTTTAAAATAACAAATATTTTAAAATAACGAATATTACAAAATAATATTCAGTGAATAATAAAAATATGATTTTGATGTCCGATTTTGGATGGACACGAAAATATTAAAATATATGGAGCCGAGTTAAATGTATACGCCATTTTAACCCGAACGGGTTTATCGATCGATTTTATTTATTTTATAATGAATATCGAAAGGAATTGATTTCAAAATATGATATTTTGAAAATATTATCATTTTAATATTATAATGATATAGAATATTCAATTTTGATTTAAAATTGAAAACGAAGTTGGAATGGTTTTAAAACAAACTTATAAACGAATTCATAAAATACGATTTAAAAAGAAATCAGCGATATATATATATATATATTATATAATGGCAAGAATAAAACGCGCCGTGCAGCGACCATTCGCGAATTTCGACCATTAAATTCAAATTGTTGCAATGAGAGATCCGATGGTCAGATTCTCCTAAAACCGGAACCGCTGGGTTTATATCGAAAAAAGCTTTCCAACGGATATAAGAGATTAAAATTTGAATGGTCGGATTTTAAAATATGTCCAAATGGTCGTTATTGGAAACCGAATGTACGGGCCTTGATAAAATTATTAAAAATATGAAAAAATTATGTAAAATCATAATAAATGATTTGGAAAGATTTTCGGATGGAAAATTTCCAAGTTTTTAAAAGATAAATGATATTTTTATCGAAATGAACTAGTTAATAACTAAAATAATAATCCAAACGATTTTTAAACAAATAAATTGGATTTGAAAAATGGGTTTGAAAATAACCAGAATTTTTCCAACGTATGAATTGGAATGGTTTTGAATGGAAATAATCTTCGAAATATTTCGGTATTGGATTCTGTGATTATACAGATATTTTGGAGGAATTTGAAAGATATATGTCATTATTCCCAATACGGCATTTGTTGGTTTCAGAATTTGATATTGAATATAAGCCGATATAATTTCTATTTGGAGCCTTGTATTTAATTTTAAATTGGATTTGGGGTTTGTCATGAATGGTGTCTTCATTAACACTATTCTTAAACCCCGATGAGAAAAGAATAAATATTTTAAATAAGATTTATAGAAATTTACCAATTAATTAATATTTAATTGGAATTGAATTGAAATTGGATTTTTTGGGTTTATCGTGAGCGATGTTTTAAATAACAATTGTTCTTTAACACAATTAACAATGAAGAGATGATTTGGAATTTATAAATCTTGTTATTAAGTTTTAAGGGAAAATTTCCAAATTAATATATTAAATTGGGATTGAATGAAATTCGATTTGGTAATAATCGGGATGAGTTTCTGTAAAGGAAGACCGTTATTATATATGGAATTTAAAGGGCTTTGCCATTATTCCATTTATAGTATTGATTTGATATGGAAATTTATATCGATTGTATACTATTATGATTTCCGTGAAGATTCCATTTTGATGGAAACTGGTTTGGGTTTATCGTGAACCATGTTTTAAATGACATTGGTTCTTTAACCTAGTTAAAAAAATATTAAATTCTTAAAGTTGAATAATCATAAAGTAATGATTTATGATATTAAAACCAAGTGGAGTTTTAATGAACCTTTAATTAAATTGAAATGTGAATGTGATAATTTAAATTGTCAAATTTGGGAAATGATCGAAAATGGAGTATCACTAGTTTTGCTCCAAGCGATAGCTACATCTTTAATTAGATTTGAACGGGAAATGGCAATTAATTTTTACCGATAACACAGTGGTGTTAGATATGGAGTATTACCAGTTTTGCTCCATGCAATGAATAGGTTGGGATTGGGATAATAAAAGAAATGATTACTTCGGTATGGCTCGTTAATCCCGACTAGTTGAATAAACCTTAATTTGGTATTTGATTGATATCCAGAGGAAGATTAAAGAGAAAATTTAAAAGAAATTATCTTTGATATAATTAATGGGAAACTTTCCCTAATGATGTGAATATTTAAATAAAATAATATTCTGAATTAGAATGAGGTGTATGCGGTGTTTTTATAGCATTTGATTATAAAACATGCGAGTTATTCGGAAAGACTGGGTTTAACCCATTCTGAATAATTGATACGACGATTAAAAGTCGACGATTCGGTGGTTAAAGACCGGAGATCTTCACATCGTTTGGATGATTACTGATGTCTTGATTGGGATGTACACCCAAGACAAGGTAATAAGTGGTGATCGTCCATACGTACTTGGAGATCAACCGAATATGCAAGGGCCTCTCTCTTGTATTGGACATATGGGACGAGGAATAAGGTGCCTTTGGTTTTGTTCAGACCCGGAACGGACTTGCAAATGGATGGTGTGTCTGGCATTGATTCTTTTATACTGTATTCGTTAATCTCTGCTAAATAGATATCTGTTTGGTGGCGGAGAATTTATTCTCTTGCTTAACACCCTTCTTTGAGACGTACAAGTTTAGAGGTTATATATTGGTGGAAATCAGTGGTACGGTATGGATTGATAGTGTGGCATGCTGAGATGCAAATGATCAAGGATTTTGTTGAAAAGCAGAGTCTTATGATCAAAGCACAGCTTTGTGTAGCGTTAATTCACGAGCCTCACATCCCAGTATGAACCAAAAACGGGATAGTGACTGCATGGAAATGGACATATGTTAGTTCTATCTATGAGTAACGTCATGGTATGGAGCCCAGACTGTTTACTTATGTGGATGTTGCATATTATTTGATGGAAAGCAAGGTACCTTGGGATTCGGGCCGATTGAAAGGCTCAGACATGATTTGAGTCCCTAGTGGCTCTAGAGTGGCCGACATTACTGACCCATTTTGGATGTTCAATAGAACCAGCTAACATATAGTTAATGGTATAACTAATCATCGACGGATGACTGGCCATGAAGATCTAAGGGGTTCACTATGGGGGATCCTGAGGCACTTGCTAGTGTGTCTCAAAATCGGTGAGGATAAACCCTTGCCTTGATTCATAGATGGAAACCCAATTTCCAATACGCGATTTCACGATTTTAGTTGTAATATATATATATATATATATATATATATATATATATATATACATATGGCGATGTAATATAATGGTACCTACGCTGCCTATGATTGATACATTTATATTTGAAGTTGATTTCTTCACTTGTAGTAATAATAAAAGATGAAATTTCGCGTATCAAGCATATTTGGCTATTATAAGGGAAAACTCTATCCTTGACTGTGTTCGTTGTGTGATAGGACTTGAGTCTTATAATTGCTTCGTTTTTCTCTTTAGCATTGCGCTGTTATTTTTATGCACTGGTATTCATGGGAGATAAACCTGTTCCATGTTATATGGCGTGGTCCTGTGATTTACCTAACTTTAAAATGAAAGCTAATAACTGTTTTATTTCTCACACCATTCCTATGACTGACTCGAAGTCTATTATTTCTATCTAAACTCTAGGTGCCCCTATTTTCCGCACGCGCAGCTAATAGTTTTGGTATTTGCAGATATTATTTTTACAGAATCCTGGATTTACAGCTGAAGCTACATTCGGAAAGCTTTGTACCTATGTATTTTTTTTCAGTTGTGTTTTGTATTATTTTTCCGCTGCTTTGTAATTTAAATCTCTGATATTTTTCTGTTGTATATTATTCATACTCTGATATATTCTTGTACTCTGATGTAAATTGTTGTAATAGCAATGAAATGTTCTATTGTTTGTGTTTTGATTAGTCTTATTCTTAATTCAATCTGGGCTTTCCCGTAAGGGGAAGTTTGGGCCGTTTCAAACGCTGTCTACCAACACATTGTTATAGGTCATGGATATATCACAATACATTCAAAAACGCTGCAAAAAAGTGACATACTACGGCGTTTCAAATGGTGTTGTTCTTATATTTATACAACGTTTTATATTGGTTCAAAATGTTGTCATCTTCCCTTTTCTACAGCATTTTTCCACATATCACAACATTTTTGGAAGTTTACATGTTCTTCATTCTACAGCGTTTTGCCACATATCACGGTATTTCTGAAAGTTTACATGTTCTTTATTCTACAGCGTTTTGCCACATATCACAACGTTTTTGTTACATCTATCACAACATTTACGTATTGTAGTATCAAAATATTCATGCACATACATATCAGCAGCATGTAAATATATATCAACCAACTAATTATATAACATAATATTCATACACAAACAACCAATAAATTATACAACACATATTCATACACAAAGATCACGTCAACAATAACCCAAGTGTACATAATTTCCATAAACAAAAATAACACCATAAACTAAATTTACATAATATCCATCGAACAAAAACACAATATCTATGAATAAAACAAAATATCCATAAAAAGAGTTTGCGCTGAATACCAACAAAATGAACAACTAAAAGTTACCACAAGCGGTCTTATTGTTGAAGGATCTTTAGAAGTGCCTAACGATATTCCGATTGTAGCCGAATGCACAACGATGTCCATCTGCAATACCTATACACATGTGTTCATGTTAGCATTCGGTCATGCTTACACATTAACAAGAAAACAATGCTCGACAACAAGAAAAAAGAATACAAGGAGCAAGTCGAAGATAACAACATAGGATATGCATAAGATTGAACAAAGATAGGTCAAAGGCATGCACAGCTGACACAAGTGTGTCAGACGTCTGAAAATTATATCAGACGTCTGAAATAAGACCCAAGAAACTATTTGAAGTGCATTCAAACGTCTGATATTACATCACAAACGTATGAATTTTTCCTCGGACTGAAAGATGAAATCTGAAGAAACACTCATACATCTGGAAAAAAAATTCCGACCTCTGTTGTTGATCTTTGTTAACTTAATTACTTTTAGTAAAATTATTTAACATTTACAAATTTTAGTTAACTTATTATTATTATAAATCATAGTTAATAATTATTATTGCTATTATTATTATAGAATACGTAATTTTTTTTTATATACTTAGTTAATTTTACAAACTAAACTTCTTAATTTCTATAAAATTAGTAAACTTAGTTAATTTTTTATAATAGTTAATTAGTTTTTATAATACTTAGTTAATTTTTAATTATTGCTATTATTATTATATAATACTTGGTAATATTTTATATTTTTATATACTTTGTTAACTTTTATAAACTATACTTCTAAATTTTTATAAAATTAGTAAACTTAGTTACTTTTTTATAATTGTTAGTAAATTTTTATAATAGTTAATTAATTTTTAATTATTGCTATTATTATTATAGAGTACTTGGTAATCTTTTATATATTTACATACTTAGTTAACTTTTATAAACTAAACTTCTTATTTTTTATAAAATTAGTAAACTTAGTTAATTTTTTATAATAGTTAATTAAATTTTATAATATTTGGTTAATTTTTCATTATTGCTATTATTATTATAGAATACATGGTAATATTTTATATTTTTATATACTTATGTAACTTTTATAAACTAAACCTCTTAGTTTTTATAAAATTAGTAAACTTTGTTAATTTTTTTATAATGGTTAGTTAATTTTTATAATACTTGGCAATTTTTTATTATTGTTATTATTATTATAGAATACTTGGTAATACTTTATATTTTTATATACTTAGTTAACTTTTATAAACTAAACTTCTTAATTTTTATAAAATTAGTAAACTTAGTTATTTTTTATAATAATTAGTTAATTTTTATAATACATAGTTAATTTTTAGTTATTGCTATTATTATTATAGAATACTTGGTAATATTTTATGTTATTACATACTTAATTAACTTTTTTTAGAGACTAAACTTCTTATTTTTTTATAAGATTAGTAAACTCATTTAATTTTTTATAATAGCTAGTTCATTTTAATAAGTTTATTCAAATTTTTATAAATCTTAGTTAATTTACTACTATTATAAATCTTATTGTTATTATTATTATTATAGAAGTTTATTTATATATTGTATTTGTATGTACTTTGTTAATCCTACTATGGTGACATTCTTTATATAACATAATATGAGATAATATTAGTATTGCATCCTACTACGGTGACTATAAAGGAGTTATGATTAGATTTACAAGCTTAGTCACATAAACTGCAGCCAGCGCTGTAGCTAATAAACCAACGCCTAAGGTCAGTAGTTGACTATTACCTCCAGGTAATACATCCGATTCTTCTTGCTGCATTGAAAAGGACATAAAGCCAAATTTTACATATAAACTTATGGTAATGAATTCAAGTTTGGCTTAGCCACAACACTGGTACTTCGGCACTGTAATTAAATTGAAAGCTAAATTCATGTAGTAAGAAAAAGGTACAGCATAATGCATATCACTTTATCAAATGCATCTCACTTTATTAAATGCATCTCACTTAATACTCCAACTTATGCATCCATTATTTATCTGGATCATGAACGCTTGAGCTACTTCAGGAAAAAACGAAGTAGCCAGAAAGAAAGAAGAAATATATTGTGTCAATTTCTAAACATCAATGCTAATAAATAATCAAACCTAATATTTTGAGCATCCACCAACTCTACTCTTCCATTTGCAGTTTCCTCTTTAACTTTGGCAAGTGATGAAAATATCCAATGATACAAAAGTAACCAATATTTAATAGTGTTAACTTCCTGCATTGTCAAAATGTTATATATAATGGTGATTACCCAATGCATAGAAATAAAAACTATTGAAATTCCCAACATAAAGTTTATAGTCGGAGAATGACCAAATAGTGCAGTAGAAGAAAATCCAATAAATAGAGTAGCAACAATCGATGAATATTTCTTCAAAATTGTATATATGTATGCCAATTACATTGAAATAAGTGATCTACATCATGTATGTACTAGACTTAAACCCAAAAAAGGGGGAATAACTACATAGTTACCTGCATATTTGAAAAAGAATGATGATAGTATGCCTTGCGCTGCATTATTTAATATGAGTAGCATTGTAGCCTTCGAGTGGCCTTGTAGAATGTCTAGACTGCCTCGACCTGTTTGTCATCATAACAGTGTGTTATACGGTATAAAATAGGCATAACCTATGTTCAACTAAGCCCAGACATTTGAAAATATATGGGATCCAAAATAGACATTTGGAACTATTCCTAAACGTCTGAAAAATGTTTCAGGAATTCACTCAGGTTCCCAAACAGACATTTGAATTATAGACCAGACATCTAAAAACTTCCTCGGGTAGAATCTAACTCTAAATCAGATGTCTGATTTTAAAAACCAGACGTCTAAAATACAAAATGTATATGGAAATTAAGGTATATGGAAGAATTCGCATTTTGTAATTAAAAATACTCTCGTAATAGATGCAATTGAATTTCTAACAAAATAGATGAATGGCGACTTACATAAAGAGAAGTACTGGCTCTAACGGTATATCAAGTTTGTAGCTTAACCATGCTCCAAAATATCCATTTCAGCATAGCTTAATCTATTTGATTAATTCCCTGAAAAGTAATACATGAAATTACAAATGAATTACATTTCAATATAGCAGAAGAGAATATTAAAGCTAGATAGGCCTCTACATCATACTCAATCGGAACATCATTTGTTGTAGCGTCCTATAACATCAATAAAATTACATTCAAAATATTGTGTAATAATGTATGAGTATCGGAATATCCTAGGTTCTATTACACCAACTAGAGAATTCTGACACTATGGCATCGCAACAGAGCTATACTCATAACGTGCTAAGTAATTGCATTATACGTACCCATATATAGAAAAAATCTTAGCTCATGTGTACTACTTGCATTAAAAGTAGGAACAATATGCAAAAAAAGAAATGAAATTGCAGTAAAAATGGAAAGTAGGAACAGTATGCAAAAAAAGTAATGAAATTTCAGTAAAAATGATACTTTACTTTAGCATGACATCTTTGTATAGATAGGGGTGTAAATCGGTCGGACCAGATGGACGTATGTTTAGTTTTTGTCCTAAAAAAATTTCGGACCAATCACGGACCAAACAAAAAAATTTCTCGGACAAATCTTCTTGTCCTAATTCGGGTCCAAAATAAAATTGGCCGGACACTAACATACGTTTTTCGGACACGGACACAAACGGACCCGGTCGGACATGGCTATTTATAACATATTTATGTTTTTTTATTAGGTTTTCTCTCAGCTATTGATCGAATTACAAGGAAATCGGACAAATTCGAACGAACGCGAATCAGACGTGGTTTTTTCTCATACAAATTTTGTTGTCCTAACTCGTATCCTAAATGAGAATCGAACAAACTCGAATGGATGTATTTCGGCCACAGACACAAATGGACGTCGGACATTCATACAAAATTTATAGACCTATGTATAGATACTTAACCAAATAATGAGGGTTAGTATCAGCACAAACTTGGTCTAGTTCACTTACGAAAGTGCAAAATGAAGACTTAATAGCTCAACTAATTTAATAGAAATAATGGAAGAAGAATACTTGCTCACTTGTTTTGAACTTCTCCTTTATCATTCTTACTACCCAATTTCCTCTCCTTCTCATGCCCCATGCCAACTGAACAGTCCTAGCATTTAAACATAACTAGGTACTCCTTGTTCTGCCATTTTATTACATTTAGATTTGCCTACTAAGATCAGTGAATCACAATATCATAAATTCATGACAGTGAGGACAAGGTTGGGGCAACTGATAGCTTTTACTTGACATGTTTCAACAACCTTTCCCCATTAGCATGTGTGTGTCCCCAATCTTAGTACAATACCTACATTGATACATGTAATACTTAAAAAAAGATAAAGATAAACAAACAAGTACCTGGATATAAGCATATTCAAAGAATTGTCTGGAAATATTTTTTGTTTAGTAAGTGAAAGACTTAAACAAGCATTGCCAAGTGACGTTGTGTAGATTGTTGGACGGGGGATGGGCAGATAGCACTGCATGAATCACATGTTTCATAGACAACGATACAAATAAACTCAATGGAGTTACGTGTGATGGAAAGAGAATAGTAACAGAATAATGTTACAAAGATAATGAAACGCATGTGATATTTTAAAGAAGTGTCCTTACCATGGTCTAAAATTCGCATGTGATATTTTAAAGAAGTGTCCTTACCATGATCTAGAATTACATACCATATATCCTTGATATCTAGTAGCAGATTAACATACTCCTACTCCGGCAGCATCCCTGAAAATTAAATGATAATTAAAATGAGAAGACAAAAACCCCAGAAGTGGTAGAAGCAACATATCTATTTCTAAACACTGATAGGAGTTGTAATTAGAAAATGCAAAGAAATAAGACATGGAAAAATATTTTTACCAAAAAATCAATATAATGATCAAAACTGATTGCAAATACACAGTTTGACAAAATATATTAAGTAATGTGTCAGTTTCAGCTTTCAACACCAAATAACAGTGCAAGTGACATTGAATTTGAAATCCTTTTAAGCACCTAACTTGATCCAAATTGCTAGTAAATGAAGTGATCCACAAAATATATGTAAACTCCTAGAATTGAGCTTCCCTTTTTTGGACCATTTTGTATCATGTAGAAAAGTTTCAATTTGTATTAACAGACACTAAATTCAAAACCTGATGAATATTCTCTGTAACAAAACTATATATATCACAACAAAAATATACATACATGATGAATAATCTCTAGAGTCAGGCTAAATGTACCTTTATCTACCTGGTTAACGAAATCAGCATGCAATAAATAGTGTCAAAGGAAAAAATGCCAGTATTTTGTATCAACAATAAAGAACAGAGTGACGTATGCCTAATTTCCACATTTTTATAGTAATAGTTTACTTTAAAAATTGCTAAATATAACAATGTGCATGAGAGAATAAGTACGTAAACAAAAAGTTATTAATGATTAATGTTTTCATTGGTGTAGTAGGCATACATGAATTCAATGATAAAACTGTATATGATTTGTCCAGTTAAACATTAACATGTTACTTTCAATTTCTTAAGTTCTAACCAATGCTTTGTTGTGTCTACTACTGCTGAAGTGGGTCTTGTAGTTGTTGAGCAGAGGACAGCTGTATCTGTCCCATCTTTGCCTAAATATTAAGAACGTAAATATAAACTATATTGTCTTAGAAATTCTAAGGCTTGATAAATAGTTGGCACATTTTCCATTAAGCACAATGTAAAAATGGACCATGTCAAGCTGACTGCAAAGCCCTATTGGAAGCTGACGTGAAAACACTTCCAATATTTGGCTGCCCAACATTTTTTATTAAACAAATAAACCCAAAAAAAATAAAAAATGGATGCCTATGCTCACATTAAGCTAACACCATTTAGTAGTCTAGGAAACGACTATGAGGACTATAAGAATTCTACTCAAATATTATATTCAAACACTTTCATTTATAATTTCCAAACTTATCATTTCAAAACCCCCATCTCATTAGTCGTAATCGATATCACAATATTAAAGAAGCTGTAAGCACTAACTAAAGAAATACAAAATATCGAAAAAGATACAATAAATGGAGAAGCAAAAATACTTCGTCCCATAGTGACTGCAAGTTCGACGAGTTCAAAATTATTGTATCGTCCCTTAGACTTTAATCGATTCCATGGGTTCCAGAATTAAATAAAGACAATTCATATCTTTTTAACCTTTTTGATGCAACTAGTAACCATCTATGTGTGTACAGTATGTGTATAGGCTCAAACAAGGATCACAATATCTGTTTTCTTAAAATAAGTTTATACATATTTATTTTAACAAATAAATTCAACGATTCATTCAAAATGATAATCAACTCAGAGATAGCAAAGCACATGGATATGGATGAGTATACTCAGCAAATAGGCACCACTATACAAACTGATATTATGTAGAAACTCCTCCGCCCTAAAGAAAGAACATGAAAAATTGAAAGAACATTGTTATACACATCGGAGTAACCAGTAAACAATATGTCATCAAATTATTATCTAAATTAATTTCTAAAAATGGGATGTCAAACATTAAGTAATCAAACATATACAACCAATACACTGGTAACTAGATTCCCAAAACAAAGTCATAATCAACCAAGCACGATAGATCTGAAATTCATGTGCCAAACCCAAACAAAAACATGCCCACAGGAATGGAATCCCAGACTCTTACGGTAGAACAAATGAAATCCTAAACTCGCCAATTTAAATATTCATAATCGATTATAAAGACTTACCCAAATCTTTAACAGATCAAAGCATAGATGTGCATTGAATTCAACCGTGTAAGCCCTAAATCGAATTCAAAATACAGATGTGCAGTAATCGTTATAGGAAGAAGAAGTGCGATATCGTTTGAACCCCTTTTCTGAATCAAAGCATGAAGTAGGTTTGGAATAGGAGTTAATAGAAGAACGATTTTCGACATTCGGGGGCTTTCATTTTAAGGAATAATTTCTTTAGATCGATACTTTTAAGAAGTTCCGACATATCAGATTAAAATTTGAAGAATAGTAGACAAAATTTTAGGGTTGGAGAAGATTATGTGAAGCAGGAGAAATAAAAAGGTAAATAATAGTGAAAGAACGCGACAATGAAATTTTCAGTAGGAAACGATCTTAATAAATTTTGGATATGAAGACTTCAGCGTTTTCGTGTGTTGTCTTTGTTCTTTCACTTTGTATTTTCAATTTGTTGAAGTTTCAACAACAACACTCAGTCCAAAATGTTTTCTTCTAGTATTGTAGATATACACTTCTGTTGTGGCGATTTATATATTAGAAACTGTGTACGAAATATTATGTATATATATATATATATATTGTGGATTGACTTTTGACTTTATTTGATTACGTACATTATAATATCATAGTTGTGGTTTTTGAAAATTTATAATATATTAGTAGATTTTTAAATTGTAAGCTTGGATGTATATGGCAATTTGAAATGATAAACATTTATAGCGTTTTAATCATGCTATGAAAAGACTATTTTTTAAGCTTTCATATACTATAGCATTACGTTGGCGCTATAAACAATTTTCATAGCAAGAAAACAATGCGATAGAAGGTAGTCACGAACTTTTCTATAGCGTTTTTAGGTGCTATAAAAATACTAGCATGTCAACATTTTAAATTAATTAAATGACATCATAAATGTTAGCGACATCATTCTATGTACATGTTCTATGGTGTAAGTTATGAAACACTATAAAAGGTCATTATATTGACACATACCGTACAAGATAGCAGTAAACACGCAATAAAAGAAGGTATTCTACAGCGTTTACAAACTCTATTATATATTTTTGACCTATTATGACATGTTGTTATATAGCGTTTATAAAAACGCTATAGTTTTATTTTATAACGGATATTAGACGCTATTAAACTGCCTGTTTATTGTAGTGGAATGTCCTTCGTGAGAGGAAAAGACAGTAATTGAACAAAAGAACTTCAAAATGCTTCAGTTTGGATCATACTGGATATTACAAGAATCAGTGTAAGGAATCGACCAAAGTTGAGAAAGAAAAGTTTTTGTTCTTTGGCACTATCTACCTCAAGACCAACATTGCAGAAGAAGGGAAAGGCTATGATGGAAGATTAATGACATACTTGTTAGAGTATTGTTTGATACTGGTGCATCGTAGTCGTTTATCTCTCATTATTTAGTAAACAAGTTTAGCTTAGAACTATCATATCTTATTACTTCTTTAAGGATAGCTAATCTAGTAGGAAGTTACATGACCCTAGAATTAAAATGTGATCACCTAGAGTTAGAATAATTAGATCATGCATTTGTCTATAGTTTATTTGTGTTTGATTTTATGGGTTTATGTTATATTAATTGGTTAAGAAAACACAAAAAAATCTAACAAGATTGGATAATATTGTTAAGATACCCTAATAGTAGTAATCGGATAGCATACTCGGTAAAGAATTCTTATTTTGAATTTATGATTTATTGGGTGCAACAAAGAAGGAGAACGAGTTGGAACTTGTTTTTGTAGTAACTAAATTTGCAGATGTCTTTGAACACTTACCCAATCCTTCGAAGAGAGATATTGAGTTTAGAATCAATCTTGTCCGAGAGAAGAATCTATCGGTAGACCACCTAACATGATGACTCCTAATGAGATGAAGGAGTTAAAGATGAAACTAATAGATCTTGAAGGAAGGAGTTCCATTAGGCTAAGTGTAACAACCAGCCCGAAATGGGCCTAAATTTCGACCTAGAAAAGGCCCATCGAAACTTAGGGCCATTCTAAATGGGTCATTGGTTCTTGTAAGGTTTACATTTGCACAGATAATAATAACGTATACTTCGAATGAAAATCTCACACAGCGGAAAGAGAAAATATAATATTCAAATAAGATGTACCATTATTTCAAAAATCTAAGAAATACATAGTCGCACTTACATTATATTCAATAGGTACATCAAATAGTTCGATCTCATAAGATTCCAAAAGAAGAAAAGCAGTAACTGCTAATAATATCATAATAACTTCATCTTCTCCATCAGCTTCAATCATGACTTCATCCATGGCTTTACCCCATCTACTGACCTGTTGGATGTTAAGGAGAGGACGTCAGAACATAAAGTTCTGTGTGACTGAAATGTAGTGTTACTTAATGTCCATACCCTATATTTTTAGCAGGTTACATATGTCAAGATATGTCTACGTAGCACACAACAAATAGCGAATTTCTAACCAACGGGGTGGATATCCAAGTCAATCGCCCATTAGTGTTTTTAGGGTAAAGACCCAACGAGGTGGCATTCTCGGTCACTTATGGCCCTATTAAAGGTGGATTCTTACAATCTCTTATAACCCTGAGGCAGACCCCTAGCCCTTTAAGAACCCCGTCCTAGTACGTTAACGTTCTTAAGTATATTCTCTCATTTGTAATATGAGAAGTAGTATTGCGAACGTTACTTAACTAATAAGAACATATAATTAGAAACATATATATATATATACATATAAGAAACATATAATCAGATTCATATATATATATATATATTTGTTTATGCTAAATTCCATAATCCTAAATATGGATAGATTGAAATAGAGAGATATTGAAAAGGGTTAGAGAAGTAGAAGAAACCTTCACCCTATTCTATTTGTTTTTCTATGGAATTCAGCAGTATGGAGGTAGAGGTATAGAAGATTAGGGTTTCTAGTGTGTTGTTTGAGGGGTTATTTATACTTGCTCATGTGAGCAGGAGCCATCAGATTAATAAAAATTAATCCAAGCCATCCATATAAACATATTGTAATGACGTACCTTTTTGACCACTCCAAGTCGGTAATTTAACCAACGCAGAACATTCAAAACGACAACTCGTTATTAGCTTGCAGGATTTAAATGGAAATTACATACAGAATCACAGTACATGATATAAATAACAACATCGCATAGCGAAAATTTTATATACAAAATCAGAGTTTATACAATTTAGGTAAAATGGAAAATATAAAATATATACATAATTTTTAAAAGAATGAAAGTTTTACAATTTTTGTCGGGCCTGCGCACACGTATGCGTTTTCACGTTCCTCTCCAGTTTGCGAGATGAAACTTTAAATCTGGAACACTTAGGGCTTGACTCGAGCATTCCATGCAAAATAATAAACACCTGAGTCAGGATTAAACTTATTTCAAGCCAGTCACTTCGAAATAAACACATAAATATAATTGGTTTAATCCCACAAATTATTAACGATTCAAGCATACCAATCTAGGACCGTCAAAATAAACTGAAAGGGATCGAATATTTGCATGCATTAACACAGGATGGGTGAAAGCAAAAGTGGCGTGTGGTACGGTTAAACGTGTCAAATTCAAAGTGCAATAACACATATATAAGCCGAGATAAGGCAGCAAGAACGCATGTACTTTGTTTCACAAAAGGATAAGACCAAGCATCCCTAGTTTCAATAAATTGTAGATTCTAAAAAGGGCCGGAACACTTCCCAGGTTACTGAAGCAATGCACATATGCATGTAAATGTGAGGCAGCCAATGTATGAGACATTCAAATGACATCTTTTATACTTAATATAGGCATGCATGACCAAAATGACGGCCACTCAAGAAATATAAACTAGTTGAACTGTATTAGTAGGTGCAGCAAGTTACATACACGTATACTAACAAATATTTTCCCTTAATAGCATAACTAGTTCACATTTTAATGCCCACCAAGGTTTTCTATGCATATGTATCAATGGTAGGATGGATGATAGTGATATCTTACATGTGACAGTGTTCAATTCAAGGGGCATAAAACGTATTTTTGGTTTGAAAAAGAAAACATACATGCATACATATTATACAATGCAAGTTATGGCAATTCATGTTTCTATAAAGGGTGTAAATGCAAGGAAATTTTCAAATACTAATGGAGTAATAAACCATAAATTATATACCATTCAAATGTTATACGATGCATAACATACATATGGGAACTAGTTCACTTTGAACTCATCTTACATAAGCTACCGAGTAACAAACTTATGGAAAAAAAATGAAACAAATAAGTGGGCTAACAAAAAGGGACAACAGGGAAGTGCGCATGCATTAAGGTTTTAAAATATGTAGGTTTTAGAACTGTGACTCAAATATACACCAAGCATATACACACGGACAGTATGAGAATTGCAACGACCCGAATTTTTCAGCTGTTTGATTCGAATATTTAAATTTATTTTAAATATTTTTATTTGAACTATTTATGGAATTCAATATCGAAATCGTTAATTAAACGATGACTAGCGTTTATATTTATATTTTAAATTATAAAACGAACTCGAAACAGCGCGGTAGTTTATAAAATTGAATTTCAACTTCAATTGACTATACTGAATCCGTGTTAAGTCGGATTTCGGTGAAACAAGAAACGTCTAAATCTAATTGATAATATTTTTCTAATGGAGGAGAAAAATCGAGTTTTCGTGTTATAGATTTTATTTTATGTCCAAATCAAATATTCAAATAGTCGTTGTGGAATCGTTTATACGCCATAACGATTTATTTAAATATAATTAAATATTGGCTTTGAATTTGGACAAGTCCTTTGAGACGTGGTAATAATTTAATTTTTAGAATTTTACTGTAATTTTTAATTTGGAAAATAAGCAACTTTATATTTAAGGTGTTTTACACCTTGTATCAACATTTTAGGGGATCACAATATAAGGTAACCTACCGATATTATTATATATTTGGGATCGTGGCACACTGCTGAACACAACAGTATATTTATCTCTGTCGATAGCAAGTCGTATGGGGACGGATTTTTATATGGCAGTGTACGTTTAATTTTAAAACTAAAAATCGTTAGTCAGTATCACTAAAATCAAATCAAAGAAATAAAATAAAATAATTAATAGTTTAATATGTCAACTCCTATTCTACTGTTCCATCCTAAAGTCTAAATTTCACACATAAAAACTGAAGGACTTCTTTGTTCCTCTGTTAAGCCTACCCAAAACACGTGCTCTTTTCTTTGATCGCCATGATATGAAGTGACCAAACGAGAGAAAAGGACATGGTTTGTTGAAAATCTCAGCCACCCTACCAACTGCATACTTGTTCCTATACCTTAGAAAAATGAGCCTATGAAGCCTAATCAAATAAATGATCACACAGTACACACGCCATGTTCCTTCAGCATGGCTAGAAGCATGTGTGCGTATCGAATTGGAGAAAAAAATCTGTACAAATGATCATCGAAGAGAAATTTGCATCATCACCAAAGCTGGCATGGTTGAATAATTAAAGATAATAATATATCTTTCTGGTGAAGGAAATGCGATACAGGCACCCAATACACATGCTAGCGGCTAGCCTACACCCTAAGACTGTTGTTCTTTCCTTTTCTCTACCCGTATGTTCTATCTTTTCTCTGCTCGCCTGCAACAGCAGCACATGGTCAAGAAAATCAAACACCCAGCTGTGAAAAGAACGGACACGCCATTTACATAATATCAGTGTATGCAATAGAAAGGATCTGCACCCATGTTCTTCTGTAATAACTTTTCAGACATCCTGAAATCTCCATGTGCCTGCGCCTTCACCCTGAGCCTATCATTTTTCATTTCAGCATGCACCCGACGTTTCGCTTCCTACAGTCACCTCTTTTTTTCTTTCTTTTCTGCATGACAACACTTCAGCCGACCTGGAGTTGGATCTAATATCTACCCTATAGGGTGATGGAGACATCGTTCTTATTGTTTGACATCTTCCCCTCTATATATATCCGCAAGTCTCAATGGCAGAAAGGGAAACGAATTGTGTCTTCCCACAAAAACAACTGAAACATCACCTCTTGTTTCCTCTGTACAAATCGAACTCCTCTACCAAAATATAAAATAAACAACCCAAGTGCAGGAAGTAACGAAGTAGAGAAGAAGCTAAGGCGGAAGTGGGAGAGCGCGCTGCATGGATGGAGAAAGGCAGAGCTGATGTCGCAGTGGAGAGGTGAGCACACGAACGGATTCTGGTGGGAGATGGTGCGGAAACTGTCGATGGTCTAGGGTGGTGAATACGGAAAAGTAGAGATGGTGATGTATGTTTGTGAGGAGGCAACACGTGAGTTGCTGAGGTTAAAACGTGGTAATAAAAGGGAGCATTGGGTGGTTTGGTGCTTAACCGTGTGTAAGGATGGGGAAGGCAGTTGTTTTACTGAAGGAGGAATATAATTAAAGGAAAAAAAGCATGAGAGGGAACTATATGCGGTCGGTTGTTGCTGCGTTGGGGACTTGGGCATCGAAGCCCAGTTGTTTTTGCCTGGAGAAGGTTTAAACGTGCATGATGACTTGGGACATGGTGAGGGCGTGTAGTTTTTGGTGAAAGGAATAGCCTGTTGGAAGTTGAAATCTGTTTAGGAGAAGAAAAGGAAAAAGAAGTATGTGAATGGATTAAAAGGAAGGAATTAAACACATTGAGCATGATGGGGTTTGCGGAACCAAACGTGAACGATAATGGAGGTTTAAACGCTGATGACGTGGTCGGATTATAAAAGGTAAAACATTTATTAAGATTTGATTAGTTAATGATTAGTTTAGTTAAATTATCGTTTAACGTATAAACTGGAAATGAGCGTAACTCAGTCATATATTATTGGAATTCAATGAAACAGGATCCGTAGGGATCGTGGCGACGGAGGCTACGCGTACAAGCTGGTTTGGTCAGAAACGAAAGCAGTTGGAATTTCGAGTAATTTTAAACGTTGATTTAAAATCATATGATGCGTGTACCGATCATCGAAAATAAAGGTGAGTTAATTCTCACACATTTCTAAAATACTAGGATGTGCTATATTCATATAATTAAATTTAATTGATTGATTGGATGCCTTGGATGCCTATGGTTGATTTAATGGTTGACGTTAATTATTTTATCGTCAGTTAAAATATTTCTATATGCTGATATGAAATATTACAATGATATGTGTTGCAGGGAAGAACAGGTAGGAGGAATCAAACCGGTTCCTCAAATATTTAGTATGTTGTTACTTCATATTTTATATGAACTGTTCAGGACCCGTTGACTTTAAACCTTGTTGATTGTTGAGTGTGGTTGAGTTTTGAATCAATAAATAGTATGGTTGATAAATAAATAGCAGATGGCCTAGATATACACCGTTTTACAAAGATCGATTCATCGTCAGGTGAATCGCTAGGAAAGAAGTTATGGAATTTATTTTATAACCAAATATAGATTTTTTAAATATATTATCTTTAATGAAGTTCCAAAAAGGGAATAAACCAACCACACCTATACATTGAGTGGTTTAACCAAATCTACTGTGCGTGAAGCACATGCTTATATAAGTGATCATTAAACGATTTTACTTAGCTAATTCAAGTGACCAGAATTAACGTAACAGTAAAATGGGATTATATTGATACTGATTTAATAAAAATCAAAGTGAATAGAATTATTTAAATTAATTATTAATTTATCGATAGGCCAATAACAATTGGGTAGCGGGTTAGTCATGTTTAGAGTTGAACAAGTTAATAACGTTAACTGAAATTGTTTATTAAATTAGTTCATGTAAAGAAGGTAGTTAATGGTTAAGTGACCCAAATTTATTTTGATCAATGTTGAAGCTTGATTTTTAATCATTTATTAATAATCGAAGTGATAATTTGGAATGTAAAATATATTAAGGAAATTTTGTGAAATTTAAAGCTATGTTTATAGTTAATAATGCGATTTAATATTTATAATGAGAAATCGAAGTTTTAACTTATATTCTTACTGAAATATATTGGATTCTATGAATCCAAGTTATGCGAAGTTATAAAACTCAATTTTGAATCAGAGTAGTTAAATGAGATAAGTTATAAGGAGAGATATAGAGCCGCTATTTTAAAAAGAAGAAATGATATTTCATCAAGACGAAATTAAAATGGGATTTGTTGTGATATAGGGAATGAGTGTCGGTTTTTGTATTACAACTTATATCTATCTTAAGATAAGAACGTTGTTCATCAAGGTCTGAGAGGTAATTAAAATACCCCAACTTGAACAACTTCAGGATTATCAAAAGATGATATTAGTCGTAATGATGAAGATGTTAGAGTAAAATATCTTGGGAAAATAACAGCGTAATGGAAATATATATAATAAGATTCCGATATCAAAGGAATAAAAAGGGGCTCGACGGTATGAAATGATTGGTGGAAATATAACCTTATTTTCAAGGTCATGAAATAAGGTTTAAAGGGGTTTATTATAAAGGGAGGAAGGGTGATTCTGATATTCAAATAACGAAGCCAAAGAAGACGTCATAATGATTATTTGACAAATGATAAGTTGAATAGATAAGATAATAAGAAATGTTATAGCAATGTTTTGAAATGTTAGTTGAAGATATTTTCTAGGTATATAAGTAAAAGGGGTTTGAGAATATTAACATATTTAAACCAATATATTATAAGGGCCAAGTGATGCTGTGTATAAACCAATGGATCTGTTTGTTTTTATAGTTGTTTATTTTGATAGTTAAATAACCGATTATCAAAATATGACCCAACGTTATTGGTATGGAAAGACCGGGGATCGAATTTATATTCGAAAACCATTCCGACCAATAAATACGAGTACGTCGAAGACTCTGATCGAGATGGACCAAATTGAAGACCGTAAGGATTCATGAGCGGAAGAACTATTGTTAAACACCTCTGGCTGATCCCCAGAGTTAACGATGATTCTGTCGTGATTGGAAATTTACGGATTTGCAAGGGCTACTTGCTACTGATCTATAAGTTGATTCCTAGGATGTGGTAGGAGGGTGCCTTCGGTTCATCCTGTTCCTGGATGACATGTATAGACGATGTGAATGGTGGCCAGATGTTTCAAAAGTCGATTATAGTCTCAAGCCTCATCAACTGGGAAATGAAAAAAATCGGGTAGGCATCATGGCTATGTGGGTCGCACCCATTAGGGTGTATTGTCACCATCTAGAGAATATTCATAATTGTTACTTCTTTTCATTTCTGTATCTCCTGGGAACTACGGTGGTCGTGACAAAAATCCGTAAGGTGACAATATGCTCGATACACTCAAGAGAAATGAGTGGTCAGTCATGTGTGGGCCGGGTTGCAAGACGTTCTTGTTGAATCCAGTGTATTCGTCTCTAGAGATACACTATCGGCAGGTGGTCCCATACCTTGTCATAGTCGAAATCCAATCTCCAATAAGCGCCCGCGATTTTGATTGTATACTATATATGTGGAGCATGAGATGCAAGCGTTCTGCTAGATTATATTTACCTGTCTTTAGACATTGTTATAATATCAGAAGAAGATATTGATTTCAAAATGTTTTGGGTTAAAGTAAGGTAAAAACCGTCCGCGTTTATGTGTGGACTGGTCTTACTATTATCCTTTTATTTCAAAAGGATTTCAAAGTTAAACAAGTTGGTTGCTGTATGAATTTATCACTGAAAGTATTTCAGACTGATCCGGGTGAATTTTGCTTTGCTTCAAATGTGCTCGGGTCAGACCGAGTATATTACCAGGTTAGGTATTGCTTGGAGCTTCAGAAGAGGAGTTGAAGTCGAGACATATTCTATATATATACTGGTATTAGTTTATTTCTGATGTGTCTTGTATTGATCTGAATGTATACTCTGATGTTGTAATCATATATATACAATTCTTTCTGTATAAAGTATTATTGATTATTATATTTTGTCCATTCCGCTGTGAGATTCTGATCTTCTTATTCTTCTATTCTAATACTTCTTTCTTTCTTCTCTCACCCTCTAACTTCTTACTATTAGATTTCTGGGTATTTCGATACTTGGATTTGGACATAGGACGTGTTAGTGTCTGTATTCGAGCGTTAGAAATCCTGGGTCGCTACAAGAATGGATTTAGTTCAGCGGCGAATGCAGGCAAGGACACGCGATAGGCTCAAGTAAAAGCAACATGTACACAAACTTTATGGATCATAACAAATAATGCAAACAGGGTAAGTGTTTTATTCTGGCAAAATAAAAGATGCAACCATAATTCTAACAGAAAATTTAACAAACACAGCCAACAAGGTGATAACACAACAGTCCCTAACAATCATACTAGGTGACGCCGAAGTAGCAGACTTGAAAAGGTTTAATCGCAATAAGACTTACCTCTAGTCAATGAAGCCGTGGCAAAAACAGCGGACTGTGCAGAAGAAGAAGGTGTCGGCGGCTCCAGTCACTCGCAGTTGCAAGGCGGTGGAGCGATGGTCTCGAGCGGCGCAGACAACGGTGGCTTCGATTGTGGGTTTCAGGTGGAGTCAGGGTGGTTGCGAGGTTGATGGTGGCTGCGGGTTCGGTCCAGGCAGAGGTCGGTGGCAAAGCACAGAGGTAAAGCACTATCGGTGGAGCGGTTCAGGGTTTGCGGTGTTGTCTGAAGCGGCAGAGGCTGGGCGACGAACGATGTTAAGGAGGAGATGAAGGGGAAGCGAATTCGTTTAGCTCGATTTGGGAACGAAGCAATCGGCTGATGGCCATTATTTGGATTAGGGAATTTCGATTTTAGGGATTTTTTTTTCGAGAATAGTCATGCCATGTAAAAGGAAGGGGATGGTATTAGAAAGGCACGGAGAAAACAAGAAAAAGGGACACGATAAAATGAGAAAGGGGCGCATGTCGCTCTTCTCAGGATTATTAAAACAAGTGTCAGTCTATCTTCTATTTGATTACAAGTGTCCACTTAAGCTAAATTAAATCTTAAATCAACTACACCTAAAATGAAAAACAAAATTCCAAAGCAGTATTATGATTAAAATAATGTTACATACAATTATATTATGCACACAATACTAATATATTTGTACATTTTTCAAATAAAATCACAAATAATGCTTAATACCAAATTCTAATCTAAATAAATTTGTCTACATTCGATTTTAATTCTCAAGTAAAAAGGAAAAATCAAATTTAAAATTTATCAAACAATATATTCAATCGGTATAAAATATTAACATCATTTAAAAATTTAACAAACTACGAGATCCCAATTTGAAATTTTAAATTAGATTTGCAAATAAATTCAAGATCAAGTTAAAAATAGACCAAACCTCAAATTATAAATAAATTTCTAAACATAAGTAAATTTCAAAACCAAATTCTAAATTAATAATCATGTATAAACATAAATTTTCAACACTAAATTAAATTAAATTAACTCTAAGATTTTAAATATCGAAAATCCTGGTTCGCCACATATATCCTCTTAGAAAACCCTCATCCACATAGGAACAATTGGGATCCCAGCCACCTAGAGGTCGACCCCCCTTAAGGGGGAGAGGTTGCAACGACCCGGATATTTGAATAGTTTATTTTAAATATTTAATTAATAATATAAAAAAATTATATTGAGTTATTGATTTAGAAATCGAAATACAATTTATTTCGATCATATATAACCATCATAATACCAGAGTCTGAAATATTTCAATCCAAAATTTAATTTGAACTGAAATATTTCAGATGATGAATATATATTCTATTTGAATATATAGATAATAATATTAATTTATTTTTTAAGAATTAATTGTTTTGAATTTAATTCATATCGATTTAAATTTATATCTTCTCCATATGATCGAATGGGGTTTTGATACTTGTTCCAGTGTGTCCGGAATAGTGGTACAACCCTAAAAATGTCAGTTGTTGGGTTCAGAAAGGAGTTCAGAATCATGGGGTATTTTAATTAGAATTGTACAGGTTTAAAATAAAATAAAATTTATATTAAAAATTAATTCCTTCCTTCTTAAGGAAACAAAGGACACTGCCAACCTATACCAAGCTACTCCCTCTTCCTTCACTTCACGTACAGAGATGGTCTCCTACCTTTGCTACGAAGGAAAACATTGATGTAACGGCCATGTACGTTTGTCCCTTGTTTGCTATATAAATCGCATCACCCCCTCTTCGTTATTTTCAGTCTTCACAGATAATTTAAAATCGAAACCACCTCCTCTCTAATTTCTTCTGGAAATTTTATAAAATCACATCTTCAATTAAATTGATAAATTCTTGATCGAATAGCTTCCTACTCTTGAATTCTTCAATATTATTGCTTTGAGGTTAGATGCGACTGTACCACATGGGGTTCGACTTCAACTCAGCGCGTGTTAGGGTTGTAGATTTTGGGGCTTCTGATCGTCGATGTCGGAAATGGGTGTCGGGGTTGGGTTCAGTAAGAGAAAACAAGGTGGAGTGAGGGAAACTGGTTGGGTTCTGCGATTCAAGCTCGACGCTAAGGATCAACTTTAATCAAAATTGAGGCATTCGATTGGGTGAGCGCAGTGATTTTAGGAAGAGACTGGCCTAAGTTCTATTGCAAGCGCGAGTTCGAAGATGGTCATTTCTGGAGGTTGCGATGTTCTTCCTGTCGCAGTACAAAGTCTAGTTGTCGCGATGGTTTGGAGGGAGACACTGTACTCATTGAGATGGCTACCTGCTTGTGCTCATTTCAGGGAAGAGAAGAGTGACACTTGTTTAAGGATCAGTAAAGTGGAGTTGTGATGTTGAAGGAGGAGTTCAGCGAGATAGTCAATAAGGGAATTAAGGTAAGATTAGTTAATTAAATTTATTTATAATGGTTAATTTATATACATACAAACTGAAATTTATACTGTTAAGGAAAATCTCATTTACCGTTAATTTAGAATTTGAAAACTGAAAAGGGAGAGAAGGATTAAGACTCAGTTAAGTAAAATTTATTTATTTAATTTAAATGATTAGTAATGGTTAAATTAAAAGAAAATATATATATATATATACAAGTTTATAACGCGAGTATTTGTTTCATACGAAATCAAAATTTAACAAAATGAAGTAAGTTGGAATCACTGTTGCAGATCATAAAAATCTGGAATTTATTTGGAATCGATCAGAGGTTGCTGAAATTTTATTTAAATCGAATGGTGCTCGATTTAATTCAAATTGGGTATTCGACAATATAAATCTCGGTGAGTAAAAATCTCACTCATATTTGATTTAGAATTATTTTACATGTTAAAATAATTGTTCATTGGTTGTTTGCATGCCCTGAAATATTTATGTGGTTATTAAATATATATTAGTTATTTAGGATTGGTGTTTGTGGTTATTATATATATATATATATATATTGGTGGTTGGATTCCCGCAGTACCATTAGCGGATGCCCGCAGTATCATTAGCGGATGACCCTATACGCCTCACGCTATGATAGTGGATGACCTTCATACCGCGATATCCTGCCTCGAAGCAGGATGGGTATTATTTATGTTGGCTAACGTCTGCAGATGCAGGAGAACAGGTTGGAGGAATCCAACTGGATTCCTCAAAATTTACTATTTGTTTGTTCTCATATATATATATATATTATCACATATGACGTGTTGATTGAATTGGTTGGTTTGATTGTTTAAATATCACTGAGGGCCAAAATGTTGATTTATAAAAATATCGTGAAAATGATATTTGAGTTTTAAAACGGAAAATTTATTTTCTAAAATAGAATTTGAATTTTGAATGGGCTAAAGATATGTACTTGCTTTGAAAATAAATAAAACAAGTATTGAATTTATAAACGATGTTTATAAATTAAATAATACATGGAATTGAAGTGAATTTATAAACGGTGTTTATAAATGAAATGGAAAAATTATCATTTGGATAATTTAATATTTAAACTCAAATACGAATTTAAAGTGAGGATTGAGAATTGTGTTAGGAAAACGACAAAGACTATTCTGATATTCAAAATGTAAAGTGAACTTAAAATAAATCTGTATGGATTTATGATTTGAATTCGATTAGATTGAATGTATTTAAATAAATATTTTCAAAAAAATATATATTAAATTAAAATATGAAAATAGATTCTATATTTATATAGATAAGTTAAAATAAATAAAATATTCCAAAATGAGATTTTGGTTTTGAATAGATGTTGAATTGGAACTTGTTTAAATATATAAAACAAGAAAATTTATAAACGATATTTATAAATATGGTGAATTAATTATCAAGAGATAAATTTGAAATATTAAATTCAAGTATGAATTTAAAAGTATAATTTGAAATCATTTCGAAAAAGGGGATGATAGTTTTTATTCCGGAATTCGTAATATAAATTAAAGTGAGAAAAATCCAAAGGATTTATAATCAGAATTCGATTATATCAAATTTTATAAATAATTTATTTATTAAAGGAATTGGAATTAAATATAGAAGATCAAAGTATAAATAAAGTTATTACCGAATAAGGAAAAATCGACAATTATAGATAATCGAAAATTTTATGTTGAATTGGGAAAAATTATTTTGATATAGATTAAAAATATATCAAAATGGAGTTGAAATTATTTTAAACGAAGTTTAAAAGTTTTTATATATAAATATAATTAAAACGAACTTGCCACAGCACGACAGTTCGTAAATTGGCGTTTCGAACTTCAATTGAGTATACAGAACTCAATTTAAGTCGGAATTCTTTGAAACAAGAATTGTCAGGACCAATTAGATAATAGTTTTCTAATGGAAGAGAAAATTTTGAGTTTCGTTGTATATATTTTGAGTTATGTCAAAATCAAATTTTCAGAAAAACAGCGCCATAACTGTTTAAAAACCATAACGGTTTATTTAAATAAATTAAAGGATTTTAAGAAAATAAAATCCGAAATTTCTATTTAGAAAAATCCAGATTTGAGTTATAAAATATATCTGAACACAAGTGGAGTAATGAAATGGTTTTGGAAAAAAGAATCAGATTTTTGTTAATTATTGAATAGAATTAACTAATTTGAAGAATAATTAGTTATTGGAGTTTTGAGTTGAAATTGAGCTTTGGATAAGTAAATTGGGTTTGTAAATTTATATTTGAAATCGAATCTGCAACTTGAATATAAAATGGAATTCAATTTGTTTATAAACAAGTTGATATTATGTTTGAACATGTTATGTTCAAACAAAGAAGTGAAATAGGCAAAATAGCTAATTAGAAAATAAATTAATGAACTGGGTTAAGACGAATGGATTGAGTGAAACCAAATGGGAATATTTGGATGTGTTAAGCAGGTATGGAAATGAAGTGTATGAAGTTTATAAATTTAGTGCTCGACAAAAAGGTACACGTTTAAATTCCATATGAGATTTTATGTGCCGAATCAGCAAGCCACTTAGCTTTTTGATTTTCTTTTTGAATGGAAAAGGCCTAGAGAGGCGAGTTGAGGTTTGAACTGTTGACTGGTACAAAGGGGGTTATGGCGAAATTTTCCAGAAATTTAAGAAGTTAGAATATTTTTAAGAAAATTTGATAGTTAGAAATCATGTATCGATATATATAGAATTCGATAAGGAAATGAACTTAAAAATAGAATATTATAAACAAAAAGGAAATCTTTAAATTAGATTTGTTAAAAATAGAAAGAGAAGCGTATTCGTGTTTTAAAAATGAAAAATTGGTTTAATATGGTGTTGATTATTCGAGTTAGCGGTCTTGTCTGTTTTGAAGTTAATAATATTTTCAGTCAAGGTCTGAGAGGTAATTATACCCCAACTCGATTGATTTCATTATTAGCTGATAAATAGCAAGATTTAGTCTCGAAGAGAAATGTTTATAGAAATTTAGTCGAATGCAGTATTTTGGGTTATTGTAGCGATGTTTTACATAACATTCGTTTTAACCCAAGTAAGTGGATTTTTGGAAATATAATAATAAATATTTCCTAAGTATAGAAATGAATTGTCGTGAAACGGAGAAGTAATTGGAATATTTTCCAATTATTAATAGAAGATATTTTCTAAGTATAGAAAATAAAAGATGGCGAAATATGGAAATGTTTTCCAAACAGCGTAAGAGACCAAGATAATTATTGAAAATATCTGGTTAACAAATATTGGTAAGGAAATGAAGAAGTGATTTAATTAATGAAATATTAATTAAGAGGCCCAGTGATTTGTTTGATGGTTGGAATGTTTGTTTATTTTCCTTCGATAGTTAAATAACCGACTATCGAAGTATTTTCCAATATCGTTGTCAATATGGAGAGACCGGTTGGATTATTATCCGAGAACCACTCCGTATTGGCAGTAGCATTGCGAATCAGATTATATGAAGATAATCGAAGACGGAGTAAAGTGCAAGGACTTTTTCTATTAATAGAAATTGTGTCTTCGGTCTCGTTTAGTCCCAGAACGAACGTGTATGGACGAGTGTCTGACAGAGTATTTCCAATGATCGCATATGCTGGTCTGTATAAATATATATGGTGGCGGAGAATTTATTATCTTGGCATAATATCCAGATTATATTTATGCAAATCAACTAGTGATTAACGGATCTGACCATGTGGCATTCAAAGTGATTGTGCTATCAATGAATGATAAGAAATCGTAGCCTCAGGTTTCAACAACCGGGAAATGACAAAAATCGGGCAGGCAGCATGGCTATGTGGGTCGCTCCCATTAGGGTGTATAATCACCTATCTAGAGAAATTCATTTAATTCCTTATTATATTCGATGTTGTCCCATTCGGGAAATGGTTGCTGATCCCAACCGTTGGTGATATACATTCGATACACTCAAGCGAAATGAGTGGTCGGTCATGTGTGGGCCGGGTTGCAAGATGTTCTTGTTGAACCCAGTGCATTCCCCTCTAGAGATACACTATCGGCAAGTGGTTCCATACCTTGTCATAGTCGGAATCCAATCTCCAATAAGCGCCCTACATTTTTTTGATTTTATATTATATATGGAGCATGAGATGCAAGCGTTCCGCTAGATTGTTATTTATTTGATTTAGACACTATTATAATATCACTGGATTTTCATATCAAAGTGTTTTGGGTTATAATAAGGTAAAAACCATCCATGTTTATGTGTGGGCTGGTCTTACTATTGTCCTTTCTTTTGAAAGGATTTTGAAAGTTAAACAAATGGTTGGAGTTTACTCACACCAGTCTTATGACTGACCCAGAGTTTATTTTGTTTGTTTTCCCTAAACTCTTGGGTGCCCAAATTTGTACGGGCAGTCAAGTAGTGGGGATTTTACAGATTCACTTGGAGGAGTTGAAGCAGAAGGCTTCACCAGTTAGTTATAGACTATCATATATTCCGCTGTGTACTATGTTTGTATCTGGAAACAGGTGTTTATAACTGTTCCAGAAGTAGCTGTTGTACTCTGATGATGGTATGTATATAAAGTTACCGAATTGTATTTCAAAGTTTATGTTACCTAATATATTTTATTCATTCCGCTGTGAGTTTGTGAGCTTCATTTTCTTCTGTTCTAATATTTCTTTCTTTCTGTTTCTCATCCTCTAACTTCTTTCTAATAATGATTCGTATTTTCTGTGCAATTTGGGTTGGACGTGTGGTGTTATTAGTCAACTCAGATAGTATGGATTGCAGGGCCGTTACAGCGGTCGACCCCTTCGAGGCTGGAACACCCTATTTTGCTGCGTTGCTGAGCTGTTAATTTTATTAATTACATTCTTAATTTGCTTCATTCTTTTCCATATATCCAATATACACTGTCCCCTAGATCTTATCTCCAAATTCAAATTATGAATTTCCCTCTTTTATTTTAAATTATTATTTGGGCAATATATATAATATTCACATAATTATATATATTTTCTGCGTACACTGTCCAAATTCATTTGTTCATAACTTCTTCATACATTGACTGTTTTCAACATATTATATATGAAAACAATTTATAATTTCACCACGAATCCAAATAAAAGAGTTTCATAGCCAAATTCCTAAAGCTACAAAAATCTCATTTTCCAACCATATCATTTAATGCTTGTTTTTAATTATTTAATTTATTACTGACACCTGCGAATTTTACGGGGTGTTACATTCTTCCCCTCTTAAAATAGATTTCGTTTCGAAATCTGTTTAAGGGGCAAAAAATACAACTCGCTCGAAACATTCATGTTGTACACCCATGTTGTTTATAATTCATCCACTAGCATCCATGACTCGCAGTGACTATGAACTGTAGACCCATTAAAGTGAGCTTTATCCTAGCATGTAGGTGTAATAAGTGATGCAGCATGTATGCAAACAACCTAAACATGCATATATTTCTATATGAGTGCTTGGTGCAATGGTGTTGCATCCCTTCCCTAACATCCAATCTAGCAACCATGACGCATCCATAAATGGAAATTTGAGGGAAAAATTACCCGTGAAAAGCTCTGGGTGAGTCTGTCTCATTTTATCCACAGTTTCACATGTGCTTTCCGCCGAGTCATTACCCCATTGTACTCGGACGAGGAGGACGGTTTTGTTGTGGAGTCTCTTGATCTATGCTCTACAATCCTTGCAGTTGCACGGGGAACCCTGGACTACAACTCGAGTTTCTCTATGTCCCCAATTTTATCAAGCTCGAGTCTGATATCAGAATAATGAAGGCATTTCCTTAGATGGGATACATGAAAAACATTATGGATTCTTATTAGACGATCTGGGAGATCCATTCGATAAGCCAAAGATCTATCTTCTCGATGACACTAAACGGCCCAGTAAATCTAGGAGCCAACTTCGCAGTCTTTCCAAACTAAACAGTTTTTTTGAGAGGGGATACTTTCACAAACACCCAATCTCCAACATTAAATTCGAGTTCCCTCCTACGTCTATCAGCATACAATTTGTGACGGTCTCGTGCTGCCTTCATTCTCTGTCTAATCAAAGATATATTCTCCGTGGATTCATGGACGAAGTCTTGTCCGAGTATAACCTTGTCGGTAGTTTCCCACCAATAAGTTGACGATTTGCATGGCCTCCCGTATAGCGCTTCAAAAAGGACCATACAATTCGTCGCCTGAAAACTATTATTATACGTGAACTCCACAAGCGGTAAGTGTTGCTCCCAAACTCCTCCAAAGTCGATGATACAAGCTCTGAGCAAGTCTTCTAAGGTTCTGTTTACTCTCTCTGTCTTTCCGTCGGTCTGCGGATAATAAGTTATACTTAAGTTAAGGGTTATCCCCAATGCTGCTTGTAGGCTTCTCCAAAATTCGTTTGAGAATAAAAGATCTCAATCACTCACGATACATGATGGAATACCATGAAGTCTGACTATCTCTTTGACATATATTTGGGCTAACGAGGCTGCAATCCTTGTCTTCTTGACTGGTATGAAATGGGTGCTTTTGGTTAAACGATCTACCATAACCCAAATGGCCACATTCCTCTTTTGCCTTCTAGGAAGTCCATCTATGAAGTCCATGGAAATATGTTCCCTCTTCCACGTGGGGATCTCTAAAGGTAACAATAATCCTTCGGGCTTCCCTTTCTCTGCCTTGACTTTTTGGTATGTTAAACATTTGGCTACAAACTCAGCTATGTCTCTCTTCATTTCTTCCCAATGGAGATTCCTCTTCATATCCTTGTATGTCTTATCACCACCAGGGTGTATGGTCATTCTCGACCTATGGCACTCCTCTAAAATTTCTTTTTTCAACTCTTCATCCTTAGGGACGTAAAGTTGCCTATCTCGAAGTAAACTCCCATCATCGCCAATCAAATACCTAACCGAATGAGGAAAGGTCTCTCTCTTTACCATTTTCTCCTTTATTCTTCTTAACTCTTCGTCAATGTCTTGTGTACTTTGGACTCTTTATCTTAGGGTAGGTCTAATTACTATATCACCAAGAAAACCATTGGAAGTGGTTGGTGAGGGTTGCAAATTAAAACTTGTGAGAAATCTAACTGTTTACATTCTATCATCGCATTCAATGTCACATATTTCCCACTTAAAGCATCCGCCACAACATTCCCCTTACCTGGGGTATATTGAATCGTAAAGTTAAATGAGGAAATATATTCCGTCCATCTTTGTTGTCTCAAATTTAAGTCATGTTGACAAAATAAATACTTAAGGGATTTATAGTCGGTAAACAGTTCAAATTTCTCCCCTAAGAGATAATGCCTCAACATCTTAAGGGCTAACACTACTGCGGCTAACTCAAGGTTATGCATTGGATATCTTTTCTCTGGATCCTTGAGTTGTCTACTAGCATAGCCATCTACTCTTCCTTCCTGCATAACTGTTGCTCCTAAACCAGTCCTACATGCGTCAATGTAAGCAGTAAATGATTTTGAACCGTCAGGTATAATTAGGACTGGTGCGCTAGTTAATGCTTCCTTTAAATTCTTGAAGGCTATTTCACATTTATTACTCCAAGTGAACACCAAATTCTTCCTTGTCAATTGGGTTACTGAAGTAGCAACCTTTGCGAAGTCTTTAATGAATTTCCTATAATATCCGGCCAATCCAAGGAAACTTATTACCTCTGTAGCATTTCGAGGTATCCTCAATTCCTTGATTGCCTCGATCTCACGGGGTCTACGACCAAGCCTTTACTCGACACAATATGTCCTAAAAATCTTACTTCTTCCCTCTAGAAATGGCACTTCGAGAATTTTACTTTCAATTAGTTCTTTCTTAATATCCCTAACACTTTTCTCAAGTGTTTTTCATGCTCTTCATGATCTTTTGAAAATATAAGGATATCATTTATGAAGAGTACCAAATTTTATTTAGATTGCCCCTAAACACTCTACTCATAAGGTCTACAAAGAAAGCGGGTGCATTCATTAATCCGAAGGGCATAACTTCCCATTTGAACAATCCGTCTGGCGTCCTAAACGTAGTTTCGTCCTTGTTGTTCTCTATAATCCTTAACTGGTGACACCTAATAGCAAGGTATAGTTGGGAAAATACTCGGTCTCCTCCAACCTGGTCAAAAAGGTAATAGACTCTTAGTAAACGATACCCGTTCTTTTTGGTCAATTTATTAAGTCCTCTATAGTCCACACAAAGTCTGAAAGGTCCATCTGCTTTGGTGGAAAATACAACAGGTGCACCCCATTCTAAGGTATTTCAACGAATAAAACCTTTTTGTAACAATTATGATTTTTTTTATCTAACTCCCTTCTTTCCTTGGGCGCCATATGCCTTTGGGGCAGTGCTACATGTCTAGCATCCTTCTCTTGGTCAATACGAAAGGAGATTTCTCTATGGGCCAGATCCCATGACTTCCTCAAAAACGTCCAAGAACTCACAAACTATTGAGACCGAAGATGGTCCTTAAGAGCTAGGAGACAAGGAATACAATAAGGCTTTGTCCTTGTTTCTAACATCACAAGGAATATTTAGGTTACGTCCTCCTCGGCTCCTAAGATGAACGAGTCTCTTACCACAATCTAGGATGACCCTATAAAACGATAGCCAGTCCATACCTAAGATAAGGTCATACCCCATAAAATCCAATGCAAAGGCTTTGCAATGGAACTCGACATTGTCGACCTCCAATACTAAGTCTTTACACAATAGCTTAAGATACTTAGATCCTCCGATAGGGTTAGCCACCTCTATCGGACTATCCGAGATAGATATGGAAAGGTTCAAGAATTACTAATTGCTTGGAGATAAAAGAATGGTTCGCTCTAGAATCAAACAAGGTGTATGCTGAATCCCTAAAATAGAGATTATACCTTCAAGAGCGGGTTGCCCTTGGTCTCTTGGGGGTCGGCATTGAATTGGGGTTGCTTCAATTGCATAGTTCTGGTCACTTTTGGTAGCTTTGGGATTTGGACAGTCTTCGGACATGTGTCCTTCTTCGTGGCGTTGTAACATTTTCCCTTAAACTCCTTTTTCACCAACGAGGTCCTACAATCCTTGCCCTAATGGCCCTTGTGGTTGCACCACGTGCAAGTCTTTGCGTCCTTTTTGAAGTTCTTCTTCTTGTTTTTCCACCATTCCTTCTTCTTATATCTTTTGGAGCTTTCTCATTTCTCACCCTCCTTATCCTCCTTGGAGATTTCAGCTGTGCAAAGGGTAGTTGTCTTAACTAGAGTCTCAAAAGTTGCCCCAAATGCTACTTGGGCTAATAAGGTTCCCTTCAATGGGGAGTTCAGTCCTTTCACAAAACTAAGGGATTTGTTCATGGGATGTCTATCAATCCTCTACCAAACTTACATAACTTAGTGAATTTGGGTACGTATTCTTGCACACTCAAGCTTCCTTGCTTGAGGTGGATGAATTTCTCTAGCTGAATAGTCATTTCTGCCATTGGCAAAAATTTCGCTTCAAAACGGGTCTTGAACTCGGCTCATGTGAAGATCCGGCCCTCGTTCTCCATTGATATTAAGTTATACCATTCAAAGGATTCATCCTTCAAATGCTAGGCCGCTATCTTTCTTTTTTACTTTATTGGGCCAGGCAGTAGCCTCAAAGATTCTTTCATAGTCCATAACCCAAGATTGGGCACTAGCAAAGCCTTCCTTTCCAAAAAACGGTTTCCTTCCAAAATCCGTAAAGATCTTACACAAGCGAGAAAAATCAAAGGCCACATCAATGGCAGGAGCTTGCGGGAGCCGCCGGGGCAGGATTAGCTATAGGGACCTGCTCCACAGTACGGAGGTATTGCTGGAACCATTCTGGCAAGTAACGGGGTCTTGCCTGGTTGCCCTACTCGTTAGGATTTTCAGCCATTCTACTATCTGAAAAGAAAAGAAAGAATCCCTTAGTGGATACTCCTGAGATAGTACTTAAGCTGGAAAAAAGAAGAAACGATAAAGGTGCCTAGTATAAATGTGTATGCTTATTGGGGTAAACATATATTATATATATAGTTTGAAAAATCTTTTTTCAATATACAAATACGCCTTCATACGTATATTTCCCTTATAATCGGGTAACCGTTGCTCTGATACCAAATGTAACAACCCACCCGGAATGGGCCTAAATTTCGACCCAGAAAAGGCCCATCGAAACTTAGAGCCATTCTAAATAGGTCGTTGGTTCCTGTAAGGATTACATTTGCACAGATAATAATAACATATACTTCGAATGAAAATCTCACACAGCGGAAAGAGAAAATATAATATTCAAATAATATGTACCATTATTGCAAAAATCTAAGAAATACATAGTCGTAATTACATTATGTTCAATAGGTACTTCAAATAGTTCAATCTCATAAGATTCCAAAAGAAGAAAAGCAGTAGCTGCTAATAATATCATAATAACTCCATCTTCTCCATCGGCTTCAATCATGACTTCATCCATGGCTTTACCCTATCTATTGACATGTTGGATGTTAAGGAGAGGGGGTCAAAACATAAAGTTCTGTGTGACTAAAATGTAGTGCTACTTAATGTCCATACCCTATATTTTTAGTAGGTTACATATGTCAAGATATGTCACACATCAGACTTATATATATAGTTATATATATACACACTAGACCTCTCACATTAAACCATATACATGTATATGCTGGATATGTCAGTCAGTTCCAGGCAGGATTCCAATACAAGTCGGTTTAACCTCGTGTCTAGTGTACTAAGTTTATGAATGGCCCATTGCACCTAGATATCTCACATTAGTTGGGCCTACTTATGGTTGCTGGAAATGCCGTCGGTTCTGAGCAGGCTTCTACCACAAATGGCAACTAACCTTGTGTCTATATGTCATTTATTTTATATATTTAAGCCATTCTATATATATGCACACAAAAGCAAACAAATATATATATATATATATATATATATTTGTCAAGGGAACATTTCAGATTCAAATGTAACCTAATCGCATTTATTATGCTAAGATAACGTTAATTACTTTGATTACGTAAATATAAGTAATATAATAATAGCGCCTAATTAACGTAACATTCGTACAATAGGGAAACGTTCTAATGAGGTGGCAATTGCCATCTTATCCAAATTAAGGTATACAAGTTAGAATTTTTCATATTTTACCGCTATAACATAAACATGATGGCATAATGAACATATAGGAAACAACAGTGAATGGAAAACATATATATACATGACAATTACAACTTGTATCCTAGGCATATAGAAGTGGTTTCAATATTAAATTAAAAGTAGAGTATTTCATACATTCACACATGTATGTTTACAATCCGTATTTCACCCAATTCACTCTTTTTTGGTGTTATACACCCAAATATGTTTACATTTGACTTATTCCAATTTATGAATGCATTTACACCCAAATTAGGATCTAAACCTAATTCAACTATGAAACAATTCAAATCCAAATATTTTTGGGCTAAATCAGATGATAATTACGATGAATTGCATAAAATATAAATAATAGTACAACACTCATATTTACCTTTAATCTGATACAAAAGCCACAATTCCACAAAACCAATTCAACATGACAATTTCCTACGTAATTACAAAATAGAAGATTTTCATGTTTATATTATCGCATAACCAAATATTCAAAGGCATATCAATTCATATTGCAAACTATTAAAAACAAGAATATGCCTTTAAGAAAAACTAGATTCCACTCAAAATTAAGTGGAAATGCGGTAGAATTTCAAGATCTACAACAGTTCTCAACGTTCAAGCGAGCTCTAATTCTTCCTCTAACAATATACATATAAGAAACATATAATTAGATCTTATGTATATTTGTTTATGCTAAATTCCATAATCCTAAATATAGATAGAATGAAATAGAGAGATATAAAAAGGGTTAGAGAAGTAGAAGAAACCTTCACCCTATTCTCCTTGTTTTTCTATGGGATTCAACAACATGGAGGCAGAGGTATAGAAGACTAAGGTTTTTAGTGTGTTGTTTGAGGGGTTATTTATACTTGCTCGAGTGAGAAGGAGCCGTCGGATTAATAAAAATTAATCCAAGCCATCAATATAAACATACCCACTTAGAAAAACCTCATCCACGTAGGAAGAATTGGGCTCCCAACCGCCTAGCGGTCGACCCCCCTTAAGGGGGAGCGGTCGACCCCCCTTAAGAGGGAGTGGTTGACCCCTTCGGGGCTGGAACTCCCATCTTTGATCCGTTGCTGAGCTGTTAATTTTATTAATTACGTTCTTAATTTGCTTCATTCTTTTCCATATATCCAATATATGTTGTTCCCTAGATCTTATCTCCAAATTGAAATTTTGAATTTCCCTCTTTTATTTTAAATTATTATTTGGACAATATATATAATATTCACATAATTATATATATATATATATTCTGCGTACACTATCGAAATTCATTTGTTAATAACTTCTTCATACATTGACCATTTTCAGCATATTATATATGAAAACAATTCAAAAAATTTCCACGAATCCAAATAGAAGAGTTTCATAGCCAAATTCCTAAAGCTGCAAAAATCTCATTTTCTAGCCATATCATTTAATTGCTTGTTTTTAATTATTTAATTTATTATTGATATTTATGAATTTTACAGGCTTTACACTAAGTAGTTTTCCTTAGGAAGAGGTCACGATGTTCGTTAAGAAACCAAATAGGCCATTAAGATTGTGCATCTATTATAGAATACTGAAAGAGAAGACCATAAAGAACAGATAACTCTTACCGAGAATCAATGACTAATACACCACCTTTCTTTGTAGATTTGATGAGTAAATTTTTGGAAGCACCAAGATAGGTTTTTGTTTGTATTCATGGATGATATTTTGATATATTCTAAGAAATAACGAGTCTGTGTAGTTTACCATAGAACAACGTTGAGTTTTTAAGGTAACATCAACTAAAACTGAAACTTTTTAAATGTCATTTCTAAAAAAAGCAAAGTTTCTCGACTAATAAATTTCAAGGGAAGGACTATTAATGGATCCGACTAATATAAAGTTGTTAATAATTGAAAGAGACCTCAGACAATAACCAAGATTAAGAGTTTTCATGGATCAGCTAGCTATTACCGAAGACTCATCTAGAATTTCTCTCTTATACCAACACTAATGATTTGAGTGATATAAAAAAGAGATCTACTTTGAGTATTGCTTCTCAAATAATCCATAGGAACAAATGTGGTATGATAGTTATTAAAGGCAACGATCTATCATGTCCACCTTAAAAGAGATGACCTTAGATCTATATAAACAACTTAAAGAGAGGGATGAAGGGATTCAAGAGTTATTAAGAAGGATAGATTAAATAACAATGCAACACGAGCCATATACACAAAGTGTAGAAACATATGCTAAAATCATGCATCTACATTAAAATATTACGGATTTGGCAATATAGTTGCTAAGATACAAATGAGCTACCAATCCATCTTGGAGATGCCTCAGTATAGCGACTGAGTAGTGCTGAAGGCTTATGCTTTGAATGGATCAAATATTTTCTCCCTCTAAAATGTTATTTAGCAAGGCATGTGAAGAGAATATAAGAGCTTAACGCTTTGGACAGACCAAAGGTGTGACACCCCATGTCCGTTAGTGTCACTCTAACAGAATGCATTAACTTCCGTGAAGCATTATAGGTAAACAGAAACAGAATCTCACAAGACAGATATATAAAAATAGCAGCGGAAATTAAAAAAAAATCCAACAGAAAACATCATGGTCCAAAATCCAGTTACAACATTAGTCTGTAATACTAAAAACAAACTACATTAAATAAAAGTATCTGCCTTGTACTAAAGCCATCAGAGTACAGTAATATAAAATCATAGTCCCCAAAAAGAGCCATAACAGAGTAGACAAATAGTTAAAGCAGTACATCTAAGCAGCTCCAAGAAGAAACAGAATAGAGAGAGATTCCTAATCAAGCCTGAGCATTCCCATCCAGAGAACCTAGGGGGAAAGGAAGAGAGTGAAAAGGAAAAAAACGGGTCAGACATAAAGTCTGGCGAGTCCGATTACTTTTATCATATAAATAAGTAAAAGTATCATGACAGGCATATAAACTGGATGAGAGATAATAGTATCATGCAACAGATATAACAGGCAGAACAAGATTAGTAAAATGAACTAAACAGATTGCGCTTCTCAAATACTTTTCTCTGCACCACTACTAGTATAACATATATGGATGATCCCAATAGAAACATAGTGGTAGACTTAGGTGTACTTCTAGTAACGGGTTTTACCCTAAACAGTAATAACAGGTACCCTAAAATAAATAACGGGTGTTACCCCAACCATAAATAATGGGTGTTACCCCAACCATAAATTACAGGTGTTACCCCAACCATAAATAATAGGCACCTAAACAAGCAGGACTAGATGTACCATAATTACTTCCCCCAATCAATGGATCCCCATCCCGTAAATACCCTGTGTCAGCCCCACCATAGGATGTATCACTTCCTAAAGTGGAAACCCCTAGATAGACACATTCGTATCTGCTGATATTATAGCGTATTATTATCCCTGATCAATCTGGAACCATGCACGCACATGACTCCGTCGGAATGCGCTATCGGAACACCTCCTCCTATATGAACCTCTTATAATCAGCTCAGTAAGTGTGCCCTGATCCCTACATAGTGCGGGGTCTCCCTTTGATACAAAGATGGGTTACTGACTGATATGGGTCCCACACCACAGATGACACAAGCCACCCCTTAGGCATGTACCCCAACTACTAGGATTTTGATAGGTTATGCCTAACAGATTAACAAGCCCGCATAACCTAAACATATAAAACAGGTTAAGTTTACCGGGTTCATAAAACCCCTTCCCCCCTCGGATTTAATAGATTTACTTAACCCCCATAGATTTAAACAGATTTATTTAACCCCCTACAATTTAATAGGTTCATATAACCCCATTGATTTAAACAGGTTAAGTATAACAGGCTAACGGGTTCATATAACCCCGACAGATATAATAGGTTAAGTCTTACATATTAACAGATTCATATAACCCCCACAGATTAATCAGATTTACTTAACCCTGCAGATTCAACAGATTCACTTAACCCCATAGATTCAACAAATTTTCTTAACCCCACGAATTCAACGAATTACAGTTTAACAGTTTATATAACCCCCACGGATTAAACAGTTTAAGTATAACATGTTAATAGGTTATTATCATTCTCCGTTCATGTATGTTAATGCACCAGACCTCTCACATTAAGTTGAACACTTGTGGATGCTGGATATGCTAGGCGGTTCCGGGCAGGCTTTTGCCACAAGTTGAACTTAACCACGTGTCCCCGTGCCATTATTTCCAATTTCTTAATTACCATAATTGTGTTAACAATCTTTTTGGCCCAATAATACTATTTAGGAATTATTTGTGCTCATCATGGGTTTTTCAATTACAGTATTCAATTTCAACAGATTTCAGCAAATTAGTCATTTTAACACATTAAACATCTCCATAAGTTACAGTAAGTTGCTTACAGTTTCATTAACATGTTCAGCTTAACCTTAAATTAAGCCTACAGATTTATATTCCCCAAATTTCGGTCATAATTCACAATATTACCTATGTCCCAAGTTTCAGTCAAATTGTATAGTATAGGTTATACCCCCCAAATCCTAGTTATGATTCATAATACAATATATTCCACCAATTTATCTTTCCCAACCATTCCCAATTTCGTTCATTAGCATATTTCAGCAATAGACCTAGGCTCGAAGGTACCTAAGGCTATAAAAATAAAAAGGGAAAGAGGGAGAGAAGAGAACAGAAATAGGCATAATAACATAATATGCATATGATAACAGAAATAGGCATATCAGAAATAGGCATATAAGAACTGAACATTAGATCAGGTGTACATGTAATGGCAGATCTATTTAGGTATGAATTAGATTCTTAATAGGTATAGGTTTAGATCCAAATTTATAAACATGTCAGGATTACTCGTTAAATATTTATATCTAAAAATAACATGAGCTCACAGAGACTGGATCTAAAGAACATAGAATAACAAGCAGACGTTGCAGAAGAATTTCTTATATACGAATAGGCTATTTGTTGAAGAAAATAGGCTAGTTCAATCCAAGGGGGCCAGCATCTCGTTGTCTCCATTATTTTTGATGCGTAAAAACAACAGAAATAGGGTCCTATTTATAGCCTAAAGCTAACGAATCAGTCCACGTTCAGAAAGGAGAATCTGCCCAGATCTACATTGGGTCGACCCAAACACAGGTCGACCCATGGGTCTCGGGTCGACCCCAAACGGGCCGATTCCACCCCCATATTATTTTCCTGCTTCGCTGTTTTGAATAATTTTGAAAATTTTGATTTTTTGTATATATGTAATTCTCTTATGTGTATACAAACTTCTAGGCTTAATAACTTCTTCCTACGATGTCCGTTTTACGCAAACTCAGAGTCTATCTTAAGCAGAATTCCGAGATGAACGCAATGGTGCAGTCTGTTTTACTTATTTCCCAATATTAAATTAAGTATTCTTTATTTTATCATTATAGTGTTCTTTTAAAATTACGGGGTGTTACATTCTCCCCTACTTAAAGGATTTCGTCCCTGAAATCTTCAAGTTAAGAAGAATGTATATCTTAACATCCATCAACCATCTACTCATCCACCAATCACAGGCATCCATTGTCCTTAAAATATTTCTAATGCTTATATGAACATATGCAAAGGTGTGTGTATATGTCCTTATACTAATGCGAAAGATCAGGTGGTCTACTAATTTAGTCGACCTCCTTAATGCAATGTATGTTAGTGTCATGAATCCAACATGTATGCAAATAGTCCTAGTATATCATGTAAATGTTATATGTGTTCACAATCATCCATCCAAATGCAACATTCATATGATGCTACACCCATTTCCTCCATAAAAAGAAAAATGCACACACATCCATGCAATATGTAAGTGATTGAGCTGATCTAGTGCCTAGTGTGTGTGTATGCATCCACGAGCAACCACTAGCAAACCCTTGCATGCACTTCCATCCATCAAACATAACATGTCTCAAACACATGTTTAAACCTATTGGTTTTCTACCTAAAGGTCGAAGATTCGATCGATAGAATATACTTAACTGATAGAAGCAAGTATGAATAAAAGCTTTGGAAAAAGAAGTTAAGGACCTACCCTTAAAAATAAAAGGGTACGAAGCATGAATCTTGTCTTCATTCTCCCAATTTGTATCCTCGCGGTCTTCTCCCCATTGAAATTTCATCAACTTGACCTCTCGGTTGCGTAGCTTCTTAACCTCTGATCCAAGAATACGGGTAGGAACTCGTCCAACTGTCGCCTCTCGTTCTACCTCTACTTCCTCAAGCATACTCAGCTCAACTACTTCTGCAGTATCAAGTAGAACTTCCGCAAATGAGAAATGTGGAAAACGTCATGAACATCCGCCAATCTCCATGGTAGCTTCACACTATAGGCATTTGGCCTATCCTTTCCACTATGGGAGATGGCCTTACAAACCTTGGCACCAATTTCCATACAGATCCAGAGCGAACCACATTCCTCAGTGGTGATACGTTGATGAAAACCATGTCTCCCACCTTAAACTCAATATCGGTCCTTCTCTTATCTGTGTATGACTTCTGCCTGTCCTGAGCTATATTCATGCGTTTGCGGATAAGATCAATCTTTTCTGAAGTTACACTAATAATCTAAGGTCCAGGTAGAAGCCTATCTCTGCTATCTCAATTTGAGATCCTTCTGCGAGAACAGGTACTTGTGCGACTTATGGTCCGTGTATAACTCGAACCTCTCTCTAAGCAGATACTGCAGCCAAGTTTTAAGCGCGAATACTATGGCAGCCAATTCCAAAACATGGGTAGGGTAGTTCTTCTCGTGAACTCTCAACTTTCTACCATCGTAACATACTATCCTTCCCTCTTGTATCAAGATGGCACCATGCCTTGTACCACATGCATCAGTATATACCGTGAGCACTTTGTTCCCATCAGGCAAAGTCAAAACTGGGTTGTTGCCAAAGTCCTCTTCAAACGCTGGAAAGCATCCTCAAAGTCAACTCTCCAAGAAAAGGTTAGATTCTTCTTCGTCAGTCTAGTTAGTGGGGCTGATATCTTTGCGAAGTCCTTAATAAACTTCTAATAATAGCCCGCTAAACCAAGAAAACTCCTCACCTCCGTTGCATTCTTTGGAACCTTCTAAGCTTGAACTGCAACTACCTTCACAGTATCCACTACTATCCCATCCTTGGAGACCATATTCCTTAGATATCTCACTTCCTTTCTCCAAAAATGACATTTGGAGAATTTCGCCTTGAGCTGGTGCGCTCAGAGAGTCTTCAAAACCTACCCTAAATATAAGGCATGCTCTTCCTTGTTCTTCGAGAAGATCAGAATGTCATCCACAGAGACCACAATGAACTTACTCAGAAACTCCTGGAACACCCTACTCATCAGATCCACAAAATACGCAGGTGCATTTGTCAACCCAAAAGGCATGACTAACCACTCGAAGAAACGAACTGGAGTTCTGAAAGCTGTCTTGTCTATACTATCCTCGGACACCATCAACTAATGAAAACCCACGGCCAAGTCTAACTGAGAGAAAACAGATGCACCAACAAGCTAGTCAAATAAATCATCTATCCTCGGAAGTGGGTGCCTATTCTTCTTAGTGAGTTTATTTAACTCTCTGTAGTCCATGCATAAGCGAAGCGAGCCATCTGCCTTAGTTGCAAAGACGACTGGAGCACCCTATTCAGACATGCCTCGCCTAATAAACCCCTTCTCAAGTAGCTCCCCTACTTGCTTGCTGATCCCCCTCCTTACTCTAAGATCCACATGGCGCCCAGGCAATGCAACTGGCTTTGCATTATCCACCAAGTATATTCAGAAATCAATCTCGCGCCTCGGAGGTAGGCCCCTAACCTCCTAAAAAACATCAGAATACTCACAGACTACCGGTACATATCGTAAATCATCAATAGTTGCGTCAAGTGATTCTAGGAAACTAAGCATGACAGACCCCTTTGGGACATAAGAAATCTCAAGAGTCCTTCCTCGGCAACTCAAAAGTCTAACTACCCTCCTCCCATAGTCTAGAATGGCACCATACATGGATAACCAATCCATCCCTAGAATCAAACCATAGCCCATAAAACCAAGCACATATGCATCGCACTCAAACTCGACGCCTAACACAAATATCCTCAAACCCCGACAAAGCACAAACAGATGAGCCGAGCCCCCAATGGGGTTTGACACGACAACAGGATCCAAAACCATACTAGTACTAAGGTGCAAAGACTCAACCACAAAATCAGATATAAAAGAATACGAGTGCCAGAATCAAAAGGAGTCCTAACAGGATGATCAGAAAGAGAAATCAAACCTTCAACAGAAACTTTCCTACCTTTACCTAGTACACTGGCCTCGAGAGCATGCACCTGCCCTCCAGAAGATCCTGCCCTTCGGCCATGTCCTTGCTTCTGCAGGAACTCCCTAGAATAGTGTCCGACCTCACCATAGTGGAAACAAGCATTCTTCCCTTTTCTGCAATCTATGACCAAATGACCTACGTTCCCACAATTGTGACACTTCTTCTTGCCTTTATTTGAACTTTATTATGCTTTCCTTCTTTCATCTATGTTCCCTTCTTAGGCCACCATTTTTCTCATCCTTGGGTTGTGCTCCTCATCCCTAACTCCCTTATTCTCCTCTTTACCATCCTTATGTAACATGTTAACAAGTCTCTCAAAAGCCGCCTCCATCGCACGGAAATGCTTACGAAGCCTGAGAGAAAATTAACCGCATGTGGAACTACTGTAGCTACAGATGGGGGTTAGACACTTCCTTGCCCTTCGATTTGTGCCATAGTTTTAACATGCCTACGGAACCATGCCGCAATAGGACACCCTTCGGGAGGAATCAGTTCCCCAGACATGCTAAAAGGAAAAGGGATTCAAGCAGAGAATCGAAAGATATTTCACATGGCTTTGGAGAATATGTTTCTCAAAAACAGACTTTTCTTTGAAAACACTTTCTTTTTGAAAACAATTTTCAAAAACTTTTATCCGATCTTGTAACCTTGAGCTCTGATACCAAATGTGACGCCCCACGTCCATTAATGTCACTCTTTAACAGAATGCATCAAGTTCCGTGAAGCGTTATAGGTAAACAGAAACAGAATCTCACAAGACAGATATATAAAAATAGCAATGGAAATTTAAAACTTTATTTTCCAACAGAAAACATCATGGTCCAAAATCCAGTTACAACATTAGTCTGAAATACTAAAAACAAACTACATCAAATAAAAGTATCTACCTTGTACTAAAGCCATCAAAGTACAGTAATATAAAATCATAGTCCCCAAAAAGAGCCATAATAGAGTAGAAAAATAGTCAAAGTGGTACATCTAAGCAACTCCAAGTAGAAACAGAAGAGAGAGAGATTCCTAATTAAGCCTGAGCGTTCCCACCCAGAGAACTTGGGGGAAAGGAAGAGAGAGAAAAGGAAACAAAACGGGTCAGACATAAAGTCTGGCTAGTCTAGTTACTTTTAGCATATAAATAAGTAAAAGTATCATGATAGGCATATAAACTGGATGCGAGATAACAGTATCATGCAACATATATAGCAGGCAGAACAGGATAAGCAGAATGAACTGAACAGATTGCGCTTCTCAAATACTTTTCTCTGCGCTATTACTAGTATAACAGATATGGGTGATCCCAACAGAAACATAATGGTAGACTTAGGTGTACTTCTAGGAACGAGTTTTACCCCCAAACAGTAATAACAGACACCCCAACATAAATAACGGGTGTTACCCCAACCATAAATATCGGGTGTTACCCTAACCATAGATAATGGGCACCTAAACAGGCGGGACTAGATGTACCCTAATTACTACCCCCAAAAGAAAGTCTCCATATCCCGTAAATACCCTGTGTTGGCCCCACCGTAGGATGTAATACTTCCTAAAGTGGCAACCCCCAGATAGACATAGCCGTATCTACTGGCATTATAGCATCTTGTTATCCTTGATCAATCTGGAACCATGCACGCACATGACTCCGTCGGAACGTGCTATCAGAACACCTCCTCCCATATGAACTTCATATAATAAGCTCAGTAAGCATGCCCTTACCCCTACCTAGTGCGGGGTTTGCCTTTGATACCAATATGGGTTACAGACTAATACGGGTCCTACACTACAGATGACACAAGCCACTCCCTAGGCTTGTACCCCCAACTACTGGGATTTTGACAGGTTATGCCTAACAGATTAACAAGCCCGCATAACCCCAACATATAAAACATGTTAAGTTTATCGGGTTCGTATACCCCCCCCCCATATATTTAAAAGATTTACTTAACTTCCACATATTCAAACACATTTATTTACCCCCCCCCCCCCACACACACACACAATTTAACAGGTTCATATAACCCCATTGATTTAAACAGGTTAAGTATTGCAGGTTAACAGGTTCATATAACCCAACAGATAGAATATGTTAAGTCTTACATATTAACAGGTTCATATAACCCCCACAGATTAAAAAGATTTACTTAACCCCACAGATTCAACAGATTCACTTAACCCCACAAATTCAACAAATTTACTTAACCCTACAGATTCAACGAGTTACAGTTTAACGATTTATATAACCCCCATGGATTAAACAGATTAAGTATTACAGGTTAACAGGTTATTATCATTCTCCGTTCACGTATGTTAATGTACCAGACCTCTCACATTAAGTTGACCACTTGTGGATGCTGGATATGCCGGGCGGTTCCGGGTAGGCTTCTACCACAAGTTGAACTTAACCTCGTGTCCCCGTGCCGTTATTTCCAATTTTTTAATTACCATAATTGTGTTAACGATCTTTTTGGCCTAATAATCCTATTTAGGAATTACTCATGCTCATCATGCGTTTTTCAATTACAGTATTCAATTTCAACAAATTTCATCATATTAGTCATTTTAACAGATTAAACATCTCCATAAGTTACAGCAAGTTGCTTACAGTTTCATTAACATGTTCCGCTTAACCTTAAATTAAGCCTACAGATTTATATGCCCCAAATTCCAGACATAATTCACAGTATAACCTATGTCCCAAGTTTTAGTCAAATTTTACAGTATAGGTTATTCCTCCAAATCCCAGTTATGATTCATAATACAAGATTTGCCCCAATTTATCTTTCCTAACCATTCTCAATTTCGTTCGTTCGCATATTTCAGCGATAGGCACTGGCTCGAAGGTAGCCTAGGCTATAAAAATAAAAAGGGAAAGAGGGAGAGAATAACAGAAATTGGCATAATAATAGAATATGCATATGATAACAGAATTAGGCATATCAGAAATAAGCATATAATAACTGAACAGTAGATCAGGTGTACATGTAATGGCGGATCTGTTTAGGTATGAATTAGATTCTTAACAGGCATAGGTTATTCTTAACAAGCATAGGTTATGAATTAGATTCTTAACAGGCGTAGGTTTAAATCTAGATTTATAAACATGTCAGGATTACTTGTTAAATATTTATATCTAAAAATAACATGAACTCACAGAGACTGGATCTAAAGAACAGAGAATAACAAGCAGACATTGCAGAAGAATTTCTTGTATACATATAGGCTGTTTGTTGAAGAAAATAGGCTAGTTTAATCCAAGCTGGGGAAGCATCTCGTTGTCTCCATTATTTTTTATGTGTGAAAACAATAGAAACAGGGTCCTATTTATAGACTAAAGCCAACGAACCAAGCCAATCAATTAGTCCACGTTCAGAAAGGAGAATCTGCCCAGATCTGCATTGGGTCGAACCACCCCGACCTGTGTTGACCTATGGATCGACCCATGGGTCGACCCAAACACCCTGGGTCGACCCATGGGTCAACCCACTCGGGTCTCAGGTCGTCCCACAACGGGTCGATTCCGCCCCAGATTATTTTTTTGCTTCGCTGTTTTGAATAATTTTGAAAATTTTGATTTGTTTGTATTTATATATAATTCTCTTATGCATATACAAACTTCTACGCTTAATAACTTCTTCCTACGATGTCCATTTTACGCAAACTCGGAGTCTATCTTAAATAGAATTCCAAGACAGACGCAATGGTTTAGTCCATTTTAATTAATTCCCAATAGTTAATTAAGTATGCTTTAGTTTATCATTATAGTGTTCTTTTAAAATTACGAGGTGTTACAAAAGGCTTCCTTCCTCTATGAGGAGTTTTAATGAGGCGTGCAGAGTGATAGTGAAGGCTTATGTTTTGAATTATCAAAGGATTCCTCCCTCTATGAGGTGCTCTAGTAAGGCATGTAAAGTAGGGCTAAACGCTTAATTCTTTAGATGCATCAAAGGCTTTAATTTTGAGAGAGCCCGTCTTTTTTATGATTAGTAAGAGCACTTTAGAAAATGTTCTTTTATTGCTCATTGCTTCTTACAAATTCTTAGAGCTTTCCTTGTCTTAAGATGTATTTGAACGATCCTTTTAAATTTCAGACCTACTCAGTATCATGGTTTTTAGCTTGAGGATAGTTACAATGAGGCCCTCCTTGGTTTCTCCAATTCTTTGGATGCTTATTTTTTGAAGGCATATAATTGAGATGCTCTTTAATCAAGAGGTAGATGTTCTCATAAGAAGTGGTGAGGAAATATTTCTTTGGAATATGGGTACTTTGGCTTTTTTTGATTCATATGGAATTATTCATTAATAACTTTCCTCTTAAGGAGATAAGTAGCCTATACAGTTGCCCAAGCACTCCTCTCTATTTCTTAACAAACCTTTTGAAGTATTTTCTCATTTTCTTTTTGAAGATGGTCCCTTTTGCTTTTAACTGAATTTCTCTCTTTATTTTCAAGAAGGTGATATTTGTGCTATATGTCCTCCCTATGGAAAAATATTAGTATTGGTCCCACATGGAATGGATTTATACTCCAATTATTAGGGTCAAAAAGAACCACCAGTTTCTTCTTTTCTTTTATAATCTGAAGCATCATTATCCTTCACACTTGCTCTTCTTGAATTTGAAAATCATCTAAAATCTGATACAGGAAAGTTTTCTCAATTACACGAGTCTTGGACGATCCTTGTTCACTGAAAGTCGTGGTCCTTATGTGATTTTAGTTATAATTGAAAAAAGGTATGCTTGGAGGTAAAAAAATTCCTCTAATCCCTATTTCTGAAGCAAAGATAGTTCTGCTTCCAAGTTAACCACAACAATAGAGATTCATGCCCTCCTAGCATCAAGATATTTAAAAAATTCCTTATTAACCCTAAAATTATTCAAGAGAGCCAGCCTTTTGCTGGTGTAGTCTTATACCAACTTGGATATAACATGCTAGTTTGGTAAAGAGTCAATGTTCAAGTTCTCAACTCACTAAGTCAAAATTATGCAAAGTCATATGCAATGCTCGAGTCATTATATCATTTGCAAGTCTAAATCAAATATGGTTTATTTCATTCAAAATTTGCTATGCAAATATATTAGTACAATCCATTGTCCTCTGGAAGTTAATAAATTATGATAGGCACAAAAATCCATAATTTTATTAGGATTACCAACAGGAAATTTTAATAAAATGAGATAGAATAATTGAGGCCTTCCCTTGGTAGACTTTAGGCCTTTCCCTTTGTCCTTATTTATAAGCGCAAACATGTAGCACTAAGCTCAAAGTCGGCACCGCCCTTCTTAGGCATCGATACTGTTGAGTGTCGACATGATTACACTTATAGTAGCGTGGCTTTGAATTGTTATTAAGGATGCAGATCAATACATAAAATTCAATATGGCATCATGAAGTAATGAGATGTTAAGGTAGATAATCAACATGTATATGATGTGACAATGTTGATATAAGCGGTATAGATGAAGAGAAACATCCACAATAGTCGATATGCTTCTTTACAAAACATAAAATAGCCTTAATGTTGTGAAGGGTAGCACCGATATAGACCAACACTGGTAAGGATCGACACTTATTCTTTTGTAATAATAGCGACATTAAGCATTCCATCAATAAGTGTTGAATAAAATAGTGTCAACATTATATTACTGGCTTATAATTTTGGTCATACTAAATGCTTCTACTTACTTGAAAGGGGGCGATGCCAATAGAAGTCGACATAGGAGACAAGTAGCATTGAAAGAGCGTTATATTAACCAAGAACATTAGTAGTGATATTTGACGTAAATCACAAGCCATATAAATTAAGGTCGACGTCCTTTTAAAGCAATAATAATAAAGGTCGATACAAATGAATGATACCAGTGAAAGTTGGTGCTGATGATAGATATCCATCACACGTGTCATAAAACCATGAATATTAGTATTGATGAAAGGTGATATCATCTTTTTTGTTGATGAATGGAGATACCACTTGTTGGGGTTGATGAAGGGAGGAAACACGAATAAAGAAGGCTGTAAGTGATGCCAAACATTATGACCACGGGTCAACACGAATATGTTAATAACATTACAAATTTTGGGCACTTAGGATAATGAGAAAAATAAAATTCATTGATATTCTATGACAAACGAATTTAGTGTTTCCTTATAAAAAAAATTGAGAAATGGACTTGAAGGAAGAAAGATTAATGGTGAAATTTATAGGGTTTCGAAATTTATAGTGCTTATATATTGGAATGAGTAACGATAAAATAAACATGGCCACATATACATCATACTGACAGTGGCTGTATTAAAGAATAAGTTAATGCCATATAATGGAATCAAACAACGACCACATAATAGAGTCAAACAATGGTCATATTAAAAACATCACTATATATCATGCTAGCAACAACCATATAGAATGATAAACAACGATCACATAAACAATATCATGATATATCATGTAAACCAAATAAGTATAGTGTGAATACATCAAGAACATATAATAAATAACACACATACAATCTAGAATAAGGTACTTCTTTAAATAATAGAATGGAACATAGAAGTTGTGACGATAGCTATAACCCAACACACTTTGCAAGCATTTGATGGATGTAAAATGGTTGTCAAGAGAAATAAATAAGAGAAAGGAAGAGAAGTGGAAAAGAAAAGGATGAATAAGAATAGAGCAGGAAGAAGGAAATTAATACAATTACAAAATCTATTGTATATCTCATGATGCATCAGATAACATATAATGGTAATAGTCATAGATATAAAACAATTGAGATAGTAATAACTATATAAACCATATAATCAGAGTATATGGGCTCATATGGTTATACAAAACAGTAGTAGAGTCTATACAAATTATAAATAAAATCAAATTGGTGATCTATCTCTAATAAAGATACATAACACTGTCAAGGCTCAATTGTCACACGGTGGAATAAACGAAGATAATACAAGTATAAGAATGAAAAGATGTCATCTCATATTAGTTCACCTGCACATCCCTGAGTAATGCTCATACCTATCACTTAGCCTGCTCATCAGCATCGTCGATGGGCACCCAAGGTAATAAAAAAGAAATAAAACCTTAGGTCAGAAAATAGTCTGATATCAGCAATAAACAAATATCAAAGTATTGTAAAAGGTGTAATAGTATATATGGCATAGAGGATATGGAGAATCATACCTGTCATACCTCTGCATTCGTAGAGTAAGCACATGACAATGGATATATGCTACTCTATACATATATTAGATAAGGAGGGTGTGATAAAGGTGTAAGTACTAAAGGGTGATAAAAAATAAACAACCATGGCATCAATCTACGCATTCACTCACTTAGTCCGTAAATCATATGGTACTCGATACTTTGGCTATCCAAACCATCAAAGCATTGGTAGGTTAAAACGTTGACAAACTCTAGCAGACTCTCGATTATTAATAATATCGTTGACTGGAAACGATAACCATACCCAGTCCATACAACGATAGGCTCTGGGGTCCGGGAAGACTGGTTCTAAAACATTGTCTGGCTCTAATCCATCGTTGTGCCATTCTGCCAAAGGTATACCAAAGTATCAAATATGAATAACCCCTTTGCACGCATTCTCCGCAGTAGAATCCTTCCATAAGACTGTCCATAAAACTCCCATCAGAAGTCACTTGACAATTGGGTTATCCTCAGCGAACAGTAACACTGTGAAACCTGATTGACTGCCCTCCAAGTCATAACAAATGCATGCCTATCGTCTCTCTCCGACAGTTACATCAATACGAATAAGACGTAATGTTGTCTTTTCTGTATCTTACAGAAAAACCATCCATCGCAGCAGCCTTGCCTCCCATCATGGAATCACGATCGTCGAATGACGAAGCACCACATCCTTTCCTCAAGCCAAAGCCATTGATCGAAGAGCCACAATGTCAAGCATACTCTTCAACAAACCATCATCTCATGCTCTTCGGAACTGTCAAATTGGCCAAAGCGGCCAGCAAAAACAATAGTCGATATTGACCACTCCTTAGTAACCGACAGTGGCAACTCATATCATATATTAAATCAAAATTGGAATATACATCTAGGGAAATGTTTGGTGTTCGCCATGAAATCCAGCTCGTTGTTAAGTCCATCCTCCATCTTTAGATCGTCCACTAAATTCCAACGTCGCTCTATTTTCAAATCTATCGCTAAGCTTAAATGATGCTCCGTCGTCGAATATATCCATGTGCTTCATAGCTCCTTTGAGAATTTACATCATTTGTTCGAGTCTATCAAACTTGTGCGCTCAATCATTATACACGAACTTGTGCATCTGATCAATAAAACCCTAAACCCTTACGGACAAGATTTTCCTTATATTAAATCGCCTACGACGATGTATTAAGCTAAAGCTAAGCAAATAATTCAACTGTATGCAACCAATAGTCATACAAATTTCTAAACTAGCATAAAAATATCCATATCAACACTAATAAGTTAAATATAACTTATCTATAGCAATCAGAGTGTACTAAATATCAAAATAATGTAAATCCAACAATTTGATCAAAATAGCGCGTAAAAGCTCGTAACAGGATAAATAGGGAATAATAGCGTGCAAATAGGTAAAATGTGATATTTAGGTTAAAACTACTCAAATCACTTTTAATTTTGTTTATTTATTATTTACTATGCCCAAGTTTCTTAAAAATCATGTTTTATTATTAAAAATCATTTTTAAATGTCAAATTTAAGCTATACAAACAAAATACAGTTCAGTAAGAGATAATATCACTCACCTTATCCAAAATAGTCCAAACTAGTTTCAAAACGTAGAGCATGCCAATACGAGTCTAACGGTGTCCAATTCTGATATCATATGCAAAATTACATATGTAAGTTTGGTCATTATTTCAATAATTAGATAACTTAATTAAATCATTAGTTATGGACGGAATCAGCAAGGAGACATTGGACGTCGTCAAAATGGAGGCAGGGGAACATCTTGTAAAATGAATATCAACGGTGGTATTCTCATCGCTTATCTTTTTTTGAGTCCACGACAAATTGAAACCCTAGTTCTACGATAGAGGCGACCATTCTTGTTAACGAATGTGGAATGCAGATCTTAAGGCAAAACAAACACTATAGGGGGGTGAATAGTGTTTATAAGGAACTTATGAAAATCTTAAGCTTAATTGATCTACTATATGAATCAAACAATGATTATCACACCAGAGATGATCACAAACACAGAAACAATCACAGACATAGAAATAGACAAATATAAAGTGCAGAAAAGGAAAGAACGCACTGGATTTTATACTGGTTCAGATTACTCCTACGTCCAGTCCCACACAATGCTGGATTGCACAGAGTTTTATTATTATCAATATCCAAGTACAACCACTTGATTTCACGGCTACAAGTTTAACACCACTCCAAATACCCATGATTTCACTGCTACAAGGTTAACGCCGCTCCATTTCCTTGATTTTAGGGCTACAAGGAACACACCCTTTCCCAAACAATTACAATAGCCCTAGAACACTTCAATAGCACTTTGAAATTGATAGTATTAAATAAAGTTTGAGAAAAGAAGAAGTTTGAAATAATTTGAGTAGAAATCGGCAAAGTATCAGTGTAGAAATCAAGAAAATAATGTATATTAATGGTGGTAAGTATAGGGGTGAAGATGGAGAAGAAAGAATGATAAAAAAATTGAAATCAGCCCCTATTTATAGTGTCCCAAAGGTTGCAATGTTTCTAAAATGTTTCAAATAGTGACTTATTATATGTCGATATGTCTAATTATATATGTCAACATATGTATAACTTTTGATCTTTTAAAACTATTTTTCAAGTGTTTAAATATATATATTATTCTGGAAATTCTTGAATCAAAATTTAGTAACTTAAATGAATATTCTAAAGTGTAAAATCATATGGAAACATAGTAATATATTATATAAACATATTTATAAAGTTACAAGATTTAAAAATTATAAAACTATAAGACAATATTATAAACTTATATAAATATAAACTTTATAAACACATATGTTTGAAAGCATAAATAAGATAATAGTTTGAAATCATTTAGAAAAATAATTTGAAATCAGGATTTGAATTTTGAAAACAAAATTTGAAAAACAGAATTTGAACCTGGACTGCTATTTAGAGTCTTACATATAAACTAGACTCAATTACTCTATTTTTATTGAGCTCTTGAATTCTTGATAACTCATGCGTCTTGAATCTCTTTTGAATACTGAATCTCTTGGCGCTCTAAAACTGTACACTCTTCAGTATTTAAATTCTGTATACAAAACCTTGCATATATATATATATATATATATATATATATATATATATGTATATATATTCTAGATAGAGATGTTGTATATATTTTATAATCAATGATAATTGAAATAAGGTTGTTGTTATCTAAACTCCATTCTCCAATAATCTCCCCCTTTTTGATGATGACAACCTTGATTTATAAAATATTCATACATGTTCATATCTGTTGATACTTTTTTATCTAGTTCCTCGAATACTCCCCCTTTCACTATGAATCCTACATACTCCCCCTTAAACTATGCCTAACTAATCCTTATTTTATAACTTCTCCTCCTTTGTTATCAACAAAAAGAACCTCTAAATATACTCCCCCTAAATCTATACCATAGATAACTTATATCTATCTATTCTAAGGTTATAATACTTAATTCTAAGTATACATGACTCCCCTAAATTCATGCCTATATATAATATCCTTTGTCTTTATATATCTATTCTAATATTTATTCTAAAATCTATGAAAACTTGAAAGAAAACAAACATTGTAAAAACTAAATAATTTAGATTTTGTTTACAAGACAAACACTACATGCCATACAAATTAAAATGTTTTACGAAAACACGAATATACTATAATTGTGCATATTACATCGCATGTATGAATAAACGAGAAACTAAATGTCTAATACTTCTTGACGATTGGGGATTTATGAATTTGGAAATTGGGATAATGGAGACAAAGTTCCCCGTTTTGCTTAACTATATTCCCTTCTCTATCGAAGCATACTTCACCAACGCATATGACTTGGTCATCTTCCTCCATGCCTTCAGTTTGTGCTTCTTCTTCCTCTGCTTCAACCATTTCTTCTCTTCCTCCTCTTCCTCTTCTTCCTCTTCCACTATTTGATAATAATCTTCGACGATAATTGGATTAGTGTGGTCATCCATAACAATTTTTTGTAAATTTCTCATGATTCTTCCTTGTTTCACATGCTTTTGATACATCCTTATTTGTAAAACTTGGATTTCAGCGAGCATTTATAGTACAATCTCCAGTTTCTCCTCTAATTTCATCACACGAGCGAGCGTAGTGCGTTGAAACGGATCTTCGAATGGTTTGACGGACGAATCAGGATTGATTTTATTGTTATAATTAGTGGAGGCCATCGTTTTATATGGTGTAGAATTTTTCCAGAGATGAAATGAAAAGATGAAAAAGAAAATTTGAAATAAGAAGTTTAAATAGAAGTTGTAACTAACTTTCGGTGAGAATTAATTTTTGAAATATGGCAGTTATATGTAGACATATCGAAAAATGTATGTCGACATATGTGTATTTTAATTTTCTTATTTTTTGTTGTATTATATATATATATATACATATTTAATTACTCTAATTTACTTAATGAACAAATACCTAATTCTCTTTTAAATTTAGTAAACGTTGCTTCGTTTAATGGTTTTGTTAAAATATCTGCTATTTGTTTTTCTGTTTCTATAAATTCAAATGAAATTTTTTTCTTTACTTACTTTGTCTCTTATAAAATGATGTCGTATATTAGTATGTTTAGTTATTGAATGATGAGTTGGATTTTTAGATATATTTATAGCGCTTGTATTATCACATTATATTGGTGATTTATTTATATTTAATCCAAATTCTTTTAAAGTGTGTTGCATATATATTACTTGTGAACAAGCCAAAGCAGCAGATATATATTCTACTTCAGTTGTAGACAAAGATATCGTATTTTTCTTTTTACTAAACCAGGAAACCACTGAATGTCGTATGAAATGACATGTTCCACTCGTGCTTTTACAATCAGATTTACATCCTGCATAATCAGTGTCACAATAAAAGACTAAATCAAACAAATCATCCTTAGAATAAAATAATCCAAAATCTAATGTATGTTTTACATATCTTAGAATACGTTTTACAGTGGCATATAAATGATTTTCTTTAGGTTGTGATTGGTATCTTGCACAGAGACATACACTGTGCATTATATCTGGTCTCCTAGCAGTTATAAATAATAATGATCCTATCGTACCTCTATATAATTTTTGATCAATGTCTTTTGACGTATCATCTTTGCTTAAGGCTATATTAGTTTCCAGTTATTGACTAACTTTTTGGCAAAAGCTGTCACAGCTCAATGGATCGGAACCTAATGTCAAAAGGCTCACCATTCAGTACCGATCGATCCCAATGGACGGCCCTTTATTCCAGAAAGTTTAAGCAAGGTTTGGCTGGATCCAATTTCCTTCTAACAGCGGCAAGATATCTCTTCCCTGCATAATCGCTTTCCCGGCCGACCGAGTCAACCGCTTCTTAAAATTCGGATCAATTTGATTCACTTAGAAATATCCAAATGAGTCATCCAATGAAGCTCGGTTCTCAAGGAAATTAAGGCGGTCAACACTTCCGGCCAAAATGCTGCTTTTGATACACCATAGTTCAAGTGTCACGCAAGCCACAATTCTCGAGAGAACTATTATTCAGCAGTAGACTGGGTCCCTCCACTGCAACTATTCAGCCAGATTGAGCTCCACATATCCAAGCTCCAAAAAAGAGGCAAGCCACTTGGCACGCAGCTCATCCCACTCCTCCAACTATAAATACCCCATTGCCGAAAATGGAAAGGTATGTTGAATTCTCCACTTCCAACCTACACTCGGTATACTAGAAAACTTCCAGTCGCGCACTTCAAATATTACATGGATATTTTAATCTCTACTTCTCTGTTACTGAGAAAAAATCAATTGTACTACGTAATCCATCAAAATTAGTAAATATAAAGTGGACGTAGGCACCGAATTTTCCGAACCACTATAAAAATCCCGTGTGTTCCCTGTTTTTACTTACTTTTCCGTACTTTGTGATTGTTATTCATGTGTTTTACGCACGATTGCGAGTTGACCATCACTAGTGACCGACTTTTGACGTCAACACTTTAGTGCTCCAAGAAGGGGCGCACGCAGACATACCCTATGACTTGGACTGCCTTCAACAATTTGTAAACCAAATAGCAACGTCAACAATTCTCTACATCTTCCCATCCTTTACCTGCCGATGCAGCAGGAACAACAACAACAACAGAGGCAAGCCAGAGGCTTCCTCCCACGAAGACACGTCTCAGTATCTCACCAGGGATGACATGGATAAAATCTTGTCTGAGTTCAGAAATTAGGTGGCATCTTAGGGTGAACTTATCAAACATCAGTAGGAAGTGATGAACGACATGCTCGCTTGGATGGAAAAGGGATCTAATATTCCAGTATCATTTCCTATACCGAGAGAGGCTGGGGTAGTAACCAATCTTTGGTCTATAGAAATCCATTCCCTAGATCGGTCCATACCTTTGCTTCCTCCTGGTTCAACTTCACTTCCCAATCGGCCAGTGCTAGGATCATCAGTGCTAAACGGAGCTCTGGTAGCCGCAGATCCGCAAGTCGACCGTGGACAAGTCCCGAACCAACCGACCATCTTGCCTCCAGTCCATGGATCGACTCAACCCCCTGGACATATAGCTCCAGATCCAGTGCAACTAGTGGGTCGATAAAACTAGGAACGTTGTTATATCCGGTCCGACCCAATGTCTTACTGCAAACCCGTCTTATGCAGCCCTCCCTTCAACAAAGAGCTGGTGGCAATACCCCTCTACATCATCAAGACCACTCTACCATACCGGTCCCTAATGTAACGAAGGGAAACACTACTGTAACGACCCGGAAAAAGGCGACTTTGATTATCCGATATACAACCCATATCGAACATCAAGAGTCGAAAATACCGGATGGTTAATGAAAGAAATTAGAGGGTAAGGAAAGATAAGATAGAAACTTAGAATAGAAGAAGAAGAACACAACATCATAGTAACACGAATCTCACAGCGGAACGAATAACATAGAATATATAACATAAACTTTGAAATATAAATCTGTTCTTGAATATACAAATCATTTCAAGGTACAACACTTACAACACAGCGGAAATAAACAATAGCTATATGATTCTGAAGCCTCCGGCTCCAGCTCTTCAAGTATCTGTAAATCCTGACTACTTGACTACCCGTACAAATTTAGGCACCCAATAGTTTAGGGAAAACAAAACAAAATAAAGTTCGGGTCAGTCATGGCACTGGTATGAGTAAAACAGTTTAAAACAGTCCGAACAAGTAAATGATATCTCATAAGACCACATCGTATAACGGAACGGGTTTTTCCCTTATGAGAATCCAAAATATCTTTATATCAAAAACCTTTTGATATTATAATAATGTCTATCAACCACAATATAATAATCATCTAGCAGAAACGCTTCCATCTCACGTTCTACATATATAGTATACAATCAAAACCGCAAGCACGTATTGGGTAATGGATTTCCAACTATGATAAGGTACGGAACCACCTTTCGCTAGTGTACCTCTAGAGAGGAATACACTGGGTTTAACAAGAACATCTTGCAACCCGGCCACACATGACCGACCACTCATTTCGCTTGAGTGTATCGAATGTATATCACCAACGGTTGGGATCAACAACCGTTTCCCGAATGGGACAGCATCGATAATAGATTTTTAGAAATAAATGAAACTCTAGATCAGGTGATTATACACCCTAATAGGTGCGACCTACATAGACATGCTGCCTGCCCGATTTCTGTCATTTACCAGATGTGAGGCTAGAAGCTACGCTTATCTTTTACATGCCACATCTTCATTCACTTAGAATGTCACATTGTTATACCCTTTAAATCACAAATTGATTTATCCAAAAATAACACGGGTATACAGCTAAGAGAAACGAATTCCTCCGCCACCAAACGTGAATACGTTTGAAGAGATCAACTTACGCAATCTATCAGATATACTCTGTCGGACCTTCGTCCATACAAGTTGTCCTGGGACTGGACAAACCGAAGGCACTATTCAGTATATCCATCTTAGGCACTGTTATCTAAGATTTATACAACAGCCCTTTCACTTTACTCCGTCTTCAATTATCTTTGGCATATATGATTTGCAACGCTTATGCCAATACGGAGTGGTTCTTTGGATAAGAATCCAACCGGTCTCTCCATATTAACAATGTTAAAATGGTCAAAACTTTGATAGTCGGTGAGTTAACTATCAAAGAAAAACACGTGTGCAAACAACGATACTATTTCCAAGTGGAAATTATATCGATCAATCATCATTTAACATTTATCTCCTTTGTTCATTAATTCTTATCTCCTGTTTCCATATATTATAAATTCTTATTTTCTATTTTCAGAAAACATTTCTGATTCTTATTTGGAAAACATTTCCAAACCTCCTTTACTGCCAAACCTTACCATTCCTTAGTTAAGAAGGAAGTCAATCAAGTTGGGGTATAATTACCTCTCAGACCTTAACTGAACAACGTTTTAACTATGAAATGCTCAAAGTTTATCTTTTAACTCTTTAACAAACTTCCTTACGTAACTCTTGGATTCTATTTATGAATCCACTTCTTTTATAAAAACATTGGTTGTAACAATAACGTTATAATCCCTACTTTCGCAATATCTAACTTAACATCTAACTTTTTACTTCTTACTTTGAATAATTCACGTACTCTAATTTATTTATAAATAAATAAATCTTGATTTAAACACCGGAAAGTATAAGATATAATCGAATTCGATGATTAACTCTCTTCGAATAACTAATATTCGATTAACTCCTTTCTTTCGAATAAACGATATTCGAAAATCTCTCTTTCCGAATACTATATTCGATTACTCCTTTTCGAATAACTAAATTTGATTAACTCCTTTCGATTAACTAAATTGATAACTCCTTTCGAATAACTAAATTCAATAACTCCTTTCAATTAAACAAATTGATAACTCCTTTCGAATAACTAAATTCGATAACTCCTTTCGAATAACTAAATCGATAACTCCTTTTAACTTTATTCGAATAACCAATATTTGATAACTCCTTTTAACTTTATTCGAATAACTAATATTCGATAACTCCTTTTAACTTTATTCGAATAACTAATATTCGATTAACCCCTAATTCGACTAACTTTAATCGATTTATTATAATTCAATTAACTCTATTGGTTAACTCTAACTCTAACTGGTTAACCCTAACTGATCAACTCTAACTGGTCAACCCTAACTGATTTAACTCTAATTGATTAATCTCTGACTTATCAACCCTAACTGATTAACTCAAATCAATTAACTTTAATCAAATAACTAATATTCGATTAACTCATTTTAATTAACTTCTTTTTATTAACTCCTTTGATTTATTCATTTTCTATTTGTTTACTTAACCAATACCTATTCCCTTTTCAATTCTATTTATTTAACAAATAAATATTTCTTTTATCTTTTATATTTATTTTCTAACTAAATAACTCTTTTATACTTCTATTTATTTCTTAAATAAATATCCCATTTTAATTCTATTTATCCTCTAAATAAATATTCCTTTTATAACTTTATTTATTTTTCTAAATGAATATTTCCATTTGGTCTATTTGTAAATGTTTTGCAAATATTCCCTTTCGATTTGTTTAACAAATATTTTCCTTTCTTGAATTCTATTTATTTTCTAAATAAATATCTCCCTTTCATTTCTATTTATTTCTCAAATAAATATTCCATTTTAGTTCTATTTACTTCCTAAGTAAATAATCCTTTTACATTTGTTTTACAAATATCTTCCTTTATATTTGTTTTTCACAAATAATTTTCTTTATAATTGTTCTATTTATTTTCTAAATAAATATTTCCCTTTATAAAATCCTATGATTTTATAAAATTCCTTTATTTCAATATACATTGAAATATTTCTTTTTACATCCCAGGGTTTCTTATGATATTAAAAATATCGAATAACAATGATCAACATCATTCTAACACACGTAATCCATAACAGATTATATATCACATCATATATCGAAATATATGAAAACAGTAAAATAAAATGTTGAGGAATCCAGTCGGATTCCTCCAACCCGTTTCTCTGCATCACAGATGTTAAACAATATAGATAACATCACTTTCATTTCAGGAAGAAATATTCTGATCGACAGAATTAATATTTAATAACGATATATATATATATGTATATATGTATATATATAGATATAACCATAACTGTGTTTTCAATCAATTATTTAACAGTCCATCTAAACAGTTAACACACATTAATCAACAGATAATTATCAGTTCTAAATATACGTTAGAAAAATATAACTGTTCAGAGTTGGTGAGTTTTACTCACATAAGTCACATCAGATTGTAGAGGACTTGAATCCGAATCCATTCATGTATACTTTGTAATTCATAGACTTATATTTGATTTCTTCTTGATTTCCCTTTTGATTTCTTACTCACGTTTTATTTCCTGAGATGATGAAAAAGAAACGCAGCGCATTTTGACCAGAAGGGAATTAGGTTAGGGTTAGGAAAACTAAGGACTATTTATAGGATTTAGTTTGGTATTTTAAGGATAGAAGAAGAACACGGTTTTCTTTTCTTGTTTGTGCGGCTGGAGAAGATTGAGAACGTGGCCATGATTAGGTCCACTAATTACTCAAGATTTTAAAGAATAAAGTTTATAATACTTTATTTGATTTTTAAACTCTATTTTAAATCAATCGCTTTTGAATTTGTCTTCTAAAAATTCATAGGGTCACATACAATATCCAAAAATCACGAAACTGGACGTGTAGCTAGAGTTCGACATTACGAACCCAACAAAATTAGTTTCGTCGAATTCTGAGGTCGTTTGCAAAACTGGCTATTTTTAAAGCTCTAAAAACCCTTTTAATTATATAAATATATTTAAAAACAATTAAATTTAATATTTATAAATAAATATTATCGTATATATTCACAGCAGAATATCATACGTCTCTAGAATATTCCTATATGAATTTCTAACTTGATATTTCAAATCCCGATTAAATCGATATTCGATTTAAAATGAAAATCCTTAAATAAATCGATATAAATTATAAAGGATTTCCATGGCGAATTTTCTAAAATTTGATTTGGACATAAATCAAAATCTACACAATGAAATCCCGATTTTTCTCTTCCACTAGAAAAATATACTTCACCAGCTCCATACGTTTCTTGTTTCACAGATTTCCGATTTAAAATGGACCTTGTACATTCAGTTGAAGTTCAAATCGCCAAATAGTGAACTACCGCGCCATTTCGAGCTCGTTTATAATTATAATATAATTATATGTTCAAACTGTCGTTCAAATAATATATTCGTTATTCAAATTAAATTCTAAACTGAATAATATAATTTGAATTGCTCAGTTCACACCATATCGCCATTTCAGCAAATTCTGATTATTTCAGAATTAAATATATTATTTAATTATTATTTTAATTAAATATTCACTCTTATTTAATTTAACGACCATTTGAATTCTAAATCACTATTTATATAATTAAATAAGTTAATTATATACCGCAGAAAAATACGGGTCGTTACAACTACTGTAAACCCTTCTAACATCACTCCAAGCGAGGGCAACACTGAGTCCCAGATGGGTATGACTCACCTGAGCCCATTACTCCCAACAGCAACAGATATGGTTCGGTCCAATAATAACCGCGCGAATTTAGCTGCAACTGAACTTGGTCCAAGACTGGGATACACCCTCACCATCACCTTCACTCAACTCTCGGAGGTCGAACCCAACCAACCGTTTCCTTTCCGAGCATGCTTTCAGCGAATCCTAGTCCTAGGATTCACATTAATGTCCCCAATGTAGAATTGGATTCGTGGCAATGAATCCTCAGAGATGGAAGCTAGCTTGCAAGTATCATAAGACGCTTCACCCAGGGCACGTCTTCTCAGTACGATGTAGATAACATCCATCGCAGTCCACGCACTAGGGAAATCAAAAACTCCCGAAATCCTCCAGACTTCAAACTTCCGGTCATGGAGCCCTACAACAGCCGACCCGGCCATTCATCTCATGCAAAACATGAGTCACATGGAAGTACCATCTGCATCAACTAAGGTCATGGCCAAGTGCTTCCCTCTCTTCCTCGCCGACATAGCTGGTATGTAATTCTGACAGCTAACAACTGAGCCGATCAACAACTGGAATATATTGGTCACCCGCTTCATTGAGCAATTCAAAGTCCGCATCTCCCGACCAAAGAGCGCCATGTTCCTCACCTCCATCAAGCAGCGGGCCAATGAGACCTCTGATCCTTCCTAGGAAGATTCAACGCGGCTGTAGCATCACTCGATCGAGCCGAGCCATCGATGGTGCTTATGGCCGCCATCGTAGGTATTCAGAACTGATCAGAATTCAGGATCTCTTTAGCCAGGGATCCCCCCCAAGGACATTGATGACTTCTATGCCGAAGCATACTGATTATTCCGATAAGAGGATGACAGCATCGAGATGGAGAGCCTTGAGGTGCTTGCCACCAAAGATGGAGGTCCATCCAACAACAATGGCCAGAACAAAGGCAAAGGAAAAGCCTTGGAGAAGAATGATCGCAATGTACGACTCCAGAGAGAGAACAAATATGATCAATATACCGAGCTCAACTCCTCCTTGCTCAACATCTACCTCGATGTACAAGGAACTCTACCCTTCCCAAAACCTCCTCGAAGGGAGCCGACCCAAAAGGAACTCGACTTTGGAAAGCACTGCATATACCATAACTTGGCAGGTCATAACACCAGTGAATGCAGGCAGTTGCGCAATCTCATCGAGGATAGGGTTAGGCGTGGAGAACTACCAGAGTATGTTAAGAAACCTACACAGGTCGTGCCACCACAATTATAACAACTCAAGGATTTTCGGTCCCGAAAATCGACATAAATACAATTCTGTATCTCATGTCGACCTTCCAGACACCGAAACATTATTAGAAAGAAATTAGAGGGTGAGATAAGAAAGAAAGAAATATTGGAAGAGAAGAAGAAGAAGAAGAACCAACACAACACAGAGTCTCACATCGCAGCGGAACAAAATATAATACAGAAATAAATCTTTATTAAGAGCTTTAAAAATACTTACAATCATCAGAGTAAAGCAACACGTCTGGACAATTATAATAATCTGCCTCAGATACAACACACAACGGAATAAATACTAGATACGATACGCCTGATCACCTCCAGCACATCTTCTAGAATTTGCAGCATCCGATAACCTGGACCTGTACAACTCGGTCTAACCCGAGCATTTACAAAACACGGGGTCAGTCTGGTGAGAGTGAGAAAAACTCGCACAGTATTAAGGTGGATCATCCAACTTGATTTTAAAGTTCAAAAATCATTTCGAAAGAAAAGGATAATCGTAAGACCAAATCCATACATAAATAGTTTTTACCTTACGATAACCCAAAACATTTTTGAAATCAATATCTTTTCTGATATTATAATAATGTCTAAATACAAGTAGATATCAATCTAGCGGAACGCTTGCATCTCACGCTCCACATATATAGTATACAATCAAAACCGTGGGCGTTTATTGGAGATTGGATTCCGACTATGACAAGGTATGGGACCACCTGCGATAGTGTATCTCTAGAGGGGAATACACTGGGTTCAACAAGAGCGTCTTACAACTCGGCCCACACATGACCGACCACTCATTTTGCGTGAGTGTATCGAATGTATATCACCAACGGTTGGGCTCAGACCACCGTTTCCTGAAATGGGACAGCATCGAAATAGATTAAAGAAGCAAAGGGAATTTCTCTAGATAGGTGAGTATACACCATAATGGGAGCGACCCACATAGCCATGCTGCCTGCCCAATTTTTTTCATTTCCCGGTTGATGAGGCTTGAGATTTGAATTTTCTTTTTGAAGTATCAGGTCACCACTCACTTTGAATGCCACATCGTCAGATCTGCCAGATATCACTAATTGACGTCCACAAAAATACTCTAGTTATTCGGCTAGAGTAAAACCATTTCTCCGCCATTAACTATGGTACATTCGAAGAAATCAACGTACATAATTTCTTTGGAAATACTTTGTCAGACATCCATCAATGTAAGTCATTCAGGAATAGATGAACCGAAGGTACTCTCCTATTGCATCCAATATAGGAATCACCCCATGGAACAGTAGTGGGTAGTCCTTGCAATCCGTAGATTCCAATCACGATAGAACCACAGTATATATTGGCCTGCAGACCGGAGATTATTAGCAGTTCTTTCATGTACGAAATTCTACGGTCTTCAACGCTCCATCTCGATCATCTTCTGATAATTCACTTATTTGTTAGTCGGAATGGTTATCGAATATTAATTCGATCCCGGTCTTTCCGTACCAACAATCTTATTGGACAGATTTGATAGTCGGTGATTTAACTATCAAAATAAACAGTGACTCACTCATGAAAATCCAATGAGTTCATGGGTTCAGTATTCAACATCAATTGGCCTTTTAATTAAAACAATTGTAAATTTAAAACTCTTAATGTAACGGCGGGAATTTTCGACCCAGAAAATCAACATAAAAACACACTGTTGACTATTCAAGCATCGAAAAATACCGGGACATTAGTAGAAGAATTTAGAGGGTGAGAAAGAAAAGATAGAACTAATAGAATAGAAGAAGAAGAAGATCGCAACTGAACAAAATCAGAGTAACACGAAACTCGCAGCGGAACAAAATAAGATGTATTATATAACATAACTTTGAATACAAAACTGTATTGTATATACATACCATTATCAGAGTACAATACATCATATCACAGCGGAAATATCTCTACATAACTAATGGTGAAGCTTCCTGCTTTTGAGCTCCTCCAAGTGAATCTGCAAAGCCTGAAACACTTGACTGCCCGTACAAATTTGGGCACCCAAGAGTTTAGGGAAAACAAACAAAATAAACTCTGGGTCAGTCATGGGACTGGTGTGAATAAATTCCAACCATACTGTTTAACTTTGAAAATCCTTTTCCAAACAAGAAGGTAATAGTAAGACCAACCCACACATAAACATGGACGGTTTTTACCTTACTATAACCCAACATATTTTTATATCAAACTTCAGTGATATTATAATAATGTCTACTCAATTAAATCATCAAGTAGCAGAACGCTTGCATCTCACGCTCCACATATATATAGTATAAAATCATAAACCGCCGGGCACTTATTTGAGATTGAATTTCAACAAACAAGGTATGGGAGCACCTTCTGAATAGTGTACTCTAGAGGGGATACACTCAGGGTTCAACAAGAACGTCTTGCAACCCGGCCACACATGACCGCTCACTCATTTAGCTTGAGTGTCGCGAATATATTGCCACCACGGTTGTAGGCCATCCAACCATCATCCGAAGATACAGAATCGAAAAGAAGTATAAATATGAATTTTCTCTATATCGGTGACAATACACCCTGCTTGGGGATGACCCAACTAGCCATGCTGCCTAGCCCAACTTCTGTCATTCCTGGTTGCGAGGCTAGAGGCTACGTATATCTTCAGAACATCTGATCACCATTCACTCTGAATGTCACATCGTCAAATCCGTAATCACACATTGATTACACAAATGCACACTGGGTGTAGAATAAAGAGAAGTTACCTTCTCCCCACCAACTTGGTATATTCGTACAAATCAACGGCGTGACCGTTGGAAATACTCTGTCAGACACTCGTCCATACAAGTTGTCCTGGGACTGGACAAACAAAAAAACACCATTCTGGAACTAGACGACCCTTGTATTTAACTCCGTCTTCAATTATCTTCAGCGTATCTAATTCGCAACGCCTATGCCTATACGGAGTGGTTTTCGGATAACGTATCCAACCGGTCTCTCCATATTGACAACGATGGTCAAAAACACTTCGATAGTCGGTGATTTAACTATCGACGTAAAAACAACCTTCATTCTAATGTATATCTAACATCACACAACCACGGGTATTTTTAATTTTAACATTCGACTTTATTATTCGAATTCCCATATCTTACCAGATATTTCTCAAATCCCGTTTTAGCCTTTTCATACTTCTTGGAAAACATTTCCAGTTATTATAAACTCTTATTCTTTCATGTTCCAGAAACATACGTTATTAACGTTCGAACTATTTCCATTAATTTCAAAATTTTTATTTCTATACTTGGATAATCTGCCCTATTTATAGTGGAAAATATTCCAAATTCCCTTTTAACCCTTTAATCAGCCCCACATTCACTTTTAAAACATTATTCACTTTGAAATGTGAATACCCTCCCTTATTATAGAAATCTGAACACCTTTATCATATAACTCTTTATTCACGAAATACTTTCCCTTATCTTGTTTACCGAAATCTCTTTCATACTTTTTATATTCCTATGCCACTTTATAAACTCTGTTTCTAAGTCAACTTCTTATCAAATCGATATCAAGTTTATAACTAAATACTGACCCCTATCCTATTAACATTTATTTGTTTAAACTAAATGTTAATTATCCTATCAGATTATAATCCCTAAAAATAGTTTACTTTTAATACATTCGATATCGTCGAATTCTAGTTCCAAATCTTAATGGTTTAATTCTAATCACATTTCGAACATCGAAATGCTGTCATCGTTTTCTAACACGATTCTCCAATTTCTTTTTCTAAAACTGGTTCTTATATTTTCTTACGACATCGTTATTTATCACTTCCGAATAAGTGGATTTCAACTAAACTGTAGCATTTCCTAGGAGGTGCTGCCATATATAAAAATCGGGCCTATGTTTGGTTAACAGCGTTAATTTATCGCTATAGATCTAAACTTGCCATACGCTGTAATATTTTCCTTTATAACTAATCTTGACATACAGTCACGCTTAAGCCTAATCAACAGCGTTTATTTTATCGCTATAGTTCAAACTTGCAATACGCTGCTATATGCCACTTTATAACTAATCTCAACGTCTTTTTCCATTACAAAAATCTTGACATCTCTTTCTATTACAAAAATCTTGACATCTCTTTCCGTTACAAAAATCTTGACATATCTTTCCGTTACAAACTGATGTCGTTCCTCGATAATAGCGAAGCCGTTCAAGTTGGGGTATTCTATTTGCCTCTCAGACCTTGACCGACAACGTTCTTACCTTAGAACAGATATAAGTCTGTACTCTAATCCTTTATTACTTATACTATCTATCAGATCGTATTTTCTTATTTATTATTAACTATGGTTCTTATAACACCATATCCTTACTTTGAAATCTCTGGTGTTTATTATTATTTATATTAAACATTAATCCTTCGCTTTCTCCATCCACAGTTCTACTTATAACTTCTTAACCAAAAGGTAATTAAATCTCATTAATTTGGATTTATTTATTTCTAAACTGATTCATTAGATTAATTAAAGACCAATTAATCTAATAATCATTTTCTCAAATAACAGTTGATTAAATCAACTTAATTCCATCAGTAAATTCATTAACTGATTTTAATTACTTCTCAACATTAGATTAATATAATTAATCTAATAATATTTCTAAATTGTTTATCTTAAATATAATTATCCAAATATTTAATCGTCGGATAATTTCTGCTTTGTAAACTTATTTAAATGTCAAAATCGTTTTTATTTATTTTATAAAAACGAACTCTAAAATATTTATTTATAATAGAACTTCTATTATAATTTAAACCTTCGCTTTAATTATAAAAATATAATTTTTATAATTAACTTCGTTGATTTGCCTGACGGCCAATCAACTTCTCAACAAAACGATGGTTTTACGGTCGACTGTTACTACTTTCTTAGTCGATATTTGTTTATCTATTTATCGAAACAGATGTTGAATTTCCGTCCAACATCAATATTCACATGGGGTTTTAAATATAATTCGGGTTCATACAAAACAAACAGTACATATAATTATCAAGGAATCCGGTCGGATTTCTCCAACCGGTTTCCGCATCCACAGATGTCGGTCAACACAATTTACACTAACTCTATACTAGGGGATATTCTAATCGGTGGAATCAGTGTCCAATCGATGATGTATACATATACGACGATATGTATATTTCAACCATTTTAATTGTAATCTACCGAAGCGACCATCACACAGCATTCAACCAATGTTATAATATTTAAAAATAGAGCAAAGTCGGTGAATTTACTCACCTTGGCGCGTTAACCATTAAATACGATTTGCGTCAGTCGATCCGATCCGGCGTTTTATTCTGCCAACTTGCTAAACTTCGGACATCATCATTTCCAAATGAGTTCTTCATCACGCTCCATTGTTTAAACATAGCACTGCTCCTGTGATATCCGTTCCTTTCCATCCAGTCCCTTCGTGCTCTCCCTTTCTTTTTGCTAACGGATGCATGCAACGCTGAATGTTCCCTTTTTCCCATCTGACACTCGCCCCGCGTCTTGGTTCAACGCTCCGCCACCTCACCCGACGTTAAACCCGAACCCGTTCTTCTCCAACCATCAACTGCATGCAACCAGAACCCGGGAGCCCCCTCCTCTTCTCATTTCCACATTTAAACTTGTTCGCATTTTCCCAAGCAAGACGTAAAAGCTCCAAACTTCCATAACTGTAAGTCCATTCACCACCAACTGAACCATGCAAGTTTCTTTTGCCATGCACGGAACTCCGGCCTGCCTTTTCACTCGCAGTCTCGCACAGCGCCCCATTAACTTTCACCATCAACACACGTGCACTTCAACTCTACTTTTCCCATACATGCGAGGCTTCCTACTGTGTGTAATATATATATTTACATTTAACATCAACACAGTAGTACAGTACACCATCCTAACAATTGTGCGACAGTATCCTTTCCAGAATATCCGCATGACCGTGAAACATGTCCACCTCAACTACTCACCCCAACAGTATCACCGCCCACCAACTTTTTGCCATTTACCCAAACTCAATGTTGTTTACCACACTCACAACTCCCATGCGTGAGTACATGGAACTGCTTTCTACTCGAACTCCATGCGTTAGTACACCATTGACCCCTTTCATCACGAGACTCCCCTTCATCTCGATGTCTGATAAATGAACTGCTCTTCACATTATTATCCTATCCTTCTCGCAGCAGCTGTTCCACGCCTTCTCCTTTATCACGTGAAAAGAAATCAATCCGCGTGCATGCTACAGCATGCAAACTCCACCGTGTATATTTATATCCGCAACTACTCCTTGACGCGCCCCGACATCAACTCTCCTCCATGAACTCCTTCATACCAACGTTGATCTCCTCCACACATTTATTCATGTTCAACTCATGGATCCCATGCAATTGTGTATGGATCACACTCCTCTTCCTATTCAGATTCTACCCTCCTTGCGTCTCTCCTCTCCGAGCTCAGCGCTTCAGGCACCACCAGACCCCCTCCGGGTTCATCAGTCTCCCGCAGTGAAACACAGTGTATCGGTGGTCTGAAACCATTCCCGGCGTCGCCCATTATTCCCCTCAGAACTCTCCCGGTCCTTACAGCGAATGCACTCCCATGCGTCTTTCCTTTCACCTTACTCTCTTTGTTTCATTCTTATATACACTGAAGTTTGTGTTTTGATTTTCATTGCTTGGGGTTTTATCTTAGGAAGAAAGAAAAATGACTGAGGGTCAGTGCGTGTATTTGTAGAGCTTGAATTTCTTAGTGGCAAAGAAAATAGCATGTACCATACTTCTCCCTAAGCATGTGGTGGAAACGTGGAGTAAACGTTTAGGCTGATGTAGGTAGGTGATGGTTTAGAGTATGGGCTTCGGATATCTTTGTTGCTAAGTTTCGTACAGTAGTTCAGCTAGCTATGGTAAACCCATGCTTTAGTTGTAGATCGTAGGTTTCATTTCCAAGATGTAGGCTAGGGTAGTGTTTTTATTTGTTAAAGTTTAGGCTCCCACGTTCGTAGGGTAATGGCTATGCCTTGCATATTAAGTCTTTAGCCTAAGGGTAGATTAGCATGTTCTCCCTAGTTCATTAAATGTTGATAAGGACTTGGAAAGGACAAGGCACTAGCTCATTGAAATGGAAAGAGTTTTAACGTCCGCCTATTTGATATTTCCTTTTCCAATCCGAAGGTTATACCCAAAATATGATATACTGTATTTTGTTTATTACGGACTGGTACGGACAGAAGTAAACGTACAGTCGTACTCAACGAGGTGTCACGATCCCAAAAATATAATAATACCGGTAGTTTGACTCATATTTTGAAATCCCGAAATACCGATACAGGTTACACCATACTCCAAATAAAAAGTTGCGTATTTAATTTATTAAAAATTACAGTAAAATTCTAAAAATTAAATTATCGCTGCGCCTCAAAAGAACCTTGTCCTGATTTGCAACCGATATCAAGTTATATCCAAATAACTGTTACGGTCGATATATGATTTCATAGCGACTTTTCGAATATTTGATTTGGACATATCTTGCAATCTACACAACAAAATCTTGGTTTTTCACTTCTGTTAGGAAGATACAATTCAACAGATTCCAACGTTTCTCGTTTCGAAGAAATCCGATTCAAAACGAGTCCGGTACACTTAGTTGAAGTTCAGAACGTTAAATTACGAACTGCAGCGTCGTTCTTAGCTCGATTATAATTAATATATATTTATATACGTTCAACTTCGTTCTTATTGATATATAAATTCATTTATATTACGAATTCAATATTTTAAACTGTTTTAAATATTCAAATACAGACCAATAAAATGCGGGACGTTACACTTAAATATTTTGACATTACGAATTTAGCTTTTCGCTTCTTATTTAACATAAGATTATATTTTTCAAAACTATTTAAAAAACATTAGACTTCATTCTCTCTCTCTCTATACATACATACATACATATATATATATACCCCCAATGTAAAAACCCGTAACTTCCCTGGTGAGGAAAGCGCGGATAGTTCGAGAACAAGCCACAACAGAACACAGACGGAAGAATATTTCATTGTATATTACAACAATGCACCAGAATACAAGAATATACAGAGTATAAATGAATATTACACAGAAATATCAGAGATTTAAATTACATTTAAATACATCGCAGCGGAAAATAATACAATACATAACTAGAAGAGATATACGGATACAAAGCCTTCCGAATATCATTCCAGCTGTAAACCAAGATCCTGTGAATATAAATCTGCAAAACCAAAACTACTAGCTGCCCGTGTCGAAAATAGGGGCACCCAGAGTTTAGGTTAAAAACAATAAACTCCAGGTCAGTCATGTGACTAGTGTGAGAACTAAAACAGTTATTAATCTTTATTTTTAAAGTTAGGCAAATCAAGGGACCACGCCGTATAACACGGAATGGGTTTCCTCCCAAGAACACCAGTGCATATAAGTAAACCGCGCAATGCTTTTCTAAAAATGAAGCTATTATAAGACCCAGGTCCCATCACACAATGCAACGCAGCCGGAGGATAGGGTTTTCCCTTATAATAGCCAAACATGCTTAGTACGTTTAAAACAAATCATTTGATACTACTATAAGTGTATAGTGTCAAAACAATTTCAATCATAAATATCAATCATAGACGGCATGGGTACCATATATCATGTCGCCATACTAGTTCTACAATTAAAACCGCAATACACGTATTGGAAATTGGATTTCCATCATGTGAACCAAGGCAAAGGGAAAATCCTGTGCTTAATTCGAGACTCTCTAGCCCGAGCCTCAGGTTGCAGCCGCGACTGCACCCGGAACATCGGGGCCGGCCACCCGTCGATGGTTAGTAAAGCCGTGAACGATATGCTAGCCGGTTCTATGGAACCTCATAGTGATCTGGGACCCGTAAGCCTCTGCAACCACCGTTAACCGAGACGCCCCGCTGGGCAATAAGTAATGATAAGCAACATCCACATAAGTAATGCCAGCCAGTTTAAGCACTGACACCACTTCTAACTAGAAACCAGCATATGTCCATTTCCCGGAGGTCCTCCCCGTTTTTGGTTCACACCGAGGTGTGAGGCTCGCGAATCAACGCTATACACAAAGCCATGCCATATCAGCTGTGCTTTGATCATCATCCACCAAACTTTGCTTTTCAACAAAAGTCTGGATCACTGCATCTCAGCATGCCACATTATCAATCCATATTGTACCACTGATTTCTGCCAATATATAACCTCTGAGCTCGTATGTCTCAGAGAAGGGCGTTAAGCAAGAGAATAAATTCCCCGCCGCCAAACAGATATATATTTAGCAGAGATCAACGAATACAATATAAAGGAATACAATGTCAGACACACCATCCATTTACAAGTCCGTTCTAGGTCTGAACGAAACCGGAGGCACTTTCCTCGCATATCCATCCATCTCCAAGTACGTCTGGACGACCACCAACTATTTCCATCCTCTTGGGTGTACAGCCCAATCAGGATCGTCAGTAATTATCCCAACGATGTGGAGACTTCCGGTCTTCAACCACCGTCTTCATCTTCGACATATCGTCGAATCGGTTATTCAGAATGGGTATAACCCCGGCCTTTCCGAACAACCCGCGTATATTAAAAATAAATGTTACTCAAACACAACATACGCCTCATTCCAATTCATTAGTTACTAACCGTAAATCAGTAAGAGAGCATTTCCCTAAATATTAACCCCGAAGGCCGAAACCAACATCAGACCAGTATTCAGGAAACCATTCTTCTTAACTAACCTTCATCTAGTTTCTAAATTTCAATTCTTAGGGAAAGGTTCCCATTAATTTTATCCAAGATAAATTCTTTAAAATTTATCCTTTAATCTTCCTTTGGATGTCATTTCAAACCAAATTATGGTTTTCTAAACTAGTCGAGATTAGCGAACCATACCGAAGTAATTATTTAATTTATTTCCCAATCCCAACCTATTCATTCCATGAAGCAAAACTGGTAATACTCCATATTTAACACCACGGTGTTATCGGTAAAATTAATTACCATTTCACGTTCAAATCTGATTAAAGATTTAACTATCGCTTTGGAGCAAAACTGGTGATACTCCATTCTCGCTCATTTTCTAAAGTTGATAATTTAAATTATCAATCCACATTTCAATTTAATTGAAGATTCATTAAAACTCTTTTTACTGGGTTAAAGAACTAGTGTCATTTAAAACACCGTTCACGATAAACCCAAATCACATTCTATTTATTATCGGGTTAAAGAACTAGTGTTATTTAAAACACAGTTCACGATAAACCCATGAATCAATTCTATTTAAACCCATTTCAAATCCAATTTATTTATTTAAAAATAAATGGGTTTTAATTTCAGTTCAAAACTAGTTCATTTCGATAAAAATCTATTTTTATCTTTTCAAATATGGAGTTTTTCATCCCAATTTTCCCCAAATCATTTCTTATGATTTTACACTAATTATTACTATTTTTGATAATTTTATCAGGGCCCGTACAGTCGATTTCCATCAACGGCCATCGAACTGCACTTACAACGACCTTTTTCGAATTTGATTTGGACGTATCTCCAAATCCAACTGTTAGATTTCAAATTTTTAATATTCGTTAGAAATCTCTTTTCGATACGAACCCAGCGGTTCCGGTTTTAGGAGAATCCGACGGTCGGATCTCCCGTAATGTCCGTTTGAAATAAATGGTCGAAATTCACGAACTGCCGCGGCGCGACGCGTTCTATTCAGGCCATTATATATATAATATATATATATTATATATATTTAGTCGGTTTCCGTTTTAAAACAAATTTTATAAATCATTTCAAATTTTATAAATCATTTCAAATTTGTTTCAAAAACAATTTCAACCTTTATTTCAAATTCAAATCAAAATTGAATTTTCCCTTATAAATTCTTTCTACATTCACTTCTATTTGATTTCAATTCAAATTGATTTCAATTCTATTTCAATTTGTTTTCAATTGAATTAAATTCAATTCAGATTCGTTTTCTATTCAATTCAATTCGAATTTCATTTCAAAATATTCGATTTCGAAATCACTTTTCAATATTCATTTTAAAATGAATAAAATCGATATAAATATCGTTCACGTCAAAAATGGCGTCAATCTAATCAACACGGCTTCATATATTTCTATTTTCAAATATTCTATTTCAAATATTTCTTTTTTAGATATTTCCTTTTCAAATATTTCTATTTCAAATATTCCTATTTCAAATATTTCTATTTTTAAAATATTTCGTTCAACACATGACTAATCTCAACGGATGAGTACTGTCAACACATGAACCTTTATTTTATATTGATAAAGATGTAAATTTTATTATTAAAATATTTCGTTCAACACATGACTAATCTCAACGGATGAGTACTGTCAACACATGAACCTTTATTTTATATTGATAAAGATGTAAATTTTATTATTAAAATATTTCGTTCAACACATGACTAATCTCAACGGATGAGTACTGTTAACACATGAACCTTTATTTTATAATATTATTTATTTTCTAAATTGGAATGAGGCCCAATCAATTACCATATAAAGTTAATTATATGGATTCCATTCAACACATGTATATAGTAGCAACGATAAATAATCAACCATCATCCAAAGTGCACTACGCTGTATAAGCATCAAATATAGATATCTAACGCTTATAACAGCTTGTCGATCCATCGATCGACATACAACCAATTATTGGGATTAGTGTATGCCGTATTTTATCCCAATACCCGTGTAGGGTTACAAACAATCAAACACAGATTTCATTTGTGCAGTTGGGCGATGTGTAAAATTTATCGTCCCAATCAATGTCCTTCAAATAGGTGTACATAGACAAACCGTCGGGTTTGTAAATGAATATTTTATTTTATTCACTTCCACGTTAAAAATTATATTTTTAACGATAAAACATTTTATTTTAACATATGAATTTCTATTCAGTTCATTTATTAAATAAAATGATATTTTTATTTTCTAACTTATTTTAGAAAATTTCGGCGGCATAACGGCACGATACTAGAAACGGGACAAGGCCTAGCCTTATCCCCGGTCTAGTGAAGGCCCACGCCATTCACACATCAATCAAATCCATTCAATTCACCAAACAATTCAATTCAAACCAAATAATCTAACCAACTACACAACCAAACAACCAAGTCCATGGTCTGTGGACGATTGTGTCGGGTGCTACTAAACACCGTCTGCATCCTAGTATATATATATACATATAACTAGAAAAGAAAATTTAAAGTGAGAAGTTCTCACCAATAGCTATCCAATACCACGACTCTTCTTAGGTAGAAATCTTCGCCGTTCTTGCCTCTTGTCACTTTCTTTGCACATATTCTCTACAGATGTAAAAATCAAATTTTTACTTCGCTATCCAATATAGAAAAATCGAATTTTTACTTCGCTATTCAATATATAAAAATCGAATTTTTACTTTGCTATTTAATATATAAAAATCGAATTTTTACTATGCTATTTAATATATAAAAATCGAATTTTTACTATGCTATTTAATATATAAAAATCGAATTTTTACTTCGCTCTACTTCCAATAAAGATTATATTTTTATATCAAAGATATTTATATTCAAATCAATGAGGTTTATATTTTTCAATTCAAAGATATTTCTAAATCAAACAGATTTATATATTTTCAAAGAGGTGTTATTTTTATTTTCAAAAAGGTATTATTTTTCAACACAATGCTATTCATTTATTTAAAAACAAAACTTTAAACAATTTTCATTTCAAAACAATGATATTTATTTTCATTTCAAAACAATGATATTTATTTGTTTAATTCTCTTTTTACATCAATGATATGTATTTTGTAAAAACAATTTCATATATCTTTTCTAAAACAATTTCAAATATATTTTCTAAAACAATTTCAAACTGATTTTAAATTGCTTTTAAACTGATGATAAAACCGATTTTTAAACTATGAATTTATATATGAAAAAAACAAAGGGAGGGCTCACTGTTTTACTTCAGACTGGACGTCGAACTAGGCTTCTGCCCTAGGGTTGATAACGGCTGCCGCCACAGCCACCTTCATCGGGATCGGAGGCCACCCCAACATCGGCCATCACGGCTCCTCCCCATCGCTGCCTTATCTCGAAACTCGCACCCCCCTGGACGGGTAAAACATCGCTCGAATTCAGCGCCTTTGAGGGCAGAAATCGCCTAATTTGATTCACGAAATCCGATCTGAATATTATGGATTTAAAGTACTCACAACTCTCTTGAATTTGAGTTAGGAATTTTCGAAAATCATTCAGTGGATTGGGAGTATTTTGGATTCAAAATCGGGATGATTCTGCGCGTTGATAGGCTCCTGGCGGCTAGGGTTTTGTAACGAGAGGGGGTAGGGGTTTTATAGTCAATTATTTTATATTATAGTATTATTTAATTTAAACAATTACTCTAAGGTCAATTTTCACGTCCGAACTAATATTGAATCCCAACGATTGTCGCTCCTAGCCAAATACCCCCATTCCGAACACAATGGGATATGCCCCGCAAGCCAATTCGACTGTTTCGTTAAGTTTTCATTCAAATCAAAATGTAAATCAGTATATATTGAATTTGAACGTACATTTCAATTTACCGGGGCCACATACTAACTCTAAAAATTCCAGAAAAATTATTTCTAGCCTCGTATTGACGATACGGTCCTATCAAACCTAATTTCGTCGAATTCTGAGACCGTTTGAAAAATGGTCATTTTCCAGTCGATTAAAATCAATTGAAACTGGTCAAACGCGTTTTCCTTTGTCACGCTCACATATTGATTCGAAAAATTATGAAAATTGGAATCTAGCAATAACTTGACATCACGGATCCAACAAAAGTGGTTTCGTCGAAATCCGAGGTCGTTTGCAAAATGGCTAGTTTTAAGGGCCTGAATTCCATAGCGACTATTCAGAATTTTCAACTGGACATATCTTTTTATCCCCGCTATGAAATTTTGATTTTTCGGGTTCGTTGGAAAGATATTCTCAAATAGATCCCAATGTTTTTGGTTTCACTAAAATCCGGATTGTTTTGCACCCGGTACATTCATTTGAATTTTGAAATCGAATTATCGAACTACCGCGCCATTTTCAATTCCTTTTATAATTATAAATAAATATTTACATTCTAACGACGATCTATATAAATATATACGTTTGAATTATATTCAAAATAAATTTCTCGTCGATATTATTTAAAATAATCTATTTTAAATGTTCAAAATTCGCTAAAATTGTCAAAATAAAAATTTTAAACTGGCCCAGATTTTCGGGTTGTTACAATCTCCCCAACTTAAAACTTTTCGTCCCCGAAAAGGAACAAAGTCGAAAGTGGTTTGATTAACCAACTCTACGTTCGATCTGGCTTCCATTCTCCAACTTTTCAGTTTCTGAGAATTTCCAAAAATTTCAAAAATTTGGCTAACACCCTAAATTTTCGAAAAATTTCGCCATAACCTCCCATGCACCGGGAGCCACGGGAAAATCCCGAAATTGCCATATAGGCCTTCTGATCTCAAAAAGAAAAAGAAAAGGCCAAGCGGCTAGCCCATCGGCTCATAAAATCATCATCACCCAAACAAAACAGGAAATTATGGTAAACATGTACCTATTTGTCGGGCAAACAAATTTTATTCTTCTGCTCTAGCCTCTTTGCTATGACCTGTTCAATGTAAGTACATGTATATGCAAGAAAATGCGACCAATTTTCAATACAATTCAATATTTGATACAATTAGGCGTAATGGTTCAAAATTATTCAAACAAATAAATAAACAACACAAACATCAATCCATTAGTTGATTAGCTTTTCAAATTCATAACTTTGATACATAGTAAAACAAAATCAGATTTTTGATGCCAAATCCCAACAATAGGTCCTATCTAATTTTGGTTCTCACACCAGTCAATAGGAAATATATAGAAATCTCACTTTCGTCACTCGAATATAAACACTGATAATGTGATCACAATTATCAGCATCATCCCCGGGCGACTAGAGTGTGATTCTATATCTATCCAGTATATTAAAACTTCGAATACACGCGGATCAGACGTATACGCAAAATCTTTATATACTGCATTGTCCAAATCAATATAAATAAATCATCAAATACGAATAATTGATTTAAATTTTCAAAACAAAATTTGTTTCATTTTAAAAATATACTCTTCACACCCGTTCTAGGATACTACTGATCCCATCTCTAACGAGTCATTCTAATTGGATATTACTAATCTAATATCTGATGAATTCTTTCATATGGTTCTAATGTGCCTTGTTCTCTGAGCTTTGTAAACCAAAGCTCTGATACCAAATGTAAAAACCCGTAACTTCCCCGGTAAGGAAAGCGCAGATAGTTCGAGAACAAGCCACAACAGAACACAGACGGAAGAATATTTCATTGTATATTACAACAATGCACCAGAATACAAGAATATACAGAGTATAAATGAATATTACACAGAAATATCAGAGATTTAAATTACATTTAAATACATCGCAGCGGAAAATAATACAATACATAACTAGAAGAGATATACGGATACAAAGCCTTCCGAATATCATTCCAGCTGTAAACCAAGATCCTGTGAATATAAATCTGCAAAACCAAAACTACTAGCTGCCCGTGTCGAAAATAGGGGCACCCAGAGTTTAGGTTAAAAACAATAAACTCCAGGTCAGTCATGTGACTGGTGTGAGAACTAAAACAGTTATTAATCTTTATTTTTAAAGTTAGGTAAATCAAGGGACCACGCCGTATAACACGGAACGGGTTTCCTCCCAAGAACACCAGTGCATATAAGTAAACCGCGCAATGCTTTTCTAAAAATGAAGCTATTATAAGACCCAGGTCCCATCACACAATGCAACGCAGCCGGAGGATAGGGTTTTCCCTTATAATAGCCAAACATGCTTAGTACGTTTAAAACAAATCATTTGATACTACTATAAGTGTATAGTGTCAAAACAATTTCAATCATAAATATCAATCATAGACGGCATGGGTACCATATATCATGTCGCCATACTAGTTCTACAATTAAAACCGCAATACACGTATTGGAAATTGGATTTCCATCATGTCAACCAAGGCAAAGGGAATATCCTGTGCTTAATTCGAGACTCTCTAGCCCGAGCCTCAGGTTGCAGCCGCGACTGCACCCGGAACATCGGGGCCGGCCACCCGTCGATGGTTAGTAATGCCGTAAACGATATGCTAGCCGGTTCTATGGAACCTCATAGTGATCTGGGACCCGTAAGCCTCTGCAACCACCGTTAACCGAGACGCCCCGCTGGGCAATAAGTAATGATAAGCAACATCCACATAAGTAATGCCAGCCAGTTTAAGCACTGACACCACTTCTAACTAGAAACCAGCATATGTCCATTTCCCGGAGGTCCTCCCCGTTTTTGGTTCACACCGAGGTGTGAGGCTCGCGAATCAACGCTATACACAAAGCCATGCCATATCAGCTGCGCTTTGATCATCATCCACCAAACTTTGCTTTTCAACAAAAGTCTGGATCACTGCATCTCAGCATGCCACATTATCAATCCATATCGTACCACTGATTTCTGCCAATATATAACCTCTGAGCTCGTATGTCTCAGAGAAGGGCGTTAAGCAAGAGAATAAATTCCCCGTCGCCAAACAAATATATATTTAGCAGAGATCAACGAATACAATATAAAGGAATACAATGTCAGACACACCATCCATTTACAAGTCCGTTCTAGGTCTGAACGAAACCGGAGGCACTTTCCTCGCATATCCATCCATCTCCAAGTACGTCTGGACGACCACCAACTATTTCCATCCTCTTGGGTGTACAGCCCAATCAGGATCGTCAGTAATTATCCCAACGATGTGGAGACTTCCGGTCTTCAACCACCGTCTTCATCTTCGACATATCGTCGAATCGGTTATTCAGAATGGGTATAACCCCGGCCTTTCCGAACAACCCGCGTATATTAAAAATAAATGTTACTCAAACACAACATACGCCTCATTCCAATTCATTAGTTACTAACCGTAAATCAGTAAGAGAGCAATTCCCTAAATATTAACCCCGAAGGCCGAAACCAACATCAGACCAGTATTCAGGAAACCATTCTTCTTAACTAACCTTCAGCTAGTTTCTAAATTTCAATTCTTAGGGAAAGGTTCCCATTAATTTTATCCAAGATAAATTCTTTAAAATTTATCCTTTAATCTTCCTTTGGATGTCATTTCAAACCAAATTATGGTTTTCTAAACTAGTCGAGATTAGCGAACCATACCGAAGTAATTATTTAATTTATTTCCCAATCCCAACCTATTCATTCCATGAAGCAAAACTGGTAATACTCCATATTTAACACCACGGTGTTATCGGTAAAATTAATTACCATTTCACGTTCAAATCTGATTAAAGATTTAACTATCGCTTTGGAGCAAAACTGGTGATACTCCATTCTCGCTCATTTTCTAAAGTTGATAATTTAAATTATCAATCCACATTTCAATTTAATTGAAGATTCATTAAAACTCTTTTTATTGGGTTAAAGAACTAGTGTCATTTAAAACACCGTTCACGATAAACCCAAATCACATTCTATTTATTATCGGGTTAAAGAACTAGTGTTATTTAAAACACAGTTCACGATAAACCCATGAATCAATTCTATTTAAACCCATTTCAAATCCAATTTATTTATTTAAAAATAAATGGGTTTTAATTTCAGTTCAAAACTAGTTCATTTCGATAAAAATCTATTTTTATCTTTTCAAATATGGAGTTTTTCATCCCAATTTTCCCCCAAATCATTTCTTATGATTTTACACTAATTATTACTATTTTTGATAATTTTATCAGGGCCCGTACAGTCGATTTCCATCAACGGCCATCGAACAGCACTTACAACGACCTTTTTCGAATTTGATTTGGACGTATCTCCAAATCCAACTGTTAGATTTCAAATTTTTAATATTCGTTAGAAATCTCTTTTCGATACGAACCCAGCGGTTCCGGTTTTAGGAGAATCCGACGGTCGGATCTCCCGTAATGTCCGTTTGAAATAAATGGTCGAAATTCACGAACTGCCGCGGCGCGACGCGTTCTATTCAGGCCATTATATATATAATATATATATATATATATATTATATATATTTAGTCGGTTTCCTTTTTAAAACGAATTTTATAAATCATTTCAAATTTTATAAATCATTTCAAATTTGTTTCAAAAACAATTTCAACCTTTATTTCAAATTCAAATCAAAATTGAATTTTCCCTTATAAATTCTTTCTACATTCACTTCTATTTGATTTCAATTCAAATTGATTTCAATTCTATTTCAATTTGTTTTCAATTGAATTAAATTCAATTCAGATTCGTTTTCTATTCAATTCAATTCGAATTTCATTTCAAAATATTCGATTTCGAAATCACTTTTCAATATTCATTTTAAAATGAATAAAATCGATATAAATACCGTTCACGTCAAAAATGGCGTCAATCTAATCAACACGACTTCATATATTTATATTTTCAAATATTCTATTTCAAATATTTCTTTTTTAGATATTTCCTTTTCAAATATTTCTATTTCAAATATTCCTATTTCAAATATTTCTATTTTTAAAATATTTCGTTCAACACATGACTAATCTCAACGGATGAGTACTGTCAACACATGAACCTTTATTTTATATTGATAAAGATGTAAATTTTATTATTAAAATATTTCGTTCAACACATGACTAATCTCAACGGATGAGTACTGTCAACACATGAACCTTTATTTTATATTGATAAAGATGTAAATTTTATTATTAAAATATTTCGTTCAACACATGACTAATCTCAACGGATGAGTACTGTTAACACATGAACCTTTATTTTATAATATTATTTATTTTCTAAATTGGAATGAGGCCCAATCAATTACCATATAAAGTTAATTATATGGATTCCATTCAACACATGTATATAGTAGCAACGATAAATAATCAACCATCATCCAAAGTGCACTACGCTGTATAAGCATCAAATATAGATATCTAACGCTTATAACAGCTTGTCGATCCATCGATCGACATACAACCAATTATTGGGATTAGTGTATGCCGTATTTTATCCCAATACCCGTGTGGGGTTACAAACAATCAAACACAGATTTCATTTGTGCAGTTGGGCGATGTGTAAAATTTATCGTCCCAATCAATGTCCTTCAAATAGGTGTACATAGACAAACCGTCGGGTTTGTAAATGAATATTTTATTTTATTCACTTCCACGTTAAAAATTATATTTTTAACGATAAAACATTTTATTTTAACATATGAATTTCTATTCAGTTCATTTATTAAATAAAATGATATTTTTATTTTCTAACTTATTTTAGAAAATTTCGGCGGCATAACGGCACGATACTAGAAACGGGACAAGGCCTAGCCTTATCCCCGGTCTAGTGAAGGCCCACGCCATTCACACATCAATCAAATCCATTCAATTCACCAAACAATTCAATTCAAACCAAATAATCTAACCAACTACACAACCAAACAAACAAGTCCATGGTCTGTGGACGATTGTGTCGGGTGCTACTAAACACCGTCTGCATCCTAGTATATATATATATATATATATATATAACTAGAAAAGAAAATTTAAAGTGAGAAGTTCTCACCAATAGCTATCCAATACCACGACTCTTCTTAGGTAGAAATCTTCGCCGTTCTTGCCTCTTGTCACTTTCTTTGCACATATTCTCTACAGATGTAAAAATCAAATTTTTACTTCGCTATCCAATATAGAAAAATCGAATTTTTACTTCGCTATTCAATATATAAAAATCAAATTTTTACTTTGCTATTTAATATATAAAAATCGAATATTTACTATGCTATTTAATATATAAAAATCGAATTTTTACTATGCTATTTAATATATAAAAATCGAATTTTTACTTCGCTCTACTTCCAATAAAGATTATATTTTTATATCAAAGATATTTATATTCAAATCAATGAGGTTTATATTTTTCAATTCAAAGATATTTCTAAATCAAACAGATTTATATATTTTCAAAGAGGTGTTATTTTTATTTTCAAAAAGGTATTACTTTTCAACACAATGCTATTCATTTATTTAAAAACAAAACTTTAAACAATTTTCATTTCAAAACAATGATATTTATTTTCATTTCAAAACAATGATATTTATTTGTTTAATTCTCTTTTTACATCAATGATATGTATTTTGTAAAAACAATTTCATATATCTTTTCTAAAACAATTTCAAATATATTTTCTAAAACAATTTCAAACTGATTTTAAATTGCTTTTAAACTGATGTTAAAACCGATTTTTAAACTATGAATTTATATATGAAAAAAACAAAGGGAGGGCTCACTGTTTTACTTCAGACTGGACGTCGAACTAGGCTTCTGCCCTAGGGTTGATAACGGCTGCCGCCACAGCCACCTTCATCGGGATCGGAGGCCACCCCAACGTCGGCCATCACGGCGCCTCCCCATCGCTGCCTTATCTCGAAACTCGCACCCCCCTGGACGGGTAAAACATCGCTCGAATTCAGCGCCTTTGAGGGCAGAAATCGCCTAATTTGATTCACGAAATCCGATCTGAATATTATGGATTTAAAGTACTCACAACTCTCTTGAATTTGAGTTAGGAATTTTCGAAAATCATTCAGTGGATTGGGAGTATTTTGGATTCAAAATCGAGATGATTCTGCGCGTTGATAGGCTCCTGGCGGCTAGGGTTTTGTAACGAGAGGGGGTAGGGGTTTTATAGTCAATTATTTTATATTATAGTATTATTTAATTTAAACAATTACTCTAAGGTCAATTTTCACGTCCGAACTAATATTGAATCCCAACGATTGTCGCTCCTAGCCAAATACCCCCATTCCGAACACAATGGGATATGCCCCGCAAGCCAATTCGACTGTTTCGTTAAGTTTTCATTCAAATCAAAATGTAAATCAGTATATATTGAATTTGAACGTACATTTCAATTTACCGGGGCCACATACTAACTCTAAAAATTCCAGAAAAATTATTTCTAGCCTCGTATTGACGATACGGTCCTATCAAACCTAATTTCGTCGAATTCTGAGACCGTTTGAAAAATGGTCATTTTCCAGTCGATTAAAATCAATTGAAACAGGTCAAACGCGTTTTCCTTTGTCACGCTCACATATTGATTCGAAAAATTATGAAAATTGGAATCTAGCAATAACTTGACATCACGGATCCAACAAAAGTGGTTTCGTCGAAATCCGAGGTCGTTTGCAAAATGGCTATTTTTAAGGGCCTGAATTCCATAGCGACTATTCAGAATTTTCAACTGGACATATCTTTTTATCCCCGCTATGAAATTTTGATTTTTCGGGTTCGTTGGAAAGATATTCTCAAATAGATCCCAATGTTTTTGGTTTCACTAAAATCCGGATTGTTTTGCACCCGGTACATTCATTTGAATTTTGAAATCGAATTATCGAACTACCGCGCCATTTTCAATTCCTTTTATAATTATAAATAAATATTTACATTCTAACGACGATCTATATAAATATATACGTTTGAATTATATTCAAAATAAATTTCTCGTCGATATTATTTAAAATAATCTATTTTAAATGTTCAAAATTCGCTAAAATTGTCAAAATAAAAATTTTAAACTGGCCCAGATTTTCGGGTTGTTACAATCTCCCCAACTTAAAACTTTTCGTCCCCGAAAAGGAACAAAGTCGAAAGTGGTTTGATTAACCAACTCTACGTTCGATCTGGCTTCCATTCTCCAACTTTTCAGTTTCTGAGAATTTCCAAAAATTTCAAAAATTTGGCTAACACCCTAAATTTTCGAAAAATTTCGCCATAACCTCCCATGCACCGGGAGCCACGGGAAAATCCCGAAATTGCCATATAGGCCTTTTGATCTCAAAAAGAAAAAGAAAAGGCCAAGCGGCTAGCCCATCGGCTCATAAAATCATCATCACCCAAACAAAACAGGAAATTATGGTAAACATGTACCTATTTGTCGGGCAAACAAATTTTATTCTTCTGCTCTAGCCTCTTTGCTATGACCTGTTCAATGTAAGTACATGTATATGCAAGAAAATGCGACCAATTTTCAATACAATTCAATATTTGATACAATTAGGCGTAATGGTTCAAAATTATTCAAACAAATAAATAAACAACACAAACATCAATCCATTAGTTGATTAGCTTTTCAAATTCATAACTTTGATACATAGTAAAACAAAATCAGATTTTTGATGCCAAATCCCAACAATAGGTCCTATCTAATTTTGGTTCTCACACCAGTCAATAGGAAATATATAGAAATCTCACTTTCGTCACTCGAATATAAACACTGATAATGTGATCACAATTATCAGCATCATCCCCGGGCGACTAGAGTGTGATTCTATATCTATCCAGTATATTAAAACTTCGAATACACGCGGATCAGACGTATACGCAAAATCTTTATATACTGCATTGTCCAAATCAATATAAATAAATCATCAAATACGAATAATTGATTTAAATTTTCAAAACAAAATTTGTTTCATTTTAAAAATATACTCTTCACACCCGTTCTAGGATACTACTGATCCCATCTCTAACGAGTCATTCTAATTGGATATTACTAATCTAATATCTGATGAATTCTTTCATATGGTTCTAATGTGCCTTGTTCTCTGAGCTTTGTAAACCAAAGCTCTGATACCAAATGTAAAAACCCGTAACTTCCCCGGTAAGGAAAGCGCAGATAGTTCGAGAACAAGCCACAACAGAACACAGACGGAAGAATATTTCATTGTATATTACAACAATGCACCAGAATACAAGAATATACAGAGTATAAATGAATATTACACAGAAATATCAGAGATTTAAATTACATTTAAATACATCGCAGCGGAAAATAATACAATACACAACTAGAAGAGATATACGGATACAAAGCCTTCCGAATATCATTCCAGCTGTAAACCAAGATCCTGTGAATATAAATCTGCAAAACCAAAACTACTAGCTGCCCGTGTCGAAAATAGGGGCACCCAGAGTTTAGGTTAAAAACAATAAACTCCAGGTCAGTCATGTGACTGGTGTGACAACTAAAACAGTTATTAATCTTTATTTTTAAAGTTAGGTAAATCAAGGGACCACGCCGTATAACACGGAACGGGTTTCCTCCCAAGAACACCAGTGCATATAAGTAAACCGCGCAATGCTTTTCTAAAAATGAAGCTATTATAAGACCCAGGTCCCATCACACAATGCAACGCAGCCGGAGGATAGGGTTTTCCCTTATAATAGCCAAACATGCTTAGTACGTTTAAAACAAATCATTTGATACTACTATAAGTGTATAGTGTCAAAACAATTTCAATCATAAATATCAATCATAGACGGCATGGGTACCATATATCATGTCGCCATACTAGTTCTACAATTAAAACCGCAATACACGTATTGGAAATTGGATTTCCATCATGTCAACCAAGGCAAAGGGAATATCCTGTGCTTAATTCGAGACTCTCTAGCCCGAGCCTCAGGTTGCAGCCGCGACTGCACCCGGAACATCGGGGCCGGCCACCCGTCGATGGTTAGTAATGCCGTAAACGATATGCTAGCCGGTTCTATGGAACCTCATAGTGATCTGGGACCCGTAAGCCTCTGCAACCACCGTTAACCGAGACGCCCCGCTGGGCAATAAGTAATGATAAGCAACATCCACATAAGTAATGCCAGCCAGTTTAAGCACTGACACCACTTCTAACTAGAAACCAGCATATGTCCATTTCCCGGAGGTCCTCCCCGTTTTTGGTTCACACCGAGGTGTGAGGCTCGCGAATCAACGCTATACACAAAGCCATGCCATATCAGTTGCGCTTTGATCATCATCCACCAAACTTTGCTTTTCAACAAAAGTCTGGATCACTGCATCTCAGCATGCCACATTATCAATCCATATCGTACCACTGATTTCTGCCAATATATAACCTCTGAGCTCGTATGTCTCAGAGAAGGGCGTTAAGCAAGAGAATAAATTCCCCGTCGCCAAACAAATATATATTTAGCAGAGATCAACGAATCCAATATAAAGGAATACAATGTCAGACACACCATCCATTTACAAGTCCGTTCTAGGTCTGAACGAAACCGGAGGCACTTTCCTCGCATATCCATCCATCTCCAAGTACGTCTGGACGACCACCAACTATTTCCATCCTCTTGGGTGTACAGCCCAATCAGGATCGTCAGTAATTATCCCAACGATGTGGAGACTTCCGGTCTTCAACCACCGTCTTCATCTTCGACATATCGTCGAATCGGTTATTCAGAATGGGTATAACCCCGGCCTTTCCGAACAACCCGCGTATATTAAAAATAAATGTTACTCAAACACAACATACGCCTCATTCCAATTCATTAGTTACTAACCGTAAATCAGTAAGAGAGCAATTCCCTAAATATTAACCCCGAAGGCCGAAACCAACATCAGACCAGTATTCAGGAAACCATTCTTCTTAACTAACCTTCAGCTAGTTTCTAAATTTCAATTCTTAGGGAAAGGTTCCCATTAATTTTATCCAAGATAAATTCTTTAAAATTTATCCTTTAATCTTCCTTTGGATGTCATTTCAAACCAAATTATGGTTTTCTAAACTAGTCGAGATTAGCGAACCATACCGAAGTAATTATTTAATTTATTTCCCAATCCCAACCTATTCATTCCATGAAGCAAAACTGGTAATACTCCATATTTAACACCACGGTGTTATCGGTAAAATTAATTACCATTTCACGTTCAAATCTGATTAAAGATTTAACTATCGCTTTGGAGCAAAACTGGTGATACTCCATTCTCGCTCATTTTCTAAAGTTGATAATTTAAATTATCAATCCACATTTCAATTTAATTGAAGATTCATTAAAACTCTTTTTACTGGGTTAAAGAACTAGTGTCATTTAAAACACCGTTCACGATAAACCCAAATCACATTCTATTTATTATCGGGTTAAAGAACTAGTGTTATTTAAAACACAGTTCATGATAAACCCATGAATCAATTCTATTTAAACCCATTTCAAATCCAATTTATTTATTTAAAAATAAATGGGTTTTAATTTCAGTTCAAAACTAGTTCATTTCGATAAAATCTATTTTTATCTTTTCAAATATGGAGTTTTTCATCCCAATTTTCCCCAAATCATTTCTTATGATTTTACACTAATTATTACTATTTTTGATAATTTTATCAGGGCCCGTACAGTCGATTTCCATCAACGGCCATCGAACTGCACTTACAACGACCTTTTTCGAATTTGATTTGGACGTATCTCCAAATCCAACTGTTAGATTTCAAATTTTTAATATTCGTTAGAAATCTCTTTTCGATACGAACCCAGCGGTTCCGGTTTTAGGAGAATCCGACGGTCGGATCTCCCGTAATGTCCGTTTGAAATAAATGGTCGAAATTCACGAACTGCCGCGGCGCGACGCGTTCTATTCAGGCCATTATATATATAATATATATATATTATATATATATATTTAGTCGGTTTCCTTTTTAAAACGAATTTTATAAATCATTTCAAATTTTATAAATCATTTCAAATTTGTTTCAAAAACAATTTCAACCTTTATTTCAAATTCAAATCAAAATTGAATTTTCCCTTATAAATTCTTTCTACATTCACTTCTATTTGATTTCAATTCAAATTGATTTCAATTCTATTTCAATTTGTTTTCAATTGAATTAAATTCAATTCAAATTCGTTTTCTATTCAATTCAATTCGAATTTCATTTCAAAATATTCGATTTCGAAATCACTTTTCAATATTCATTTTAAAATGAATAAAATCGATATAAATACCGTTCACGTCAAAAATGGCGTCAATCTAATCAACACGGCTTCATATATTTCTATTTTCAAATATTCTATTTCAAATATTTCTTTTTTAGATATTTCCTTTTCAAATATTTCTATTTCAAATATTCCTATTTCAAATATTTCTATTTTTAAAATATTTCGTTCAACACATGACTAATCTCAACGGATGAGTACTGTCAACACATGAACCTTTATTTTATATTGATAAAGATGTAAATTTTATTATTAAAATATTTCGTTCAACACATGACTAATCTCAACGGATGAGTACTGTCAACACATGAACCTTTATTTTATATTGATAAAGATGTAAATTTTATTATTAAAATATTTCGTTCAACACATGACTAATCTCAACGGATGAGTACTGTTAACACATGAACCTTTATTTTATAATATTATTTATTTTCTAAATTGGAATGAGGCCCAATCAATTACCATATAAAGTTAATTATATGGATTCCATTCAACACATGTATATAGTAGCAACGATAAATAATCAACCATCATCCAAAGTGCACTACGCTGTATAAGCATCAAATATAGATATCTAACGCTTATAACAGCTTTTCGATCCATCGATCGACATACAACCAATTATTGGCATTAGTGTATGCCGTATTTTATCCCAATACCCGTGTGGGGTTACAAACAATCAAACACAGATTTCATTTGTGCAGTTGGGCGATGTGTAAAATTTATCGTCCCAATCAATATCCTTCAAATAGGTGTACATAGACAAACCGTCGGGTTTGTAAATGAATATTTTATTTTATTCACTTCCACGTTAAAAATTATATTTTTAACGATAAAACATTTTATTTTAACATATGAATTTCTATTCAGTTCATTTATTAGATAAAATGATATTTTTATTTTCTAACTTATTTTAGAAAATTTCGGCGGCATAACGGCACGATACTAGAAACGGGACAAGGCCTAGCCTTATCCCCGGTCTAGTGAAGGCCCATGCCATTCACACATCAATCAAATCCATTCAATTCACCAAACAATTCAATTCAAACCAAATAATCTAACCAACTACACAACCAAACAAACAAGTCCATGGTCTGTGGACGATTGTGTCGGGTGCTACTAAACACCGTCTGCATCCTAGTATATATATATATAACTAGAAAAGAAAATTTAAAGTGAGAAGTTCTCACCAATAGCTATCCAATACCACGACTCTTCTTAGGTAGAAATCTTCGCCGTTCTTGCCTCTTGTCACTTTCTTTGCACATATTCTCTACAGATGTAAAAATCAAATTTTTACTTCGCTATCCAATATAGAAAAATCGAATTTTTACTTCGCTATTCAATATATAAAAATCGAATTTTTACTTTGCTATTTAATATATAAAAATCGAATTTTTACTATGCTATTTAATATATAAAAATCGAATTTTTACTATGCTATTTAATATATAAAAATCGAATTTTTACTTCGCTCTACTTCCAATAAAGATTATATTTTTATATCAAAGATATTTATATTCAAATCAATGAGGTTTATATTTTTCAATTCAAAGATATTTCTAAATCAAACAGATTTATATATTTTCAAAGAGGTGTTATTTTTATTTTCAAAAAGGTATTATTTTTCAACACAATGCTATTCATTTATTTAAAAACAAAACTTTAAAAAAATTTCATTTCAAAACAATGATATTTATTTTCATTTCAAAACAATGATATTTATTTGTTTAATTCTCTTTTTACATCAATGATATGTATTTTGTAAAAACAATTTCATATATCTTTTCTAAAACAATTTCAAATATATTTTCTAAAACAATTTCAAACTGATTTTAAATTGCTTTTAAACTAATGTTAAAACCGATTTTTAAACTATGAATTTATATATGAAAAAAACAAAGGGAGGGCTCACTGTTTTACTTCAGACTGGACGTCGAACTAGGCTTCTGCCCTAGGGTTGATAACGGCTGCCGCCACAGCCACCTTCATCGGGATCGGAGGCCACCCCAACGTCGGCCATCACGGCGCCTCCCCATCGCTGCCTTATCTCGAAACTCGCACCCCCCTGGACGGGTAAAACATCGCTCGAATTCAGCGCCTTTGAGGGCAGAAATCGCCTAATTTGATTCACGAAATCCGATCTGAATATTATGGATTTAAAGTACTCACAACTCTCTTGAATTTGAGTTAGGAATTTTCGAAAATCATTCAGTGGATTGGGAGTATTTTGGATTCAAAATCGGGATGATTCTGCGCGTTGATAGGCTCCTGGCGGCTAGGGTTTTGTAACGAGAGGGGGTAGGGGTTTTATAGTCAATTATTTTATATTATAGTATTATTTAATTTAAACAATTACTCTAAGGTCAATTTTCACGTCCGAACTAATATTGAATCCCAACGATTGTCGCTCCTAGCCAAATACCCCCATTCCGAACACAATGGGATATGCCCCGCAAGCCAATTCGACTGTTTCGTTAAGTTTTCATTCAAATCAAAATGTAAATCAGTATATATTGAATTTGAACGTACATTTCAATTTACCGGGGCCACATACTAACTCTAAAAATTCCAGAAAAATTATTTCTAGCCTCGTATTGACGATACGGTCCTATCAAACCTAATTTCGTCGAATTCTGAGACCGTTTGTAAAATGGTCATTTTCCAGTCGATTAAAATCAATTGAAACAGGTCAAACGCGTTTTCCTTTGTCACGCTCACATATTGATTCGAAAAATTATGAAAATTGGAATCTAGCAATAACTTGACATCCCGGATCCAACAAAAGTGGTTTCGTCGAAATCCGAGGTCGTTTGCAAAATGGCTATTTTTAAGGGCCTGAATTCCATAGCGACTATTCAGAATTTTCAACTGGACATATCTTTTTATCCCCGCTATGAAATTTTGATTTTTCGGGTTCGTTGGAAAGATATTCTCAAATAGATCCCAATGTTTTTGGTTTCACTAAAATCCGGATTGTTTTGCACCCGGTACATTCATTTGAATTTTGAAATCGAATTATCGAACTACCGCGCCATTTTCAATTCCTTTTATAATTATAAATAAATATTTACATTCTAACGACGATCTATATAAATATATACGTTTGAATTATATTCAAAATAAATTTCTCGTCGATATTATTTAAAATAATCTATTTTAAATGTTCAAAATTCGCTAAAATTGTCAAAATAAAAATTTTAAACTGGCCCAGATTTTCGGGTTGTTACAATCTCCCCAACTTAAAACTTTTCGTCCCCGAAAAGGAACAAAGTCGAAAGTGGTTTGATTAACCAACTCTACGTTCGATCTGGCTTCCATTCTCCAACTTTTCAGTTTCTGAGAATTTCCAAAAATTTCAAAAATTTGGCTAACACCCTAAATTTTCGAAAAATTTCGCCATAACCTCCCATGCACCGGGAGCCACGGGAAAATCCCGAAATTGCCATATAGGCCTTCTGATCTCAAAAAGAAAAAGAAAAAGCCAAGCGGCTAGCCCATCGGCTCATAAAATCATCATCACCCAAACAAAACAGGAAATTATGGTAAACATGTACCTATTTGTCGGGCAAACAAATTTTATTCTTCTGCTCTAGCCTCTTTGCTATGACCTGTTCAATGTAAGTACATGTATATGCAAGAAAATGCGACCAATTTTCAATACAATTCAATATTTGATACAATTAGGCGTAATGGTTCAAAATTATTCAAACAAATAAATAAACAACACAAACATCAATCCATTAGTTGATTAGCTTTTCAAATTCATAACTTTGATACATAGTAAAACAAAATCAGATTTTTGATGCCAAATCCCAACAATAGGTCCTATCTAATTTTGGTTCTCACACCAGTCAATAGGAAATATATAGAAATCTCACTTTCGTCACTCGAATATAAACACTGATAATGTGATCACAATTATCAGCATCATCCCCGGGCGACTAGAGTGTGATTCTATATCTATCCAGTATATTAAAACTTCGAATACACGCGGATCAGACGTATACGCAAAATCTTTATATACTGCATTGTCCAAATCAATATAAATAAATCATCAAATACGAATAATTGATTTAAATTTTCAAAACAAAATTTGTTTCATTTTAAAAATATACTCTTCACACCCGTTCTAGGATACTACTGATCCCATCTCTAACGAGTCATTCTAATTGGATATTACTAATCCAATATCTGATGAATTCTTTCATATGGTTCTAATGTGCCTTGTTCTCTGAGCTTTGTAAACCAAAGCTCTGATACCAAATGTAAAAACCCGTAACTTCCCCGGTAAGGAAAGCGCAGATAGTTCGAGAACAAGCCACAACAGAACACAGACGGAAGAATATTTCATTGTATATTACAACAATGCACCAGAATACAAGAATATACAGAGTATAAATGAATATTACACAGAAATATCAGAGATTTAAATTACATTTAAATACATCGCAGCGGAAAATAATACAATACATAACTAGAAGAGATATACGGATACAAAGCCTTCCGAATATCATTCCAGCTGTAAACCAAGATCCTGTGAATATAAATCTGCAAAACCAAAACTACTAGCTGCCCGTGTCGAAAATAGGGGCACCCAGAGTTTAGGTTAAAAACAATAAACTCCAGGTCAGTCATGTGACTGGTGTGAGAACTAAAACAGTTATTAATCTTTATTTTTAAAGTTAGGTAAATCAAGGGACCACGCCGTATAACACGGAACGGGTTTCCTCCCAAGAACACCAGTGCATATAAGTAAACCGCGCAATGCTTTTCTAAAAATGAAGCTATTATAAGACCCAGGACCCATCACACAATGCAACGCAGCCGGAGGATAGGGTTTTCCCTTATAATAGCCAAACATGCTTAGTACGTTTAAAACAAATCATTTGATACTACTATAAGTGTATAGTGTCAAAACAATTTCAATCATAAATATCAATCATAGACGGCATGGGTACCATATATCATGTCGCCATACTAGTTCTACAATTAAAACCGCAATACACTTATTGGAAATTGGATTTCCATCATGTCAACCAAGGCAAAGGGAATATCCTGTGCTTAATTCGAGACTCTCTAGCCCGAGCCTCAGGTTGCAGCCGCGACTGCACCCGGAACATCGGGGCCGGCCACCCATCGATGGTTAGTAATGCCGTAAACGATATGCTAGCCGGTTCTATGGAACCTCATAGTGATCTGGGACCCGTAAGCCTCTGCAACCACCGTTAACCGAGACGCCCCGCTGGGCAATAAGTAATGATAAGCAACATCCACATAAGTAATGCCAGCCAGTTTAAGCACTGACACCACTTCTAACTAGAAACCAGCATATGTCCATTTCCCGGAGGTCCTCCCCGTTTTTGGTTCACACCGAGGTGTGAGGCTCGCGAATCAACGCTATACACAAAGCCATGCCATATCAGCTGCGCTTTGATCATCATCCACCAAACTTTGCTTTTCAACAAAAGTCTGGATCACTGCATCTCAGCATGCCACATTATCAATCCATATCGTACCACTGATTTCTGCCAATATATAACCTCTGAGCTCGTATGTCTCAGAGAAGGGCATTAAGCAAGAGAATAAATTCCCCGTCGCCAAACAAATATATATTTAGCAGAGATCAACGAATACAATATAAAGGAATACAATGTCAGACACACCATCCATTTACAAGTCCGTTCTAGGTCTGAACGAAACCGGAGGCACTTTCCTCGCATATCCATCCATCTCCAAGTACGTCTGGACGACCACCAACTATTTCCATCCTCTTGGGTGTACAGCCCAATCAGGATCGTCAGTAATTATCCCAACGATGTGGAGACTTCCGGTCTTCAACCACCGTCTTCATCTTCGACATATCGTCGAATCGGTTATTCAGAATGGGTATAACCCCGGCCTTTCCGAACAACCCGCGTATATTAAAAATAAATGTTACTCAAACACAACATACGCCTCATTCCAATTCATTAGTTACTAACCGTAAATCAGTAAGAGAGCAATTCCCTAAATATTAACCCCGAAGGCCGAAACCAACATCAGACCAGTATTCAGGAAACCATTCTTCTTAACTAACCTTCAGCTAGTTTCTAAATTTCAATTCTTAGGGAAAGGTTCCCATTAATTTTATCCAAGATAAATTCTTTAAAATTTATCCTTTAATCTTCCTTTGGATGTCATTTCAAACCAAATTATGGTTTTCCAAACTAGTCGAGATTAGCGAACCATACCGAAGTAATTATTTAATTTATTTCCCAATCCCAACCTATTCATTCCATGAAGCAAAACTGGTAATACTCCATATTTAAAACCACGGTGTTATCGGTAAAATTAATTACCATTTCACGTTCAAATCTGATTAAAGATTTAACTATCGCTTTGGAGCAAAACTGGTGATACTCCATTCTCGCTCATTTTCTAAAGTTGATAATTTAAATTATCAATCCACATTTCAATTTAATTGAAGATTCATTAAAACTCTTTTTACTGGGTTAAAGAACTAGTGTCATTTAAAACACCATTCACGATAAACCCAAATCACATTCTATTTATTATCGGGTTAAAGAACTAGTGTTATTTAAAACACAGTTCACGATAAACCCATGAATCAATTCTATTTAAACCCATTTCAAATCCAATTTATTTATTTAAAAATAAATGGGTTTTAATTTCAGTTCAAAACTAGTTCATTTCGATAAAAATCTATTTTTATCTTTTCAAATATGGAGTTTTTCATCCCAATTTTCCCCAAATCATTTCTTATGATTTTACACTAATTATTACTATTTTTGATAATTTTATCAGGGCCCGTACAGTCGATTTCCATCAACGGCCATCGAACTGCACTTACAGCGACCTTTTTCGAATTTGATTTGGACGTATCTCCAAATCCAACCGTTAGATTTCAAATTTTTAATATTCTTTAGAAATCTCTTTTCGGTACGAACCCAACGGTTCCGGTTTTAGGAGAATCCGACTGTCGGATCTCCCGTAATGTCCGTTTGAAATAAATGGTCGAAATTCACGAATTGCCGCGGCGCGGCGCGTTCTATTCAGGCTATTATATATATAATATATATATATTATATATATTTCATCGATTTCCATTTTAAAACGAATTTTTTTAATCATTTCAAATTTTATTAATCATTTCAAATTTGTTTCAAAAACAATTTCAACCTTTATTTCAAATTCAAATCAAAATTGAATTTTCCCTTATAAATTCTTTCTACATTCACTTCTATTTGATTTCAATTCAAATTGATTTCAATTCAAATTGATTTCAATTCGTTTTCAATTGAATTCAATTCGATTCAGATTCGTTTTCTATTCAATTCAATTCAAATTTCATTTCAAAATATTCGATTTCGAAATCACTTTTCAATATTCATTTTAAAATGAATAAAATCGATATAAATATCGTTCACGTCAAAAATGGCGTCAATCTAATCAACACGGCTTCATATATTTCTATTTTCAAATATTCTATTTCGAATATTTCTTTTTCAGATATTTCCTTTTCAAATATTTCTATTTCAAATATTCCTATTTCAAATATTTCTATTTTTAAAATATTTCGTTCAACACATGACTAATCTCAACGGATGAGTACTGTCAACACATGAACCTTTATTTTATATTGATAAAGATGTAAATTTTATTATTAAAATATTTCGTTCAACACATGACTAATCTCAACGGATGAGTTCTGTCAACACATGAACCTTTATTTTATATTGATAAAGATGTAAATGTATTATTAAAATATTTCGTTCAACACATGACTAATCTCAACGGATGAGTACTGTCAACACATGAACCTTTATTTTATAATATTCTTTATTTTCTAAATTGGAATGAGGCCCAATCAATTACCATATAAAGTTAATTATATGGATTCCATTCAACACATGTATATAGTAGCAACGATAAATAATCAACCATCATCCAAAGTGCACTACGCTGTATAAGCATCAAATATAGATATCTAACGCTTATAACAGCTTTTCGATCCATCGATCGACATACAACCAATTATTGGGATTAGTGTATGCCGTATTTTATCCCAATACCCGTGTGGGGTTTCAAACAATCAAACACAGATTTCATTTGTGCAGTTGGGTGATGTGTAAAATTTATCGTCCCAATCAATGTCCTTCAAATAGGTGTACATAGACAAACCGTCGGGTTTGTAAATGAATATTTTATTTTATTCACTTCCACGTTAAAAATTATATTTTTAACGATAAAACATTTTATTTTAACATATGAATTTCTATTCAGTTCATTTATTAAATAAAATGATATTTTTATTTTCTAACTTATTTTAGAAAATTTTGGCGGCATAACGGCACGATACTAGAAACGGGACAAGGCCTAGCCTTATCCCCGGTCTTGTGAAGGCCCACGCCATTCACACATCAATCAAATCCATTCAATTCACCAAACAATTCAATTCAAACCAAATAATCTAACCAACTACACAACCAAACAAACAAGTCCATGGTCTGTGGACGATTGTGTCGGGTGCTACTAAACACCGTCTGCATCCTAGTATATATATATATATATATATATATATATATATATATAACTAGAAAAGAAAATTTAAAGTGAGAAGTTCTCACCAATAGCTATCCAATACCACGACTCTTCTTAGGTAGAAATCTTCGCCGTTCTTGCCTCTTGTCACTTTCTTTGCCCATATTCTCTACAGATGTAAAAATCAAATTTTTACTTCGCTATCCAATATAGAAAAATTGAATTTTTACTTCGCTATTCAATATATAAAAATCGAATTTTTACTATGCTATTTAATATATAAAAATCGAATTTTTACTATGCTATTTAATATATAAAAATCGAATTTTTACTGTGCTATTTAATATATAAAAATCGAATTTTTACTTCGCTCTGCTTCCAATAAAGATTATATTTTTATATCAAAGATATTTATATTCAAATCAATGAGGTTTATATTTTTCAATTCAAAGATATTTCTAAATCAAACAGATTTATATATTTTCAAAGAGGTGTTATTTTTATTTTCAAAAAGGTATTATTTTTCAACACAATGCTATTCATTTATTTAAAAACAAAACTTTAAACAATTTTCATTTCAAAACAATGATATTTATTTTCATTTCAAAACAATGATATTTATTTGTTTAATTCTCTTTTTACATCAATGATATGTATTTTGTAAAAAAAATTTCATATATCTTTTCTAAAACAATTTCAAACTGATTTTAAATTGCTTTTAAACTGATGTTAAAACCGATTTTTAAACTATGAATTTATATATGAAAAAAACAAAGGGAGGGCTCACTGTTTTACTTCAGACTGGACGTCGAACTAGGCTTCTGCCCTAGGGTTGATAACGGCTGCCGCCACAGCCACCTTCACCGGGATCGGAGGCCACCCCAACGTCGGCCATCACGGCGCCTCCCCATGGCTTCCTTATCTCGAAACTCGCACCACCCTGGACGGTAAAACATTGCTCGAATTCAGCGCCTTTGAGGGCAGAAATCGCCCAATTTGATTCACGAAATCCGATCTGAATATTATGGATTTAAAGTACTCACAACTCTCTTGAATTTGAGTTAGGAATTTTTGAAAATCATTCAGTGGATTGGGAGTATTTTGGATTCAAAATCGGGATGATTCTGCGCGTTGATAGGCTCCTGGCGGCTAGGGTTTTGTAACGAGAGGGGGTAGGGGTTTTATAGTCAATTATTTTATATTATAGTATTATTTAATTTAAACAATTACTCTAAGGTCAATTTTCACGTCCGAACTCCTATTGAATCCCAACGATTGTCGCTCCTAGCCAAATACCCCCATTCCGAACACAATGGGATATGCCCCGCAAGCCAATTCGACTGTTTCGTTAAGTTTTCATTCAAATCAAAATGTAAATCAGTATATATTGAATTTGAACATACATTTCAATTTACTGGGGCCACATACTAACTCAAAAAATTCCAGAAAAATTATTTCTAGCCTCGTATTGACGATACGGTCCTATCAAAACTAATTTCGTCGAATTCTGAGACCGTTTGAAAAATGGTCATTTTCCAGTCGATTAAAATCAACTGAAACTGGTCAAACGCGTTTTCCTTTGTCACGCTCACATATTGATTCGAAAAATTATGAAAATTGAAATCTAGCAATAACTTGACATCACGGATCCAACAAAAGTGGTTTCGTCGAAATCCGAGGTCGTTTGCAAAATGGCTATTTTTAAGGGCCTGAATTCCATAGCGACTATTCAGAATTTTCAACTGGACATATCTTTTTATCCCCGCTATGAAATTTTGATTTTTCGGGTTCGTTGGAAAGATATTCTCAAATAGATCCCAATGTTTTTGGTTTCACTAAAATCCGGATTGTTTTGCACTCGGTACATTCATTTGAATTTTGAAATCGAATTATCGAACTACCGCGCCATTTTCAATTCCTTTTATAATTATAAATAAATATTTACATTCTAACGACGATCTATATAAATATATACGTTTGAATTATATCCAAAATAAATTTCTCGTCGATATTATTTAAAATAATCTATTTTAAATGTTCAAAATTCGCTAAAATTGTCAAAATAAAATTTTTAAACTGGCCCAGATTTTCGGGTTGTTACACCCAACCTTTTTTTAACAAATTTCACGTAAACCATTGTTATTTGAAAAAAATATCCAATCTCTATTCTTAGAATAAACTCATTCCAAAAACTTACCATTTTTATTTCCTTTTACTTTTGGAATATCGTTATATATGTAAATATATATTCACTAATTTTCTTATTTCCGTTACTCTGGGGATTTCACTATATATATATTCAAACCCTCTTTATTTCTGTTAATTTGGAAATTTGAATATATATATACTCCAATTTTCCACCACACGTTGCATTATCATTCCTTTAATGGAAATAATCAATTTTGATTAATCCCTTTTATCATTACAACTAATATCGTCCTTAGATAATCCTGATGTCGTTCAAGTTGGGGTATTTTAATTACCTCTCAGACCTTGATCGACAACGTTTATATCATAAGATGGATACCTGTTGTAATCCAAAAACCGATACTTCATTCTAATACCAATACAAATTCCCATTTTACCATTTTATTCAAAATATGGTTTCATACAACCTTCTTATCTCTCTAAAAATTTCCTTCTCGGATATAACATTATTCCTTAATTTAATAATTAAGGAATTCCTTATAAAACACCACTTTTTAACCTGTACCTTTTTAAATAATTTCATTCCATAATTCGGATTTGTTTATCAATACCTATGATCCACTTCTTTACCCAAATTCACTTTTACCAATCCCTTTCCAAATCCATTCAACCATTCCTGATTTGGAAATCTTATTTTAATTCCCCTTCTTATTTAATCACATTATTAAGTAACGTTAATTAACTCTTTAACATCTTTAACCTTATTTATATAACACTGGTCTATTATAAACCCCCTTTCATTCTTTTCTTCTTTTTACTAAATTTGACTATTAAGTAAGCATTTGATTCAAGCTATTGTATCCACTTGAAATTCCTTTTATAACTTCCTTATAAAATTTGGGTTTTCAATATAAATCCCATACACAAACTCCTATCACCATTCAACTGGATTTCATTTCAACTTCAATTACTTTTTAAATAAATTTCCATTAAAAAGTAATTTCCTAAATTATTATTAATTAATATAATAATTTATTTCGATCATCAGCTACTTCCATAGCTAATTTCTTTATTAACTAAAATAAATAGTAAATCCCTTTTTAACTATCTTATTAAAATTTAAACAATATTCAATAAACCATTCTATTCAAAATGCACTAATTTAATCCCAATTAAAAACGATTGATATAGTCAAATCAAAACACGGTTATCCCATTAACCGATTCCAATTCCTTTTCCCTTTAAATTAATTGGTAATATAATTAACTTAAATAATTCCATTTAATTATTTCTTAATAAAACAATTATCCAAATTTATCCGTTAAATTAATTTCTAATCATTTGTTTATAAATCTGATTAACACTAGAAATTTCCTTATAAAATCAATAAATGATTAATTATAAGTTTAAATAATAAATAATAAATAATAAATAATAAATATTTATTTCCTTTTCACAAACATATTTTCAATATAATTCAATTCAAAATCTATATCTTGTTATAAAATAAATTTTATAACTTCATCTTTGTTGATCCGCCTGACGGTAAATCAATATTTATGAAACAATTCATTTCATAGGCCATATATTGCCGCAAATACTCAACCAATACCTCCCATTGGTTTAAACTAAACAGATGTTGAATTTTCAGTCAATAATCAACAATCAAATCAATCACCCCATCAGAATAGTTCATATATGATAATATGAAAATAAATAATATGTTTGAGGAATCCCGTTGGATCCCTCCAACCTGTTCTTCCCTGCATTCACATTGGTTATCTCAAATCAGATCATTCAATACCATTTAACTGATAATTTCTATCACAGTAAATAACAACTATTTAACATCATCCAATCATCAAAACAATTCAAACAATTAAACACGTTTATAAATAAACGTGACCAATGGGGTAAGTTACCTTAATTGGGTCAAATCGATAAAATAAGGTTTAATTTCATCAGTTAAATCAACAGTAAAATATATAGCTAGCAAACAATCAACCAATAGCTACCAGAGCACACACAATAAAAACCCAATTTATATAAAATATAAATGATAGGAACTGAGTGAGTTTAACTCACCTGATTTGATTTTGTTGCCAATGGCTCATTTTAGTTAAATTAAACAGTTGTTTAACTTAATAAAAATTCCGGTTGATTCCAATTCCTTTGGTTACTGGTCCACAATATAGAGTTCATTTCTACGGTCCCAACGTAGCTGATTTTGTTTAATTTTGATAACAACTGCACAAGAAAAATCATATAAGCATCCACTATTTATTTTAAATTAACTATCCTTAATTAATGATTAATTTCTTTAGATCAACTACGTTTGTTTATTCTTAAGCGGTCCTGATCACTGCCGGTTCATTTTGTTCCATCGTTCAAAGACCATCTTTCTTCGTTATGCTCAACTAACTCGGATTCCTGCTGCAAAATGAATTTTAGTATAAATACTATTTTACTTGGATTAACTATATATGTTATAACATTAATAGTTTACTTGATAATAAAACATTTAGGCCCGACCTATTTTACAGTGTAATTCCAAATGTTAGGTATCGCTCCACTGTCGCCCTTTTGCAAATTTAATCCGATCAACACCTATAATCAAATTCACGTTTGTAAGTAATATCCTTTTTATATATAATAATTAGTTTTCTAATTAGGGTTTGCCACTAATTACATTGTTATGGGAAAAATCCCGGTCCAGGCTTTCCTTCCCGGTTCTACCTTATTCCCAATCATCTGCAGATTAATATAGAAATATGATTATTTATTTTAACAAAATTTAATCCTTAATTTAATTATTATTAATAATACTAATTAATTACCCAAGATAAAATGTATCAGGTCCATACTACTCCCTTCAACCATCTAGCCTGGCACCCTTGTTCTCACGTTTTTGGACTGTAAATCAACAGGCCGGCGTTGAAAACAATTTACCCAAATTCTTTGCTTTTTCCCCAACTTTGTCTTCATTCAAAATTTCCAAACGAGCTGATCCCTTTCGCTCCTGAAACTCACGCATTTACTATGGTTCGAAAACCCTTAATCTCTCACGTGCTTCTTCTTATTACTGCTTGACGTCTTTCATTCGTTCAAAACGAGACCCCATACACAACGATTCCTTCACACTGCTGCAGCCCTCTGCGGTGCCCTAGGGAAGGCTGACCGACGATCTGAACTAGCCTCTCTGCGTGCCTCAGGCCCCTTTCCAATCGCCTGAAGCTAGCCGGAACTCGACATTCCCTTTTTCCAGATATTCGCTGACGAATGAGACCGCCTCCTAACCAAATTCAGGCCACAACGCTCTATGAAACCAAATCTCGACCGGTCATCACCAAGTGCTCGAAGGGTAGAGCGATTTTCCATTTATGAGTTTGCTGAGATGATGTGTGGAATAAGAGTTGTAGAGGAAAGAAGATTAGAGCATTTTTTATCGTTGGTTTCAACTGGAGGCGATGCTTATTTCGGTTGACCATGAAGAAAGGATTTTAGGGTATTTGACCGGTTGTAGGATATATATAGGGTGCTCAAATTAATATAACAATATTTACGAAACTTAAACATGAAGTAACACGCAGAAACCACCACAAATGACTTCCGTTTTCTGATAAAAATGCTAATCTTAGCATAAAAAAATATTCTAGACTCGATGGGATAGGTTTCGTCGAAATCCGAGTTCGTTTGTGAAAAGTCCTTTATAATTATCAATGAAAAATCAAGCGTTTCAAATTCCTTTAATTACAGAAAAATCCAATGAATTTGAGGCCTTGACGTTTTACTAGAACTCTTCCTTACGAATCTAATGAAATTTATTTAGTTCAAATCGGAGTTTATTTGGTCAATCGTTTATTCGTTTAAAGTTACCCCTGTCTGAATTGGCCAAATAATATAATTGATTTGGGCGTTTATCGATGCCACGGTCTAACAGTAAGTCCGATTGACACGAAAATTGAAATCCTACAATAATTAATTAACACGAATCCAACGGCACCAGTTTCGTCGCATTCCGAGACTGTTTCCCGGTACTCTATTTTTATATGCACCGCAATGTCATTTTGGACACCAAATTACCCGGTCTTCAAAAATAACAAACTATATACCTATCCTAAATCTAAATGACGATACGAACTTAACAGAACTGGTTTCAAGGCCTAATTCGATCGTCTGTTCAAGTTACACTCAAATACCCTTCTGTTAAATTGATTTAATTACGCGCTATAGAAAATGGATGGGCGTTTACGGCTACCGTGGTCACATACGACATCGGTTTACTACACAATTTAATACCGTGCAATAATTTAACGTTAAGGTTCCAATGAAACTAATTTCGTCGAAAACGGAGACAGTTTGCAAAATGGCTATTTTAAAGGCCTATATTTTAATAATGATTTCCACAACGACTATTTTAAAATTTGAATTAGCCATAACTAATAATCTATAATACGAAATATTGATTTTTTTTTCTCTTCCATATGAAAGTTATAATCAACATGATTCTGACGTTTCTTGTTTCACAGAAATCCGACGTATATAGGATCCTGTATATTCAATTGAAGTTCAAAACTCCATATTACGAACTGCCACGCCATTTCGAGCTCGATTTATAATTCTATAAATATATAACGTTCGAAGTTCGTCTCAAATAACGAATTCAATATTTAAAATCCATTAATATTCCAAATAAAATATTTAAAATAATAAATTAAATTAAATATTTGACTGCCAAAAATACGGGTCGTCACATTCTTCCCCCTTTAAATAATTTCGTCCCCGAAATTGCTAAGGTAAGAAAAATGCTACAAATCCCATTAATTTCCAAATCCCATTTATTATAAATCAAAAACCAATTTATTATAATCAATATAAGTTTTCAAAAATATCGAAAATTTTCTAACACATTAAATTCTTGGAAAAATTCGGCAGAGTCTCCCCTGTACGGAGTGACATCTGCAATATCGCAGGAACAATTAATATATATACATCGACCCACATGGTCGGAAAACAAAAATCAAAACCCAAAATTTTATATTTTCGCGTAGGTGTACCTTTCACGAGCGATATTGAACATACTTGCTCAATATATATGCGATTTACTCAACCAATATCAATCTGCCTAGCCATCTGGCACCTGTACTTAACTCAATTCATATATAAGTGATAAATATATGAAATTCTGAAATCATATTTCACTAATCAATGGGTATAACTACACCAATTCCAAAATCAAACGGATAGCATCAATTCATTATCAAATATAGGGTTAAATCATAGATTCCAATTCATATGCAGTTTCATTCCAATTTAATTATATCGGAATTTATTCTTTAGTTTATAATTCATTAGCTCGATTAAATTATCGATTATTCCGATCAAACAAACTATCATCAAATAACAAATAATTCACAATCAACAATCAATACACAACCAAATCAACAAAATCAATTGAATTTACATTCAATATTAATATTTTATTTTAGTTTCCCATATTTGAACATCAATCGATTTATATTCGATTGATTTTTATTTTTATTATTTATTCGATTTCCAAATTCCAAATTTATTTAGTTTAATTTCAATATCCTTATTAATTAAATTTAACTTAACCAGGTTAATTTCCAATTCAAATCTTCAATCCAATTTGAATTTTATTCAAGTCACCAACAAATGATATCTCAATAATTTAGTAAAATTATTTCTTTTCTATACAAAAAATATAATTTGAGTAAATTATTTCATTTACCCTCTTTTCAAAACAATACAGTATCTATTGACAGTTCAATGCTTCTCAACACTTGAACCAATCAACAACACAATACAAAAACTTTTGTACATAAAATTTACAAATACGCTCTCATATATATACACTCAATCCTGATCTAGGGTATTACTAACTCTATCGATATCGAGTTATACCACAGAGCCAAGGTTATTACTAAACCAATAGCTCTGATACCACTGTAACGACCCAAGGATTTTCGATCCCGAAAATCAACATAAATACAATTCTATATCTCATGTCGACCTTCCAAACACCGAAAACACTGGAACGTTATTAGAAAGAAATTAGAGGGTGAGATAAGGAAGAAAGAAATATTAGAAGAGAAGAAGAAGAAGAAGAAGAACCAACACAACACAGAGTCTCAAATCGCAGCAGAACAAAATATAATATAAAAATAAATCTTTATTGAGAGCTTTAAAATACTTACAATCATCAGAATACATCAACACATCTGGACAGTTATAATAATCTGCCTCAGATACAACACATAACGGAATACATAGTAGATACAATACACCTGATCACCTCCAGCACATCTTCTGGAATTCGCAACATCCGATAACCTGGACTTGTACAACCCGGTCTAACCAGATCATTTACAAAACACCGGGTCAGTCTGGTGAACTAGAGTGAGAAAAACTCGCACAGTATTAAGGTGGATCATCCAACTTGATTTTAAAGTTCAAAAATCTTTTCGAAAGAAAAGGATAATCGTAAGACCAAATCCATACATAAATACGGACGGTTTTTACCTTACGATAACCCAAAATATTTTTGAAATCAATATCCTTCTGATATTATAATAACATCTAAATGCAAGTAGATATCAATCTAGTGGAACGCTTGAATCTCATGCTCCACATATACAGTATACAATCAAAACCACGGGCGCTTATTGGAGATTGGATTTCGAGTATGACAAGGTATGGGACCACCTGCCGATAGTGTATCTCTAGAGGGGAATACACTGGGTTCAACAAGAACGTCTTGCAACCCGGCTCACACATGACCGACCACTCATTTCGCTTAAGTGTATCGAATGTATATCACCAACAGTTGGGCTCAAACCACCGTTTCCCGAAAAGGGACAGCATCAAAATAGATTAAAGAAGCAAAGGGAATTTATCTAGATAGGTGATTATACACCCTAATGGGAGCGACCCACATAGTCGTGCTGCCTGCCCGATTTTTTCCATTTCCCGGTTGAAGAGGCTTAAGGTTTGAATTTTCTTTTTGAAGTATCAGGTCACCACTCACTTTGAATGCCACATCGTCAGATCCACCAGATATGACTAATTGACGTCCATAAAAATACTCTAGTTATTCGGCAAGAGAAAAACCATTTCTCCGCCATCAACTATGGTACGTTTGAAGAAATCAATGTACATAATTCCTTTGTAAATACTCTGTCAGACATTCGTCCATACAAGTCATCCAGGAACAGGATGGACCGAAGGTACTCTCCTACTCCATCCAAAATAGGAATCACCCCATGGAACAGTAGTGAGTAGTCCTTACAATCTATAGATTCCAATCATGACAGAACCACAGTATATATTGGCCTGCATATCGGAGATTATTAGCAGTTCCTTCGTGTACGAAACTCTACGGTCTTCAACGCTCCATCTCGATCATCTTCTGATAATTCACGTATTTGTTGGTCGGAATGGTTTTCGTATATTAATTCGGTTCTGGTCTTTCCGTACCAATAATCGTATTGGACAGATTTGATAGTCGGTGATTTATCTATCAAAATAAACAGTGATTCACTCAAGAAAATCCAATGAGTTCAGGGGTTCAGTATTCAGCATCAATTGGCCTTTTAATTAAAACAAATGTGAATTTAAAACTCTTAAATATTTTAATATTATGAATTTAGCTTTTCGCTTCTTATTTAACATAAGATTATATTTTTCAAAACTATTTTAAAAACATTAGACTTCATTATATATATACACACACACTCCCAACCATGTTTTTAACAAATTTCACGTAAACCATTGTTATTTGAAAACAATATCCATTCTCTATTCTTAGAATAAACTCATTCCAAAAACTTACCATTTTTATTTCCTTTTACTTTTGGAATATCGTTATATATGTAAATATATATTCTCTAATTTTCTTATTTTTGTTACTCTGGGGATTTCACTATATATATACTCATACCCTCTTTATTTCCGTTAATTTGGAAATCTAAATATATATACTCCAGTTTTCCACCACACGTTGCATTATTATTCCTTTAATGGAAATAATCAATTATCATTAATCCCTTTTATCATTACAACTAATATCATCCTTAGATAATCCTAATGTCTTTCAAGTTGGGGTATTTTAATTACCTCTAAGACCTTGATCGACAACGTTCATATCATAAGATGGATACCAGTTGTAATCCAAAAACCGATACTTCATTCTAATACCAATACAAATTCCCATTTTACCATTTTATTCAAAATACAGTTTCATACAACCTTCTTATCTCTTTGAAAATCTCCTTCTCGAATATAACATTATTCCTTAATTTAATAATTAAGTAATTCCTTATAAAACACCACTTTTTAACCTTTACCTTTTTAAATAAATTCATTCCATAATTCGGATTTGTTTTATCAAATCCTATGATCCACTTCTTTACCCAAATTCACTTTTACCAATCCCTTTCCAAATCTGTTTAACCATTCCTGCTTTGGAAATCTTATTTTAATTCCCCTTCTTATTTAATCCCATTATTAAGTAACGTTAACTAACACTTTAACATCTTGAACCTTATTTATATAGCACTTGTCTATTATAAACCCCTTTCATTCTTTTCTTCTTTTTACTAAATTTGACTATTGAGTAAGCATTTGATTCAAGCTATCATATCCACTTGAAATTCCTTTAATAACTTCGTTATAAAATTTGGGTTTTCAATATAAATCCCGTACACAAACTCTTATCACCATTCAACTGGATTTCATTTCAATTTCAATTACGTTTTAAATGAATTTCCATTAAAAAGTAATTTCCTAAATTATTATTAATTAATATAATAATTTATTTCGGTCATCAACTATTTCCGTAGTTAATTTCTTTATTAACTAAAATAAATAGTACTTTTTAAATATCTTATTAAAATTTAAACAATATTCATTAAACCATTCTATTCAAAATGCACTAATTTAATTCCAATTAAAAACGGTCGATATAGTCAACTCAAAACACGGTTATCCCATTAACCGATTCCAATTCGTTTTCCCTTTAAATTAATTAATAATATAATTAACTTAAATAATTCCATTTAATTATTTCTTAACAAAACAATTATCCAAATTTAACCGTTAAGTTAATTTCCAATCACTTGTTTATAAATCTGATTAGCACTAGAAATTTCCTTATAAAATCAATAAAAGATAAATTATAAGTTTAAATAATAAATATTTATTTCCTTTTTACAAACATATTTTCAATATAATTCAATTCAAAATCTATATCTAGTTATAATTTTTTTTATAACTTCATCTCTGCTGATTTGCTTGAAAGTAAATCAACATTTATGAAACAATTGATTTCATAGGCCATATACTGCAGCCAAATACTCAACCAATACCGCCCATTGGTTTAAACTAAACAGATGTTGAATTTTCAGTCAATAATCAACAATCAAACCAATCACCCCATCAGATTAGCTCGTATATGATAATATGAAAATAAATAATATATTTGAGGAACCTTGTTGGATCCCTCCAACCTGTTCTTCCCTGCATTCACATCGGTTATCTCAAATCAGATCATTCAATACCATTTAACTGATAATTTCTATCACAGTAAATAACAATTATTTAACATCAACCAATCAACAAAACAATTCAAACAATTAAACACGTTTATAAATAAACGTGACCAATGGGGTAAGTTACCTTCATTGGGTAAAATCATTAAAATAATGATTTGATATTTCACTGAAATTAAATAACGGTTTAATTTCATCAGTTAAATCAACAATAAAATATATAACTAGCAAACAATCAACCAATAGCAACTAGAGCACACAAAATAAAAACCCAATTTATATAAAATATAAATGGGAGGAACTGAGTGAGTTTAATTCACCTGATTTAATTTTGTCGCCAATGGCTCGTTTTAATTAAATTAAATAGTTGTTTAATTTAATTAAAATTCCGATTGATTCCAATTCCTTTGGTCATTGTTCCACAATATAGAGTTCATTTCTACAGTCCCAACGTAGCTGATTTTGTTTCGTTTTGATAACAACTACACAAGATAAATCATATAAGCATCCACTATTTATTTTAAATTAACTATCCTTAATTAATGATTAATTAGTTTAGATCAATTACGTTTGTTTATTCTTAAGCAGTCCTGATCACTGTCGGTTCATTCTGTTCCATCATTCAAAGACCAGCTTTCTTCGTTCTGCTCAACTAACTTGGATTCCTGCTGCAAAATGAATTTTAGTATAAATACTATTTTACTTAGACTAAATATATATGTTATAACATTAATAGTTTACTTGATAATAAAACATTTAGGCCCGACCTATTTTACAGTGTAATTCCAGATGTTAGGTATCGCTCCACTGTCGCTCTTCTGCAAATTTAATTCGATCAGCACCTATAATCAAATTCATGTTTGTAAGTAATGTCCTTTTTATATATCATAATTAGTTTCCTAATTAGGGTTTGCCACTAATTACATTGTTAAGGGAAAAAATCCCGGTCCAGGCTTTTCTTCCCAGTTCTACCTTGTTCCCAATCATCTGTAGATTAATATATATATATATATGATTATTTATTTTAACAAAATTTAATCCTTAATTTAATTATTATTATTAATACTAATTAATTACCCAAGATAAAATGTATCAGGTCCATACTATTCCTTTCAAGCATCTAGCCTGGCACCCTTGTTCTCACGTTTTTGGACTGGAAATCAACAGACCGGCGTTGAAAACAATTTACCCAAATTCTTTGTCTTTTCCCCAACTTTGTCTTCATTCAAAATTTCCAAACGAGATGATCCCTTTCCCTCCTGAAACTCACGCATTTACTGTGGTTCAAAAACCATTAATCTCTCATGTGCTTCTTCTTATTACTGCTTCACGTCTTTTATTCGTTCAAAACGAGACCCCCACATACAACGATTCCTTCACACTGCTACAGCCCTCCGCGGTGCCCTAGGGAAGGCTGACCGACGATCTGAACTGGCCTATCTGCGTGCCTCAGGCTCCTCTCCAATCGCCTGAAGCTAGCCGGAACTCAACATTCCCTTTTTCCAGATATTCGCCGACGAACGAGACCACCTCCTGACCAAATTCAGGCCACGATGCTCTATGAAACCAGATCTCGACCGGTCATCACCAAGTGCTCGAAGGGTAGAGCGATTTTCCATTTGTGAGTTTGCTGAGATGATGTGTGGAATAAGAGTTGTAGAGGAAAGAGGATTGGAGCATTTTTTATCATTGGTTTCAACTGGAGGCGCTGCTTATTTCGGTTGACCATAAAGAAAGGATTTTAGGTTATTTGACCGGTTGTAGGATATATATAGGGTGCTAAAATTAATATAATAATATTTATGATACTTCAACACGAAGTAACACGCAGAAACCACCACAAACGACTTCCGTTTTCTGATAAAAATGCTAATCTTAGCATAAAAAAATATTCCAGACCCAATGGGACAGGTTTCGTCGAAATCCGAGTTAGTTTGTGAAAAGTCCTTTATAATTATCAATGAAAAATCAAGCGTTTCAAATTTATTTAATTACATAAAAAATCCAATAAATTTAAGGCCTTGACATTTTACTAGATCTCTTCCTTACGGATCTAATAAAATTTATTTCGTTTAAATCAGAGTCCATTTGGTCAGTCGTTTATTCGTTTAATGTTACCCCTGTCTAAACTGACCAAATAATGTAATTGGTTTGGGTGTTTATCGATGCCACGGTCAAACGGTAAGTCCGATTGACAAGAAAATTGAAATCCTACAATAATTAATTAGTAAAAATCCAACGGCACCAGTTTCGTCGCATTCCGAGATTGTTTCTCAGTACGCTATTTTTGTACGCACCGCAATATCATTTCGGACACCAAATTACCCGGTCTCCAAAAATAACAAACTATATACCTATCCTGAATCTAAATGACGATATGAACTCAACGGAACCGGTTTCATGGCCTGTTTCGATCTTCTGTTCAAGTTACACTCAAATACCCCTTTGTTAAATTAAATTAATTTAATTACGCGCTATAGAAAATAAATGGGCATTTACGGCTACCGTGGTCACATGCGACGTCGGTTTGCCACACAATTTAATACCATGCAATAATTTAACGTTACGATTCCAACGAAACTAATTTCATCAAAAATGGAGACCGTTTGCAAAATCGTTATTTTAAAGGCCTATATTTTAATAACGATTTCCACAGCAACTATTTTAAAATTTGATTTAGCCATAACTAAGAATCTATAACACGAAATATGGATTTTTCTCTTCTATACGAAAGTTATAATCAACACGATTCTGACGTTTCTTGTTTCACAGAAATCCGACTTATACTGGATCCTGTATATTCAATTGAAGTTCAAAACTCCATATTACGAACTGCCACGCCATTTCGTGCTCGATTTATAATTATATAAATATATAATGTTCGAACTTTGTTTCAAATAACGAATTCAATATTTAAAATCCATTAATATTCCAAATAAAATATTTAAAATAATAAATTAAATTAAATATTTGACTGCCAAAAATACGGGTCGTTACAACAATCTTCTGCCCAAGCTCCTTGGGCCAGTCCTCGTGCTCCTAGAAACAGAAAGGACCCTGAGCCCAACAATCACGGCATCATCATTAGTTAAAAAAATTTTGGTCTTTCCCGTTTGTTAAGGTATAAGAAATGTACTTTTATTATTTCTTTCAATAATGTGAGTATGTTGAAGTACATGTGTACGGGGTTAGGATTTATCCCCTAGGCGTGCTCTGGACTCAGCTATCTCCCTACTTAGAATTTATTTTTCATTTTCCTGTAATAGCTCTTTAGCAACAATAAACCTTCTTTCCCGAACACGGATTATGTTTCAACAATTTAAGCAAAGCTTGACTGATGCTTGCCAACCCAAATATGGTCAGCGCTAGCAGCCATTCCTAAACTACGGTCGACGCCTGCCACCAAATCTAAAACAGCTCCACAAGCCGAGTATGGTTGATGCTTGCCAAAGCTGAGTACGGTTAATACTCACCACCATATCCAACCAACTACATAAGCCGAGTATGGTTAAACCTCCATAAACCGAGTACATTTAATACTCGCGAACTCCATAAGCCGAGCATGATTGATACTCGCCACTTCTTTAAGCTGAGTGTAATTGCCATTCGCCGAATTTCACAGTTCCTTTTCAAAAACACGGTTTATGCTCAAACCTTCTGATCACCCACTAAAACATGGTCAAGATCCAACCTTTAAAACCCTGGAACAACAGGCTATACCATCTCACTAGACAAAGTCGAGTATGGTTTATGCCCCCCAACTCTTTTAAGCCGAGTATGGTTAATACTCCCCACCATTTCCTAACCGAGCTCACAGCCATCTCTAAATATAGAATGGCCCATACCATCTATGCATGCATTGGACATCATGATAAAGTCTGTCAACTAATCTCATAACATTCCCGGCCTTAATACGATCTTCGGTGATTGTTGGTTTTCTGGCCTTAATACGATCTACACCGGTCGTCGGTTTTCCGCCTTTAATACAACCATAGGGATCGTCAGATTTCTGGCCTTAATATGGTTCGATGCAACGATAGTTAATCTACACATTGAGCTCCGATGCAACATCCTTCAGAAGATCCAGAACACATCTCCCTTTACCAAGGAAGATGTATTCTGGGGGGCAAAGTGTAGACCAACTTTTTAGAAAAATCTGTCACAGCTCAACGGATCAGAGGCCAATGTCAAAAGGCTCGCCATTCAATACCAAACGATCCCAATGGATGGTACTTTATTTCAGAAAGTCCAGGCAAGGTTTGGCCCGATCCAATTTCCTTCTAACAACGGTAGGATATCTCTTCCCTGCATAATCACTCTCCCGACCGACCAAGTCAACCACTCCTTAAAATTCAGATCGATCGGATTCACTTAGAAATATCCAGATGAGTCATCCAATGAAGCCTAGTTCTCAAGGAAGTTAAGGCGGTCAACACTTCCGGCCAAACATTGTTTTTGATACACCATAGTTCAGGTGCCACGCAAGCCACAATTCTCGAGAGAACTATTACTCAGCAGTAGACGAGGTCCCTTCAAAGCAATTATTCAGCCGGATCGAGCACCACATGTCCAAGCTCCGGAAAAGAGGCAAGCCACGTAGCACACAGCTCATCCCACTCCTCTAACTATAAATACCCCATTGCCGAAAATGGAAAGGCATGTTGAATTCTCCACTTCCAACCTACGCTCGGTATATTGGAATACTTCCAATCGTGCACTTCAAATATTACAAGGATATTGTAATCTCTGCTTCTCTTCCACTAAGAAAAAAACAATTGTACTATGTAATCCATCATAATCAATAAATATAAAGTGGACGTAGGCACCGACTTTGCCGAACCACTATAAAAATCTTGTGTGTTCCCCGTTTTTACTTACTTTTTCGCCCTCTGTGATTGTTATTCGTGTGTTTTACGCACAATTGGGGGTTGACCGTCACTAGTGACCAACTTTTGACATCAACACTAGTGGTGTTGGCCTTCCATTAGTTGTTGTTAAATTATATTTATTAATTATATCTCTTGTGTATTTTTTTTATTAATAAATATTCCATTCTTTAATTGTCTTATTTGTAATCCTAAGAAGAATATTAGTTCTCCCATATGACTCATCTCAAATTCTTGAGTCATAATATCTGAGAATTCTTTATTCATTTTATTATTTGTTAAGCCGATGATTATATCATCAACATATATTTGTACTAATTGCATATCATTATTATTTATTTTAATAAAAAGTGTATTATCTATTTTACCAATTTCGATGTTAGATTGTAATAAATAATTTCTTAATCTATCATACCAAGCTCTAGGAGCTTGTTTTAATCCATACAGAGCTTTCTTTAACTTATATACATGGTCGGGAAATTTTTCTTCTTCAAAAAGAGGTGGTTGCTCTACATATACGTCTTCTTTAACATATCCATTTAAAAAAGCACTTTTAACATCCATTTGATATAATTTGAAATTATTATAATTAGCAAAGGATAATAATATCCAAATTTCTTCTAATCTTGCCATAAGGGCAAACATTTCATCATAATTTATTCCCTCTTCTTGAGTATAACCTTATGCTACTAATCGTGCCTTATTTCTTACGACCACGCCATGTTCATTCATTTTATTTTTATAAACCCTTTTAGTTCCAATTATAGTTTTATCCGATGGTCTAGGAACAAATTCCCATACATCATTCCTAGTAAATTGATTCAATTCTTCTTGCATATCAAGGACCCATGAATCATCAGATGATGCTTCCCTTGGATTCCTAGGTTCATTAGTTGAAATAAAAGTTGAATTACTCGTATTAATTAATTGGTTTCTTCTTTTTTTTACAAGGCAATTTAATTGGTTTCTAGTTCTAACAACGGATTCAATATATCCGAAGATATTTTCTACCTGATAATCTCTCAATAACCAAATTCTTTTATTTGGTTGATTATTTTCATTATTTGTTTGATTAATCTCAATTTCACATTCATCTTCGTTGTTTTGTGTTATATTTTTATAGTTTTCGTAAAAGTATACATTTAAGGTTTCTTCTACAGTATTAGTTATTAAATTAAAAACTCTAAATGCTTTGCTTCTCTCTAAGTATCCAATACGTATTCCTTTATCAGATTTAGAGTCAAATTTGTCTAAATTTTCATTAGTATTAAGAATAAAACATTTACTTCCAAATATTTTAAAGTATGATACTTTTGATTTCTTATTATACAAAAGTTCATATGGTATTTTATGAGTTAAGGGTCTTATTAAAATTCTATTTAATATATAACAAGTTGTTGCAACAGCCTCAGCCCAAAAAATTCCTCGTTAAATTACCATTTGATAACATGGTTCTCGCGCACTCTTGAATTGACCTATTTTTACATTCAAGTACTCCGTTTTGTTGAGGGCTTCTTGAGAAAGAAAAATTATGGATTATCCCCTTTTTATTTCAAAACCTTTCAAATTTTTCATTTTCGAACTCTCCACCATGGTTACTACATTTTGTTTTGATTTTTAAAGACAATAAATTTTGAATTCTTTTAATAAAGGTTTCAAACTGTTCAAAATCATCACTTTTATTTTCAAGAAACAAAGTCCAAGTAAATCTAGAAAAATCGTCAATTATTACGTAAACATATCTATTGTGATTTATTGATTGAGTTTGGGATAGACCAAATAGATCCATATAAATTAACGCTAATGGTTTCGAGGTTGTAATTTCCTCTTTTGATTTGAATGAACTCCTTTTCAATTTTCCGAACTGACAGACGTCACATAAATTATTTACCTTAAATTTCATTTTGGGTAATCCCCTAATTAAATCTAACTTTGAAACCCTAGAAATATGTTGGAAATTTATATGGCCAAATCTCTTATGCCAAATCCATGGGTCACTTGTATTAGCCATAAGACGTAGGTTATCATCATAAATTTTCATACTTAATATATAGATATTTTTCTTTTTATCTCCTTCGAATATTACTTTTGAATTCCTATCCTCTATAAAGCATTTATCTTTTTCAAAATTGATTTTATAGCCTTTATCGCAAAGTTGACTTATACTTAGTAGGTTATGTTTTAAATAGTAGGAGTTGCAGAATTACCTGCATTGTCGATGCCAACTATATATCCTTTAGAGTTATCACCGAAGTTGACCATTCCTCCATCTTCATATACTAAATTATTTAGTAATTCTGGATTTCCCTTCATATGTCTTGAATAACCACTATCCAATATCCATTTGTCCTTTTTGATTTCGACCATTTGTCCATTAGAATTTGAGTTTTCAATAGCCATGTAACACATCTTTTCATGTATTGGAAAACAATTCGGTAGATTACTTGATTTTTCAACATAATTGGATGCAGACTCTTCTAACATTAATGCAATGCATGAATTAAAACTAGTGTCATGAATCTTTTTAAGATTTGCCATTCAATATTTTCAAAAATCAAATTATGAACTTTTTGAAAACCTATGCTCTGATACCAATTGTTACGGAATGCAGAATGCTGATCTTAAGGCAAAACAAACGCTAGAGGGGGTGAATTGTGTTTATAAGGAACTTATGAAAATCTTAAGCTTAATTGATCTACTATATGAATCACACAATGATTACCACATCAGATGATCACAAACACAAAAACAATTACAGACATAGAAATAGATAAATATAAAATGCAGAAAAACACACTAGATTTTATACTGGTTTGGATTACTCCTACATCCAGTCCTACGCAATGTTGGATTGTGCAGGGTTTTATTATTATTAATATCCAAGTACAACCCCTTGATTTCACAGCTACAAGGCTAACACCGCTCCCTTTCCTTGATTTCAGGGCTTCAAGAAACACACCATTTCCCAAACAATTACAATAGCCCTAAAACTCTTCGATATCACTTCCAAATTGATAGTAGTAGATAGAGATTGAGAAAAGAAGAAGTTTGGTATAATTTGAGTAGAAATCGGCAAAGAATAAGTGTAGAAATCAAGAAAATGTTGTATTAATGGAGGTAAGTAAAGGGGCGAAGATGGAGAAGAAAGAATGATTAAAAATTCGAAATCAACCCCTATTTATAGTGTCTTAAAGGCTGCAATGTTTTCGAAACATTTCAAATAATGAAAAGACACTTCCTTTGACGATTAAAACCATGACAGTTATATGTTGACATGTCAAATTATGTATGTCGACATATGTATAATTTTTTATTTTTTAGAACTATTTTTCAAGTGTTTAAACATATATTATTCTGGAAATTCTTGAATCAAAACTTAGTAACTTAAATGAATATTTTAAAGTGTAAAATCATATGGAAAAAAAGTAATATATTATATAAACATATTTATAAAGTTTTAAGATTTAAAAACTATAATATAAACTTATATATATTAAAACTTTATAGACATATATGCTTGAAATCATAAGTAAGATAATAGTTTGAAATCATTTAGAAAAATAATCTGAAATCAGGATTTGAATTTTTGAAACGAAAATTGAAAAACAGAATTTGTACTTGGAGTGCTATTCAGAGTCTTACATATAAACTAGATTCAATTACTATATTTTTCTTGAAATCTTGACAACTCATGAGTCTTGAATCTCTTTTGAATCCTGAATCTCTTGGCACTCTAAAACTGTAAAGTCTTCAATACTTAAATCCTGTATACAAACCCTGCGTTTATATGTATACATAATCTAGATAGAGATGTTAGTATATATTTTATAATCACTGATAATTGAAATAAGGTCGTTGTCATCAAAACTCCAGTCTCCAACAATCCTTTGGGAAGCTACAATGAAGTTCTTTTAGGGATGAGTGCGAACAATGAATACACCGATCAGATTACCCTGATTTGGATAATTATAATAATATTTTATTAATCAATTCTCAAACGAGCCCAAAAACCTGTGATCTCCAATTGAGACGTGTCGCCTATCGGTTCGTATGTAAAAGGCAATCTAAATACAACGAGACTAGTTCGTTGCCTAACTCGATCATACAGAGATGCATGTACTCTACCAATATCTATATATGGACCTAAATAATTGAGTTTACCCCTTAAGTGTATTCAAGTAATATATAGCATCTAGGAGCAACTCTAACCCAGCATACATCAAAATCTCCATCTTCTATGAAAAATATCGAAGTATCTACCTATCCTAATTATCTCAAGCCTAATATATACTGCAATCTAATGGTCCGACGTTTGTTGAACATGTCATCGCAAGGTAAGTGATCTTAAAGAATATGTAACTCTCTAGTAATTTGGTACCAACATCTCTCTCTCTCTCAAATACCAGATAAAAACAAAGGCTGATGTATAAAAAGAAAACCCCATAAACATAAGCGATATGCAATAGAAACAACGTGACCATCTTACACATGACGAATCTATGTCAGGGAGATCGAATATAAAGCTTATCGTACAACTAAAAATTTAGCTCTGCACATCAAAATCAATCTGAGAATGGACCTCGATCATGTTATTTCAACTCCCGATAGGCATGTGAGAAACTAACTGAAAACGTTTCCATCATTCCATACATAGGAAGTATGTATTCACTACATGGCTGGCTATCATAATAATGTGAGGATGTGTTTTTTCATGTACTCATATTATCAGCATGATAGCATATACAAAAATCTAAATATCTATCTCACCTCCTAGAAATCATAAGAACCAAGAGTTGTGTATAAGCATCCAAGTATAGAGGGCCCTCAGTTTATAGTACGGAGCTGATCTAGATTGGCTATGACTATAGATACGCTAATCTAATGGTCCATTTTGGTTTAAAAAGAAGGTTATATATACAAGAAATGCCCTAAATACATCATTGCTCATAACATCAAGATACCTATATAATTTGCAATATGTTCTTATAAATATGGCAAGGGAGCAACACTGAAAAAACATAACCAACGTTCAAATGTTGTAGATGTACAGTGAAAATCATAGGACTCTTATAGGAACGATCAAAAGGAAATAACAACCTGTGTGAGCCTCCTATCTCAATCCCAATCAACATATAAAAATCAATGGGTGTAATGTCAAGCTCAAAGTCCAAAAAATAAAAGTTGTGTGTCATAAGACACCACCTCTCAGTTAGAGAAGATATGAGTGAATGATAAAATGGATGAAAGGATCAAATCGGTGAGAAAAAGGGAAAAGGATAGGCCTGCGACTTATTTACTAGGCTTTAAGGAAGCAAATTATAGCACCATGTTCTCCTACACACTTTGACTACCGCCTTGATAACTGATGTACTAAGACTAAAAAATATATTTATGATTTACGTACAATAGACATAACATCGATTAACATACTAGATAGTTAATAAGTCTATATAATAAACAATAGTTCATGATTAACATATGATTAGCCTAGCAGACATGTACTAATAGTTATTCAATAACTAGAATTGTACCTCAATCATATCCAACGCTGTCCAAATGTGATGCATATATCTCTTTAGTTGATCATGCCGATTACGCAAATCGTGAATCATCGTCTCAGAACAGAAGCAATGTGAAGTGGATCAACTAACATCTTTGTTTTATGTCGAATGATAAATCTTACAATGTTGATAGCACGACACCGTACTAGGAAGTTTTTTGGAGTTGAGAATGAAAAGTAAAAGTGGGATAGATGGTGAAAAGACTAGGTGTGGCTTTTATAAGCACCCAGCTCTAGGCATCTATTTAATAGGCATTGCAATAATCTAAAAAAAAATGGATTAAATAAAGGAAGATAAAATTTAAAATAAAAATGGACATAAAAGGGTCAGTCAACCTAATTTGGCTCATACCATTGGCTCCACAATGATTTTGTAGATAATTTTTGTACATGACTTGTCAAGATCTGGGTTAGTATAACAGAGTTACAATAATAAGAAGAATAACAGTTAAAATAAAAAAATAAAAATAAATATCAAAATTAAGAGGCCAAGTCAACCCCTCATTTGGCTCAGGTTGATCGGGATCAATAAACCTAGCCCTAGGGGAAGTTTACTCGGCCTTGCTAAATTCGGTGTGTTATGATTCTATGTCTCTTTGTTTTAATCAAGGAGATCTATTGTGTGCATGCAAAGTTTTTGATGAGAGACTAAGATTTTCTCTGGTTTGGATATGATGATTTATGTGAATTGAGTTTCCTTATAAATTTACCACTAGAGTTAGGTCTAAAGATTTGTTTTCTAACGTTCTAACGAAGTACTTCCAAAATCAAAACTAAAATATGAATCCCCAAATTAAATACTAATATCCAAATCTCAATCTAAATCAAATTTAGAGTAAAATGAAGAGGGAATCAAGTAATAGGAGTAAAAGCTAAACATAGCTTAGGGCAATCCACAGATATGACTCTAAACCTAAAGCTTAGGACAGAGATGAGTTGACACAAATCTTATAAAATGGTTAAATAAATTAGATTTAAATTTATTTTAGTTTGATTCGATCGTTAAACACCCAACCATAAACCAATATATTGGAATTAGTAAATTGAAGATCATATAATCTAAGGAATTATTATTAAAATTGTGAAATCCTGATCTAGACCATAAATTGATTTTAATTTGAGAATTTAAATATATAAATTAGGGTGAAGGTTGGAAACTAGGGCTAACTATCATTGCTAATGAACTAGCGAATTAAATTAACAAAAGAATTGAAGTAAATTAAACAGTGGATAATCAGAAAAATTAAAAGATCAAAACCATAAATTTTTAATAGGGATGGTTAACCGAGTACATATTTAGATCGTCCATAGGAGGTCAACCGAAGGTGTTCTTAGGTTAATCATCCATAGTACAAATTAGCTAATCTGAGTTTTTGGTCCCAAATCCCAATTGAGGAATGAAATTTTATAAGGATTGTTGTTGCATTGTTTTGAACCAAGATGGTATGCAAGAGAGTAGGGAAGTTAGTTTCCTGTTTGACTTGTTGGATGAATTTATTTAGCAAAAAGGATAAGATCCGAAAGCTCCATAAATAGAAGGCAAATTGGTAAACCATTAGGAAAATGTTGAGTCCGGACTTGGTGAGATGTTGGAGATCCATTCACGTTAGTTCCAAGGAGTGTTACATGCAGGTACGTGCAACAATGGCGAACATTTCTTGAGGGGTGCCCAGTCCTAAAAAGGAGAATCAGGTATTGTATGTTCTACTTTCGCAAACGTGGTAGCAATGGACGTTGGAGCTGATGATAAGTGGTCATAGGAAACATGACGAAACTAGGTGAAGGCATGGTACTGGCGGTGGTTCCTAGACAGTGGGCACAGGATTACCGATTGGTCGTCAGAGGCATTTCGCCACTATGATCAAGAGATAAACATAAGCACTTATGGCGAGCCACCATGCGAGTTTGGTATCATGTTCTCTCTCCCTCCAAATGTATAGTGAATAGAAATGTAATAGGAGATCTCGATTTGGTTGATTGACGGTGTAAAGTTTTGATCTGTAAATTTGACCTAGTGAGTTAGATAATTATCCTTAGGTATATAACCTTAAGATTTTACTAACATAGTATATGCACTCTTTGACACTTAGAATACATTTAGAATTGACTGTGTTTAATCATTTTATCAGTTTTGCTCTTATTTACAAGACGTGCGTCTTACTCATTCCTTTGTTCCCATTTTCCTACCATTGATGGACATGGCAAAATATGACTGACTCATTCTTGTTTATCATATTTTGGAGCTTGATTTTTTCACCTTTATCATTATCATGTACCATTTTTCAGTATTGTTATCTTATGTTTTGTTTCTAAATGATATTTTTATGTAATGCCCTTATTTTGATTTGTGTCATGATATTTTCTAAGATTTTGATATGATACGATTTTCTAATACTATTATTATTGCTATTTCGGTGATCTATTTATTTTTGATTATATTGTTTCTACGATGATACGTTATGATTAGATAGTTTATTTTCCACAGTGTTAATTTAGTCTTATTAATGCTAGCTTATTTTTCAATCACATGATTCGTGTGTTTTGATACAACGGCTTTTATTTAGTGAATATTAGGAACAACTCCATAAAAACAAATATGTTTTGAACAACATTATCTAGCAAGTTTATCTTTAAAGCAGGTCCCTATTTCTATAACAATCCGTTATTTTTCGTGTTATTGCATAAAAAAATCAAAAATTGTAACTATCAAGATAAGATTACTGGATTTTTTTGCAAAAATGTCTACAATTATTGTGAATAAGTATAGATATATCAGCAATTATTCATATAGTGCATTGTAGATAATGACAAATGAAAAAACAGGTGCAGTTATGTCTGCAGCCAGGGGCGGATTTAGGGGTGTCTAGTGGGGGCACCGGACCCCACTAGACTTTTACATTTTAACTTTTATCAGTGCATTTTGTCAAATTTTTGTGCTGCTGCTGCCTTCTCTTGTTCTATTTGTCTACTATTTACTTTTTGTTGCCTTGGTATTTATGTATTTTAGCCCCCACTAGCATGGATCCTACACAGCGAGAAGAATTACCGCATGCTCTAACAATGTTTATGTATTTTGGCCCCCACTAGTATGGAGCTCTGGCTCCGCCACTGTCTGCAGCCCTTGTTGCAGCGGAGAGTACTAAATTCGTTGCTTTATTTTTGGTACCAACTATTAAAAAGGTTTTCCTCCACTTGCCGCATCAAAAACAAAATCACAGGCTTCCGATAAAAAATGAACAGTTCTAGTAAGATTTGTAATATGTATACCTTTACGCTTTGCAGAAATGTACGGGGCCATTCTAGGATTCCATTTCATAGTACCATGATCAAAACGAACTTCTGACTCCATCATGTAACAACCCGAATTTTCAGAACGAATATAAATGTTTATTTTAGCTATTTTAATGGATTTTGAATATTTAAAATGATTTATTTTTTTAAGAAGTTAGAATGTATAAATTTATTTTAATTATAAAACGAACTTGAAATGGTGCGGTAATTTGAAAATGATTTCAAATTTCAAATGAATGTACCGGATTCAAAATAAATCGAATTTCAGTAAAACAAGAACTATTTGAATCTGTATAAAAATATCTTTCTAACGAATGTGAAAAATTCAGATTTCATAATGGGAATAAAAAGTTATGTCCAGTTTAAATTTTAGAATAGTCGCTATGGAATTTATATAAATTTAATATAATACATAGCCCTTAAAAATAGCCATTTTGCAAACGTATTCCATTTTTGATGAAACCTCTTTTGTTGGATCCGGAATGTCAAATTATTGCTAGATTCCAATTTTCAAAATTTTTGGAATTGATATGTGAGAATGGTAAAGTTAAACACGTTTGGTACTTTCAGTTTGAATTTAATCGACTGGAAAATGGTCATTTTTAAAACAGCCTCCAAATTTGATGAAATTAGTTTTATTAGGACCGTATCATCAAAACATAGCTAGATTTATTTTTCTGGAATTTTTGGAGTCAGTATGTGGCCTCGGTAAATTAAATTGTATGTTGAAATCAATTTTGAACGTTATATTAATTTTTTTTTATTTAAAGAAAACCGATCGAAACAGTCGAATTGGCTTATTGGACATATCCCATTGTGTTTGGAATGGGGATATTTAGCTAAGGGCGACAGTCGTTGGGTTCGATTTGGGGTTCAAATGAAAAGGTGACTTTATGAAAATTAAATTAATTATATATATATAAATCCTCTGTCTCTCTCTTCACTCTCTTCCCTCCCGTAGTTTAGAGAAAAAGAAAAAAAATGTCAGCCCCAACCCTAGCCCGTCACCGCCCATCGTCGCCCAACCCCCGCCCCTCTCGCGCCGTCCTCCGATTGGCCGCCGCCCCCACCACCTCGTCGCCGCCACCTCCAAGCATCCCCCCTTCCTCCATTCGAAAAAACCCCCTTTCCACCCAAATCTGCCAACTTCGGCCCCAAACCCCGCCAGCGCCGCCACCTTCAGCCATCCCTGACCACCTGCCGCCGCCATCTGCAGCCATCCCCGACCACCTATCGCCGCCCTCAGCCCCTGTCTCTGCCAGTGACCCCCCTACCCCACCACCACCACCAAACGAATAAAAATTCAATTTTTACAAAAAAAATATGTGTGTACATTAAACCCCTGACCTTCCCAATCCCATAACTTCCAAACCGAGCCCCTATAGCCAAAACTCCATAGTACCAAAATCGAAAAGCACGATTTTCTCTTCGATTTGAGTATATGAAAGTCAAATTTTGGATTGCGAGGTTGTTCAGATAACGCGTCCAAAGTCTGTTGTCCAAATACTGTCTTTTGCAATTTCTGGCGAAATGAATCGATGTCGGGAAAAAGTCCATTAGGCGAAAGTTGCCCGGAATGGCGCGTTTAGGCTAAAACTAAGACGGCGTGAAGATTGGAGCTCGTTTGCAAATTCTAGGATCGGAACAGTGAATAAGAACTTCAGAAAAGCACGGTGGAGTGGATCCCAAAGTGAGAACTCCTCACTCAATTTATTTTACAGTCAAATATATACTAGGATGCTGACGGGTCAGAAGCCCCCAACACTATTTATTGTACAAACCATGTTGTTTGTTTTGGATTTGTATTGTGTAAATTTGGATTGGGGTTGTGAAATTGATTCTGAATTGTTTGTGGAATTGTTTGGGATGATTGTGATTGATATGTATGGCGCGAGCCTGTATCAGGGGAGGGGTAATGCTAGGCATTACTCTGGTTTTAATATCGTGTCGTTATATTGCCGAAATTTTCGGAAATAAATATTTATTCATTAAAAATATAATTTTTAATGTGTATATGAACTGTATAAAATATTCATGTGTTGAATAAAATGTTTGAACAAAAAAAAATTATTTTTATTGAATGTATGAACTATTGGAAATATTCATGTGTTGAAAATATTTTATCGTTAAAAATATATTTTTTAACATATAAATGAATGGCATAAAATTCTCCTGAAATGAAAATGAATATTCATTTACAAATCGGACGATTTGTTTATATACGCACATTTAACTAACATTGATTGGGACGATAAATTTTACACATCACCCAACTGCACAAATAAAATTTGTGTTTGTTGATTGAAACCCCACACGGGTATTGGAATGATATTTGACGCACACTAATCCCAATTGTTTAGTTGTATGTCGATCGATTGGTTGATAGACTGTTGTAAGCGTTAATTATTTGTATTTAACGCTTATGCAGTCATGTAATGCACTCTGGATGATGGTTGACTGTGTATAATTGTAGTTGTATACATGAGTTATATGAAATCCATATTATTTATATAGTAATTGACTGGGTCTGATTCCAATTCAAAAGGAACGAATATTTTAAAATAAGGAATATTTTAAAATAATGAATATTTTAAAATAATATTATGTAAAGGATTAAAATATGGTTTTAATGTCCGATTTGGGATGGACACGAAAATATTCAATATGTGAAGTCGTGTTGATTAGATTTGCGCCATTTTAACGCGAACGATATTTATATCGATTTTATTCATTTTTATAATGAATATCGAAAAGGAAATAATTTCAAATCTGATATTTTGAAAATATTATCATTTAAATATCATAATGTTATAGAATATTCAATTTTGATTTAAAACTGAAAATGAAGTGAGAATCATTTTAAACGAATTTATAAACGATTTATAAAATACGTTTTAAATGGAAATCGACGAAATATATAATATATATATTATATATATTTAAAGGCCAGAATAGAATGCGCCGTGCCGCGACCATTCGCGAATTTCGACCATTGACTTCGAATTGACATTACGGGAGATCCGACCGTCGGATTCTCCTTAAACCGGGACTGTTGGGTTCGTATCAAAAAGAGATTTCCAAGAATATAAGAGATTCGAAATCTAACGGTTGGATTTGGAATTATGTCCAAATCAAAGTTGGAAAATGTCGTTGTAAGTGCAGTTCGATGACCGTTTCTGGAAATCGACTGAAAGGGCCTTAATAAAATTATTAAAAATATTAATAATTTGTGTAAAATCATAATCAATGATTTGGAAAGAAATTGGATGAAAAAATTCCACGTTTGTAAAGATAAAAATAATTTTTTATCAAAAGAACTAGTTATTAACTAGATTTGAAATCCAATAATTTTTAAATAAAATAAATTGGATTTGTGAATGGTTTTAATATAACCAGAAATTTCCAATGAATTGGAATGGATTTGGAATGGAAGTAATCATCGGAATATTTCGATATTGGATTCTGTAACAACCCGAATTTTAATAACATGTTAAAACCATAAATCAAGGTATAATTAATTTTTAAAATAATAATCAAGGGAAACGGGTTACGCCATTGCGTTCGTCTCGGAATTCTGGTTGAGATAGAGTTCGAGTTTGCGTAAAACGGATGTCGTATGAAGAAGATATGAACGAACGAAGTTAGGCAGAAAAACCAGAAACCGACCAGAATGCACTGGCGCACTTGGGAAGTGCGTCCATGCAAAATTGCACTGGCGCTCTTAGCAGGTGCGCCCAGGCTGAGCAGCAGGCCTGCACAGCTTTATGGTTTGGCCCTTGCTGACCTGGTCGGGTTCTGGTCGAATTTCTGAGCTCTGCTGTGTCACTAGGGCTAACTTGTCACTTTCTGATTGGCTTCTCTTGAGATGGATGGCCTTGATTAACTCTAGCTTCACCGACGGCTATAATTAAATTGAAATTCTATATAAACAGCCTCCTAGCCTCATTCTCTTTACACCATTCTTCTCAACCTTATGCTGCTCAAACTCTTGATGATCATGGCTTCTTCTTCTTCCTCTAAATTAAATTAAATTAAAAATAAAACGTGAAGATTATTTCTTGAAGACTACGGCTAGGAATTGGGGATTTGCTTCTACAATCAAAGCAAGATTCAACAATTCAACGACAAATTTCTAGACTTGACTTCTACATCTAAATTTCTTAGACCACGATCTGTAAGTTCCAGTTACTTTTAGATAAAAACTATAAATCTAATACGGGCATGGTATAAATTGGAAGTGATTTATGTATGATTCATATCTATTCTTGTTTTCTTCTTGGATCTTGACTATTGGGAATATTGCCTATGACGTTGAAACTATTGTTTATGGCCTAAGATTATGACAGTGAACATAAGTCTATACCTATGCCTATGACTATGACGGTAAACATAAGACTATGCCTATGACTATGATGGTGAACATAAGACTATGCCTATGACTATGACGGTGAACATAAGACTATGCCTATGACTATGATGGTGAACATAAGACTATGCCTATGACTGAGAACATAAGACTATTGCCTATAACTATGACAAGGACAATTGTGGCTAATCACCTATGATTTATGACCATGAGGTTATTGCCTAGGATTGTGACTATGAAATTGGATCCAAGCTTGACTTTCTATTTAGACCTATTTTCTTTATTTATCCTTGGATCTTGATTTTGGGGATTTTTCTATTTAAGTTAGATCTATCCATGTTCTTGAATCTAGATTATTATTCGAACCTTTTCATGTTTATAATGTTATGCCTGCGATGTTTTAATCAATTTATTCAGTTAGGTCATGCCTTGGAAATAAATTGATAATAGAGTAATGTTTATTATGTTGATCTATGCCTGTGGTTCTATTTTATCATCATGTTGAATTGGGAATTAATGAATAAGTCTATTCATATATATATGAACTTGGAGTATAACCCGTTATGACAAGTTGTGTAGTTTATCATGTTATGCAAGTTTTAGGTTGTGAAATCATATCACATATGTGACCAAATGTTAGATCTACATGTTTATGTGTATATGTTAATACCATGTCATATTTCAAGTTCACACTTATTCATATGTTTGTGATTGATTTGCAAGTTCACACCTATGATATTCATGTTGATTATTTTGCAAGTACACACCTATGGTGTTCATATTGACTATGCCGAGAATGCCAAGTTTACACCTATTGCATGTTTATGCTAATGAATCGCTTAATGCAAATTTTGTGTATGTTAAATTAGGCTAAGTTTTTAGCCTAATATTATATGTCGAAAATCATGCGGACGGAAAATTAGGCTAAGATTGATAGCCTAATATTTAGACGGGGTAACGTTGGGAAAAATTGGTAATTATAAGGAAACTTGGCATGAAACTTATTCTTGAAACTTGACACGAACTTGACATGAAAATTTGAACATGGACATGACACTAGAATGAACTTGAAAATGGCCAACTCGAGGTTGGGTTGAGTTTGCAGTGTAATTCTTCCCGGAACCGCCCGGCAAATCCAGTTACTGCAAACAATAGGATCCAATGTGGGTAGTTGGTCATATCGCGCTTGAAACCCGAGGTCAGACTGAGTTGTGGTGTAAATCTGCCCTGAACCGCCTGGCATATCCAGTGACCACAACAACAGGTCTGATGTGAGAGGTTGGGGTGCATTAATGAATTAGTGCCACATGATAAGGTTAAGTCATGAACATGAAAGACAACACTTAACCAACTTGACACATGATTCGTAAGGTTAAGTCATGAACTTGAAGGACAACACTTAACCAACTTGACATGCTAGACTGATAGGGGTTAAGTCACGTATTTAAATGACAACACTTAACCTATTGGACGGAAACCCTAGCTACGCGGTCCATTTCAGCAGTAACCCACTAGATGTATCATGGTACCCTGGAACTAGGAAGGGTGGGGCACGATTAATGGGCTGATTGTAAGCGACCAGAACGACGGCTGTGTTGGTGCGCCAGTGTAGGTTCAGGCGGGCTATGGTTGTGCACGTGGTCCGGAGTTGAAAAAGCAAGCATAGGGCATCTGTGCATGCTTGATTCATGTCGGTGGTTGGCACCCTAGGGCTTGATACACCCTATGGTGGACCTAGCACAGGTGACTACATTCGTGATAGGGTCGTATGACACGGACACATGACGGGCTAGAACTTGTAGGGAGCCGATCGACTAGTGGATCGTTTCATTGGACCTAGAAATGGGTCATTTCATGATATTAGGCCAAGGGATCATTTCATGATTAATATAAGACATGGGTTTGGTATTCTAGTACAATTGATGCAGCGAACCTTGAATATGTGATGCTATACTTGCTTTATACTTGATTTATCATGTTATCTTAGTCTATCTTGCCCATCTTGTCATCATCCTTATGTTTACTTTCAGTTTATACATGTCATGTTACCTTTATCTATTTTTATGCTGAAAGTCACTTGGACTTACCAGTTTTTATGACTGACTCATTTTCTTTCGCCTCTTTTCTTTCGTTCCCCCCACCCCCCCCCCCCCTCCCAGGTTCTCAGGGAGGAAACTCTAGCACTTAGGTTGGATTTCGCTTACTTCGATTCAGCTCATGTACGGATTGATCTTGAGCTATGCTATGGCTGCATTTCTGCTACCTTTGGGGAATTAAGCTACTTTTGTTGTTTTAAGTTTATGCTTCTTTGTTTATGCAAGACAGAATTTGTTGTAATGGAAAATAATGACTATGGCTATTTGGTACTTTGAATGAAAAAGGCTTTGACTATTTTGAAAGTAATAAAATTTATCTTTTGATTCTTCCGCTGATTTATTTATGTTCTGTCTTGTAATATTTTTGTATTTGTTCACCTCGATAACGCTCCTCCAAAACTAGTGCATTCCCTTTGTGAGTGCCCTAGCGGAGGTGGGGTGTTACATATTTCGTGATTATACGGATATTGCTATGGAAATTTGGAAGATATATTTATATCGTTATTTCCAATACGATATTTCAGAATTTGATATTGAATATAAGCCGATATAATTTCTATTCAGAGCCTTGTATTTAATATCAAATTGGATTTTGGGTTTTTCGTGAATGGTGTCTTCAGTAACAATGTTCTTAAACCCAGTTGAGAAAAGAATAAATCTTTTAATTAAGATTTAGAGAAGTTTACCAATTAATTAATATTTAATTGGAATTGAATTAAGAATTGGATTTTTGGGTTTATCATGAACGGTGTTTTAAATAACACTTGTTCTTTAACCTGATTGACAGTGAAGTTAAGATTTGGAATTTATAAATCTTTATTCTAAGATTTAATGGGATTTTCCAAAGTAAAGTTTTTCAATTTAATAAAATAAATTGGGATTGAATGGAATTCGATTTGGTAATAATCAAAGTGAGCTTCTGTGGAGGAAGATTGTTAATATATACGAAATTTATTGTCGTTACTCCATTTATACTATTAGCCGGATACGGAAATTGATATCGATTATATATATTGATCTGTTTTCCGCGAAGATTCCATAATTAATGGAATGTGATTTTGGGTTTATCGTGAACTGTGTTTTAAATGACATTGGTTCTTTAACCTAATTAAAGACAGGATTACATATCTAACATTGTATTTCGAACTGTATTGTTGATCTTTGCTAAATATATATCCGTTTGGTGGCGGAGAATTTATTTCTCTTGCTTAACACCCTTCTCTAAGATGTACAAGCTTAGAGGTTATATATCAGCAGAAATCAGTGGTACAGTGTAGATTGTCAGTGTGGCATGTTTGATTTCCCAAAGTTAAATAATCATTAATAATGATTTTTGGGAAGATTAAAACTAAGTGGAGTTTCAGTTAATTTGTAATTAGATTGGAATGTGAATATGATAATTTAAATTATCAAATTTGTGAAATGATCGAGAATGGAGTACCACCAGTTTTACTCCAGGCGATAGTTAAATCTTTAATTAGATTTGAACGTGAAAAGGTAATTAAATTTCCCTATAACACCATGGTGTTAGGTATGGAGTATTACCAGTTTTGCTCCATGGGATGAATAGGTTGGGATTGGTAAATATAACAAATGATTATTTCGGTAAGGTGTGCTAATCCCGACTGGTTTGGATAAACCTTAAATTTGGTTTGAATTGATATCCAAAGGAAGATTAAAGTATAAATTTAAAAGAATTTATATTTGATAAAATTAGTGGGAACCTTTCCAAAAGGATATGAATATTTGAATAAAAATATTCAGAATTTGAATGAGGCGTATGTTGTGTTTTTATAGCACTTGATTATGAGATACATGAATTGTTCGGAAAGGCCGGGTTTATACCCATTCTGAATAATTGATTCGACGATAAGTCGACGATGAAGACGGTGGTTGAAGACCGGAGGTTTTCGCATCGTTTGGATGATTACCGATGTCATGATTGGGCTGCACACCCAAGACAAGGTAATAAGTGGTGATCGTCCAGACGTAATTGGAGATCGACCGGATATGCGAGGAACACTCTCCTGTATTTGACATATGGGACGAGGAATAAGGTGCCTCCGGTTTCGTTCAGACCCATAATGAACTAGTAAATGGATGTGTGTCTAGCATTGGATTTTATCCTGTGTTGATTGATTTCTATTAAATATATATTTGTTTGGTGGCGGAGAATATATTCTCTTGCTTAACACCCTTCTCTGAGACGTATGAGCTTAGAAGTTATATATCGATCGACATCAGTTGCATGGCATGAATTGTCAATGTGGCATGCTGAGATGCAAATGATCAAGGCTTCTGTTGAAAAGCAGAGTCTTGCGGTTGATGATCAAAGCACGGCTTTAAATAGCAAAGCTTTGTGTATAGCGTTAATTTGCGAGCCTCACACCTCGGTATGAGTCAAAAACGGGATAAGGGACCCATGGAGTGCACGACGTTTCCTTCTAGCTTTGGGTGGTGTCATGGTATGGAGCCTAGACATTTATTATATTTTTGCCTATGTGGATGATGGATAGCGAGGCGCCTCGGATATATCGGTTGCGGAGCCGATGGATAGGTCCGATAGGACCGGGAAACGTGTGTTCAGGAATACTAATCCACTAACGCAAGTGTGGATCGGCTTTGGAGGATCCAAGGGTTCACTGCGGGGAACCCTGAGGCATTTGCTAGAGTGTTTCGAAGCCAACGAGGAGTACATCCCTTGCCTCGACTCATGACAGAAATCCAATTTCCAATACGTGACATTTCGTTTTAAATTGTAGAACTAGAATGGCAACATAGTAGGATGGGGTATTATGTCGTATATGATTGATACATTTATATTTGAAGTTGTTTTGACACTATACATTTATAGTAATACTAAAATGAATTGTTTTAAATGTATCAAGCATGTTTGGCTATTATGAGGTAAAACTATATCCTCCGGCTTGCGTTGCATTGTGTGATGGGACCTGAGTCTTATAATAGCTCCATTTTTTTCAAAAAAGCATTGCGCCGTTTGCTTTATGCACTGGTATTCTTGGGAGGAAACCCGTTCTATGTTATACGGCGTGATCCCTTGATTTACTTTATTTTAAAGTAAAGATTTAATAACTATTTTAGTTCTCACACCAGTCACATGACTGACCTGGATTTTATTATTTTAACCTAAACTCTGGGTGCCCCTATTTCCCACACGGGATGCTAATAGTTTTGGTTTTGCATATTTATTTTTATAGGATCCTGGTTTCTAGCTGGAGCTATATTCGGAAAGCTCTGTACTCGTGTATTTCTTTCGGTTGTATTATATATTAATTTTCCGCTGCTTTGTAATTTAATCTCTGATATTTGTCTGATGTATAATATTTATTCATACTCTGCTATATTCTTGTACTCTGATGAAAATTGTTGTAACAGCAATGAAATGTTCTATTGTTCGTGTTCTGATTTGTCGTGTTCTCAACTCAGTCTGGGCTTTCCCGTAAGGGCGAATTTGGATCGTTTCATCGTGGTATCAGAGCTTTGGTTTACAGAGCTCGAGAACAAGACACATTAGAACCAAACGAAAGAATTCATCAGAGATTGGATTAGTAATATCCAAAAAGAATGACTCTTTAGAGATAGGATGAGTAGTATCCTAGAATGAGTTGGAAGAGTATTATTTATTAAAATAAAAATTAAAACAAACTTTATTTTGAAAATTTAAACCCTATTATACGTATTTGAGTATATTATTTTATTTTATTTTGGACAATCGAGTATATGAAGATTGCATATACGCGTCATGAACGTATATTTGAAGTCTTAAATATGCTGAATAGATATAGAATTGCACTCTAGTCTCCCGGGAATGATTCTACTGATGACTACGTAGCATCAGTAGTTTATTTTCGAGTTTCGAAAGTGGGATATCTATATATTTCCAATTGACTGGTGTGAGAACCAAAACTAGATAGGGTTTATTGTTTGTGATTTGGCACTGAAAATATTATTTTTGACTATGTATTAAAGTTATGTGTTTGAAAAGCTAATTAACTAATTGATTGTTGGTTGTGTTGTTTGTTAATTATGTTAACTAATAAAATTGTTGAAACCAATATGTAAATGAAAGGTAAATTAGCCAAATCGAATCAAATATTGAACTGAATTGAAAATTGATTGAAATTGCATACATGTACATATACATATACATATATATATATATATATGTGTGTGTGTGTGTGTGTGTTAATAGGTCATAGCATGGAAGCTAAGAAGAGGAATAAAATTGTATGCCCGACAAATAGGTACATATTTACTATTTTCTTGGGTTTTGATGATTTTATGAGCCGATTGGCTTTTTCGTTTTCTTTTGGGTTGATAAGGGTCCTGTGAGGCAAGTTGCGGTTTTAAATATCAACCCGTACAAAGAAGGCTATGGCGAAATTTTTCAAAAATTTAAGGCGTTAACCAAATTTTTGAAAAATTAGAAAATTCTTAGAAACTAAAAAGTTGAAGAATGGAAGTTGAGTTGGTAAGTTAAATAGCTTTCAGCTCCGTTCCTTTTCGAGGACGAAAAAATTTTAAGTGGGGGAGATTGTAATAACCCGGATTTTCAGAACCAATTTAAAATTTTTATTTTAGCTATTTTAATAGATTTTGAATATTTAAAATGATTTATTTTAAATAATAACGACCAAAAATTATTTTAAACGAAGTTAGAACGTATAAATTTTATTTTAATTAAAAAACAAAATTGAAATGGCGCGGTAGTTTGAAAATTCGATTTCAAATTTCAAATGAATGTACCGAATTCAAAATAAATCGGATTTCAGTAAAACAAGAAATATTTGATTCTATTTAAAAATATCTTTCTAACGAATGTGAAAAATTCAGATTTCATAACAGGAATAAAAAGTTATGTCCATTTTAAAATTCAGAATAGTCGCTATGGAATTTATATATATTTAATATAATATATAGCCCTTAAAAATAGCCATTTTACAAACGACCTCCGTTTTCGACGAAACCACTTTTGTTGGATCCGAAATCTCAAATTATTGCTAGATTCCAATTTTCATAATTTTTAGAATTGATATGTGAGTGTGGTAAAGTTAAATGCGTTTGGTACTTTTAGTTTGAATTTAATCGACTGAAAAATGGCCATTTTTCAGTCGCCCTCCAAATTCGATGAAATCAGTTTTGTTAGGACCGTATCGTCAAAACATAGTTAGATATTTTTCTGCAATTTTTGGGGTCAGTATATGGCCCCAATAAATTAAAATGTATGTTGAAATCAATTTTGAACGTTATATTAATTTATATTTTAATTTAAAGAAAAACCGATCGAAACAGTCGAATTGGCTTACGTAGCATATCCCATTGTGTCCAGAATGCGGGTATTTAGCTAAGGACGATAGTTGTTGGATTTGATTTGGGGTTTGAATGAAAAAGTGACTTTATGAAAATTAAATTAATTAAATATATATATATATATATATATACACACAAAGGGAAAGTCTAAAGTGACACAAAATTAAACACACAAAATCTGAGTCATTAGATCTCCCCTTGAATTCCACCTCACACATAAAGACAAACAATTCTTGTAGTCCAGATTTTGTGTACATACTTTTGTGTCTAATTTTGTGTCCCTATAGCATCTCCTATTTATAAATCCTCCCTCTCTCTATCTTCACTCTCTTCCCTCCCGTCGTTTAGAGAAAAAGAAACAAAAAAAACCGTCAGCCCCAACCCTAGCTCGCCACCGCCCATCGTCACCCCCCCTCTCGCGCCGCCCTCTAATTGGTCGCCGCCCCCACCACCTCGTCGCCGCCACCTCCAAGCAGCCCCGCTTCCTCCATTCGAGAAAACCCCCTTTCCACCCAAGTCCGCCAACTCTAACCCTTACCCTGCCAGCGCCGCCACCTGCAGCCATCCCCGACCGCCTGCCACCGCCCTTAGCCCCTATCTCCGTCAATCCCCCCTCCCCCCGAATAAAAATTCAATTTAAAAAAAAAAAAAAAAAATCTGTGCGTACATTAAACCCCTGACCTTTCCGAGCCCGTATCTTCCTAACCGAGCCCCTATGGCCAAAACTCCACATACCAAAATCGAAGAGCATGATTTTCTCTTTGATTTGAGTATATGGAAGTCAGATTCTGGATTGCGGGGTTGTTCAGAAAACACGTCCAAAGTCTATTGTCCAAATACTGTCTTTTCGCGATTTCTGGCGAAATGGATCAATTTCGGGAAAAAGTCCATTAGGCGAAAGTTGTCCGGAATGACACGTTTAGGCTAGATAAAAAGTCGGTGTGAAGATTGAAGCTCGTTTGCAAATTCTGGGACCAGAACAGTGAATAAGAACTTCTGAAACACGGCGGAGTGGATCTAAAGTGAGAACTCCTTCTCACTCAATTTATTTTACAGTCAAATATATACTGGGATGCAGACGGGGCTTAGATGCCCCCGACACTTGTACAAACCCTGTTGTTTGTTTTGGATTTGTATTGTGTAAATTTGGATTGTAGTTATGAAATTGATTGTGAATTGTTTGGGTTGATTGTGATTGATATGTATGGCGCAACCCAGTATCAGGAGAGGGGTAATGCTAGACATTACTCCCGTTTTAATATCACGCCGTTATAATGCCGAAATTTTCTAAAATAAGTATTTATTCATTAAGAATATAATTTTTAATGTGTATATGAACTGTATATAATATTCATGTGTTGAATAAAATGTTTGAACAATAAAAATATTATTTTTATTGAATGTATGAACTATTAGAAATATTCATGTGTTGAAATAAATATTTTATCGTTAAAAATATAATTTTTAACGAATAAATGAAAGGCATAAAATTCTCCTGAAATGATAATGAATATTCATTTACAAATCGAACGATTTGTTTATATACACACATTTAACTGACATTGATTGGGACAATAAATTTTACATATCGCCCAATTGCACAAATAAAATATGTGTTTGTTGATCGAAATACCACACAAGTATTGGGATGATATTTGACGTACACTAATCTCCATTGTTTAGTTGTATGTCGATCGATTGGTTGATAGACTGTTGTAAGCGTTAATTATTTATATTTAACGCTTATGCAGTTGTGTAATGCACTCTGGATGATGGTTGATAGTGTATAATTGTTGTTGTATACATGTGTTGTATGAAATCCATATAAATAACATTGTATGGTAATTGATTGAGTCTGATTCCAATTCAAAAGGAACGAAAATTTTAAAATAAGGAAATATTTTAAAATAACGAATATTTTAAAATAATATTCTATAAAGGATTAAAATATGGTTTTGATGTCCGATTTGGGATGGACATGAAAATATTGAATATGTGAACCCGTGTTGATTAGATTTGCGCCATTTTAACGCGAACGATATTTATATCGATTTTATTCATTTTTATAATGAATATCGAAAAGGAAATGGTTTCAAATCTGATATTTTGAAAATATTATCATTTAAATATTATAATGATATGGAATATTCAATTTTGATTTAAAATTGAAAATGAAGTGAGAATCGTTTTAAAACGAATTTATAAACGATTTATAAAATACGTTTTAAATGGAAATCGACGAAATATATAATATATATTATATGTATTTAATGGCCTGAATAGAACGCGTCGCGCCGTGGCCGTTCGCGAATTTCGACCATTGACTTCGAATTGACATTACGGGAGATCCGACTGTCGGATTCTCCTAAAACCGGAACCGTTGGGTTCGTATCGAAAAGAGCTTTCCAACGATCGCCAATACAGTTTGCTCTGCTATTCTTTTACAAATTTTCCCTCGGACTTTATAAGTGATCTGAACTCGTCTATTGAACACTGATAGTACTATATTGTTCCCATATCGTTTTCCAAATTTGCCCTCGGACTTCATAAATGATCTGAACTCATCCATTGAAAACTGATTGTGCTACATTGTTCCCATATCCTCTCCATATTACTTTTGGCATTTCACTGGATTGCAGGATTGTTGTTGCCTGACCAAAATTTGGAGTTGCACGTGTAAAAACATCTAGACCACAGAATACATACGGTCAGAATTCCTTCAGATATGTTGATAATTTGCAAATAACCATAAAGACTTCTCATTTGCTGATAGGAGTCGAAGTATGTTGCCAGGTATCTTCTTTGAATTGCAGCCAAGTGAATACTTTTTATTCTTGCAGAGCACCATTGCTGCATTGTACCTCTTTATGTGCTGTAGCACACAAAATTGTGCTGACAGATTGTTCACTGATAGATTCACCACAATAATGGTGAATAATTAGTAAAATATTTTACTATGTTTATGATTTTTTCTCAGCAGAAATTAAGAGAGAAAAATTGTCATCGTAAATCTCTAAAATACATATATGTTCTTCCTACCTTGTGCATCTTTTACTACCAAAGGAAGTCCTGATTTTCTCTTCCACGACTTCAATAGAAAATTCACTTAAGTAGAGGAGATAATATAAAGGATAACATATCTACACTTTTTATAGCTTGAATAACCAATTTAAATCCTCATTGGGGTATAACTTAATAGAGAATAAAATAACCAAATTTTCGAGCGTTTTGTTTGATCCCTGATCAAATGTTTTTCAATGAAGAAACATAAATTTTTGCAAATTATTGAAAACATAAATTTTTTGTTTGCTTCTATAAAGGGGAATTAAAATTTTGAAATATGACAAGCAGCAAAAAAGATGTCAGTTGACTGAAACATCATTATTAATTTTAAATTAAACTAATATGTAAAAAAATGCAAATATTAATCCTACATAGCTTAACATGATAACTCTTTGTATTCAACCACATCATCAACAGGGACATGACATAGTTATAAAACCAGGAATTTCATAGCTGAATATAGGGCGTTGGAAAAATATTTACCATTCGACTGAACATCTGATAAGTGTTCCTACAAAATAAAAGTTATGCTACCCCAATAGCAAAAAAAAATGATGCTAGAATATTCACTAGTACTCAAATATGAGATGTATAGTAACTAGCTTGCTCAGTTTATGCAGTATCATATTTATTTTATAAATGCATATTTTGTTTAAATGCATATTTTGTTTAAATGCATATAAATGTTCATACAATATTTATGCTAATCATATGCTGGTCATATATAATATTATGAATTTTTCTAATTTGAGCTTTAATGTAGCAGATTTTGTTGGTTTGAGCGAGTTATTGTGTGTAAATTAAGCACGAGGACTTAGGCCATTTTTCTTTAGACATCCAACTTATTAATGGTAATATGCTTTATTTGAACTGAAAATGTCGCATTGCTTATATTAATGCGCTGGTGTATCTAATTTGGATGTGGCCTCTCTAATTGAATAAGTAAATTACCTTTTAATGATCCTTTAATGAATAGTTAATGCCAGTAAAATTATAGTGTATTAAACACTATTAGTTAAAATATATTCATTAGTTGTTACTCTGTATTCACTAAACATTATTTTTTTATTCTAGGATCTTTCATGTATGTTGTTGTCAGATTAACATCTCTCAAGGGTTGTTAGATGAAGGTAAGAGGAAGGAAGTGAAGAAGCCTAAAGATATATGGAATGGACCATACAACCCATTTCAAGAACCTGCCAAATGAGCAATTACATCGAAATATAAAATCAAAAGCCACTCATGACGGTTTTGGTGATCAACCTGTGACTATTGAGCGGTTTAATAGTCATTACTGATTCTATATTTTGTTTGAAATAATTACTCTATCATATTTTTGTAAATTACAAATTACATATTTTTCATATTAAATTACAACTGAATATCCGTTAAGATATTCAATTTATTCCAATACACACAATTTTTTATAAATAACAAATTACTTATTTTTTATGTTAAATTATTATACAAGTTAGAATGTTGAACTCGCATTTTATTCTTTTTGGTTATAAATTACAAATGCATTTTAATTTGTTTACCCGGTGCACTCAAAAACATGGGGTGTTACATTTTTCCTAGATCTAGTAGCACTAAGTTATTTTTTTAATATTAATGTTAAAGAGAAATGCGACATGTAACACGTCCATGTTCAGAATTTAAAGCAACATGACATTTTTTTGAAATAAAACATTGCAATGACCTCTTAAGTAGTCGAGTAAATAAGAGACAAAAGATTGTAGTGCAAAATCAGAGATTTGGGCAGTGGAAAACGAATAAACCCAATGATCTAGTCTGTCAACTATTTCAACAATGCCAAAAATAAAATAAAATCAAGTGGCACAAATTATAGAGAGAACAAAAACAGAAAATAGAGGAAAGAACACACCAATTTAACGTGTTTCGGCTTTGCCTACGTCCATAGATCCAACAACTTTTTTTATTTCTCAAAGAAAAATGAGTACATAAGATTACAATAGAGAGAAGATTAATGGTGGATTGCTTGTGTTCATACAATAACATGACTCCTATTTATATACAGGGATTTCTTGGAGATAAATAAGAGAAGTTACTAGATTACTTGGACATGAAGAAAAATAAATGTAACAACCCGGAATTTTGGAACCAATTTAAAAATAATAATTTTAGAAAATTTAATGGATTTTTAATATTTAAAATGATTTATTTTAAATAATAATGACTAAAAATTTATTTAAATCGAAATTAGAACGAATAAATTTATTTTAATTATAAAAGGAGTTAGAAATAGCGCGGCAGTTTGAAAATATGAATTCGAATTTTGACTGAATGTACATGATTCAAAATAAATCGGATTTTAGTAAAATCAAAAATATTAGAATCTATTTAAAAATTTCTTTTCAACGAATCCGAAAAATTGAAATTTCATAACGGGAATCAAAAGTTATGGCCAGTTGAATATTCAGAATAGTCGTTGTAGAATTTAATATAATATATAGCCCGTATAAATAGCCATTTTGCAAACGACCTCCATTTTCGACGAAACCGCTTTTGTTGGAACCGGAATGTCAAATTATTGTTAGATTTCAATTTTCATAATTTTTGGAATCAATATGTGAGTGTGGCAAAAGAAAATGTGTTTTGTCAATTTCAGTCAAATTTAATCGACTTGAAATTGGCCATTTTTCAAACGGTCTCAAAATTCGACTAAATTAGTCTTTTTAGAACCGTATCTTCAAAACATAACTAGAAATATTTTTTCTGGAATTTTTAGAGTCAGTACGTCACCCCGGTAAATTAAAATGTACGATCAAATTAAATAATTAAATGATTTATATTTTAAATTAAAGAAAAGTGGGCTGAGACGATTAAACAGGCTGATATGACCTAGCCCATTGGATCCGGAATGTGGGTATTTGCTTGCGGACAACCCTCGTTGGGCTGAAATTGAAGCTATTGAGACTAAACGGACTTTAACTAAGAAAATAAGGAATTTAAATATTATTTTATTATATAAATAACCCTACTATTAACCTAACCCTAATCTAAAATGAACCAGCCACCATCCTCTCTATTTGATGGACGAAAAAGCTCCAATTTGATCCTTAAAATTCTCTAAATCCACTAACTAATATTTCAAAACATCTAACTACGAATTGAAGAATACTTTGAGATCCAGATGTGGAACGGCTGTGATCGTTTTTCAAGCCTCGAGGTAGTCGGAATTTTTGTTCAAAGTCACGGGGTTTGCAGCCGATTTGGTGGCCCCTGGGAGTTGCAAGCTGGCCAAGGAGACCGGCGCTGGAAGGAATCGTGGAGGCCGAGATGGTGGCATCGTCTGATCGAGTCCTGGGAGTCTGAGATGAGGTACGATTTTGGTCAAAGGAAGGGAGCGTATGGGTTGCGTGGTAACAGAAGGGAGACTATGGATAGAAGGGATGAGCGGCCTAATTTTTGGTGATTAAAAGTTAATTATAGTTTTATTTCTTAATTATGTAACTAAAATTCAAACTGTCGTATATTATTCAAATCTTATCACAATCAAATGAAATAAAATGCGTTGGAATCGTCTTTCAAAGATCTACAGCATGAAACAGACTAGATCTGAAACTGAGCACTTTGAAAATTCATACAAAAAGCAAAGTGAGGTTTCTCGATTTAAAATTTTAAAATTAAAATATATATATCTAGAATATAGATAAATATATATATATTTATATTTATATTGATTGTGATATTAAATATATGCGCCGTATATAATTGAGATTGATTGACTGATTCTGGTTGTGGTGATTTGCTGAATTGTATTTATGTAAGCTAAGAATTTAAGCTTTGTCATGTCATATAAAAAAAATGTCCTTTTTATGTGAAATAGAATTGTCATCTAAAAATATCATTTTGGTTAAATTAGATTTGTATGAAATCATAGATATCATTTTGGCTGGAATAGGTTTGTATGAAATCATAGACATCATTTTGGTTAAATTAGATTTGTATGAAAACATAGATGTCATTTTGTTTAAAATAGATTTGTATGAAATCATAAATATCATTTTGGTTAGAAACATGTTGTGTAAATAAAAAGGTCATTTATGTTAGAAATATGTTATGTTAGATAAAAAAATATCATTTTATTAAGAATGTTATGTTAGATTAAAAATATCCTCTTATTAGAAATGTTATGTGAAATAGAATTGTCCATTTATTTAGATAATGTTATGTTCAAATATAAAATGTCATTTTTAGTTAGAATATAAAGTGTCATTTTTTAGTTAGAATATGAAATGTCATTTTTAGTTAGAATATAAAATGTCATTTTTTTAGTTAGGATATAAATTGTCATTTATGTTGAATTAGAATTGACAAAATAAATGTGTTATTTTTGTTGAATTAGAATGGACAAAATAAACATGTCATTTTTGTTCAATTAGAAATGTCAAATATAAAAGTGTCATGCTTGTTGAATTAGAATAGTCAACAAAACAGAAGAATCATTTTTATGTGTCTTGTTGAAATAGAAAAGTTTTACAATAAAAATTTACATTTTTATTGTATGTAAGAAATAATGAGAAATGATCATTATTTGAAATAGAAAAGTTCAACATTGAAAATTTACATTTTTATTGAATGTAAAGAATGATCATTAAAAATATTCATTTTTGTCAGTATGGTTTAGTTAAATAAAAATAATCATTTTTTTTAATATAGTCTAGTTGAATAAAAATATTCACTTTTGTTAATATAGTACGTTGAATAAAAATATTCACTTTTGTTAATATAGTTTAGTTGAATAAAAATATTCATTTTTGTCAATATAGTTAGTTGAACAAAAACATTCATTTTTGCAAATTAGTATACTTAAAACAAAGTGTACATTTTTGTCAAAATACATTAGTTAAAACAAAAATACACTTTTGTCAAATTATAATAGTTGAACCAAATTTGTCGATTTTGTCAAATTATAATAGTTGAAACTAATTTGTCACTATTGTCAAATTATAAAAGTTGAAACCAAATTTGCCACTTTTGTCAAAATGTAACAGTTGAAACAAAATTGGCATTTTTGTCAAAATATAATGGTTAGAACAAAATTTACATTTTTGTAAATTAGAATTGAGTTAGAACAAAAATTACATTTTTGTCAAATAGATTTGTGTTGAAACAGTGATATCATTTTTGTTAAATAGAAATTGTAAACAAATTAAATTATCATTTTTATTTGTTAAGTTGAATTAGAATTGTAAACAAATAAAATTATCATTTTTATTTGTTAAGTTGAATTAGAAATTGTAAACAAATAAAATTATCATTTTTATTTGTTAGGTTGAATAGAAAAATGTAAACAAATAAACATGTCACTTATATTTGTTTTGTTGAATTAGAATTGTCGACAAAACAGACATATCATTTTTATTGTTTTGTTGAAAAAGATTTGTCGACAAAATAAAGTTATCATCTTTATTGCTTTGTTGAAATAGATTAGTTGAATCAAAACATATATTTTTGTCAAAATATACAGTTTTGTCAAAAGAGATTAGTTGAATCAAAACATATATTTTTGTCAAAATATACACTTTTGTCAAAATAGATTAGTTGAATCAAAACATATATTTTTGTCAAAATATACACTTTTGTCAAAAAAGATTAGTTGAATCATAACATATATTTTTGTCAAAATATACATTTTTGTCAAAATAGATTAGTTGAATCATAACATATATTTTTGTCAAAATAGATTAGTGGAATCAAAATACACATTTTTTTGTCAAATTGAACAATTTTGGCCAAATAGATTAGTTGAATCAAAATATTCATTTCTGTCAAAATGTAATAGTTGAAACAAAAATTACATTTTGTTAAATATAATGATTGAAAACAAAAAAAAATACATTTTTGTTAATTAGATTTGAAATAAAACAAAAATCACATTTTTGTTTAATAAAAGAGTTAAAACACAAATAGCATTTTTGTTAAATAGATTTGTGTCAAAACACAAATAGCATTTTTGGTAAATAGATTTGTGTAAACAAAAATATTCATTTTGTTAAATTAGGATTGTTAACAATATGAAATCGACACTTTTTATTCATTTGGTTAAATTAGAATTGTCAACAAAAATGAATGATATCATCTTAATCATTTTGTTGAAATAGAATTGTCAACAAAATGAATGAATCACTTTTTAATCATTTTGTTGAACTTGAATTGTCAACAAAAATGAATGTACCATTTTTTATGCATTTTGTTGAAATGGAGTTTGTATGCAAATTATATAATATCTTTATTGTCAATATACACATTAGCATTTATGTATATATTAAAGGGACATTTTTATTTTCAATATACATATTAGAATTTGTGTATATATTAAAGTGACATTTCTATTGACAATATACACATTAGAAATTGTGTATATATTAAAGAGACATTTCTATTGCAAATATACACATTAGAATCTGTGTATAAATTAAAAAGACATTTTTATTGTCAGAATATGTATTAGAGTTTGTATGCAAATTAAAATAGACATTTTTATGGGTGTCGTGTCACACATTGAAATTATAAACAAATAAAAATATTTCTTTTTATTTGTTAAGGTATAAAATAGAAATTACATACAAATAATGAAAATAAAAATTATCTTTTTATTGTCATTAGCAAAGATATGTCATGTAGATGAAATACATATTTATTTGACATTATGAATATTTAGATGTGATATGCCAATAAAACAGTCTGGCGTGTTAAACACGTTAGTGGAATCATCAAATAGTTTATATTTATATATAATTATATATATATATAAATTAAAATTAAACGAATCGCACGCGGTAGTACGCGATTCGAAATCATAACTTTAAACGATGATACCGAAAGATCCGACCGTCAGATTTTCCCAAAACTGGAACCGTTAGGTCCGCTTTGGGAAGATCTTTCCAACGATATAAAATTCGTTAAAATCTAACGGTTAGATTTCAAAATATGCGTAAATCAAATTTGGGTAAAAACAGCGCCAGGGTCGCCTATTGACCCGAAGCGTCGTTAAATTAAATTGGGCTAATTTTTATATAAATAAAAATGGCGATAAATCATTATAAAATAAAATTAACGATATGAAATGATTTTAAATTATATATTATTCGAAAATTATTTGAAAAGGCCGAGTTCAATCTCATTTCAAATAATTATACGACGATTTAAATCTAAGATATTGAAGACGGTGATTGAAGATCGACGATCTTCACATCGAGTGGACGACTACTGATGCTCGGCATTGGTTAGCTCCTAGTAAAGGGTTAAAAGTGGTAGTTTTTCCGGACGTACTTGTTGATTGTCCGGATATGCGAGCACCTCTCTTCCGTATTGGACATACGGGACGAGGAATAAGGTGTCTCCGGTTTCGTTCAGACCCAGAACGGACTTGTAAATGGATGTGTGTCTGACACTGGATTTCATTCCATGTAAATTGATTTCTATTCAATATATATCTGTTTGGTGGCGTAGAATTTATTCTCTTACTTAACACCCTTCTCTGAGACGCACGAGCTCAGAGGTTATATATTGGTAGTTATTGATCGCATGACGTGAATTGCCAATGTGGCATGCCAAGATGCAATTGATCGAGGCTTTTGTTGAAAAGCATAGCCTTGTGGTTGATGATCAAAGCACGGCCTGTTTAGGCGTAGCTTTGTGTATAGCGTTACTTCGTGAGCCTCACACCCCGGTTTGAGTCAAAAACGGGACAAGGGAACGCAGGGAGTGTACACGTTTCTTTCTAGCTAGAAGTTGTATCAGGGTTTTACAAGCCCTGACATTTTACTTATGTGGATGATGGATTACGAGGCCTTGGTTATATTGGTTGATAGTGACCAATTTATAGGTTCAATAGGATCAGGAAACATGTGTTCAGGAATTGTCAATCCACTAAAGTATTTGTGGGTCGGCCTTGCAGTATCCAAGGGTTCACTGCGGGGGATCCTGAGATATTGCTAGAGTGTCTCGAATCGGTAAGGAGATCGTTCCTAGCCTTGACTCATGATGGAAATCCAACTTCCAATATGACACCATGCAGTTTTGATTGTAGAACTAGTATGGCGACATAGTATATGGTAGTTATGCCGTCTATGATTGATACATTCTGATTGAAATGTTTTTGAAACATATATACACTAATAATAATATCAAATCCGTTTTTATCATATCAAGCATTTTTGACCATTATAAGGTAAAACTCTATCCTCCGATTTGCGTTGCATTGTGTGATGGGACTTGAGTCTTATAATGTTTTCATTTTTCTAAAAAGCAATGCTTTGTTTAACGATTTACTTAATTTAAATTATGCACTGGCAATTCAATGGAGTAAACACGTTCCGCGTTAGCGGCGTGGCCCTGTGATTAGCCTTATTATTATATTAGTTAAGTAAGATTTCTTATACCAGTCTCATGACTGGCCTGTAGTTTGTTTCACTTTCCAACTCGGGTGCCCTCTTTTCCACACGGGCAGTCGAGTAGCTTATTTTGCACATGTATTGAGTAGGATTCTGGATCGAAGCTTAAAACTATGTCCAGAGCATTGATAGTCTTCCGCTGCATTGTACTACAATTATTGTAATTTAATCTTCCGCTGTTGTATTATTATTTCGATATACTCTGATATTCTGTACTCTGATGTAAAATTATTGTAATGTTTGTAAAAGTCTTCTGTTATTTATTCTAATGTGTTGTATGCCCAAAGTTAGCGTATTCGGGTTTTTGAACGGTCTTGGTCGATTTTGTGATCGATTAGGTCCGGGCAAAATCTGAATCGTTACAATAAATATAATATCTTCCTTGATTTGATTGGAGCGTAAATGGTTGGCACAATCATGGTCTCAACCTCTTTTCCTGAGTAAACTGATTCTTTATTAATTGATTGATTGGCCTGTTATTTTTCTTCCAAAAAGAAAACTTTCTCTTATATCTTTCCATATACAAGCAAATTAATTGATTGACAATCAATCAATTTCTTTCCTTCTCTACAAATATTTGAATCATCAATTTCAACACTCCACCTTGATTCAAATATGACAATCTTTCTTCATCATCTCATCTTCAACAATCAACATAGAAGTTGTTGGGCCAGCGCCCCATGGCGCCCAAGTAACAGGAAGCAAACTGATTAAGTTTGAGCAATGCTCAAACTTGTCCTTTGGAAGTGACTTGGTAATCATATTTGAAGGATTATTCGAAGTACCCACCTTCAATAATTTGATCTTGCTTCGTTCTTCCTCAAGCATAAGAAAGAAACTTTTAACATCAATGTGCTTCGTCCATGAACTATAAGCCTGATTCTCAACAAGATGAATCACACTCTGGCTGTCTGAAAATAGCTCCACTGTCTGTTGCGCCATTGAAATATCATCCAACAACTGAAGTAAGTACAATCCTTCCTTTGTTGCTTCCACAATCGATATTAGCTCTACTTCGGTAGTTGACAAAGCTATGATAGACTGCAACTTTGATCTCCACGAAATCGGGTCTATGCTAAGTGTAAAAACATAGCCCGACACCGACTTTCGTCCATCTCTACCCCCCAGCATAATCTGAATCGCAGTATCCTCTAAGAGAGATGTCTCCATCTACTCCACCATATAAAAAGCCAACTGAAGAAGTGCCCCGAAGATATCTGAGTATTCACTTCACTGCTTGCCAATTCTCTTTACCTGGGTTAGACATATATCGACTGACAACATCAACTGCAAGGGCCAAATCTGGTCTCGTGCACACCATTGCATACATGAGACTACCAACTGCACTAGAATAAGATATATTACGCATATCCCTTTTGTCTTCATCCGATGTGGGACACATATCTCTGGATAGCTTGAATTGAGAACCTAATGGAGTAGCCACCGGTTTAGCATTCTCCATAGCGAATCGAGATAGGACTTTCTCGATGTATTGAGTTTGAGTGAGCCTCAAAACACTTTTCTTTTTATCCCTCTGAATCTCCATCCCCAAAATTCTCTGTGCGTTTCCCAAATCTTTCATCTCAAATTCCTTACTGAGCTCCATCTTCAACTCCGAAATTTTAGACATTCTCTTAGAAGCTATCAACATATCATCAATACAAAGTAATAAATAGATGATGTCATCATTACATTTTTTAAAATAGACACATTGGTCCTTAAAGCTTCTAGAGTAACCATGTGAGATCATAAACTTATCAAATTTCTTTTACCACTGTCTAGGAGACTATTTTAAGCCATAAAGAGATTTGTTAAGTTTACAAACATAACCAGACCTGCTGCTATCAATGAACCCATCTGGCTGTTATAGGTAAATGTCCTCCTCAAGTCCACCATGCAAGAATGTTGTCTTGACATCTAGTTGTTCCAACTCCATGTCGAAGTGAGCAACTAATGCCAAAAGAATGCGAATGGAATTGTGTCCAACAACTAAAGAATAAATATCATGAAACTCCATATCTTTCTTCTAAACATAACCCTTTGCCACTAATCTTGCTTTGTACCTTAAGTCACCATTGCCGCCATCTTTCACCTTATAGATCCATTTACATCCAATTGGTCTGCCAGAAGGAAGTTGCACTAAATCCCAAGTGTGATTTTTGTGCAAAGACTCAATCTCTTCCTCCATTGCTACTAGCTAATTAGAGCTATCAACTGAACTAATGGCATCTTTGTAGTCTCATGGTTCATCATGAAATACGCTTAATGCATAAGCTGCCATGTCATTAAAGTCAATATCTTCAATGCTTAATCCCACAAAATCATCAAGCCACGTAGGTCTTTTCTTCTCTCTCGTTGGTCGAGTTTGAATTTGAGCTCCACCTTGAGATTGATTTTCTATCTCTTCCTTATCAACCACAATGTCATCGGAATCACCATTTTTTACTCGTATGGAAGTCTGACAATCTGCCTTGTGTTTGGTATTCTGAATTTGTCCTCTCAACATCATCATTAACTGAAGAAGAATGCTCCATCTTCAACATAGCCTTCTCATCAATGTAACATGCCTGCTAGTAACAATCTTCTGGGTAGTAGGACACCACATCCTATAACCCTTAATTCCTTTCTTATAGCCAAGAAAAATACACTTGCGCGATCTTGGATCCAACTTCCCTTTGCTCTCATGCACATAAGCTGGAAAACCAAACACTCTGAGAAAGGAATATGATACAGGCTCCCCCTTCCACACTTCTTTAGGAATCTTCATATCTATCGCGGTAGAAGGTGTGCGGTTGATAAGGAAAACCACCGTAGATAATGATTCTGCCCAAAATCTCTTATTTAATCCAGTAGTCAGCCGCAAGCAACGAGTTCTTTCCAACAAAGTCTGTTTCATTCTCTCTACAACCCTATTTGACTGAGGGTCTCCTGGTGTGGTGTAGTGTCTTTTGATTCCCTCGGACTCACAAAATTTGATGAATTTTTGAGAAGTGAATTCACCACCATTATCTGAACGAAGAACCTTTACTTTCTTTTCAGACTGCTTCTCAGCAAGAGATTTCCAACTTTGAAACCTAACAAAAGTTTCATCTTTGGACTTCATAAAGTAAACCCATACTTTTCTAGAAAAATCATCAATAAATGAAACAAAATACCTGGCTCCTCATAAGATAGACATGGTGCGAGGCCCCAAACATTAGCATGAACAACTCTAAAACATCTTTAGACTTATGCTCTGCAATGCCAAAAGAAACCTTCATCTGCTTTCCAAGTACACATCCTTCACAAAAGTTAAGTTTTGAAAGATGAACACCGTCAATCAAGCCTCGCTTTCTCATTACTTCTAAGCTACGCTCTCCAATGTGACCCATACGAAAATGCCACAATCTGGTAGAATCGGAATCAACTGAATCAATAACCGAAGCAGTCCCTGCAACAGCAGTTGTACCCTTTAGCAAATATAAATTTCCAGCTTTTACCCCTTTCATTACTACCAGTAAGCCATTTGTAACTTTTAATGAATCTTTTTCTATTACACACTTTAAGCCAAAATTGCACAATGCTCCAATGGAGATCAAACTACGCCTTAAATCAGGCACATGCCTGACATCACATAAAGTACGAACAACACCATCAAACATCTTGATTTTTACTGTTCCAATACCAATCATATGATAAGAAGCATTATTTCCCATGAGAATCTCTCCTTCATCAAGCTGACGATAAGTGGAAAAGGAGTGTCTATCAGATGTCATGTGATAGGATGCTCCCGAGTCAATAATCAACATAGTACTCTTCATAGGAGAGGCGGAAGCTGTAAATATACCTGGATCATTATCTGAATCCGATGTCTCCGTTGTAGATGCAGAAGCCTTCTGGGGAACAACTTTGTTTTTATTCTCCAACTTGGGGCAATTGGCAATATAATGTCCAGGTTTTCTTTAATAATGACAAACTCCCTTCCGAGCTCCTCTTAACTGAGATATGGACTTAGCTCTATCTCCACCATATTTGGGTCTACTTTTACTTCATCCTCTCTATACAACAAGGCTTCCAGAATCATTCTTTATGCTCATGCTTGCTAACTTTCCTCACAACATCTTGTTATACAAATTTGTCTTCACATCCTCCAAGCAAATAGACGAACGTCCATAGATCATAGAGTTAACAAAAGTGTTATACTCCGCAGGTAAAGAACATAAAATAATAACAGCTTGTGCCTCATCCTCAATCTTTATATCAGCTGCTCGAAGATTCATGACATGTGTGTTGAGGGCAACTATATGAGCAAATACATCTGTTTCGGGCCTCATTTTGAAAGAATAAAGTTATTGCTGTAAGATGATGCGGTTGGTGAGAGACTTGTCGTAGAACTTTCTCTTAAGAGCATCACACAATTCCTTAGCAGTTTTCACATGAGAAAACTCTTTAAGTACTTCATCAGAAAGGCTAAGTTGGATGGTAGTAAGAGCATCCTCTTCCGATTCTTCTATCTCTTCGGGTGCTAATTTCTTCAATTTCTCTGGATCTGAGACAACCTTAAATGTCCTTTCTTTCTTCAACACCGCTTCCATCTTCATCTTCCATGTGCCAAAATCCTCCTTTCCATCAAATTTAGCAACTCCATAATTTGTAGCGCTTCTACCACCGTTATTATTTGCGGAATTTGACATGGTTGAAAAAGTCTTTGAACATGACAACTTACTCTGATACCAATCTGTAGTGCAAAATCAGAGATTTGGGCAGCGAAAAACGAATAAACTCAATGATCTAGTCTGTTAACTATTTCAATAATGCCAAAAATAAAATAAAATCAAGTGGCACAAATTATAGAGAGAACAAAAACAGAAAATAGAGGAAAGAACACACCAATTTAACGTGGTTCGGCTTTGCCTACGTCCACGGACCCAAGAACTTTTTTTATTTCTCAATGAAGAAATGAATACATAAGATTACAATAGAGAGAAGGTTAATGGTAGATTGCTCGCGTTCATACATTAACATGACCCCTTTTTATATAGAGGGATTTCTTGGAGATAAATAAGAGAAGTTTCTAGATTACTTGGACATGAAGAAAAATAAATATAATATCTTCCTTGATTTGATTGGAGCATAAATGGTTGGCGCAATCATGGTCTCAATCTCTTTTCCTGAGTAAATTGATTCTTCATTAATTAATTGACTGGCCTGTTATTTTCCTTCCGAAAAGAAAACTTCCTCTTATATCTTTCCATATACGGGTCAATTAATTGATTGACAATCAATCAATTTCTTTCCTTCTCTACAAATATTTGAATCATCAATTTCAACAAAGATTGGACAAGAGTGTGACAACTCATTATTGCAAATACGCAGAACTTTATCGCTGAAGAACGATTGGTTATTTTATTCATCGTCATAAATACCAGTTATAGGAATTCAGTCAACTTGTAGCCATAAAAAACAGTGAATAAGGAGACCCAAGTTTGTACAATGGACGCGGCGAGAGACTGTTGCAAGGAAGGGAAATCGGACAATCATTGCATTGTGCTTCAGCAGCCTGGTTCATAGAGGTTGAAAACACTTAATTCACCAAAACCTGATTGACCTTAGCATTACTAAATAGGGCATAAGCATTTTCACCCAAATCTATTGCATTTAATTCATACGCAATTATAATTGAATTTTGTAAGCAGGAATACTAGTGTTCAAACCAGTAGCGGATAGAGCACCTACACCCAAAGCTAGACACTCACCAGTCGTGGAAGTATACAAGAAAGCAACTACTACGCTTATGACTATGATATAGGCACCAACTACTACGTTTACGACTCTCTTAGAAAAGCATTCAAAACAGATGATATAGGCAACATGGCAACCCTTCTAATTGGCTCAGTTGCTAGTGCTATTTCGAGCACAGTAACATACCCCACAAAAGCTGCAAGGAAGCAAATGCAGGTAGGAGCACTTGGGGGAAGACAAGTGTATATGAACATGCTTCATGTTTTGGTTTCCATTTTTAAGAAGGGAAGCGTTCACGGTCTTTTTCGAGGACTTGGCCCTAATTGTATGAAGTTGGTTCCAGTTGCTGGGATTTCTTTCATGCGCTATGAAGCCTGTAAAACGATGTTGATTGATAAAGAGGTTGATGATACGCTATTGGTTTTTTTTTTGGAATTGAGTTTCTAGAATAGTGATGGAATTTCTTCTTCTTTTTTTTTTTTTTTTTTTTTTTTTTTTTTTTTTTTTTTTTTTTTTTTTTTTTTTTTTTGCTAATATGCAGAGAATTCTTTGTGTATGCTGTCCTTATCATCCAATATCTGGTTTGATTCCAATATCTAAGAAGTCACAATTCAAATGCGCTTGTGTTAACAATTAATTTTTGTCAGTCGTTGTTTGAGCCGTTTAATAAGTAATATGTTTATAAAACCTTATTTATAGGAAATTGTACAAATAATTTATAAAATCATTTATTTAATATCCAGATTTGATATAGCGAGGTTTTATCTATTTTAACGATAATAATGTTGTCAATTAAAGTTTGGGAGGTAATAATACCTCAATTTTTAAGTCTTGTTTGAACACGACTCAAATTTTGCATACAAAGTAGACCTAGTTTTGTAAAGTACCTATGTTGTGTTGAGCAAATATCAATGAAAGCTAGCATTCTCTAATGATTTCAATCAATGATTGTTTCAATCGAATAGTTTGTTGAGGGTATGAAATTATGGAATTTAAAGAATATTAAAAAATAGTGAAAAAATTGTGTTTTATTAAGCAACAAAATATACACAATCAAGATAAATTACTTTAAAATAGAGATGCATGTTTGGTAGGGGTAAATCTATGTTGTAGCTACGGGGGGCAGCTGACCCCCCTCAAACATTAATATAGTAATTCTATTTTATTGCTTATTGTCAAACTATATGTAATTCACCCAGTTTTGTCCAGTTTTGCCTACATTATACATAGTCTTTTGCTCCCTTTCAAACCTTGATCCCCATAAAAGAGATGGCTAGATTCGCCCCTGATGTTTGATTAGTTCAATTTGAGTTTAGTGGTTTAGTTGGTCTAATGATGAAAAATGTTAACTATTTGAAAAATAACAATTTGCTGCTTACGAGTTCCAAACAAATTTCACAAGTAATTTTGGTTAAATTATTTTGTTTATTAACCTAAAAGTCTTCAAATAATTATACTTGTAAATCACTATTTAAATATTTATTAAATCAGTATTTATTTTTTATACTTATGAAAATATATCTGCATGCGTCTTTTTAAATGCATTCACATATAATATTTACAACATTTAGAACTTAGTTTTGTTTCAATAATGCGAACAAAAGTTCAATACATATTCTTAAACATGAATTGCAACACATGTATTTTTTATAGATTAAATATTTGAACGGTCGGTTTTCCCTATCGTTGTACGGTAATACTACTAGTTTATGTTGAGAAGTGTGAATTGTCACTGATGTTCAATGCCTAGCGTAAATCAAATAGGCATCCCAAGTGATGTGCTTTTTTAATAGACCCGAGGTCCCGAGACATTGGCCTTTGGTTGTTGGCCGTCTCCCTTAACCTTCGGTTTTAACGGTTGGATACGGTCTAAAGCCTCCGTTGTGCTCATATTCTAAATCTGAGATCAATCCGACTGTAATTAAGGTATATTGTCTTATATATACGTGTTTTTCTAAGTTAAACGTAGTTTAATTTGAAACTGAATTTTTTTTTTCCAGTCATTATTGATTTCATGTGACGTATACTTTATTCCAGTTGTTTTATACTGGATCAAGCGTGCTAAGAAACAAAAATCGGTGCTAAATCTAATTTACCTGCGTCTAATACGTGCATGCAAGCTATTCGAATTTATGTGTCAATGAAAGTTGTGGTTTTGATACGAATGATTAATGAATCCGTTGTTTCCTTACTATGTCATTTAGTTTTCTATGTAGGTGCTTTTGATAAGCTTTCCTGCTAAATAACATTGAGAAAACTGACATGGAGAAATTTATAACTTTGTAATGCTTTCCGAGGTTCTAGTAAGGACAAGTACCGATCTCAAGTGAACATTATAGCAAGTGATTATTATTAATAAGCAACTCGCCTTTTTCATGGCAAAATAAACAAGAAGTACAAGTATTGTTTAAGTCAAGTCTTATGAGAAATGCTCCTAGAGTTGGAAATTGGCTTATTGCATTGCTGCTTTCTTCAGGTTAAAAGGAAATGAGCGACATCACTCATAGAGGGGGATGCCACTGTAGACGCATTAGGTGGCAAGTAGAGGCACCATCAACAGTGATAGCATGGAATTGCAACTGTTCTGACTGCTCAATGAGAGGGAACATTCACTTCATAGTCCCGCAATCCAAATTCAAGCTTATAGGAGATTCTGAACAGTTTGCCACCACATATACGTTTGGCACACACACGGCGAAGCATACTTTCTGCAAGGTATGTGGCATAACTTCATTTTATATTCCAAGGTCAAACCCCGATGGAGTTGCAGTGACTGTCAAGTGTGTCGATTCTGGTACCCTTGAGCATGTTGAGATACACTGCTTCGATGGAATAAATTGGGAGCAATCTCATGAACAAACTTCAATATCATCATGCTCCAAATTAGATTGCTAATATGGTGTGTATAAGTAGAATGTGACTATGAAGCATATTCTTTTAGAGTGAAGGAACTAGCTTTTATGTATCTGTGTTATCAGGTACGTCCTTAATAAATGGAATGTTTTTCATGGCATTTATATATCTTGCAGATCACACCAATAATTTTCAACTTTGGTCAACTTCTATAATTCACAACTGAAAGATCCTTCTGTTATAACTTGTATCGAATGTGCATATGTTGATTTGGGTCATAGGTTACAGTCATTTGGAAGGAATTTGGCGTTATGTGAGATTTGCATTACCGATAATCGTTTTGCACATTTTGGTGAGCTGGTCGGTGTACTAGTTGTGCAAACCTTTTTAACATAGCTACATTTGACATGGCATCTTGAACTGTAATAGACCTATATGACGAAAGATGCTTTAGCGCGTTAGATGCCTAGCTTTACCTTTTTGATTGGAGTATGTTGCTCCTCCTGAAATGTACTTTATAGTTCATCATCAATTCCACAAATGCAAGTCCAGTGGATCTGGATTTACGTATTGATAACTAAAATAGAACTCAATTCCATCACATAGCAATGAACCCAAACAATCACACGCAATAAAACAATAACATAGACACATTTTATGTGAGATTCGACCAAAATTTTATCGCATTAGTACTTCTTCAACCGAACAACGTTTAATGTTTTCAATTTCATAAGAGATAACAAGGGACTTGATGAACCCATAAATTATTATAATCATTAACTATGAACCTGTACCAAGGAAACAGTGTGAATGTGCACAACAATTACCTTTGAGATTAGTAGCGTTTTGGTAATGTAAATGGCCGAAGCTACTTATAAATAGCTTACTCGAGCTTCGATGTTTGGAAAATCCTTATAAGGAAGTAACGTAAGTAGCTTTTAAATTGAAATTGGAGAAGCAACCGTCTGTTGTTCATTAACTTTTGATTGAATGTCATCAGTAATTTTGACTGAGTAAATGATTCAAATAGCTTTGTTGTTTTAAGCAATTTACAAGTAATGCGTCACTATTTAATTTTTTCATTATCTTTTTAGATGGAAATATCCCTTTTTTTAACTGTGTACTTATATACAGGTTTAGATAGTATCCAATATAATACATGCCAATATGTGTTTAAATCACGTTACACAAATTTCGAACTTACGACCTCTTGTGTTCAAGTCAAAGTGTCACCACTTGGACATGGATAATATTGGTCTCAATTATGTAAGTTATTGTACAGTGATCATTTAAAACTTTCAAACATCAAAACTAACTTACTTTGGTTAATAACTTACTTTGGTTTGAAATCGAATCATATCCGAATGTTTTTACATTTTTACTATTCAACCAAAAAATTACTATGCAATACTTCTTTCGAAGGGGTACAAACAAAGTATTAGTCAAATGACTGTTTCTTACCATTATGATGGTGAACTAGGCACCTGTATGTAGACTTCTAGATTAATATCAATCGTCAAATGAAAGATAGAGCAATTAAGCGTGTTTGACCACATCAGAATAGGGCCAGAAGATTCTGCCTCCATCGTTACAATCCAACCATTAGAGCGGAGTTATCAATATCTTAAAGTTTGCTTGCTTAGGCGTTTACTTTTGCAGTTGTCATGTGCACATACTTATGAGATCAGAGAAGTGATCCCCACTCATGTACACAGGGCCAGCAGTGGGCAGCCCACCAAGCCTGCAGACTAGAGCAGCCCACTAGGTCGGGGCAGTTTTTTTAAAAATTTGAGTTATATGTTATTGAAATATAAAAGAAAAGTTGCAAAAATTTTACAGTTTGGTATCGCAGTGAGTTTGCATCGGAACCTAGAGGGGCTGCTAAGTTTTTGCATAAAAAATTTCAACACTACAAATAAATCTTGGGCTTTGGAATGACATTAATTGGGCCAGGGCCGCATGTACATCATCGACCTTCAGCGAACCGTTGGGCCAATGATCAGTGGTAGTTGTTTTCATTTTCTTCTCTTTTTCTCTTATTTTGATCTTGTTTTCCTCCACCTTTCCCGTTTGATTTCCCATTTGCTTCTTCAATGTATTTTTTGTTGTAAAATTCATCTCCACACAAATACAGTCTAATCCCCACTCTTGTGTGAAATGTTGATATTTGATATTGGGTATACAAATCATGATGTTATTAGGTATTCAAGAAGCTAATTACGTTTAAACAATGCTTAAAGCTTGTCATTCAGAATTGACTTCATGATCATATCCATCGTATTGTACTTCATAAGCATCTTTGCCAGATCAGTCTTGTTTTATTCCTCACCATGTTGCATTTTGCTTCATCCCCGAGTTGTAGGCTTGGTTTTTTTTGGGATTATTAAAGGGACTCCACATTTGGTTATGGGGAGAATAATTTTAAAGTGACTTCAGTTTAATATATATTTTTAAGGGGAGTCTGATTTATTTTAGAAAGAAAAAGGAAAAAAAAAAGACCTAGTTACCCTTGGTTTGTCACTTATGTTAAACACTTACTAAATTCAGCGCAACTAACAAACGTGCAAATTACTAAACATCTCAATTACAAAAATTGATACAACATATTAGATCAAAATTTTCGCTTTTGCATTTAAAATTAATCTTACAAATTCAAATATGAATTGTAATTATCTAATCTTATGCCTTCTGATTTACCCATGAAATTTTCTTGTGTTTCCATTACGTTGAATGTATCCATTTTTTATTTTTATGTGCAGCATTAAATTGTAAATACTAATTAAGGTTTATGTTTTATAGTTTATATTAATGAAGATTATAGAGGGTTAATATCGGAATTTTAATTTATATGTTTAAGGGGAGGCTAATTTATTTTGTCTTTCCCATAACAATTATACAATAAATAAAAATTGGTCATCCCCTTAATCAAATGTGGAGTTCCTTTAATAATCTTTTTTTTAAGCCAGTCAATCATGCTCTATCTATTTGGAAATACTTTTACTGTCCTTTGGCAGTAGCGGCACCAGCAGCAGTAAATATAAAGATATCAAAATAAGGCCACGGTAGGCGTAGAATACTGAATATGTTATCTGGTTAATCTCATTTCTTAAGATATGTAAAATTAGTTATATGTTTGTGACAGAAGATTCAACTATTGTACAATAGTCACACACTTTTAACTTGAAAGATAGCCTATAAACAAATGATTAAGCGTTCATTTGCATAAAATCATCAGCTGGCTGTAACGATGATGATACATATATTTTGTATTTTTTTTATAATAAACACTTTTCAATATAATTACATGATTTTCATTTTAAACAAACTTAGTTGTTGTTTTTTATTTGTGGAGGTCCAAGCCATAATAAATGAGAAGCTATACGACTCAGTTCTAGCATAATTACTCTAATGTAACTAGCTCTTTTAGGTACTTGAACGCTTTCTAACCGTTCTGGTGCATTTACTGTTATTGCTTCTGTGAACATAGTGGCTAAATAATCCCATCGTGTTACATAAGGCAAATATTGTATAATTATTCGATTTTCCGCTATTTTTTCCATCCCTCTATGTAAATAACCCAATATAGGTTCACAATCAATAACATCTTCACCATCAAGAGTAACAATTAGTCGAAGAACACCATGCATTGATGGGTGGTGAGGACCCATATTCACTATCATGAGATCCTTTCTTGTAGCTGGTACAGTCATAATTTTTCTTCCTTAATTCAATTCAGTATTCAATGAATTTAGCAAAATGAAGTTAATCAAACTGCAAAATTTAATAGCTAAAGAAAAAATTCAAACCAATCTTAAACTTAAAATTAATGGGGGGGGGGGGGGGGGGTTTGGAATGTGAGATAATTGAAATGTTTACTTTCTTTGACGGTGTATCATTCAATGTCTTTCACATATCATTTTTGTCTCATTTAACAAATTATACAACCATATTATACAGTACTTTTTTTATTATTTTGAATTTTGGCTTCTAAAATGACTTTTGTACCTGAAATTACATGCATATAACCCTATCTAATTTTTAACTTATGAGTAATATAGCATATCAGTTTGAATTCTGGTTGTTAAGGTGATCTTTATACCTGAAATTTTATGCATATGAAATCCGTTTAAGATCATGTTAGGAAAATATTAGCAGATGTGATTCTAGCATATGGTATTCAGAAATTGCTAATGAACAATGTTATCCATGTTTTTACGGGAAAACCGCCTTCATTCGTTTGTGTAAAATGCTGAATTCTGAATTCTGATTGCTTAACTCTGAATAATTACTTGTTTGTTTGTTTGCATTCAGCATTTAGAACAAAAAATAAGCATTAAAAATGTTCTGAATTATTTTGTCTGAATTGATGACTTTATTCAGAACACGTACAAAAAAAAACAAACAACTTGAGAAGTTTTGATTTATAATTTAGAACTTGCATTCGGAACATTTAATAAAAATATGGGGATTGTTAAAGGAACTCATTTTTTGTTAAGGAAATGACAATGTTAAGGGGACTACACCTTAATTTTTATTTGTTAAGTGATGATCTGGGTTTTTTAAAATAAAATAAAATATAGATAAAAATACCCCCACCTCATTACCTACAAAACGTTAAACCATGTCGTCCTAAATTCTTTCATTCTCGATCGAAAACGCGCTTTAGGAAAAAAAACGAATACTGAAACTCTAGTTTGTCTCAATTGTTCGAACGAAAACCAACAAGAGAAAGCAATCGAATCCTAATCTAATAGCTCAAATGTTGGAAAAGTTGGATCTTTTGGTTTTTTTTTTTTAATTCCGGTCAATGAAATCTACGGTTTTGATGAAAAAGTTGAGTACATAGTGTTGAAAACAGACCGCCAAGAAGTTGAGTACAGGAGGATCATAGGGTTAGCGTTGGAATTTTTATTTATATGTTTAAAAGAGAGCTAATTTTTTTGTTCCCTCTTAATAATTCATGAATAATTAAAAAATGTAACCCCTTAATTAAAAGTGGAGTCCCATTAACAAGGAAAAATCACAATTGTAGGCTTGTTTGGAGAAAGTATTGCGTGATTAGCAATGTTTCAGAAATAATAACAAATATAGGTCTGTTTTGTTCGAGGAGGGATATTGGCGCGTTTTGGAAACTTGCCTGTGCGAGTTCTGAAAACTCACCTGTGTATTTTGGGTCATTTCCAAACTTTATATGTACTCACTAGTCTTCTCATAATTCGAAACATACTCAACCACATCTTCTCAGCTTCATATATTTTCAAAATGACTTCTCAAACAATGGTGGAGCAAGAGGTTAATTCGTACCCAATTTGCTGCCACTGTGGATATATGGCTGAAGTTGTCGTATCTGATGATGGCGAAAACATTGGTCGGCGAAGTCTTCTTTGTTCCAATTATACCCACAGATGCAATTTTTCCGAGTGGATAGACGAAACGCTTTGTCCTAGGGGCATAACATATACGAATGAGCTGGAGAAAGAAATTAGACGTCTCAAAAAACTCCTAGAGGACTTGCAATTTAACCGTAACCACTAGTGTTTCTATTATCCGCCGTTGTTGTAGGTTTCTGAAGTTTAGTGTGAGTTATTCTATTATCCGTAGTCGTTGTAATTTTATGAAGTGTTGTTTGAATTATTGTTTATGTGTTTGTAGAATTTGGAAGATTAATACGAAGTACTGTATGTTTGTGTTATTGTAATAATTTATTTTATGTTTTTGAAGTTTGAATTAAAGCTTTATATGTTTGCGGGTTCATACACTATACATTATGATATAAAGTTGAATTGACAACTAGCTGCCACAAATTAAAGCTGGGTCAGTTTGTTTATGTACAGTACGATCTGCCGCAAATCAGGTGATTTGACTAGACATGGATAAAGTTGGTCCACTATTTCGAAAAAGTTGAGTTGACAAGACTCTGCCAAATCTGACTCAATGTTTGTCCATTGTGATAAAGTTGTTGTATGGACGAATGACAATGCTTTATTTCGAATTTGATTATATGATTAAAGCTCTCCCAATTCTGATTAAAGGCTTGTTTTTTTTAAAAAAATTGATTCTACTTTATTTCGAAATTGGTGACATGATTAAAGCTCTGCCAATTCTGAATTGACAACGACCGTACTGAGTTGATTAAAGTTGATTTGACGGTGACGTTGCTTAGATGGTTTCCCTATTTCATAGCTCTTCAACACATTATTTCTCATACACTTCAATCCTGTCTTTAAATAACTTCAAGAAAAATAAACTCACTCAACAATGGCGCCTACTTTTATTACTGCACTTTACTACTACGACGGTGAATTGGTCGTGGATGAGCACCAAAATGTAAGTTATGTGGGAGGATTCTACAAACAGGGAGAGTTTGAAGGAGTTGCACACTTGATGTTTTGAAAGAAACAGTCTTCCAAGCAACCAAAACTAACCCTCTCGAATATGATATTGAGTTGTCGGTCAACCGGCCTACTGATTCGGGAACGAGAGCCATAGCACTTTTAGAAGATGCAGACGTACAAGTAATGTTTTCTGCTGTTAAGAAATCGATTGAGTTATTTGTTGGAAAAACAACAAAAGAAACATAAAAGATGTCATGGAAGAAATAATCACACCCCCATAGTGAGTAGCGGTTAAGGTTACTTCACAGAAATGTTGCAAACTCACGATCCATCACTCATCTTTAGTTCTCCTTTGTACACCAATCCGTATTTTCCACCAAATGTGGACGAGCAGCGGCAACAACAACAACAACGGAAACAACAAATTGATCAGTCAGAACTGTTAGATATGAGCCAAAGGTATGTGTTACACATCAGTTTAGTTTTATGTAACTAGTCCTTGAAATGTAAGATTTAACTGAAATGCATTTATTAACAGATTGATTGTAGAACCCGAAGAAGACTGGGGTGCAGGTTCTTCACAGCAGACCGAACATATTGACAGCATGACTGTTGCCACGACAACTGTTGATGATACATGCTGGACTGAAGTCAACAATGAACCACTGGATTATGATTTTCCAAACATAGTAAATCCTGAAGAAGATGGTGATGAGGTTCAAATGGAAGTACCCGTGGACGATGACCTCTGCACGGCGCAAATGATGGCCAAATCTGTAGTGACTAATGTAGAGTTTTCTGACGAAAAATTATCGGTTGCCTGCGTACAAAATGGTTTTGTTGTTGGGATGGTATTCCAAAACAAGGAACAATTTCTCCACCAACTTATGGAATGGTCTATTCTACACGGTGTTTCGTACAAGCCAATCAATTCGAATAAAACAATATACGCCACTGTATGTAATGTTGATGGTACCTGTATGTAGAGAATACATGTTATAGTGTCGAAAAAATCACAAACTGGATGGTGGGAATACTGCTAAGTACACCACCGTCCAGTGCTCTCTATTGACGGGACACATTTGTACGCTAAGTACAAAGGAATACTGCTAGTTGCTACCGCTGTAGATGCAGACGACTGTCATTTCCCATTAGCTTATGGGGTGGTCGAATCCGAACATATGATAGTTGGGCCTGGTTCTTTACATGCATGCGTGAGTTCATTTATAGTGTACGAAATCGACACATTACATTTATATTTGACAGAATGAAAGGGATCCCAAGTGCTTTGCTGGATAGATGACAAGAACCGCATAAACATAGGTTCTGTGCAAGGCATCTGAAAGCAAATTTTCAAGTTGCAGGTCATCGAGACAAGCGACCTGTAGGCTTGTTTTATGATGCTGCATGTGCTTCAGAAGTGGTTGAATATACTAAACTTAGAGAAGAAATCAAGGCGACTAAGCCGGAGGCGCATACCTGGATTAAACGAAGCCAAGGGAATTGCGAAGAAAACTGGACTCTTTGCAGATAGGGGTGAGCGTTTGGTTGGTTTGGTTTATCCGATGATCAAATTTGTCAAACCAAACTAAAACCAATAAAAATGAAAACCAAACCAAACCAACCAAATTAAGTTTGGTTGGTTCGGTTGGTTATCCGATTAAACCGAATTAAAAATGTTTTACACCTTTGTGTTTGGAATATTCACTATAATTTGAAATAAATTATAACTATATGATTAGATTACTATTATTTATGATTTTTATGATTACTAATATTAATTTTGACACATAAGTGATGATTAAAGTTTACTTAAATAACTAAACTAATCTAAAAGATTTATTATAATATTGATAATTTTGAAAATATAGTAAAAGTTCGGTTAATTTGGTTAAACCGATTACCGAACTTAATATTTTTCCGGACCGATTACAAACCGACTTAATTTCAAAACCGATCCAAACCGACCAAAGTAAACTGGTTTGGTTGGTTTATTTGGTTTAACCAAATAATGCTCACCCCTATTTGCAGAGATGACGGTGGCCGCTTCCATATTATGACAAGCAATGCATCTGAAAGTTTTAACGGTGTACTAAAAAGCGCCAGATCCTTGCCTATAAAGGCGTTGGTTGCAAGAACGTTCTTTCGATCGGTTGAGTATTTTTATAAGAGACGGGAAAAAGGGGAGGGTCTGAATTCTAAACTTACTCCAAAATGGAAAGCTAAAATTGAAGCTCGTGCTATTGAAGCACGACGTTGTAAGCTTGTTCGATTTGGTCATTTTAAATGGCAAGTGATTCACTATTACAGAGATGAATTTGATGTTGAGATCGACGGTTCTCATGTCACGTGTACATGCAGAATTCCACTTCTGCATATGATACCATGTGCTCATGTGATGGCGGTTTGTTCAACACAAGATTTTGGTAGTAATAGAGCACATCACGATTTTGCTTCTGAATGGTACTCAGTTCAAAGTTATAGAGCTACATACGACTCAGAGTTTAATCCTATATGCGATAAGAAATACTGGGACCTGTACAACGGTCCACGAATATTGGCTCCGCCTATCAGAAGACTAGCCGGACGACCAAAAGCAACGAGATTCAAAAATATTATGGACGAGCATCAAACACTCAAAACAAACAGGTGCAGCAAATGTGGATCGCAGGGACATAACCGAAAACATTGTACTTCAATAGCCTAAAATGGAGACGTATGTTTGTTGATGCGATGTTAGTGTGTTGCAGTCGTATATCTGTATTTCTTATGTTTTGAACTTATCTATCCTTAATCGGACTATGTATCTCTCTTATATTTAAATATTGGAATTTGGTATTTATTTTACGTTGTTTAGTTAAGCTATATATACTATTTAAATGTCGTGATAGTTCGAAGTTTAACGTTTAAAACTTCATTCGAATATATAGGAATCGTTATATGTCGGATTTCATTGAAACACAAAACGTTCAAATCTATAGAACTATATTTTAGTAATGGAACAGAAAAATGAGAATTTCATATTATAGATATTGAGTTATGTGCAAATTAGAAAGTCGCTGTGAAATTTAAAACCATAAAGTATACAGGTGAATTTTGAAAACTCGCATATGTGCGATTTTTGAAAAGGCGCCTTCGTTAATTCAAAACCGGCATGTTTCTGTAATTATTTTTCCAACAAGTCCGTTTGCGTTATAAACTTTAAAAACAAGGCTAACATGGTGAATTACCCCATTAACAATGCTCTAAAAAACAAACGCAGCCATAGTTCGAATAAGTGAGAGTTTTCTAATTTGCCCTTGTGTACGACTATGTGAGCGATCAAACATCCCGTAAGTTAAGCTAAATGACATGTGTGGCTGCTAGATGAGCATCGATTTGAATTATAACATGTTGAATTATTGCTTACTATAAAGAGATACTGTTTTCTTTTATAGTGTACTGTGTAGGTCAAGGATCTCAGAGTTTGTTCGTATCGCATATGATTGCTGGGTCATTTGGACTGTTACGTGTCCTCAATCAAATTATTCCACTTTATTTTCTATAGAAGACAGCAATGTTGGTGGATTCAAAGTGTTTGTGCTGGTGATTTTTTTATTAGTATTTACGCCCAAAGAAGAAATCATTTATGGATCCATGTTAAAATTCTGGTTTAAATTGTTCACAAATTTGACCTTTTCTTTTCTTATTTTATTTTTATTTTTTTGGAGCATACCTGCAGAAGATCCCGGTAAAGTCTTCTTCTTCTTTTTTTTTTTTTTTTTTTTTTTTTGAAAAATTAATTAATATGTCAACATAGTGGTTAGAGTGAGATCGAACTTCTGACCTCTTATCAGACAAGAGCACGTCTTTCCATTATGTCACACTATATCGGCAACTCTGGGGTTGCTTGAGGTAGACATACTTTTGACAAATTTAGAAAATGTAGTTAGTTCGTTTTTTTGGACTGGTTTAACAAAAAAGACAGTTTCGTTAAGCTTTTTGATAAGTTTTAGGATATATAGAACATTCTTGTCAAAAAACACATGTGAATTATGTCTTTGTTTTTTGTAAATCATCAAAAAAAATAAAGTGAACATAAAAGCTACCAAAATTCAAACTTAATTCAATTTATAATTATCTTCGTATTAACATAAGAAAAGTGAAAGAAAAAAAATCTTCAAAGAAAAATTCAAGCTTCAGCAAAACTTAGAGGAACAATTATGATTTTTAAACAATTGCTGACATCACGACAATCATAACCATTAAATTGCACACTTTTATGCAATTTTCGTTGAATGCTTCAAAATATCAAATTTAATATTTACACTCATTCAAAGTTACGTATTGCAGACAAATGAAAAATAGCTAATTTTCAAGAAAAGTGCAGTTTAAGAAGCAACTTTACAGAAAAACTGCAG